>OZ002742.1:200052735-202452735 GCA_963924295.1 Dioctria rufipes
GTGTCTGGTAACTTTTCTTGATTTATCCCCTCTACCGCATAAAAGTTTTTACTTGATTTTTACGCAAAGATTTTTACTCAAAAGAAAACAGACAGACCTAATATATTTAACAAAAACAAAACAATTGAACCGCACGACATAAAACGCGGCGGTCTCTATTTTACAAAATTGTTGAGGTAGTGATAGGCATTATATTTGACATATTTCAATTGCGGTCGCTATTTTTTAATGCAAATACATACATAGCAAAACAAAACAAAACGCAACAAAACACACACATACAATTGTTTTTATAAAAAATATTTTACGAAATAGATGACATACAAAAATATTGAAACGTTTTCAAGAATGAATTAATCGATAAAAAATTGATTTTCATGAACTCATCTTGCTCACTTGAAAAATAATGGAGATTGTGGCAATCATAATAATTCTTTTATTTTTATTTCATATACAGTCAAGTGGTAATTCATTAAAAGTATTTAAATTACTTACAAAGGCCTTTGTCTGATATTTTATTTAACATTGACAGGCTTTAATTACTACAATCAGCTTTTATAAATAAAAATATCTCGATTCAGTTGAGATTTATTATTGTGCTTGTGTATTGCTACTCATTTTGAAAAGGGCTGAATATTGATGAAAATAATGAAAAACGATTAATATTTATCAATAAAATGTTAAGTCCTTTGGAAATAAAAAAAAAGATTACCACACAAAGGTTTACGAATTTGTTATCTAATAAAAATGTTTATTTCTTCTACAGCTTATGGATTAAAAGTTGGAAATTCTTATTATAATACTTTTTATAGATGCAATTGATGATTAGAAAATAAATTATATATGTAGGTAGGGTAGAACTATAAGATTAGATGAAAACCCTTATAGCTCATATTAAACTTTACACTCTGGTATATAACTATCAATAATTTATCCGCGCATTGTATTTGGAATATACGTATTTAAAAAATGACGTCAAATTTCCGAAAGTGCCCCTTCCTTGATGTGGAAGATTCGTCTGATTCGATGTCTGAGAATTAGCATGTTGTGATTTCAATGTCATTTCTCACATCACTGCAATACTTAAAATTAATTTTTTACTTAAAATAAAAAACAAGTAAAAAGGCTAGAATTGGTCTAACAGACCAATTCTTATGATACCCTAGATGAATCCCCTATGAAATTTCGTAGGGTCACCAATCTGTGCAATTTTGAAGTGGTTTTTCGCATATATTTCTAGAAGGATTCGTCGGACAGTAAAAATCTTATAACCAATTTTATAGGATTTCATATTCTGAAGAAGTTTTTAGTACAATAAAAGTGTCTAGGACTGATCTGTTAATTGCAAAGAGTTTTTTGCGGCGAAAAAATTATATTTTACGGAGCACACAAAACGAAATGATCAATACACAATTACTGACTTCAATCGACACTTTATTTAATGATAAATTACCTCCTCGAAATACAACTTTAGACCCTCCTACACAACGAGACAACCAACTTAACTATAACAGCTCCGCTTCGCTCCGCGCGCGTGTATATGTGTGCCCCTGCCAGCCTGCCTGAGTGTATGTGTGTGTGTTTCTTTAATAAAAGTTTTTCTATTCCATTCTAAGTAAATGCTGCTTACTACACTTCAATTGCATATTCGTAATGAATAAAAAAATGCAATGCTGGTAACACGAATGTTCGGAAGGTATATACCTACTACTATCTCTTTTTATACCCTAGATGAAATCTATAGGGTATACTAAGTTTGTAACACCTCGAAATAATGATGGTAGAGCAAAATGGATTGGACACCCATTCATAATACTATTACAATATTTTGATTTTTGCATGTCCGTCCATCCGTCCGTCCGTCTGTGCGCACGATAACTCGAGAACGCGTATACTTAGAGAGCTGAAATTTTGTACACGGACTTTTAAAAAGAAAGTTAAATTAAGTTCGAAAATGAGACAAATCGGGCAACTCCTTCGTGGGGTTGCCATATAAAAATTTCGTTTTCCGCTATAAATTTGGACACTGCCTGAGAACGCGTCGACGTAGAGAGCTGAAATTTCGTACATGATGTTTTTACTACATTAGCAAATAAAATGTCAAAAATAGACTAAATCGGGCAACTCCTTCTTGGTGTTGCCATACAAAAATGTAGGTCTTTTACGTATACTCAGTCCAAGACATTTTTATTGTACTAAAAACTTCTGCAGAATACGAAATCCTATAAAATTGGTTATAATCATTTTTTCTGTGCGACAAACCGTTTTAGAAATATATGCGAAAAACAACTTCAAAATCAAACTTGAATAGATCGGTGACCATACGAAATTTAATACGGGCATTCATCCAGGGTATCATAAGAATTGGTCTTAGACCAATTCTAGCTTTTTTACTTGTTAATACTAAAAAGAAGAAGAAGAGTTAATTAATTGCGAGAATGTCAAATTGTGTTGTGAAGTGCAGTGCAAATTTCGCGATTTTTAAAGTTCAATAACTTGGAAAGTATAAGTTTCCGTGAAAAGTTAATTTTAGATTCGTGATTTGTGGGTAAATAACAACAAATGAGCAAATTTAAAAAAAAAACGGAGGAAGGTGCGGATCTCGTGGTGTTCCCATTAGTGTTCCCGATATTAAATATAACTTTATATAATTTTCAAAGAATGATTTAAAATTAATTAGCAAAGGTTAATATTGATTGGAATTTATAAATCTGTATTAACATGATCGTTTTCACAGTAGACGTAAAATCCTAAATTTTTATATGGCAACACCAAGAAAGGGTTGCCCGATTTAGTCCATTATATTTATTATTGCTATGAATATGTAGACCGCGTACCAAATTTTAGCTCTATGTTGACGCATTCTCAGGCAGTGCCCAAATATGTCGTGAAAAACGAAATTTTTGTATGGCAACCCTTTGAAGGAGCTACCAGATTTGTCCCATTTTACTTTCGCTTCTTTTCTTTTTTTTTTTAAACTCCGTATGCAATATTTCGCGTTCTGAGGTTGATTCACAGACAGGGAAAATATTTTTCTATGAAAATAAGTTAGCTAATTCACATCAACCGGCACCGGCAGATACCGGCACGAAACGGAAACTTCATTACCGGTTACTATCGGTGGCTAGAAACCAGACCGGCATTTGCCGGTTGTTGGTCTAGTTGCGAAATTAATATGGGATAACTTTTCTATAGTTTTCTCACGATAATTATCTTAACTTAAAGTTTCCTTTCTGTTTTATGTCGTTATATGTGCACGAAAAATGCCGGTGTCTATCGATACCTGTCTGAACCAGTTGTTCGTGCTGTGCCGATAAGTCTGCATCGAACTTTATCGTGGGGACAGATAGGCAGACAAACGAATGGACGGACAGACGGACTTGCAAAAATCAAAATAACTTTTAATATTATGCGTGGGTGTCCAATCCATTTTGTTCTACCATCATTATTTCTGTGCATTACAAACTAAATGACAAACTTAGTATACCCTATAGATTTTATCTCTTGTATAAAAACACATTGATAACTTTATTTATTTATAACTAATTGATTATATTATTGTCACAAAATACATATTTTACATTTAAGCTAAACATGTCTAAAGAAACAACTTACTTATCTTGAACGAAAAATTAGAGAAAAAGGCCACAAAACACTAAACATGTTCTGCTCGCTATGCAGTTGCAGGAGACCACCTCCTAAGTACATACAAATGTTTATAAATTTTACGTGTACAGTTTTTTTTTTATTTTAAGTACCAGTATTCGTAAAAAAAAAAAATAATTAGTCTAAGATCAGTACTTGTTAGTACCCAGTAAATTTTCACCCTCTAAGTATTTTCTAGTTTACTATAATTATTAAGACGCATAAATGGTGTACACAAAAAATATTTATTAAGTCAGTGAATTCATTTTCACATAATCATATGTAACCTATACATATAACAGTCTTTCAAATCGGCCTCATATATCATATTCTTTTTTATTTTCTTCCATATACTTTAATAATAAATACTCCAACTTTGCTTTATGTTGAAAAAATTTTTGCAGTTCTGCTTGCATTGCACATAAACTGCAGAGCACATTTCTTGCTAAATAAATAATATAACTAAATAAAATATATATGATTAATTAATAAATACACGCTATAAAAGGAGTGCTGTACTAACGAGTACTGAAAGGTACTGGCGAGTACTGAAAGGTACTGGCGAGTACTGGTAAGTACTGGGAAATACTCGTACACACTAGTACTCAAAACATTTTAAGTACCAGTAAAAGATACTCACTTTTACTGGCAAATTTATTTCCATTTATAAGTAATGATTAACAATATACTTGAATCTCATACAACTCTGCACGTGTAGGATATTCAAAATCACGTTTTTTTTTAATTCATATTTTTCATTGTGTAAAAGTCTTCACCCCAACGAAAAATGTACCAACTTATCCAACTTATAATTGCTTCAGCAGAAAAACAAAAATGCCGAAAATATGCTAAAATAGCCACATTTCATATGAGCAATAAAAAAAAATATCTCCCGCCAAATGAAGATTTTGTTGTGGGGTTTAAAATCATTATAAAAATTTTCCATAACTGTTGAAAATCAGCATCAAATTAGAAAAATTTTCTTGAATATAAAACAAAAGGAAATAATATCTAAAAAAAAATTAAAAAATAATGTCGAAAACTAAATAAAATCATAATAATGAAGCGAATTTTCTACGAAATTTCGCCATAGCGAAACATATCTTAATCTTAAATTAAGAACTTAATAAAAATCAAGAAAAGAACAAAAAAATAAGAAAAAACAAAAGATTGTAAATAAAATTATAGAAATAATAATATTATGTCAAAGCTCTGTTTATATATAAATAAATATATTTAAATCTAATGAAAATGTTAAAATTCGTGTGTCTATACGAAGTAAAAGAAAAAAGCAGAAAAAAACCTACTATGAATTTAAAATGAAATTTGAAAAAAAAAATTGTATAAAACCAAATGTTAATTTTAATTTATAGTTAATAAACAAACAAATAAGAGAATTTTGTAAATAGAGAAACACAATTAAGAAAGGAGAAAAAGAAATACACATCCAATGAGAAAAGGATATATAAAAATATATAAAAAAAAAAGAAATAAAATAAAATCTTCAAAACACACAAACACACACATAACAAAAATCTGAAATAAATTCAATTTTAAATGTTAATAAAAAGTAAAAAAGAAAAAAACAAAATAATAAATCGCAATGTTAAGGAGATAACTGATAATAAAAGTTATTATCGAACAAAATATGAACATAAGGCAACTAATTTTTAGGTGAAACACTGTAAATGGAGAATTTTTTTATACATTCTTAGTTTAGTATCTGAATACGGGGAGTATGAATTCGTTTTGTTGATATACCTAAAATGAAAGTAAACGAAAATAAAGAACTAATTCTGTTTATACGTTTGTGTGTTTAACTTAGACCTTGTTATATGTGCGGAATTATTGTGTAAATAAGATTTATTTATTTTGTATCTGATATACCTACATAGTAAGAAAATGATGAAATAAGAACGTACCTCCTTTGATTCCAAGAACAATAGATTTTTATAAATGATTTATTCATAAGACTTGTTAGAAATTGATTATAAGAAATTTCTACTTCTATACTAAGTGTATGTATGGGATGATGGGAGAATTTGAGCTGAGTACTTGCAGTACTTGCACAAAAGTTTTTTTTTTTTTTATGGGCACAATAGCAATATCACTGATTTTCGCTTGAGACTCGGAAGGAAACAATGTAGATGTAATGTGGTTGGTATCAATACTGGTCACAGTTCGCTTCACGCTCATCTAACAAGAATGGGAGGTGTTGACAGTCCTGAGTGTCTGTCCTGTCTGGAAAATGAGCCTGAGACAACCGAACACTTTCTATGTGCTTGTCCGGCTTTCGCTCGGAACAGGCTGGATACCCTAGGTTCTACCCTCCTATTTGTAGAGGAGTTGAAAAACCTTCCTCACCAAGATCTGATGCGCTTTATTAAGAAAACAGGAAGGTTTTGGTGATAAAGCTTCTAGCACAATGGGCCCCTCTCAATCTTTGGTGTAGATAATGCCAAAATTTATCAATTCTTGCGTCACAAGTGAAACTAACGAAGACTGCAAACTGCCGAGTCAGCGACTGGCCTGTTGATTTGGCACCAACTGACGTAAAACAGATCAGTATACAGGATACCAAATGCTGTTGCGTGTAAAATAAAAAATCAACTGACTTTTTAATTCCATAATTGTGCACTGTGAGGCCTGCCTAAAAGACTAAAGTTTTTTTTATACTAATCTGATCTGATTCCGCACCAATTCTTTTTGCCATACACAAAAAGATAATATTAAAGTGCTAATTTAGTACGGAACACCTATCTTATAAAGGTCAAGAAAATGTTCTAATCAAACCTATTGCATTGAGTCATAAATAATTTCCTTTTGTTTTTGTTTTTTGCTTTTTTAATAGTTTATTTAGTTTATTTGTCAATGGATGGACTTTAATCGCTTTTCTTGGGTTTTTTATATGAAATCGCTGTAACTGTTGAACGTATCCAGTTACATTAAAAATTTCTAAATTAATAATTCTTTCGCAATCACAACATGCACATAAGAAAATTTTCCTTTTTAGTTGGATTTTGGATCCGGTTCTAACTACTGATTCTTGCCAACCCTTTGTCTTTTTCAAATGAAGTTTTTCTAAGTGATCCATACTTTGTAAAGTGGTCATTAACTCCATGTCAAAACATATCTGAACCAGAGATGTATGTATATCAAGTTTCTAAGAGACTCATTGTCTTCATAGCTGTAGGTCTTGATTGTTTCTCGTCCTTATAAATTTGAAATTCTTTTTTGGATTAACTTCTGCACAATATATTTTGTCTGCCATATTTCATGGGATACCTTCCAGCCCCTTGATACTACCTCAAATATTCTGATAATTATTTCCAAACAAGACGATAAGAGAAATCTCTCTAATTATTATCATTCAAAGCCTATTGAAGCTATCCATTAACTTCAATATTAAATTAAATATGTTTTCCAATCTAAACTTCTTAAATTTTCTTAAATAACATTAGAATCGTAGTGATCATAATTTTTATTGAGATCAAAATCATTGCATTAAAGCACTTTGAACCCTCTTCGTTCCTCTTTTTGTTTGAATTGACATTTTTTTAGCCGGTCGTCTAACATGGATTGCATTTGATGGCTTTAATTTCAAATCAGCGTAGGTTCCTCAAGGCTGAGCTCTTTCTTCATCTAATTTTCTTCATTGCTTTTCATCCATAGTCCATATACATAAATGCCAAAGAACGGAGGATTTAGGTGTAAGAAATATTTTAACCCCTCGAATCAGATCAACAAATTTCATATTTAGGTAGAGGTCATTTAGAGTTAATTGAAATTAACTATATTTGACAATAACTGAATATAAAGTCTTCAATTCAACGGCACATTACAGCATCGCCGCAATGGTAGATGCATTTCAATCCTTTATCGTTATATCCAGGGTCATTTGTCATTGTTGTCCCTGATAGAAAAAAAAACTATTCCATCTGAATTCTTTTGATATATTTAGTTGCTAAGACTGATAAACTTTGTCAAGAGTTTAGGTTATGTTAGGTTAGAGTGGTGGCCATCGATCAGCCACACTTAGACCACCTATACGTTTTGATGCCACCTTATTGGGACACTACCTGGAAAAGATTCCTCAGATTTAGAGGATGCGTTGAAGCCAGCCAGAAGAGTTAATGAACCTCACCAGGTCTCCCAACTCCTTATGTTTGCTAATTCCCCCAATTCTTAGATCAATCACACCCAGGTGCTGAACGTTCTTAATTTCCTTCTTGTCCATAGTGCTTTTGCAGAAGTCGTTGTGTGGAGTTTACATGCGCCCTGCATGTTGCCAAACTGCAATAACTGCAATAGCTGTGTTCTTTTGTGTCCGCAAAACAGGACGAAACAAAAGATACACAAAAGAATGCCTCATACATTTTCATAGAAGATTTATAAATGAAGACAGAACAATTTGTTCTCTCCAGTAAATGGGAATTCTAGAACAAGGTACACAAAAGAACACAGCACTCATTATGGTTCCTCCTTAACAGCAATTCAGTCCTTCTAGGACATACGTTGGACCACAGCTGTCTTGAAATCGCACATATAGTCAGTGCTCCCCATCTACGATTTGCCACCTTACAACCCTGTAAATCTAGAATCATTTTCTCTGATTCTATCGGCCGATCTATGTATTCCTCCGCTAGGCATGTAGTCAAGCGGTTCATTTGATCATTAATTTTGAATTTCCTACCCACCGCTAAAGCCAAAAACTAGGCAGTGAGTTAAATTCCTCCTAAGCCCTCTCGTATTGTACGTTTCAATTCAAAATTTTCAACCCAATCCCAATAATTCCTGGCAAAAAAGGTTTTACATTGAAAAATTGTAAACAATTAAAGGGAACAGCTCGCGTACGTCGTTTCAATTATCATAAAAGTTTAGTTTTTATCTATTTTGTTTACTTTTATCCAAGCTTTTTTTTTTTTTTTGCTTTTTCAATAAAAAAGGGAACTTGATTCGTAAGCCTCCCCCATCAACTTTTAGTATCTTCTGTGTTTCCATAAAATATCCCACCCATTTGCAGTTTATAGTGGATACGACGAGCGCCAGTCTACTGTTTTTAAAGTTTCATGTGAGAGTGGAATATTAAACGAACAATGATATGTGATTCCTCTTTTTCGGGAGTGAAAAAAAATACCCCAGAAAAAAATTCTACTCTAAATATGCACTACCAGACTAACACTAGATATACGAAAGAAAAACACTTTACAAACGATGAGTGCGGAATGCGCTTCAGGTTCCTTTTGGTATGTTTCAATTTGTCCATCCCTTGACACTCTGACAAATGATCAATAAATGTGCCAAGCGAAATTTTTTACGTTTCTGCCTAGTTGAAATTTTTTGTACAGACATTTGCAGGAAATGAAGATAAAGAAATTTCTCGTCAATCATGATTGAAAGAATTCAAACGAAAATTGCTGAAATATTTTTTAATGTGGAATTTCCAGGAATTAAAATGTCCAAAATGTGAGACTGTTAGGAATTAATTAAAAAATTAATAAAACAAATGCAAACAGTTTATTTGTGATGGAGCTGGATGATACCAAAATGATGAGGAGCTCGCTCGGAAGAGTTGCGTCAACAGTCCAAATTCACCGAGAATTGATGCCTATTTTCGAGAGCCTAACTTTTATCTCTGACCACCATACATAAGAGGCATACGAAGACATGAGATTTACTATCGATGTACAGGATTTTGTTGAGCTGGTGCCATTGGTTGAATATCCTATGTGCAGCCAAAGCTTTTTTTACGTTGCATGCAAGCCGCAGTAGCCGTGGTAAAATTTTTATTCGCTTTCATCTTCCACATGAATTTCGAGCCTAGGTATGTAGATATCGAGATGGTTTATATCGGAAGACAGCTGAAGCCATGTAATCAAGAGTCTTTTAGGCAAGAGTATTAAGCTTATTTTCGACGAATTTATCATTTCCATAATTGCCACACAAGTCCTAAGACCAGATTGTATGAATGCCTAAGCAGGACCATGTCATTTACATATGTTTCAATTGAAAATCAGTTATAGGTTAACGACGTCAAATGGACCTCAACCAACATGCACCAGAATATAAGTAACAGTATGTTACCTTACACCCAATCCCAATCTACAATCAATTGTGGCATGAAATTCGTAATATTCGTGGGATTAGAAGATTTTATTGATGATCAATATTGCTATTGATTATCGCAAAAATATTTAAAATTTGTCATCCATTCATCTTGAACGGCATACTGGACATGAGATAAATCTCATGAACCCTTTATCCCCTTCCTATTTTATGTCTTTAGTACATGTGTCTTAAGAATCTTTTAAGGCTTTCTTTAAAATATTCTCTCGCATTAGCGTCGGCTGTATTTTTACTATACGCATATACACAGGATTAACGGGAATCACCGGAGGAATCTTGAAAATACCTTTGAGGGGATTTCGGACGAATAAGAACATCTGAGCTCTGTTGTGTTTGCCTGAAGTTGTTTTTCCAACGTCTAGGTAATATTCATAATTAATGAGATGGACCAACTGAGAGCCAATTTTCACTATTTCATTGCAGAGGAATATTTCCAAGATGATGGACGGGAATTTTTATCAAGCCACTCTCGTTAGCTGGAGCTCCTTACGTAATGTCCTATGGATCTACGTTTTGTGCGCCAGAATATAAATTAACGTTTAATTGTAATTCCCCTGCGAAGAACGGATGGTGGCTTACTCTTAGACAAAGAAATGAATTGGTTAAGCTCTGCCATTTTTCCTTCCCGTTTTTTTCTCTTTTATTTTTGTTGTTTTTTTTTTTTTATGCAGAAGCAGAAGGGAATTATTTAGAAGCCGCTTGACTAACAAAAGTGGCATGAAGGTAAATTAAGGCTTTTAAAATTTTATGGGAATTTCTTTGTCAATTAGCCAAGAACAAGCAGGTGACACAAAACAAAGACAGCAATTGATAGATACGGTGCAGCTAAAGGATATCCTAGATAAACTCCAGGTAGGTAAATTGTTAATTTTTTTATAATTTAATGATTTTTCACACTTCGTAATACGAAAAAGATGCGAAGAAGATTTTTTTTATCCCCCCATTCGGAATACACCCCCTGAAAGGACACCCTTAGAATCGATTGGCATGAAAAAAATACACAAAATCGCTAATATCTCGAAAACCGTTAGCCGTAGCCGATTTCTGATGAAATTTTTGACACCCCCTAAGTGCA
Organism: Dioctria rufipes; assembly: GCA_963924295.1. Taxonomy (NCBI): domain Eukaryota; kingdom Metazoa; phylum Arthropoda; class Insecta; order Diptera; family Asilidae; genus Dioctria; species Dioctria rufipes. The sequence goes on from OZ002742.1 coordinate 200,063,582, forward strand.
TACACCCCCTGAAAGGACACCCTTAGAATCGATTGGCATGAAAAAAATACACAAAATCGCTAATATCTCGAGAACCGTTAGCCGTAGCCGATTTCTGATGAAATTTTTGACACCCCCTAAGTGCATACACCCCCTGAAAGGACACCCTTAGAATCGATTGGCATCAAAAAAATACACAAAATCGCTAATATCTCGAGAACCGTTAGCCGTAGCCGATTTCTGATGAAATCTTTGACACCCCCTAAGTGCAAACACCCCCTGAAAGGACACCCTTAGAATCGATTGGCATGAAAAAAATACACAAAATCGCTAATATCTCGAGAACCGTTAGTCGTAGCCGATTTCTGATGAAATTTTTGACACCCCCTAAGTGCATACACCCCCTGAAAGGACACCCTTAGAATCGATTGTCATGAAAAAAATACACAAAATCGCTAATATCTCGAAAACCGTTAGCCGTAGCCGATTTCTGATGAAATTTTTGACACCCCCTAAGTGCATACACCCCCTGAAAGGACACCCTTAGAATCGATTGGCATGAAAAAAATACACAAAATCGCTAATATCTCGAGAACCGTTAGCCGTAGCCGATTTCTGATGAAATTTTTGACACCCCCTAAGTGCATACACCCCCTGAAAGGACACCCTTAGAATCGATTGGCATCAAAAAAATACACAAAATCGCTAATATCTCGAAAACCGTTAGCCGTAGCCGATTTCTGATGAAATTTTTGACACCCCCTAAGTGCATACACCCCCTGAAAGGACACCCTTAGAATCGATTGGCATGAAAAAAATACACAAAATCGCTAATATCTCGAGAACCGTTAGCCGTAGCCGATTTCTGATGAAATCTTTGACACCCCCTAAGTGCAAACACCCCCTGAAAGGACACCCTTAGAATCGATTGGCATGAAAAAAATACACAAAATCGCTAATATCTCGAGAACCGTTAGTCGTAGCCGATTTCTGATGAAATTTTTGACACCCCCTAAGTGCAAACACCCCCTGAAAGGACACCCTTAGAATCGATTGGCATGAAAAAAATACACAAAATCTCTAATATCTCGAAAACCGTTAGTCGTAGCCGATTTCTGATGAAATTTTTGACACCCCCTAAGTGCAGACACCCCCTGTAAGGACACCCTTAGAATCGATTGGCATGAAAAAAATACACAAAATCGCTAATATCTCGAAAACCGTTAGCCGTAGCCGATTTCTGATGAAATTTTTGACACCCCCTAAGTGCATACACCCCCTGTAAGGACACCCTTAGAATCGATTGGCATGAAAAAAATACACAAAATCGCTAATATCTCGAAAACCGTTAGTCGTAGCCGATTTCTGATGAAATTTTTGACACCCCCTAAGTGCATACACCCCCTGTAAGGACACCCTTAGAATCGATTGGCATGAAAAAAATACACAAAATCGCTAATATCTCGAAAACCGTTAGTCGTAGCCGATTTCTGATGAAATTTTTGACACCCCTTTAAGGACACCCTTAGAATCGATTGGCATGAAAAAAATACACAAAATCGCTAATATCTCGAAAACCGTTAGTCGTAGCCGATTTCTGATGAAATTTTTGACACCCCCTGAGTGCATACACCTCCTGTAAGGACACCCTTAGAATCGATTGGCATGAAAAAAATACATGAAATCGCTAATATCTCGAAAACCGTTTCGCCGTGGTCCGACGCATATGCTCCTAGTTTTATTGGTCTAACTTTTCACCTAGTGATTTATTTTCAAAAATTTTTTGCACGTCTATTTCTTTTCTTATTCCGCGTCGAATGAGCCATCTCTCATCAAAATCGGTGAGTTTTCATTTTTTCGTGAAAAAAATCTATAGGCTATAGCCCATGTTTTTTGGCGAAATTTTGACTGAAAATTAAATGTCACCGATTTTGACGTATGAGCACTCGTTGGACGCGTATTGAAGAGGGGATCATCCCTCCAAAGTTTCGCTGGGAAAGCTTTCTTGGTTCTCTAGATATGTCCAAAAAACCGTTTCGCCGTGGTCCGACGCATATGCTCCTAGTTTTATTGGTCTAACTTTCCACCTAGTGATTTATTTTCAAAAATTTTTTTGCACGTCTATTTCTTTTCTTATTCCGCGTCGAATGAGCCATCTCTCATCAAAATCGGTGAGTTTTCATTTTTTCGTGAAAAAAATCTATAGGCTATAGCCCATGTTTTTTGGCGAAATTTTGACTGAAAATTAAATGTCACCGATTTTGACGTATGAGCACTCGTTGGACGCGTATTGAAGAGAGGATCATCCCTACAAAGTTTCGCTGGGAAAACTTTCTTGGTTCTCTAGATATGTCCAAAAAACCGTTTCGCCGTGGTCCGACGCATATGCTCCTAGTTTTATTGGTCTAACTTTTCACCTAGTGATTTATTTTCAAAAAATTTTTGCACGTCTATTTCTTTTCTTATTCCGCGTCGAATGAGCCATCTCTCATCAAAATCGGTGAGTTTTCATTTTTTCGTGAAAAAAATCTATAGGCTATAGCCCATGTTTTTTGGCGAAATTTTGACTGAAAATTAAATGTCACCGATTTTGACATATGAGCACTCGTTGGACGCGTATTGAAGAGAGGATCATCCCTACAAATTTTCGCTGGGAAAACTTTCTTGGTTCTCTAGATATGTCCAAAAAACCGTTTCGCCGTGGTCCGACGCATATGCTCCTAGTTTTATTGGTCTAACTTTTCACCTAGTGATTTATTTTCAAAAAATTTTTTGCACGTCTATTTCTTTTCTTATTCCGCGTCGAATGAGCCATCTCTCATCAAAATCGGTGAGTTTTCATTTTTTCGTGAAAAAAATCTATAGGCTATAGCCCATGTTTTTTGGCGAAATTTTGACTGAAAATTAAATGTCACCGATTTTGACGTATGAGCACTCGTTGGACGCGTATTGAAGAGGGGATCATCCCTCCAAAGTTTCGCTGGGAAAGCTTTCTTGGTTCTCTAGATATGTCCAAAAAACCGTTTCGCCGTGGTCCGACGCATATGCTCCTAGTTTTATTGGTCTAACTTTCCACCTAGTGATTTATTTTCAAAAATTTTTTTGCACGTCTATTTCTTTTCTTATTCCGCGTCGAATGAGCCATCTCTCATCAAAATCGGTGAGTTTTCATTTTTTCGTGAAAAAAATCTATAGGCTATAGCCCATGTTTTTTGGCGAAATTTTGACTGAAAATTAAATGTCACCGATTTTGACGTATGAGCACTCGTTGGACGCGTATTGAAGAGAGGATCATCCCTACAAAGTTTCGCTGGGAAAACTTTCTTGGTTCTCTAGATATGTCCAAAAAACCGTTTCGCCGTGGTCCGACGCATATGCTCCTAGTTTTATTGGTCTAACTTTTCACCTAGTGATTTATTTTCAAAAATATTTTTGCACGTCTATTTCTTTTCTTATTCCGCGTCGAATGAGCCATCTCTCATCAAAATCGGTGAGTTTTCATTTTTTCGTGAAAAAAATCTATAGGCTATAGCCCATGTTTTTTGGCGAAATTTTGACTGAAAATTAAATGTCACCGATTTTGACGTATGAGCACTCGTTGGACGCGTATTGAAGAGGGGATCATCCCTCCAAAGTTTCGCTGGGAAAGCTTTCTTGGTTCTCTAGATATGTCCAAAAAACCGTTTCGCCGTGGTCCGACGCATATGCTCCTAGTTTTATTGGTCTAACTTTCCACCTAGTGATTTATTTTCAAAAATTTTTTTGCACGTCTATTTCTTTTCTTATTCCGCGTCGAATGAGCCATCTCTCATCAAAATCGGTGAGTTTTCATTTTTTCGTGAAAAAAATCTATAGGCTATAGGCCCATGTTTTTTGGCGAAATTTTGACTGAAAATTAAATGTCACCGATTTTGACGTATGAGCACTCGTTGGACGCGTATTGAAGAGAGGATCATCCCTACAAATTTTCGCTGGGAAAACTTTCTTGGTTCTCTAGATATGTCCAAAAAACCGTTTCGCCGTGGTCCGACGCATATGCTCCTAGTTTTATTGGTCTAACTTTTCACCTAGTGATTTATTTTCAAAAAATTTTTTGCACGTCTATTTCTTTTCTTATTCCGCGTCGAATGAGCCATCTCTCATCAAAATCGGTGAGTTTTCATTTTTTCGTGAAAAAAATCTATAGGCTATAGCCCATGTTTTTTGGCGAAATTTTGACTGAAAATTAAATGTCACCGATTTTGACGTATGAGCACTCGTTGGACGCGTATTGAAGAGAGGATCATCCCTACAAATTTTCGCTGGGAAAACTTTCTTGGTTCTCTAGATATGTCCAAAAAACCGTTTCGCCGTGGTCCGACGCATATGCTCCTAGTTTTATTGGTCTAACTTTTCACCTAGTGATTTATTTTCAAAAAATTTTTTGCACGTCTATTTCTTTTCTTATTCCGCGTCGAATGAGCCATCTCTCATCAAAATCGGTGAGTTTTCATTTTTTCGTGAAAAAAATCTATAGGCTATAGCCCATGTTTTTTGGCGAAATTTTGACTGAAAATTAAATGTCACCGATTTTGACGTATGAGCACTCGTTGGACGCGTATTGAAGAGAGGATCATCCCTACAAAGTTTCGCTGGGAAAACTTTCTTGGTTCTCTAGATATGTCCAAAAAACCGTTTCGCCGTGGTCCGACGCATATGCTCCTAGTTTTATTGGTCTAACTTTTCACCTAGTGATTTATTTTCAAAAAATTTTTTGCACGTCTATTTCTTTTCTTATTCCGCGTCGAATGAGCCATCTCTCATCAAAATCGGTGAGTTTTCATTTTTTCGTGAAAAAAATCTATAGGCAGCCCATGTTTTTTGGCGAAATTTTGACTGAAAATTAAATGTCACCGATTTTGACGTATGAGCACTCGTTGGACGCGTATTGAAGAGAGGATCATCCCTACAAAGTTTCGCTGGGAAAACTTTCTTGGTTCTCTAGATATGTCCAAAAAACCGTTTCGCCGTGGTCCGACGCATATGCTCCTAGTTTTATTGGTCTAACTTTTCACCTAGTGATTTATTTTCAAAAAATTTTTTGCACGTCTATTTCTTTTCTTATTCCGCGTCGAATGAGCCATCTCTCATCAAAATCGGTGAGTTTTCATTTTTTCGTGAAAAAAATCTATAGGCTAGCCCATGTTTTTTGGCGAAATTTTGACTGAAAATTAAATGTCACCGATTTTGACGTATGAGCACTCGTTGGACGCGTATTGAAGAGAGGATCATCCCTACAAAGTTTCGCTGGGAAAACTTTCTTGGTTCTCTAGATATGTCCAAAAAACCGTTTCGCCGTGGTCCGACGCATATGCTCCTAGTTTTATTGGTCTAACTTTCCACCTAGTGATTTATTTTCAAAAATTTTTTTGCACGTCTATTTCTTTTCTTATTCCGCGTCGAATGAGCCATCTCTCATCAAAATCGGTGAGTTTTCATTTTTTCGTGAAAAAAATCTATAGGCTATAGCCCATGTTTTTTGGCGAAATTTTGACTGAAAATTAAATGTCACCGATTTTGACGTATGAGCACTCGTTGGACGCGTATTGAAGAGAGGATCATCCCTACAAAGTTTCGCTGGGAAAACTTTCTTGGTTCTCTAGATATGTCCAAAAAACCGTTTCGCCGTGGTCCGACGCATATGCTCCTAGTTTTATTGGTCTAACTTTTCACCTAGTGATTTATTTTCAAAAAATTTTTTGCACGTCTATTTCTTTTCTTATTCCGCGTCGAATGAGCCATCTCTCATCAAAATCGGTGAGTTTTCATTTTTTCGTGAAAAAAATCTATAGGCTATAGCCCATGTTTTTTGGCGAAATTTTGACTGAAAATTAAATGTCACCGATTTTGACGTATGAGCACTCGTTGGACGCGTATTGAAGAGAGGATCATCCCTACAAAGTTTCGCTGGGAAAACTTTCTTGGTTCTCTAGATATGTCCAAAAAACCGTTTCGCCGTGGTCCGACGCATATGCTCCTAGTTTTATTGGTCTAACTTTTCACCTAGTGATTTATTTTCAAAAAATTTTTTGCACGTCTATTTCTTTTCTTATTCCGCGTCGAATGAGCCATCTCTCATCAAAATCGGTGAGTTTTCATTTTTTCGTGAAAAAAATCTATAGGCTATAGCCCATGTTTTTTGGCGAAATTTTGACTGAAAATTAAATGTCACCGATTTTGACGTATGAGCACTCGTTGGACGCGTATTGAAGAGAGGATCATCCCTACAAAGTTTCGCTGGGAAAACTTTCTTGGTTCTCTAGATATGTCCAAAAAACCGTTTCGCCGTGGTCCGACGCATATGCTCCTAGTTTTATTGGTCTAACTTTTCACCTAGTGATTTATTTTCAAAAATTTTTTTGCACGTCTATTTCTTTTCTTATTCCGCGTCGAATGAGCCATCTCTCATCAAAATCGGTGAGTTTTCATTTTTTCGTGAAAAAAATCTATAGGCTATAGCCCATGTTTTTTGGCGAAATTTTGACTGAAAATTAAATGTCACCGATTTTGACGTATGAGCACTCGTTGGACGCGTATTGAAGAGAGGATCATCCCTACAAAGTTTCGCTGGGAAAACTTTCTTGGTTCTCTAGATATGTCCAAAAAACCGTTTCGCCGTGGTCCGACGCATATGCTCCTAGTTTTATTGGTCTAACTTTCCACCTAGTGATTTATTTTCAAAAAATTTTTTGCACGTCTATTTCTTTTCTTATTCCGCGTCGAATGAGCCATCTCTCATCAAAATCGGTGAGTTTTCATTTTTTCGTGAAAAAAATCTATAGGCGTTTTTTGGCGAAATTTTGACTGAAAATTAAATGTCACCGATTTTGACGTATGAGCACTCGTTGGACGCGTATTGAAGAGAGGATCATCCCTACAAATTTTCGCTGGGAAAACTTTCTTGGTTCTCTAGATATGTCCAAAAAACCGTTTCGCCGTGGTCCGACGCATATGCTCCTAGTTTTATTGGTCTAACTTTTCACCTAGTGATTTATTTTCAAAAAATTTTTTGCACGTCTATTTCTTTTCTTATTCCGCGTCGAATGAGCCATCTCTCATCAAAATCGGTGAGTTTTCATTTTTTCGTGAAAAAAATCTATAGGCTATAGCCCATGTTTTTGGGCGAAATTTTGACTGAAAATTAAATGTCACCGATTTTGACGTATGAGCACTCGTTGGACGCGTATTGAAGAGAGGATCATCCCTACAAAGTTTCGCTGGGAAAACTTTCTTGGTTCTCTAGATATGTCCAAAAAACCGTTTCGCCGTGGTCCGACGCATATGCTCCTAGTTTTATTGGTCTAACTTTCCACCTAGTGATTTATTTTCAAAAATTTTTTTGCACGTCTATTTCTTTTCTTATTCCGCGTCGAATGAGCCATCTCTCATCAAAATCGGTGAGTTTTCATTTTTTCGTGAAAAAAATCTATAGGCTATAGCCCATGTTTTTTGGCGAAATTTTGACTGAAAATTAAATGTCACCGATTTTGACGTATGAGCACTCGTTGGACGCGTATTGAAGAGAGGATCATCCCTACAAAGTTTCGCTGGGAAAACTTTCTTGGTTCTCTAGATATGTCCAAAAAACCGTTTCGCCGTGGTCCGACGCATATGCTCCTAGTTTTATTGGTCTAACTTTTCACCTAGTGATTTATTTTCAAAAATATTTTTGCACGTCTATTTCTTTTCTTATTCCGCGTCGAATGAGCCATCTCTCATCAAAATCGGTGAGTTTTCATTTTTTCGTGAAAAAAATCTATAGGCTATAGCCCATGTTTTTTGGCGAAATTTTGACTGAAAATTAAATGTCACCGATTTTGACGTATGAGCACTCGTTGGACGCGTATTGAAGAGAGGATCATCCCTACAAAGTTTCACTGGGAAAACTTTCTTGGTTCTCTAGATATGTCCAAAAAACCGTTTCGCCGTGGTCCGACGCATATGCTCCTAGTTTTATTGGTCTAACTTTTCACCTAGTGATTTATTTTCAAAAATATTTTTGCACGTCTATTTCTTTTCTTATTCCGCGTCGAATGAGCCATCTCTCATCAAAATCGGTGAGTTTTCATTTTTTCGTGAAAAAAATCTATAGGCTATAGCCCATGTTTTTTGGCGAAATTTTGACTGAAAATTAAATGTCACCGATTTTGACGTATGAGCACTCGTTGGACGCGTATTGAAGAGAGGATCATCCCTACAAAGTTTCGCTGGGAAAACTTTCTTGGTTCTCTAGATATGTCCAAAAAACCGTTTCGCCGTGGTCCGACGCATATGCTCCTAGTTTTATTGGTCTAACTTTCCACCTAGTGATTTATTTTCAAAAATTTTTTTGCACGTCTATTTCTTTTCTTATTCCGCGTCGAATGAGCCATCTCTCATCAAAATCGGTGAGTTTTCATTTTTTCGTGAAAAAAATCTATAGGCTATAGCCCATGTTTTTTGGCGAAATTTTGACTGAAAATTAAATGTCACCGATTTTGACGTATGAGCACTCGTTGGACGCGTATTGAAGAGAGGATCATCCCTACAAAGTTTCGCTGGGAAAACTTTCTTGGTTCTCTAGATATGTCCAAAAAACCGTTTCGCCGTGGTCCGACGCATATGCTCCTAGTTTTATTGGTCTAACTTTTCACCTAGTGATTTATTTTCAAAAATATTTTTGCACGTCTATTTCTTTTCTTATTCCGCGTCGAATGAGCCATCTCTCATCAAAATCGGTGAGTTTTCATTTTTTCGTGAAAAAAATCTATAGGCTATAGCCCATGTTTTTTGGCGAAATTTTGACTGAAAATTAAATGTCACCGATTTTGACGTATGAGCACTCGTTGGACGCGTATTGAAGAGAGGATCATCCCTACAAATTTTCGCTGGGAAAACTTCCTTGGTTCTCTAGATATGTCCAAAAAACCGTTTAGCCGTGGTCCGACGCATATGCTCCTAGTTTTATTGGTCTAACTTTTCACCTAGTGATTTATTTTCAAAAATTTTTTTGCACGTCTATTTCTTTTCTTATTCCGCGTCGAATGAGCCATCTCTCATCAAAATCGGTGAGTTTTCATTTTTTCGTGAAAAAAATCTATAGGCTATAGCCCATGTTTTTTGGCGAAATTTTGACTGAAAATTAAATGTCACCGATTTTGACGTATGAGCACTCGTTGGACGCGTATTGAAGAGAGGATCATCCCTACAAAGTTTCGCTGGGAAAACTTTCTTGGTTCTCTAGATATGTCCAAAAAACCGTTTCGCCGTGGTCCGACGCATATGCTCCTAGTTTTATTGGTCTAACTTTTCACCTAGTGATTTATTTTCAAAAATTTTTTTGCACGTCTATTTCTTTTCTTATTCCGCGTCGAATGAGCCATCTCTCATCAAAATCGGTGAGTTTTCATTTTTTCGTGAAAAAAATCTATAGGCTATAGCCCATGTTTTTTGGCGAAATTTTGACTGAAAATTAAATGTCACCGATTTTGACGTGTGAGCACTCGTTGGACGCGTATTGAAGAGAGGATCATCCCTACAAATTTTCGCTGGGAAAACTTTCTTGGTTCTCTAGATATGTCCAAAAAACCGTTTCGCCGTGGTCCGACGCATATGCTCCTAGTTTTATTGGTCTAACTTTTCACCTAGTGATTTATTTTCAAAAAATTTTTTGCACGTCTATTTCTTTTCTTATTCCGCGTCGAATGAGCCATCTCTCATCAAAATCGGTGAGTTTTCATTTTTTCGTGAAAAAAATCTATAGGCTATAGCCCATGTTTTTTGGCGAAATTTTGACTGAAAATTAAATGTCACCGATTTTGACGTATGAGCACTCGTTGGACGCGTATTGAAGAGAGGATCATCCCTACAAAGTTTCGCTGGGAAAACTTTCTTGGTTCTCTAGATATGTCCAAAAAACCGTTTCGCCGTGGTCCGACGCATATGCTCCTAGTTTTATTGGTCTAACTTTTCACCTAGTGATTTATTTTCAAAAATTTTTTTGCACGTCTATTTCTTTTCTTATTCCGCGTCGAACGAGCCATCTCTCATCAAAATCGGTGAGTTTTCATTTTTTCGTGAAAAAAATCTATAGGCTATAGCCCATGTTTTTTGGCGAAATTTTGACTGAAAATTAAATGTCACCGATTTTGACGTATGAGCACTCGTTGGACGCGTATTGAAGAGAGGATCATCCCTACAAATTTTCGCTGGGAAAACTTTCTTGGTTCTCTAGATATGTCCAAAAAACCGTTTCGCCGTGGTCCGACGCATATGCTCCTAGTTTTATTGGTCTAACTTTTCACCTAGTGATTTATTTTCAAAAAATTTTTTGCACGTCTATTTCTTTTCTTATTCCGCGTCGAATGAGCCATCTCTCATCAAAATCGGTGAGTTTTCATTTTTTCGTGAAAAAAATCTATAGGCTATAGCCCATGTTTTTTGGCGAAATTTTGACTGAAAATTAAATGTCACCGATTTTGACGTATGAGCACTCGTTGGACGCGTATTGAAGAGAGGATCATCCCTACAAAGTTTCGCTGGGAAAACTTTCTTGGTTCTCTAGATATGTCCAAAAAACCGTTTCGCCGTGGTCCGACGCATATGCTCCTAGTTTTATTGGTCTAACTTTTCACCTAGTGATTTATTTTCAAAAATTTTTTTGCACGTCTATTTCTTTTCTTATTCCGCGTCGAACGAGCCATCTCTCATCAAAATCGGTGAGTTTTCATTTTTTCGTGAAAAAAATCTATAGGCTATAGCCCATGTTTTTTGGCGAAATTTTGACTGAAAATTAAATGTCACCGATTTTGACGTATGAGCACTCGTTGGACGCGTATTGAAGAGAGGATCATCCCTACAAATTTTCGCTGGGAAAACTTTCTTGGTTCTCTAGATATGTCCAAAAAACCGTTTCGCCGTGGTCCGACGCATATGCTCCTAGTTTTATTGGTCTAACTTTTCACCTAGTGATTTATTTTCAAAAAATTTTTTGCACGTCTATTTCTTTTCTTATTCCGCGTCGAATGAGCCATCTCTCATCAAAATCGGTGAGTTTTCATTTTTTCGTGAAAAAAATCTATAGGCTATAGCCCATGTTTTTTGGCGAAATTTTGACTGAAAATTAAATGTCACCGATTTTGACGTATGAGCACTCGTTGGACGCGTATTGAAGAGAGGATCATCCCTACAAAGTTTCGCTGGGAAAACTTTCTTGGTTCTCTAGATATGTCCAAAAAACCGTTTCGCCGTGGTCCGACGCATATGCTCCTAGTTTTATTGGTCTAACTTTTCACCTAGTGATTTATTTTCAAAAATATTTTTGCACGTCTATTTCTTTTCTTATTCCGCGTCGAATGAGCCATCTCTCATCAAAATCGGTGAGTTTTCATTTTTTCGTGAAAAAAATCTATAGGCTATAGCCCATGTTTTTTGGCGAAATTTTGACTGAAAATTAAATGTCACCGATTTTGACGTATGAGCACTCGTTGGACGCGTATTGAAGAGAGGATCATCCCTACAAAGTTTCGCTGGGAAAACTTTCTTGGTTCTCTAGATATGTCCAAAAAACCGTTTCGCCGTGGTCCGACGCATATGCTCCTAGTTTTATTGGTCTAACTTTCCACCTAGTGATTTATTTTCAAAAATTTTTTTGCACGTCTATTTCTTTTCTTATTCCGCGTCGAATGAGCCATCTCTCATCAAAATCGGTGAGTTTTCATTTTTTCGTGAAAAAAATCTATAGGCTATAGCCCATGTTTTTTGGCGAAATTTTGACTGAAAATTAAATGTCACCGATTTTGACGTATGAGCACTCGTTGGACGCGTATTGAAGAGAGGATCATCCCTACAAAGTTTCGCTGGGAAAACTTTCTTGGTTCTCTAGATATGTCCAAAAAACCGTTTCGCCGTGGTCCGACGCATATGCTCCTAGTTTTATTGGTCTAACTTTTCACCTAGTGATTTATTTTCAAAAAATTTTTGCACGTCTATTTCTTTTCTTATTCCGCGTCGAATGAGCCATCTCTCATCAAAATCGGTGAGTTTTCATTTTTTCGTGAAAAAAATCTATAGGCTATAGCCCATGTTTTTTGGCGAAATTTTGACTGAAAATTAAATGTCACCGATTTTGACGTATGAGCACTCGTTGGACGCGTATTGAAGAGAGGATCATCCCTACAAAGTTTCGCTGGGAAAACTTTCTTGGTTCTCTAGATATGTCCAAAAAACCGTTTCGCCGTGGTCCGACGCATATGCTCCTAGTTTTATTGGTCTAACTTTTCACCTAGTGATTTATTTTCAAAAATATTTTTGCACGTCTATTTCTTTTCTTATTCCGCGTCGAATGAGCCATCTCTCATCAAAATCGGTGAGTTTTCATTTTTTCGTGAAAAAAATCTATAGGCTATAGCCCATGTTTTTTGGCGAAATTTTGACTGAAAATTAAATGTCACCGATTTTGACGTATGAGCACTCGTTGGACGCGTATTGAAGAGAGGATCATCCCTACAAAGTTTCGCTGGGAAAACTTTCTTGGTTCTCTAGATATGTCCAAAAAACCGTTTCGCCGTGGTCCGACGCATATGCTCCTAGTTTTATTGGTCTAACTTTCCACCTAGTGATTTATTTTCAAAAATTTTTTTGCACGTCTATTTCTTTTCTTATTCCGCGTCGAATGAGCCATCTCTCATCAAAATCGGTGAGTTTTCATTTTTTCGTGAAAAAAATCTATAGGCTATAGCCCATGTTTTTTGGCGAAATTTTGACTGAAAATTAAATGTCACCGATTTTGACGTATGAGCACTCGTTGGACGCGTATTGAAGAGAAGATCATCCCTACAAAGTTTCGCTGGGAAAACTTTCTTGGTTCTCTAGATATGTCCAAAAAACCGTTTCGCCGTGGTCCGACGCATATGCTCCTAGTTTTATTGGTCTAACTTTTCACCTAGTGATTTATTTTCAAAAAATTTTTGCACGTCTATTTCTTTTCTTATTCCGCGTCGAATGAGCCATCTCTCATCAAAATCGGTGAGTTTTCATTTTTTCGTGAAAAAAATCTATAGGCTATAGCCCATGTTTTTTGGAGAAATTTTGACTGAAAATTAAATGTCACCGATTTTGACGTATGAGCACTCGTTGGACGCGTATTGAAGAGAGGATCATCCCTACAAAGTTTCGCTGGGAAAACTTTCTTGGTTCTCTAGATATGTCCAAAAAACCGTTTCGCCGTGGTCCGACGCATATGCTCCTAGTTTTATTGGTCTAACTTTTCACCTAGTGATTTATTTTCAAAAAATTTTTTGCACGTCTATTTCTTTTCTTATTCCGCGTCGAGTGAGCCATCTCTCATCAAAATCGGTGAGTTTTCATTTTTTCGTGAAAAAAATCTATAGGCTATAGCCCATGTTTTTTGGCGAAATTTTGACTGAAAATTAAATGTCACCGATTTTGACGTATGAGCACTCGTTGGACGCGTATTGAAGAGAGGATCATCCCTACAAAGTTTCGCTGGGAAAACTTTCTTGGTTCTCTAGATATGTCCAAAAAACCGTTTCGCCGTGGTCCGACGCATATGCTCCTAGTTTTATTGGTCTAACTTTTCACCTAGTGATTTATTTTCAAAAATATTTTTGCACGTCTATTTCTTTTCTTATTCCGCGTCGAATGAGCTATCTCTCATCAAAATCGGTGAGTTTTCATTTTTTCGTGAAAAAAATCTATAGGCTATAGCCCATGTTTTTTGGCGAAATTTTGACTGAAAATTAAATGTCACCGATTTTGACGTGTGAGCACTCGTTGGACGCGTATTGAAGAGAGGATCATCCCTACAAAGTTTCGCTGGGAAAACTTTCTTGGTTCTCTAGATATGTCCAAAAAACCGTTTCGCCGTGGTCCGACGCATATGCTCCTAGTTTTATTGGTCTAACTTTTCACCTAGTGATTTATTTTCAAAAAATTTTTGCACGTCTATTTCTTTTCTTATTCCGCGTCGAATGAGCCATCTCTCATCAAAATCGGTGAGTTTTCATTTTTTCGTGAAAAAAATCTATAGGCTATAGCCCATGTTTTTTGGCGAAATTTTGACTGAAAATTAAATGTCACCGATTTTGACGTATGAGCACTCGTTGGACGCGTATTGAAGAGAGGATCATCCCTACAAATTTTCGCTGGGAAAACTTTCTTGGTTCTCTAGATATGTCCAAAAAACCGTTTCGCCGTGGTCCGACGCATATGCTCCTAGTTTTATTGGTCTAACTTTTCACCTAGTGATTTATTTTCAAAAAATTTTTTGCACGTCTATTTCTTTTCTTATTCCGCGTCGAATGAGCCATCTCTCATCAAAATCGGTGAGTTTTCATTTTTTCGTGAAAAAAATCTATAGGCTATAGCCCATGTTTTTTGGCGAAATTTTGACTGAAAATTAAATGTCACCGATTTTGACGTATGAGCACTCGTTGGACGCGTATTGAAGAGAGGATCATCCCTACAAAGTTTCGCTGGGAAAACTTTCTTGGTTCTCTAGATATGTCCAAAAAACCGTTTCGCCGTGGTCCGACGCATATGCTCCTAGTTTTATTGGTCTAACTTTTCACCTAGTGATTTATTTTCAAAAAATTTTTTGCACGTCTATTTCTTTTCTTATTCCGCGTCGAATGAGCCATCTCTCATCAAAATCGGTGAGTTTTCATTTTTTCGTGAAAAAAATCTATAGGCTATAGCCCATGTTTTTTGGCGAAATTTTGACTGAAAATTAAATGTCACCGATTTTGACGTATGAGCACTCGTTGGACGCGTATTGAAGAGAGGATCATCCCTACAAAGTTTCGCTGGGAAAACTTTCTTGGTTCTCTAGATATGTCCAAAAAACCGTTTCGCCGTGGTCCGACGCATATGCTCCTAGTTTTATTGGTCTAACTTTTCACCTAGTGATTTATTTTCAAAAATATTTTTGCACGTCTATTTCTTTTCTTATTCCGCGTCGAATGAGCCATCTCTCATCAAAATCGGTGAGTTTTCATTTTTTCGTGAAAAAAATCTATAGGCTATAGCCCATGTTTTTTGGCGAAATTTTGACTGAAAATTAAATGTCACCGATTTTGACGTATGAGCACTCGTTGGACGCGTATTGAAGAGAGGATCATCCCTACAAAGTTTCGCTGGGAAAACTTTCTTGGTTCTCTAGATATGTCCAAAAAACCGTTTCGCCGTGGTCCGACGCATATGCTCCTAGTTTTATTGGTCTAACTTTCCACCTAGTGATTTATTTTCAAAAAATTTTTTGCACGTCTATTTCTTTTCTTATTCCGCGTCGAATGAGCCATCTCTCATCAAAATCGGTGAGTTTTCATTTTTTCGTGAAAAAAATCTATAGGCTATAGCCCATGTTTTTTGGCGAAATTTTGACTGAAAATTAAATGTCACCGATTTTGACGTATGAGCACTCGTTGGACGCGTATTGAAGAGAGGATCATCCCTACAAAGTTTCGCTGGGAAAACTTTCTTGGTTCTCTAGATATGTCCAAAAAACCGTTTCGCCGTGGTCCGACGCATATGCTCCTAGTTTTATTGGTCTAACTTTTCACCTAGTGATTTATTTTCAAAAAATTTTTGCACGTCTATTTCTTTTCTTATTCCGCGTCGAATGAGCCATCTCTCATCAAAATCGGTGAGTTTTCATTTTTTCGTGAAAAAAATCTATAGGCTATAGCCCATGTTTTTTGGCGAAATTTTGACTGAAAATTAAATGTCACCGATTTTGACGTATGAGCACTCGTTGGACGCGTATTGAAGAGAGGATCATCCCTACAAAGTTTCGCTGGGAAAACTTTCTTGGTTCTCTAGATATGTCCAAAAAACCGTTTCGCCGTGGTCCGACGCATATGCTCCTAGTTTTATTGGTCTAACTTTTCACCTAGTGATTTATTTTCAAAAAATTTTTGCACGTCTATTTCTTTTCTTATTCCGCGTCGAATGAGCCATCTCTCATCAAAATCGGTGAGTTTTCATTTTTTCGTGAAAAAAATCTATAGGCTATAGCCCATGTTTTTTGGCGAAATTTTGACTGAAAATTAAATGTCACCGATTTTGACGTATGAGCACTCGTTGGACGCGTATTGAAGAGAGGATCATCCCTACAAAGTTTCGCTGGGAAAACTTTCTTGGTTCTCTAGATATGTCCAAAAAACCGTTTCGCCGTGGTCCGACGCATATGCTTCTAGTTTTATTGGTCTAACTTTTCACCTAGTGATTTATTTTCAAAAAATTTTTTGCACGTCTATTTCTTTTCTTATTCCGCGTCGAATGAGCCATCTCTCATCAAAATCGGTGAGTTTTCATTTTTTCGTGAAAAAAATCTATAGGCTATAGCCCATGTTTTTTGGCGAAATTTTGACTGAAAATTAAATGTCACCGATTTTGACGTATGAGCACTCGTTGGACGCGTATTGAAGAGAGGATCATCCCTACAAAGTTTCGCTGGGAAAACTTTCTTGGTTCTCTAGATATGTCCAAAAAACCGTTTCGCCGTGGTCCGACGCATATGCTTCTAGTTTTATTGGTCTAACTTTTCACCTAGTGATTTATTTTCAAAAAATTTTTTGCACGTCTATTTCTTTTCTTATTCCGCGTCGAATGAGCCATCTCTCATCAAAATCGGTGAGTTTTCATTTTTTCGTGAAAAAAATCTATAGGCTATAGCCCATGTTTTTTGGCGAAATTTTGACTGAAAATTAAATGTCACCGATTTTGACGTATGAGCACTCGTTGGACGCGTATTGAAGAGAGGATCATCCCTACAAAGTTTCGCTGGGAAAACTTTCTTGGTTCTCTAGATATGTCCAAAAAACCGTTTCGCCGTGGTCCGACGCATATGCTCCTAGTTTTATTGGTCTAACTTTCCACCTAGTGATTTATTTTCAAAAATTTTTTTGCACGTCTATTTCTTTTCTTATTCCGCGTCGAATGAGCCATCTCTCATCAAAATCGGTGAGTTTTCATTTTTTCGTGAAAAAAATCTATAGGCTATAGCCCATGTTTTTTGGCGAAATTTTGACTGAAAATTAAATATCACCGATTTTGACGTATGAGCACTCGTTGGACGCGTATTGAAGAGAGGATCATCCCTACAAAGTTTCGCTGGGAAAACTTTCTTGGTTCTCTAGATATGTCCAAAAAACCGTTTCGCCGTGGTCCGACGCATATGCTCCTAGTTTTATTGGTCTAACTTTCCACCTAGTGATTTATTTTCAAAAATTTTTTTGCACGTCTATTTCTTTTCTTATTCCGCGTCGAATGAGCCATCTCTCATCAAAATCGGTGAGTTTTCATTTTTTCGTGAAAAAAATCTATAGGCTATAGCCCATGTTTTTTGGCGAAATTTTGACTGAAAATTAAATGTCACCGATTTTGACGTATGAGCACTCGTTGGACGCGTATTGAAGAGAGGATCATCCCTACAAAGTTTCGCTGGGAAAACTTTCTTGGTTCTCTAGATATGTCCAAAAAACCGTTTCGCCGTGGTCCGACGCATATGCTCCTAGTTTTATTGGTCTAACTTTCACCTAGTGATTTATTTTCAAAAAATTTTTGCACGTCTATTTCTTTTCTTATTCCGCGTCGAATGAGCCATCTCTCATCAAAATCGGTGAGTTTTCATTTTTTCGTGAAAAAAATCTATAGGTATAGCCCATGTTTTTTGGCGAAATTTTGACTGAAAATTAAATGTCACCGATTTTGACGTATGAGCACTCGTTGGACGCGTATTGAAGAGAGGATCATCCCTACAAAGTTTCGCTGGGAAAACTTTCTTGGTTCTCTAGATATGTCCAAAAAACCGTTTCGCCGTGGTCCGACGCATATGCTTCTAGTTTTATTGGTCTAACTTTTCACCTAGTGATTTATTTTCAAAAAATTTTTTGCACGTCTATTTCTTTTCTTATTCCGCGTCGAATGAGCCATCTCTCATCAAAATCGGTGAGTTTTCATTTTTTCGTGAAAAAAATCTATAGGCTATAGCCCATGTTTTTTGGCGAAATTTTGACTGAAAATTAAATGTCACCGATTTTGACGTATGAGCACTCGTTGGACGCGTATTGAAGAGAGGATCATCCCTACAAAGTTTCGCTGGGAAAACTTTCTTGGTTCTCTAGATATGTCCAAAAAACCGTTTCGCCGTGGTCCGACGCATATGCTCCTAGTTTTATTGGTCTAACTTTCCACCTAGTGATTTATTTTCAAAAATTTTTTTGCACGTCTATTTCTTTTCTTATTCCGCGTCGAATGAGCCATCTCTCATCAAAATCGGTGAGTTTTCATTTTTTCGTGAAAAAAATCTATAGGCTATAGCCCATGTTTTTTGGCGAAATTTTGACTGAAAATTAAATGTCACCGATTTTGACGTATGAGCACTCGTTGGACGCGTATTGAAGAGAGGATCATCCCTACAAAGTTTCGCTGGGAAAACTTTCTTGGTTCTCTAGATATGTCCAAAAAACCGTTTCGCCGTGGTCCGACGCATATGCTCCTAGTTTTATTGGTCTAACTTTTCACCTAGTGATTTATTTTCAAAAATTTTTTTGCACGTCTATTTCTTTTCTTATTCCTCGTCGAATGAGCCATCTCTCATCAAAATCGGTGAGTTTTCATTTTTTCGTGAAAAAAATCTATAGGCTATAGCCCATGTTTTTTGGCGAAATTTTGACTGAAAATTAAATGTCACCGATTTTGACGTATGAGCACTCGTTGGACGCGTATTGAAGAGAGGATCATCCCTACAAAGTTTCGCTGGGAAAACTTTCTTGGTTCTCTAGATATGTCCAAAAAACCGTTTCGCCGTGGTCCGACGCATATGCTCCTAGTTTTATTGGTCTAACTTTTCACCTAGTGATTTATTTTCAAAAATTTTTTTGCACGTCTATTTCTTTTCTTATTCCGCGTCGAATGAGCCATCTCTCATCAAAATCGGTGAGTTTTCATTTTTTCGTGAAAAAAATCTATAGGCTATAGCCCATGTTTTTTGGCGAAATTTTGACTGAAAATTAAATGTCACCGATTTTGACGTATGAGCACTCGTTGGACGCGTATTGAAGAGAGGATCATCCCTACAAAGTTTCGCTGGGAAAACTTTCTTGGTTCTCTAGATATGTCCAAAAAACCGTTTCGCCGTGGTCCGACGCATATGCTCCTAGTTTTATTGGTCTAACTTTTCACCTAGTGATTTATTTTCAAAAATTTTTTGCACGTCTATTTCTTTTCTTATTCCGCGTCGAATGAGCCATCTCTCATCAAAATCGGTGAGTTTTCATTTTTTCGTGAAAAAAATCTATAGGCTATAGCCCATGTTTTTTGGCGAAATTTTGACTGAAAATTAAATGTCACCGATTTTGACGTATGAGCACTCGTTGGACGCGTATTGAAGAGAGGATCATCCCTACAAAGTTTCGCTGGGAAAACTTTCTTGGTTCTCTAGATATGTCCAAAAAAACCGTTTCGCCGTGGTCCGACGCATATGCTCCTAGTTTTATTGGTCTAACTTTTCACCTAGTGATTTATTTTCAAAAAATTTTTGCACGTCTATTTCTTTTCTTATTCCGCGTCGAATGAGCCATCTCTCATCAAAATCGGTGAGTTTTCATTTTTTCGTGAAAAAAATCTTAGGCTATAGCCCATGTTTTTTTGGCGAAATTTTGACTGAAAATTAAATGTCACCGATTTTGACGTATGAGCACTCGTTGGACGCGTATTGAAGAGAGGATCATCCCTACAAAGTTTCGCTGGGAAAACTTTCTTGGTTCTCTAGATATGTCCAAAAAACCGTTTCGCCGTGGTCCGACGCATATGCTCCTAGTTTTATTGGTCTAACTTTCCACCTAGTGATTTATTTTCAAAAATTTTTTTGCACGTCTATTTCTTTTCTTATTCCGCGTCGAATGAGCCATCTCTCATCAAAATCGGTGAGTTTTCATTTTTTCGTGAAAAAAATCTATAGGCTATAGCCCATGTTTTTTGGCGAAATTTTGACTGAAAATTAAATGTCACCGATTTTGACGTATGAGCACTCGTTGGACGCGTATTGAAGAGAGGATCATCCCTACAAAGTTTCGCTGGGAAAACTTTCTTGGTTCTCTAGATATGTCCAAAAAACCGTTTCGCCGTGGTCCGACGCATATGCTCCTAGTTTTATTGGTCTAACTTTTCACCTAGTGATTTATTTTCAAAAATTTTTTTGCACGTCTATTTCTTTTCTTATTCCGCGTCGAATGAGCCATCTCTCATCAAAATCGGTGAGTTTTCATTTTTTCGTGAAAAAAATCTATAGGCTATATAGCCCATGTTTTTTGGCGAAATTTTGACTGAAAATTAAATGTCACCGATTTTGACGTATGAGCACTCGTTGGACGCGTATTGAAGAGAGGATCATCCCTACAAAGTTTCGCTGGGAAAACTTTCTTGGTTCTCTAGATATGTCCAAAAAACCGTTTCGCCGTGGTCCGACGCATATGCTCCTAGTTTTATTGGTCTAACTTTTCACCTAGTGATTTATTTTCAAAAATTTTTTTGCACGTCTATTTCTTTTCTTATTCCGCGTCGAATGAGCCATCTCTCATCAAAATCGGTGAGTTTTCATTTTTTCGTGAAAAAAATCTATAGGCTATAGCCCATGTTTTTTGGCGAAATTTTGACTGAAAATTAAATGTCACCGATTTTGACGTATGAGCACTCGTTGGACGCGTATTGAAGAGAGGATCATCCCTACAAAGTTTCGCTGGGAAAACTTTCTTGGTTCTCTAGATATGTCCAAAAAACCGTTTCGCCGTGGTCCGACGCATATGCTCCTAGTTTTATTGGTCTAACTTTTCACCTAGTGATTTATTTTCAAAAATTTTTTTGCACGTCTATTTCTTTTCTTATTCCGCGTCGAATGAGCCATCTCTCATCAAAATCTGTGAGTTTTCATTTTTTCGTGAAAAAAATCTTAGCCATGTTTTTTGGCGAAATTTTGACTGAAAATTAAATGTCACCGATTTTGACGTATGAGCACTCGTTGGACGCGTATTGAAGAGAGGATCATCTCTACAAATTTTCGCTGGGAAAACTTTCTTGGTTCTCTAGATATGTCCAAAAAACCGTTTCGCCGTGGTCCGACGCATATGCTCCTAGTTTTATTGGTCTAACTTTTCACCTAGTGATTTATTTTCAAAAATTTTTTTGCACGTCTATTTCTTTTCTTATTCCGCGTCGAATGAGCCATCTCTCATCAAAATCGGTGAGTTTTCATTTTTTCGTGAAAAAAATCTATAGGCTATATAGCCCATGTTTTTTGGCGAAATTTTGACTGAAAATTAAATGTCACCGATTTTGACGTATGAGCACTCGTTGGACGCGTATTGAAGAGAGGATCATCCCTACAAAGTTTCGCTGGGAAAACTTTCTTGGTTCTCTAGATATGTCCAAAAAACCGTTTCGCCGTGGTCCGACGCATATGCTCCTAGTTTTATTGGTCTAACTTTTCACCTAGTGATTTATTTTCAAAAATTTTTTTGCACGTCTATTTCTTTTCTTATTCCGCGTCGAATGAGCCATCTCTCATCAAAATCGGTGAGTTTTAATTTTTTCGTGAAAAAAATCTATAGGCTATAGCCCATGTTTTTTGGCGAAATTTTGACTGAAAATTAAATGTCACCGATTTTGACGTATGAGCACTCGTTGGACGCGTATTGAAGAGAGGATCATCCCTACAAAGTTTCGCTGGGAAAACTTTCTTGGTTCTCTAGATATGTCCAAAAAACCGTTTCGCCGTGGTCCGACGCATATGCTCCTAGTTTTATTGGTCTAACTTTCCACCTAGTGATTTATTTTCAAAAAAATTTTTGCACGTCTATTTCTTTTCTTATTCCGCGTCGAATGAGCCATCTCTCATCAAAATCGGTGAGTTTTCATTTTTTCGTGAAAAAAATCTATAGGCTATAGCCCATGTTTTTTGGCGAAATTTTGACTGAAAATTAAATGTCGCCGATTTTGACGTATGAGCACTCGTTGGACGCGTATTGAAGAGAGGATCATCCCTACAAAGTTTCGCTGGGAAAACTTTCTTGGTTCTCTAGATATGTCCAAAAAACCGTTTCGCCGTGGTCCGACGCATATGCTCCTAGTTTTATTGGTCTAACTTTCCACCTAGTGAGTTTTCATTTTTTCGTGAAAAAAATCTATAGGCTAAGCCCTGTATGCACTTAGGGGGTGTCAAGAATTTCATCAGAAATCGGCTACGACTAACGGTTTTCGAGATATTAGCGATTTTGTGTATTTTTTTCATGCCAATCGATTCTAAGGGTGTCCTTTCAGGGGGTGTATGCACTTAGGGGGTGTCAAAAATTTCATCAGAAATCGGCTACGGCTAACGGTTTTCGAGATATTAGCGATTTTGTGTATTTTTTTCATGCCAATCGATTCTAAGGGTGTCCTTTCAGGGGGTGTATGCACTTAGGGGGTGTCAAAAATTTCATCAGAAATCGGCTACGGCTAACGGTTTTCGAGATATTAGCGATTTTATGTATTTTTTTCATGCCAATCGATTCTAAGGGTGCCTTTCAGGGGGTACTTAGGGGGTGACAAAAATTTCCTCAGAAATCGGCTACGGCTAACGATTTTCGAGATATTAGCGATTTTATGTATTTTTTTCATGTCAATCGATTCTAAGGGTGTCCTTTCAGGGGGTGTTTTTTCTGGGGGTGTATTCAGATTGGGGGGGGGACAAAATTTCGAGATATTAGCGATTTTACGCAATTTTTCCATGTCAATAGATTCTAAAGGTGTCATTCCAGGGGGTGTATTCCGATGGGGTGGGACAAAAATTTCATCAGAAATCGTCTACGGCAAGACATAAATTTGAAAAAATTACCTAGTTTCTCTTAAATACATATATTTTCGTTATTTTGTCAATTTTGTTTGTTTTTGTTTTTTTGATAAATAGAAGAAAATGTTTTCTTATTATATAATTCTTTAAAAAGATAATATATTCGCGCTTTGCTTTACTATTTTTCTTTTTGATTCATTACAATTATATTGAGGACTTTCTGTCGGTTGCTATACATTTATTTATAAATATCGCTTAAAACAGCGAGAGGCAACAGTGTTGAATATAATTTTACAGTTTTCTCTGTCACCTCTTGCCGTTGTTTACATTATTATTCTAAGATTTTTGTTCATAACAGTTTTCATTTTACATTATACATGCGCGTTGTGTGAAAAACAAAACAAAAAAAAATCTGTTAACGTGATAACCGTCATAATGATAAAAATAAACAATAAAAAATAGGCTGAGTTGAGTCATGATAATTATGTTAGGAAAAGATTTAAATGGAATCTTAAGCTAAGTAAAAATGTCTTCCAAGTTAAAACATTTTTCAAGCTGGTTGAAAAACAAACAAACACACTTCTACTGGCAGCATATTTTTTTAATTTATGTCTAAGTTTAGCCTTTAGTGGAAAATTTAATGCTATCAACTTTGATAGAGAATTATTGGAGAGATAACGAATTTATTTCTTTTTATTTTATTATAGCTCGAATGACGTTTTTGTTAAACCTTGCGGTTAGAAGATTACCTTGTGTCTTAATTAAAATTAAAATTTTATGAAAAGGATTATGTTTTTTTTAGCATTCCACACGACACCGACAAGATGAAATCACGAAAGTACGCACAAAAAAATTATTTCTATTGGACCTTACAACACTGTGAGCATACATCGATTTTTAAGGGGACATTATGCAGCGACAAGTAATTGTTGTTCCAAAAGGTAAAAGTATAAATGAATAGTTTAATTCGCAGATTCCATCAGACTGGAATTGTAAATGTCAATGAAAAATTAATAGTTCCAGTACAGACCCGGTTAGTACATATTCGTATGTAACTGATCAACAAAATTATGTAACGCCAAAGCATTGAGCATACGGTTTTTGCTCCGACGATTGAGGTTTGAATTTGTCAGCAATGAAGATTTAATTTATTTTTGTTGATTCTTGCGCAACGTCTGCATTATTATTTTCTTTATGCTTATTAGCCTCTCCTCACTTGGCTCTGTTATCAGTTCATATCGGTTTTTTGAATCGCTTTTGTTCATTATGCTACAGCGGTAATTAGCCTACATTAACTTTCCCAATGATGTGAGTATATGTTCCACTAGAAGATTTTTGGTTGTTATCATATGTTTGTTTTCGGTTGGCGCTTACAATTATTTGAACCCACACAACTGTTTCTCCGCTTCCCTAAAATACATAACGTACATCGTAACGCCATTTCTCACTTAAAGTGACAACGATAATAAGGTTGATTCTTTTAGTGCTGCGCTGCTGAGTGGTGGCGGGGGATGTGATTTATATGACAGTAGGTAATATGGAAGAGGAGGAGCTATAAGAGTTGAAAACAATGGATTTAGGGTTGTTCTTAGAAGTATAGAATCTCATGAATCTATGAGGCAGAATGTATCCGTCAGTGGTCTAATGTAATGTGGGCAAGTCTTTCTTGGTGGCACCCCTCTACCTTAATCCATTCTATGACAGGCTGTGTACAATCAATATAAAAAAAATACATTTTATTGCTTTTCATCCTGCAACGTTTGTTCGATGAAAACACCTTGTAATGCACTGACTGGTGTACATTTCCCCCCTTTCGAAAGCTTGAAGTGTATACTTTTATTAAATTTAAGTGTTTTGTAAAATTATTCCACACTAATACCACAGTATACATACAGTAGAACAGCTTAGAACAAACTAGAATTTTTTTAGAATTTTAATTACAAAAAAAGAAAACTCTAAATTTCTTCCATAAGTGGGAAGTATGATACGGAATTAAATGGACGATCGGTGGCTACGGGAAGAAGTATTAGTTTTATGTAAGTACACATATCGAAAATCTACTTACAAATGCATTGTTCCATAAACTAAACAGCTGATTGACCGTAAAGTGGTGTTCGTTCATAGAGATCCCATGGACAGTGTAATAGGCAAAATAATGTTTGTGACAGTTTGACAGTCCTACCAAGCCGAAATGCAAGTGCAAGTTTGTGCATGCTGTAAGTTCTCTTTCTTCCACTTTAGATTTACATAGGAATCTTTGTATTACAAGTTGACTAGTGTGTTAGTTAAAAATGTTGAAAGACAAAGTATAATCACATTATAGAAGCATCCTATTCATGTGACAGTTTTGACAGAGCTGTTCTACTGTATGAATATACTGTGCTAATACATCTCAGTTTACAGTACCTTGCCAATTTATTAGACGCATTAGCTGTTGTTTTTTTTTGTGTCCGCAGAACAGGGCAGAGCAACACATACACAACATACATTTTCATAGAAGATTTATAAATTAAGCGAACAGTACAAATAGTTCGCTTCAATCGACTGAACAATTTGTTCTCTCCAGTATATGGGAGTTCTAGAACAAGGTACACAAAAGAACACTGCTATTGTCAACAAAACATTTGTTTTAATTTCGATTTGATATTTTACAACTGCTTTTATGGATTATTTGGTATCGGCAATAGTTTAGCCACTTTGCTTTTCGTTCGAATTTATTACTTTAAACAAGTTCCTGCTGTACCTTTTCTCCACAATTAAATTTGTTTTTTACACATATGACACACCCTGCAAGTGCACAACTGGTTTAAAAAAGAGGTAATTTCAGTACTCTTACTGATTAGTTTTCTGGTTAAAAAAGATATGCCTGTGAGAGAAAAAATTCACATACATATTTACTTTCTATCTGTGTACATGCCTGTTACTGTCCATCTTCATTTTATGTTCATTAACGCTTACCTAGACTAGTTAATTATCCGGTTAAATAGTCAAGTATTATACCAGTAAACCTGCAATACATATTACTGGTTAATTACCTGGGTAATAACTTTCGTTAATTAACTAGTTAGTAAAGCAGGTATTGCACACACTACCTGTTTTTATCTGATTTTGGTTAACTAATTGCTTAGCGAAGTAGGCATTAATCAGTTGAAATTTGTACCTCATATAAAGACCAATCAATTGCAAAACTTCATATATCTTCAATGTTAAGATTCGTTATATCGAAGTTGTAAAGCTCCCCTCTGCAATTTTATCAGCAACCAGCAACGCCCTTCGTCATCACATTCATTTTCCTGTTAACACTACCTCGAGCTCATCATGAAGTAGGTTGCAACCTCAATCGCAGCTAGAAATAATTCCATGTAGCTGCTACTCCTGATTTTACACCAAACGTTCTTAGCCGTTGCCAGCTTCAGAAATCTCATCATTTGAGTATGAGTTACATTTCCGGTAAATACAAGACTGCATTTACGGAATATATGCAATGTATAACATAACAATAAATACCTGCTTCGTCTAATTAACGCTTCTGCACATATAACTTCTGCAAATTATAACTTTCCTTTAATATAAAAATAACAACACTAACGAAAATATCAGATAGTTTGTGCTAGTAAGCTGTGCTGGGTAACATTCTCAAGTATGTACCAGCCATAGCAGATCTTTTGAATACTAGCAACTGTCATTTAGCCAAGCCAAGAATCTGGCTATTGTATTTTTGAACGATGATAGCCACATCTACAGCTTCCATAATCGGCTGCAGCCAATTTCATGAACGTGCTCTTGGAAAATTACCCGATATTTACTGGTTATTTACAATTTCATAAAATAGTGTGCAATCGCACTAACATCAGTAAATTTATGACGCTGGTATTTGTACTTTCTGTACCTTTGTTTGGAGGGCATAAATAAGAAACTACTGCGGAGCATATTATTGCGATGACACATCTGTACCAAAATTATCGTATCGATATTCAGCTAATTTTCATTTGTTTGTTTCACTTTACTTCTGAAAAAATCTAGCAATCAATCTGATGTGTGAAATGAACGCGACTGCGACAAAATTTTATGCAGATAATACTTAAGGTATAATTTGTCTGCTAATTCTTCCCATATTTGTTTTTCTTTGTATTGGGATCCTTGTGAGCACTAATAAGGCTCCCATATAATAATCATCATAATTTTGTTTTAGTCCATATATTAGAACTTTCTAGTCTGTAAATGGCGAGTTACAATTAATTAGTGATAATTAATAATTATACGGGCTTACCATTTCTAAAATAAAATCGCTGTTCGGTTTTCACTTCTTCCATTCACCGCAAAATCAAAGGTGGAGTCAAGTGGAAAATTCTAGAAAAGTGACTCATTTCTTTCGTTTTTTCTTACTTTCCACTTAACTGAATCTCGGTACTGTGAAATTTGATGTTGGCAGCGTTCAAAATTCCCTCATGTTGACAGTTAATGGATTTCAAATTTGCACTTTGATCAAATCTCAAGCTAAAGCTGTAATTATTGTGTTCTTCTACACTAATTAGCATTGTCAAGTAATCTCAAGCTGGCTAAAAATTGAAGCTTTTCATCTGTTTCAGGTCTATTCGAGGTATGAAAATCGAAACACGGGGATTTTTAATCGAACTTTAAGTTAATAAAATTAATAAAAAATCGTAGCACTAGGGTATCCCAGATTTACCTGGTGTTTTTATCGAACAGACCTAATTATATGTCACGTCTTATATCGGTGGAATTTATTTACTTTAAATAATGAAAAAAATATCTGAAAATCGTTGTACCTAAAATCTACAAGTGCGCAGGGCACATGCAACCCTATGTACATTAACATACATATAATAATTACGAAAATCACAAAATCTCTCAAGAACATTTAAATTTCATAAATTTCATTATATAATTTAAGTTTAATACAAATTTTTACAACTAAAAACAAAATCTAAATAATTTTGTGAACTTTATGTAGAACTGTTTATCCGACTCTGCAGTTTCTCTCCTTACATATTTCTCCTAGAAAAATATTTTTATATAATTTCATTTTTAAAACACTTTGTTGAGTATTTGCTCGTGTTTCATTCATTTGATCTCTTTTTTAAAGTAGTTTTTAAATACCAAAAATATACGTAGCTCACATAAAAGGCAAAGGAAGATAAATTTTTTGTTACTTTTTATTTTGTTTATTTTTATAACTATGCAACTTTAATTTTATATCTAAAAACATAAACAATTTCATTTGATCGTTTTTAGAGTTTTTTTTTTCTTTTCTTTACCTTTTGTCACGCACACACATATATTCTAGCAGTTTTTTTATATCGTATGTATGTCACGCTTCTCCCACCCATCATCGTCTACTAGCATCTAAGTAACTATATCTTTTTAAAAACCCCTAAAACATTATTAATTAAATAGATTTGTTTCAATTAAATTTATTAATAATAATAATAGTTATTAATTATTTGTTGTTTTTATATTAAGATTTACTTTAACATTGTACTTATTTAGTAAAAAATAATTTTTATTTATTTCTTAGGGGGATAATTTTCAAATGATCCTCTTTTCTGCTTGCTTTAAGCGCGCGTTGCTTTTTAAAATTAAAAGCAAAACAAAAAGAAAACATTATTTTTATTTTTGTCTTATTTAATTAAAATTTCTTCTTTATGTTAAGGTTAGCGGCTTTCAGTGGCTGCGTTCGGCATGCAAATTTTTGAAATTTTTATTTTTATATAAAAATTTTGTTGCTGTGATTGATATTCATCATTTCTCCTTTTTTTGCTTCTTCGCTTTCTTGCTTTGTTTTTTTTTATATTTTTTATAATGGTTCTCTGTGTTTTTGAAATTTATTTTTTTTTAATTTTGTCATTCATTGTCACTGTGTGTGTTTATGTTTAACTGAAAAATAGGAAGAAAAGAAATATTATGAATAATATTGGTTTGTTTTAAATTTTTATATCAGATTTGGTAATTAATTAATTAATTAAATTTGGTGCCCTACTGAGAAGAAATAATGGTGGAGTGGAGCGACGAGCAGTTGTTGATGGAGCGGTTGGTTTTTTTAATTTTTGAGTAAAATATTATAGAGTAATTTAGAGTAGTAGCAAGTTTTTAGTATATCGCTCTATTTGAAGGCCACACAAATTAACTCAGATTTATACATTGAGTTTTTCTTTAAAATGTTCAAAAGGATTTTTCATAGCTACTTTTTACTAGAGAGAGTGGATTTGACTTCAAATGGAATATACTGAGAATTATTTTCTTTCATAAGATCTGATCTTATCTAGATTATATGGACACACTCCTACTGTGCTTTAATTAAACAAGAGGAAACCGATTGACTTTATTATAATGGGTGTGATTCCTTTAGAGGTACTTTTTTCAGTACGGATTTTATGACAGACCACGCGTGAGTCGTGTGAAACAGTCATTGTATTTTGCTACTTGTTGTTTGACATTTCATCATGCACAGACTTATGTTAGCACAATGTCAACAAATTATTTAGCTGTATTATGAAAATCCACGATGAATGAGTTTTATGCGCTTAGAGTACCACATAAATGGCCTACCGAACGCACGATTCGCTATACCATCGAAAAAATTTGAAACCAAGTTTTAATTATTGGATAATACGCGACCAAATAGACCACATCCAGCACGTAATGAAGAAAATATAGCGGCGGTAGTTGAGAGTGTACACACGATGACAGTTTTAATTCGACGCTTGGCTTGTCGTATACAACAAATTTACGGATTTTATGTAAGGATCTTGGTCTGAAAACATGTAAACTTCAACTCGTACAAGAGTTGAAGCAGGCCGAAATTGAAGCCCGCGATCTCGACGTCATTTGGTTCCAACAAGACGGCGTTACTTCCTACACAGCCCGTAAAACCATGGCTCTATTGCAAGAACAATTCGGTGAACAGTTAATTTCACGCTTCGGACCGGTGAATTGGCTGCTTAGATTATGTGATATCATACCTTTAGACTTTTTCGTTTTGGGCTATGTAAAGTCCAAAGTCTACATGGATCTACGGTTGAAGAATTGGAAGCCAAAATTACTCGCATCACTGGACAAATACTACTCGAAAAGCTCGAACGCATCATCGAAAATTGGAGCTTCAGAAGGGACCATGTTGCCGCAGTTATGGCAAACATTTGAAAGAAATTATCTTTAAAAAATAAATGTAAAAAATGCTTATTTTGTATACGCACTTTTCTTGATAACGCTTAGCATCGGAGTTATGTGCAATTAAAAGATTTGATGAAACTAGCTTAAATGGATCTTATTAGGGTCAAAAATTCAGGAAAAAGCGATTTTTTAAGTTTCATATTTTCATCAGGTCATAAGGAGACATAACGTGGTAGTATACTTTAAGATACTTTGATCTGGAATACCCTGTATAAAGATGGGGCCTATAATAATAGTCACGATGGCATCCACGTAAATGATGCCACTTCATATTTATGGGACGACCGGTTTCGGTTTTTGCAACTCAATCTCAATTCTTGAAGACAAACGGCGAATCAACATTTTAAAACAAGCCGCAAAAACTATCCCAGGAGTCCAGTGAAAATTCAGTGACAACAGTAACATCCATAATTTTGTGATATGTATCGGTTACTCCCCCCCCCCCCCCGCCCGTCGTCCTTCTCCACTTGCACTAGATTGATATTGTTGACGCAAGCAACTCTAATTCTATACCCGCGTCCCATATGAGAAAGAAAAAGTAGTTTTCTGCAAAAGCATGGAAATGCTAATGTCAATTGGCGAAATTCGTCCTTAAAGATAGAAAATCAACAGCATAACTTACTCTCGATTTTCTTTGATCAAATGGCAGCCACTATTCAGGAAAATATTGTCTTTCGATTAAAAACTTAGGTAAAACAAGTGCAAGTAAAATCATTCAGAAATCTCTACATAGCCCCAATGGAAATACAGGGAAATGGCTGGAACAAGATAATTATGCAAACTAAGGTCCGGGGCACATATATGGGAGATGACATATCATCATTGGTTAAATTTAGTGAGCGTAGACAGAATTCTGAGTAGTCACTGCAGCAGAGACGTTTTCTCCAGAACCATCCTTATTCCTCGCATTTATGGCAAAATTATGTAACGAATCGGGAAATTACTAACCGTAGAGTTGGATAGTCTGCTCTGAATTCAGTTAGAGTGATGGATTGAAGATCACATCATAGACTAAGTTTAATTTCGTCATGCTTGTATCTGCCCATTTATGAGCTAATGAACTGGAAAAGCAAAATAAATTATAATTTGCATGCCTTTTGTTCTTGGTGATACGGTCATCATTATGGAATATAGTCTTAAACACAAAAGTATGAAAAACAAGCATATCCCTAATGCTCTCCGATAGATATTGCGTACATATGTACATAGCCAGGCGTTTCTAATAATGTGAAATATGCCTAATATACCATCTAATTTCTATGAAGTTCAGGGAGGTATTTAGAAGAAATGCAAGAGGGAAAAACATCTGTCTCGTTGGCTCAGTGATAAAAGCAGTCGCCCAGAAAGCGGAAGGTATCGGTTTTAAACCCCGGACGAAGGCAGTTTCTTCCTCTTGTATTTATGATTTAATTAAGAATCGTTAAAAATAAAAAGTTCTTAGATTTCTTCAATTTTCCATTTACATTAGATTAGATAATAAAACGGTTGTGTAAGGTTTTGAAAAACATCGTGCGATCAAATTAAAGTTTTTGTGAGTTACCCTATTTATATGATTACTATATAATCTCTACACTTTTAACAGAATCTAAATTTTTAACTTCTGCAGTTATAATAAAAAAACTGTGCCTGATATTGAGCAATCTAAGCTGCCTAACCCATATTCAGAGCAGATGCTTTGATATTTTTCGGTATAATTACACAGAAGCAAGAAGAGTCATTTTCAGCTGTTCAACAATCTTCTTGTGTGAGTACACCTTAATGTAGACAGTGGACCAGTCTCAAACGCGTATAGCGAACCTATTCTGAGTTCAGCGTCAATATTCGATTCAACTGTGTACTAGGGAAGGAAGGCATTGTTTAAGATCTGTTTTTTTTTTATATCTCTACAATGGTTACCTTGAATATTTGACCTGTCTTGCTAAACCAAGAATAGCTACCGCGTTTTTTTACCAGAGCAAAGAGGACATAAGAAGTTGTTGATTTTGAAAGATCAACCAAGAGATACACATATTTATCTAAACGCATAGATGGTATAATGGATACCATGGTTCTATCTATGTATGCTTGACTCTGAGAAGCTGATTCGGAGACCATCTAAAATTGTAGGTGCAATAATAGCATTTGTCAAAAACAAAGACAACCAAAAAAACACAGATTAACTGCTTTATCTGATCCGTGTCATACGATAGATTTAATGGAATTGAAGATGAAGAAAAAGAATATTCATATACCTTTCTTTTAATACTCGGTAGGAACAAACCAAATCACCTGTGATTGTAGTTTCTATTGAAAAAAAAAGTAAAGAGTCAACACTACAATTCTGAGTGTGATGTACCGAAGAATGATTTTATAAACAAGAATTAAAAAGGCAAAATGCTGCTCTATGAACGTCTAACGTGTAAGTTTGTAAAAACAAAATAAAACATAACCGAAATGATTTCGTAGCTCGAGGATATTTTAACTTGAAAAGACTGATGCTGATAGATTCAATGAAATCCACTTACACATACTCTTTTCCTTATGTACATATAAAAAAAAGCATTACTTATTAAATTTAGGTTCAAGATTTACAATAATCTTATTACCGTCCCGTGTATTTTCTTTCTATCACTCAATTTAACATTTTTGCAAAAATCTTAGAAAAGAAAAATCAAATAAAATTCGATCAATCCGTCCGTCGCGTCGATCATCCACTTACACATACTCTTTTCCTTATGTACATATAAAAAAAAGCATTACTTATTAAATTTAGGTTCAAGATTTACAATAATCTTATTACCGTCCCGTGTATTTTCTTTCTATCTCTCAATTTAACATTTTTGCAAAAATCTTAGAAAAGAAAAATCAAATAAAATTCGATCAATCCGTCCGTCGCGTCGATCATCACCATTACATTATTTCTTCTCAGTTGTGTAATTTCCAATTAATTTAAAATGAAAATAAAAATTTTTATGAAATCAAAAGCTTAAAGCTCACACACCAATCAATGCATTTTCAGTTCTGTTTGGGGTGTTTATAGAAGTTTAGTGCCAATATTACAAGTAGTGGTGCAGTTAGTGAACTAAGTTTCAATAATTAGTAAATAAAAATAAAAATAATCCAATTCGCAACAAAGGATTGATTTTCTATAGACACATGCAAAATAGAAGCAACAGCAACAAAAGTTAAATTTTATATTGCATCATATTTAGTAGAACTAGTTCCAAATTATTTTTATGTTTTCAATAAGCCGATTATAATTTTCTAGTTTTATGTATTGTAGTTACAATGTTAGCGGACATTCTAAGCCGTGAATGTGTGCATAATTTGAAAAAAAAAAAAATTTATGCTTTATGTATATAGATTTACATCGTTATTGCAATTTTAACGTGACGTGATTAATGATCTCAAATCGATCGAAAGGAATATTAAAATTTATGTAGAAGTCTCTTACCTTTGATCTTCCTTCTTACGAATATCATAAATATTTTTTAATTTTTTTACGTAGACCGATTGCAAACGTATGTATGTATGTTGCGCATATAAATAAAGTAGTATTATATATTACATTTCACCTCGACATAATATTGTATTACTCTATGGCCTTCTTTTTATGGCAGTCTCACTTGCTATTATAAAATTCTCTTCTAGCTTTTACTATTTTTTTGTTTTGTTTCATTATTATTAATATTATGGCAAAAATTATCTCGGCTTTAACATTACTAAGGTTTCTTATAACTATGTTTAATTACTGTAATATTATGAACTTTGACCATTACACTAATGTTTTTGTCGTGATATAGAGTATAAAAAAAACAACAACAAACTATGAAAAGTAAGTAAATGCCATCTGTTGCAGATCAGTAGTTACAAAACTTTCAGAATGATAACGAAGTGTTCTTGAAGCTATGACGAGATACTGTTTATACAGTTTTCAATAATTTTTCGGGTATGTAAAAACCTGTTCAATTGTTGAATTTGGTATCGCTAAAAAAAAAACAACATTTAAATATTGTGATAGAAAATTATACCCAAGACAGAAGACGAATTCCATATCTGAAATGATCTTTGGTCGGCATGTGTCACACACATATAATACATAGATGCAATGATCATTCGTATTGTGATTGTATGAATTACGTTCCTAGAAGCTTATTCGATAGTATTAGGGGCATTGCTACTTGTCGACTATAGAGCAAAGGACTATTCGAAGGAAATTAGACAATATTTCCTCATCCAATATTGTCTTAATTCTTAGAAACTCTTCTATGGTATGCCTTAAATTAGAAAAATATGAAATCGGCTTTAAACTACTCTGTAAGCTAGATGTTTAAATTAGCACTTAACACACCTCCGAATCAGTCATTCCAAATAAAGACTACTCTGGACCACTAGTTAAAACTTTAAATTGTTCATTATATATGTACATGACAATAAGTGAGCGTTATCGCGGTACTAAAGAATTAAGATCCTACGTCACTAACTAAAACAGTCGAGAAGGAACAGGTGAGCAAATGAAATGAGAATCTCTTCAATGTTCTAAAAAAAAAAAAAAGACTGCATCTACAGCGTTGAAAAAATACCAATAAGGAGAAATGTGCAATTGCACCATATATGGAATGGACATAAAAAAACGACATGACTAGACAAAATCTCATCAGAGAGTTGTACAGAAAATGGATCCATGCATATCTTCTTCGGAAAATATCGAAAACTCTGTACCTTCCCTGAAAATCGGATGCAAGTTATCTTATGAAAAATTGAATAAAAAAATCAATCTAAATATTTAATAATTCACAATAACTGAAGGATTAAACAATTAATGTTATCCATGGTGTTCTTAGAAAAAGATGAATGATGTATTTACGAATGTATTCGATAACAATCTAAACTTAAACTAATATATTAGTTAGGAAAAATAAAATCATTTTCATTTTGGTACCCTCCTAAAGAAGAAAACTACCAACGACACAAGGAAATTACTGATGGACTAACTAAAAGAGAAGAGGGATAAACTCACATCATCATTTAGTGGAATTTAATTTTCAAATACCATCTTAAAGCTATTCTACAAGACTGAGCAAAAGAACCAAATCAATCATCACTTCTTTTGGCATAGCAGGCAAAAGTATTCGTACTTCTTAGAATATCAAAGCTGAAAACAGGATTATTTCTCATTTTACTGTGGTACGATACGATATGACCTAAAAGAAATTAGCTAAAATCATAATATCGTGTGACAAGATGCTCAAAAAATCTCGGAACACCAAAATCAAACTACTCTACCTCGAACAATTATTCACTGGGGGCCCAGCAATGTTTGGAAACTTTTCCTCAGAAAAATTCTTGGCATCATCAGCAGTCTCAAGCTGAATTAGAAGTAAAATTGAAAACGAAAATTTTAAATACATCTTTCAATTGAATGTGAGGCTAATAACACCTAATCACTCCTTCACGTATATAATATAATATCACTTACAGATGTATGTAGTATGTCAACAATCAAAGAGGGTGGATAACATGGAGAGCATATGATACCTCTAGGTAGTATAAAAAGGAATATCATTGTGCAAAAGAAGAATAAACTCTCGTACAAACAAGCCAAAGAGTACATTTTCCTATATACTTATGACACGGGTATAATAGAGCTCTGATAAAATCTTCACTAAAACAACACTGCGACTTCGTAATTTCTATGTAAATTCTCTCAAAATTCTTCATAATTACATTAAATTCAATCAAGTTAGGAGAACACAGACGTCAATAAAAATAAATAATAAAAGCGCTACCTGACAAAAATTCCTCCAACAATCTATGTACAACGGCAACAAATATTTTAATATGAATATTTCTGAATTTATAAAAGCGGGATTAAGTTTGACTCTTTCGAGACCCATATAGAGTCTAAAAGCAATTTTCAACCTACTGCATATAAGCAATAATCAGAGAATTAAAAGAAAAGTACCGAGGTACTGTCAGTTTGTTGATTTAAAGCTGAAAATCAAAATTTCATGACGAAACTTTGAGAGTTCAGTTCAAAGAACTTAGATAGGGACATTATGTATATGCGTGAATATTCCTTAGGAATCATTATTTTTTCCTTATATAAGAGCAGTCAATAACAACCCACGCGGAATTTAATGTAAATTATTTGATCATTTCAAATATTTCTTTCAGTGTTCCACTAAATACGTGTCCGTGTATTCTTTCTGTACTTCTGTATTTCGTAAAATTTGTAATGAACCGAATAGAATTTTTCTAAAAAATCCCAAATCGAGCGTTTCTAAAACAAAATCGATATGAAAATAACGAGAGATTTCAAGAGAACAAAGCTACTGTTTGTGTTTTTAAGTTATATACTTTGATCCCAATTCGATTTACCGCCTACTCTTAAATACTTTACTACTTACTACCAGATGGCATTATCATCTTATCTTTCCTTAATTTATATAGTTTTTATGCTTTTATGTAGATTTTAAATCAGTTTCATTCTTTTATTTTATAATATTTATGTAAAAAACAATCATTAGTGTTTCATACTTCTTTCAATTTCTACAAAACAACAGCAAAGTAATATAAAATACAATTTACAAAAAGAGTGCATTAGATTCAATCAGTCTAGAAAAAGCCCATCGTCAATCAATCATACAAAACTTATCCATAAAACAGAAAAAAATAAGGAAATAGGAATGAAAAGGAAATTAAAGCATACACTGTCAAAATGATATAAAAACCCAAATTGATAAAAAGAATTAAATAAAAAATGATTCGCATATTTTAATGTTTCTTTAAAAAGTTTTTCTTTCTCCTTTATAATTAAAATTTATATCTAAACAAAAAAACTAAATAGAAACAATAACATTTACGAAAAATACTTGAGAAATTAAAGAACACATTTTAAAAATTATATGGCTGCAATAATTAAAACTGAATTACATATGTAAAAAATTTTCTTGGGAGGAGACAGGTAAGTAAGTAAGTGTAAATAAATAATAAAAGTCTCCGAGAAGACGACAAAGAAATAAAAACGATTTTCACTAATATTGTATAGGGCAGATTTCGTCAAAAGTATAAAATTCTTATTAATAACAAAAATATAACAGAAAATATAAAATAAAAAATGAAAAACGTATTTACTTTTTCTTTAGTGTAAAGAAAGATCTTCTCTTTGGTTCATCTTTTTGTGAGGATGCTGGTAGTGTCATTGATCGTCCTTCTCCACCGGACGCATTGTCACACTGCGCCTTAAGAGCTCCAACCCATTGACTCATTTCGGAATCATCGTGCGCTTGCAGCAGGAATTCACCACCATTTGATAATCTAAAAATATTATGAAGAAAAAAAATTAGAATCAAGCAATTATTTCAAGAAAGTGAGAGAGTATACAGTATAAGCTATTTTTAACGAAAGACTTGATTTTACTTAAAGCGTGACTAATCTAGGGACACAAATAAAATTAATTCAATTATGTGTTTTTTTTTTTAACTAACACATCTACAACAAAACAACTAAAACATCTGATCTGTTTCCAATAGGTCGGTCGAAATTTT
Organism: Dioctria rufipes; assembly: GCA_963924295.1. Classification (NCBI taxonomy): domain Eukaryota; kingdom Metazoa; phylum Arthropoda; class Insecta; order Diptera; family Asilidae; genus Dioctria; species Dioctria rufipes. Next base: position 200,101,151 of record OZ002742.1, read on the forward strand.
ATTGCCTCTAGAATGAAATCATAGGTTATATTAAGTTCGTTCATTATTCGCCCATATGCATGAGCTAACCAGAATACGAAACGAAATTGAGAAGCACTTGGACGAGTGCACTCAAGAAGCTTTATGAAAAACTGTTTCCGCTCGCGAGTTTAAGCCAGAAAGCAAGAGCATTTAAGCAAAAATTTTATACCAGCTCACCATAAAAATTATATTATAATACAAGTTTTGCGTTTTTTTCACTGGGCTTACTGAAAATAATCTGCGTGACTTGAGCAAGATTGAAGGGACAGTATAAACAAAAAAACTAATTTGTTCATGAACAAATAGTGAATTCTTTTCTGCGACTCGGTGTAACCACCGCCACCGAATCTGTCATTTCCCGGCTCTTTTCTTGAAAGGCGAGAATTAAGGATGATACCAAAATCTTTGATTTTGTCAAGTCTAGTTAATAAGCATCCATCAAAAATATAACTGAAGTCCGAAGGCCTCCTTTTACGAGAAAATGACATAGAAGTGCATTTGTTGATATTAAGAGGAAGACAGTTAATAGCACAGCATTTATGAAAAGGGTTAAGTCCGAGCTTAAAATTCCACATTCGTTTTCATTAGAAATAATGCAGAAGATTTTGATGGATTCTTGAATTAGACACAATCACAGATACATCATAGATTATAAAATGGAGTGGTCCAAGATGGCTGCCTTGAGAAACGTCAGAAATAGTATCTATTTCGTCAGAAAGAGCTGTGTGTATATGACTCGTTACGTACGATCAGATAAATAAGAACGAAGCCAATTGACACAGACAAAGAACAGTCAATTTATGGATGAAAATTTTGTGATAATTCCGCTAAAAGCTTTGCTTACCGCTTAATTAGAAATGTCCCACTTGTTATCCTTGTGCAAAGGACTAATTAAAGAAAGCATCCACTGTTTCGAAAAAACACCACAAGTTAAAGATAAATTAAAAAAAGAACAAAAAACAGAAACGATGGATGTAGGACGACGTTTTATAAGCATGGAAGGAACACCATCCGGTTGAAGAGACGTCAGTGGAAGCTTCGTCAAATGGGTAAAATCGTTATACCTACTTGCAAACAAAATGGCTTTTGCTCTCGAGCTTTTAGGAACTGCTGGACCTAACGAACTAAAATTTTGTACACACTAAAATGAAAAAGTTTAAGGTAAGGCTCGCAGGGGGGGGGGGGGGGGGGGGTTAAATCGAAGGAATACTTCGTAGTATTACCATACAAATGGCAAAACTAAATTAGTTAAAAAAGTTTTATTATATACATCGAAATGAACCTAAAATTTATCCGGTGTAGATTTCATTCGATTTGGGATTCTCCGTTTCACTAGAAAGAATGTAAATGCTAAAAAAGGGAAGAGACATGCATACATAGCCTATCATAAATAACTTACTTAATTCTGAACACATGCTTCTTCTTTGTATAATCATTGGCAATTTCAATAGCAGCTCCCTGCAATTCTAATGGAACTTCCCCACGGAAAGTTTGTTCTGGAACTGATTTTGATGCTTTTTGATCCTTGTAGAATATTAACCGACCATTTCGTGCAACAACGTAAATCTGTAAAAAAAAAAAATAAGCCAAATAATAAAATGAAACTTAAATATAATTTTCAAATGTTATAATGAATCGATTTACCTTATCCCAAGATCTGTTTGATGCTTTCTTTGTCGTTGATTCCCATTCATGTTTTCTAGTAAGTGTTCCTTCGACTCCTTCTTCTGAACCAGGACTTGTTCGTTCTAAATGATGAAAATTTATAAGAAAAAACAAAAAAGATCAGAATTTATTTAAATGTTTTTTTTTATTATTATTATTTTTTTTTAGCAGCAGAATATTAAGAATTTAAGTGTAAAGAAAAAAATTGCGAAGAGAAAATCTATTTATAAAAAAAAAAACAAAAAAAAAGAGGAAAAAATGTGCTTACTTCACTAGAAATATTTAAGCTAAGAATTATTACAAAGTTGTAAAAAAAACACTATATATAAAAAATAATTAGATTTGCTTCTAAGTAGTTCTATGCGCAATAAATTGAGCTAATTTTTTATATTATAAACAAGCAGTTTGATCAAAGACTGAGAATTTTAATGCGCAGTCTTTTTTTCTTTTTAGTTAAGACGCAGGTTAGCTAACATTAATCAGAAGTTTGAGTGAATTCGCGAAAGCATATTTTTTATTCTCGTGTAAAACTAGCCAAATTCTTATTTACAAAGAGATAGGATTGGACATAAAAACTTTCACATGTTTGTGTCGACGCATCTCAATCAGCAAATTGATTTTTCCAAAAGATAAATTGTGGATCTATTGATCAAAACGAAGACGACGCTAATAGTAATTTTTCCTCACATTCTGCACAAGAATATGATTAAGTGAGTTCTTGAAAGGCAAATGACCATTCAACAGTACTACATTGATGCCCTTGACATACTTCGGGTATGAGTGTGAAAGAAAAGGCTGTGGATTTCGTAAGAAGAGTATAGATAGATATTGTGACAACGCTGCGTCGTAAACTTTAATAGCGAGAACCACCTTTATAAAATAATAATGTTCGAGTGTTATTCAAAAATGAATTAATAGTAGCCGCTATTTATATTAATAAATCGCTGGCCTATGGTAAATCTGTAGGAATAAGTAAAATTCTGATCCAAATAGCTATCTTTATAAAAAAAAAAATGGAAACCTTTTTCAGTTTTTAGAGTAATAGATGAAAAATATCTTAGTAAAAATTGCAAGGAGGATCTAGCAAGTTGCAATTACTAAAACCCCCCTTCGAATACCGGACTTACATATGGAAGCACAGGGCTGCATACGAAAAGTTGCCACACAATTTTTTTTTTGTTTTAGACAGGTACTGGTGGCGCTATCTGACGGACGGTGGACGCTTTGAGCTTATATATTTATCTTCCCTCTAACGGGTGACGAACGAGACATGGTGTTTCTGGTACGACCCTACAATGATATGACGGTATACCGAATGAAGAGACCAAGAGAACGGACACTCTACGAAAATTCGTACGAGTAAATCTAAAGTGAAGACGATGCTAATCGCATTTTTCGATGTGCAAAGCATGATTCACAGGGAATTTTTGCTTCAATTTGTATCGCGATGATAGATATGGATCGACTGGTGAAATATAATGAACTTGTCAGGACAATCGAAGGACTGGAAGCACTTTGGATGAAAAGGCACTATTGATATTGATTGAAGAAGATGTGCGCATCACTATAGAGCAGAAAATTACCAACTGAATATTTTAGAAGCTGTTGTAGAAACGTGGAGTCAACAACACAAAATTACTCAAGACCATAATATACTACAAGAAAAGAACTACCATCGAATGGACAAAGGGACGTACATCCCTAATTTCATTACGCTTAACATCTGGCTTAGTTATTTCCCTAACCTAAAATCAAACAAAGGGAGAAGCTAAAGCCTATAATAAACTTTTATCATTACAAGAATAAAAAATATGCACAAATTGATGAAAATATACCATTGGTGCTGGAGGTGAGAGAAAAGACGTATAAATTTAAATTTTTTACAATTCTTAACAATAAAATTATCTTAAAAATACATTTAATAATATATACAATTCATATTTATTTTATTCTGATTAAAAGCTTAAGCTAATAAAATGCATTACTGGCAAAATACAGTAAAAAGCTATTATAATATGGCGTTTTGATTTTGATCAAGATGATAAATGAGTAATTATCACTTTAAATGAAATTTTATGCAAGACAAGATAGGACACAACATAAAAAAACGATTTCATAAATGTGTGTTTATAATAAACTGCAACAGCACAACACAAAACATCAATTTTATGTTCTACGTACGTACAAAACTATATTTAAAACTATTTACTTACATGCTATCATCACATAGATGTAAAAATTCGTATGCTTACTTATGAGATATGTACTATGTATGTTTGTGTGTATAATAGATAAAAAGGATTAATAAAATTTAAATTTAAATCAAAATTAAAAATAGTAATAAAACACAAGAAAAATTCTGATGGCAGTAAATAGTATACAGAAACTTCACTTTGGATTGGATTAGGTCGATTGAACTTTTCTTTTGAATATTGAAATTGAATCCATCTGATGTTACCCTACGTCATATTGATTAAGGGCTTTTATATTTGCAACTGCTTGCTCAGTGAAAATCGCAGGGTAAGTTTACTCCATTGAAACCTACTTGTTTTTCCCAATCCTTGGTTCGTTATTATTCTCTACGTTTATTATTGCAATATTTTCTCAAATATATCTATTTGACAACTGTACATTGGATTGGTTTTATTGAAAATCACATGTATTAAATGAGAAGGCCTTTAATAAATTCACTTTGATGGTTCTTCCTGTCCCATATATAGAATAAAATGAAACTCAGCTCACTATGAATGCGAGACTTCACAAGTATACCCTTCCATGAATATAATCAATCTGAGAATATGATTTTATATAAATAATCGTTCAAAATTAGACAAGGATGGATATTCACCGGTTACTATTAATAAAAATTTTATTATACCTCTTGATTAGACTCTGCTAAAAGACTTGGGAGTTTAATATGAATGTACCATAACTCATTCGCTGAAAACGGACGACCACATTGAATTTGCTGATGTACTTCGGAAAATAGAACATCTATGAAATTAATACGTTCTTTTTCGTGCTCTACTAGTATATACATATGTAATAACATATTGAAATCGTTGACAAATTAGAATATGATAACACAAGAAAACTTGTCTTCAATTCTATATTTCACAAGCTAGATGCTCACAACCTTGAGGTGTAATCTATTCACCGATTTAAAGTTTCGAGCGCTGCCTCTGAATAGTGGCAATTCATAGAACAGAGGCAGTATAAAAGAAATAATAACAATGTCTATACAAAACTTGAATGTATAAATGATCCCAAAAATTCTTGCCAAGATTGTGAATTGGCAGACAAAAAATTCAGTAGTGTAAAAATTAATGTTTATGTTCTTTGAACTAAAATAGAGAATAGGAAGGAAAATGTCTATCAATACGACTTTGAAGAATTCAAGAATCTGTAAATCTCCGAACTATGTACAATACAAAAAATTTTTTTGTAGAGAATGCGGCGTGGAAATGAAAGCTTTTGTAATATCTCAATAGATGTCGCACGAAAAATTCAACTACAAAGTTGATGATTGTAAATTTATTTAAGGACTTGACTCTATTCAAATCTTTATCTAATTTGCATAATACAGGAGGGTATCTCACGTAAATCTAAGCATCTGACGATACATTGTAGTGCAATTATAATGTAAATTTTTTTCTCATGTGCACTGTGTCAAAAATGCATTATTCTATCAAAGAAAGCATTTGTAATACAGTTGAAATATTACATTTGAATTGATTCGTTTAGAAAATATTTAATGAATAATTTCCTGATGCTGACATACATACATATGTATCTACCAACACTAAGAATCAGTAACAAACGTAATCATTCGCCTTTTGCTCAGCAGAGAGTTTTAACAATTAAATCAGGAAATTTTCGTAAGAAACTGTAGTTAAGTATATTTTCGTTGTGTAGGAATTTACTTAATTTTCTAAAATTCATAAAATACTACCGGCTGATTCAGGAAAACATTTAAATTATTGCAAGTTGTTAGGTACCTAAAAACATTTTGGTTGGTGAACTCAGTCCGACAATATATTTATTTAATGAGTGATGAAATATGGTTTCATATTTCTGATGATTTAAATGCTTTGAATACACTGGAATACCGAGAATTTTGGGGCAAAGATTTTGTAGTTGATCATCGACACAATATTCTTCGACGATTATCTACAAATTTTCGACAACTTCTATTACCACCATCCGAGGAAAACTAGCATTTTTTTTCTTTTTTTTTTTCAAAACAGATGGCGACACATACCACCGGTATTAACAAATCATTAATATACATATATGAACGTACATTAAGTTAAAGATTTTGGTTGCCAAGTCCGGAGATTGACAAGAAATTAATACTGTACCTACATGTGCTGAGAGCAACCCCAGGGCGAGGCATTTAAAAAGACATCGGAAGTTCAATATTAACATCAAAGTATGTATTTTGTAATTATTAACTGCCATTTCAATTATAATTACAAGTGGAGCAATAATAACAAAAAAACACATTCTCATAAATAAATAAAAACAAAAAATAATAATAATAATAAGAAAAAAAACTACCTTCATCATCGGAATCACCCGATCTTGTTGAACTTCTCTTCCATCTGAAACTTCGGAATGGACTTTTTGATCGTGACCGCCTTCCAATACGCATAGTACCACCACCGCTAGATGGTGTTACTGGTGAACCACCAGCGCTTATAGCTGCTGTTGGTGTTGTTGAACGTCGTGCTGTTGGCGAATCAATATCAATTCCTTTTGTAGGATTTTTTCGATATATTTTTTTTTTATGATTGTTGTTGTATTAGTTCAAGTTTCGTTTGATAATACATCCATCATTTGAAAGTGAAAAATTTCATCCATGTTATCCATCAGTTATGAAAGAGTATTTATGTATATAGTATATCGTAGAGTGCGGTCAACAATCAACCATTTCCACCATAAAATCAGCCATTCCCAGTTGGTACCCATTATGTGTATATTATATGTACATTGGAAGAATCAGGTGTATGTAAAAGATCCAAGAGCAAACATTTTTTTTTTTTTCATTTTTGTGCGTGTTAGTTTTTGGATACGGAACACAACATTTTACATGCATCATCACCCCAATAATATGTGTATAGAGGTTGGTGAAAGTCATCAACAATAGTAAAAGTATTTTGATTTTGATTTTTAACATATCACACACGAAAGACGAGAACAGCGCACGTAGATGTTTCGTTCAAAAACAAAAGAAACAAAAACAACAAAATGTTAAAACAAAAAATTAGTAACAAAAAATTAAAAATATATCTAAACAAAAAATGAAAAAGAAATTTTCAATTGAAATAAAATTATTTACTGGAATTGTAAGTATGAAAGAAAAAGAAAAACTATTCAAGATATTTGAAGAAGGTAAGTATCAGGAAAAATTAAAAAGAATGCTTTCACCAATTTTCTATCACCGTTTTTAGCATTTTACTTGAATTGAATTGGGAACGAATTATATTAATACCAAAAATCTCTATAACTAATTTGGGAAGAGCTTAACGATTGTTTTTTTTTTCAAGAACTCCCTGATTTCTACTTACTTGAGGAGTACCTCTTGGTACTTGTCCCAGACGGCTTAGAAGTAATACGTGAACCTTCAAGTGCGCTGGTAGTATAGCGTTTTGTTGGATCAACTTGTGGCGTTTTCATAGAACGAACATGCACTTTTCATGCAAAAAATAAATTAATCTTGTTTCGCTTGAAATTAATTTAAAAAATGCAAATTAATAGAAAATGTTAAAAAAATACATAAGTATGTATGTGTGCGTGTTTGAATAGAGTTAATAATCTTATTATATGTATATTTATAAATGACTTATATGAATTGTTGGTGAGAGTTTTGTTGTTAGAAGATATATCCAAAGTCCGGTACTAATATGACTATAATTGGTCAGGTGATTCTGATCAAGAAAAGCAACAAACAAAAAAACGCCATTAAAATAGTTTTAAAACTTTTCTCGAAAATTCAAGGGTTTGTACACCCTGTGGTATTTTTATTACCCTATAGCTTGATAAAGTCACATTTGCCCCAAACCTCCCAAAGTACAAGTTGATGAGGCCAATATGGAATATTTTAACCAGCAATTGTATTTCAAATGCGAGAAAAAATTACTGGTCCCTTACGAAAAGCTCCTATCTTTTATTATTTAGACCTATTTCTTGTACATTTAAAATGTTTACAACTGTTCACATCTACAGTCCTGTGTAAAAATATAGGACCAAGAAATTATTGACTTGGAAACCGGCGTTTTGTGTTTGGAACATAAGATGAAAAAAAGGACTCTCTTCCAGTCATAAACCGTCCAATTTATTCAAGCCTTGCATTTGCATGTCCCTTCATAAGGCGCTGTTTTCGTCGTAGTTTTTATGTTTTAATCGCAAAAAATCTGCGAACGTATCTTCAACGTTTCTCAAAAAATGGAGAGTGACATAATGGACTTAGAGGCGATTGGGTTTTTTCCAATGAGAAATTTTGATAGTTTGAAGCAAAATTCTTGAAACAGTTGTGAGAAAGTAATTCTCTTAAAATACAAATCTAAATCCATCACAAGCGTTAAAAATTTCCCATAGAAAAAGAACTTTTAAAAAAATTAGTTTCAGTTAGTGTGACTTATATCAAATAACATAAAACCGATTAATGTCTATAAAAACAGTAACAATGGTTTGGGATCAATCACTGACATTTGTGGCAAAGCAGGAATAAATAAAATACACTCACGAATCAAGTGATAGAGTTTATAGTACAATCTTCATCTCTCTCAGACTTACAAAATGGATTCTAAAATTGCATAATAACGGGTAGGCACTGAAAGAATCATGGCTATTTTTGTTAAATCCAGGTTGTTATTATGAAAAATCAGACGATTGAAGGTGCATGGCAATTAAGCAATAAGATTATCTTAATTAATCATATGCTCTAAATAAAACGGCCCAACTATCCATTTACTATATACAGATATATGTATGTATATACTGATACCTTTGGGATACTCTGAAAATCATTTCAGAATTTTTCTTCAGAGATCTCCAGGAGTAAAATATTCAAAAAATTTCTCGGTGCTCGGAGGCTAAATCTCCACATTTCAAAATATTTGTATATACTGATGAATTTAAGGAAACAAGTTTCCAACATCTCTAATGGCCGATATCACAGTCCGAACTTAAAAGTTTCTACTGTTTCACAGTAAAGGCTGAATTTACATGACTAGCTTAAACCAAGCTTAACTTAAGCCCAGCAACTTGAGGGCTTAAGCTTCAGTTATCTAGTTATCGGTTGTTGAGAGTACACAATTATCAATTGTTGCCATCTGCCATGTTCAAAAAGTGTGTTTTTAATTCCAAGATTTTAGGAAGAAAGTGACATAAAATGAAATATTTATCTGATGCAGAAAAATGAACCAAAATGACCACAACATTTCGATGTATGTGATAATGACGTCGCTTTTTATACTCGGTTTAGGTTGTCGAAACATTCTGCAACAATGATTTTGGATTTGATATCCACCCAGATAAAAACCAGGATAAACTGATAAATAAAAAAAAAATCCTCCTTTTTTTCGCTTAGTTTTTATAATCCACAATGGTAATTTTCTTTTAAAAATTTCACAATTACCGCATTGCTGATAACTTAAAATTTTTCATCTGCGGTTTAACTAAACCTCAACTTACAGACTACTGTTAAACAGAGAAAGCTTTATCTCGGGACTTAGGCTTAGCTGAGCTCTGACTTAAGCCTGGACTGCAAAAACGGTCATAAGTCTCCAAAATTTCAATTTAGAAACTAGGCCCTATAGATATGTTTTTGTAAGAATTTGAGATAGAAAAATGTTGATATGTAGATGTATAATAACAATTTTAGTATGAATTCTAAAGAAATACACCAAATAATAAATTGCTAAATTGCAAAGCATTCTAAAATAAAAAAATAAAAAAAACTAAATAGCAGTAAAAGAAAAATAATAAAAAAAAGCATGCAAGCTTACCTGGAAGATATAATTAGGAACACACTACTTACACAGTGCACGACTAAATATGTATATGACCAATTAGTCACATGGTGGGGGAGAAAATTTCTATAGGTAATACATATAATTATATGTTACATGAAAAAATATATTTACAAAATTAGCAACAAAGTTACCCCATTTCATCCTATAATATAAATTTCAATTAAAAGCTTAATATTAAGCAAGCAACAGGCTATTATGTGACTCTTATGTTTTTAAAAACAAAAACTTATTTACAATTTTAAGGCTCCCAGAAATGAAATTTAAGCAAAACACCATATAAATAGCTTTTGAGAATTATAATAATTTAATTTTTATTTTTTATGAATATATACAAAATGTCGATTGATTTTGCTGCAGTCTTAAATTTAAAGCAATGCACATTTAATTTAAAAAAAAAATGTATTAAATATACAATGTAAAGATTCTTATGATTCTAATGCAAATAAAAGCTAATTTACAGTTTACGAAATTAATATAAAGGCAGATAAATAGTTAATACTTATTTAAGAATTAAAAAAGGTCAGAATTTCGGATTTTAAAGAAGTTGGATTATCTAACATCGTTGATAACTTTTATGAAATTAGGCAAAGCTATGGGACCAAAAAGGCCAAACATTTAAAAAAATGTCAATTTTTTTTATTTTGCTGGCAAGAAAAAAAGTAATGTCGAATTGTTTCACAAAACCTAATAAGAAACCAACACTAACTACGCATAAAGGTTCACTTTTACCCAATATTGTTGCATGGCTTGGGTAGAGACAAGTAAAACAAATCTTTTCAGCGATGAAAGGAAAATTTAATTCGGAGGACACGAAATAACGTTAGTGTGTCAAACAAACAGTTCCATTAGGCACGGTTTACACATGAACCTACATAGGCAATTGTTTGGTCTAATATATGAAGATCGTTCCTTAGAGCGTTTTCATATAAAAGATGCATTCAGTTCACTCTTTCTGGAAAACTACGGCCACAGTTTAAAAACGGCACCATCTTAAAGTTTATGATCGCTTTGTTCGATATCGCTTAAAGGAATTGGGATTTACATCATATCGGCAGACAAAAAAACCGGTCTTGGCAGTAAGAATGAAGAGGGATTAGAGAAAAAAAAAATGGACCGTCAAAAATTGGGAAAATGTTGTTTACTCCGATTAATCAAAATTCAATTTATGTATTTAGAACTAATGAATTGGTAGAGAAGGTGAAGAAAAATATAAGGATACAGTGATGAAAACCGACTTCTTACAAGTCAAGCATTCTCACTACATACATATACATATGTACATATTATGCTGTGGGGATGTATCCTCTCGATTAGAATATGGCCTATAATTATTATTACAAGTCGTAGTCAGCACAAGGGAATCATTCTGGAAAGCGCACATACTCCCTCTAGTAGAATCTTAGAAGGATAAATCAGCTTAGCGTAAATCCGTTTTTTCAGGACGATACGACCTCGCGCTCACTATGTGAAGTATCAACGATGATCATAACACAAAATATTCTCTTAATCAGAATAATATTTTGTCCTTAACAAACGCAGATTTAGTTTTCTTTCCCGTTTAGGAAATAGTCCCAATTGAAATAGTCCCAATTGAAATAGTCCCAATTGAAACCCTTCAGGCTATTATCAAATAAGATGGTAAGTTTCTGAAAAAAAAATCACGATCTATATACAAGAAATGAAACAATTGGTAGAGAAAGAGTTTGATACGGAGACATCAAAGCCAATATCTAGAGACCAATGTACTCATCAATGATTAATAGGGGGTTGCAGAAGTTCTTCAAAAAAGAATTGTGGAACCATCCATTATTAATGATTTGGTTAAATAAAATGCCTAAATATATGCCTATACTTTTGTTCCAGGCATGAGTATCTTATTTACGAATTGAAGTTGTAATAGAATCATAACTGGCTAATACTGTTTTGCTAATAAATAACCCTTTATATTAATTTCGCGTAGTGTATAAAAGAGAAAAAAAGGACAGAAGAAAAAAGCTAAAACTTTATATTATGTGTGTAAAAACAAAGAGAAAAAAAACTTTTGAAAAAGACTCAAATAAGCAGAATATTGCATAGCAACATGAAAAAATAGATTGAGGAAACACGCATGGATAAAATAAGATTTTACAAAGAATTCCACTTTCTTTTGATATATAATATAACAAACATTAAGTTTACATTGAAAATATAAGGCATATTAAAAAAATAAAAAAATTAGCAACAATTAACAACAACGCTTAAGAGGGAATAATACCTGTTTGTGAAATGGGTCTTTCTTTCTCTACAGGTGAAGCAGCTCTCGGTGGAACTAATTTTTTTTTTTTTTTTTTTTTATATATATATAGTTATAAATTTTAAATTTTGATTAATTATTAATACGAACATCATTATCCAATTTTGTTATTATTTTATTTTTATATATATGATCCGAACATACATATTTTTATTGAGAGCGAAAGTTATTTTTTTTTTGTATTGTTTATATGAGGAAGGAAATTAATGCGGAATTGGTCAATTGCGAAGGCGGCAGCGTGTAAGTATACAAGAAAAAACCAGAAAAAATAATATTTTTGTGTTAGCGATATTTCTGTTTGGTTTATAACTTAAATATGATTTATAAAATGTAAGAAAGTTTTACGTTAACAAATAACATTAATTAGGAAGTTGTTGTTATGAAAATGACTTGTTGGTTGGTTGGTTTGTTGGTTGGTTAGTTAATGGAAGAAGGTTTACTTCATCTATTCTAGAATTTTTTTCTTCTTCTTTATTATTTTCTTCTTTTTTTTTCTATCTGAATATTTACAACAAATATTTATATATATGTTTGTATTTATTTTTTTACTTCTTAATATTAAAAATATGATTAATTTATAATTATTGTACTTACCGGCATGTTCTCGTTGTGGTGAACCAGCTGCATCAGCTGTATCACGAGCTGCAGCCTCTGCTTGTCGTCTAGCTGCTTCTGCAGCTTCAGCTGCTGCTCTTGCTTCAGCTTCAGCTTGTAGGCGTTGTCGTTCAGCTTCTTCAGCTGCTTCCTGCCTTCGTTTCAATTCTTTGAGCTCGAACTAAAATATTAAAACGAATTATTTGATATTAATAAAAAAATAATACCCTAAGGGTTAGATTTAAGGCCTGGCTAAGGAGGAGATCATGATTTGGATTTTATACAATCTCATGTACAAAAATGATTTGGATAGAGCTGCGATTAGAGATAAATCACTCCGAAGTTGATAAACTTTCAGAGGGTAATTTGCTTCGGTATCATATGCTATGTCCAGTATTTCGATTTTACTTAATTTACCTACACCGGATTTAGTTATTTAGTCGGATGTCAAACATGATATTTTTATAGAATGCTTGATCCTATTAACTTAGGGTGGAGGCTTGAAGTTAGTTGGGTCATAGTTCGTTTCCGTTTAGGTTAAAATATGATGATAATTATCTGATCTGCATTATAGGTTAGATTTTCAGGTGTGAATTGAAGTGTGCTTGTACATGAACATATTAATTATGTGTAGTTTTCATTTTTCACAAATTGCACGTATATTTAGATCGGTCAAGATGGCTCAGTAATTAGTAGCCATCAAGTCTATCAAATAAGTGATGTTTGGTTCAAATCACGGTGAATGGCTTAAACTTGGGAGAACTTCACCGAAGCTCAAGTTCATCTAGTTCGCTAAAATAGAAAAACTTGACCAAGTCTAATACTGATCAACATAAACTTATTGCGTGTCATTTCCTAAAAACATATGACTAAAAGAAAAAAACAGAAATAACGCAATAATGTGATTTCAGAACTGGATTTTACTGAACATACATAACAAGAAAAAATAACGTGAATGGACCACAGTCAGTTCTGCGGATTTTCATAGATAACTCCTTTACAGTATATAGCTCTACTTCTAAAGAATAACAGTTGACTTGCTTGCCAAGTCCGACTATAGCACTTTTATTAGCAGACTTTATTAGATGTTTCATAAAAGAAAAAGAAACATCAACAGCGTTTGGCGGACGCAATAGCTTGTAGGTGCACAAAACTCTTGTTTAACGAAAATTCACAGAATTTTGAGACTTAACAGACAATAAGGAGGATCTGTTGTCGGCGTCACCACTGATAATAGTGGTTCACTCTCTCTTTTTAAAATGGTTGTAAGTAATAGCCTCTATTTGAAAGATAGGATTGAGACAACAGAACATTTCCTGTACCTTTATCCAGCTTTCGCAAGATACAGGACAGACATTATATGGCTGTGTACCTTCGCTAAAAAACTACATTAAAACAAGTACGAATTCTGAAGAACTTTTCAGTACATTAAAACCGTCTAGGACTGATCGTTTTCACAGTATATGTAAAAATCCCAAATTTGTATATGGCAACACCAAGGATGGGTGGCCAGATTTAGTCCATTTTCTAAATTTTATTTACTATTGCTATAAAAACACCATGCACCCAAACCAAATTTCAGGTCTCTACGTCGACGCGTTCTCAGGCAGTGCCCAAATATATAGTGAAAAAAAAATTATATGGCAACTCTGCGAAGGATTCACCCCATTTTCGAACTAAAATTTACTTTTTTTACAAAGCCTGTGTCCAAAATTTCAGCCCTCTTAGCGAACGCGCTCTCGAGTATCGTGCGGACGGACGGACATGCAAAAAACAAAATAACCATTAATTTTATGCATGGGTGTCCGATCCTTTTTACTCTACCATCATTATTTCTATGTGTTACCAACGGAATGACAAATTTAGTATAACCTATAGATTTCATCTAGGATATAAAAACTTTATCAGCAGGACCTATTTTGCTGGAAAGTCAATAACAATGCGGATAGTATCGTAGTTAGTTTTACTGCTACTACTGGGTGAGATCCCCGAATGTTGTGTTCAAGAAACCAAATTCCGAGACAATAGCAAGTACTGAATTTTATTGGCTACACCATCATAATTAACGTACTGGAGATCACTCTTAGCTACCCCAGATGGTGTTCACTCTTATTGCAGACAGGACATACTTATTGTGAGCTCATCATTTACCTCATTCACATTATAAAATTATTTACCGTAGTTAATCGCTCCAAAGCGCTAAATCTCTCTTCCTGAGCAGCTGCCGATTTTTCGAATGCTTCATGTTTCTTAATCAGGTTTTCAACTTCATCAATTGTATGTCCCAATTCCGTTGACATAAGATAGGGTTCTTGTGCAATAAGCCATGCTTCAGCTACAGCTGCATCGCGAGCGAATTGATAAACTTCCAAAACTGAAAAATCCGAAAAAGTTAGCATTAGAAATGTGGCAAAATCTTAAAAACTATTGCAACTTACTCAATTGCAAATTCTCCCATCGTTCCTCCCATCTATGTAGAAGAGCATTTCTACTATTTGTAAGCTGTAACAAGCGATCTTTAATATCACCTGAAGCGTAATGATTACGTGAAAGCAACTCCTTTCCAAGCGATATACATGCACTGAAGTTATCTTCTCTAGTATCAATTTCAGCCTTAAGGCTCTGATGATTGTTCATAAGAAGTTCAACACCAGAAACATCTCGTGGTTTTTCGGAAGTATTCATTTGTCTGACTACATCTTCCATCCAAAGCATCAAAGTTCTAACCATATTAAAGAATCGACAGAGATCTCCAGTATCTGCCAGCTTCTGTCGCCTGGCTTCACACATTGCTTGCAAATTAGCCCAAGCTTGGAGTACTTCCTGTTCACGATTTGTAATTTCCTTAGCTTTGTCACCAGCATAGGAAGCCTGTAGCTTAGCAGATTCTTCCTGAATTTGTTGTACTTGAGAGTAAAGTGTCATAAGATCTTGCATAAAATTATGGTGTTTACGTTGGAGGGCGGACACAGAGCCAGCATCACGTCCAAGCTCATCGGACACACCATGCTGTTTCTCGATAATGCGACTAAGGACATCCTTGCAATCGTGGAAGAATTTGTGTAGCTCACGTGATGCAGCCAACATCTGAGTGCGTGTTTCAATCAGCTCAAGAAGATCTTGCCATGATTCATTAAGATTATCTTTCCATTCGGCGATTGTAGCAGAATCTGAATGTCCAGCGCGGATAAGATCATCAGCAATACCGTTAGCCTTAGCTACTCGTTCACCTCCAATAGCAGCAGTATCACGAGCGAATTCCTTAAATCTTTCCCACAAAAGAGTAACATGATCGTAATCTTGTCCAAGTTCCTGTGATCCAGCAACAACTTCCCGTTCTGCAATCCATTGCTCCAAATCATCAACTTCTCTATTGAGCATGAATAACTGCAAAGCCTCGTCTAATCGAGCTCGCCTTTCTCCAGCCAAATCTTTGAGTCCTGCATATAATTTATCCAATTGAGACTGCTTAACAGCCACAGAATCGCTAAGAGGGATTTGTTCACTCGTTAATTGTCGCGCTGTTTCACCCAATTGCCTGATGGTATCAGCATAGTCCTCAACTGACTGCTCTAATGTTTCGTGCTTCTTCATAAGATTTTGAGCACTAATTTCGTCCTTGCCTCTGTCCTCGACCATCATGTATAGTTCTTGTTCGCTCATCCATGATTCAGCCTCTTGTGCGTCAAAGAAATACTGTTGTACACGTTCAGACTGATCGAGATGTCTCTTACGACCTTCAATGGCGTCCTTTAATTCCTGCCATTTCTGTGTCAACTCTTTGATTAGGTTCTCGTAGCGACCGGCATCTTCGTGACCCTCATCGATTAGTTTACGTCCATTATTACAAATAGACATAATTCGCGGTTCATGGTTATCAATTTCAGTTGACAGTGATTGATTCTTTTTCTTTAACACGTTGACATTGAACAATGAATTGCCGTAATCAGAGGAGCTAGCCACTGGCATTTTTTCGTCGATCCATAATTTCTCGTCTTCAACATCCCGACAAAACTGGAAGGCTTCCTTCTTCTTCTCCAACTGCTTTTGTCTTTCCTTAAGTGGAGCTTTGATTTTTTCAAAACGATCAACAACAGCACTTTTCTTAACAATAATTGGTTCAATTTTTTCAGTCGGTGCTGTCTTTTGGAGATAATCTGTCTGTTTGCCGATTTCTTCAACCTGCTTAGCTTTAACGGCCATTTGCGTTTGAATAACTTGCTGTTTCTGCATGAGAATATTCACGGAGGTTAAATCGTTGCCCGTGTCTGTGTTAATAATTTGCTTTTCCAAGTCGGTGATGTATGAATCAATATCATCGCAAGTCTGTTGAACAAGGACTTCTCGGTTGGCATCGAAAAGCATTGCACCCTTCTCTTTTGTATGTATTTCAAGATCTTCGAATTGTTTAGACAACTCTTTTAGTTTTGGTTCGATAATCTCTTTGAATTCCGGTTTCTCCTTTACTAAATCTTGTGCTGCCTTTTGAGCCTCAAATAGGCGTTCCTTGTTCGCAGCAATTTCAGCTTCGAATGCTTGATGTCTAGTCCATTTGGAATGAATAGTTTTCGTACTTCTGTATGTCTCATCTTGGGACGTAAGATATTTCTCTTGAACCCACTCAGTAAGTTCTTCCAAATCTTGAAGGAACTCATGTAATTTTACTTGATTCTTCAGTTTCTCATGCTGATCTAATGCTCGTTCACGATTATCATCACGACGATTAGCAATATTATCAGCTCTCTTATGTATTTTATCGGCATCGAAGTGTTGCTTCTCGACAAGAGTATCTGAAACTTGCACTAATGTGTTTATTTTGTCGTCATTAGCTTCCATTGTAGTAAGGAATGCTTCGTGACGTTTTAATTGATTTTCTGCTTGCTCCAAATTTACTGGAGTATCATCTTTACTTAAGAAATGTTCCTGTTGGCTCAATAGTACTTCGGTTTGACGAGCATCCCGATTGAATAATTGCTGATCTAAGCTTTGTGATAGAAGAACTTGACGATTCTCCCACATTTGATGAAGCTCTTCCCATCCATCCTTAAGTGCCTTCAAACGTTCACGAAGGAACATATATTGTGGATCTTCTTCGGTAGATGCTTCTGATGTAAGACGTTCTCCATATTCCATCATACTCTTATAATCTTCAGTGTAATTATCAATTTCCTCACGAATCGATTGATGTTGATTTAGAAGCTTCTCAGCTTCGGGAAGTGATGTTGGTGTATCTTCAGAAGCAACATCTGTTTGAGTCTTGGTCAACCAAGTCTGGAAATGATCTAAATCACGCAAGAAACGATGTAAATCGCCAGCTTCTTCTAGTTTAGAATCTCGTTCCTTAAGCATTTGAGTAAGTTGCTCCCAAATGAGTCGAATCTGAGCGATTCTTTCACGAATAATAGCAGCCTCTTCAGGATGATCACCTTCAATAGCATCAGCTTCTTTCTCAAGACTTGTAAGTTTTGCTTGAATAGCAGCCAAGTCTCTTTCCATTCCGCTAAGTCGTCGCTGAAGTGTCATAACACCGGTCAAATCCATTCGGAGAGTATCAGTTTCAGTAAGAATACGTTTTTTGTCTTCAATCCATGAAATTGTTTCACGAACTTCAATGTAGAATGTCTGAACACCATGTGCAGATTTGAGATCTTCACGTTTAGCTTCTGCCTGTTCGCGCAAAGATGACCATTCCTGATTTAAATGGTTTTGCCTGGCTAAGATTTCTTCGGAATTTGGATGTTCGACATGTAACAATTGTCGTGCCAATTGATTAACAACTGCAACTCGTGATGCATTTGCATTCATTTCCTTGTCGAATCCATCATATCGATGTTTCATAATTTCGACATCTTCAATATCTTTACCTGGAGACATTGTATCTAACATTTTTGTTTTTTCACTGATCCATTGTTCGACACCATCAGCTTCTGACATAAGTTTATACAAACTGAGGGCATCTAACAAACGTTGTTTGCGTAATTTCGACAATTCAGTCAACTCCTTGTAACGATTATCGATAGCATCTAAACGCTCCTTAACTTTTTGATTTTCGGCATCATTCAAAGTCAATTTCTCTGCTTGTTTATGCAACTGATCAATGTTCTCAGCATAATTCTTAAGTTCATCAGCGACATCTTTGTGTTTTTTGAGTAATGATTGAACATTTGCTTCGTCCCTTCCAACATCTTCACTAGAAACAAGACGCAAAGTATCCAACATCCAGTTATCTATATCATCAGCATCCGCAAATAGCTGGAAGTAATCAACAGCATTTTCAAGTCGTTGACGTCGATATTTTGTAAGATCTAATAGATGATCCCATTTAGCTAAAATTTCCTTCAAACGTTCCTTAATACGATCAGCTCCAAAGTGACCCTCAGTAATAAGCTCAGCTCCAGCCTTGGCAACGCTTTGCAATTGTGGATCATGAGACTGAATTTCAGATTCCAATGCTTTATGTTTGCTTAATAGAAGATTAACAGTTGTCAAATCATGACCAATTTCATCGGTCGACACAATTTGTTCTTTCTCTTTAATCCAGTTTTCTTCGTCAGCTGTATCCCAATAGAATTGCCATAGTTTACGGCTTTCTTCGAGACGTTTACAACGTTCGACAGCCAATCGAACAAGTTCAGCATATGCATCTTCTAGCTGTTGTACACGATTGACAATAATTTCAGGATCACATGGTTTATACGCATCCGGTTCAGTACTAAGGAATTTCTGTGAATTTTGTACCACAACTTTAACACGTTCTCCGAGTACCATAATATCAGCCTCGACAAGGGAATGTTTTTGCAACAAATCTTCGACTCCCATCAAATGTTTGCCATAATCGTCTGTTAGCAAAAGTTGTTTGCTCTCCTCCATATTATCCAAAATGTATAGCATCTCTTGGAAGTTCTGCTGAAGTTGCATTGAAATTTCAAGACGCATACGACGCGCCCGAAGCAATTCTAGAAGATAATTCCATAGCCGTAATACATTCTCTTTGCGAAGTAAAATACGTTGAATATCATGATATCTTTCACTTTCTAATTCATCACATACCGCCACCACTGCCTGAACACGTTCTTCATAGGCGAAAATATCTGTTTCAATTGCTTCATGTTTCTTAGCTGCTGCTTCCACTGCGGCCAAATCAAATCCAAAGTTATCCTGGCTAACAAGCCTTTGATTCTCGGACAACCAAGTTTCACGCATAGATGCCTTACGATCAAAACGATCGGCAAGCTGTTTCAATTTTTCTTGCCTGATAAGTTCTTCGCGGAGTGCAAGTTCCCGTTCATGTTCAGCTTTTTCTAACAATTCCCAAGCTTTATTAATATCAGAGATCATCTTACCCTCTTTAGGTGTGTAGGGTTTTTGATTATTGGCTCGCATCTTAGATTGTAATGTGAACAAAAGCACTTCCAAATTACCTTTTTCAACGAATTTCGGTGGTTTCTCAACAATACGATAATTCGAAAACTGTTGCAATTGTTGCTGTACTCCAGTTAGGGAGTTTTCAAATTGTCTATCACCCAATTGTGATATTGTACTCTCGATCCATTTCAATAAATCACTGGTGAATGTCTCATAGTCATTAATCATCTTATCATTTTCCATAGCGATACCAACAACTTTACCGATACGTTTACCTTGTACAGTCTCCTGCTTCAGTTTACTGAAGTAGTGATAGTACGTTACTACATAGGTGATAATCGATTTTTCATCAGGATGTTCGACAAATACATCTTCGGCATCCAAGAGTTTTGTCAATCCAAGTTTATCTTCGGCCACATTGAAGGCATTATTTAAATTATAAATAGGATTCGCTTTTGACAATTTTTCGAATTGTATAAGATCTGGACGATGTTTGTGGATGATCGCATTGAAGGCAAGTCCATCACGCCATGATGTGGTAAAGTTACGTACGTTAACATTATGATAACCGGCAGTTTTCATTTGACACCATAACAAAAGTGCATCCTTTGCGGATTTTGTTTCTTTATTGTCGACTTCTTCGATTGTGATATCTTGAATCTATATTTTGTTGTGGAGAGGAGAAAATATAAAATATTAGAATTAGTAAAATTTCAATTGAAGTAAAAATAAACAAAATTTCTTACCTGGAATCTTAAAATAATTGTCCAAATAAGTCCCAAATTTAGTGCTGCATTACCATCAACAATATCATGTGATCCGATATTCTCTAAATGCACACGTTGTTCACGTAAAAACTGTAGAGCCTTATCGACATTTTCCAAACAATGAATTCGCATTTTTCCTTTTGTAGGCTTGGGTAATCGTTCTCCAGAGAGTACTTCTAGCAATCTAATTAAATTTTTACCATCACGCATATCAACGTAAAGATCCTGTATACGACAGTTAACCCGAACTAAATGTGAATTAACCCATTTCGTAAAGGTTTTTTTCTGTACAGATTCACGCTCCTCTGCTAAAGCTTTGATACGTGATCGCTCGAATAGGCGTGAACTTGAATTGCCTCCATCATATTCGTATTCATCGATATATTCACTACCGGGACCCTGACTAGGATCCCAGCGTACTACTGATATATCAGTCGTCATTCTACTGAATGCAATTTAATTTTGTCGTTTTATAAAGTTATGATCCTTGTCCTCCTATTTTTTTTATTTATTTATTTTTATTTTTTTATGGGGCCGTTATTGGTGTGTGGATTTATTCTAGATCGGGGTAGTTGTAATCATTTACACCTTTTTAAAGGTATTGATTTTTATCTGAAAAATAAAAATAAAAAAATGTTTACATATTTATTATTACTTTTAATTGATTTTAAAATGTTATTTTTAATATTGAATAAAACTATGAAACTCTCCCAGTTTCACTGAACTTCATTTATAAGGATCAGAAAATAGGCTTTTGGATGTAGATGAAAAATTTTTTTCATATAAGAAATGACGACAACAACAAAATCTGCTGCAGAAACCAGGTCAGGGTCAAGATAGCATATTTTGGTTAAATACTGTTGGCGAATTATTACGTGTCATATTGAACTAAAATTATTCAAGAAAATGAAAGAGAATGTCGAGTACGAGTAAATAACGAACACAGAATTCTCATGATTAGTCCGAATGTAGAAAAAAATGGAGCGATATGGAGTAGATGTTCTTGGAAACAGTGAATAGAATTGGTTTAACAGTGGTATATTCTACCATTCAAAAATGAGGTGTTGCCTAAAATAGTTCGAACATTCCAATAATTGGTTACTGCAATTCGAAAGTACTCACGATTATCAATTACCAATTGCTCGTTAACACTATTTTAGATTGAAACTCTTCTTATATATTGCAAATTATTCAATGAACAATATAGAAGACATTACCTCTCAAAAGAGTACAAAAAAAATTTCTAGTCTCTACGACTAATCTATGATTGACTAGCACTCAAATCTGGTGAAAACGTGCAAGGGTAGAGGGAATTGTAGGAAGATTAATGACCACATTAAAAGGGACTATAAAATAAATCTGATTAGTGTGGAAAAATCTAAGCACAAATGATATAAACAGATTTGAAACTCTGTACAGATGTCCTATACTCCAGCAAGGAATATAAATACAAGAAGAAAAAAAAAACATAACAAAATTGGATAGAAAAGAAAATAACAGAAAAAAGTAAACACAAATCAACACAACTATCTCGTGAATAACCAGATGTTTTACAATATTTTAAAAGCACTACAAAACGTGAATAACAATTTAATTCACGATTCAGGTGTGGTGTGAGCTTTTATTACATAACATTCCAAAAATAATCCCGACAAGGTTTCTTATCATCACTCAGATAAACTTGAGCAGGCATACCTACTTATGTACATACCTACATAAAATGTTTCTAATCACTCATGAGACTTCCTTATCAACTTTCTGATGCAGAGAAATGTGTTAACGAAAATAATTTTTGTGTATGTTACTGAGGCCACAGCAGTATAACAGAACGGACACAGGCACATATACATATACATATATATCTGATTACATAATAGAACTGAAGCCAACGCCTTCAGTAGAATTGGATTTGGTTAATAAAAACGCTTAGTGCAAATGATTACGACAGCCAGCGTTTTTAATGCCATAGCAGCACCTCCCAATGATGTCATGCATTGAGATTATGTTGAGTGAGGCTGTTTAAAAAAGAAATGGCAGAGTGGATCGTACACGAATGATTTTAGTGTGATATGCTTACATATTTAGTTATGCCCTGTAGAGATATAGGTTGGAGGAATGAAATTGCTTTAGAGAGCTGATTTATATCCAATTCTAGTCTGATAAGCGTAAAAATAGCTAAGCCACTCTGTATTCGTTGAATATATGAGGATTTCTATGAATGCCTGGCAATCGACAATTCAACAGCTTTAGGACCTTTAGGACCCAGAAAAGTTATAGTTGTCTGCTATAAGCAATACAAATACCATATTTCCAATATCTACCGTGTGTCAAATCAAGCAGCCTTCCGGTATACCATGCGATTCCTTGAAGGTGCCAATCAATAAATTATATACCTCCAGAAATCCTCTCTTAGGAGTTCTGAGTCAGTCTTAATTATTGGATTATTGGTTAACTAACAAAATTAGCTTTGAAAAGGGATGCTCCACCTTTATTACCCATTACTCTTTATTTAAGTACATATCTCTGTTTTTCTCAAATATTTCTAAAATACCCTGTATCATCGGCTCCTTCTTCCATACCATAAGGGAAAACGGATGCTCTCAATCGCCCTCTGTTCAGTGCAACATCTTTTAGTCTATTCCAGCCAAGTAATTATAACCGCTGCTTGTATGGTTCTTGGTCCTACTGATGTGCCAGCTTCCTTTACGACCCCAATATCGAGGAATTGCTTGGCAATATTATTTCCTTCCTTCATGTCGTCGTCGTCGTCGTCGTAGGTTGTGGCCAATCGAATTCTATTTTCTTTCTTTAATCTCTTCATCAATACTGTCTTGGCCCGTTAGTTTCTTCAATTCTTCACCTGACATTCAATCTGTTTAGATCTAGAATTTCACGTAAACATTTGTTTACCAAAGTCTGTAAACGACGGATTATGGATTGAGTGACCTTCTACGTTTCACAATCAGTCAGTGAAGAAAAGGTAGATCCATTGGAGTTGAATGGTGCTAATTATATTTTAAATGAGGTATCTTTGGTTTATATCCGGCCGCTTCTATATTTGTTTATAAAGAAACGAACATCTTCTTCTAAATCGCCAGTTTCATTAATTATGCTACCGAGATAATGGAAATATTATTAACAACAACTTGCACGCTGTTGCTGTTCTTAATGACGTTCGGCATTTCCTTGATTTTTTCTAAATTGATCAAAAGTTAGGTTAACTAGACTATTTTCTTCTGCAAAATTTGATAATTGTTTTCATGTTCTGATGTTGATGGATGTGGTAAATTGCAGATATCATCAGCATAATCGAAATATGTAAGACTAATTTTTAATGGGTATAAGGGTAAAAAAAATCTTTAAAAAATAAACAGCAGCGTCAAGTTGAAGGTATATACATAGTTGAGTACGCTGATAGCACGGATGTTTTCTTCCGTTATCAGTGAGATTATGGCAGAAGCTTTGGATAAAAAAAGGTCGTGGTCCAGGGACCAAGACTTATTTTCACAGCTGGCCAAATGCCAACTTAATATTTTTATATCACTTTGTATAGTCTGCTTCAGACAATTTTTGTGACGAATAATTCGAATTGGGATCCGAATCCACATAAGTCTTGATTATCCGGATATATGGATAACCTCATTTACCTGATTATACGGAGCAGATTAATACATCTGGGAATAATAAATTATTGAACTCAATTTTAGAAAAATGCTGTTCTCTCAACTTCTGGAGGTAGGCTTTTCTATCACTTAGGGAGATGACAGAAATTTTGACTGCAAATTGGTATTCTGTAATTCAAAGTTGTAGTCGCTAAACTCTTTACTCCACTGAAAGAAAAAATTTACTCTCAGATATTTTTTTGCTGGAGAAGTAAGAAGAAGAACACTCAGAGGGTCATTTTTTGACATTTGACAAGTAGAAACTACGCCATTAATAAAAATGGAACGATACACGATTCAACAACGCATTGAAATTATTAAAATTCACTATAAAAATGGTGTAAATGTGGCAGAGACGGTTCGTAAAACTCAAACATTTTTGGGTCGTCGTGAAGCACCTTGTCGGACCGCAATACAGAAATTGGTAGAAAAATTCGAGCTGTCGGGACAAGTTAGTGATGTGAAGAATAAAACCCGTGCACGTCGCACAAGAACAGCCGAGAATATTGCTGCTGTAGCCGAAAGTGTTGAAGAAAACCCAGGTTTGTCCATTCCTCGTCGTTCTTTGGAATTAGGCATTCCACAAACGTCATTACACCGTATTTTGCATAAAGATTTTGGTCTTAAGGCTTATAAAGTTCAGTTAACACAAGAACTCAAGCCGGCCGATCATCAACAACGTCGAGTCTTTGCTGATTGGGTCCTGAAAAGCATGAAAATGATCCGGAATTCCATCGAAAACTCATCTTGAGTGATGAGGCCCATTTACACCTCGATGGCTTCGTCAACAAGCAAAATTGTCGCATCTGGGGCTCAGAAAACGCAAGAGTTATTGTTGAAAAGCCTCTCTATCCTCAACGTGTGACTGTTTGGTGCGGTTTATGGTCCCGCGGGATCATTGGACCTTACTTTTTTGAAAATGAGGCTGGAGCAACAGTTACGGTGAATGGATTGCGCTATCGACAGATGATTAATGATTTTTTATGGCCGGAATTGATCTGGACAACGTTTACTTTCAACAAGACGGCGCTACGTGCCATAGAAGCAACGAAACCATTGATCTTTTACGGGAAAAGTTTCCGGACCGTGTTATCTCTCGAAGAGGTGATCACAATTGGCCACCGAGATCTTGTGACTTAACACCTTGCGACTTCATCCTTTGGGGTCACGTGAAAGAGAAGGTCTACACCAACAGCCCAGCGTCGATTCAAGACCTCAAAGATGGAATTCGTGAGGCTATCGAGGACATAGGGCAGCCACTTTGCGATTTGGTTATGGAAAATTTCATGAAAAGGATATGGTCCTGTAGGCGTGGTCGTGGCGGTCATTTGGCTGATGTTATTTTCCATTATTAACGGCATACCTTCCTCTTTATAATGAAATAAAGATCCGATCATTTATCTCAAAAAATGGCATTTTTCTTTGAATATCAAAATAACACCTCTTATTGGAAAACCCGTTATATGCAATGGTCCCAATTTTAGAATATGGAAATGAAAATTAATCTCTAGTCAGGGCAAGTTTTTCTACAGAAATTATTAATATCTAATGGAAATTTTTTTCATAATTTGTTCCGTAACATGCCGCCAGAGCACTCTAGTTATTAAGTTTATAATTTCTTTCAGCTGATTCTATATTTCAATTCACAACATTTCTAGTGTCACATTCAATAATACTAAAACTAACAAACAACCAAACAACCAAACATTGATAGTTTTTAAAGCCTCATTTTCACATAAATAAGCTCAAGTTATATAGTAAGTGCTTTGACGTTTCGTGCCGCCTTTCATAGAGATGAACAAAATTCTCGAAAATAAGTGAGGAATATTCGTGAATTTCGTTCCTTTTATAATCTCTTAAGACCACTGCTGTTAGCCATAAAATACGTGGGGTATGTAATTTATGCAAATCAACCTGCTGCCATAAATTGTGATTCGAATACATTAGTGCGATGATGATGATGATGATGCTTGTTTGCAAACCTTCTACTACATATGTAGTATATAACGGTGATGATAGAATATAACTCTGGATCTGGGACTGAATGACCAGACACACCTACACACTTGTTTCTATTGAACAGGGGAAGGAAGTCCCCCATTTATGCAAATTAGATCTGAGTTTAGACAATAATTTATTCTTCTTGTTTTTTTTACGTGCACATAGTCCGAGTGTTTGTTGTATGCTCTCATTTCAAACTCTTTTTCATTTTTATTATCTGCGCTATTATGTTTCTTTTTCCTTTTAATTGTTTTTAGCTTGATGCATTGAGGGATTATGTAATACTTTTTTTGCATTAATATTTCAAAAACAACTAAATTAAGCTGTTTTCTAAATATATATATCTAAAAATATTTTTTTTTTATATTTCCGCGACATTTAGACAAAATATCTCGTCGTACATCTGAGAAGGAAGTTGTTGCTTGAACTTTGTTTGAAGAGTTCTTTAGTCTACATCATGATATTGTCTTAATTGCGTCTAAATGAATGCCCGATCACAAGTTTCGTTCCTGTCTTATAGTCTAAGAGGGTTTTCTTCTTTTGACAATACGTAAGAACCTATTCATAGATATTATGTTTGTAAACACAATGTTAAAACCAACTGACTATACAGGATGTTTCATATTAAAAAATTTAAAATGCATCATAATAAGAAACCTGTTTTCTGGCTGCTAATTTGGGGTTATAAGAATGGAAAGTAGACAGATATAAAGATTTTGTAAAACAAAATTCTTAACACTTTTTTTTTTTTCAAACACCATGTAACTTAAAAACTACACCTGCTGACAAGTTGCCGAAGAGATAATCCTTCAGCATTTCCAAGGATTAGATGGCAATCTGCCATAACTCTCCTTTATACATAATATGGCTACAAAATAAAATACAGAGCTCAGGATTTCGAGCCCGACCCTATATATGTACATAGTATATGTAGGATACAATTTCACACATACATACATTGTATGTATTAACAGAGGTTCCTGTACACACGTTTTATCCATGCAAACTTCAATAAGAATTCGAAAATTTACAAAGAACCATTTAAGCTATTAATAGAGGCTCTTAATTGATTTTTCAGATATATTTATAACCTTCGATAGGCCTTTAATTAGAGAATATCGAATGAGTCTGTTGGCCCGTCCACGAAATCTTATGGTAAGAACATTTCAATTTGAAAATGATTATACAAATTCTATGGAAAGGTGTGGAAGCTTTATTTTGGTACATGCATACATATGAGAACGCAGCTTCTCTATCTCTCTCCATTAAAATTGCAATTAAGAGGAGAATCGAACAAGTGCGCGAATAAATAGGCTACAGAAATATGTATAAATTAAAGTATCAAGGTTTTGAGTTACAGCTGATCTCGTTTGGCAATTTTATGGAAATGTATAGTCTCATTTCGTACCACTAAATTTATAGTGACATTCCTAAATAAGCCAAATAACGTTTCCGCCATGAAAAAAGTGACCAGCCAAATTTATTTCAAAATTGTTGAATTTTCCACAAATGCAGCATTCAGAAACACAACTATTGGCAAAAGCACGCCAAGCACGATGAACTGTACCTTTTTTATTTTCTTCGATTGCTACGAGATAATGCATTATTAATTCTGAGCAGTAGACGAAATTGAGGCTAAATTTAATATTTTAAATCTCTTAAAAAATTTAGACTGAATATATCATTGATATATATTTAATAAATAAAATAAAAAATAAAAAAAAATAAAAACCGGTATAAGTAAACAACCTTGTGGAACCCCGAATATATCTCGAATATTTTGCAAATTCGACATTTTATTTTTCCGTAAATTGTCTTGTCTTTATAACATTAATTCATTTGAAATCTTTAGAAAAAATATATATAGTATATGTACATTTACGTCAGCAGCGGATGCACAATTTATTGGTTACATTTATCTTATAATGTATTAAGAGTGATTAACACGAAACGTAGAAAATACAGATATTATTTTCTGTTCAATCAATTTTCAAAATTGATTACAACTTAAAATATCAAACGTAGCCGAATAATTCCTGAGAAAATGAAAAGTCGATGGCTAAAATGACACATGATATCACGATAAAGTTAGGAAAGTAAATATTTGCCACCGTGCTGTTGAAATTTTTTTTTTCTTTCCTTGATTACTTCAAGCTAAGGAATTTCTGTTGATATGGGAACAAGTGCACGTTGATTAGTTTTTAATATGTACATATATGTATTTGTATATGTTTAAGAAAATTATATGAGAGAAGAAAGATTTCATGAGAAATTTGTTTTTCTTATTTGAAAATTAAGATTTCAGCAACTAGTTAGTTAGATCTATAAAAATATTTTCATATTTTCATGTAGTGTATGTGAATTAAAAAGCGTTTGTCTTTGGTGTTTTTCTTTCTCGGTTTCCAAGTCTAGTCTGATTCAAACTGTTATTTTTAGACCTGCACATTCATACACACTTTTTTTTTTTAAACCATGATATTGAAATATTTTACATATGTAAATACGCCCACTTAATCGAACGCTTCAAAGTATTTCTTTGCTATAGGAATCATCAATATGAGTGTTATGAATGAGATCTGTAGGGATTGGGAGATTTAAATACGTTTTTGGTACACACATGAGCCATTATATTTATTTTTTTTTTTTTCATTTTCTTAAATCTTTTCAGTATACATAATTTTTCATGGACTCGTTCTTTGACTACGAACTCTCCTGGTTCTTGCATCCCACCTAGTCTTCAGCATTATACAATTGGTAAAAGTAATCATTAATAGCGAATAGGGGAAATTTTACTCTTAACTATTCTGTACTGTGAGTAGTAGCTCGAAAGAGTTGAACAATTTGCAGGAAAATTGTTAATACTGGAAAGTATAGTTTCTTTCCAGTAGAATTTCCTTTGATTTACACCCATTCCGATAGAATCTTCGGCAATACAGATTCGATAAATGTTGTATTCAATCTTATAATCACCTTGGATGAAAATCTGTTTGAAACAGAGCCAGAAGACTAATCTACTATCAGAGAAAATGTCAAGTATAGTATCTAGCTAGATATTGTGATACATATGTTGGCCATTCATCATACTACTTCAAAGACTATTAGTCTGCAACTTATTCTTGAACTTATACATAATTCTTAAGCATATTCAGCCAAAATTATTTGAAAATCTCATTTGCAAATGAAATTTGCCTACACCGTGGGATTTATTTAAATTTTTATATGTTATTATATGAAGATAAAAAAAAGATGAATAAGAGAAGCAAGAGTGTTGCATTTTGTGAACAAGGAAATAAAAACATCATTTTTAAATGAAGGTTTTTTTCTTTTCTTGTAAGAGGAATAAGAATTACAAAAAAGTTAGATTCCGATATTTAGTTGACTTTTTTGAGTATTAACTTCGAAAAAAAAAACTCAAATGCATTGAATTTTTCCAATGATTTTCTAATTAAAGTTAAATCATATTCATAGCAGAAGTTATAGGGTGATTCATTAAAAATCCTTTATTTCACGTATCACCTAAACCGTTAGAATTTAGACATTTTGAAATATTTACAACATTGATTCACCTGAACATAAAAATCAAATTTACTTCGGTTATATCTTGATCCAGATTTTAATTCATCTGGAAACGAGAGCCTTTTTTAAGCTTTTGGAATTATCAACCAATTTAATTTGACATCGATAATATTTTTCCTGTAAACTACATAGGAAAATGATTTTAATTTAAAACTCAGCTTTACCATTGAGCGAAAAACCCTCAAAACGACGATACTGATCATCTGGTTTACAATTTTTTTTCCTTATCTCAGCGAGACCTATACATAATGCAAAGATTGTCCAGTATATCATCATGTACCTATGTATATGCATAGAAGTAGCACCCATGCGTTTGTTTATTTTAACATATAAATTAAGTCGATCAGTGAGTATTAAAAACAGCCACATCGACGTGATCACATTACACAAATGGAAAAAAACATCAGAGGACATTTTTGATCTATTAAAAGGAACTGTGGTAAATAGAAACAACTTATTAAAACAACAAAATGTTGTATGATAGCTAAAAATTTGCATACACACAAGACAAAAACTGGAGCAGCCATTTAAGCCATCCGCGTAGCTAATAGAAAGAGAATTCGCTACGCAAGCAAAAAATCATGTCCATGGCAATAATAAAACCCCACCTTCCACCACAAATCATGTCACGAATTATTAAAAAGATCTTAGGTTTGAGTCTATCGAGAAAGGATGCTTATTAGGGAAAGCCAGAGAGTATAGCACTAATCTTTTTCATGCGTCAACTGATTTTAGCTGTAGAATAGCCCTCAGGAAGCCCAAGCCTCCAACAATTAGACTACCGATTGTGAAATATTGTAGAGAAGGAGACCTGCTCTCTAAAAAAAACCTAACTAAAATATCATATCAAGGCTTTCAAAGTCAATTTTATGTATGAAAAATCTACTGCAGTGTGTTCCAAGCGGAAGTTCTGGCTATTTGTACAACCATAGATGGCACAAGAACTAGATGTAGCATGCAGTACCAAAAAAGTAAACAAAATTTCCATCCATATAAATTTTGTTTACTTTTTTGTTACTGCATGCTCCATTCCGGAATGGACCACAACATTTGAAATGATGTATACGTCGAATGATTCATATTTTTTCGTATCTGAAGTGTTGAGAAAGTCGATCAAATGTATACAAAACTGGTATTACAAAAAAATATTTGCATTCGGCACGCTCTTTAACATGTTATGGTCCATTCCAGAATGCACTACCCATTTCATAATCTGTATACTCTGCTCTAGTATGCCATGCAACATCTAGTTCTAGTGCCATCCATGCTACAACTTATGAGGTACTTAACGATCGAGTTATCAGGATTTGTATTAACCGCCAAGCTGCAATCAAAACGCTGCATTCGAATACTATGAGATCACGTCCAGTGCAACGGTGTCGCCGTGAGCTCGGGAAACTGAGTGCTAGGGTTATCGTCTGCTGGTCAGAGACACATACCTGGAAACGAGACTGTTGATGATCTGGCCAGAAATGGTTTCGCTATGAATATATGTCTAACAGAGAAACCCATAGGTCGGCCCCGAGAATCAGTAAAACCAGGCAAATCTCGGATGGGAAGAACTGACCACATGTGCCATTTGCAGACAGCTCTGGCCCGAGATATGTCCTGGGAATACTGAATCTGTCCTGAGGAGGAACCGGAATGACCTGCGTAATCTTACTGCGGTTATCACGGGACACTGCCTCATCGGCAAACATGCAGAGCGCATGCAAACTGCAGAAAATGTATGGACGAGGAAGGGGTTGGGAGCGAGTGTTGGTAGCTTTGCGAATTTCCTAACCTTGCTAAGCGTAGGAGGAATACACCTGGTAGCTACTTTTCTGCGAATTGGGGGATAATTAGCATAGAGTTGGGTCCCAATAAGGTGATATCGCAATGGACCATAGATGGTCTAATTGTGGCTGGTCGTACATTCTTTTACGACTGCCGCCTCTCTAAGCTAACCTAACCTATGTATGAAGACAACAGCTTTGACAGAAATGATTCGTACGGCGATAAATGAATGACCGAACAGCGGCTTCGTATATTTTATTTTCTCTTTTAATTAAAGGCCTTTACATATCTATATTATGGTAAGACTACTTAGACTTGCTATGTACGTACATAGATATAAAACCAAGTACTCACTCATCCTCTGACTTTGCTATGGAATATGACAAGTTTAATTTCATCTCTGTGACTTTGAAATTCCATAGTCTCCTCATCAAAGCCAGACGAGGAGAAGAAAAAAAGCATTATATAGTTCATCATTATAATATCATAAAAAACTGAAAAGAGGACACTATCAACATACTTAATGAGCAGCCGTAAGTATAAATGTATATGTATAAGAGTATTATTTTCAATAGAATTTGTAAAATTGCTGTCATCATTAAAACTACTAAATTCAAAAAGATCCTGTTGTCTAGGGTCATGAAGGATAGATTTTGTGTGTTTTCATGTACAAACATATCTACATGCATATCATTCTTAATCACCTCTGCCGGCGCTTAGTCTGCAAATAAACATCACTGAAAATATCTGTTTCTTCCGCACTGCCATAATAGACATAAACCCAAGTTGTTTCCCCAAACATTTCATTCTCTTTTCAAGGGGGCTTCATGCAGCGCCAGTAGCAGAAGTTGTAGTAGTAGTAGCTGATTGAAAACCAAACCAAACGGTGCGGTCGTTTGAATTTCTATTTACATAAGCAGCATGTGAGTGATATGAGGGAGTGGGAAAAATAATAGTGGTGCACAAAACAACGTCATATACATCCCCCTTGGGGGTTAATGGACACATACAATAAGAGTGCAGTGCATGTTTCTGACTTGTAGCTGTCTCACCCAACGAACCAACTACCCACCCACTCTCACCCACCCACACACCACAACACCGGAATTGTAGAAAATGAAAGGAAAGAGGGTGCCACTTGAAACGGGAAGTTGTATAATCTGTATTTATTTTTCTTTTTGCAGTATTTAATGGCTTACGTATGTATGTTTGTGTGTACTTTATCTTTTGCATCACAAAATATTTAACGGTATGTATGAGATTATAACATAGAAAGTGAATTGGGTAGCAAGCTATGAGATCGTTACAAGGAAGTCCATGAAATAATCTTATAATTAGGTAAAATTAAGCTACCACATCGTTGGTCATCAAAAAGTGTTCTTAAATTATTCAAAATTGGACCAGCGTTCTTGATGTAAATCATGAAGAGTATTGGACTGAGATGGCTGTCCTGAGGAACATCAGAAATTTTCTTAAATTCACAGAAAGAGCATTTGGAAAAAATCTGTGTGAAGAGTCTGTCATTTGCTGTTGATATGGAGACAACAGATTTAAGCTCCGCCAAACATCATCCATGAATGGCATAAGTGACAAAATGGGTAAGCCTTTTTTTGAAAATAGAGAATCTGAACTGAACTGTAAAAAGATACGAAATGTGATTTTTCAGAAGTGTGTTCGAATTCTAGCTTAGTACAGTAAACCCTCCAACTGCGCGGTAGATACGTTCTATATAAACAACGCGCAAACCGAAACCGCGCACTGTGAGCCCGATTTTATACATATGTAATTATGGGGTTAGGTTCCAGATACATATTAGAAAAATTGCAAAAATATAATAAAAAGTCTTTATTCAACGACTAATATACTAATTAATTACTATAAACATTAATAAAAATTGAACATAAATTAAAATTATAGAAAACAATATAAAAACTGTAGCAAACAGTCTCAATTCAACGACTTATACATAATGAATATAAACATTAACAAAAATTAAATACGTGGTTTTAATCACTGCTTCCTTCTGTTGAGCTTAATTCTAATGACTGTGGTTCTATGTGGTTTTGAAAAAACTTGTTAACACTGATTGCTTACCAAATTTTCGTTTTTCTTTATAAATTTTATGGGGCTAAAGCTGCTGTCAGATTTCTCAGAAATTTTGAGGCACGCTCCATATCAGGGTCCATATCAAGAGCTTCCTGTTCAAGTTGGCTACCAAGTTTTAAAAAATCTGATAGTTTTTGAATAGTAAATCTTTTCTCTCCTATAATCTCTACATCTTCTTCACTTTCATCATTTTCAACATAACTATTATCGCCGAATTGTGTCAAAATATCGTAAACAGTTACGATTTCTTCATTACTTACAAGGACTTCCGTGATATCTTCTGATTCTAAATTTTGAAATCCGTCCCCATCAATTGCTCTACCTAAAGTTACAATTTCTACAATTTCTGGCATTTCCACAACAGCTTCTCTCATGCAACTTTCTGGCCATAATTTTTTCCAAACAGCATTCATTGTTGAGTTTTTAACTTCATCCCATGCTAATTTAATATTTTTTACCGAAGATAGAATGTTATACTGTCTCCAATACTCACGAATTGAAAGACTATCTGGTCCATCAGTAGCTTCAATTAATTGTCGAAAAGTTCTTCTAAGATAATACAATTTAAATGCGGCAATTATGCCTTGGTCCATCGGCTGAATTAAAGATATTGTATTTGGAGGCAGAAATACTAATTTAACATTGGCGTGCAATTCAGCCGAATGTGCTGGATGACTTGGTGCATTGTCAACTATCAACAGAATCTTAAAGGCAATGTTTTTATCTCTACAATAAGTCTCAGCTTCTACACAAAAGCAGTTTAAAAACCAGTTCTCAAACAGCTTTGCAGTCATCCAAGCTTTCTTGTTTGATACCCAATGAACTGGGAGTGAGGTTTTTGATATTTCTTTAAACGCACGGAGATTTTCTGATTTATAAATTATTAGTGGTTTGTTCTTACAATCACCAGCTGCATTACCGCAAAACAAAACTGTTAATCTGTCTTTGGAAACTTTGAACCCCGGAGCAGATTTCTCTTCTTTAGATATAAACGTTCTGCTAGGCATCCTTTTCCAAAATAAGCCAGTCTCATCAGCATTGAAAACTTGGCTTGGTAAATATCCACCACCATCAATGATATCTTTTAAATTTTTTGGATATAAAAATGCAGCTAATGTATCAGCACTGGCGGCTTCGCCTGTAAATTTTATACTATGTAGATTTTGACAATGTTTAAACTTTTCAAACCATCCTTTACTCGCTTGGAATTTAATTTCTTCTGAATTAGATGACCCAGGTTCTTCTTTTTGTAAGCGATTAAAAACTAATAACGCTTTAGTTCGAATAACAGTAGCACTAAGTGGCATCCTCTTTTGATTTTGATCTTCTATCCAAAAGCTTAACACTTTTTCTGTTCTTTCTATTATTGAATTTCGAGGTTTTTTTAATGTTTTTGCAGCTAGCGATGTGGAACAAACTACTGAACTTTTAATTTTTTCTGCATTCAATTTAATCCTCCTTATGCTGGATTCGTTCATATTGCGTCTCTTAGCTAAAACTAATATTTTTTCGCCACACAATTTCAAGCTTTGCCTCTAATGTCAAAATTTTTCTTTTCCCAGCTTTTTCCATTATTAAATATAGGATATAAAAATTATTAAAACACCCATTAAATCAAATTGAGTTTTAAATCAAAAATCAAGTATTTTCTTTATACTTAGTTTATAATACCCTTTAATTGAAGTAAGAATTCCTTAAACACTATTGCACGAATACTATTTTCATAAATTTAGTATGTTAAATAAATATCTATATTAATAAAAATTATGTAATTTTACGTCCTCATCCTAACGCGACAACTAAAAAAATGAAATTGTCTATAAAAAGTAAAAAGTATATGTGTGCATCGAAATACGGTGAATCACTATTTTCGGTATTCGTAGTTTAACGGGATTCACCGATTTGAATTAACATGATATTTTTTGTTAAAAGCTGCAAAACAAAAAAAAAACCGCGCAGCTACGAAATTTTTACCGCGCAGATAGAAATTTTGGTATTAAAGGCTTGACCGCGCAATTGCGAAACCGCGCAATGAAAAACCGCGCAGTTGGAGGGTTTACTGTATTTCTAAAGCTACAGCCAAAGTATTAATCAGCTTGTCGATTTTATATTCAATGTATATGCATGTACATAGGTATTCAGGTCATTAGAAAATTCCACCGGGCAGACCAATTCGTTAGTTTTCGGTATACATATACACCAAAATTTCATATAAAAAAAAAATGGTTTTAGAATGTAAATGTTAAAAATTGTCAGTCAGCATTTTTCTGCAGTAACGTATGGGATTCCACAAGGGTCTATATTGGGTCCATTGTTGTTTATTTTGTATGAAGTAATGAATTTGACGCATAGATCAAATTATTGTACTCTTTCTGGTAATAATCAAATTTTCATAGACGATATTAATTTATCTAGTTAATCTTAAATCAAATAAAAAGCTTGAAAATGATTCTAAAAACTGATAACTCCAGAAAATTTAATATTGCCTTACACCATTCCATTAGGTTAGTATTCTTTGGCCTGTTAGATTTGAGCAGATCTCATCATAATATTATATTAAATCTATTATTAGCAGTACGATTGGAAATTAAATCTAAATTTTAGCAGGTTGATCTTCTGAGTACTGTAATTTACAATTCAAAGTCAATATTCAAATTCTATTAGACGAAGTGTAGATCTTCTACTGATCTTCTACCTTGCTTAGACTAGACTACACACATTCATCTAGTTCAACGTTATTATTTATACAAATGTTCACACTTCTAATTAAATAATTTTTATCTTAATTTATAAATTTATAAAAAGTTTAAATAATTGCAATTCATGTTTGCTGTTAACATGGATACTTAGGTCGATTAGACTTTTATTCACGCTAATAAATTTCTAAAAAAGAAAAGAAAAATTAAATCCAACTACATTATGTACATATAATATATGTACATACAAATGTGATTCGTCATTGCAAGAATTTACTCAACGAGATCGAACTTGTACATACATATATGTATAGGTAGTGCAGATGGACTGGTTTTATTCATGTTTTTCTGAATGAGTGCATAGTCAAGAGTTGGGTGAAAGATGATAAGTGTACTGAGACGAATAAAGAAGTAAAAAAAAAAACAGTTTTAAAAGATTAAATAAAGCGGAAAAAGTAATTAAACGCCGTCCAGTTCTTTAATTTCTTAATAGTTTTTCCCCCCAGATAATTTAAGATTTTTTTATGGATAAGATATTCTGAATGGTTGTGTATTATTGTTACATGACAGATAATTTACCGGAAATAAAATAATTAAAAGCTAAAAATTAATGGGAATATGCAAGTAGTTACAGACAAAATATAAAGTGATAAAGTATAGTGTTTGTCTATAGATAGAATGTTAAAAAACATGCCTCTTAGATTTCTGAAGTGTATATTGAACTATGCCGGCCACAAGTCCATGACTAAAAATAAACCATGCGAGATTTATTTGTAAAATTCTTCAAAAATACACACAAGAATTTGTGTTAGTAATATTTATGAGGATTTTTTTCGGGAAAAATAGACTCTCATAAATTGCGACTGTTTTTTAATATCTTACACTCACGAATTTTTTCATGGCGATATTTTTCAAGCCACCTTTACTTATGTTAGCAATTAAAAATCATATTTCGATTTATACGTGTTTGTTTGTCATCGCATCATGTCAGTCGTGGAAATCTGGATCAAAAATTTGGGAACATATTCTACAGACCTTCTCTAATGTCTAATAGATTCTATATTCGCGATGAAAAAAAAAATAGTTTGAGGAAAAAATCTGATTATTTTCATATTCTACAGACCTTCTCTAATGTCTAATAGATTCTATATTCGCGATGAAAAAAAAAATAGTTTGAGGAAAAAATCTGATTATTTTCATTTCCCACACCCATTTTTGAGACAGTAAAAATACACCTTTAGCTAAATGAGCTTTAATCTATTTTCTAATAAAACTAGGAAACAAGTTATAATTGGTCTAAGACCAAATGCATGCCTATAAAGATAGCCGCCACACCTCTGTTTTGAAAATATCAAAGTTAAAAACATTCCAGTGTACGTCAAAAGTCTATTGAATAAATAACTAAAAGAAGCGGCCTTATCTGTGAATAAGATACTCGGATTGAACTTAATTTGTCTTATTTTAACGTTTTTTAAAGTAAACATTTCAGAGATGCAGGAGTTAAGCGAATTTTTAAAGTTTATTATAATTAAATAGAAATTAGAAAATTGGAATGGCTTTTTTTTGGGAGCTTGAAGTGTATAATTTTATTCAATTTTAGGAGCTTTTTGGTGGTGCCCCAAGTATTGTGACCTCAAGGCCCACCAGATGTTTTGAGTTATGAACCGTTCATACACTGAAGCGGATAGTACTGCTTGTGTGTTGAAGTCTTACGTCTTCGTTACACACTGATTATCCTGATGTAGAGGCTCTTAGTTGATTGTTGCTTGTAGTGTAGTTTGACTACACTAGGTGTCTCGAAGCAGTTACCCGCACACGATTAGGGATTGCAGTACAGCAAAAGAAGCAACGGGCTACCAAGCAGATCTGGAATGTAGGTAGGGCTGTAAGTCGTTAACCTGCTTCAACGGATTCCAGCGACAACCAAGAGCGTCTTTGATGTGTCACCAATATGCGTGCCGTTAGTGTTGGCTGTGCACATAACAACACTTGAAAATTGTGTAAGGAATTTATAGGTCAAAGAAAATATGTTCCGCTTGTTCCAGCACACGAAGGTTGCTTGTAGGAAAACAATATGCCCTCAGTCAAGGTAGTGTCATTACTAGCTTTGTTGCGTAACTTTTGACGCTGTTGAAGAAATAGCTGTAACATGAAAGTAGTGCAAATGACCCTGCTGACCCTATGTCAAACTGGCCAAAACGGATCGATTAATTTCACAGTTTTAAGGTTGAATGAGTCAGTCTCCGATGAGCTTTGGCAGATAATCAGTCAGTGAGCGACCGGAATGTTGAAGCGGTTCGTATACATACATATATCGTCGATGGGATGAGATGTTTATTTCAGAAGTATTCTTCCACGCTCTCGAGTTAGCCGTGGTGTTGTGTTAATATAGGTCTAGCCGGGCTATGCTAAAAAGAGAAAGTAATGGGACCGCTATTTGAGCGGGCATAACATAAGTCTCTTGTATAATTGCATCGGGTTAAAAGTCTCTTGTTATTGTAAGTTAATAGTATTATTCATCTGTGAATATTGCTTTTTCTTTTTCGTAAGAATTTCCATGCTATAAAATTTATGTAGCACAAAAACCATCTTATCATATTCAAATCTGGCATCAGACTGAATTTCCTATATTTACAAAATTGTTCATTATAAATCGACGCCTACCTAACTACGACCTTCTACACTCATCAGCAAGGTACCACTAGTTGAGAACTCCGAAAAATAAATTGGCCGATTTACTCGGTGGTTGTTCACGCATTCAAAAAACTGAGACCAGAGATAGACACGTCGCCAAAGCTTCATCTAAAATTACATTTTAAAATCATAAGAACTCCTTGAAGGAGCTCTTTAACTCACAAATAGAGTAGACTCTCACTAATCCGGCAGATATTAGAGCCGGATTATTGGAAATGCTGGATTACTGGAAAAAGACAAAGAAAACGCACGAAATGCACAAAACGTTAATACAAAAGAGAGCAATAAGTTCACGGCGAGACGAATAAAGACGCAACTGACCGATCCGAAGTTGTTTGTTTACGCAGTATCGTTCAGTAACATGTCTCAACTTGATACCCTCTTCACGCTCGTCTGAAAGCGCCGGATTACTGGAGTACCGGATTAGTGCAGTGCCGGATTACAAAGGGTCTACTGTACTGCTGACAATTATTCGCAAAACTCAAGACAAAATATTTTCAAGGAAAGTCGTGAATTTTTAGAAGAAGAAGCATCTTGGTCTCAGCAAGAACTTCTTTCATTAGCCATATTCAACCACTACTTATATCTACTTTATATGTATGTGTGTACACGCGACATTACATATATTTAAATATATCAAGAAATTAAATTTAAGGAAAATGTAGAAAAGTATTTAAAAAAAAAACACAAAATAAAATACAGTAAATAAATTTCCTTCATAAAGTCAATAACCCTTTCCCCTTCTCGAATTCGTAACACAACAATTTTAGTTCGTGGTGAACTCACTTGATTTTATACAAAACTTATGATTTCCTCTCGACTCATTAATTAATTCTTGTGCGGTTGCATTTATAAAAAAAAAAAAAAAAAAAAAAAAAAAAACATCTGAAATAATTGGTCAACGGCGACCACATTACGTGCATGACACAATAAAGGCATAATGCGCACCATAAATTTATGAAAAATGGATGACGGAATGCAATTATGTGTATACATGTTTGTATGTATGTATGTATGAATGTTGAACCGCGGCTTTGTAGTATATACACATCGATCTTATCCATAAATTAAATTTTCCCCTTCACTGTAAGCGGCCCTTTAGATAGAGATATACAAAAAATTATAAATATCCGGCTTTCATTTGGGACGTTCACATTATTAAAATTCATTGCTGAAAAAGAGGAAAATGGATTTGAAGAGCTTAAAATTTTGAAGATCTTCATTTCGAATTAAATTGTCTTTTGATAGTTGACGTCTTTGATTCACATTATGTTCTCAAATATTACTTCGAACGAAAGTAAAACAAAAAAAAAGTGCTAATGGGACTTGTTTTCATACAAGTATTCTTGATGCAGTATAGCATAAAAAAACGTTTAATAGGAAAAGGATTAAAAGAAGAGGAATCTTTTCAACAAAAATGAAAATTTCTTTTAATGTTTCACGCACTAAATCAATCATAGTTAGTTGGATCAGATATCTTTTGAATATTTATATGAATGTGAAGAATATAGCAAGAATTAATACGTAGAAACTCCTAATTCAACTGTGTTAAAGAGTTCTATAATTCAGAAGAGTGAGGAGGTATTTTCATAGGCGAGGAATGTGTGTGTACTTCATTTAATTAATCTAAGTAATCTTAGTTGTAAGAAGCCCCCCCATCTTCCTTAATTCCCACCCTAGGCATCACTTTTTCTTCAGTGACTTTAAATTTTTTCGTGGGAATTCGTCTAGGAATCTCATCTAAACCAAATGGTTAGTTTACGCGAAATAACTGACTATTTGTACATATGTATGTTACCACATGCGTTTATATTTCATGAATGGAGTTATTTTGTCTTTTTCTCTTCCACTAGATTAGAATTGAAAAACATATCGCCGGTGATACTGTATAACCGCGAGACTACTAACATCACTACCGCATAAGTTAAAGTACAGTTTTCAAATGGCATTATTGTTTTGTTTTAGTATAATGACAGCATTACTGAGCTCTAGGATTGGACGAGAAATATAATATTTTTGATTTTAGACATGAAAGTGACCAAACACGTTGTAGTTTCTTAGCTACGTTACCCTTAACAGAAAAATTGGGGTTTTTCTACTTTAATGACTTACGTGGTTATGATATTGTTAGTTTCGCTGTATCACCGACGATATGTAAGTATCTCATCAGAACCTACTTGGCTTCATTCAAAAATTAGACAAAAAATGCCCAAAGTATTACTACATAAGGGATTGCTTTATCCTCCATAATTGTGATTTTGTTTTCATACAATAAAATAAAAATCCCAAGTGCGTTATATCAAAGAAAGTATTTTCAGTTGAAAACACATTGGAAAATTAAAACATTAAAAACATGTTTTTTGGGTTGGGGTCACGATGTCCGTACCCAAGAGTAGAAAATTTTGTGCTTGATGTGCGAGGTGATTTTAAAAGAACATTTTCCAGACGAACTCTGATGTACTGCTCAGAGTGTATGTGAATGAAAAATTCCATTAGACTAATTATAGATTAAATTAACTAAAGAAGCACAGATTACCGGGATGGCTACCATAGAATTTTACCAAATAAATTATGTCACAAAACATAAAAGGTATAGAACGGCGATAACAAAATAAAATTAAGCTTTGGTCTCTTCTTACGACATACGTTATTTAGTATAAGCAATAAAATCTGAAGAGTGAGACAATTAAATAATCAAATAACAATTTTAACATAAGGAATTTTTTAAGCTGGAACGGCACAGTGGACAGGCATTGATAAAAGAAATCATGTACCTTCCCTGTTGATTTGCGTTTTAGCGAAGACTTCTCATAACAGGTTAAAAGGAATGATATGCATGGAGTAAAAATAAACAAAAAAAAACTAGAGTCGTGTCAGACAATCCTCCCGCGCGTGCGCGAGTTACTTAATTTCGATTAAAAATAAATAAAAACTGATAAGTGGTAATATTTATATAACCGTAATTCGGATATTGTGATTGAGTAAATATTAATTCTTAATATTTAATATTATTCAACAGTAGTGTAGTGTAATGGTTTGGTAGATAGTAAATGGTGACGGCTAGATAGATAAACGTTTATAGCATTGTAGCTGAATCATTGGAAGTATAGTATGCTGGTATCTAGTTTTGTATTATTATGTGGCTTTTCAGTTTTATGGTCGAAATGAACCAAAGAAATAAGATCTGAAGTATCTAAAGGATGGATATTGGAAGAGAATTTCAATGATCGAATACTTAAAATAATTTAGTGCATGAATGAGTGTTTGGATGATAAAGAATAGAAAATCGTCTAGGTCGGCCAACTGGGATTTATTTTAGTTTTGACCACTTCTCTCAAGAACAGCGAACTTTTCATGGCATTACAGATTTGGAGCGTGAAAGCAAAGCACCAAGCAAACCAAGAGAAAAGTTCAATCCTGTAACATGTTTTATTGTGGTGTCATGCGATACTGCAATCACGTTTGTCTTCAAGGTTAGCCACTTTTTGTAGTCAGGGTTGGCCCACTGTGATTGTGTGATTGGATGCCCCCACAAAAAATGTCCAGCAACAATTCCAACGAAGTCCGCCAATAAAATACTAGTTAAATGAAGAAACCTCTGAAAAAGCCCTCTTAGGACAATGTGAGAGAAGTACATTTGAAGTGCGCCAATATAACGACGAGATATTACATTTGCTGGAAATACGATTCTGAATAATGTGCCATTCAAATTTTGCTAAAAAAAAAAAAGAGACAAATTCGGCTTTTTATTTCATTCAACTAATTTTTCTATGTCAATTTCAATCATTTTAGCACTTATTTCGTAGATTAGACAACCTGACAGCATTTAACTTTTTTTTTTTTCTTTAGAAAGATTTGCTTGGATTGACCAAATTCTTCCTTAGATGAAAGTTATTGGCAAAAGTGGCCAACCCTGAAGTCATTCCCTCACTATTGTTATTTTTTTACAGGACCCAATAGTATGCAGGAATGTGCCTTACTTCTTCCTGACATTTAGATAAAAAAAAAACAGTTCAGGTTACATATTATAGCTATGTTTCGCAGAACAGAGCAGAACAAAAGATACACAAAAGAACGCGTCATACATTTTCATTGAAGATTAATGAAACGAACAGTACAATTAGTTCGCTTCAATCGATAGAACAATTTGTTCTCTCCAGTATATGAGAGTTCTAGAGCAAGGTACACAAAAGAACACACTATAATAAAAATTTACAATGTTCAACATATTCAGTTTTAACAATAATGAATTCGAGGAGAATCTAAAAAAAATAAAAATCTCAATAAACATTAGTCACTAAA
Organism: Dioctria rufipes; assembly: GCA_963924295.1. Lineage (NCBI taxonomy): Eukaryota > Metazoa > Arthropoda > Insecta > Diptera > Asilidae > Dioctria > Dioctria rufipes. The sequence continues at coordinate 200,144,708 of OZ002742.1, forward strand.
GTATGAATAAGAAATTTTTACAGTTATTCTCATTTACTTCATGATCTTTAAAATAAGAAATCACTTGAATCTATGTCGGTATAAAAATATCGATGACGATTTCATTTTGCAATTTCTTTCTTATCACCATATTCAACTGCTGCTTCTATGTATATTACAAGCAAAAACCTGTAAATAAATTGCCACAATTGGATAAAGTCAACAACTGCAGACATCGGAGGCCACACAAAATCATAATGAGGCAATAGTGTTGTGGTCGGCTAAAAATATCTCAACATCAACATTGAGAATATCGCAATAGTAGGAGCGATTCAATATCACTCTAAATCTTGAATCTCCTCTCTTAGCTTTTTGCTATTAATCCTCAATGATTATGGTGCTCAAGTAGAAATGGAATTTAATCTTTAAACGTTAGCGGTTTATATGCATAGTTATAACCAAAGTAAATATGTTTTTCTTTTTTATTTTATGTCTTCCAATCTTTATTATATTTATTATGCTTCAAAAGAAGATGTTTTCATGATGATGATCTTTTGAACGGACATTGAAAGTTAATGAAAATTATGCTGGCTGTGCCCTCAATTGGTGACCCTTTCAATAAATTAATGTCAAAATTTTGTGACCTATCTGATTAGGAATTTTCGTTTCAGTCCGCCGCCCTAGGCCAATTATAATAAATTTTTGGTTGTATTATGATAGCACCCAATGTATGAAATTATGTACATACATATATTAATTGCTGAATTGGTGAGCAATATACAGGATCTATTTGCAGTCCATTAAAATTGAGACCATTACTTTAATGAAGTGCATTTATAAGATACATGTGTATATGTAAATACATACTTCAATAAGATCTCTTAGAATAAGAAGATGAATAATAATTATGCTGAGGCCTGTGAGAAACATGTTAATTGAATAAAACCGTTAAGAGATACCTACCAATGTAAACAAAAACCTACCTACCTACGTTTTGTTTATACCAAGAGTATGAATCAGAAATTCTTAGAATTTCAATTAAATTAAGACGTAAAGGGCTTATACTTAGTATTTAGGTATACGCGACAGAATTTTTTAATTAGTAATTCGTTGAAAATATTTTCACGAACGGATTTAAACGTATTTTTATACGCTAGATGAAATCTTTAGGGTATACATACTAAGGTTGTCATTCCGTTTGTAACGCATAGAAATAATGTTGGAAGAGCAAACTGGTTGTGGACACCCACTCATAATATAATAAGTTATTTTTCCATCCATCAATCTATTTGTCCTTACGATAAAAAAAAAATTTTTAAGTTCGAAAATGGAACAAATCGGGCAACTCTTTCGTAGAGTTGCCATACAAAAATTTCGTTTTCTACCACATATTTCAGTACTGCCTGAGAGCGTGTTGACGTGGATGGAGAGCTCAAATTTTGTACACGGCGTTTTCATAAAAATTGCAAATACAAGTTCAAGAATAGACTAAATTGGGCAACCCTTTCTTGGTTTTGCCATACAGAACTTTGGCTTTTCACTCTATATTTGGACACTGCCTGAGAACCCGTCGACGTAGTAAGCGGAGATTTTGTACACGGCTTTTTCATAAAAATAATTTCAAAAATGCGTTAAATCGGGCTGTCTCTTCTGGCTGTTGCCATATAAAAATTAAGGGATTTTACGTATGCTGTGAAAACGATCAGTCCTAGACATTTTTATTGTAGGTATACTGAAAACTTCTTCAGAATATGAAATCCTATGAAATTGATTATAATCATTTTTACTGTCCGACGAATCCTTCTAGAAATGGATATATGCGAAGGAACCACTTCAAAAAATAAAACTTGCACAGATGGGTGACAATACGAAATTACATACGAGCATTCATCTAGGGTAGATTATCATAAGAACACATTAGAAGCCGAAGAACATGTCAGGGAAATTCAGGGCATATCAAAAGGCATGTCAGGGCAGTTCAGGGTAATTCAGGGCAAGTCAAAAGGCGATAGCATAATTAACTAAATTTTCAAGGATCATCTTCTGCCATTTTGTCGGGATAACATGGATCCTTTTCGAAAATTTCTTCAGATATATTTTAGTTTGAAGGTCCTGCGTCAAAAGAATCCTGCTCCGTTTAGTTCAGTGACAAAAAAAAATTTTCCAAAAGATATGACAAGATAGATGCCTACATAAAGATTAAAAAAAAAAGTAGCTAAATTGTTGAATTGATTTTGACGGGAGATGGCTCAAAAGAAGCGGAAGGATTCAAGGATTATAAATATAAAATATTTTCCAAAAGGACTCTCACTGTTTCCGAAAGAAACGCAAAATGGCGATAGTATAATTAACTAAAAATTCAAGGATCGTCTGCTGCCATTTTGTCGGGAAACGTGGATCTTTTTCGAAATTTTCTTCTAATTCTGTTCTCCGCACTGCTTCCGAGATGTGCCCTATCCCAGACTGCCTTTCTCTTTGGGCCGCCAGCCAGTCTTCTACTTGAATTGTACCATTTTTTTACTTTGTTTTACTAAATATTCTAACATTAAATGGGAATTTTTTTGGGACACATTTTGAAACCTATACGTGTCGTAAAAGCAAGCGTGGTCTCCAAAGCCTAAATATATAGTACGGATTGGTATTTGAAGAAATAAAAAAAAAATTGACCTTTTATTTTTCTACATAACCTGCACAAGCACAAGAACATTTATTCCAGAGACCATTTATGACCTCTTTGTAGAATGATTTGTCGATATTTACAAAATAAGCGGTCTACACAGCCTCTATAACCTCCCCTCCTTATTTGACCAACATTATTTGTCAAGAGAATACGATGCATGGGAAACCAATTCGAGGTCTAACAATTCTTAAATTTAAATATCAGACAATTTCCAGAAAGAAATCCAGATGCAGATTTTTCAATATCTAGCAAAAACAAAAAAAAAGGAAGAGGGTTCCGTTGAATTGATTGAAATTTTCGATTCTTCCAATGCGTCCCCATTATTCCTTTAGAAAAGTTTAGGCCAACCATAAGAAGCTATTGCGAATTACATACATACATACATATGATAACAAAGATAGTTCTGCAAGCATGAGGTTCACTTGGTAACAAATTTTGGTATTCAAATCTTCGTTGGGTCATGGGTGTGGCATGTTAAATATTTCAGCGTCAATTCTACCAATTTTCGTAAACAGATGATGAAATCTAATATTTTTTCTCTTTTGTTTGTTTTACATTGAACTTTTCCTTCTTTAGTATAAATTGCGCCTTCGTAAAAATATTTTGAAAATTTTTTTTTTAATTTTTTATGTAATTTATTATTTTTTTAGATGAATTATTATAGCTAATTTTATTTTTGTGACTATGTATTTATAAAAATCTGCATATTTTCATGAAATATTTGAAAACGCGACCATTTTAAGTGCTTTTTACAAATTAATAAACACTAAAGGTAGGATGAAGTGTAGGATGAAGAGATAATTTATTTGTCTTTATATAGTAATGCTCATCTTAACAAAAATCTGGAAGAAGATCACAGAAGCTTTAAATGTAGACGATGTACCATCAAGTTAAGCACTGTATAATATATTAAATCCATAGACGCTGCAGTCGGCAAATTTATTTTACCAATTAGATAATTAATATGATTACATTACGTCAGCGTGAAGAGTTTATAAAATAAATACGAGTCAATGGTTCAGACATACGTCATATGGTACATATCATATATATAGGTGGAATGGAGGTCATGCCGGCCTCAATAAGAAAACTGAGAGAGATGAAGAGCAATATATTTAAACAAGTTTATAAATAAACATAAAAAAAAGAAGGGGGCCTAAAATCGAACTGTGTGGTATACCTTTACGGAGAATTTAAGAAGAATCATTACAGAATCCAGATTGCACACGACCTATATTGCATGGACTGAAAAATTAAAATTAGTATCAATCTTCTTGTTTTGTCTTCTTTGGTCAACAGTGTTGAAGGCCTTGGCTACGAAAATTGCTTATTGAACCGAAAAAAAAAAAAACAAATTGCAAAAAAAGCTATTTAGCAAGCAATATTTCTTTTGTGGAATGTCTGATTTATATACACATATGTATCTTTCATATATTTGTACTACACCTAATTATGTATTTAGTCCCAACAGAATAGGCAATTTTATGGATGGAATATTTTTCACCTCAAGCAAAAAAACTATAAAGTAAATTTAATAGAATCCATTAATACATACAACAGGGAGTTCTCCTAATTTTTTGTCTTTTCCAACAGAGTAAAAGACAAAAATTGTAAACGGATAAATGTATAGTTACTTGGGACCTCCCGAGTTAAATTACCCTCGACTACTCAAACTCAGTATATAATCAAACAATGAAAATGGGCTTACCAAGCGTGAAAGAATATGCTAACTTCTCACCTGTAATAAGAGAAGAAGAAAACAGAAAAAAAAAAGACAAAGGCCAAATTTTTGACTGCATTAGATGTATACCGTATTTACCACGTTCAAGTTTCAGCCCTCGCGCTTTTGTTCTGAACAGAAGCGTTCAAGTCCGGAAGTAAGCTATTTTGGACGAAACCTCAAAAATTGCTTTTAACTTTTTCAATAATGGCAATTTATTTACATATGCGCATATACTAAGTATTTAGGTATGTAAATAGATATTTACATGAGGTAGGAGAATAATTGTTTAAGAATATAATTTCTTCACACTAATGTCATTCACCGCGCAATACAATATGAAAAGGTTATAAATGAAAAGAAATTAAATTGACCGATAGCGCGTTTTTTTGATAATTTTTCTAGATATGATGGCGTTGCATTGGAGCAATGTTGCAAAAAAAAATTCTGTTGCAATAATTTCGTATATTTTTGTTGTGAAGATTTTATATTTTGAGATAAATATAGTGAGGTATTTTTGATAAGTAAGAAATATGAAAAATTGTCCAAGCTCTCTGCCGGTATATTAGTTGGCTCTGTTGTCTTTACTTGACTTTAGGATATGGGATGATAACTACTACATCCAGCTGTTCAAATTTCAAATCTACAAGGTGTTTTGTTTTTAGTGCACTTCTTTCTCTCTAATAGGTCTCTTTTTGTAAATACACTCTAATGGTTAATTTTCAAGGACTAGTATGTAGAATAAACCCGACAACATCACCTCGCTCAAATAAAAAATCGGCGATTCCTTGACGTCGACCTGATGTAACATTAATTTTTTTCTTAGAGGTTTACTAGGAAATTTTTCTTCAGAATTTGTAGGAAGAATATTATTGCAGGACAAGAATATTGAAATGATTTAGATCCCTGGTTTAGGCCGCTAAACATTTCTATAAGCTTTTCTTAATTTACTTGAATATTTTTCTTTATTCTATTTTTATGCACGAGTATTCTTGAGGCTGTATGCATACAGGTTTTCTAGGGAAGATGTGAAAAGAAGCAAAGAGATATTTCTACACTTTGGAGAATTATCTCTTTGCTTTTTCTCATCTCTTCTCCAGAGAACCTGTTTGCATACTGCATCAGGAATACTCGTGTGGGATGGCCCATTGATTGGCGACCGGCATTAATCTGAAAACAAACAAAAAAGTATATTTTCTTCAAACTTCTAAAAAGCGCGCCCGCCTGAATTTAACGAAAGTTAGAACTTGTACCAACATTGAACGGGAATCTACAAATTCGCCATCTAGTGACCGGAAATATGTAGCATTTGAGAAATATGAAATTATATTTCCTCTTTTTCTCGATAATGGTAGAGCTGAGTAATCAAATTTGAATAAAAGGTTTTAAAATTACTAATAAATGTGTTAAAATTTTTCATTAATGTACCAATTTTATCTGTATTATATATTTTACAAATTTAGCACCAAAATCTAACCTCACATTTTATGAACTGTCAAAACATGTCATTTCGAAATTTAGAAAAGTGGACTTATAAGTAATACATAGGTATGTTTGCGTATTCATTTTTGATACAATGCGTTATAATGAAGTTTTACGAACTTAACTTCTCAGGCAAATAAATTATATCAATTTAACAGAAGTCACCAGCTTCCCTTTTTGATGGATTAACTTGAGGTTTTTAGCTGGTATATCGGTCACCATTTTTTCATGCACTATGTACTGCAGCTGTTACAGTTACTACATATTTAGAAGAAAATAGTTTTTACTTTTTCTGAAATCAAGTTCTATTTTAATTTTATTTAAAATGTTGGATGAAGCCAAAGGTTTAACCATTAAATGCTCTCGTATGACTTTTGTAGGGGTGGATCAAGGTACATAAACAAAATCACAAAAACAAAAGATTTTGTTCAATTTTTCAGCAAGTGCTTGTTAATTTTTATATGCAGAAATATTTGGTGAACGTTTTTCAGGAAGTTGCAGGAAAATCATTCGCTTACTTTTTCATACCTTATCAGATATTTCTCCAGCGAGTTTTTACCCAAAAAATACGGAAACAAGTATTTTTTTTAACTAGTCATCAACACAATTTTTTATCAAATTTATGACGAAACTGAAAGTGAGAAACACCGCTGAAGAGGTCAGTGGCTAAAGCGAAACGTCCGGAAAGGCCCAGTTGCCTCCACAGCACCCCTAATAACCCATATCCAGACTCCCTACTTACTAATAAACTCGAGTATATTATAAACCGCTATATATGCTCAAGTTTTTTACATTGTAGTAACCGGGAAGTAATGTCCAATAAAACTACACTTTTATAAAACCCACATTTTCACTATATAAGTACATGAAAATTCTCGGAAATTATTGGGACTCACCACCTATCATCCCCCTTACACAAGTTCTTGGAGATCCATTGAGATTATGCATATCATCAAAGTTTTATCATTCATCAATTTATCCAATTTAATTTAAATTAAAAACACACACACCTTCGATTTTGAAAATCCAAAAATCCTATAGCGCAGATTTAAACTGGAGGAAGAGCAAAAACATATATACAATCAAGGAAGCCCAATGCAATAAATTTCAAAATTGATACGCAATACACTCACTCGAAATATAAAAATTTAATCAATGCATGCATACGCTCAATCTGATAACGTTCTCTCCCACTAGTGGGAAATGACTTAATACTGCTCAAGCCCATCTCTAGTCAAAATCTTCAACTTTTTGATTGTCAATCTTTCTTAGTCTTTAGTCCCCAATTGTTATTTATTTAATTTAATTTATATTTTTTTAAATGTTTGATATTATTATTAATTTACTGTGATATTTGAGGTGCATTTTATTTTGATCGGGTTTCTCTCTAGTCAATTTACAAGTTTGTGTTAATTTTTTTAATTATTTTAAGTTAATTCTTTTAAATATTTGACATGAGGTTTAAACAAACCATAAATAAATGTTCTTCTGACATAGATACCAAATTTTTAAGTAAAAGCACATAGGTATAATTAGTTTCCTTTTGCATTAATTTAACGCGAATATGGAAAATCGTGCACCATATAGACAGCTATTATCATACATATATGCTTTCATCCGAAACATATAGATTATTTTAAAAATTGTGAACTTTCTTTATTTCGTAATAAATGATAATTTTTTATAAAACTTTGCTTATTACTGTATTAAATTGATATAATCAAATAACCCCAAGCATGGGGTAAATGGACTCACGGGGAAGCTTCTTTGAAAATGGCAAATAATACTTATTGAAAACCTTATAGTGAATAAAATAAAAAGAACTGTTAAGAAACCCATTGAAGTAATCAAAACGAAAACATATTCATTATGCTTAAAAACTTTACAGTAATTTTTATAAAATTAATTTGAAAAATTGGTCTACTGGCCCCTGGTCAGTCCTACTCACTGACTTATAACAATGGACTGAGCGATTTGCTATTTCATGTGGCACAAAAAATTTTGTGTTTCTGTATATCACCGTTAGAGCACCCTTTAAAACGTTTACTACACAAAAATATGTAAAACTCAACCAATCAGATGAAATTTTACACCCGTAAATCGAATTAAATAAAAAAAAATATATTTTCTTGTGTCCAAGTGATATTTTAATCGCTTATAAGCACTCTTATAAGAAATTAAACTAATTCCGACTTTAATTTTCAAAAGTTGTTCGTAACTGAATCCTGCGTATGGGCAAGAGAGACGGCGCATGGTAAACACTATCTTTACCTTATTCTTTCTGCGGTGATTGCATCTGCAGCCAACATAAATACATCAAATGGCATAAGTAAACGTTCAGTAAGCAATATTTTGTGTTGGTAGCTCCAACTCTGCCATAGGGCGAAAGAGAGAACTATAAAATTTGTGCCATTCTTTCCTATAGGAAAATGGCAATACGCTCACCATTGTTATAAGTCAGTGGTCCTACTTCATGAATAATATCTAGTGAATAATTTATTATTATTTTTTAATATATCCCAGCACAATTCTACTTTAATTTTACTGTTTTTAATGTTACAACACGTCACCGTAGTTGTTAACTCATTTTTCTTTACAGTGTAGGTATTTTTTTTTTATGTTGGAATATTTTACCATCCCCACAAATTCTAAAACAAGACGAATTCACAATACACATCGGCAAAAAACATGTAAGTATGCAAGTTTTGATGCAGTCAAGCTGTCATGCAAGCTTATCCTTATTCATCCATACAAAAAACAACACAAGCTTTGAGTGTAAACAATGAATGAAAAAACAAAAAAAAGGAAACTGAAAGCTTCACCAAGGATATAAGGGTGGGTAGGTAAATCCTTAAAGGCGCCGATGAGTCATGATTGCATATAAGAAAGTAAAATAAGGGGAAGGTTGCTGATAATGTCCTGTGGAGGGTATATGTATGTATGTATGTACCTAAATATGTGTATATGGATGCAGTGAAAGGACTGCATTAGAGAATCACCCAAAAATATAAGGCGTAAGCGAAATTTCGGAAAGGATTCCATTATATCAAAGGCAAAGGAAAATTTTCATAATATTTTCTCCAGTTTTCTTAAAAGACACAAGATATAGTATAGAGAGCAACTTTTTTACGACCATGTTATATATGTATTGTACTTTCTAGCGCTGAACTTTTTTCCTGCACTATCACATGTTTTTACCAATGAGCGAGCTTAGGGAAGTGCTAAAAATGAACACAAAAATAAAATGGATTGTCTCAAAATGTACTTATAGATGCAGTTTGTACAGCCAACGTCGTCGTCCGAATTTTGGTCTAAAATTACTTGAGACTTAAAATGCGGACCTTTGTTCCCGTATAAACTAAATGAATGTTACAATCTAAAACCTATATTAGAATTAAATTTACAAGAATTGTAAAATATTTACAAAATGTGTAAAAAAGAGTTCCAAATAGAACAAAGCCATGAAATTTTATTAAGAAATTACTTATATTTGGTTTAAAACCAATTTTGGCGATCCCTTAGATGAAGATAGACGCTTCAGTATTTTGAAAATTAGATTGTTAAAATAATTACTCGCATAACGGATCGTAGGGCAGTAAAATGGTTATATGTTTTTGTATAACCAATTGCATAGGTTTTTATTTATATCCCGAAGAACTCTTGTAGTATACATTAGTCTGGAACTGACCGTTTTCACAGTAGGTGAAAGATCTGAAAATCAGCAAATTTTATTATGGCAAACCTATGAACAAGTTGTCCGATTCCACTTATTTTCGATTTTAGTTCTATATATAAATTCTTATGAGTACATTGTACTGTAGTCTCAATGCCTTCTCTACATATAGTAAAAAATCAAAACTTTTGTATGGTAACACTACAATGGAGTTACCTAAATCCACTCATCTACTAACTTGCAAGATTATAACATACAAAATTTCAATTTGGATAAGTAAACATGTTCTCTCTCCGTTATCGTAGGAGCAAACACAATGGAAATACAAAATTCAATATAATTTTTAATATTATGCGTGGGTATCCAATCAATTTTATCGTTGAGATCGCATCGAATATTCCCCACGCTCCACAGACCTAAAACCAATGAACTTTCTTTTCTTTTCTCATTAAAGATAATTAGCTTATGGTAGAAAATCGGTAATAAAGTTAACAGAATTGAGAGCAAGCATTGAAAGAAAATTCGCCTAACACCAAACCAAATATTTCATAATGTTTGCGATTTTCCATTATTCTATGTTATCAGCAGTGTCTGCTGGAGACTGGACCCAAAAAAAAAAAAACTATGCGTCATGCTAATTTAATCCGAATTTGTATAAATCGAAACCAAACTGTCGGTCGGTACGAAAATCTCAAAACTATTTGAAGATTACAGAAACCGGAGAGCTTCAAGAGAGAAACACGAACGAAGGAGGGTTGTTATCTACTTATAAGATAATTGATATCAGAAAGAGTATTCAAATTCCTTAATATATATGTATATAAAAAAAAGTCCGTAGGTGAAACTTTACCAAAAACATATTCTTAGGAAAGAAAAATCGAAATTATGCTTTAAATGGGGGGCGCGAGGGTATCCGAGGTTAATTTATCAAAAAATACCATGGATTCTCACTTTTTGTAATGATGTAGAGCATATTTCATACCTCACCCACCCTTCACTGCAGACAATGGGTAGGTGCTGACCTTACAATTGTATAATTCACAAAAAATTTCTGCGCTGTTTTCGCACGCGTCTCCATGACAGCGATTTTGCGAATTGTAGAATTTGCTGAGCTTGACTATACTGTGACTGGTGAACTATTTATCTGATTGAAAAATGTTTCAGACAAAAGTTGCAGGAAATTTGGTGCTCTCTGATTTTTGTAATATGTAAATATTTGAAACCTAGGTGGGGCTGGTTTCGGTACTGTTTTTTCAATATGGCGGCTCGAGCGGCAGTCGCTCAAGGTTGCAAACTCGAAATAATAATTAGGATAGCAAACTGTACAAATCTACCAAATTTCAACTCTCCTTAAAGTTTTGTACCCAAAGCCCCCCTTATAAGTCTTTAATGCCTGAACTATTTCTTCTGTAAAGTTTTGTGATTTTGCGTATAGATACTTTTCCAGTAGCACACTGCAACTTCCTTATTATATACCTTATAAAAATAGTTTATCAAATTAGTTTGGCAATACATTTGTGATTGATTGATTGAAAGTTGAGGTTGAGATTCCTTACAGGGGCTCTGGGACGTAGGCCTTAAAAGGCCCATTGTTGACCCTCCATACTTATGATTAATTGCTCATATATTCCAACCGGACCCTCTAACGAATTTGAGTATTGGCTCCAAGCCCTCCTTGCCAGCTTCGTGCAGCTCGTCCAGGAGGTGTGAGCCAAAGAATCTATAACGCTTTCCCGAGAGAACTGGACAGTGACAAAGGAAGTGAGTCACTGTCTCAGATTCCTCTCAGCCCCTACATAGGGTTATTAGCAACAAGCCCTATCCTGTGTAGGTGACCTCTGAAACGAGAGTGCACAGTGAGAACTGACATCAGGGTTCTCAGGGTTGACTTGTTTAACCCCAGTAATTTATTTGTTTCTTTTGGGTTAGGTTTTCCTCATAGGTCCTTTGGAGTTCTACCTGAAGGATGATCTAACCAAATGCGACTGTGTTGGCGGTCGGCCCCGGCCGAAATATTAGAAATAAGGTGATTTGGTGCGATCCCAATTGTAGAGGAGGATGCCTCCGAGGTTGCACCAAGACGAGCAAGTCCGTCCGCCTTTTCATTTCCGCTAATGTCTCTATGACTTGGCACCCAAAGCACCACTGCCCACCCTGTTGTTCCGAGAAAGGGAGTTCAGGGTGGATTTGCATTCCAATACAAGTTTGGAGTTTGTAAAGGGTTTTGACATGGCTTTGACAGCTGCCTGGCTGTCCGCGCAGGTTGCAATCTCCTTGTCCTCAGTGTCTGAGTTAAGGAGATGCCTTCCTGGTTCAAGGATGGCCTTGACTTCCGCCTGGAAAACCGCAACATAGCTTTCAAGGTGTATGGCAGCTTCCACATGAGGCTCCTCGTAGAAAACGCCTGCTCCGGTGTTTTCTTCCGATTTGGAGCCGTTTGTATATATGATAGGGTTTGTTAATGTCTGAAGCACGGAATGTGATTCCCATTCTGCCCTATCTGGAATTGTCGTTTTAAAATTGCCTTTCAGCATAGTCCCGACGAGGGGATCACTGTTCCAGTCAATTTCAGGTACGATGAACTGCACGAATTCGAAGATGGATTTATGTGGGATTCTGGTACCGTTGTGGATCCAGCTCTGACTGAGATGCATCCTTAGGGCAGCGATTGACGCCCCCTTCTTGACATGTCCATATATGCATGGGTTGTACGTTGAGGATGACCTCGAGAGCCCCAGAGCTGGTTGATTTGAGAGCGCCGCTTACACTAAGTAGGCATAATCTTTGAATTTTCTCCAATATCTTGCGATGATTGGCGAGTTCCATTGTCTTCCACCACACCATAGGTTAACATGAGTCAGATAACGCTAGTGTAGATCCATAGGATCATCCGCGGCTTAAGCCCCCCCCCCCTTTCTTCCTAGATCTGCGGCACATCGTGAAGGCTTTATTCGCTGTGTTCTCAAGATGTGGTTTCCAGCTTAATTTTCTGTCTAATATAATACCTAGATATTTTACCCTGTCCTTCAGTTCCAAACGTGTGTAGTCGAAAAAGGGCAGGTTTAATCTGGGAATGTTCCTTTTCTTGGTGAAGAGGCATAGATATGTTTTCAATGGGTTAACGCGAAGTCCTTGATAATACATTTACATTGCTTCAGAGGCGTGCATCCAGTGGCCTATGGCTTGTGGTCGTGAATGTATTTTGGGCCTGAATATTGATGCTTTATTTCTCCTATCCGTCGAAAGTTTCGGGTTATCTCCCACCTCCCACCATACATGAATTCTCCAATTTATTAGATAATTCCCTCGATTTTCTGGCATTGTTTTTACTTTTTTTTTCTCCAAATTTCTTTAGACAATTAGAATATTTTTTTTGACAAATAGAATTCCGTTACTTGTTGTTTCTGTACAATCCCTATATCTACTTTATTTTTAGAGGTAGCTTGCCTGATTACTCTTTACTATTTTTTAAATTATAGGTAATTCATGGTCAAAACAAGAAAAGTTTGTATCTATTACCTTTGAGATTCTTTATATATGTATGAAAAGCTCGGGTGATTCATCGAATCTCATATATCGGCTGAAAAAAAAAAAACACATTTCTCAAATTGGAATAAAACCGCAAACAGAATATAGCTCCAATTCAATTACAACAACAAAAACAGGGGGGGTTGCAACCCTAAGGCGATAAAATGATACGATAGAGAGAAAGAGATAGAATGAAAGGAAATTCAGCGATTTCATTGAAAAATCGATAAAGTTGAGAAAAACCTGTTCGAGGTTGATGAGAAATATACAGGATGAAAAAGGTTTTTCTCATATCAATACTAGAACGAAAAATGTGTCTTCCCTCAATTCCATACCCCAACTTCTTCATCCTATGTTTTTTTACAAATGCAATTATCCTGAATTTTTGTAAACGTCACTACTACAGGGGGTTCCTTATAGTGGTTCCATGCGTCAACTGTTCATATTAAAAAAAAAAAAAAAAAGTAATATAAAAATATTAAGGACGTCTCCATTAAGTCGTCGTTCACGAATTAACTTAGCAACAGAGTGGAATTGAGGAAGGCAAAGGCAGGCAGGAAGGAAATAATTAAAGGGAGACGACCGTCCTTCGTCGGTCGTTGTCAGCTCAGTGTGCGACTTATGCATTCAAAGAAACCATCACCACCACCACCACACCAAATCATCAATGCAGAAAAGCGGCCCTATCTTCTGTGTTGCGTGTTGGTAGAAATTTCGCCTTGAAAGTTGAAAAGTGGATGGTGTAGCAGGAGGAACATCAGCAATAACCTGTCGTCATAATATGATGAGGAGATTTTTACATGAAAGACAAAAAATAACATGTTTTTTTTTTCTTACGAGACCAACAGACGACGACTGCTGACTTGACTAGTCGACGATAATGACAAAAACTAAAAGGCGTCTGGGTTTCTGGCGTCTAAGTTCTTTTCTCGTAAAAATATTGACATGGCCTAGTTTCCGTAATAAATTTTCTTGCTTATCTCTTTTTTGCAATTTTTCCATAGAAATGAAATGCTACAAGTTTTATTACATCTCACATTTTATAGGTAGATAGCCTTAGAGAAAAGATTTTTATCTGCATAGTTATACTATGAGCAATTATAGACAAGTAAGATAAATGGACCATTCTTTTATGTATGTATGTACCTACATAGGTACACATAAGAAAGTTCAGAAACGAATAAAAATTTTTTTTCTTCTTCTCCTGGACATTGGTACTATACTCGATATTTAATTATGAGATGAAATCTATTTTTAGATCTTGTTGAAGAGATAATAACTTTTTTTCTCTATATTACACCTATGTCAACATAAGGAAATTAGGCATAGTAACCTACTTGAAAAAAAAACATAAAATTTATGTAAAAATCCATTATTCTTACATTTCCAATATTTCGACAATTTTATATCCATTCTTCAGAAATTATCGAAGGCGCTGCTAGACAAGTAATCTACAATTAATTGTAATCCACAGCATCCACAAGAATAATCACATTAAGGTAGTTTTTCTACAACACATAAAACCTCCACAATTTTCGCTGCTTCTAACACAACACTTTTTCCTCTTTTTCTTTTTTTCTTCAAACTTTTTTTAACCACAAGAGACACAAATCTTTCACCTTCTTTTACAGCACTATGAAATAGAAATTTAAAAAACAAACAAAAAACGATTTTACAAGATTTTTTACTTTAAATATGAGAAGTTAGATTTTTAGGTATAGTTTTAAGCAAACCCTCTTTTTTTTTTTATACAATTTTACTACTGAATTTCTCTGCCAGAAAATAGTTTTACTTGGCCTATTCTCTCACCTCCAACAGCTCGTACTCGAATGATTTTTCGTACAACTTTTGGAGATCTGGTACTGCACTGTGCACAGAGAGTGCCATCAAGTAAAGAAAGCTTTTTTTTCGAAAATGTTGGATTAAGTTGAAGTTGGAGTTCGACTATTGAATGAAGATGACTCTAGGTGGGGGGGAGCAAAGTTTTTAGGAAAACAGGAACTTCCAGTTCTCAGAGATGAAACGAGACTCTGACTGACGGGTGACGACGACGAGTACCAAACCAACTGCTGATAGATAACCTGCTGTCCTACAGCATAATTGTATTCAAAAGTGCCATACAAAGTCAACCCTGTTTGGTTTGGTAGTAAGCTGGAACCTAGTACAGGTATAGGAGGAAATAATAGTGTACCACACACTGAAACATATTCCGCCATATTTTGTGGAAAAAAGTGTATAGTGGTATTGTTGTTATTTCTATCGGCACTTGAACCTAATACATGCAATTGTTTTTGTAATTTTGTTGTTAGTTTCTATATAGAAATGGGTCTAAATTACGTCACGGCCATATGTATCATCCATAGCTTGTCTTCAGTACTGTATATACCGTGGGATAGGCTAACGCTAAAACAATCCCTCAATTCAGCCCGTCTCGTCTCAAATTCGAAATTGACAGTCGGTCGGCGGATACAGTGCTCTTTTTTTTATTCGATTTATGTTGTGCTTTTCTTCGTAATTCGAATATATGTTGGCTTTGGCTTTTATGCTGGTCATTCGCGTTTTTGATGATGTCAGGTTCATTGTGTAATATCTCTGATGATGGTGGATGTGAGTATAAGCTTGTGTAAGTTATATAAACATATTATGATTGAAAAAAAAAAGCTTTACTGGAGAGATATATGTATGAAACAGCTTTAAAGCGCATTACATATTTTTGTGGTTAAATTAAAGAAAAACGCGAAAATTTGGCAACTATGGAAAAAATACAAGCCAAGGAAGATGTCAGAATATTGGAGAATGGATCATTTTATACTTTCTTTACCCTTTTTCTTCGGTAACTATAGTTTCTTTTCCACTGAATACAGGTAACAGTTGTTTTCTGCTGTGGGGGGAGATTTTGCATACCGTGGTATCTAGGTACGCGCAATGACGTTTTAATGAGTATAGGTAGGTACTACAATGTCAAACTTGTGTCTGTTTCAGACTAATTTGAATGATTTTACATCATTAATAAGTTTTATATCATTTCTCGATGTCTTTAGTTAAGTGTTTTCTTTTGTGTTTTGAGAAATTAGACTGGAGTGAAACAATAAGTAGGTATCTTTTGGCAGTTAAATAGATGTCTAAAGTTTCAGAGGAGAGTGAAGATATTTCAAGCGATTACAATCTCAATTATGATTATTAGGTATAAGACCTACACGGATTAGCCACAGTAAGTATACAAAATTGCTAACCCAAAAAGATTGAAACAATGTAGGTCAGGTCTAGGTAAACCGAGAGCTTTTGATAATTGCAGATTGGCTAAATGTTCCTGAAGATGATGAGATTCAATAAGCGTCGAACTAGATTATAGGAGCTATGTGGAAGTGGAAGAAAAAATAGGCTATACCTACTCAAAGAGGTCAATGCGCCAGCAATTAAAAAGTCAGTCAACAATGAGTAAAAGGGCTATTAAAAAACAGTGTATAAAATTCACAGGTACATCTGTAAATCTGTCTTTTTTGGTATTATGCAAATTTCTTCGACTCAATAGAAAAGTGCTATATTGACTAGTTTAACTATTAAACAAGTAACAAAAGCTAGAATTGGTCTAAGACCAAATCTTATGATACCCTACCCTAAGCATATATTTCTAAAACAGTTCGTCGGACAGAAAAAATTATTAAAACCAATTTTATAGGATTTCATATTCTGAAGAAGTTTTTAGTATAATAAAAATGTCTAGGACTGATCGTTTTCACAGTAGCCGTAAAAAACCTATTTTTTATATGGCAACACCAAGAAAGGGTTGCCGCATTTATTCCATTTTTGAAATTTTATTTTCTATTACTATGAAAATACCATGTACGAAATTTTAGCTCTCTATGTCAGCCCGTTCTCAGGCAGTGGAAAACGAAGTTTTTGTATGGCAACCGCACGAAGAAGTTGCCCAATTTATCTCATTTTCGAACTTGTGCGCGTACAAAATTCCAGCTCTCTCGAGTTAACGTGCGGACGGACGAACATGCAAAAATCAAAATAACTTTTAATACTATTATGCGTGGGTATCCAAACAGATTTTGCTCTACCATCATTTCTATGCGCTACAAACGGAATGACAGACAAACCGTATAGATTTCATCTAGGGTATAAAAACAAAAATGCCATTGCCAATATTCAAAGATTAGATGTACAGACAACAATTCAAAATTCATAGCTTTAGTGTGATCATCAAAAGACCTTTGAAGCCGACCTTATGTATTAATGTTTATTATATAATTTCGTATCTTATTCTGCAATTTTAGTCAAATTCAACAAGCCTTCGCCCTTTGGTTTCTTAGATTGAAGTATTTCAGCCAATCAAACACAAATGTAGTGAATGTAGTGTCTTTTAGGTAGAGCTAGTAGCGATTTACCAGGCGATAATATTGGTATCTACGTGCAGAGAGTCCACACGAACACATCAGCCATTAAGGTGCTGAATGCTTTTCTGATTAAATCAAAATTGGTGCAGTTATGCAAAACCAGCGTTGAAAAATTGACTATCCGACACAAAGATATCCCAGGCAATGGGATGGCTGATGAGCTGGCCAAAAAGGGCTCTAAAATGAATAGCTCCGCAGCAATAGCTTATGCGAGTATCTCAATCGGAGCTTTAAAAGAGGACATCATCAGGGGTCCCTATAAAAAAGCAAGCCTTCAGTGGATCAATAGGGAAACCTGTCGTATTGCGAGGTAATTGTGGCTTGCATATGACAAGAAGACAAATACCAGGGGTCAAATAGGGGTCATTACGGGCGACTGGGTCATAGCACGCAATGCTAGAAGACTGGGTATAGCAGCAAACGATTTCTGCAGGAGCTATAAGGATTCGGAGGAAATCGAATCCGTTCAACACGTATACTTTGCGAATGCCCCGCTCTGATGAATAAGAGAGGTAGAATGACACAATGGACCCACTGGAGGTCTAAGTGAAGCAGAATATGGTTTCTAGCCGAACCCCTCTTACCTAACCTAATCAATCACACAATTCGTGTACTCTAAGATGGTATTACCTCTGATCACTATATTTATTATATACATATATGTATAGGCGATGAGCCGAAAACTTCTTGTACTAGCCCCCAAGGGGACCGACAATTCATTTCTACAAATGTTTTTCCGATAAAATAGCTTGCCTAGTGTGTAGGCAGTAAAACAGAGATTGCTTCTCAGTTCACAACTGATATTGATGTTGAATAATTTAGTATCTTCTGTTTTTTCTCTCGCTACACCTGAAGAGGTCTTAAAGCATATTCTTTACTCCGTTTTAGTCCCTAATCCATTATCTTAACTTCTGTCTATTCTTAACAAAGCTGAGTTTAGCATATTGTATCCTTTGAGACTTAAACAAACTGTATATAGAAAATAGAGTTTAAATACTTTAGACAATTTTTTTTTTCGCTATTCAAGAACTCCGTTTTTCTACCAGTTTTCATATAAATCAGCAGACACAATATCGGGCTAAACAAAACTGCTATAAACAAATCACTTATCACTTACCTAAAATACTATGAGTAATCCTCCTTCCAGAAAGCCTGAAATATAAATATGAAAGAGCTTTTTTAAATTATTTTCGAATAAAAGCAACTCGAGAAGTATACAAAGAAAATAGAGCAATGAGAAAGCAATGACCTTTTGCAAAAATTACTACCATCGTACGACGTAACGCTGCATGGTAGAAGAAATAAATTATTTTTCTTTCTTTTGTTTTTCCATTACTTGTGGTGCAATTATGACAGAGATTGAATGCGTTTTCAACTTGAGTGGAACTGACGACAACAGAAGAAAGAAAAAACTTTTGAGGATTTGCGATGATGATGATGGTGGTATGTAAAGTAAGAAGACAAATAGGAAAAAATTCAATTATTATCAAAAACAAGATGCAGAGGAAGGACAAAAACCCTTCATCAATATTAGGATGGGAGTATACAGGCTGTTTGTTCCATGGTGGTCCATAGAGTTGTAGGTGATAGTACTCACCTAGCCCAACAAAAGCTTGTATGGCAGGGGGTGGGCGGCATATCAAACGTTTCGCCGTTACGGGTGATTTAGAAATTATGCTAGATGTTCAAAAAACACCCTGTATCTTAAAAATTACGGTCACCAACTGGAGCTGATTGTATGCAGAACTTCATGGCCTTTCCAACGTCTGCTCAACCAGCCTCGTACTCCCCCCTCAGGAGTTATTGTTGTCTAAACTAAAAATTTCAGATTTTCTTACCATTGACAAAAATTGCAAAAAAAAACGCAAAAAAGGTTACATTTTGGGAACAGAGTATCATAAGTCATTTTAAAGGGACGCTTTTGGGCTTCTTAAATCCAGTATGAAAACTTGATGTTGATGTCGTGCTTTTGATAAAAGTAGTAATTAAAAAAAAAACGAGTTAAAATTCCAAAATTTTGACTTTGTTGACCCATAACTTCCAAACGGACAGAAGAAGGGAAAAGATTGAATACCATTGGAAAGGTCCAAATATTATCAACCCAACAAATCTTAAATCATCATCATAGGATGGAACGTTTTGGTTGAAGCTTTCTTGATTTTTTACTCCTTGATCCCGTTGAGATCCCAAGTTAAAGTTTTAATATGTTTTAGTGGATAATATAAGGTAAGAAATAAAAAATAAATTAAATTACGTCTTCCAGGAATTTCAAGCATTCCTTATTCTTGATATCCTTTTCCGAATATATTTTTAAAATGCTGTTTTTCTTAAATAACTTGAAATCCTATTTTTCAAATGAGCCCTATTTCATTGCCTTAGCATGAATAGAAAAATATATATGAATTTTTAAAGAAGACCAGGGCAAAATCTTTGCGAAATTTTGAAAAGCCATAACTCGCGAAATACGCATTGTATAGGGAAAAAAAATTAATTTCATTTTTGTCTTCACAAGCCCTCTATATGCAAAATTTCAACAAAATTGGTGATGGTCATATCACACATGTTGCCTGTTGGATTTAAAGAATTCATAATTTCTCTTTTAACGTTCTAGAAATATTTAACCCCAGATCATGTATTTAATATTCCTCTGCTACTCGTTTTATACCACAATTCACTTTTTTTTTCCATTGGTGTTAAAAAATCCTGTTTGAAGTCTAAAATTACACATCTTGTACCGTTATATTCTTCTGTATTTTTACACATTTGTCTGTTTAGACTTCGAGTGTAAAATTAATCGTTTTATATCATAATTACCTTCGATTTGTAATATCCTCATTACTTCATTATTTTTATGAGTCCCGAAAAACATAAATTTACGTAATCGGAAAAAATCATTGTATATATTTCCATTGCGGAGTAAAATTAATCATACACAATTGCGGAGAATTTATAAAAATGAGTAAATTTACAGCATCATGTGTGTAATATTACAACAGAAAAATAATATTACGACTAATACAGTCAGTAAAAATGCGATCGTAGTGATATGTAAAATTTAATTTAGTTTTTTTAGAAACAGAAAATAAAGATGTAGAACATTCTATAATAGCTGTGTTCCTTTGAGCTTGTAAAACACTCGCGAGCACTTTCCGAATTGAACGCTAATTTGTGTTGTCAAGAGTAAAACACAACCTCCAATTTTTGACATTTCTGTTTTGCTTCTGTTGTACTCGGTATATTTCGTTGCATAAAGTTTCTTATGAAAATGATAAGAATTTTTAACTATATTTTTTCTCCAATTACTCCTGTTCTCGATGAGTTGAGTAATTTTATTTGATTCTTTATAAACAAACTAATTATGACAGTTATACACAACTTTTCTGTCATCTATTTATCTGACATTTCAATAACTATTTAACATCCAAATCCACCTAACGGAAAATTTTTGAGAAACTACTCACCTCATGTTCATCTATTCGCCGACAAGAGCATGAGTAGTTGAAAGTAGACAGAAGTACTTGGGACTAGGGTAGAGCAGGGCTTAAAGTGCCGTGTGTAAGAAGTGCCACCTCTAATATCTGGTATAATAAAAGGGCAATCAAACAAGAGCGTGCATGCAAGGAATTCGCTAGGCGTGGGCTGATATTCGCCACATAGTTAGCCGCAGCCAGGCATTAGGTCATTGGCGAAAGTGTCCGACATTTTAGTTTCTTGCTGAATATGCTCATCATGTAAAAGTGAAATAAGTACCTTATATTGTTATTGCCTTAGTGAACACTCTGATACTAATTACAACTACAAACTTGTTGTTATCATTGTGTTCTATCTAAAAATATGTTCTCACACCTTTCGGTGTAAAAAGTGCCGAGGTGGCAAATTTTTGGTATAAAATAGATAAAACAGCCTAAAGGTTATAGCTACCTATTTAAATATTAATAACTACCTGAATTGCAATGCGGCTACAAAGAATTTTCCAAAACGTAAATATAAAATAACATTTTAAAATGATGCAACTAAATTAAGGTTAGACTATCATATTAAATTAGAATGCTCGTCTGTGTTGAATATTTATGATTATTTTTGAAGTTATGAATAAATATCGCTAACAACGTTTTAGATTCGTTTTTTTTTTCTTCTTTCTTACCAGGTTGCAACAGGTGGAAGTTTTTACCCGCAAGAGGGGTAAAAAGTACCGAACGACTTGCTCATTTAAAATCAATTAATAACGTAAAATAATGAAATTTTTTACATATATTTTTTTTTTGTATTGATACATGAAACCATAAAGATTGTATGTTTAAATTATTATATAATTCGACCTAAAAGTTTATGATATATTGATGAAAGTTTACAAAATAGCACTTCAAGTCCCACCCTACCCTACTTTACACAGCCACAGCCCAATGGAACACGGCTAATGTTTTCAAATTTACATTTCAATTCACCAGGTTAGACCAATCGCCTGACATTATTAGTCTAATATGATATTGGCCGCAAACATTCTTCCTTTTCTTTTTTCAAATGAAAGCTTTGATTAATTGTAAATAAATTCAATTTAAAAATGGTATCCAAAACGAAAGTTACGTGATACTCTTCTCTGCCACTTACACTCTTCCAGTATCCCTCCCCCCCACCCCATATCTCAAGTCATTCTAAAATTAGAAGAAAAACACCACTGAAATCTGTTTCTTTTATTCTTCGACATTTTGAATAAATTGTAGCAATCTGCGATCCGATTGCAATCATGCGCCAAGAATAACCACAGAGGATACCACAAATGGTTGGTTGTTTTTAGTGAAATTGTAGTAATACTATGTTGTCAGAATGGCACTTTTGTAAAGCAATCGAATGGCAGCAAGAACGACAGAAATAAAATTTTCTATCGACTTCATTATCCATTCAATATGGCAGCAAGAACGACAGAAATAAAATTTTCTATCGACTCCATTATCCATTCAATATAATACAGTTATGTAGCATTCGAAATGAGAATGAGAGAAATTCAATCAGAAGCAAATTAATTGTTGCATTGTACCAAGGTTTTTCGCAATGTAGGAGGGAGGAGAGGGGCAGCCGCCATTGCAAATTGGAACCGAAAAAAGAATTTAAATTTTAGGTTAATCGCGGATTACAATTGATTTTGTGCTTGTTAATGAAATCTATGCATGTATGTGTGCGTAAATAAAACATTGAATTACGCAGACTGCCTCTTAAATTTAATACACTTATGTAAATACAAACTGATAGTTGATTTGGAGTTAACAATAGTTTTTCTGAAAAATGTAATCACTATAAATTTTATAAACTGCCTTTTTTGTGTACAACAGGGACAAAAATGTTTTCACGTCATAAAAGTCAAAATGCTGGAATATGTACATTGCTTGAAGCACATACCTACATACATGGGCGCGGGAGGGGGCTGCACTTGCACACCCTCTTGGAAGAAAGAATTAACAATCAAAAAATATTATTAAGTTTTTTTTTTTAATTTTTTGTTTTTATTCAGTAATAAAAAAAAAAATTCGGAAAATCACTGTTTAAATAAAAATTTGAGGCGTCTAAGTTGTTAGACAAAATTGTCAACACCTTGTCAATGAATTAGTGGTCCTTTACCATTTTTCTATGAACACTGAGCATGGACAGACCGCTTAGCCTCGCATCTCCCATCATTGATCGATTCTATATTTTGACACATAACATTCTAAATTGCCCCGCATACAGCGGTAAAATGGTTTGGTTTGAGGTCTATTCAAGGGATTCGTTTAAGGTCGAATCACTCGAATCATTTGCCTTAAGGTGAAAACCCAATGAACGCGGCAGGCGTCGCGTCGCTTTCCACAACAGTTCTCCGCGGCAGACGCGTGTAGAATTTGAGCAAGACCCAACGTGTCGCGTTGGTACTCTTAAGATTTATTTATAAAAAGAAAAAGTGATAGAAAAGCTTGAGTTATTATATTATATTTATTACCAAGCATATAAACAGTTTAAAATCAATCAAAAGAACTGTCAAAGCGTCTGCCGCACGTTAAAAGTAGAACATTGCTCTACTTTCGCGTCGTGTCCGGCAAGCGCGGCAGCCATTTAGCCAGCATTAACTTAAATACGTATATTCTATTGAACTGTCAAAGCGACGCGAAGCCTGTCGCTTTCATTGGGTTTTCACCTTTACACATCTCGTAGCTCATGGTAGCCGCGGCTGAAATCCTAATACGGTAGTGGTAGATACCTCAATTCCTATCATCTATCTGAATTTCGTTATCTTGAAGTTGCTAAATTTTAATAGTGAAATCTACGGGGAGTGAGTGCCTCCCCCCCCCACCGTCGCTTCTGCTCAGAGGTCGATTGCGGGCTCCAAAGGCAAGGAACCTCTCGTCGGCGGCACACTTAAGCCACTCGGCGAAATGTATTAGTGTGCTGTGTTTGTATTCGTTTCGTCGTGGCAGTAATGAAATCCTAACATTTTGAAGGAGGACATTTTTTATAATCCAAATTGCTATGTAAAATAAGCAAATTTTTAGCTCCCCCTTATTTTCAGATATTTCTTGGCGTTGCCTTTGTATGACTGACATAATTTAGGCAGCAATTACAATTTCATAAAATATGAAATGTCAGAAATGTTGAACTGACGTACAATAGGCCCTCTTGTCATCCCCCCCCCCCCCCCGATCATAGGTCATACTGTCATTGAATTGCTTATAAACACGTACACTGTATTCGCACGGTACCCCGCTTCCTTGTTAGTTATTTATTCAATGACTTAGATGCACCTCCCTGAAAATAATCTTGGCGGTGCGCTTTCCTACATACTTTTTTTTCGTCTTACAAGGAATCGTTCAAATTATTATATTGAATTTTATTAAATGTAATTTTTATAGAAATATTGGTAAGCAAAATTTAAACTTTTTAGACTATCTGTGCGAAGAATATATTTATATCTACTGGGATGTCGCAATGTAGTTAGATTTTATTAAGCCCTAGATGAAATCTATAGGGTATACTAAGTTTGCCATTCCATTTTCAAATTGAATTATGGATTCACTGCATATCCTGGCTATGTTTACAAAAACATATTATGGAAATCCTTGCAATACTTACAGAGAAATAAGGATTTTGGTGGTTCAAGGTACCCGCTAAAAATTGTAATTCACATGAAAATGGTCAATTTGGTGGTCTTCTAGTACAGAAAGATGCTAAAATAAGTTTTAAATATGCACGTTAAAGCTTATATGTAGGATGAAATCGCATCTACATTTTGTTCTCTAATTAGAGAAGTGAATCAGTCTTTCTTAAGATGAAAAAATGGTCGTTTTTTGGTACAAAAATAGATATATTTTCAACTCATCATTATGAAGAACTGGTAAGTCGTGAAAATTTATTTTCCATGAAAAAAATGTTCACAACAGAGTACTAATGGATGTGAAACAAAGAACGGAAGAAATATATGCAAAATATAGGAACTGGGCTGTATATGATCCAAGTGCAAAAAATCCGTCTTTCGGCGGTAAAATGTCAGTTATGAAGTTAAAATGATCAAAAAACAAACTACACCACTCGATTACCGGCTTCTTCCTCTTTAATTTGATACCAAACATTACGTATTTTGGACAACCCCCAATTGGGGGTGGTACGAACTCCCCATCCCCAAAACGCACCCTCCCCCACAAATTGTTCATCTATATTCTTCTACTCTAGACCCTAAATCCACAATAAAAAAACAAAACCCCCCAATGCTCTACAACCCTCCCACACATACTTCTCACGTTTTCTTAACTCCCGAAGTATGTTAGAGAATCTCAAATAGAGAATTAGGGAGTTTTAATCGGGAAAAACGAAAATTCTCATCTCTCAAACTCCCAAACTCTCCGAGTTACAGAATCCGGCCCCAAGGACATACAAATAGTCTCCGGAGACCTGGAGACGGCAAATGAACAGTGTTTCCAATTTAGCTACTTCGTGGCTAAATCTAGCTACCAAGAAGATAATTTAGCTACGAATATTTTCATTTTGCTACCGGTAGCAATTTAGCTACCGTGGGCTCCTTTAGCTACCGAACGGTGGCTAAAATTGTCATTTATTTTGACCATCAATATTTTACCAAATTGTGAAAGAAAATTGTATGCTACCTGTACCCGAAATCTAAGCTGCTAAAAAGTTTACTACTGGCACTAATTGTATTGGCACTGCTGTAAATTGTAATTGTATTTACTTTTTTTGCTTGTTGCATTGCTACAGAAATGCAGGCAAGAAACTGTAAAGCTGTAAAATTTATAGATACAGTGGATACTGGAAACAATTTATTTAAAGAATTGTGTCAGTTTGTTATAAAATCGTTGCCTTTACCTCATTCCAATGCTGATATAGGAAAATATTTAGCTTCATAAATATTGTTAAAAACAAATTTGGAACGAAATGAAATTAAAAACTTTAGGCGTTCAATCCTTTCGATTTGATTTGGGTTACAAAAGTATGGTAAAAGCTGTGATGAGTATGAAATTCCTGCTCTTGTTAAAAAAATTGGCACTTTAGAGACTTAAGTAGTGAGTACATATGTATGTAGTGTTACAGAAATGTTGAAAGATCTTATCCAATAAATTACTTATTTGGATTTGAATTCTTTGGATTTAACCCCTATCTATTATTTTAAACTCTTTTAATTTGATTATCATAAATATAGGACTTTACAAGAAATAAATATTTTGGTTAATATAATATTATTTTTTTAATTGAACGATTATTAATTGATAACACGTTGGTGGGTTTATTAATTTTCCTTCTATTCCCCCTGAACGTGTTGACATACATATAATTGTGCATTACACTGTCGTTAGTGGTTCATTTTTTAAATCAATTCGAAAAATTAATTTTATGTCGATTTCGATGGGACCATTTCAGTGTTGCACTTTTTCCTGGCAGCGGAGAACTGGGAGCACTGAAAACCATGAACATATTTCTGTCATATTCCTTGTATTTGTGGGCATACGGAGCTGTCAAACGTAATAAATGTTCTTTATTGATATAATAGAAACAAAGTTCTTCTTAACTTTATGCTAATTACCCAAATAAAATGTCTTAATTCATTTAACTCCAAAATTTCACAAATAATCGCGACAGTACATTTTGGCTGAGACAAAAGATTCAGTGCAAAGTAGGGAAAGTCAGTGCAAACCTCGTGTTGCACTTCTGCTATAAAAATTGTCCCATCGAACATTTTCAGTGTTGCACTGCTGGAACAAGTGCAATACTGGTGTTGCACTGAAGTCCCGTCGAAATCGACATACATAAGTAAAACTTTAGCTACCATTTAGCTACGAAAAAAATATGAGTTTAGCTACCAAGGAGCTGGGAAGTAGCTAAATTTAGCTACAAGGGTAAACTCAGAGTTGGAAACACTGCAAATGAACAAACTTCGGAGACCGGAGACCGAACCTGGAGACCTGTTTGTTTTAAAATACACGACGGGAGACCGGAAACCAAAAAAGTTTTTAGAGACTAGGTCTCTTTAGACATTTTTTGCCTTTCCGAATTGTATAGACACAGGCTTCTTGGTCACTGGAGGCTAAAGTCTCTTACCGTGTAGCTTTACCTCAAGATACTTAATAGTTACCTCTTCAAGGTTTGACGACGCTCTCTAAATTGATCTCGCAAAATTTTTTATATTGTAAAAAAAAAAATATTGTAATTTATTGGCTGACTTTTTGTATCATCTTCCGGACAATTCCTCAGCAAGAGTTTACTCATCCTTTCGGTAAATTGAGAGTTCTAAGATTGAAAGTAAGATAAAAATTAAAACGAGTGATGGAGAGAAAACAGAACCCTCTGAGGCAGTGTATCTTGAAAGTAATGCCATTTTTAATACAACCCGTATTAAGCCAAAAGATCTTCAATATCACAGTTTGCGTTTAAAGAAGGTAACTACTCAGGCAGATAGACGATTCATTGAATGTTGGTTAGTCTTTTACGAGCGAGTGACCTTGTCGAAGGCCCTCTTCCAGACTATAATATCTTAAGCCTTTTCATAGAAGTGTATACAATGCGAGGGATCAAAACACTTTGGATGTATATGGTTGGCGCTTTGAGCCTTCCAAAATGCTCTTTCGACTACATATATAAAATTCCATTGGTAATCCAGTACGATCAAAATAGCGCAGCATTGAAAACCATTAGGTGATAGAATCCGCGCTCATGCTATGTTTATCTTTGAACATAATTCGCCTATGCAGACTTTATTGCTCGCATCTTAGAACATATTTAACTCGGAATAGTTTAGAAACCTTTACTAAATGATTTTACGATAGTAGGCATTTGGTTTGCATTAAAATGTGATTTTCTGTAAATATATCATGTAATGACAAAGTCAAAAGCTTTATGCTTGTGATAGAAAAGTTGATTTTGTTAAAGAATAATTACCTCTAAATCCACAGCTGATTTATATCAGTTTAAAAATAATTACTGCATTAAATTACAACCTTTTCAAACAAATAATATAAACGAGGAATCAAAGCAATTTAAAAATTGTTGTTTATGTCTAGACAAGAAAATACTCGTAACTGTTTTCTGGTAATTACTTATTATGAAGCCGTAAATAGTACAATGAGACACAGTGATACCGGAATTTTGTTAATTATGACATCATGTAAGCGCACTACGATGACGACGACGACGGCTTTAATTAAACTAATTAAGAAGGATGGCATTTATTGGCGGGCGATTATGGCATAAGGCAACAGAGCTATGAGAAGCATAAAAACCAAGTAACTAAGGAATTTTTTGACTAAAGGTCAAGTGGCATATCTCTAGCACGCTAACTATATACAGAATGAAGTACCTAATAGTCATGTATATTCCGTTGATGAATAGCATTAATTATATGGGGCTGAAGGCATTAACCTTTGAATGCAATGAAACTGAATAGAGGAAATTGAAAAAAATACGTAGGCGTCTTAGATATATATCATCATCATCATGCGAAATTTTTTCGGGATTCGCAGTTTCGTTTGCAAAAAAATTATTGTATATCTCTATTTAAAGAAATAGTGTAAGGAGCAGGTACCTATCTATACTTCACATAATTTTAGAACTCAGATTCAGATTGCAATATGATAATTTTTATTAAAAAAAAAAAAAAAAAAAAAATCCATGAGAGTATAAGGCTTACACAACCCCATAACCTATCTCGGAGATAGGTAGGTAATGGGAAGTTCTAGAAAATACTAAGGAGGCTAGGTAGAAATAAAAGCGTAGGACATAGTCGAGGTGGGATTCGAGACTATGACCGCAAGGATTGTAGACCATTGCGCCACCGAGAGCAACCCGGTTTTAAATTTATTGATCTTCTGCATTTAATGAATGAAACGAGTCCTATTTTGTAATTAGGATAAATTGTCAATCAATCCTGCCTTGGGCTAAAGCCTCGCGCAGACTAAAAGCGTACCGCACCGTAGCATGTATTATCCAAAGAAAGCTTGAGGATAATATTTGCAGACTGAAAGCGTATTGCAACGGACCGTAATGATAATACGCAGGCCGCCGAACATACACTTCACATATTAAAGTTTCGCAATCCATTTTCACTTTTCAATCAATGATTCCCGACTGTCACCAATCGTGTTGTTCAAATTACGCTCATCTACGCTACGCTACTATACACTACGCTACTGTACATTACGCTTGCAGTATACACAATATCAAACAAACATTAGATTTGAAAAAACGAGCATTTAAGCTACGCTGTGCTACACTTTTAGTCTACGCGACACCCAACCGTCTCCCAAACGACAAACTCACATGGAATAAAAATTTAGATCGCCGAAGATGTGCGTATCAAAACACAGTGGATACTTCAAATTTCAAGGTTTTAAATAATAAAAGACTGGAATGAATTCGGTCACTTCGCCAGGCTTCTAGAAGTACTGCCGAAAATAATAAAAAAAACGTAGATATATTAGGTAATCCAAGAAAACATTAGCTGTGTTCTTTTGTGTACCTTGCTCTAGAACTCCCATATACTGGAGAGAAGAAATTGTTCTGTCGATTGAAGCGAACTATTTGTACTGTTCGCTTCATTTACTATAAACCTTCTATGAAAATGAATGAGGCGTGTTTTTGTGTATCATTTGTTCTGCCCTGTTCTGCGGACACAAAGAACACAGCTATTATAGACTTTCACTAGGACCTAGATGACCGATGTACTATGTATCATTATATATGAACACAAAGAGATCGCATAAGACAAAGAAAATTATCATAGTCAAGTAGATCAAATAATTGAAGCAAGTCAGCAGAAAGTCATATCGTTTTCTTGAGGAAATTTCATTTTCTTATATTTAATTAGTCACGAAAAACGGAAAATTAAAAAAGAGAAAAATGGAAAATAGGAGAAGCACTCTTCACTAATACCAGCCCTATGCAGTCTGTGGGGATGCCCAAAATTTAATAAAGAAGTAAAAAAGAAGAAAATAAATATTACTAAAGGGTTTTCCAATAAGAGGTGTTATTTTGATATTCAAAGAAAAATTCCATTTTTTGAGATAAATGATCGGATCTTTATTTCATTATAAAGAGGAAGGTATGCCGAAGGTACGCCGTTAATAATGGAAAATAACATCAGCCAAATGACCACCACGACCACGCCTACAGGACCATATCCTTTTCATGAAATTTTCCATAACCAAATCGCAAAGTGGCTGCCCTATGTCCTCGATAGCCTCACGAACTCCATCTTTGAGGTCTTGAATCGACGCTGGGCTGTTGGCGTAGACCTTCTCTTTCACGTGGCCCCAAAGGAAGAAGTCGCAAGGTGTTAAGTCACAAAATCTCGGTGGCCAATTGTGATCACCTCTTCGAGAGATAACACGGTCCGGAAACTTTTCCCGTAAAAAATCAATGGTTTCGTTGCTTGTATGGCACGTAGCGCCGTCTTGTTGAAAGTAAACGTTGTCCAGATCAATACCATCCAATTCCGGCCATAAAAAATCATTAATCATCTGTCGATAGCGCAATCCATTCACGGTAACTGTTGCTCCAGCCTCATTTTCGAAAAAGTAAGGTCCAATGACCCCGCGGAACCATAAACCGCACCAAACAGTCACACGTTGAGGATAGAGAGGCTTTTCAACAATAACTCTTGGGTTTTCCGAGCCCCAGATGCGACAATTTTGCTTGTTGACGAAGCCATCGAGGTGGAAATGGGCCTCATCACTCAAGATGAGTTTTCGATGGAATTCCGGATCATTTTCATGCATTTCAAGGACCCAATCAGCAAAGACTCGACGTTGTTGATGATCGGCCGGCTTGAGTTCTTGTGTTAACTGAACTTTATAAGCCTTAAGACCCAAATCTTTATGCAAAATACGGTGTAATGACGTTTGTGGAATGCCTAATTCCAAAGAACGACGAGGAATAGACAAACCTGGGGTTTCTTCAACACTTTCGGCTACAGCAGCAATATTGTCGGCTGTCTTGAGCGATGTGCACGGGTTTTATTCTTCACATCACTAAATTGTCCCGACAGCTGAAATTTTTCTACCAATTTCTGTATTGCGGTCCGACAAGGTGCTTCACGACGACCCAAAAATGTTCGAGTTTTATGAACCGTCTCTGCCACATTTTCACCATTTTTATAGTGAATTTTAATAATTTCAATGCGTTGTTGAATCGTGTATCGTTCCATTTTTATTAATGGCGTAGTTTCTACTTGTCAAAAAATGACAGCTCCAAAAGTGACATCTACCGAAATAGCGGGCTAATTAAAATAACACCTCTTATTGGAAAACCCTTTATTATTATCATCATAAGTGAATAAAGAGAAATTGAAAAAAAAACTAATACATAAGATTAATTATCAGGAATATGCATATAACCTGGTCATTACAATTAGAGGCAAACATGATCGATCGGATAATAACTGATCTAATGCAGAATGTCCTATAATTCACAAGAAAAAGGAGGCTTTATTTACAAATACGATCTCTTGAGGGAACAGTAGTGAAATTTTCGAAGGAGATCAAATATCTAGGAATTACCTTAGATAAAAGTCTAACCTGAAACTCCCACTTAAAATCAGTACAGGATAAAGCAACAGTAGCAACATGGACATGCCGAAGGCATTTTGGCAAAATTTGGGGTCTTAAACCAAAATTGACTATGTGGTCATACACATCTATTACCATAAGACTCATAGTCATATACGCTTCACGCGTTTGGTGGCCAAAAACAAAATAAAAGACGGCGCAAGCTAGTTTGCAAAAACACAATGGCTTGCGTGTCTAAGAGTAACTGATGTCATGCGTACCTGCCCAACTGCAACATTAAAGACTATACTGCACCTACTACCTTTATAACATTGCATGTTAAGAAGGAGGCCATCCTCAGTGCAAGTAGGCTGCAAAGGGCAAACCTCCTGAGCACAAACAATTTGATTGGCCACTTGAAAGTCCTCCCAAGATTTCATAGGGGACCCGATAGCCAACCCAATTTCAGACGTTATGCCGAAACGCTATAACTTTAAAACACCATTTAAGGCGATCTTAGGGGACCGTCAACAGTGGCACACTGATGACCTACCCTTTGAAAAGGATCTCTTAAATGGTACACGGATGGGTCCAAAATCTCGCAAAGGCACTAAAGGCCTCACCAACCGTTATTCAGACAGAAATACAAGCCAAAGAGCTCTGCGCTCGTGAAATAATTTACAGGAATATGCATTGAGCCAAGCAGCACTTAAAGCGTTAAACTCATTTACCTTTGAGTCTAAGCTGGTGTGGGACTCTCTTACTATTTTGAAGCAACTGGCCGTAACAAACAGTGTGACGCTGATTTGGGTACCACGACATGAAGGCAACGAAATTGCGGACCGCCTTGTTAAGGAAGAAGCCAAATCTCTGTTAATTGGCCCTGAGCCGATCTTTGGACACCCAAAAAGTGATCTTTCAGATCAGATCAGGCTTTGGGATGACAGAATTAAAAAGGCACACTGGGAAAATACCACGGGGCTGACACAAGCGAAGAAATTTGTAAAATATTCGCAACAGAGGACAAAAGCATTCTTCACACTCAGCAGAAAGGAAATGGGTAAGATCGATGATGACACCTGTCGGTTCTGTATGGAAGACAATGAAATCGCTGAACATGTCCTGTGTAACAGTGAAGCTCTGCCACATAAGGCTAAAACATCTAGACTGCCAGAAGATATCGAAAAAATGGCCCTTAATTCGATTGGGCGCCCAGGGTATTAATAGTAATATCATAAAAGATCTTATAGGTCACGGTGACTAGATGAGAGGCGGGAGTCCTGTCTGCATCCCCCATAAATAATAATAATAAGATTAATCAATGAAATATTGCCCACTTTTTTCTATGACCTTCCTCCATCTGTCAATAAGGTCATTTATGCCACTTGTAAAAAAAAGTCCTTTCTTTAGATGCTGGGAAATCTACCACTGATTTCTGAAAATTTTGAAATTTTTTTCCTCTGAGAAAATTTTGCCTCGAAAGGAACAAGTGGTAGTCAGATGGAGCCAGGACAGGTGAGTATGGTGGTTATGATAAAACTTCTTATCCAAAACCCTGGAGCTTCTCTTTCGTCCTTAAAGCCAACTTCGGCCTAGCATTGTCATGTTGGAAAACAACACCTTTTCGATTATACAATGCAGGAGGAAGTTCGCGTATGTTTGCATACAATCTGGTTAACTGATCAGAATATAGGTCTGTCCTGACAGTTTGATAATTTAATTCTCGAGGAATACAACGACATCATTTGTAGACAAATCTAAGCTTGTTCAAGTGGTTCTCAATCGTTATACGGAAAACATTAAATCTTTGCCTGATCTCCCTCGTAGTCAATATTGGTTCATTACCCACTAAAATCATCAGAACGTTCTCTTTGGCTCTCCGGTGCGAGGTTCATTCCCTTTTCTCAAAATTTAATGAATAAACACACGTGGAAATCCTAAATAGCTTTCGATTAATACGAAAATTGTATAAATCGTACAACATTTCAATTGAAGCAACAGTAAAACGTCAAAACTTTCTTACCAACCTAATAATTAGAATTTCTAAAATTCTTCACGAAAAGAATGTTTTATTCTCATCCAAATATATTTTTGTTGTGATGACTTAAAAGAGAAAAACAAAACCGTTAACTTCCTTAGCTACATACTTCAGCGACACGTCTTGGCTTGATTGTCGCAGAAAACTTTTCGACCGAATTCTCAATCGATATTCATCCAACCATCGAACAAATATTTGCTTGCTTGGCTGCTAATTCCATTAAAATAATTTCATCCGGAAATTGCAAAGTGGGACAAATCAGGCTTTAATTCGTACGCGACTACGCCCCAACCAAACTCTTCTTAACACTTCATGATCTTACAATTTCCTTTCCCCCTTCTCTGCCCCCCATTAAGTACCTATCGTTGCGTTGCGAGATAATATTTGATTTTAGTAGCAGCAGACTCGTCTGAGTGAACTCTTCAATGCCTACATACTATACTGGAAGGAGGAATCGCACCGCACTTGTTTCTTGTGTTGTAGTAGGAGAAAAATTTTCTTTCTTCCATTCTTAAGAATTTCTACAAAAATTGTTCTTTCTTCTTCTTCTTTGATAGTTGCGCTGCGCATGCCATGTAAGCGCATCGCTGGCTGTCCCGCAACAGCATTGAATTGAAAAGAAAGTAATTTTCGAAGAAATAATGTCGCGCGGTTAATTTCGAAATTTCTTTTCTTCGATTTATCGTTGATTTCTACAATGACGGGGCAGTGTAACGAATCTCTTCAGAAATTTCTGTTTATTTTTGGATTAAGCCAAACAAACCGGCACATTTGAGCTTTTTATTCTAATCTAAGGCGTGGTTATGTCCTATAAAAACATATCGATAATTGATAAGAACTTGTGCAGTATTTTCCGTTGTTAATGTTTACGTACATAGCGCAGACGGTGGGTAACTGACTTATTTAGAGGTCCTTCACCTTGAGTGAGTGCTGATCGAAAACATATGCCCTTAATTAGTTCCTTGTTTACAAGTACGATAACTGTGCATAATAAAATAAATTGAATCGAATTGAAAAGGTAATTTTTTTTTTTTTCTTTTATGGAACGCAGATTAGGTGTGGCGTACTCATGCTATATTGATGGTTGAAAATAGAATAGGTGACGGGATAGGTACATATTTACTTTAAGACTAGGGTTTTAGGTGCATACTTCCGTTCATGGGATGGTTCAGAAATATATCCAATGACAAGATTTAAAAGGAATTCCCGATTAGCGAGGAGACATAAAATTTTTTAGTTTTATTGGCAGCGTTTTCAATGTCAGAATTCTTCAACAAGGGACATATTTGACATTTTTTATTTGGCAGATTGCCACAGTTCTTCTGCACCATAAAAAATCATTGCAATAAAACATTATAAAATGATTTTCACCCAATTAAAAACATTTTTTGTTGTTTATTTAAAGTTCTGGAAGTATTAATGTCCATACAGATGCGGGGATGTTTTGGAAAAAAAGGAACCCTTTACTGAATTGACTGTTGGAACCTTTGCCTTCATCATAGCTATGAAACTGGACGACGTTATTCATGGTGGTCAAAGCTCTGATTACTTACTTATTCCGCTGACGCAGCGACCGAAATTGGATCTTGTCCTCCAACGCTAGAGACAGAAACGTTCTCTTTGTCCTACGCGACGATTTTTTACCAGTAGACAGTACCTATATCTCGGTATGTCTCTGTTTAGGAGGAACCGAAATACAATGACTTCTGCAGAAGCTATGTATTGACGAGGATGAGATTGAGAGCGTTTAGCACCTGCTTTGCAAATGCCCTAACTTTGCTAAACGTAGGAGGAATACACTTGGTACTTACTTTACCTTCGAACTGGGGGAATTAGCAAACAAATAGTTTGGGGACGTATTAAGGTTGAACCCTTGTGGCTGGTTTCAGCGGACCACCTAGATCTTAAATATTTTTTCCAGTCAGAGTCCCAATAAAGTGGCATCACAATATACCATATATGGTCTAAGTGTGGCTGGTCGTACATGGTTTTACGATGGCAGCCACTCTAACCTAAACTAATCCCCACATTTGAGACCTATAATTATTTTGTAGTTTCTATTACATCAACTATGAAAACCGTTTAACTTAAGTTTTTTTTTTTTTTTTACATATTTTAGTGTTCTTTAATTAATGGTGAAGTTGCATGTTGCAAGTTCGATGCGCCCTGTCTGCTGTATCTGGTATTAAAGCTGCCTTAGATCATACAAGGGAGGGCAGCATGTAGCAAAGATTTTCCAATACTTCATGTCCTCCGGAGCTACCTATCTCTCATATCCCCGTGATATTTATACTTTGCTTCCACAGAAATTAGATAGAATTCCATTAACAATTTTCCCTTATTATTTATTTCACAAAAAAAAAAAAAAAAAAAAAAAAATCGAAATGTCAATATTGAAATGCAAAGAAGTCTCATAGGTGTATTTCGCGAACCGGTGCGGCGTATTTACTTTTCGATAAATATTTGCGCATTCTTCAGACACACAAAAAATATATAATTTGAATTTTAAATTTTGTGTTTTTTGTTTTTCATATAAACCGCTCGCAATATATTGAATCTTTCCAAAAAAATATATATATACAAAAAAACAATATCAGATCCGATACGAGACCAGAAAATGAAAGTATCTATAACTCGTATTATCGAGGAGGAAAAAGTGAAAAGATTCTCAGCAATTTAGAGAAAAAGTTATCTAATTTTTCTATCTCTATACCTAGCCACACATCTGTTATTTTTTTTCTTCTTCATATCCAATTTTATCCAATTATAAATTCTCGCACGGAAACGAATCAAATGACTTCATTAAAAAAATGAATTCTCACTTATTTAAGTGAATTTAGCGTGTAGGTGATATTATGGTTAGTCTTAGAAGTCTCACTGGATTTCTTAGCTCATGTCGCTCATCATTCGCTCGTAATTTATTTATATTTAAAGTAGTGACTTCATACCCACCAGTGTGTCGCATTGCTATATTCATCATTTTCTACTTCATTTTTTCTTTTTAATCTAATTCATTTCTGCGTTTATTTTTTCCTTTTGTATATCTTTTAATTTAGGTCAAGTGAGCTTCGAGCTAGTTTTTAATGGTGGTATCCGCTAAATGAGCTATGTAGAGAGTGTGTGAAAAGTGTTTTAAGCAGAAATTCTTGTCGGCAAAGTGGCCAGAAACTTTTATGCTGTTTTAAGTTTGATAATTTATGTGAGTTAGGTACCATTAATTTGTAATGCATTAAAGAAAGTTGAAAGTCTCTCGTTGTTTATATTATTCAATTATGAACCTATTCCAATTCATAGTCCTATATAAAATGTATTGTATAATGACGGTGTACTAAGTTAAGCTCTGTAAAGTGTAATTAAAGGGAGCTAAGTAATTTAAGTATAACCCTAAAAGAAACTGAAGTAGGTGCTGAGTGCCGGATATTCTTTGAAGAAAAAAATCGAATGCACAATATAGGTACTGCAACAAGAGAATATTAGCACTAACTACCTGAAAGAATTTGAGCACACCGGACATTCTGGCCAATTTTAAACAATCTGCCCACGGCAAACTTTTTAAACTGACGATAAATTCGGTTAGCAATTTTAAAACATCGAATGCTAGATACTAAGCAATCAATATAATTTTTCTTTAATTTTTGCAATTAAATACGACACGAAAAACATGCTCATCGGTTAAAATCTTATCCAAATAATAAACTGTGCGGTTGGTTATTGGCGTGCTTAAAATGCATAATCCGGGGAAAATATAAAGGTAAAAGTACACACAATTTCAATAATATAAGAGATGCAGAAACGAGGCTATAAAAAAAAACAAAGAATGTTTTCAATGAAAACGTTCATGGATGGGGCTATTCAGAAAAAAAGCTTTGTTCCATTCAAACCGATCCAAACTGATTCCAGAACAAAAATTGGCTTTGCAGTAAACAGTGAACAGTGCAAACTACTATCTGAGTCTGAATCGAACAAAACGTAATCAAACTCGATAAACTTACAAGAAATGAAGGGACAAAGTTAACATCAGAAAATCCAAAAACCCTTTTACAAGGGATAGACCCAATATCTATATATATAAATTGATGATGACAGAGTTTTCAAAGAACCGGCCACAAGATAAGCATTTACAGTTTCCCAAATTCTTCTTCATTTTAACAGTTTCGGAGTTACAGGGTGATTACAAACAACAGCAGTGTCTTGCAAGTAAGCCACCTCATTCTCTTGAAAAAGAGGAGCTAAAAATTTACTTTCCTACCATCGTGGATAAAAGACGGTCCAGGATACATCGGGAACCTTGGCGCCAGTCATTTAATCGCATAGGTACTTGCAGTACGAAAACATCTCATCGTGAGAACTTGTCTCTGTGGAAAAAGACAAGGAACAAAGTGATTCTAGTATCAAGCATAAATCTATGATTCTTGCCATGTTGAATGACTAGTTATAAAATTTCTAATTTTTTCACTGAAGGAATATAGCGTGATCTTCAGAAGAAGAGACAGTGAATTTATGGCGTGAGTAGAGAAATAGCTCCAATCGCAAGTACCTACCAGTCTTTGATTAAAGTGGGCCTAGTACACCATTTACGCTGCGAAGGTTGGATGATAGGCTAGAGCATGGAAATTGATCTTACGCACAGCTGTAGCCTGTAGGTAAATGTGATGTAAACTTTTAATTATCCTCTACGCCCTCCGTTAAATATTTGTCAACTATTTTATACTTCCAAAGAGTGAGTGATCGATATAATAGGTCATTCGTTTGCATGCTTGGTGTAGTCCGGAACTACACTCAACTACAACAAACCATTCGTTTGTAAGGTGTACACTAGATTTTAAATTACACCAACCATTCGTTTGCTTGTCAAAATGTGGTGTAGTGTACACTGAGTGTAATTTTTCTGCACCATCGAAATTATGAGTGTAAGCAGTGTAGAAAAGATGATTTGACAATTGTCACTTGCTTAGACTATAAGGTTATTTTTAAGCAACCATAACAACTGAAATTTATAAATTGATTTGAGTAAAATACAAGTGCGCTCAGTAATCTAGATAATTAAGGCACTTTCAAATCGAAACCGAAAACCGATAAGTTCTACACCGAAAATTCGCTTTTGCTTTCACATCAAAAACCGAAAACTATTTTTCTGTTAAATAGAAATAACATTTAATTATTATAAAAGTTGCATGATGCGAGCTCATTCCAAAAGCCATATTTTAATTTTACTTCGAAATGACTATCCATATTATAAATGTAAACACAAATATGAGGATTAGCACGTCCCGAAACGTTCCACGTGTGGCAACCGAAAAGAAATTGATAGATGCAACCGAAGTTTCGTTAATCGATAAAAAAAAAAAAAAAAAAAAAAAAAAGTTCCGCTTTTCTTAAAAATCTGAGATAAATATTACTATTTTATTAGTAAAATTATGTTTTGCTAATCATTGGAGCGAAAATCTTGTTTTAAAGTGGAATAAATTGAGTTTTTCGGTTTTGATGTGAAAGTGTCTTTAAATTGATTTAAGTAAAAGCAAGTGCGTTCAGTGATTTAAATAAATAAATTGATTTGTGGTAAAACAACCAAATAAGTGTACTCAAACAATTAAATTGAATTTTGATAAATATAATCAAGTATTTTTAAACAATAAAAAAATGAACAGTGATATTAGTTGACCTGGTGGACGGTTCTCTAAACCAAAATAATTTCTATCTACCTATCTTTTTAGTTTGCGAAGACAGTACTGAAAAACAGCTGATTTCTGGTGCTGATGTTGAAATAAACATGACAGTTCTGAATTACACTTGCACCGAAGCAAACGAATGGACCCAATAGTCGTATAAAGTTGTTACATACAATATGTCTTTTGATGCCGAATGAGCGTAATGCCGACAGACTAGTAAAACCAATGATCATAGCTCACGTAAGCTAATTAGATTTGTGAAAAATTTGATTATTAATAGTATAAAATGTCGACATTGTGACAAATAAAACAATTTCGATTGGGTCGTTAACGCGAATATGTAAAGAAAAAAAAATGTTAGAATTAGAAAAAGGATAATAATACGACACATCTCAATCACAGTTATGCAATTTATTTTAAAAATTCTCGATTAGCAGAATTTAATTTTTAAATGAAAAAAACAGCATTTATGTTATAAAAAAATTTCATTCTACATTTTAAATTAAGCAGTAGCTGTGTGATAGGTATCTACAGTCTTTCAAAGAAAAAAAAGAAAATTGCTTCACCTGCAGATAGCTAGAATTTTTTTTTTTTTTACTTTTTGCATTTCACTTCAAAATTGAAATTAGGTCAACAAAATTTATTGATATGAAAAAACAAGTATCTGGCAACTCCATCTTGCTGTCAACATCATAATGAATATTTACCGCACCGCGCACCGCACACCAACAATGCTAATTTCGATTCTGATCTGATATTTCGCTATTGCTGAGAAAATTGTTGCAGGCGAGAAAGTTGCTAATTCAAATAATTAAGCTAAAAAGTCCATTTTAAGAAGAAAAAAATCCAAACAGAGAAAAATAATTCTAACAATAAATCTCACCTTCTCAGCCCAACAATTTTCTTATTTTAATAAACGTAAAAAATGCAACTTAAAAACTGCTTCTGGGAGAAAAGTGTACTCACCAGTCTCGTTCTTATCCGATTTTCCCAGCTATGCTTCGTCCCGATTGGAAATTGGACAACACTTGGACCTTTCACAGAGTAGTTATTTAACACTTTCACATTAAAAACACTTGAGGGAAATATTTAGGTTCACTTTTATGCCTTCTAACCACCATTCAATAAAACTTTTCACTCAACGAATTAAAATATTCGACACACCGAAATTTTCACGCCCGTACGAGGTCGTGTCACAACTTATAATGGCCGACACCTCGGCACCGCTTCCAGAGTTCAGATAATAGTGTTATCCTTTTCTTACATTAGCTTTAGATTATACTAGGATGATAAAGATAGCGATATGTAAATAATAGAACTTGCGCAATCGGTGATTTTAGAATATAATTATACTTCCTAAAGTCCGTTTTTTTCTTTTTTTTTGTTCACTTAAACTTCGTTATGCTTTAAAAGTGCGTGAGTTGAATGTTATTTTTCCCATAAGACTGGGAAGGGTAAATGAAGAAGAATAAAAAGAAAAATATTAAACACTAAAAATTGCTGGAGAAATTAAAAAATACTGTTGGGCGAAAAAAACAAACGCGATGATGTCACCGTTTTATTGGCAGCAAAGAGTCACCAGCAGGCAGCAGCATCATAACAACAAGAAGACATTCGAGCTCGACAAGTGGAAATGGAGACGGAGAGCATAATATAAATTGTCCATCTTCCATTCACCAGACTTGCCAGGGGCGTTGTCCATTTAATACTTTTTAGTTAGCTTTTCTTGTAACGTATTGAAGATCATGAATAATTAAATTTTTGGGGTTATAAATTTTGTGTCAAACTATGTTATACTTGCCCGAATTTACTCACTGAATGATGCCACTTTTCAAAATAACTCTATCGTTTGAATTATGATGAACTGACTCATGTCAGACAGGTTAGATTCAAGAATCAAGATTCAAAGATTAATGGTTGGAACTGAATGCATCGCATAAAACATAAAAACAAATGTATATATACATTTTTGTTATGAAATGTTTGTCTCTTTCTTTCATAATAGAAAATTTTTCCTTTTTTTTTATTTCGCCTCTCCGACACTCTCCTAATTTATTGAGAGCGACAGTATAGAGTACTGCCAAGTAAATGGTTTTTTGATTAAGTCCACAAACATTTCATTTATTCATTAAATTACAATTGAAACTCACTAGGACTTTTTTTTTTTATTCAATAAACATAAACAAAAATTACTTCCGATTTGACGTTTAGTTTCGAACTTACCTATAAATTTCATGGAACAAGAAAGTTCAAAACCGTTGCAGAAACCGAACATTGTGAAAAGAACAAGTTCGGAACCAGTTCTGTTATTGTGGTGAAGAAATCATTTTAGGTTTGAAACCGAACGAGTTACGGGCTACGGTTCAGTTCAGGTGAAATATTTCAGAATAAGGAATTTTTCTCGATTTAAAATATTTCGTAAATCAAATTTTACTCAATTTCGGCACTGAACAAATTAATGTGGTTGTGCATAGCTTCCACAAAAATTGTGGAATGTATTAAAAAATAAAGCTTTCATTTCACAACATTTCAATATATATAATCTGGCAAGTCTTAAAGTGTCAAAAACGTGTAACTTTCTGCAATTCTGCAGTACAACTGCAAATCGGAATTCGCAGGAGCAGGAAGACGACTAAAAATAAATTTAGCCATAGAATAATTGTTTACTGTAAATATATTTATCGTTTTTGTTTGTGTCATAGAACTATTTACTTTTAATTAGCGGCGGGAAAATGTTAGATCTGTTTACCATTTTCACAAAGGGTGGCATTGTGCTGTGGTGCTTTCGTGGCACTAAAGAGATTTTCACTTCTCCAGTCAACGCACTGATTCGAAGTGTTATTCTACAAGTAATTGTTAAATTATATTCTATGAAAACATAAGCAAAAGCAAACCAAGTTTAATTAATTGTGTCTTACATTCTAGGAGCGAACAGGTAGCAACCTTTTCGAACATGATAATCTGGCTCTGCAATACAAATTAGACAACGAGTTCGAACTGATTTTTGTGGTGGCATTTCAGAAAATCCTGCAATTGTCCTATGTTGATAAGTTTCTAAGCGATGTACATCTGGAATTTAGAGATAAATATAAAAATGAATTGCGTTCGAGTAGTCGAAATGTTGTTGACTATGATTTCGGGGATGAATACTCGCAGATTTTGGTAGCCGCTGAAGAATGGGGGAAGCTACAATTGAAACTTCCAAAGCAGATGAGATCCTTTGAGGAGTCTGCAAAATCTAAGAAAACTGTATCATCTATGATTGAGAGGAAAGGTGAAGAGAAGGGACAACCACCGAAAAAGAATGTTAAAATTGTTGAGTCTGAGAAGCAACAAGAGCAATGGAAATTGTCTCCATCGCGAGAGGATATCATTCAGGCGAACAGGAAAAAAATGATGGAAAAAATTGCAGGAAAGAAGAAACCGGAGAACAAAAAGTCACCGAAACAAAATTCTGATAAACTCAACGATAAATCTGGTAAAAAGCCGAGGGTATGGGATCTTGGAGGTGGCAACCGAGATTTACCTAATTTGGATAGATCTAAAGACAAACCGGAAGACATGAAAAGTGATTTTACAGCAGAGGATGAGGTAAATGACTCTATATCCAACAAAGTCTAGTATTAAATTTTTTTGTTTTTAGATGATTGGAACCATGAAAGGAGTCATCCAAGATCTGGAAGTTGAAAGCGAAGACGAATATTCCGAAGAAGAGGAAGAAGAAGAAGTTGTCCGTACAAATCATACAGCATCATCAGCAACTGCAAAAAAGTCCGGAGGTGTATTCTCACTATTCCGAGGTCTTGTTGGCTCGAAAAATTTAACTCGCAACGATATGCAACCTGCTTTGGACAAGCTACGTGATCATTTGATTACTAAAAATGTAGCCATTGATATTTCTCAAAAATTATGCGAAAGTGTAGCAACAAAATTAGAGGGTAAAGTTCTGGGCACCTTTGATACCATCGCTACAACAGTTAAGAACACTTTAACAGATGCTCTGGTGCAAATTTTGTCCCCAAAACGACGTGTTGATATTCTTCGGGATTGTTTGGAAGCAAAGAAAAATGGGCGTCCATACGTTATGACTTTTTGTGGAGTAAATGGAGTTGGAAAATCCACGAATTTAGCAAAAATCTGTTTCTGGCTAATTGAGAACAATCTGAATGTTCTGATTGCAGCCTGTGATACTTTCCGTGCAGGAGCTGTAGAGCAATTAAGAACGCATACACGACATTTAAATGCTCTTCATCCAGCAGGAAAACATTCCGGACGAACAATGGTTCAACTTTATGAAAAAGGTTATGGTAAAGATGCAGCTGGAATAGCCATGGAAGCGATACGTTTCGCTAACGATTCAAGTATTGATGTTGTTCTAGTTGATACGGCTGGCAGGATGCAGGATAATGAACCTTTAATGCGCGCATTAGCTAAATTGATTAAAGTCAATGAACCTGATCTGGTTCTTTTCGTTGGTGAAGCACTTGTTGGCAACGAGGCTGTGGATCAATTGGTGAAATTCAATCAAGCTCTAGCTGATTACTCGTCGAGCAGCAATCCACATATCATCGATGGAATTGTACTTACGAAATTTGATACTATCGACGATAAAGTTGGAGCAGCCATTTCAATGACATACATTACTGGACAACCGATTGTTTTTGTTGGAACTGGACAAACCTATACCGATCTGAAGGCTATAAATGCTAAAGCTGTTGTCCATGCGCTTATGAAGTAGGAAGATTTGTGATTTTTTTTTTTTTTTGTATGATTTTTAATTATTGGAGGAGTTAGGATGTGAGAGTTTATTATCATTTTTTTTGGAACAGTCGGCGAAAGGAAATGAATCGGGTGTTGGAGGAATTAAATGATTTTGTTGTTTATAAATCGTTTTTTTTTTTTTTTAATTATATTCTGATATGCATTTGATATGGACGTTACCTTTTGTTATGGTAGCCAGAAGAGGCGCATCATAATTATTTAGTATATGCCGGTTGCAAATTGACCTAATTCGGACTGATGAAAGAAGCTTAAAATGGCTTTAATTACATTTTACCAAATTACTTCCATACTTGGTTTGTTAAAAACCTAGGTAAGAGGTAATGAAGTGGTGTGAGATTTCTGTTAAGATTTATTATTTTAAACCCCACACCTTAAAGTAAACCAATTCCTTTAACTACCATTTCCAGCTCATAATGATTCAGCCATGGTCTATCAAATATTTTGCATTGTACGCCTAGTCATCGCTGGAAATTCGGACATGGCACGAAAACATCTACACAAAATCTGAGGTAAGATCATTCCACATCCATCCATACCACCCATTTCACAATTTTCTTTGAACTATGTTTGCAATAAAAAAAGAATTACACATCGCTAGCATGCATCACAGTGATGCATGCTAGTGGCGTGTACGACGGGGTATTTGCTTAGT
This sequence comes from Dioctria rufipes, assembly GCA_963924295.1. Classification (NCBI taxonomy): domain Eukaryota; kingdom Metazoa; phylum Arthropoda; class Insecta; order Diptera; family Asilidae; genus Dioctria; species Dioctria rufipes. Next base: position 200,189,323 of record OZ002742.1, read on the forward strand.
GCATTAAGGCCTAGTAAAATGTGTGGAGAATTTATTAGTGCCATCTATTTAATAAAGAGGGAACCTTCAGTTTTTACTGGTGAACTCCGTACTGCAGCAGTAAGATCATCAGTAAAATGTTTGCACACACTTCTATCCCGGGGATTACACGAGTCAGTAGAAACCTTGATACTAACTTATACTCGTGTTAACTCATTCTAGCAAGTCTTTTTAACTGACTAGATTTCGGGCCAGTTAGTACCCAAAGTCGATGGGAGGATGGCGCTTGGCAGGAAAGCATGCCATCTGCGCCTTCAATGGAACATAGGTAAGTGACGTAAGGGTCCCTTCAGGACCGTGTGTGCTGGCTCGTTTATGTAGGCATGAAGAATTTTTTTTTGATTATGGGTGGTGACAGTGGCAGGCAGGTATTTTCGGGAACCTCCCCACACTCTCCGCCACACTTAGCCGAGGTGCTAGCATGACGCCCTGTGCTATCGCTGTCATCGAGTGATCTGTCAGCTCATGCTGACAGTTTGGACTTCACGTCCTAACCATTCACTCTCAACATACTTCCACAACACATTAGTGGACGAAACTTCGACACAGCTAATATGTCAAAATTTAATGGGAAAATCTTGCATTCACTGTACCATGAGTACTGACTAGCCAGTAAATTGTCAAACGTAAAATTAAAATGGCGGTAACTAAAAATAAAAGGTAGATGCTAGAGCAAATCTCTAATTTTCTACATTTTCCGTGGGAAATGACTGAAAAGAGTTAATATACATTGTAATCTTTCTTTTTTAGGGAAAACAAAGACGGAGAAAGGAAGAAATCATAAGAAATGCCAGTTGATCGAATGCAACGCGTAAAATTGATAAGAAAAATCAGTACTGTCTGTCAGCTCCACTGACTCCGCGCTGAATATGAGAGAAAGAAATGTCACTGTTAAAAACAAAATTCAAAACAGTCTAGTACTTCCTTTCATTATAATAACTAGCCGCAATGCGCAATGACTTCAGCAATCGCCATCGCCACCGCAAAATTTAATTCAGCTTTCTCCTCAGCGGTTTTTTCTGTCAGTCGTGAGCCAACAATCATTCGTTTCGTTTTACGTCTTGTGTTTAGGAGTGCTAGTGGTGATTCTTCAAAAATTCTCTGAAAATTATAAGTGTAAAGAATACATTCAAAATTCAATTCATTATAAAAAAGTAAACTCACAAAATTCTCATTAATATAAACTAAAAAATAGAATTGATTAGTTTTCGGGCAAGAAATTGATTGTTATACAAAATCAGCCAATGCCTAGATACATTATTCCGTAGAAGAAAATGTCGGTAAAATTGCAGCTAGGTGTTCTCTTGTGGGCTTTTCTCCTCTGTGTTGTAGGTCTTCCTGTTGTAAAAAGTTTGCGTTATGGTTTTGAAGCGGAAGTGTTGCATGTTAATTATGATAGTGAATTGAGTGAAATGCGAAAACCGATTATGATTGATGTAAAGAAAAATTCTGAATATGGTGGCGGTGCAGATGGATATGATGGTATACAACAGCGCATAAGGCGAGAGATTACTGCTGCTGCTGCTGTTGCTACGGATGCTGGGGTTACCGAACACGAAGGTTCATCAGAGCACAGCAATAAAAATATCACAATAAAGGTAAGAAAAGTTTGTGAATAAAAAGTATGCTTTCAATTTATGACAAACTTATGCCCAACTTACAAGAAGTTCATGAAAATAAATATTTTGAAAATTTGCAATGGAAAAAATCGATTTTGCTCTGTTTTCCTTCTGTCCTGCTTTACATTTACACCCCTTGAGCTACTTGTAAAACTTCCTGAGTTTCTTGTTCACGTCCTTTTCCTAGAAATTCAAAGTATCTGTAATCGATTTCATCTTCCTGAACATATTTGTGTTGTTTTTAAAGACTACCACCGAAACATTAACGTGAAGGATTTTGTTATGTGTGGGCACAACATTTTATCTTGCCTCATCATCATCATTTCCATTCCATATAAATTTGTTGTTTACATTATTGAAATTCATAATATGAGTGGGACACTTGTGGAGATCAGGAGACATTTGCCCCAATTCTTAATTGTGCGCATATCTATCTTGCATCTCTGGCTAATACAAAAAAAAAAAAAAATCAGAAAAACGTGAGGCTTGCTGCTAAGAAACAAAAAAATAAGAATAAAACGAGGAAGGTAGAGAAACAAGATTTTGGGGTTTATATTCTTTGGAAAGGACTCGCTTGTTTGTGCTTTTAAAAAGCTCCTCAAGTCAAGAGTTATTTTCCCTTACAAGATACAAAATGTCGACGAGAAAAACAGTTCTCATTCAGCGTCTTCCCCGCATGTCCGTCTTCATCTGATTTAATAAAGATTATTAACCTTGCTGCATATAGGCCGCAGTGTACTTGAGCTTATCCACCAAACCAACGAGGGAAGGATAAAAATAAGCACACAATGCACGCACGCACATGTTTTTCTATATTTGTTTTTGGATGCTTTCTCTATCTTCATTCAATGGGAATTACGAGTGTGCGACTTGAGAGTTGGGAATTAGATTTGGATATGGGGTTGGGAAAATGTTGAATATCAACAGAGGGAGATTCATTTAAAAAAAGAATTGCATTGTTATGAGATGCATTTCTTGTGCTCCAACTAGCGGCGGATATATTTTGACTATATACTGGGTATGAGTATCGAGAAGTGTTTTGTTTATAATCAAGAGAAGTTGCTACTCTTGTGTATACGGGAACCTATTCAGTTAGCGATATCACTTAGTTTTGTTATTTTAATATAAAGTTTCCACGAAATATTGAATGGCTGTCCAATCTCAATCTCAATAGGAGCTGCGTGTCTTATCGAGGAGTATGCAAATAATATCCACAGCATGTTTATGTACAATTTTGGGTTACTTGTAGTTTTTGATCTTATATTTCGATAATAAATTTTACATCATCCTAATTCAGGGAGGTAGATATCTATCTACTTGTACAATATCCACGCGTAATCATAATAATACATATTATGATGATAATATATCTTAACTTATTTTTGATAAATTCAATGCATGATTTCTTAATCTATATATTTCTTTCAGTTCTATCACATTTTAGCTTATCCTACATTTTTTTCTACATTTCCCTTATATAAAAGTGAATTTTGCTACCAACTTGTACTGCAAAATCCAAGTCTAAGTTCATTGGATTTTCTTAAATTAATTGAGTGAATGTCCCTTGCATAGTTCATATTTCTATATAAATAATCAGGTAATACCTTATTCTTACTCTTAAGAATAAATAACAACACATTAAAAATTATTCTTTCTTTAACATTCATCCACTTCAATCTCACTTAACATTAGTTTTATGGGAGTATATCTGTTTCAGAACAATATAATTCTCATATCTCTGTTTTGCAATTTTTACATCCTACTCATTTAAAAACAATATAGATGAACAATATTCAAAATGTGGTCTAATAATCGAATTATAAATTTGTATTGCCGTTAACAAAGTTAATTTATGCCTAATTTACCTATTTTCTTACAAATATAATTTCCATGACTCTTAAAAATTAATTTATTATCCAAGACTAAATATTCCTAAATACTTAATTTAATTTCATTGATTTGTTCAATTTCATCACTACCCATTCTAATTTTATCATAAAATTCACCATTAATTCCCATACATTTTGTCTAATTCTCATTAAGTTTAAATTTATTCATTTTTAACCAGGTGTCCAAGGTGGATAGATCCTCCTCGAATAGTTTAATTCCCGCATTTAGTTGTTACAGGATGTCCCAGACTAATATAACTATATTTTGCCAAGTGATTCCTCTCATCCAGGCAAATAAACAGTTATATTGCAGAGTGGTGGTGAGGGGGGGGGGGCAAAATGTTACTCTACCGAGTTACAGGGGGAGTTCGAAAATCGGGTTGTCATGCAAAAATTTCCTTTTTCACTATATATTTTTGGGCACTGAGAGCACGTAGACGTAGTGAGCTGAAATTTGGTACATGGTGTTTTTATAGCAATAGTAAATAAAATTTAGAAATTGGACTGAATTGGGCAACCCCTTCTTGGTATTGCCATATAAAAATTTATGATTTTTACGTCTACTGTGTGTGAAACGGAACAGTCCTAGACGGTTTTAAAAAATATTTCGATCGATAATTTCAAATGATCTTTGTTCTTTTGTTCTGTACTTTTGTTTCCCATTTAGTAATAACTAAATTTACCTTCGATTCACACCAAGTCCCATTATTCACCATCCAGACTTATTAGCAACCGCTCACAGGTCACAGCCGAATGCTCTAACAAAATTCAGAATTGAACCCCAACCCTCCCTGCCTGCTTCATGCAGTTCTTCCAGGAGGTGTGAGCCAAGGAATCTGTAACGCTTTCCTGATAGAGCCTGACAGTGACACAAGAAGTGAGTAACTGTTCCTCTCCTCATCCAAGAGCGCCCATTGAGAATTGACACAAGTGTTCTTAGGGTTGGCTTGCCTAGTCCCACTCCAAATATCGTTTTTGTCAGATTTGGGTAGTTCTGCCCGAGGGATCATCCAGCCCGAGGCAAGCATGTCAGCAGTCAGCCTAGGCCAAAATTTTAGACGCAAGAATTTTTGGTGCAATTCCGATTGTAGAGGATGATTCCTCTGACGTTGCACCAAGAGTTATTGTCTAAACTCGGATTGGTATTGTGTGGTCATTTGATTTATTTCAAAATAGTGGTCCAGTTGAGTATAGACTCTTCGATCCAGCAGCTTACAATTGGTGTTCAACATGTTTACCAATGTGTTGGGGGCCTATTCTTGAATTACGAATGGTTTTTAAGAATTCGGTAAATAATGAATGGTTGAACCCCATTCGTTATATAACGAATGGTTTGCGTACGAAAATAAGGAATACGAATTCCAAGAATACTATATGCACACTCATTTCGAATGGTTTTGACAACTCAACGTATACGGAATCTGTCTTCGTTATTCAAGAATCGGGGCCCAGAGGTCTAGGATACTGTATTTTGCTTTTTTTTTCTTTTTTATAACCGTTTCCCCTTTCCAACAATCCGGGAAGATTCATTTTAGTAAAGATCTACAAACTACATATATTGATTTAAAAGCTGGATCGATCTTGGTGTATATATTTCTTTCAACATTCTTGAATTTAATCCAGTTATGTTCTGTACTTTTGTTCATATATTTTTTAAAACAAACAGCTTCAAAAGCTGGGTCAACTTATTCCATTCTGAATGCTTGATCGACTGTAGCCTTATGGATCAATAAGGTGAGAATATCCGCCATTACATACAGTAGATAAATAATAGATCCCAGCTTCTTAGAATTTTCACAACAATGACCCTAGTCCAGTGCTCCGAGAGGGTGTAGATGTTTCATGCCTTTTCGAAAATTGATGTGTGTTGATATACACATGTATGTACCTATTTGAAAATTTTAAGCAACTCGGAACTAACGCCTTCAATAGATTTGCCATTGGACAGAAATTATATTAATAATATTTCGATTTTAGTTAGTGCTTTAGTATTAATTCTTCCTTTTTTTCTTCTTGATTATATAGGTAGGTCCTTTCAGAACGTCGAAAAAATTTTCAATCCACTTGCTAGACTATTCCTTCGCGGTGACCAATAACTTATGATTCTGGTAATTTATTGAATACCTTTTCTTTGTTTAATATAAAATTCTTGTGTGTGTTCCTTGTGAATTACTGGTGTGGGGCGGTAGAGCAAATACTTTTTAATTACTTTCATGTGATATGTATAATTTGTCTGGTTTCAGCGAAGATCAATTTCTATCGATGTATTTTAGCGTAACTTACACTTTCTTCTGTTGCTGATCTTATGGCTCTTTAATTACATTCCATTCATGGTTAATGTCGACATCTTCAGGAACACGTAAATGAAGGCTTCTTTGATTAGAAATATCTTACTGCCTGTTTCTTACTCTGAAAGTTTCTAGCCTATTGCCAGCGACAATGTGACCACCATCTAGATCACATCCAATGTCTGTCTGCTCCTCTGAAACTTTGGACGTAATCAAAGCTATTTCTCTACTTACGACTGACAACTATGTGGTCTATCTGCGTTCTATCCCTTTCATCCCGTGATACACAGGTCTAAATGTGTATGATTTTTTATAATTAAAGCCTGTCGTAGGTACCATCAGCAAATAGAAATTGAGAGCTGTAAGATTCTACGAAGAGATCACAATTACCATTGCTCCGTGGACTCATGTTTTATTTTCCGATGATATTTTCAGACAAGTGTTGCTGGTACTGATTTCGTCATTCATTCATACATTCATCAGGTCGACAACATCTACTCTGGGAATGAGAATTAATACATCGTTCAAATAGGCATGTTGTGACTAAGTTAATGAAATTGAATCTGGCTTCTTTGATACGGATTATGCCAATATCATCCTTAATATGCTGTTCATTTGGTTTTCTACTCTACCAGAGTGTCGTTCTTCTGCTGCATTATATCATCTCGCATCTGGTTTGGTTTCGCTTAGTACAATAATTGTGGTGGCCCACAATATATCGCACAAAAAATATCCTATTCGGATGCAAAGTTCTCACATTCCATTGTAATTTTTCTCATTATTTGACAAGTTCAAATCAGTCGAGATCGGCGACTTCATGTCACTGTTCGTATTTATCACAAGTTTTTTTTATATGATTGAAGGCTGCTAGCCTTCAGATCAATACCCTATAGGTTTATAGATAGGATCATAGCCTTTACTACATATACAGCAGCTTGTTACCATGAGCCGCAGCAATGAGAAGTCATGTCGAACACTTGATAAACTCAGCAACAGTTTCGGCACATGAAAATATTTCCGTGTACACAAACCTATCTGATAGTGCTTGCTTACCCGTTTGTTGCCCCCATCTTAACCTTCAATCATATAGCTCTTAACTTTGATATTGAAAATGCTTTTGCTTTAATCAATATTTTTTTTTTATATTAAATTCCATGGACGAAGTGTATATTTTTAATTTTAATTGAAATAAAATTCTATTGACTTCCTTCCAGAAAAGGTAGAATATCTATTATTTTTTTTTTTTTTTAATAATTAATAACAGGATCAAACTAAACGATTCAGCTCTAATATGTTATGTATAAACCTAATACAATGTGGCTTTTTTTATTATTATTTCTTTTCTCCCCAACAACAAAACAATTATTGATACCAGGAAAAACGAAGACATTAGCTTTGAGTATAACTACGTCTTATCAAAAATCAATTTCACACCTCGAAAGTTCTTTTTCTTTCTTTAGATTCAATACGCTGGCTATAAAAACAAGTTCTTTATGCAAATGTGAAGAAGGAGAAATTATCTAGATTCTAGACAGAGGTCAAGTGTAAATGGTAAAATAGAAAACAAATGATTATACATTTGATGGGGTTTTCCCCTCTATTTTCTAGGTATTTGTTTGTTTCTGCAGAAATTGGAATTCTTAAAAGGTTGGTAATAAAATTTGTCCTGAGATTTGTATTGATTATTTTGGGTTTACCCTGAAATTAAGGGATATAGGTACTGGCTAACAAGAATTTTCTCAGGTCATAAAGTAATTAGTACCTATATATAATAAAACGGGATTTTTTCTTTTGGTGTTTATTCTTTCAAATCTACTTTCATCTAGGCAGGTAGATATTTATAGAAGTGTACAGTTTGTTGCTCAGATTCTAGGCTGTACCTATTCTAGGTAAAATAAAAATTTTGATTTCAATTTTCCCATCAATTTCAAAGAAATTTTCCAAACAGCATTATTGGGTGCAATTGGTAATTAATTGGGATAATATCGAAGATTCCAACTTTTTTTTTTCTCCTCAATATCTGGCTGATATTTAACCACTTATAGCAGATGGCAATATAAAATTGAAATTAACAGGTAATAAAATAAGTAAAAAACGAGTTTTCAAACAAAACTGAGGCTAAGTCGCATGAAAAAGTAGAAAATAAGTGTAGTAGTAATAGTAGTAATAAGTGATTTGATTCATGAAGAGAAAGAATATTCAAGAGAAATGTCCCAATCAAAAAATCTGAGTCCACCTCTGACATTTCTCTTGAATATTCTTTCTCTCCATGAATAAAATCACTTATTACTACTATTACTACTACACTTATTTTCTATTTTCGTGCGACTTGGCCTCAGTTTTGTTTGAAAACTCGTTTTTTACTTATTTTATTTTCTGCCTTTTTCACGTTAACTAAATTGGAAAATTCTGCATTTTTCCTGAAACAGATTCATCACTAATCATATAGATGAAAATTTTTCCGATGATTTTCCCGCTTTTCCGGGTTTTCCATGGAGTTTTCCACAAAAGCAACTTTATACAACTCATTTCGCTCTACAACTTTGTCTTAGGTTGCAAAACGCTCAAACGCTTCCTTGGTCGGAAAAACTCCGGAAAAGCGTTTTACATGAATTTTTCTCGATTTTTTCTGCAAGTTTTCACCATTGTGGGAGAGAAAGTAATGATGCCAGTTGATAGGGAACTTGATCCTGCATAATTTAGAAAACTTTTTTACCGGAAAAGTCGGAAAATTTTTCGGAAAAATCGGAAAACTCTGCATTTTTCCTGAAACGGATTTATCACTAATCAAATTTGTACCAAATTTTCAAATGATTTTTCTCGATTTTCCGTGTTTTCCATGGAAATTTCCGGTTCAAATTTTGACAGATTCAATTGTCACGCGACATGAACCTGTGTACCAAATTTCAGCTCGCTGTGATGACGAAAAGTGGGTCTACGAGAGTGTCGAAAATAGTAAAGAAATAGACAAATTCGTGTACGAGTTAAAGGGAATGGCTGGCCTTCAAAAAAGCTAGAATTGGACAAGATCAATTCTTATGATACCCTAGATGAATGCCCGTATGTAATTTCGTGTGGTCACCTCTGTGCAAGTTTGATTTTTGAATAGGTTTTTCGCATATATATATTTCTAGAACGATTTGTCGTGCAGTAAAAATTATTATATAAACCAATTCCATATTCTGAAGAACTTTTTTCAGTAGGTAGGTACAATAAAAACGGACCGATCGTATGTAAAAAAATAATTTTTTTATATGGCAACACTAAGAAGGGGTTACCCCATTTAGCCTATTTTTAAAATTTTATTTATTATTTTTATGAAAACGCCGCAGTACGGAATATATGGGTCAGTTGCTGATCAAAAATCTGTAGTCATGTTATTTTTGAAAATATAGACTTGAAATTTTGCATCCGTCTATTTAAAAAAAAAAATTAAGTTTGAAAATGGGATCAATCGGGCAACTCCTGCCTGAGAACGCCTCAACGTAAGACGTAAGAGAGCTCACATCTTTTAAATGGCCGTTTTCTTTCTCATAGCAATAGTAAAGAGAAAATGGGCTAAATCAGGCAACATTTTCTTGGTTTTTTACGTATACTGTGAAAACAATCAGTCCTAGATGTTTTTATTGTACCGAAAAGTACTTTAGAATATGAAATCCTATGAAATTGGTTATAATCATGTTTACTGTCCGACGAACCGTTCTAGAAATATATGCGCAAAACCACTTCAACAATCAAACTTGTACAGAGAGGTGACTAGGTACGAAATTACATACGGGCATTCATCTACTAGGGTATCATAAGAATTGGTCTTAGACCAATTCTAGCTTTTTACTTGTTTTTTCTTGTTTTAACTGTTTGTTTTTGTTATCATTTTTCAAAGGAAAGATTATATGATATTTGTAAAATCATCTTCATGCACTTAATCCACAGAGATGGGCAATACTTAAGTAAAAAAGGACTTAAGTACTACTTAAAGTATATTCTCGTTACTTAAGACTTATTACTTAATACTTTTGAAATGCCCTACTTACTTGTATTTAAGACCTAGTTTTGTACTTAAGTACCAAAATTTTTACTTAAGAATTTCTCAGTGTATTAAGTACCTACATATAAAAAAATATCTAACTCTTCGTAGAGAAACAAACACAATATCTTGCATAGTTCCTTTTTTATTGAGTTTTAAAGCACGCAAAGAACTGTCAAGACATGTTTCTCACCCGCGCGTGAAAGCAGAATCTTAGACAAACTAAAATAAAATTGAATTTACAATTTATTTGTGCGCTTTCATCGTTTCTGATTAATGCAAGCTGAAAGCAAAAACGTGGCTTAGTAGGCTAATTACAAATTATCAAATGCAGGAGGGAAAATCATCTGTCTCGTTAGCTCAGTGGTAAGAGCAGTCTCCCGGGCCCGGCAAGCGGAAGGTCCCGGTTTGAAACCCCGGACGAGACGGTTGTTTTTTCCTCATGTATTTATGATTTGATTTAGAATCGTTAAAAATAGAAGTTCTTAAGAATTCTTCTATTCTTCATTTTTGACCGATTGTAACAAGTGTAGGTTCGATTCCTGTCCGCGGAAAAAATAAATATGTATATAATTTGCGAGTCAAAATTTACAGAATTGCCATAATAAATAAATAATAAATAAATAATAAAACCAAAAATATATGCAATTTGCAACATTTCTAAAAAGTATTTATGATTAGGTCTTGTACTACCATATTGCATAGTGCACAAAATTTCAGCCCTCTACGTTAACGCAAACGCGTTCTTAGGTCGTGTTCAAATATATAGTGAAACACGAATTTTAAGTATGGCAACCCTACGAACAAGTTACTCGGTTTGTCTCATTTTTGAACTTAAATTTACTTTTTTTTTAAGCTCGTGTGCAAAATTTTAGTTCTTCTAAGTAGGCGCGTTCTCGAGTTATCGAGAACAGACGGATACGCAAAAATCAAAATTACTTTTAATAAAATGCGTGGGTGTTCAATCCATTTTGGTCTAGCAGCTTTCTATGCTTTACAAACGGAATGAAAAACTTAGTATACCTGATAGATTTCATCTAGAGTATAAAAAAATACGTAGCAGACATTTATAAAAAAAAAGGCTAGATAATAGCGTGTTGATTATTAGTTATAATCTCGAGCATAAAATTCCTCTGATATAGTCAAATTTAGGTATTCTGTGAGCTAATTGGTTCCCCTTCGTGCTATTTGATACCCTGATTTGGTGCTCGTCTGTTTAAAGAATTCTCTTGTCTTTGAAGAATTCATAATCTAGATACTTTTGAAAAACGTGTCCTCTTTCTCTTTTATACTTTTGGCCACATGAACACGAACTTGTGTATGAATATAGCAAAAATGATGTGAGTATGTGTTTCAGAAAAATTTAGAAGCAAAAATTGTGAATTTAGTACAAAACAGCTGTAAACTGGGTATGTGTTAATAAACATTCAGAAAAAGCTTTTTAAAATTTACCAAAAAAATAATGTCACACCACCCCTACTATTTATAAGTTGATTTTGAAATCAGTGAGATTTGATAAGATTAACATCAAAATAAAAATTTTAGTTATCGCGTTTGATAGATAAAAACTGTTTAACTTGGCAGAGTATATCACCACACGCTTTCTAGTTTGTAGATGAATTTAAGTAGGGTAGGTATATATGTACATTTCTTTTGTTAAGTCAAGATCTCAATTGCCGAAAATCTTTTAAAATGACAAAACCGAATCCAACTTAAATAACAAAAATTAACAAAAAATATGAAAACGTCATTAAATTTATAAAATATTTATATAATGCCCAGGACTTTAAAATAAAATTATAAAGAAAAATTCGATAGAGATCTCTACTGATTACCTACTAACGAGGATTTCGTTTTTAATTTGGCACAGTTTTTGACACCCGCAAGTCTGAACTAAATTAAGTAAAAATGGTAGCAATAAGTTATGACAGAGTGGGCCTTAAGGAACTACATACCTACTTAATTCCTTGTATTAGGTCTGATATAAGAACCTCCTCTTTTTCAGATTTTTATGTAAAATTTTTTTAACAATTTCTAATGGCCAGTTTCAGATTCCAGGCTTAAGTCAGGCTTAAACATTTCTACTATTTCACAGTCAAGGCTTAACTTACATGACTGCCTTAAGCTCTGCATCTTGGGGGCTTAATCTTCAGTTATCTAGCTATCGGTTGTTGAGGTTACATAATTATTAATTGTTGATATCTGCCAAGTGCAAAAAGTTTGTTTTCAATTTCGATTTTTAGGAAGAAAGTGACATAAAATGGAATATTTATCTGATGCAGAATTCAATATTCCAAAGTGTTAGGCGAGAAAAAAATTATAAGAAGGTGCCCACAAAATTTTGATGACATCGATTTTTATACTCGGTTTGGCTTGTCGAAACAAGCTGCAACAATGATTTTGGATTTGATATCCTCGCAGATAAAAACCAAGACAAACTGGTAAATAAAAAAAAGACCTCTAATTTCAGGTTAGTTTTTAATTCAAAATGGCAATATTCCTTTAAAGAATTCACAATTACCGTAGTGCTGACAACTTAAATTTTTTCATCTCCGATTTAACTTAAGCCTCATTTTGCAGAGCACTGCGAAACGGAGTAGGCTTAAGCCACAACAATGGCTTAGCTGAGAGCTCTTAACCCTTAGCTGTGAAACCGGCCATAAGAGATTGTTTTATAGATGTAATTGAGAACAAAATAGTCCCACTGTTTTATAGATGTAATTGAGAACAAAATAGTCCCACTGCTGCCATTTTTTTTTTGTGATCTCTACCAAACTTTTTCGTATATCGAGACTCAACTGATGTTTTCTATTCTTTTACTCACACGCAATTAATCCAATTAATTTCAATCTTAGAATACACATAGACATTGAAAAACTGAGTGCCCAATAACACTATTCACAAAGGTCATAACCTTCAAAACGTCTTACTTGATTTGAATGAAATTTATATTGTTGTCTTTCAGGGGAACCAAAATGACGGAGTAAAAGCTGGGAAAAATTGGCAATTAGGTAATATAAATGAAATGTTGCAACAGAGTCTAAAAACATCTTCCTGTGACAACTTAAACGTCAAAATATTAAATTATCATTATCATCCCTATTAATTTCGTTTGGTCATCTTGCATGCATCCGTTTTTGTTGACATTTTAAATTCAATAAAAATTTTCTAAAAATTCATGTCTCCCAAAGGATGGTAATTTTGATTGTAAGAATCCATTATAGTCCAGTCAATAGGAGCTGTTGTGATTTTTATATATGTTATTTAGTTCCGGGCCCCGATGAAAAATCCAAGTTTTCACCCTGGGGTGGGAGGGGTGTGCACGGTGTATTTTAAAAAGTACAAGGTGTACGGTCACTTCCAGAGCTTCTTTATGTCCATTCCAAAGACTGATTGACCAGCACCGTACTCCTCTGCCCTCTAAAAGTATGGTGGTCTAAACTAAATATTTTGGATTGTCTTACTTTTTACAAAAAGGTGCTTAACGTAATTTGTTTTTATAAAAACTGTAAACTGCGGGCTCTCCTCTTTAATTAATAATTAAGAAAAGATGAGGAAGAGATCAAGTGGCATAACAAACAAACAAAATGAGTCGAACTTTTTTGCATGGTTATATCATCCGCGTAAAATTCATCAAAATCGGATTGAGTGAACCTATTCTTCCTTATACAAAATTTAGCCCTCTTTTAATTTTTTTTAATAGAAGTTTATTTAAGTGATTCTTTTTTTGATCACTTTAAAGTTCAGTTACCCCTGAAATCATCAATTTCAACCTTTTGATCCGAAATTACTATCCGCCTTTATCGCACAACAAGTAAATATTGACTAAATAAGTATCATAGCTGATGTTCTACAAATTTTTGTATGTATGCTATGGCACTTCTGTTGATAACCCATAACTATACATATTGCGTATATATATATATATAATTTCTATGTATGTCTATTAACAACAATTTCAATTCGACGACCTGGTGCCAATGACCATATCCATTGTCATATAATTTACAAATATTATGATTAGAGTGGTGGCTGTCATTGGAAACTTTCAAATTTAAATTGAGGGCTTTTCGTTTACTATGCGTGCAAGTGGGATATTTTCTTAGTTGGGTCATGCTCACATTTGGTTAACTATCTCAGTTAACATTCATAGTTTGCATAATTTTCCTTATTAAATTACAATTTTACAAGATTTACTATGCGCACTTTCCTTCAATCTAAAGTAAAAATATTATATGCATTTCGTTTCCTCTATATTTGAAACTTTGATGGTATCTGTGAACTTTTGTTAAAACTTTTATCGAGCAATTGAAAATGATTACATTAAATTCAGCTCAGCTAGTTAAGAAGGATGAGCCGGCGCATGCCACTAAGGAGATCTGTTTTAAACTTAATAAGCTATGTATAAAATAAATTTACGTAATTTCCGGGTATGAAGACATTCTCTATTTTTGCTATTTTACTCTCGCTACTAACATGCAAAAAGTAGTTTATAAGGTCAACATAACATAACAATTCTTGCGAATTATTCTATGCCGATGACGGATGTAATGTGCAAAGTATAGTTACGCCCATATTCTTATCATTTCCAGTAAGTACATGTAACATGAATCACTTAAGAGCAGGGAAAATATTGTGCACATTAAAATGATTTCATTTATTTCTATTTAACTGAGAAATTAATAACAATAAAAATTGATAAAGTAAAGTGCAAAGAACGAGCTACCTAACTCAAAAAAAAAAAGGGGGATGGTGGGGTTTGAGAACTTTCTTATAATTAATCACACACTAAATGATAACACGAAATTTTTTTTAAAGTTTACATTAATGTTTGTATGTCTGTACGAACATTGCACTTATGAAACAAATATTTTTCCTCGACGAGATTAGAAAAGAAAAAAGCAATATAAATTTACCGAGCAACTGTCTAAAATCAGAATTCTAAGGATGCAAATCTAGCTCATGGGGACCAGATTTCTAGGCGCAAACCTCCCAACAAAAGAATTTATGAGTTTAAAGTGTTCCTTTTGGGTGAATATAAGAAAATAATTTCGTTTTTTTAATCTCCATTTACATACGCACAATACTGAATAATGTCTAAAACCTTCTAACTCCATTTTGGACATGACTTCATGTTTTCGAAAATTTAATACTGCATCCCATCACTTTTTAGAAGTAGGCCGTCGGTAAAAATTTAAGTAGAGAAATTCAATACAAAAAAGTTTCTTTTAATTAATTTTTTTACAGCATCTATACCTATTTTTAGAATAATAATGGCCGACGAAACTTTGAAAATTTTCAAAAATTAGGGATAGGTTTGTTAAGATCAGTATTAATAAACCCTCAGAAGTATGGAGATATAAAGTTTTAAATCATCAGTATTAGAGATGAATCATATTTAACAGGTTATTTATACAGGGTGTTTCTGCCTAGGAGGTCAATAGGGGGGGGGGCATATCAACTGTTTAGGGGGTACAGGGTGATTAAGAAAAAAAAACTAGTTTTTCATAAAACACCTTTGTATCTTAAAAAGTACAGGGCGTACGGTCACAGTTAAAAGCTTTTTGTATGCAGAACTTCATGGTCTCTCCAAAGACTGCTCAACTAGCCCCGTACCCATCTCCTCACAAGAGTTACTGTTGTCTAAACTAAAAATTTCGTATTTTCTTATCTTTTTTTTTCTTTGACCTCTATTATTTTTGCAAAAAGGTCGTTAACAAAACTGTAGACTCTTCTCTTTAATTTGACCTAGTACATCCTATGTGCTAATTGTAGCTGTTGAACAGTTATTAGTTCATCACCTTTTCAGATCACATCGAAATTATTTATTATTATTTATTTTTTAAAGTGACGTGCTTTCAGTCACTAATGGAACAAATTATCGTTGATAATAGGTTTGAGAGGTTTGGAAAGGGAATAAAGTTCTGCGTACAATGAGCTTTTAACTGTGACTGGACGCCCTGTACTTTTTAAGATACGGGGTGTTTTGTGTAAAGCTAAATTTTTTTCTTATTCACCCCGTAACTCCTAAACGGTTAATATGGACCCCCCCACTCCCCTTCCATACAATGTTTTGTTTGGCTATGTGAGTGCTATCACCTCCTGATCTATTGACCTCCTAGGCGGAGACATCCTGTATATGTATATAAAAAAATACAGTGGTCCCGAAATGGATCCCTGTAGTACACAGCATAATTTGAAAAAAAAAAGATTTGATGACTAATTATCTTATTCTGTCACAGATGTAAGACAATCCTGAAAGCATTGAACGTGAACCCACCGTTCCGCAGTCAGAAACAATATTTTCGTAGGCTTTCATCCAGCCTTGGTTGAATCCCCTAAGCATTTTTTTTTTTAAATCCAATCGCGCTTTAATTCAATTTTTGTTTTAAACCGCGCGGATAAAAACAAATATTTTTTTTTATCTGACAAAGTTTTCAAAACGTAAAAAACGCCAAAGAATAAAAAAAAAACTTTCCAAAAGCGACACCTTGTAAAGAAATAGCCTAACTTAGGTATAGTAGTAAAGTAGTAAAATAATAAACATTAGAATTTCAAAATTTTGAATTTTCTGAGTCCTAATTTAAAAAATGAGGAGAGAAATGTACTGAAAAGCTGTAATTTGAAATTATCATCATAGGATGCATCATTCAAAAGCTATAGGGTGATGAAAAATTATTGACACCCACCGTCTGTTCCAAACACCATTTGGATTGAATCCTCCTCTTGGATTTTATATGTAAATATCTCAATATCAACTATTGGGAGCGACAAAATAGCTTTATCTTCGACACCCTGTATATATGTACTTATCTACATCGTCTTTAGTAGATAATATAATGACAGCCTGTCCAGATCTCTTTATAAAATCGAAACCAATTTTCTTGCATGTAAACTTCACCGGGGCGTATGTACGTGTGTTTGCTTGGTATTAAAGTTTCAGAAAATAAAACGACAACTTTTAGGGGTTATGTATTTTGATTTCTCTGCCTGGAAGATGAGTGTACTGGTACGTTTCAATTAAATCTAATCGCTTGCCCGAATCATAGTTTGTTGTTAATTGGATATTTCCTCAATTTTATACAGAGCAATGGGCAGAGTATGTACACATGTGGCAGGAGGCAGCATATAAACAAATCAACCGCAAACCACCTTGATGATTGCTGCAACACAAGGCGGCAGACACAATGGGTTCTTTTGTTTGGGACTTTCATTCGAAATAACTTTTGACAATATCCGTGACCGGTTTTCTTTTTTAGTTGTGTTCTTGTTATCCTACATCAAAAATTGATAAGGGGTATAATTAAACTCAATTCATCGTCTATTAGAATTTTAAAAATTATTCTCATTAGATTAATACTTCTCTTTCATTTCATTCGAACTGTTTTGTGTTTGATTCCAATTCACTCAAAGGCTATGCTATAGTCAATATATGCTCAACCGCAATAACTATAGCCATTACCAGCATGATTTGATTACAGCAGCCTTACAAATTCTGTGAATTTCCATCTAACACAATCTTAAGATTGATTTTAGAGTGCCGATAACAAGGCAAACAAAACATAATCCTGGTGTGTAAAGCGGCCCGAACCGGCCCCTATTATTTACTCGTATAGCAGCAGCAGCAGCATCATCATCATTATTATCATACAACAAATCCATAGAAGAAAAGAGATTTGATTTGATATGGCTTAAGTGGAAATTAGAATTCGTTTTATGTCACTTGATTTATTGGAGAAAATCAATTGAGTTTCATTGCCTCTCTTGGTGGCTATGGGCTGACTGTTTTTGATTCCCAATGCCGATGCAGTCAGTATAGTGTCTGCGGGGGCATCTGCATTTGAACTCGGCAAATCAGTCAAAATGGAATAATTTTGTTAGCGCTCGTCTCATTTAATGAAGCAGATGATTTTATTTGCTTATGACAGCTAAATATGAGATATTTCCTCAGGTTTCAATCTGTTTACAAAAATTATTTATTTATCCGTGCAAATGGTTTACCACGTGATCATCTTCTGTTTAAACTAGTTTAGAGCTAACAATATATTCTCACTCATATGCCACCAGACTTGAAGAATAATAAATATTTCACTAATTAATTGCGCATTGTGATTCATGAGATGATTTTTATTGTCAAGTATTCTTTCTGCGAACTCTTCATATTATTTGATGATGAATCATTATAATATGTATATTGAAACGAAAGCAATTAATTCAGAGTTAAGTTATGTGAGAATAGAGTAGAAAAAAATAAATTATTCCATATTAATTTCAATGATGTCATTTCGTATAGGTATTTAAAGTTTAGAGAAAATCTAAACAGAATTCATTATTGTTATTTTACGCCGGTTGGATATTATATTTTATATTTTATTTTTATCCTGCTAGAAACTCCATCACCAAAACCTTCCAGTTCTCTTAATGAAGCGCATCAGGTCTTGGTGAGCAAGATTTTTCAGTTCATCTATAGATACTAAGGCAGACCCTAGAATATCCAGCCTGCTCCGGGCAAGCACACAGAAAGTGTTCGGTTGTCTCAGGCTCTCCTTACATGCAGGCCAGAAATTCCGGGCTGTGAACTACTCCCATTTTTGTTAGATGTGCAAACGGGCTTTGGCCGGTGATGATGCCAACCACAGTTCTACATTGTTTCCTTCCGAACCCCATGAGAAAATCGGAGATATTCCCACTGGGCTCATCAAGAAACAGTTTTGAGCACCTGCAAGTACTCAGGTTCTCCCATCTATATGCTGATGCTTCCTATGAACATCCGCTTTGATGAGAGACCCGATACTCGAGGAGACAACGCCTACAGCGGGTTTCGGTCCAAAGAACGGAAAATCAGAGCCAACCCTAACTAGAACTCAATACATTGCTCAATTCACAAAGTTAGAAAACTTTAAATATTCAATTAAGATCACAGTTTAAAGTCTTTAGCAGACTAAGGCATATTTGAATATATTGAATGAACTTATAATTGAGTTGATAAACATGCGGATGTGAGAGTTTTTGGATAAGTTAAGTGACTTTGAAATAACAATTCGATTTATTTTTCGACATACCTAGTCGTTTCTTTTAACTCGTTGCACTTTGCCTAAAGATTTTCCAACTTCGTTCTGCAAAGTAAGCGTTTTTTTTCATTGAAGGAAGGGGTCATTTTTCAATGAGAACTTTTTTTCTTCTGAGTTTTTTGTTGAGGTTTGGAAAATAGATAGAAGTCACAGCAAGGTGTTAATTATGGAAAATAGGGAGTATGAGTAGGCAGTTCGTACCGCAATTCGACAATTTTGTCCATGGCAGTTAAAAGACTGGTGCATTGTCGTTGTGGAGGAAGTTTTTTTTTCGTCAATTGTTTCCACTTTTCTATCAATTCAGCGTAAAATCGGTCAAAAAATATTCATAATACTGTACTATGATCGATTTCCTCCTTTTCTAAGTAATCGATGAAAATTATCCCATAAAAATCTCGGAAAATTTTGGACATGATCTTTCTGACCGCTGCGATGGAATCGTTTTGCCTTTTTTGGGTGGGTGCATATTCGCCAGAAAATGCTGTGAAGAATTTTTCTATTTGACAAATTTACACAAGAACTATTTGTAACCCTAAATAAGATTGGAAATATTAAAAAGAAAAAAAAATACTCTTGCTATTTGAGCGCCATCTATTATTAAAGTCACTAATTTATCAAATAGCAGCCTCCATAAAAAAGGTAGGTACTACTAACGGAACACTTTGATAAATTACACAAATAACAATAATAAAGACAGCACTTAATGACATGTCAAGAGTCTGTAACAACTTAGGGAGATAAGGCGAAAAAAAAAATAATTCTTAAATCATCGAGTACGAGTATAAACATTCAATATGCATTACAATTGGGTATCACAAGGTTAGGTTAGAGTGGCGGCCATCGCACGAACCCTTGCGATCAGCCTCACTTAGACCATTTATTGTTCATTGTATACCACCTTAATGGGAATCTACTTGGGAAGATATCTCAGATCTAGGGTGTTTGCTGAAACTAGCTACAAGAATTAATGAGCCTTAGTAGGTCCTCCAGCTCCTCCATCGAGTACGAGTATAAACATTCGATATGCATTACAATTGGGTATCACAAGGTTAGGTTAGAGTGGCGGCCATCGCACGAACCCTTGCGATCAGCCTCACTTAGACCATTTACTGTTCATTGTATACCACCTTAATGGGAATCTACTTGGGAGGATATCTCAGATCTAGGGTGTTTGCTGAAACTAGCTACAAGAATTAATGAGCCTTAGTAGGTCCTCCAGCTCCTCCATCGAGTACGAGTATAAACATTCGATATGCATTACAATTGGGTATCACAAGGTTAGGTTAGAGTGGCGGCCATCGCACGAACCCTTGCGATCAGCCTCACTTAGACCATTTACTGTTCATTGTATACCACCTTAATGGGAATCTACTTGGGAGGATATCTCAGATCTAGGGTGTTTGCTGAAACTAGCTACAAGAATTAATGAGCCTTAGTAGGTCCTCCAGCTCCTCCATCGAGTACGAGTATAAACATTCGATATGCATTACAATTGGGTATCACAAGGTTAGGTTAGAGTGGCGGCCATCGCACGAACCCTTGCGATCAGCCTCACTTAGACCATTTACTGTTCATTGTATACCACCTTAATGGGAATCTACTTGGGAGGATATCTCAGATCTAGGGTGTTTGCTGAAACTAGCTACAAGAATTAATGAGCCTTAGTAGGTCCTCCAGCTCAATTCGCCGAAGTAGTAGCTGTTGGGCGCATTCATTCCTCCTAGGCAAGGTAAGGACATTTACATAGCAGGTTCTGAACGCTCTCAACCTCTTCCTCATCCATACAACTTCTGCAGAAATCATTTGTATGGAGCTTGCATGCGCTCTGCATGTTTACCAAAAAGACAGCAGCCCGTATACGACAAGGTTACTCCTCAGAAGAGATTCGGTCCTCATAGCACAATTTCGTGCCACAGCTGTCTTGAAATCGCGCATGTGATCAATTTTTACCATTCGCGATTTGCAAGCTTACACGCCTGAACGTCTAGAATCCGGAACTTCCTAGTTTCAGAAATATACCACAAAAATCATTCGTGTGTGGCGTGATGCCAGGTGGCGTTTCCTATGCAGTCTTTTTGCTCTATTCTAAAAACTAGACATTTTTCTAGCAAAATTCCTTTTTATATCGTTTTGTATTCCCTTCCCCGTTAAAATAAGCCCTCTATCGTTAAAATCGGTGAGAACTTATTTTTTGAATGAAAAAAATGCAAAGGCTATAGTCCATGCTTTTTTCGCGAAATTTCAATTAAAATTTTTTGTCACCGATTTTGACAAATGAACACTCTTTGGACGCGGAATAATGAGAAGAATATAACTGTAAAATATTTCTGACCGGAACTTCCTAGTTTCAGAAATATGCCACAAAAATCATTCGTGTGTGGCCTGATGTCAGGTGGCATTTCCTATGCAGTCTTTTTGCTCTATTTTAAAAACTAGACATTTTTTTAGCAAAACTCCTTTTAATATCGTTTTGTATTCCCTTCCCCGTTAAAATAAGCCCTCCATCGTTAAAATCGGTGAGAGAGATTCTAGGGGCCGATCGATGGGTCTCTCAGCTAGGCAGGTAGCCATGGCGGAGCTCTTTCTGGCTAGAGTATCAAATGCATCGTTTCCAAGTATGTCACTGTGACCAGGCACCAATGGTTATCACAAATTCACAGGAAAGAATATAAGTGAGCAGGACCAGCATCAGGAAATCGAAAGATGATGACTAAAGAAATCGTTGAAAGT
The DNA here is from genome assembly GCA_963924295.1 of Dioctria rufipes. NCBI lineage: Eukaryota > Metazoa > Arthropoda > Insecta > Diptera > Asilidae > Dioctria > Dioctria rufipes. The sequence goes on from OZ002742.1 coordinate 200,210,986, forward strand.
AGAAAAAACCGGGTCAGTAACCCTGAGCTAATTGGAGAGACTATAAATGAAGATGGTCTTGTGCTCCCAAAGGATTCGTAAAATAAATAAATATACGACAAATAAGGACGACTCAGAACACTTTCAAATGTTGTACTTAATTTATTGCTTGGTATGTACTTGAAACTAAACGAAATTATTAAATAATTCTATAACAATTAATCATGTTCTTTATACGATAAGCTTAAATGTAATTGGAAAAATATTCCGTAATCACAGATTGAATAATATGTGTATATAAAAAACAAATATATTTCATCGGTTAAGCGATACATCGTTGCTCCTACTCCTATTAAGTTGTCATAAAAATTATGTATTTACTAACTGAAAAGTTTTTATTATCACTTTATTCGAAAAACAAAAAACAAATGTTTTTTTTTACGGTCATACTCAGGGCGGAAAGGTATAATCATTTGAAATGCTTTTTTCGTTTAATTCTTGCAAATTAATTAATTTTCCGCAGTTTTTGGTAGTATAAAAAAAACTACACGTGTGAAGAATATTTATTTAAGAAAAGAACAAAAATGTTTGGTAGCGTATACGCATCCAATTAATAAAAGTTCTATTATAAGGAAATTGTAATACATATTTAGTTTATTTTTATAATATTATATGTACTTCGATAAAAATTGTTGTTTACACTTTTAATCAAAAGAGAAACGAACGACGAGGACATAATACGAGAACACTTGTAAACATACTGATAAAATGCATCTCACAATAGAGGGGAAATAAAATTTTATTGAATACATTCCTTTTGTTCGATAACATAATCAAGAATTGTGTTTTTCTTTTCTTTTATTTTTATGTGTAGATAGAAAAAAATTTAAGATAATCTTACATTGGTTTAGATTTAGTCATATGTCACCAGAGCAAATCTAGAAAAATCTATAGATTTCCAAAAATGTAAATCGACTTCGGAAAATGTAGATAAAAGTGTTTACGGAATAGCTCTTTGGAATTTGGTGAGATGTGTATAAAAATTGTAAATCTACACATACAAATCTGTATATGCATCATGGCCAAAGTGTGCTCAAATTGAAGTGAAGCTTTGTTGGATAGGTCTATTGTGCAGACTAATTTTTATTTTTGGATATCTTTCATGTTAAACAAAAATAGACCCAGATTTGATCCTTGTGGAATGTCGCATTTAACAAATAAAACTCCTGACATTTCGCTCTTTAACCTCTCGACAATTGGCATCGACGAATAATCAGTATAGCCGATGATGGAGAAAATCTACGCCACTATCTAACACTCTCATATTTCGCCACACTTATGTCTTATGTCAAAACGCTCGAGAAATACTTCTCAAGGAAACAGACTCACTCACTAATACATAAGAGCCCTAACTTAGTCCTAATATTCCAAAATATGTGCAGTGTTTTTATGTAAAACTAGTGCTCTAAACTACTACTACTAGTCATACAGAAAGATGGTCTTCTGATAATCTTAATCTTGCTTTCTTATCTTCCCAATCGTAATCAAAGTTTTATACTTTTCTTAACTAAATTATTAAAAAAACAAAAAAAAATTCTTAACCGACTGACTCTGAAAGACTATTGATAATAGTTTAAGCTCTATAATGGATTGTATAGTCACTTTTCCATAAGAATTGTAGAGACTTAGACCAGCATGCACATAATAATAAATGACAGATGTCAGCTGAAGCAATAAGTTCTTGATCCTTGATCGCTATTAATTGCCAATAGATGACGCTTATATGTTACTTTAGTAACACAAATTGTACAATTTACAAAGAGCTAGATGTAATCACCGCACATACCATATACTATACTAAATTTGCAAATGTTCTCCTGTATTGTACAATAAATAACTTAGAGTGCGTCGACTTAACTTAACCATTTTATACAAATCTCAATTTAAATTCACAATTTTAAAAAAAGCTTTCATACGGGGATGGGTGCCATTCATGATTTTCAATTTATCACCTCACAAAGGGGAATGCCCACTTTTCATATAACTTTAGGTCCGACATCAACAGATGAGAGATGTCTTAAACGATGCATTGTGATACTCTGAACATATATTATTAACAATGCTTATTTCAATTAAGCGGGGGAAAGCTTTGGCGATCAGATGTAGCTTGACCGACTTTCTTGAGTGAAATGTTTTTTTTTTCTACTTCTCGAGATTGCGCGGAATTTGTGCGTCGTGGAAAATGACTTCCTATGAATGAATGTTTACAACAGAGTGAAATGAATGTTTACAACAAAGCACTAATGGCCATTTAAGAAAGAACTGCAACTGCTGTGTATGTGACCCAAGTGCATGAAAAAGAGGTTTTCCGGCAGCAGAAACGTCCCGAAAAAGTTTTCTGAATCGGGAAAAGTACACCACCCGATACTAATCGGCGAAACCTTTAAATTGATATGCAACATTTCGAATTGGAGCCCACCGCGTCGGGAGTTCCTAGCCCCACCCTAAAAGTATGCAGATAAAATTTTTTTTCCACGGGCTGTAGCTGGTAATGAGCTGAAGCGAACAGTGAAACCCATTTCCCGATCGAACATAACCCTACCGAGTTGGAGCTGATCTAAGTCACGAAGAATCTAGTTCCTCAGTTCGAATAAAAAAGATAAATACTAAAAAAGTGAGTATGGGGATGGCTATTTAAGCCTTTGAGTATAAGAGTGTGGGAACAAAAGTTAACATTTTTACACAGGGTAAAGTAGATGAGCAAATCCATTCTTTTCTTCCATTTGCCATTTGAAATAATTCTTTCAGTTGTCAGAGCGATTTTTTAAAAAATAAAATAAGTGAAATGAAATAAGTCCGATTTTATTAAAATAAATAAATAAATATAATAAATTAAGTCCGATTTTATTAAAAAAGTTATAAATTAATTAGAAAAAGAATTAATCTTGATTTTTGACAGTTGAAAAATTTAATTCGATTTACCCAGGCTTTACTCATAAGTTGTCTGTTAACTTTTTTCATTCTCATCTAGTAGTGTTATTCCCTCTACCGCAAGTAAGTTTTTACTTGATTTTTACACAGGCTTTTTTACTCAAAAGTAAACATACAGACATATTAGTAAGCCAAATAAATACGACTTAGCTATTCCAATATTACCGCCATTTTTTTAGGCGATTCTCCATCTGTTTTATATTTGTTTGTGCTTATACTTTGAATAGAATACCGAATTTAATCCGGATAATAGGGGAAATTTTACTGGGTGTTTACTTTAGGATAATAGTTAAATTACCCAGTTAATTGGTAGCCCATGACACATTATGAGGTAATGTGGATGGTAATTATTTTTTCATGTGTTCTTATATGTATGTACGTGGCTTTATCTTTTTTTTTGTCACGAATCTCTTCGATATGCGAAATTTTTTCCAAGGACCTATTTGATACATGTACAAGCGTAAAAGAAATTGTTTCGAAAGGAGCAGATCTTCAAAACACAATAATTTTTCTTAAATCAATGAGTAATTTTTAATTTCTGTTTTGTTTTTCTATAAAACTTTTTTGGTTATTTATCTACCTACCGATAGCAAGCAATTATGATAATTGTCAATTTCTAATATTTTCTAAAAATATATAATGAAATTATCGTCGCAAAAAATAAAATTATCTCGGTTTTCAAAGCAAAGACTATAAATTTTATTATGTAACCTTAAAACGGCAAAAAACCAAAGAGAAATTTTTAGTATACATCAAAAAGTTCATAAAAAAAAAAAAGAAAAAGAAAATAATCATTCTTTCGATTACTAAAACTGATTGCCATGTTTAAGTAGAAAACTGATAAGAACTTAGTGAAATAATTAGTTTTCTGTTGCTTCTTATCAATAATATCTCTATCTCTCTTTTATGGCTTATTTGCACGAAGAATGCTGTAAATAATTGTTGTTTATATTTTCCATCAACATGCTTACATGGCATATTAGGGTTAAACCGTTATTGATTTTTTGCATGTGCCAGAAAACTTCTCAACTTGATTTTATTTGAGAAGGAGTTAGTAGGTATTTGCTCAACACATTTCCTAAAATGCATGCAATTCAAGTTCAGCAGCCTTGGGGAATTCCTGGTAGATATGAGAAATTCATTCACAATTTACTTCAGAGCACACACATCTCAACATACAAATGAATTCATGTTTACATGACATTTTTTGTGACATTCGTTTTAGTTTGTTTGTAGATTTTATAGGTAGCTTATGCAGTTTTTTTTTTTACTCGTACAATGTAGATGTAGTTTATGCAAATGGATGTCCCATCATACCAAATGTGTGAATGGATTTGTAAATTAGTAAACCATTTTCACAAGACTGATTTTATTCAACAAATATATTGCAGAAATTTTAATTAAAAAATCATACGAACATAAGGTATTTCACACACATGTTGTACTTGTACATATACATATGTATAAGGGGTGCTCCGCAAAATATGAAATAAGAACTTATAGGGTGTTTGCGAACATTAATCTAAGCAAAAAGCTTGTTCTGTTTTTCTACGGTGATAGATATAACGAGATGTTTTTTTTTACATAATCTAAGAAAAAAGAAAGGGATTATGCTTAAGAAGTTCGTAATCCTGGAAATATACCATATATGATGTACATTAGCTAAGCTAGCATGACTTTTTTTCAAATTGGGTCCATCATTTATATCTATGAATTTAATTTGCACATAATTTTTTAAATTCACAATTTCGTTCTCGTTCGACAGACTTTAGGACTAGTTTTCAAGAAATCTAGAATTTCGATTTATACATTTTACCATATCTAGAGCGCTATAGATGTCAGTTTGAAAAACTTTTTACTGGTAAGGGGAGGGATGTGTATATATTATCGAGAATCCATAGAATTGATTCAATCGATTCGTTGTGTGATTCAGATTTTCTTTCTAGATTCCTGAACAAGTCTATTCGATTTTTGGGTTTATCTGGTACAATCTACCTAGTGATATATAGTATGTACATACTGCTCTTTGATCTGAAAATTACAGCTTAGGTCGCATAGACACCACGATCGAGACTAATAAACTTTTTTGAAATTATCCTGCTTGAAGGCTAACACATCATCTCATTCTCATACACTTTTCCATATAGTATCTAGTTATAAAGTTTGCAATTAGTGTAAATCTACGCCTATTTTTGGAAAACTAAAAACTGCCCACCTGTGATAGTAGTCCGTGACATGTCTGTATAGACTATACAATATTAGACCGTTATCTAGGCGGATGCACAAACGACCAACAGTCGTTAGTTTATTGTTGATTATCTCAGTATTTGAATGGAAAATATGATGCATTTCAAAATAATAAGATGTTTGGTAATATTGCAAAGAAATCATAAACAGTCTAGCTATATTTAATTTATCGTATTTTATTCCCATGAAGCTATAGACAGAATTTTGGTAAAACTAAAGAAAATACCAAGGTGAACGTAAAAATAGCTGAACTTGTAAAGGAAACTCAAATCTGGCAGTATGTATATCACGCGTACCCTTAATCCTACTACAAAATTTTTTGTCCACAAACGGAGAGTGTATTGGGACTATGGAACAATAGAGTATATGACACATGCATATGTATGTATTATCTTTTATTTTGTCAAATTTATGATGAATTTACTTGTCGACAGAATTGAGCTTTTCACGGAAATTCAAGATTATTCCAATAAAAGAAAGACAATAGGGCTTTTGTGCTTTCCATAGAAAGTCATAACCTCAAATTTGTGGATGTACATATATATAAATCATTGCGGCGTTTGAATCAAGCGTAAAATCTTATGAATGATCTACCTATAACAGTCACATTTGTGAGAAAAATTTAATATGATCAGTATAAATTAAGATAAAGTCATAATTATTCCACAACCTCCCACTCCCATCCAGCTTCCCTATTCCTCTAAGTCCACACATCCCAAAATTACTAAATAAATAGACAAGAACACAGCTTGCCGTCGCGCAATAAGCTGTAATAATTTCGACATCGCGTAACCTGTAGTTAATAATTATTCGAACAATTAAAGTATAAAGTGAATCAAAGACAAAAGTGAAATCTATGCCAAAATTAAAGCCTGTACGTAAACTTTTTCAAATATCCCGGGACATCGGTTCTGTTTAAAATCTCGCCATAATTCGTTATAATTCGTAAATCGTATGTGAAGAACTCTTGACTTGACTTGTCATCAATCGAGAAATGGAATAGGGCTTAATATATTCTATTACCTGTAAAAAAGACAGCCCATTTTATAAATAAATAGTAGAAACATATACTTTCTCATTTTAAATATTATTTTGTCGTAACGATAGCTTGTCAAAAGCTATAAGCTAAAAGACTTGTAAAAGTAGATATAAGTACAATCTGTCGTTCAATAGTCTTTTTCAACCCCACGAATAGTATTACAGATAAAATTTGAATAAGTTGATCCGTTACAAGTGTTCGCAAAGCCAGGATTGTCGCTGAAAAAGATTATGGTGTGTGTGTGTGTGTGTGGTGGGACTGGAAGGGAATCGTCCACAATGAGGTACTTCCAGTTGGTCGGATGATTAATTCTCAACTCTACTGTGAACAACTATAGATATTACGCCAGGCAATTAAAAGGAAACGAGCTGAATTGAATAATAGGAAAGGTGTTGTCTTCCATCACGACAACGCCATGCCACACACTTCTTTGATGACCCGTCGAAAATTGCGAGAGTTTGGTTCGGAAGTTTTGATGCATCCACCGTATATTCTAGACATACTACCTTCTGACTATCACTTGTTCCGATCTCTGCAGAACTCTCTTAATGAAATTCACCTGACTTCAAAAGAAACCTGTGAAAACCATTTGATTCAGTTTTTCAACCAGAAATCACAAATTTCTTCACCGATGACATCATGACTGTACCCGAAAAATGCCGAAAGATTTTCACACTATAAGAAAACTTTGTGAATTTTACTTAAACAAGTAAGAAAGCTAGAATTGGTGTAAGATCAATTCTTATAATACCCTAGATTAATGCCCGTATAAAATTTCGTATGGTCACCGATCTATGCAAGTTTGATTCTTGAAGTGATTTTTCGCATATATTTCTAGAACGGTTCTTTGTACAGAAAAAATGATTATAACCAATTTTATAGGATTCGTATTCTGAAGAAGTTTTTAGTACAATAAAAATGTCTAGGACTGATCGTTTTCACAGTATATGTAAAAAACCAAAATTTTTATATGGCAACACCAAGGGGTTCCCCGATTTAGTCCATTTTTGAAATTTTATTTGTTATTACTATAAAAACACCATGTACCAAATTTCAGCTCTCTATGTCGACGCGTTCTCCGGCAGTGTCCAAATATATAGTGGAAAACGAAATTTTTGTATGGTAACCCCACGAAGGAGTTGCCAGATTTGTCTCATTTTCGAACTTAATTTTTTTTTTAAAGTCCGTGCACAAAATTTCAGCTTTCTAAGTGAACGCGTTCTCAAGTTATCGTGCGCACAGACGGATGGACGGACGGACGGATGGACATGCAAAACTCAAAATAACTTTTCATATTATGAGTGGGGTGTTCAATTCATTTTGCTCTACCATCATTATTTCTGTGCGTTACAAACGGAATGACAAACTTAGTATAACCTATAGATTTCATCTAGGTTGTAAAAACGCAACGAACTCTTTCCCAGGCCCAATACAAATTCAATTTTAGCTAGACCCTTAACTGAATAACAAAAAAAGACAGGATTTTTATTTTCAGTTGATAATGATAAATTATTTTTTTGAAATAGCGTCGTCACCTTTGTCATATCACCACCATATCAGATAATGAAAATATTCTATGATTGTTTTTTTTTTTTAATACGTGGATTTACGTCAAGATCACGTCAAGAATTTTCTTCAATAACAATGCACCTGTACACGCGGCATTTATTCTTAAATAAACCTAAACAATAATTCTACAAATAATCCCATATTATTGTATGTACTAGTATGATCGTGATTAAAACGATAACGCCCAACAACTAATAAACCACAGCTCAAAAACTCACATTATCTTTAGGTCATCGCTCTGAAAAATTGCCAACATTTTTATTATTATCCATACATAGGAGAAGGCGTAAATATAGCTGAGTCGTCTGGTTTAATATGGTAATGGTGAAAATGGTGACAAAGCATAATATAGCACAGCTGAGAGTATATGCAATAAATTATCACACGGTGGCGCTGTGTCACGAATGAATAACCAATGTGAAGGTCAGTCGCTTATCGTCACGTTACACTTCCCACGGAGAAAGGATTGTAATTCTACCTTTTATAACCGCATCATAATATTATGTACATAAATATTTATGTACATATATAAGAAGGTAACAGAAGAGTAGGCAAAGTTTGTAGATTGTTCATCCAAAGTTCGATGCCACATAATATGGTTGGTACGTAATGGTATATGAATGTAGCAGTAGTTATGGATGTGGTCTGAACTACCTGAGCTTAACTATTTCCACAGCTCAAATTACTCCACAGGTATGCAACCGAAAGAAGGTGCTGCTGCTGAAAGTAATTTGAGAAATTGAAGAAAATGTAAAAAAAAAAAAAAATTAAAACGTCTTTCGTTTTGTTCTTCAGTGTGTGTTGTCAAGTTTCAGTTTATTCAACTGTAAAAGTTCTCAGAGACACACATTGATATAACGTTCAGCTCAGCATTGATGAGTCAAAATCAAGTTTTATATTAATTTTAAAGACAAAAAAATATTCATAAAATCATACATTCATGCATACATAGATGATTTTTTTTTTGCTATTAAGTTTTATGTACATATAGACATATCGGGAAAATTTACCGAGGCGCGCAACTAATAAATTCTCACATATTAACAAGGAGATGAAGGCGCCATCTAGAAGACAACAAAAGTTAATTGTTCCAATTTGTTTTTTTCGCTTTCATTTAAATTGCGTCGTCAGTTGTGTTTTGTTTTTGTTTAAATAATTTCGAAAAGAACATTTTCCCATAGACTTAAAAATAGATGAAAATCTGTTTGTCATCTATGTGCACAACTACATATATAAAATAGCATTGCTTGAGATTCTGTGTGTTCCTCTTAATATATTATAGTGTCCGTAATTTAAATGAATGGTCAAGCTTCGTTCGGGTCAACTGGATCAAAAGTAGCAATTTCTGATTATTTTCTGTTATTAATTATTATCTCTCTTTCTTTCTGTACTCTATATACACACATAATTACCATTATGTTATAATTTAATTTTTTATAGTTTTAGATATATACGTATTCGTTTCATTTAATTAAAATATATGTATAAAATATTTAAAAAGATGCGTAAATTATTTTTAATTTTAATAAATTTCTAGATAAAATTGATGATCCGTTGTCACCTGGGGCCGGATTCTGTAACACGGAGAAGTGGAGAGTTTGGGAGATAAGAATTTTCGTTTTCCCCAATTAAAATTTCCTAACTCTCTATTCTTGATTCTCTGACATACATGGGGAGTTAGGGAAAAAATGCGAGTCTCCAGGAACGATAAAGGGTATCAGTTTTTGTTCTAGAGGGTTGAACTTTTCTTTTATGAGAAGGAGAGGAATGAGTGCGGTATAAAAAAAATTTGGGCTCGGGGCGAATGTGATAGAGGGAGAAAATTAAGCAGAGAAGGTGCCGGGTAAAATGGAAACGGAGTAACGGAAATTGAAATAAAATAAAAATCAAGAGTTGTAATAAATCGCAGCTCAGGATCTGTAAGATCGATAAAAAAACTGAGAAATTGCTTTGGTAATTATAGCTATGCATGGGTGTTATGGGCTATATTTTATAACGATTGACGCTAATATTAGCAAATAAATTTCCATGTCGCAATATTGATGGCCCCCAACTCTGAGTGGGAGGCTCGTAGAGCAGCCACCTCTCACAAGGGGATTGTACAAAATACGTCATATTTGATATCAAATTAAAGAGAGAGGAGAGAGTAATCGAGTAGTGTAGTTTGCTATTGATCATTTTAATGTCATAAGTTCGTTTTGCACTTGGGTCATATACACTCCAGTTCTTATATTTTGCATATATTTCTTCCGTTCTTTATTTCACATCTATTAGTATTCTGTTGTGAACATTTTTCTCATGGAAAGTGAATTTCCACGACTCACCAGTTCTTCATAATGATAAGTTGAAAATATGTCTATTTTTGTACAAACAGACTGCCATTTTTTCATCTTAAGAAGAACTGATTCACTTCTTTGGCAGTTATCTCCAAAATCATTCATCAGACTTAAAAATTAGGGGATTTCGATTTCATCCTACATACAAGCTTTAACTTGCATATTTAAAATTTTTATAACATCTCTTCTGTACTGAAACACGATCAAATTGACCATTTTCGCTTGATTTCAAATTTTACCAAAATCCATATTTCTCTGTAAGTATTGCAAGGATTTCCATAATTTGTTTTTGTAAATATATCCAGGATATGCGGTGAATTCATAAATTAATTTCAAAATTCCTAGGTAGCTAGGTACCTTAACAAAATACAACAAAAACAAGCAGTACTGTCAGTTGAGAAATATTCATTCTTCTTACTTCTCCACAACTAAAACAGCCGAGAGTTTTGTCGAAGATAACCTAATAAGATTAAGGTCATCAAGTTAACTTTGGTTTTGTCGAGTGGAATCGAGAGTTTGGTAATTCTCAATACAAATTCTCCCAGTTATAGAATTCCGGGTAGGCGAGTTAAGTGTCAGAAGAACTCTAATCTCCCCAACCTCACAACTCTCTGTGTTAGTGTTATGTTAGCCCCTGTAGATAAGAAGAGAGAATTTCTGAGCTTCTTAAACTAAACAAATACAGGTACACAGGGGGCAGCTACTCTTGAAACTATATCTGAGAATTTAAAATAATCTGCACACAAATTTGACTTTTCTAAAAACAATATGTTCCGATTGCGAGTATTGCTACTTAAATATTGTGGTTAGGTTATTTCTTAAAGGGTGTGGCTTTTTGAAAACACGTTTAATTCTGATTGTTTCATGTTTTGTTGAAAACTTTGATAAAAAATGAAAAAAAATTGTCTTTGTTTTTATCTATGCGATAAAAAAAATTGTAGAATTGACAGGCGAAAATTTTCAACCTATAGATTTTTATGATTTTAAAGATGGATCGACTCTAAAACACTGTGCGCAGTGGCGTATCTAGTTTTGTCAACTGGGGCGATTCCCAATTTGGCGCTTTCTAAGTCAATCAAAATCAAGAGTTGGTTATTAACAAGTAGGTACTGAACATAAATAAATGAATAAAATTATTTAAACAGTACCTACACATAATGATAAACTGTAAGTGAACTCTATGACCGATGGGGCGTTGCTTGCAATAACAACAATGGCTCTAAAAAGATTTGCAACTTTAACCTTTACTTTTAAATACCAACCAAAAATATAGCAGTTTGTATTAGGTATTAGGTCTACTTTCGACACATTACAATTATTCTCTTGAAACAAGTCGCTATTAAAGGTAGAGTTAGAATGGAATTTTGGACGCGAGGCTAGCGTTGCATTCGACGAGTTGGAAAAAATATGCTGTCAGATTTGAGATTCGACAAATATGTTTTCAACTTTTTGTTATTTTTTATGATGCTGCCAAAGCTCAAGGGATACCCTATAATGCCGTAGCACAGCCTTGGCAAGAAAGCAATAAGGGGTAGGGAATTGAGGATTATTGAGTTGAGTCAAGTAGGTGACGGTGCGCATTACTCTTGATTGTTTGTGGCTCATAGTTGGGGGGGGGGGAGATGATGGCAAACTGTTCCACATTCGTACTGTTCTGCTTATGAATGATTCGCGGAATTTCAGGTTACGGCCGAATTTGCGTTTGCGATGAAATGTAAAAATTCGCCAGATTTTTGAGTCACGAGCGTCGCTGCGATGGTATTCTAACACTGCGTACACGGCAAGCGTCGAGTCGGACCGAGGGGGGGAGAGGTGTCAGCGCGCAATTTTTTTTTTAATTGAATAATTATCGTAATCATTGATTCTGTTGATTAGCACATTATTATATTTTTTTTTTTTATAATTTAGGCAAAAATATAAACAAAATTGCTGCCCAAAGTGGACCGGCCTACGCGACTGAGTGCACGCAAAAATAAAAAGTGTTATTAGACGATGAAATGGTCTAATAAGTTCTAGCGCGGGTGTAATTCTCTCCGTGGATACCGCTGAGTCAAAGAAAAAAAAAAGACGCGAGTTGATTAGAGCAAAAAAATTCATGAAATTCAACCAACACCGGGCAAAAGTAGTAGTGTCATTGTGATAAGTAATGAAATTCGGATTTACTGCATTGTTGAGCTAGAAGGCAAGTCACAATCACTGCAACCTAGACAACTATTGTTGCCAAAAATCCTTTCGGAAGATCGTCGTACGGTCAATGCTGAATGGTATGTTTCAAAAAATGAAACAAATAAAAGGTCAAATTATTCTCAACCATAACAATGCTCTATCACACACTGCATCTTTAGAAGTCTTCACAAATGATCGGCTATCAGAAACCTTCGATATAAATTCCATAGTACCTACGTCAAGGATGTAAAATTTTGTCAATTATATTTAGGACTTAAACTGTCCTGGAATACAAGTGGAATTGATTTAAAATTTCACTGACTTGAATTATGCTAATGATATGCAACACCTACTTTAATATGTATCTAATTATTATAGTAACAACAATCAGAAAAAAACTGCTTGTCCTTTCATTGTAGTTAATTTTGATTTCGAAAAATGTTATTTAAATACATATGTAGATATACATAACTGATATAAGAGAAGACCTTATCCAGTGACGCCTAATGCGTCTAAATATAAGTTTTCCTTGCACCGTAGGCACTGTCGCGTCGAACAAAATCCAATTACAGACACCCAAGCTATTTGTGGAAAAGCACGTAATGGTGAGTGCTCATTAGGGGAATTACGTAACTTAACACTTCTCTACTGAACAGAATACCACAGATTACTTGGTAATGCATTGATTTGATAAATCACTTATATGTAGATATATTCTTTGATTTATTTATGCTGGTTACCTCGTAGAATACACGGTTGTGATAGTGTTTACTGTTGGCAGTTCTGTGGAGTCTAGTGCAAGCATGGGAAATCTGTCTCGAGATTGCTGAAGTGTTGCATATAGGCGGAGGATATGGTATGCCATATCAGATAGTACAGAATGTGATTTTGATTGCGGGTCATAGAAGTTACTTCTAGAGTAGCAGCTATGAAATTCGACCTATAATAGAACCTTGGAGAACACCAACTAGGATTTGCTTGAGTGGTAATTTATGATTTTCAAGTTCCACATAGAATTTATTAGATATTAGAAAATTATGGAGTTATACTAGTGAATTTAGGGAGTGAAGTTGTATCGAATGCTTTTTCGACATCAATAAAATCCGAAAGTTCCTCGAAAAGGCCATTAGGTTTTAATTTGATAACTAGTTGGTGATGTTATATACGTTGATAAATAGGCCGAGCTGACCTAGATCGTACTTGTTAGAGAGATAATGTGTTTAAGGAGACTAGAACTTGTGATTCAAAATATCGATCACAAACACACAAACAAACATATTTACTAATATTTAATTATTTTTATTACTCACATTATTAAAATATCTATGATAAAAATTAATAAAAACTTTTATTTTTTTTCCAGGTGAACTCTCTAAATGATTCACATGCACAATTAATGGTACATTGGCTAGGAGATGGATCTGATGTTATGATCTGTTTAGCTAGAGATCCACCCTTAAGTCCTATGGATGACCCGAAAAAAGTCACACAAATATCACCATCCTCAGTTTACTTTTCCTATGATTATGGCGACACATTTGTTAACAAAACTCATTTGTTTAAAGTGCTTGTAAATGGAACAGAACAAAATTCAACATTGGATCAATTTCTTACACATCAAAAATTCGATACGATCATTTTTACAGACTCGAGAAATAAGGCCATATTTCATGTTCCGGATAAAGGAGATGATATCAAGCGTTATATGGTGGATTTTACTCCGTCCGATATATCTTTCTATGAAAATGATGCTAAAACTTTTCTCGTTTTGGATAAAGTAGATGAAGAAAGGAAATTGTACTATACAATCGATGCAGGAGAAACATTTAGTTTACTACAGACCTACGTGAAATCATTTTCATGGTCATATGCAGAGGATATGCCACCACACTTATATGTGGAACGGAGGGAACCAACAAGTGAGGAATATTTTGTTTCTTTGTGATTTTGAAAGTCGAGTCAAGTCTGCGTGTGAATATTTGAATTCATTGAACTTTAACTTGAAACTTCTTTAATTTTCGCTGAGTCTTTTCGAAAATTCTTCAAAAGCACTTAGATAGGATAGAAACACTTAACTAAATTAAACAATTGTTCAAGAATCGATAAGATATGCTTTTACCTTTAGTTCTTGTATCTATCGATTTTGTACGTCCGATTCTTTATGTGTAATTTTTTTAGTAGACTCTACTTCTATACTCTTAGCCTAAATCTAAAAAACAGTTTGTATCTAAATTCTTTCCAATTTTATTTTAAAGATGTGTCATCTGTACTTTTCATGGATGCAACAGAATTGCTGAAGGCAGATTCTAAAAAGGAATTTCACTTACTTATGGAAAATGTTCAAGATTTTTATGTGAAAAAAAGTTTCGTTTTTGCTGTTAAAAAGGTAAAAATTATTATTTGCGAAGTAATTTATTTAAATTTCACCCACTCCACACAAAAACTCAGGTTATGAATACTAGTCAACTTTGGATATCCTACAAACGAGGTCGTTTTATCAAGGCCGACTTTCAAACCGAATTGGATATCAAAGGCATGCATATTGCTGACGTGGAAGGCAGAAGAATAATGGTTTCAGCTGCACATTCAGATGTTATATCTCATCTGTACGTGTCTGAAACTGATAATGATATGACTGTAATAAAATTCGTTCCTAGTCTAGAAAATGTATTTACTTTTATACCAGGAGTTATGTGGAAAACAGGATGGCTTGTGTAAGAAATTGCAATTCAGTTTTCTTTGCGTTCAGTCATTGTAGTAATTAATTATTTTGTTATTTTAGTCAAACAACAGAAGAAGCTTTTACAGATCTATATAAAGTTGAAGGATTAAAAGGAATTTATATTGCATCTAAAGTGAATAGATCGCCATCATTTAGAAATGGTCCAGAAGGATCAGTGGGTCCAGAACATTTGCTGTCGGTGATATCATTTGATCATGGTGCTGAATGGAGACCAATTACAGCACCTAAAGTTGATGATGAAGGACAACAGATAAATTGCACTCGAGAATGTAGCTTACATCTATCACAGAAATTTAGTTCATTGTATCCAGTTACAAGGTAAATGTACAGGCAAAACTTTATTGGATCCTGTTTTAGTAATCTCTTATGGGAAATAAGTCTGTCTTCAACTTAGTTATATGTCCAATCTATTAGTGTCTTCATTCAGAGAACAGATATCGTCGTCCACATATTTATAGGACGAACAACTCGTATACTTGATATGGGTGTCAATTAGTAATTTTGCTCAACGTGTTGCTGCATATAAGACGTTATTCAATTATTGTGAACTTTATTGAGATTAGGAGATAACCAGAAAACCCCATAAAATTTTATAACACGAATACAATCCGAAATTGAAAAAAACATATTTCAGAAAATATTTATCTTTACAGATCCGTTACAATAATGAGCTCAAAACTATCTCCAGGTGTTATTATGGCATCCGGAGTTGTAGGAAAATCTCTGAAAGGACATCCTGGCGTATTTCTATCCCGTGATGCTGGATTGACTTGGAAGCAGGTCCTTAAGAACTATCATTTTTTCAATTTTGGAGATCATGGGGGCATTTTAGTAGCTGTAAAGTATTTCAAAACAAAAGGAGAAACACGCGAAATTCTCTACTCAACAGATGAAGGTGAAAAATGGAATTCATTACCATTTCACAGTTCAGATCTAAAAGTTTATGGTCTTATGACTGAACCGAATGCCAACACTACCATCTTTACCCTGTTTGGATCTGAAAAACTCGAACATCTATGGCTTATCATAAAAGTTGATTTAAGAAAGGCTTTCAATTATAATTGCACACCTGATGATTATAAATTTTGGGCCCCTAGCTCACAAGATGGCGACTCATTAATGCCCTGCATATTAGGAATGCAACAAACATTCCAAAGACGAGTACCGCATTCAAATTGTTACAATGGAAAGAATTACGAGCGCCCAATAAAAACTGAAATTTGTCAATGCAATCATTGGGATTTTGAATGTGATTTCGGTTTTTCCCGCCTAAATCGAAAATCTCCGTGCGTATTTAAGAAATCTATGCTGCCTCTAGTAGATCCATATAAAATTCCTGAGAATTGTAAACAAGGTAATTTCTATAATCGAACCCGAGGCTACAAGAAAATTGAGGGAGATGTTTGTGTTGGAGGCTATGAAAGTCGTTATCATCCTCAAACAATACCGTGTCCATTCGAAGAGGTGAAAAGCTTTGTTATGGTTGCGCAGAGAGATCGAATCTCAAGACTTGATTTGATTAGTGGAAAGAAGGAAGTGGTCCCCGTGCAGAATTTGAAAAATGTCATCGCTATTGATTTCGATATCAAACACAATTGTGTTTTCTTTGCTGATATTATGTCCGATAAAATTGGCAGACAGTGTCTTGATGGTAATCAAACTGCTGAGATTCTTGTGGAAACCGAACTGGCATCAGTTGAAGGGATGTCTTATGATTGGCTGTCGGAAATGCTTTTCTTTGTGGATGGTACTAGATCGAAAATTGAAGCTGTCAAGACATCAAGAGATGAATTTGGTAAGTATTTATGCCTGCATGTATAATGCAATCTTTTTCAATTTCTCCTGTTTGTTTTCAGCTCGAATGAGGGTTACAATAATCGATTCAGAAAAACTAGTAAAGCCACGAGGAATAGTTACACATCCAATTGAAGGATATCTATTTTGGACGGAATGGAGTACAAATAAACCATCTCTTTCCCGTTCAAATCTTGATGGTTCCGATATTCGGATGCTTTTCACAAAACCCGATGTCATTTGGCCGAATGGCGTAACAATTGATTATTTCGCACAGAGAGTGTATTGGGTTGACGCCAGTAAAGACTATATCGGCAGTTGTGATCTGAATGGAAAGAGTTTTGTCAAAGTTCTCCAACAAGATTCCCGTGTTGCACATCCATTTGCTGTAGCTGTGTATAAAGATCAAATGTATTGGGATGATTGGAAAATGAATTCAATATTTGCTGCTGACAAGGATCATGGTATTATGATTCAAGCGATTGCCTATCAAATGACAAATCTAATGGACTTGAAAGTTTACGCCCATTCTCTTCAAGAAGGTACTAATGCTTGCTCAAAGAAAAACCACAACTGTAGTCATATTTGTGTTGGGGCTCCTAAGGAGGGATTTTCTTGTCTCTGTCCTGACGGTATGCTAAGATCTTCCTCAACAGGTGAATGCTTGTGTCCGGGTGAGACTCAACCATTTGCAAACAAAACTTGTCCTATGCAAGCAAATACTTGTGCCCCAAGCTATTATACTTGTCAGAATAAATTATGCGTTCCCGCTCTGTATAGATGCGATGGAGAGGATGACTGTGGTGATAGATCTGATGAGCAAGGCTGCTCTACTTCAGCGAATCCACCATGTCCTCCACATATGTTCACTTGTAAAGTGAGCAATAAATGTATTCCCGAATATTTTGCCTGCGATTTCGATATCGATTGTGATGATGGGAGCGATGAAGAAGGTTGCAAGTTCAATGATTGCAAATCTGGGGAGTTTCGGTGTAAGAATGGACGATGTATAAGTCATCGTTGGGTATGTGATGGTGAGGATGATTGCCGGGATAAATCCGATGAAGAAGGCTGCCCATCAACAAATATTACAGCAGTAACGTGTAAATCAGATGAGTATCGTTGCAATTCGAATGGGCAGTGCATTCCTAACCAATGGAAATGTGACAATGACTATGATTGCCCTGACGGTTCTGATGAATCTGAATCTGAATGTAAAATCAAGGATTGTGATATGTGGGAATTCAATTGCGGCGACGGTAAATGCATTTACAGATCGTGGAGATGTGATGGAGACAAAGATTGCAAGAATGGCGCAGACGAAGAAAACTGCACCCATACAGTACCAACGAATACTGGTAGTAATTTGTTCCCATCTGTAGTTTGCCATGATTGGATGTTTAAGTGCAGTAACAACAAGTGCATTCCAATGTGGTGGAAATGCGATAAGGTAAACGACTGCGGTGATGATAGTGATGAACTTGGTTGCTCTCATGGTGGGAATAAAACAACTACTACAACAACAATAAAACCAAATGATGGAGCGGTAGAAAAACGTTGTCTAATTAATCAATTTGAATGCAACTCGGGTGATTGCATTTCCAAAAGATACGTGTGCGATGGTATTATAGATTGCAGTCCTGATGGTGAGGATGAAAAGAACTGCCCACCTAATGCAAGAGAGCTATGTGGCGTAGGAAATTTCCGTTGTAGAACAGATCATACGTGCCTTCCAATGTCGAAATATTGCGATAAAGTTATACATTGCTCAGACGGAAGCGATGAAGAAGATTGTGATAAGAAAAACATAACTACACCTGGAGAGCCAATTCAATGTCAACCAGCATATTTCCATTGCGATAATACATGTTTCCTTCTCATGAAACGCTGTGATACCAAAGTGGATTGCTATGATGGTACTGATGAAGAACGCTGTGATGAAGTCAAACGGGTATATCAAGTAACTAGGCTTATGATTGAATCCCGTAGTGTTAATGAAACTTCGTTTATTCTCTACTGGTGGTTAACGTCACCCTCACCAGTAGTTCAAATTGAATTCTTACCGTCGATTGCTTTAGCTGGTACAAATGCTTGGCAGAATCAATCAAGTTGGATATCAGAAAGACAGCATCAATTTCGCAATTTAAAACCGTATACCAAATACAATTTGACAGTTTATGCTAAAGTTCGCGATCAAGACCCAGCACCGCCATATTTGTATCATGATATCACCACTGGTGAAGGTATTCCTAGTGAACCGCTTGATGTTAATGTAACACAATTGAATGGATCAAAAGTTCAAGTTAGTTGGAGCCCTCCAAAAGATACCTCTGGCAAGCTAGTTTCATATAATGTTTACTACAGACCACAAACACAATCAGTTGGTCCAGCACAAACGAATAAGGTTCCTGCTCAAGAGAATTCCATTATTTTGGATTCTTATTTTAGAGGAAATACAACGTATGAATTTTGGGTAAGAATATTCTATACTTTACACTATTCCCTTATCTATAAATTTCCTTTGTCTTTTTGTAGGTTCGAGCTAGAAATGGTAAACACGAATCATCCAGCTCAAAAATGGTTGATGTCACTTTTGATGATCTCTCAAACATAGACTTCCTTCAACTGTTGATGGTAGCGGATGTACAAAATTCGTCTGTCACATTGAAATGGCAAGAAGCCAAAGGTGCAGATGGTTACATTATTCAACCAGTTTTGCCATCACCCTTTCCGAAAGTGGAACCATTAAAAACTAATGAAACACAAATTGAAGTGAAAAATATGATGGCTGGTGTTCTCTATACATTTAGGGTGTCTGCATATGTGAAAAATTACGTTGGAAGACCGCACTCAGTAAAAATCACTCTTAAGGGGGATCCCCTTCCAGAAGTACAAAATGTCAAATTAAAACATGATACAGATTTCGTTCGAATGACATGGAAAGAACCTAAAACAAGCTTGAAAAATATCACTTATGGCGTTTACTATGGAACTTCAATTCTTGAGTTGTTTGAAAGTAAGTAGTACGCATGCATATGAATTATGTGCAAATTACAAGTTAAATTAATTCTATTATTTTCTATAGAACCGCGTATTATAACTCAAGAACTGTATGCCAATCTAACTGGTTTGATGCCATGCGAAGTATATCTGATAAGTGTGGGTATTATTGGACCTATTGGACCTGGACCTTTAGGTCGTGATCCTATTGTCTTGGAAACAAATTTGAATGACAAGAAACCACCTATAAATCTTGTAGGTAACATTGATCCTAAAAATCGAACGCTGACAATAAATTGGGAGCACAATTGTCCAATATCCGATTCATATCCACCATATTTGATTACCGTAACGGAATTAGTAATGAACAAGACTCAAAGAGTGGAATTGAAGCGATCAACAAATAAAACGCTTTCACACTATATTACCGACATTCCATATGGATCAGAATATAATATAAGCGTATCAGCAAGTATTAAAGATGCTGAGCCTGCATTTATTACTGTTAATGCACCAAAACTGCGTGGACCGCGACAATTAAAAGTTACGCCAGAAAGAAATGGTTCTTTTGTAGTTCATTGGAAGGAATTGGTGTATCCATATGATTTTCCGTAAGTAAAGTTTTTTTTTTCTTTCTGTATTATTTGGATTTAAAAGAAAAAGAAAACAAGGAAGAAATCAACCCATAAAAACAATTTTTCACTATAAATAATTTATATGCAAGGCCGATTGATATTTATTTAAATTTCGTGTGTGTGTGTGTGAGTGATGCCAAAATGCATTGTTATCATGGACAATTTCAGCTCGATTGGATACCGGGAAGGATATAAAAAAGCTTTATTGGTCAATTAAGACCAATTCTTACTATACCCTAGATGAATTAATTTCGTATGTTCACCCCTATCTGTAAATTTGATTGTTAAAGTAGTTTTTCGCATCTATTTCTAGAACGGATCTCGGACAGTAAAAATTATTATGACCAATTTCATAGAATTTTATATTCTGAATAAAAACGTCTATGATAATAAATTTTCACAACATTTTTTTGTAAAAAGCTGTAAAAAGACCGATTTAGTCTATTTTTGAAATTATATTTACTATTTCTATGAAAACGTCGTGTACAAAATATCAGAGCTCTACGTCTACACGTTCTTAGACAATGTCCAAATATATAGCGTGTGTGCTTGAATGGTGTATCCAGGATATTTGTAATTTTAAACAATTCAATTCCTGATAGAGCGTTGTTTATAAAATGCAAATTGAAAGTCTACTTGTATATAATACACGTGGTTACGTTGAGAAAATTGACAAATTTAAAAATGATGCAGCAATTAGGTACGAACTTACGTCACTATAACTGTTCTTTAAAAAAATAAAAAAAACTGACCCTGAATTTATTTTGTCAATTTTGCATAAATCTTGCACTGATATTCCTTAAATAGTGGCGCCATTTAAATCTTTTTTTCTATTATTTTATATTCTCATAATGATTTTTTCTAAATATTTTTTTTTACAGATTTACTTACGAAGTGGTGATCTATGAAGGACTATGGTCAAATCGTACTACAGATTATCCAGGATTGGTAAATCGTATAACAGGAAAAACACCTCCAATCGTTATAAATCCTGAAGATTTTGGTGGAGAAGCTGCTCTTGGTAAAATTTTTACCTTTGGAATACGTATTAGAACAAATAATGGTTTTATGTCGAGCATATCAGAAACAGAAAATGTTGAAGTTCAGCCAGATGCGAAATGGTTTAGTGAAGTTATGCCATCAACAACATATGCGTGGCTTATTATAATTCCAATAGTTTTAATAATTTCATTGGCGCTAGTCATTCTATATCTTGTGCAGCGACAGAGACGATTGAAAAATTCATTTTCACGTTTCGCTAATTCACATTATGACACCAAAACTGGTGCTACACGAATTGGTGATACATTCGATGATGATGATCGTCCAAATCCGAATGATCATCATTCAAGGTTCACTGATGATGAACCACTTGTTATGGCGTAAAAGAGTGAAAAAAAAAAACGGAGAGAGAGATACGGGGACTATTTTGTATTATAATATTGTTCTTTACATGTTTTATTGAAAAAAAAAAAAAAAAAATCTCTCAATTTATAAAATATGTGTGTGCAGAGACTAAGAGACGACTAAGAGTGAAATAAGAGAGAGAGAAAAGATATAATATTTGGTCCGTATCATGTAACTACAAAAAACACACCGGAAGTATTTATCTGTCGTTATCATACTTATTTTTAAGAATTCATAACCGATAAGGTGAGTGAAATTTTTAAATTTTGTTAACTATATATATACTTACATATCTATTGTGTGTGTGAATGTGCGGTCAAATGGATCTAAATTCAAAAAGTCGATTTTTGTTCCAAATCTGATATATAAATGGGTATGAATTACCTATACAACCGCTAATTTCTAGGATAGTCAGGATAGGACCATATTCCTCCAGAAGAAGAAGAAAATCCTAGTTTTTTTTTTTTATTATTATTACTGATAAAAAAGAGATAGAAATAGAATTTAATCAGAAATTTAACTAATTTCGATTGGTGAATTTTATGGAACTATAACTTCGTCATATTTCTCCGAGATCCACTTTTCGTTATTTCTGATCTGAATTTCAAAGATGTTGTGCTTATCAATGCTACCAACATACAATGATCAATTTTCAGATAGAGCTATTGGATAATATTTTTTTTTCCCTGAAGATTTTTTAAATGTATCATCTAATCTCTAGTTTTGATTTTTATTTCATATTAAAGGGAGGTTCAATTCGTAGATACTGTTGATAAATAGACTGTTGCTCAGAGCTAAAATCACTGACAGCTTATAATAAGATATAATAAGATGTTTATGAACTTTTTTCCTCTTATGTTCTTTTTCTTCATTGGGCGCGTTCACTGCCACCGAAATAGTGACTTTTTGTCGACTACGAGTCACTACCGAGCGTTCACTCCGCCAAATTTGACAGTAAACTACTACGCTTGACTACGACTATCGTTCACTCCGCACTTTGAATGTACTAAATAGTCGACTACATTCGACTACGCTCAGGAGGATAGTCGATCGTAGTCGGTGTGACAGCACTACACTACGCCAACGATTACGCTACCAAAGTGGCAGTGAACGTGCCCATTTTCCATTATTTTGTAATCCTCTGGGTACGAATTTATCTTAGCAAACATGAATTTAAAAATATCTAATGTAGAAAGTACTTAGGATCTTGAATAACGCCAATTTCACTTATCATTGAGAAGTGACACAGGGTACTGTTTAATGAGATTGAGAAAAGTTCAGAGTCCATAGCAAGGCAGTTAAGATTAACTATCAAATTAAAAGTAGAGTATAAAAAAAAGTCATACAATACATTTTTCTGCAATGTCAACACAAACTTAACTAATAGTTGTCAGTTGTTTCTACAGCTTTCTCTAAGTTCATCATCCTTGAAAAAATTAGAGCAGAAAATCTTGCTAGCGTTGCTACTATGGTCTAATTGGATCAAAATTTCCTCATTCTTTTTCTCTATCTGCAAATCCGCATCTCTTCAAACCATCTCTCTTTGAGCTGCTTTTATTTAAGAAAGACTTTTTATTCTTTAGTTCTTTAATACATTGTAAGAAAGTTAGATGGGTTATTAATAAGTAAATTGGAATCATCATGAATTTAAAAGTCTGCAAAGCTTGAAGCTGTTTTAGTTATTTTTGTTATAAGAGAGAGTCATTTATTTTATGAATATTTACAAGGACTTACATTGTAATACTTCTTTAAATTAAAAATAAAGAATTAAAATCAACTAGGTATACCTAAATTTGTTGGTGCCAATTTTTACACCAAAATGGCCCCCTTTGTATATTTTGAGTGGCAACGCTGACACTCCAGTTTACACGATTTCTACTGTCATCTGCTGCCCTGTTCTCCTCTAGACTAGAAAAGCTTATTAAACAGACTCCCAATGAAGGAAATTGAATTCCATTTGATTTTCCTAATGCAGAAAATTGAATACATATCATTTAATTTAAATCATTTTCATATACAGTGATTTTGCAGAACCATTGAAGACCAGAATATCATGTGCACTCAAAAATTTTCATAAACAGTAAGTCTTAGAAGCGAATCAGAAAACCAATTCCGAACTGTGAAATTTATTTTGTGATTGCCAGAACGGGAACCTTGTCTGTCGGTATATATATATATATATATATATATATATATATATATATATATATATATATATATATATATATATATATATATAAATGTGACAGAAGCTAAGATAAGTGTTTACTTGTGTACATCTCAACTATGTTTCTTGCCTTGCTATGAACAATAGTTACATTAACGTACACTAATATGAGAAGATATAATCACATTGGCGCTTTTTATGTACAAATCAAATCATATCAATAACCTTTTACATAATGGTAGCGTTCAGACACTATTCGACTAATTCGGTTTTTCAACTTGCGCGGAAATCTAGTAGTTGAGGACTTACTGTACTTGATTTTATGCGGTTGAACGGTTGATGACGACTTATTTGTTTATGCCATCTTGACTGCACACCACACATTTCAATTTTATTTACCAATATCAATCAATTTTATCAGGATAATTAATGTGAAATTAAAAAGCTAGGTATTGTCTACTTGCTACTATTATTACAATAACAAATCTATAGAAAATTACGTTTTTTTTAATATGATTAAAACTCGAAATTGCAAATTTTTAATTTTTGATTTTTTTAACCGTGTACCACAGATATGTATGCATATAATTATGTAAATATTTAAGTAATCTGATCATTTTTTCAATTAACTGTCGAAAAAAAATGAAATTTGCTCAAAATTACGTTACATGATGAATGCGGCCACCATGTATAACAGTTATATAAGTATTTATTATTTGCATGTGCGCTATAAGAAAGGATCTGAGAGTATTCAATTAAAAAGGCGCAGAATAGAAAACAATTTTTTTTTATCAGTAATAATCTTCAAGTTTAAAGATGCAGTTGTTACGGTTCATTGGCGCTTTTAAAAATTATCTAAAACAAAATTATTTATGAAACATACGCCTGTGAACACTATAAAAAGCCTTCCATTTTTTTTTTTTCAATTTAATATTAATGCGCTCATATCACAGATCCTTTTCTTTCTATTTATAATTTTCACCTAAAAGTGTTAAAATGAACTGATATGTCGCAAGCATTTATTTTAAGTGTGAGTAAAAAAATGTCCTTGGAACGTTTTTAAAACTATGAAATCTAAAAAGAAAAACATTTTTCTTTTTGCATTTTTAAAAGAAAGTACCTTTGTAGGAAGATTTTTTTTTATATATGTATATATGGTGTTTAAATGTAATAAAAAAAAACTGGACATGACCCATGTTTCCTAATATGATGATAAAAAATAATGAAAGACGAAAAGATTATAATAAACATTATAATTATTGTGTATAGTAGTAATATTGAAAGTGACGAGAGAATCATCTTTATTCGCGGATGAATAAGGATTTTGATTTTTAATTATTACATAGATATCCTTTGTTTTTAAATTAAGTTCTCTAACCAAAGCGTGCTTCTTTCATCAATTATTATTGTAGTTATTATTAAATTCAGGGGTGCTATAATGGAACTCGTAAAGTTTCTAGCCAAGGCTATGTATGTATGTATGAATGCATGTACAAGTTCCATAATAGTAGGGACTGAGTTTTTATTTTTATTTTATTTTTAAGTTTTAGTTATTATTTTTTTTTTTGTGAATACATATAATATGCCTTTAGATTTATTCTCCTCAATTTTTTTTGTCTTGTATAATTACCTAAAATGATGAACTAAAGAGTGAAATAATATTAAGTTGTATTTCTGTTTATTCTTTTTTAGTTTTGTTTTTAAGAGTTTATTTAAAAAGAAAAAGATTTTTTTATAAGAATAATAGATGTGTTTTAATTTCATTTTAATTTCCATTTTTTACTCAGCAATTTTGAGAGCTGTATATTGCGATCCGTATGTGGCGTCCGTCTCTAATGATAGCTGGTGGTGATTATTTATATATAAAAGGCCTTTCCTGTATTTAATTTTTTTTTTTTCAAGATCTTATTGATAAAGAAATTCTATCTTTCCACTCTGAAGTAAGAATATAATATAAATAACAGATGAAGAATTGTTGAACAAAAGACTTGTTTCACATATTTTCTGAGCAGTTAACTATCTAAAATTCGTATAAGTAAACTTGATTTTATTTGACTGCTGACAAAAAGTTGGGGGTTAGTTTTGTGTTGGGCGATTCTTTTATGTTTCTCTGTATATTGTACTATATACATATTACAATGCTGCACATGCAATCTCTAATTTTTTATTTGATTGTGTGTATTTAACAGTTTTAGCCTTGAAAACAGGTTAAAGGTGGAAAGTGCTAAGTCTAGGTTGTATGAGGGATGAGTTTTCAACTCACTATCTTTTGTTAGAGTAATTATTGTGAATCAAATTCATTATTATCCTGGATTTTTTTTAAACAAATTCTGGTAAGCAAATAACTGTATAGCATTCACATATGAACGATTTTTTTATGCAATCGTAACCACATAACCAGATCGGTGAAAAATTGTAACAATTATTATTTTTTCCTCAATCAGCAAATTATTTTCGGGGTCAAAGAAGTAAATTGAAAGTTTCATCTCTAGTAAATCTATTTGTATGAAGGATTTTTATGCTCCAAACGAGCCCTTTTCTGGTTCTCTATCAAGTTCAGTACCTCCATTAATAATATAGTTTCCTTAATACACAAATCCCTGGCAGATCTGCACGAGATTTGCCATTAAAGAAACAGCATTCACTAGTGAATTTAACGTCAAGAGGGGAAGGCTACTTCTATTTTTTCTTTGAAATGTTCGGGGGAGTTTTAAGGATGATTTGTAATCGTAAAAAACAATAACTCGCAAATCTTTTCAACTTAATCCCATTTTTTCTTTTTTTAGATATTTGCAGAAATTAAAACCATATCTGACTCAAAAAAATAATGACGAATTATTATGATGAAATTTATTGCGGAAAGTTTCGGCCTGTAATTGGATGTAAAACTTATGCGACCTAGCTACTACATAACATGACAACCATTATCACTTCATCACAGAGAAAAATTCTATGATTGGATATCCTTAAAAAATCATTATCAAGTAAAGAATTACATTAAAATTTCACGCACCTCTTCTAATTTCGGTAGTAAGCGGACTAAGGGAATATAATTGTAAAACCATTAAAATACTTATGCAGAATATAAATAAAAACTTACAATAAAATTGCTAAGGTAATTGTAACTTTACGTCGAGACACTGCTATTTTAAAAAATATTATTAGTTCAAAAATACTTAGCAGTCTTTTATTTTCGGTTCAAGATAGTTCCTCTGGATGCACTCCTTTTTGGTTTTGACTTGACTATTCAAGCCGGTCTCAACGTGTATATCATCCCCTTTATGTAAATCTTTAGTGTCATTCAAATGTAACAAAAGATTTTTCAGATCTCTGTCTGTATCCACCATTTTTAAATACTTATAATAAATCCTTAGCACACTGACGCCTCGGGAAAGGTCTGACAAGCAATAGTTAATCGTGCTCCTTAAATATTGCTAGTGCTAGTTTTTCAGCTTCTAATCCTCGAGAGCTTTTAAAAAGTGCAATTTTAACTTCTCCATAGATGGCGCAAGTGAGAAAATTTTTAATTTTTAATTAGCTCGCCCTTCATCTATAAAGAACACTTAAAACACCGCACAATATGCGAATTCTATCGAGTAATTTGATGAGATTTTGGATTTCATATCAGTTTTTCAAACTTATAAGCAATTCTTTATCGGTTTTCACTATTTTTAAATTTATCTTAATGTGATTTAATCCGAGTAAATACATACATTTCTCGCGGACTGTAAATTAGTTATTGGTGTTTATGAAAAAATACCAAAATTTTGGACAATGAATAGAAAAGTTTTAATTATTTTTAGGAAAATAAGTTTAGATAAGTGAATATGATGTATTGATGTAAATACGTGAAAATAAAATATTATTATTAAAGTTTTCTTGTTTTTTCTGTCGCTTGGGATATTCGCAAATTTGCTACACTCAACGGAAACTTAACTGCAATTTTGTCTCTGGAAAATATTGCAAAATTTGTTGATGCAAATTATAACATGTAAATGCACAAAATTTTTTTTTTTAGGTATTTGAGAATTAAACAGTAGTAAAATGTCGTACCAACAAATAAGATGTGCTGCTGCAATAACTGTAGCTACTTTCATGAACAAATAAAAAAAAATGCAGTACACGTATATCAATCATAGAATGAATAAGTTGCAGACAAAGTTTTGGATTTCACCAACGCTTGTTTGGGGAATTATAAAGTAAGAATCTTGGTGCAATTCGGAGTTTTCTGCGTATACCTCAGGAAGATTTTGAAGTTATCCTTATACCCTGCTATCACTAAGAGCGCCCTGGCAAAATAGAGTGCTCACACCGGAAGCGGCGGATTTTATCCTAATGTATTCTAGTTTCGATGAAGAAGTTCTGTTATTAGTTACTCTGGTTGAAGAAACACATAGTAAAGTGATGAAGTTCGATTACGAATACTTTAGAATGCCAAAAGCCTCATTTAACGAATTGCGCCGACTTGTTGCGAAAGAATAAGAAATCTTGCCGCCAGCAGCAGCGGAAATATTGTTTTTTTGCGACTTATAGATTTAATTTTGCAAAAGCAATCGCGCATCGGCAACCGCAAAACACTGCGCCGCGCCGCTACCACTTTATTTTAATAATAACGAAAATAATATCGAAAAATGAAAAACAAATTTATGAAATGCATAGGGTAAACGCACCAATTCGCGGCCATTTAAGGAAATGTCATCCTTACAAGAAAGGTTTTTAGTAGAATTTACTTAATGTGGATGTTTAAACTTTTGTAGTACAATAGTAAGCTGAATATTTATCTTTTAATTTAAATTAAAAACTCAAAACATTTATCTAGTCTGCATAATAATTAAAAATATCAGTGTATACGGAAATCACCAGTTTGTGTCCAGGTTAAAAAAAAGAGTTATAAAAACTGCTTTTATATGGGTTTGATAAATAAATGTCGTTTTGAAAAATACGACTTTATTACGTTTTCGTTATTCCTGATTTGAAAAACCATTAAAAAATAATAAGTTACATATGATAAAATTCACAGTAACATAACACTCTTCAGATTAAAACTATGTAATTCAATTCAAACTGTGTTGTTTTACACAATAGCATCGTTTAAATTTCATTAAATAAAAAGGAACAAATCAAGAAGGAATTATAAAATGGAATTCAAATTAGAATAATAAAACAAAACAAAACTCTGGGTCATTCCTCTCCACTTTTATTATGGATTGAAAGTTGTTGATCTAGTCGCCAAGATGGTGTTATATCTGAAGCTCACTCTATAAATGCCGGTGTGCCCCAGGGCTCTATTAGCTCTCCATCTTTTCTCTTTTAATCTCATCCATAGTTTTGCCGATTACAGTACCTTGATTTTGCTTATTCCTTTGACACTCTTCGGACTTCAAGAGAATGGCATATGTGTAAAACGAAATTGAATGATTAGATCATTGAATAACGATCTTGACAATATCCTCGGTTGTGCAAAGTGATCGCGTCGAATTACATGCGCCTAAGATCCAAAGCTAAGTCATCTCTTTAAAACAAGATCATCACTTACCATTGCCGTTTCTTTGATGAGGCATTAGTTGAAAGCATTAACAACTGCTGGTTATCCCGTTTGCTTGAAAAACTCACATAGCTCCAATGTTAAGTGGGACTTGTGGCGCTCAACAAAAAAGGTAAGGTAAATACAAGAGCTGTATTTAAGTTTTGTCTTTAATTATTTTGGGAACAGTTCATATTTTTCATTTTAGTAAATTATTTCCTCGTTTACGCAAACCCAGTTGCTCTCTTTATTGCACAACCGAGCTTCTGGCGCATATTTGCGAGAAAATTCTTACAACGAACAACAGTTGAAATATTTTATTAGCAGCAATTTGCGCTATCAATTTTTTGTGTACATTAGTAAATGTTGCTTTTAAAATAAGATTTGCAAACATTTTTCTTTTGTTCGATAACATATTTTATTTTTAATTACGCTACATTCAAAGAATTCAGAGAATTTTCACTCCTTGAAATCCTTATCTATCCTCCCTTATCTCCTTAAGATCCTTATCTACTACATTTTTTTTCTAAATTTACTACATAATTATATAGCCGCCGATGTGACAGCACTGTGGCTGTGCTGTTGCTGTGCTGTGGCACAGTCGTCACAGTAAGATTTATTTCGGCTCCAGTGGTTTCGTGTTTTTTGTTAGTCTAAAGAATACATTCAAAATTCAATTAATTATAAAAAGTAAACTCACTAATTCTCATTAATATAAACTAAAAAACAAAATCAGTCATTGCCTAGATACATTATTCCGTAGAAAAAAATGTCGGTAAAATTTCAGCTAGTTGTTCTCTTAAGGGCTTTTCTCCTCTGTGTTGTAGGTCTTCCTGTTGTAAAAAGTTTGCGTTATGGTTTTGAAGCGGAAGTGTTGCATGTTAATTATGATAGTGAATTGAGTGAAATGCGAAAACCGATTGTGATTGATGCAAACAAAAATTCGGAATATGGTGGTGGTGCGGACGGGAATGATGGTATACAACAGCGTATAAAGCGAGAGATTACTGCTGCTGGAGCTGTCCAAAACGAAGGTTCAACAGAGCACAGCAATGAACATAAAAACATCTCAATAACGGTAAGAAATTTTTATGAATGAAAAGTACCCGTTTTATTTATGACAAACTATGTCCAACTTGCAAGAAGTTCATGAAAATAAATATTTTGAAAATTTTCAATGGAAAAAATCGATTTTGTTCTGTTTTCCTTCTGTCCTGCTTTACATTTACACCCCTTGAGCTACTTGTAAAAGTTCCCGAGTTTCTCGTTGACGTCCTTTTCTTAGAAATTTGAACTACCTTTAATCGATTTGACCTTCCTGATAGAATGTTCACATTTGTGTGTGTTTTTTTTAAAGACTACCGAAACTGGAATGGCAAGATTTTTATTATGCGTGGGCACAATATTTTATGATGTCATCATCTCCATTCCGTATGATTTTGTTGTTTACATTATTCAAATTCATAATGAGTCGAGTCAGACACTTGTGGAGATCAGAGGAGTCATTTGCCCCCCAATTCTTAATTGTGCGCATATCTACATATCTATCTTGTATCTCTGGTTATGTTTTTTTTTTTATATCCTCCAACCACCATTCTCTCTAATTCTAGCCTGACTCATCAAATTTACTTATACTATATTTTAACCTCTTCTCACACAGTGTCTAGTTTAGCTGGTATTGAAAAGAGTACTTTATATTATAATATGAATTATAGTCCTATTTATTTTAGAATTTTCCTATTATTTTGTAAAAGTAATTTGTTGCTATTTTAATACTTGTGTGTGCTTTTCAACTTTCGATTATTCATAAGATAAATTCAGATGTATGTAAAGGCCCATTCAGACTCGGCAAGTTACTTGCACAAGTAGAGACTCTGTTCACTTGCCCTCGTAGGTGCAATCAATTCTTTTGATAAGTTGGAAATCTTTTCCACTTTTTTCTACTTTTTAAGGCAAGTCCACACTTAACTTCAGTTTTATGTGAATTTTAAACGTGGCGGATGGTGTTAAATTGTTAGATGAACTTGATATTGTGGAAGTTGTCAACCTTGCATCACATTTAAAAAAAAAAGAATTAGTTAGAATTTGTATTCCTCAAAATGATTAGAAAGAGGTTGATCCAAAACGGGAATATCTGAAGTGATGAAAGACAAAATTGAGGACATAGCTATTAAACGAAAGAGAAAATAAACATGTTTGGGTACGATAATGGTTAGACCGAAGATCTGATTAAGGTGCTTCTAGTACCCTTCTTAAAGAACTAAAGGCCGAAACACAGTGTGGGCATAAGCGTAGCCGGCGTTTAACAATTCCTGTAGAATACATGAAAAGAAGTTGGACAAGCTCTAATGGTAAAATCGGCTGCGCTGAGCAAACGCTAGGGTAGCTCTAGTTTCTACTCCAGCGCAACATTAGCATTTGATAACATGATTTTCGTTATTTACAGTCTGCAGCTGATATCATTTTAGTTAATTCAGAAGTATCTTCTCAAGAAAAGTTGATTAGTCTGGTGCTAGATGTGAAGCTTTAAATCTAGGGAAAAAAATAAAAAAAAGTCAGGAAATAAAACTTGTCAACACTCGCACTGTGTTAAACTAAAGTTCACTATGCTGAAGTTATCAAAAGTCGGCTGAGTCAAAGTCATGTACGCTGGCACTGTGTTTCGACCTTAATTCTTGAAGATAGGCAAGCGTATCGGAATTATTTACGATTATCACCGGAAAATATGACTGTTAATGTAATTTTGAAAAGAGTTGTTTTAAATAAACTTTTATCCAAGTAACTTGCCGAGTGTGAACTGGCCGTAAAGCTCATTCAATCAATCTCGCACTCAATGGGAAAATCCCTAACTTGGCCTTTTAGCTTAAAATTGAATACATTAAAGTTTGAGCTTGCTTTAATAAGTTCAGGAAGCTTGATATAGATTTTGATTGGCGTGTAGATGAGTCCTTTTCTGATTCTATATGCTTTTGGTTGCTGCAATCTTAGTTTTTTTTCTATTCCAATGGTTATGTACGTATACTTATGTGCCTGTCAATTAGTATATTTGTTTTGATGAGTCCACGAGTAACTTTATTAATAAATTTAGCTTTTTCAAATTATATCATTTCATTAATGCTTAGAGTTTACATGTAATTCCGTCAAAGCTGCTCTCCCAGGCATACTCTGAATAGTATTTTTAAAGCTTTATCCATCAATCTTTTTACCTTCATTTTTTCGGATTGGATGCGCTGACCACGCTAGTAATCCGTATCTAATAAGCGACACTATAGTTTTGTGCATTATAAATAACAACCCATTCGATTTGCCTAGAGTTAATTTTTAATGATGTTTAAGCACCATGTATTTGGTTTTAACAGGACAATTTCTCGTCTAAAAGAGTTTTTGCTTTATTTTCATTGAGAGAAAGCTTATTATCATTTGTTCAATTTCTTAATCTTATAATATCATATTATAATCGTATTATAGAACCTTGAGGTACACCCCTGCAAAATTGTAAGGAAGTGCTGAGTGTTCTATTTATTTTTGTTCTGACTGTTCTGCTTGATAAAGAATCTTTGATGTGATCGTTAGTTTTGCTTCGTAGTTCTAGCTCATCCAAGATCTCTAGCAATATCTTGTGGTTAACTGTATCGAAGACTTGTCGTGTCCCTTGTGCAATTAATAGTCACCAATTCAATAATTTAATTTATTTTAATCAATTAATTAACACTTAATACTTAACACCAACCGCTTTTTGATCAAAACTCTAACTGCATAACGTATTCTCTTAACTTATTACACACCGACCGGTATTCAATTGAAACCCGAACTGACCACAACAATTCAGTGGCGCACCTTGGAAATTCAGTTGCGCATATGAAAATCGGAAGTAGAACCTGACCCTCAACATATGTACTTATGATACGGTAATATTCTACAACCGATGACGAAACTGCTGGCCAATGTCACTGATAGCAAGCAGCTGTGCTAATGTAAACAAAACGGGCAATGACTGTGCATGGCTCCATGCAAGGTAGCATGTTTAGTCACTGCTGCTGTAATGTAAACAAACATCACCTTAGTCGGCAATAAGCCGGTACTTTACTTTACTACCGGTACACTTGCCAGCGTCTTGTCTCCGTATGCTTGCAGACTGGGTCACAACAAATCAATAAAAATAACGCCTACATATGTACATACTTATCCACGTCTAAGCATTCATTTATCATATGCGTTGATTCAGTTATGGCTGAATCCGTACCACATTTCTTTTGAAATCCGTATTAGTTTTTATCAAATCTCCCACTGGCCGAGATAAATTTTTTTATTCTTGCATCTAATAGTTTTTCGTAAATTTTCCCTATTGTACTTAAAAGTGAGTTATCTGGGTTTGATGTGTCACCTCCTTTGTGTATTGAGATAACAAGAGTCTCATTTAAACAGTCCGAATACACACTTTTCAGGAACGCACCATTGATAAGAGAGGACAAAGGATCACTTATTACTTCAACAAGGATATTTAGGTCTTTGGTCGTAATCCAATTGGTGCCAGGTGCCGAGTCCTTTTTTTAAATTTTTAATGATATGTTGAACCTCTGCTTTGTCCGTTCTTGCAAAAACATGCTTCTGTATGCAATATGCACATATGGATTATTTAGAATTTTGTTATTTATATTAGATCCAATTTAATTGAAATGTTTATTCAAATGACCAGCTATCTCAAAATTACTAATACATATATATTTCTCCAGATTCCTATGTAATACACGCTCCATAAAACGTTCCTGGAGAAAATTGTTCCTATTACTGCAATAGTCGTCGGTCGTCACAATTGTGCTTAAGCCTTTAGTCAGTGTATACTTTCGAACCGCTCGATGAAGTCTGCACAGCATTTTCATTTGATGATCTATTCTATACATTGGTGATATTTTAATTTTTTTATTACCTTCCCATGAGATTTCAGCAAGTATTGTGTTGTAGTCAGCTTCATTTTTGACTTTTTTGTATATTCATCAACTGAGTTCTCGCGTGGGTGTAATTCTCCCCGTTGTCTTCATTTTTCAAACGTATGCTGCGTTCCTTTTCTCATTCAGAATGCATTTTTTCAATCCATGTCGTTCTTTTTCTCGGGCCTAACGATTTAGTTTCAATTCAATCTGTCATCGCTTTTTTCAGACTCCGAATCGTTTTGAATGCACCTGAGTTTTTCCCGGATTCAAGCAGAACGATTTTAATTTTTATTCGTGAATGTGTTGTTTACAATTTTAGACGAGAAGTGGTATTAGTTGAGTTTAAGTTGCCTTTGTTGGAAAATAGTTTTATTTTTATAAAAAACAATTTTGACGAATTTATACTTGCTTTTATCAAATGGAAGAAATGTCAAACACTTGAAAAGGAACGAAACAGAAGTTCCTTTTCTATGAGCACAGAATTAAATTATGACATCGTTCTGTCGATTCATACAGATTCATTCAGAACGAGAAAAGGAACGCAGCAGTCGGTTGACTAGAGATTATCTAGACTAGCTTATTCACAAATTCAAATAGATATATTCTTTGACGCTATGTTGCTGGTTAACTCGTAGAATATACGGTTGTGACAGTGTTTACTGTTGGCAGTTCTGTGGAGTCCAGGGGCCGCATTCTGTAACTCGGAGAGCTTGGGAGTTTGGGAGATGAGAATTTTCGTTTTCCCCGATTAAAACTCTCTAACTCTCCATTTCGCGATTCTCTAACATACTTTGGGAGTTAGGCAAAACATGAGAAGTGTCGGAATATTGAAGAACGGCTAACTCTGTGTGGGAGGGTCGTAGAGCATTGGGGTTTTTTCCATCGGATTTAGGGTCTAGAATACAAAAATATAGATGACAAATTTTTGGGGTAGGGGCTTTTGGGAATAGGGGCGGCTCGTACCACGCCTCATTGGGGGTTATCCAAAATATGTCATGTTTGGTATCAAATTAAAGAGAAGAAGCGGGTAATCGAGTATTGTACTTTTTTTTTGATAATTTTAACTTCATAACTGACTTTATACAGCCGGATTTTTTGCTCTTGGGTCATATACACCCCAGTTCCTATATTTTGTTTCACATTCATTAGTACTCTGTTGCGAGCATTTTTCTCCTGAAATAATGATGAGTTGCAAACATGTCCATTTTTGTACCAAAAAACGCCCATTTTATCATCTTATAAAGGACTGATTCACTTCTTTTGCAGTTATCTCCAAAACAATTTATCGGACTCAAAAACTAATTACATATCTAATTAGGGAACAAAATGTAGATGCGATTTAATCCTACATACAAGCTTTAACGTGCATATTTAAATATTTTATAGCATCTCTTCTGTACTGGAAGACGACCAAATTGATCATTTTCACATGATTTAAGATTTTTAGCGGGTATATTGAGACACCAAAATCCTTATTTCTCTGTAAGTATTGCAAAGATTTCCATAATTTGTTTTTGTAAACATAGCCAGGATATGCAATGAGCCTATAATTTAATTTGAAAATCCTAGTTACCTAGTTTTGTCGAATGGAATAGAGAGTTTAGTAATTCTTAATACAAATTCCCCGAGTTACAGAATTCCGAGTGGAGAGTTAAGTGTCAAAAGAACTTTCATCTCCACAACTCCACCACTCTCCGAGTTAGTGAATCCGACTCCAGTGCAAGAATGGCAAATCTGTCTCGAGATTGCTGAAGCGTTGCATATAGGCGGAGGATATGGTATGCCATATCGAATAGTACAGAATGTGATTTTGATTGTGAGTCCTAGAAGTTACTTCTAGAGTAGCAGCTTTGAAATTTGACCTATAATAGAACCTTGGAGAACACCAACTAGGATTTCCTTGAGTGGTAATTTATGATTTTCAATTTCCAAAAAAAAATTTTTAGATAAAGAAAATTATGAAGTTACCCTAGTGAATTTAGGGAGTGAAGTTGTATCGACATCAATGAAATCCGAAAGTTCCCAATAAAGGCGAATAAGCGTCAATTTGGTACCTAGTTGAATGTGGTTGTTATATACGTTGGTAAATAGGCGGAGCTGACCCTAGATCGTACTTGTTAGAAAGATAATGGGCGTGTATCTTTATTCCGCTCAGAGTACCCCGAATTCTCTGAACTAAACACCGATATTTTTTAACTTTATTTTCTTTCAGAGTTGATATGGCGCATCATCCGTAAAGGAAAAATAAAACAAAAAAATAGAAAGTTACAAGGAAGGCAAAGGATAACTATGAAAAAGAGGACAAGAGAAGATATAGAACCAAGCTGAGGGCTAAAGATAAGCCCCAAGGAACTAAGGAACTAAGCCAACAATAATGCGAACATCAAGGAAACTATGACAACTGTAAGAGGAAAATGGCGCAAACGCACTTGACTTGAGATTCCTCTGAGCGCTTTGAACGTGTAACTTTATTATTGCTCAGAGTGCTTAAACAAATCGTATGTTATGTAGACCTCTGAGCATTTACAGCAATTCGCCAGTATTACCAATAAAGCGGGAAAAACTTCCTATTGAAAATGTGAATACTTTTTTTAAGTTCCATAGATCCTTCCTTTCCTTTACCGCTTATTTATTTTTATAAAGAATCTTTTGTATTGTAAATTGATATTTCACAAATCACAAGCGTTGCCAATATAAAAAAAAACTACCAGAACACTCAGAACACTCTGGATTCGTATCTTTCTTCCATAGTGCTCTGAACGGTTTAAAAAATCTGTTTGATCTACAGAGCAGAAAAAAGATACACGTCCAATGCGGTTAAGGAGACTAGAATATGTGATTCAAAATATTGATCTTAACACACACACACACACACGCTGATATTTAATTATTTTTACATTTTTGCTACTCACAATTATTAAAATATCTCTATTAAAACTAATAACAACTTCTCCTTTTTTCAGGTGAACGCTCTATTTGATTCACATGCCCAATTAATGGTACATTGGCTAGGAGATGGATCTGATGTTATAATCTGTTTAGCTAGAGATCCACCCTTAAGTCCTATGGATGACCCGAAAAAAGTCACACAAATATCACCATCCTCAGTTTACTTTTCCTATGATTATGGCGACACATTTGTTAACAAAACTCATTTGTTTAAAGTGCTTGTAAATGGAACAGAACAAAATTCAACATTGGATCAATTTCTTACACATCAAAAATTCGATACGATCATTTTTACAGACTCGAGGAATAAGGCTATATTTCATGTTCCGGATAAAGGAGATGATATCAAGCGTTATATGGTGGATTTTACTCCGTCCGATATATCTTTCTATGAAAATGATGCTAAAACTTTTCTCGTTTTGGATAAAGTAGATGATGAAAGGAAATTGTACTATACAATCGATGCAGGAGAAACATTTAGTTTACTACAGACCTACGTGAAATCATTTTCATGGTCATATGCAGAGGATATGCCACCACACTTATATGTGGAACGGAGAGAACCAACAAGTGAGGAATATTTTGTTTCTTTGTGATTTTGGAAGTCGAGTCAAATCGGCGTGTGAATATTTGAATTCATTGAACTTTAACTTGAAGCTTCTTTAATTTTCGCTGAGTCTTTTCGAAAATTCTTCAAAAGCACTATATAAGTACTAGATATATAGATAGGATAGGAACACTTAACCAAATTAAACAATTGTTCAAGAATCGATAAGATATGCTTTTACCTTTAGTTTTTGTATTTATAGATTTTGTACGTCCGATTCTTTATGTGTAATTTTTTGAGTAGACTCTACTTCTATACTC
The DNA here is from genome assembly GCA_963924295.1 of Dioctria rufipes. NCBI lineage: Eukaryota > Metazoa > Arthropoda > Insecta > Diptera > Asilidae > Dioctria > Dioctria rufipes. The sequence goes on from OZ002742.1 coordinate 200,249,330, forward strand.
TTAGCCTAAAATTCTAAAAAACAGTTTGTATCTAAATTCTTTCCAATTTTATTTTAAAGATGTGTCATCTGTACTTTTCATGGATGCAACAGAATTGCTGAAGGCAGATTCTAAAAAGGAATTTCACTTACTTATGAAAAATGTTCAAGATTTTTATGTGAAAAAAAGTTTCGTTTTTGCTGTTAAGAAGGTAAAAAGTGTTATTTGCGAAATACTTTATTTAAATTTCACCCACTCCACACAAAAACTCAGGTTATGAATACTAGTCAACTGTGGATATCCTACAAACGAGGTCGTTTTATCAAGGCCGACTTTCAAACCGAATTGGATATCAAAGGCATGCATATTGCTGACGTGGAAGGCAGAAGAATAATGGTTTCAGCTGCACATTCAGATGTTATATCTCATCTGTACGTGTCTGAAACTGATAATGATATGACTGTAATAAAATTCGTTCGTAGTCTAGAAAATGTATTTGCTTTTATACCAGGAGTTATGAGGAAAACAGGATGGCTTGTGTAAGAAATTGCAATTCAATTTTTTTTTAGTTCAGTCATTATAGTAATTAATTTTTTTGTTCCCTTAGTCGGCAAACAGAAGAAGCTTTTACAGATCTATATAAAGTTGAAGGTTTAAAAGGAATTTATATTGCATCTAAAGTGAATAGGTCACCATCATTTATAAATGGCCCAGAAGTGTCAGTGGGTCCAGAGCATGTGCTGTCGGTGATATCATTTGATCATGGTGCTGAATGGAGGCCAATTACAGCGCCTAAAGTTGATGATGAAGGACAACAGCTAAATTGCACTCAGGAGTGTAGTTTACATTTATCACAGACATTTAGTTCGTTGTATCCAGTTCCAAGGTAAATGTACACGCAAAAATTTTTTGGATCCTCTTTTTTAATCCAGTATGGGACATAGGGACGTCTTCAACTAGTTCTCTGTATTCATAAAACAGATATCGGTGTTCACATTGTATTCAATACAATTTATTCAATTATTATGCAAATGACTCGGTGGTCATGCCAGTTGTCATTTTTGCGGCTTTCTCGCTTTCTCGCTCAGTAAAACATTCCTCATATGATGATTACCATAACATCTTTGTTTAGCTTCTTATCCAGGATTTTATTAATATAAAGTAGTTACTGCGGATTTCCAATCGGTATTTCAACAGGAGAAAGACTTTATTGAGATTAGGAGATAACCAGAAAATCCCATAAAATTTTATGACACGAATACAATCCGAAATTGAAAAAAAAACATATTTCAGAAAATATTTATCTTCACAGATCCGTTACAATAATGAGCTCAAAACTATCTCCAGGTGTTATTATGGCATCCGGAGTTGTAGGAAAATCTCTGAAAGGACATCCTGGCGTATTTCTATCCCGTGATGCTGGATTGACTTGGAAGCAGGTCCTTAAGAACTATCACTTTTTCAATTTTGGAGATTATGGGGGCATTTTAGTAGCTGTAAAGTATTTCCAAACAAAAGGAGAAACACGCGAAATTCTTTACTCAACAGATGAAGGTGAAAAATGGAATTCATTACCATTTCACAGTTCAGATTTAAAAGTTTACGGTCTTTTGACTGAACCGAATTCCAACACTACCACCTTTACCCTGTTTGGAGCTGAACAATACCAACGTCGATGGCTTATCATAAAAGTTGATTTAAGAAAGGCTTTCAATTATAATTGCACACCTGATGATTATAAATTTTGGGCCCCTAGCTCACAAGATGGCGACTCATTAATGCCCTGCATATTAGGAATGCAACAAACATTCCAAAGACGAGTACCGCATTCAAATTGTTACAATGGAAAGAATTACGAGCGCCCAATAAAAACTGAAATTTGTCAATGCAATCATTGGGATTTTGAATGTGATTTCGGTTTTTCCCGCCTAAATCGAAAATCTCCGTGCGTATTTAAGAAATCTATGCTGCCTCTAGTAGATCCATATAAAATTCCTGAGAATTGTAAACAAGGTAATTTCTATAATCGAACCCGAGGCTACAAGAAAATTGAGGGAGATGTTTGTGTTGGAGGCTACGAAAGTCGTTATCATCCTCAAACAATACCGTGTCCATTCGAAGAGGTGAAAAGCTTTGTTATGGTTGCGCAGAGAGATCGAATCTCAAGACTTGATTTGATTAGTGGAAAGAAGGAAGTGGTCCCCGTGCAGAATTTGAAAAATGTCATCGCTATTGATTTCGATATCAAACACAATTGTGTTTTCTTTGCTGATATTATGTCCGATAAAATTGGCAGACAGTGTCTTGATGGTAATCAAACTGCTGAGATTCTTGTGGAAACCGAACTGGCATCAGTTGAAGGGATGTCTTATGATTGGCTGTCGGAAATGCTTTTCTTTGTGGATGGTACTAGATCGAAAATTGAAGCTGTCAAGACATCAAGAGATGAATTTGGTATGTATTTATGCCTGCATGTATAATGCAATCCTTTTCAATTTCTCCTGTTTGTTTTCAGCTCGAATGAGGGTTACAATAATCGATTCAGAAAAACTAGTAAAGCCACGAGGAATAGTTACACATCCAATTGAAGGATATCTATTTTGGACGGAATGGAGTACAAATAAACCATCTCTTTCCCGTTCAAATCTTGATGGTTCCGATATTCGGATGCTTTTCACAAAACCCGATGTCATTTGGCCGAACGGCGTAACAATTGATTATTTCGCACAGAGAGTGTATTGGGTTGACGCCAGTAAAGACTATATCGGCAGTTGTGATCTGAATGGAAAGAGTTTTGTCAAAGTTCTCCAACAAGATTCCCGTGTTGCACATCCATTTGCTGTAGCTGTGTATAATGATCAAATGTATTGGGATGATTGGAAAATGAATTCAATATTTGCTGCTGACAAGGATCACGGTATTATGATTCAAGCGATTGCCTATCAAATGACAAATCTAACGGACTTGAAAGTTTACGCCCATTCTCTTCAAGAAGGTACTAATGCTTGCTCAAAGAAAAACGATAACTGTAGTCATATTTGTGTTGGGGCTCCTAAGGAGGGATTTTCTTGTCTCTGTCCTGATGGTATGCTAAGGTCTTCCTCAACAGGTGAATGCTTGTGTCCGGGTGAGACTCAACCATTTGCAAACAAAACTTGTCCTATACAAGCAAATACTTGTGCACCAAGCTATTTTACTTGCAGAAATAAATTATGCATTCCAGGACGGTATAGATGCGATGGAGAGAATGACTGTGGTGATAGTAGCGATGAAGAAGATTGCAAATTAAATGAATGCGAATCTGGGGAGTTTCGATGTAAGAATGGACAATGTATAAGTCATCGTTGGGTATGTGATGGTGAGGATGATTGCCGGGATAGGAGCGATGAAAAAGGTTGCAAATTCAATGAATGCAAATCTGAGGAGTTTCGGTGTAATAATGGACAATGTATAAGTCATCGTTGGGTGTGTGATGGTGAGGATGATTGCCAGGATAAATCCGATGAAAAAGGCTGCACATTAACAAATATTACAGCGGTAACGTGTAAATCAGATGAGTATCGTTGCAAGTCGAATGCGCTGTGCATTCCAAATAAATGGAAATGTGACAATGACGGTGATTGCCCTGACGGTTCTGATGAATCTGAATCTGAATGTAAAATCAAGGATTGTGATATGTGGGAATTCAATTGCGGCGACGGTAAATGCATTTACAGATCGTGGAGATGTGATGGAGACAAAGATTGCAAGAATGGCGCAGACGAAGAAAACTGCACCCATACAGTACCAACGAATACTGGTAGTAATTTGTTCCCATCTGTAGTTTGCCATGATTGGATGTTTAAGTGCAGCAACAACAAGTGCATTCCAATGTGGTGGAAATGCGATAAGGTAAACGACTGCGGTGATGATAGTGACGAACTTGGTTGCTCTCATGGTGGGAATAAAACTACTACTACAACAACAATAAAACCAAGTGATGGAGTGGTAGAAAAACGTTGCTTAAGTAATCAATTTGTATGCAACTCGGGCGATTGCATTTCCTTAAGATACGTGTGCGATGGTATTATAGATTGCAGTCCTGATGGTGAGGATGAAAAGAACTGCCCACCTAATGCAAGAGAGTTATGTGGTGTAGGAAATTTCCGTTGTAGAACAGATCATACATGCCTTCCAATGTCGAAATATTGCGATAAAGTTATCCATTGCTCAGACGGAAGCGATGAAGAAGATTGTGATAAGAAAAACATAACTACACCTGGAGAGCCAATTCAATGTCAACCAGCATATTTCCATTGCGATAATACATGTTTCCTTCTCATGAAACGCTGTGATACCAAAGTGGATTGCTATGATGGTACTGATGAGGAACGCTGTGATGAAGTCAAACGGGTATATCAAGTAACTAGGCTTATGATTGAATCCCGTAGTGTTAATGAAACTTCGTTTATTCTCTACTGGTGGTTAACGTCACCCTCACCAGTAGTTCAAATTGAATTCTTACCGTCGATTGCTTTAGCTGGTACAAATGCTTGGCAGAATCAATCAAGTTGGATATCAGAAAGACAGCATCAATTCCGCAATTTAAAACCGTATACCAAATACAATTTGACAGTTTATGCCAAAGTTCGCGATCAAGACCCAGCACCGCCATATTTGTATCATGATATCACCACTGATGAAGGTATTCCTAGTGAACCGCTTGATGTTAATGTAACACAATTGAATGGATCAAGAGTTCAAGTTAGTTGGAGCCCACCAAAAGATATCTCTGGCAAGCTTGTTTCATATAATGTTTACTATAGACCACAAACACAATCAGTTGGTCCATCACAAACCATTAAGGTTCCTGCTCAAGAGAATTCCCTAGTTTTGGAGTCTTATTTTAGAGAAAATACAACATATGAATTTTGGGTAAGAATATTCTATACTCTACAATGCTCCCTTATCTATAAATATCCTTCGTCTTTTTGTAGGTTCGAGCTAGAAATGGAAAACACGAATCATCCAGCTCAAAAATGGTTGATGTCAGTTTTGATGAATTCTCAAACATAGAATTGAAGCGATCAACAAATAAGACACTTTCACACCACATTACCGATATTCCATATAGATCAGAATATAATATAAGCGTAGCAGGAAGTATTAAAGATGCTGAGCCCGAATATATTATTGTAAATGCACCAAAACTGCGTGGGCCCCGACAATTAAAAGTTAAGATGGAAAGAAATGGTTCTTTTGTAGTTCATTGGAAGGAATTGGAGCATCCATATGATTTTCCGTAAATAAAGTTTTTTTATTTCTGTATTATTTTGATTTAAACAACAAGGAAAAAAGCTTAAATTAGTCTAGGACCGATTTTTACGATACTCTTGACAAATGCCCATATGTAATTTCGTGTGGTCACCCCTCTGTGCAAATTTGATTGTTAAAGTGGTTTTTCACATCTATTTTTAGAACGCCTCTTCGGACAGTAAAAATGATTATGATCAATTTCATCTGAAGAACATTTTAATACAATAAAAATCTATAGGACTGATAATGTTAGCTCTCTACATCGACGCGTTCTCAGAAAATGTCCAATATATATATATTTTTGTATGGCAACGAAAGATTTACCCTATTTGTCCCATGTTAGAACTTATAAATTTCCAATTCCACGTTTGCGAAATTTCAGCTCTCTAAGTAGGACGGACATGTAAAAATCGAAATAATTTTATGCGTTGGTGTCCAATACATTTAGCTCTACTAGCATTATTTCGATGCGTTACAAACGGAATGGTAAACTGTACCCAATATATTTCATCTATCATTTCACGGACCACCTGTTAATTATATCTTGATCGAGTAACGTTGTGTCTGTCAAAAATTAAATATTAAAATTAATACATAATGGCGGACAATTAGCAATCAAGAAAGATCAATTGATATTTTACCCTAGATTTACTTAGACAAACTAATCATAATCAGTTTTCAGGAATCTGTCATAGGGTGTATGACCTCCTGGTAGGGGGTCGCCACTATAACTATTCTAAAAAAAACCACTGACCCTAAATTTATTTCGTCAACTTTGAATAACTCTTGCACTGATATTCCCTAAATAGTGGCGCCATTTCAATTTTTTTTCCTATTATTTTATATTCTCATAAAGATTTTTTCTAAATATTTTTTTTTTTACAGATTTACTTACGAAGTGGTGATCTATGAAGGACTATGGTCAAATCGTACTACAGAGTATCCAGGATTGGTAAATCGTATAACAGGAAAAACACCTCCAATCGTTATAAATCCTGAAGATTTTGGTGGAGAAGCTGCTCTTGGTAAAAATTTTACCTTTGGGATACGTATTAGAACAAATAATGGTTTTATGTCGAGCATATTAGAAACAGAAAATGTTGAAGTTCAGCCAGATGCAAAATGGTTTAGTGAAATTATGCCATCAACAACATATGCGTGGCTTATTATAATTCCAATAGTTTTAATAATTTCATTGGCACTAGTCGGTCTATATCTTGTGCAGCGACAAAGACGATTGAAAAATTCATTTTCACATTTCGCTAATTTGTAATGGTTATAATCTTTTCTTCATAAAGAAATGTATCTTGGGTTTATTTTATTATTATTAATCAGGTATTAAATTGTAATAAAAAGGTTTTAAAAGAAATAAATTTGTTCTACGTACAATAGTTATTTAACTGTAAGTCAATATGCTTAAAATAGAACAACTATGTCCATCTAGCAAGGTGAGTATTCAACAAACTGGCATTGTATATACTTTATATATATATATATAATATATGGTATATGTGAATATAACAGAAACTTTAAAGGTCGTTATTATGTATGGAAAAACAATAATGTTTTAGTGCGTTTAGTGGAAGTTATAAAAATTAAGGTTAAGGTAGATCGCCGATCATGTATATATCGACGATGGAAAGCATAAACGTCGTAACCGACCAAAATGTCAAAAATACGTTATAAAGGGGTTTTCCAATAAGAGGTGTTATTTTGATATTCAAAGAAAAATGCCATTTTTTGAGATAAATGATCGGATCTTTATTTCATTATAAAGAGGAAGGTATGCCGTCAATAATGGAAAATAACATCAGCCAAATGACCACCACGACCACGCTTACATTAATTTTTTCCGTTAGAACCCTTCAAGGATTTTACATAGATTGTAGCAAACAGATAACACCACCTTAGGCACATGAAGATCCCCTTAACATGGATTGGTAGTATTTCCCCTTTGTCTACCCACTGACGTTGGCCCTTAAATTTCGATTAGAAAATCTATTTCCATTGCAAGCCATTATTCAGTGCAGAATGGGTTCATTTTCAAACGTGAAGGCAGAGTGCAATTTACATTCACTCTGTGCTGGCAATTAAGATTAGAATGTTCGTGTAGAACCCAAAAACAAAAGGCAGTATAAGTTCGAGTGTGGTGTACTGTAATTTATGACTTGGACGTGAGGTCCAGATTATCAGCCAAAGCTGATAGCTTCTTCTGTGATAAGCATTGTATATGCACGGCGGCCGCTACAGTACGTTGTAGATAGTGTTGGCGGCGGATGAGCTCGTGATAGAACCAACGGCGGCGTCTACATCCTCTCAAAGATGCCACTGAATAGCTGTGCTAGCACCTTTTTGTCTGATTTTAAATTTCCAAGGCTCAATCTGCGTGTAGGACTTGGAAATGCATCCATGACCGAGCGTTGAGCTGCGGTTGCAGTGAGATGTCTAGAGCGGAAGGAACCTTGAGATCAGCTATTTATGTTGCTAATTGTGGAGAAACCTCCGACTCATCTCGATATGCGAGTACTGACAGACTAGCTTTTTAGGTTGCTGGCCTATGAGTGCCACTCTGATTCTCCGTGTCGAGATAGATAACAAGCTCTGTCCAAGGACTGACGTAACATTCGGGGTTGCATATCGGATTTGTTACAGGCAGGGAGAGTTCTGACAAGTCCACGTGACTTCAACATCACATTTTGCCAACATGGACGGGTTGAGTCGAGCCATACTTTGGGCGCCCACCCTGATGAGGCCAAGACAGTTAGATAGACGCGACCATTTTCCAGCTATAACCCGATCGATAACCAGATTTCCACCGGGAGACCAACCCATTTTCGAGAATATTTTTAACTATTTGATTGTTTGTAAGTTTCTCCAGAACCTTGCTGAGAAAACAAAGTATACACTTATAGGGCGAAAAACATTAGCAACAACTAGAGTAGAATACTTATCTAAAGGTAAAACAATAGCTCTTTTCCAATATAAGAGAAATTGTGAATACGTCAGACAAGAATTAAAAATGTAAACTAAGCTATCGGAAATAATAGGGTACAGAATTTAAAAAAATTTTGGTGGAATATCATCAGAATCACAGACTTCAGATCTTACAGACATGACTGCATTAAGAAACACCTCATGAGAAGCGCAACGAAAGCTAAAACCATCGTGATAATCGAATAACTCCGTTTCCATAGGTAGGTAGTAGGGATTGAGAATTTGTGGTTTTGGTGAAATATGAGTTAAGGTCATTAGGGTTAAGATCGCCTGATGGCGATGATACCTTGTAGAAAATGTCTCAAAATGATGCTAATTTCGGGAGTGTATATATTCGTTTGTTTAGCTGATCATTTTGACTAATTTGAGATGTGAAAATCAAACACAACAAAACATTTTATTTTATTTATTTTTCCCATTTACTTAGAAAAAAAATAATAATTTATAATAAATTATGTACATTTACATTAAAATAAAAAAATAGTTATACTCTGTACGCACATACAAACATAAGTGTTTGTAGTTATTTCTGCTCTTGAACAGAACTAATCGATTAATGCAAAATTTAAGAATAAATATATACACGTCTGTCCGTTATAATTATATCTATACTTGGGTGTTTTTTTTCTCCCTACATCACTTAAATTCTACGATAAAAAATTCATAGAAACAATTCTGAGATTTTACACTCTCAATTAAGTAAAACTGTAAAAATTTGTCAACAGGTACTCAACTGATTTTTTTTTTTTCAATTCAATATAAATTTCAAAAATTTATTCCTTAATTATATTACTTATACCGTGATTATAGAAGATATGACTTTTATAGGATGATAATATAAAAAAAAGATAAAATTTTAAAGAAAATATCAGACGCACGTTGTAACTCAGATAATTCAGCAATAAACTATCAAAGCACTTTTAGGCATTTATACCCCTTTTCCAATTTAATTTTGTTATTAAACAATTTTTTAACGTTATTCATTCGAATTTAAATCGAAATCGAAATTCTTTTAGTATAAATGCATTAATTTTCATTTTTTTTTACATGTGCATATAAAATTTTGGTGGCAGTGGTTATACTAAGTACAACCCAGTATATACTAAACCTATCCTCTCAATAACAATTTATTTTTAAATAAAGCGCACCCTAGTTTAAAATCGACACGATTAAAGATAATTCCAGTAGATCACTTGGTGTGGATGGAATATTTCTTAACTCGCACTCTACGCAAACTATTCAACGCCTTATGTATTATTAGTCTTCATAATCAAATCAGGGTGTAAGGAATATGCACATGACAAGCCCAAAATATATTTTTTAAAAGAAATGAAGACATATCTGTAGTAACAGCCGTTAAATCTAGAAATAGAAACTTTCATACTAGTTCACACAACTAAAAGTGGCGATAAATAATACGGGACTGGGCGATTTTATGTATCTCTAAGCCAATAAAACTAGACTTACAGTATGTTTACATGAATACTTGTAGTATATTTCAAGTAGAGATCAAGTAATCAAAATATCATGTAAACGCGCATTGACTTCAAGTATACTTGAATCAAGTAAATCAAGTAAATCTAAAACACGTAAAAAAGCTAGAATTGGTCTAAGACCAATTCTTATGATACCCTAGATGAATGCCCGTATTAAATTTCGTATGGTCACCGATCTATTCAAGTATTGATTTTGAAGTTGTTTTTCGCATATATTTCTAGAACAGTTTGTCGCACAGAAAAAATGGTAATAACAAATTTTATAGGATTTCATATTCTGCAGAAGTTCTTAGTACAATAAAAATGTCTTGGACTGATCGTCTTCAAAGTATACGTAAAAAACCGAAATTCTTATATGGCAACACCAAGGAGTTGCCCGATTTAGTCCATTTTTGACATTTTATTTGCTAATGTAGTAAAAACATCATGTACGAAATTTCAGCTCTCTACGTCGATGCGTTCTCAGGCAGTATCCAAATATATAGCGGAAAACGAAATTTTTATATGGCAACCCCACGAAGGAGTTGCCCGATTTGTCTCATTTTCGAACTTAATTTTACTTTTTTTTTTAAAGTCCGTGTACAAAATTTCAGCTCTTTATGTACATATACGCGTTCTCGAGTTATCGTGCGCACAGACGGACGGACGGACATGCAAAAATCGAAATAACTTTTAATATTATGAATGGGTGTCCAATCCATCATTAAGTATTTCGAGGTGTTACAAACGGAATGACAAACTTAGTATACCCCTATGATTTCATCTAGCGTATAAATATTGTTTGATTTACTTGAAAAAAATCATGTAAACGCAACAGCAGTACTTGAACATTTTTCATTTCTGCGAGTTATGAAAACGGCAAAGAGGAATGAGAAGAAAATTATTGTTGATAATTCAGGTTGTGATTTTTAACACTTTTCTCAAAACATCATTTATCTAAAATTCCTTACCAATGTATTGAGCCTAATGCAGAATTATCAAAGGTATAATGTCACTTCAAGTGAATTTCAACAAAATTTCAAGTCAAGTAATTGGAATTAATTCAACTAAAAACCCTACTTGAGTTTCAAGTGTATTTCAAGTCAAGTACTCAAGTATTCATGTAAACGTACTGATAGCCATGCGAGTACATTTTTACTTTAGGGATATACGAACTAGTTATCATGAGCGGACTGGTGTGTTTTAAATAGTAGTGTACAGGAGATGATACATTTTGATTTCATGCTACAAATAATTTTCCTCCTGAAAGGTTGTATTCAATCTAGATAAAACAACAGAGCACATGTTTACTCAGGGCCGTATTCACCCGTTAGGGAGGGGGATGGGATCCACTTGAATTAAAATTAATGTTATAACTGTGTTATTATAGCTGTGTTCTTTTGTGTACCTTGTTCTAGAACTTCCATATACTGGAGAGAACAAATTGTTCTGCGGATTGAAGCGAACTATTTGTACTGTTCGCTTCATTTATACATCTTCTATGAAAATGTATGAGGCGTTCTTTTGTGCATCTTTTGTTCTTCTGTTCTGCGGACACAAAAGAACACAGCTTATATCATAGTATAACACAAATTAAATTTTAATTTAATTTTAAATATACTCTAAACCATGAAATGCTATTAACCTTTACGCCGATAGTGTAATACCACCCGAAGAGGGAGGTATATCTGGTGGTATTAAACTATCGGCGTAAAGGTTAATAGCATTTCATGAAGAGACTAAAAATTTCAGACACATAATGTGGTTAAGTCAAAACCGTTACACTATCTGCCTACTCTTCATGAAGTGTCTAGACTTTTCGTGAAGTGCTGAGTTACGTCAAGTGTCTACGACACATACATATACCATTTTTTGAAAATGATGCAAGTTTAACTGGAAAAAAGACATTGAAGGGTGCTGTGCTCACATAATGTCCATCGTGTGTAGTAAAGTAATAAAAAACTAGTAAAAAAGCTTACGATATCCTAGATGAATACCCGAACGTAATTTCGTATCAGTGCAAATTTGTTCGTTGAACTGGTTTTTCGCATATATTTCTAGAACGGTTCATCGAACAGTAAAATGATTATAACCAATTTCATAGTACATAATGTGAAGAACTTTTCAGTACAATAAAAAGGTCTAGGATTGATCGTTTTCACAATATACGTAAAACTTCTATTTTTTTATATTGCAACACCAAGAAGGGGTTGCTCAATTTAGCACATTTTGGAAATAATATTTACTTTTTTATAAAAACACTATGTACAAAATTTCAGCTCTCTACGTTGACAAGTTCTCAGGCAGTGTGCAAGTATAGAGTGAAAAACGAAATTTTTGTATGGCAACCCTACGAAGGAGTTACCCAATTTGTCCCATTTTCGAACTTAATTTTACTTTTTTTTAAAGCCCATCTACAAAATTTCAGCCCCCTAAGCACACGTGTTCTTGAGTTCACGATAACTCACGGACAGACGAACGGACATGCAAAAATCCAAATTACTTTTAATATTATGCGTGGGTGTCCAATCCATTTTGCTCTACCATGATTATATCTAAGTGTTACAAACGGAATGACAAGCTTAGTATACTCATAGTTTCATCTAGGATATAAAAATAGTACCTACAAAGTAAAATGTGTTTAAATAAAACAAAAAAACAAAATTTTTGTTCCACTTCCGAGTTAGATCTTTCAATTGACACCTTTTTATTAGAAGACCCCCAAACCTGTACATTAAACTGTAGTACCTATTTCTTTAAAAATTAGTTTTCAATGAATTAAAAAAAAAAACCCTGTATTCCTCTATTTATCAATACTTTACTTTGTATGTACATATGTACATACCTACATAATATTAATAATTTAAATTGTATCATATCAATTTCTTTTATTTGCTTTGTTTTCTTAATAAATTTCTAATTTCAAATGTCTTGATATTTTCTTCTTCAAAAAAAAATAAAAAGTAAGATTACTGTGGTAAAAATAATGGAAAAAAGGGAAACCTTTTTAATTCGATCTTATAGACCAAGAAGAGAAATAAATTGAACAGACAGATCAACGTTACTATTTTTCACTTGACCTATAGATTACGTTTTATGCAATATACACATAAATAGATTTGATAATGTTCTTTTCATTTTTTAATTATTCCTATTCTAATAAATATAAATACATTTAACTCTATCTCTATATATTTCAAAATAATTAAATTTTTTTTTCTATTTCCAAACATCTTATATAAGGCGTATGAAAATACATACATAGTATCAGACATGTGGTTGTATGTGTGTTCATTTATATAACGAGTAATACTACTTCCTTTTCATTTAATATATTTACTTAAAAGTGTGTTTTACAAATGGATTTTTATACTTGTGTTTTCATCAAATTTCCCTAATTTCAAAAAATATTTTGATAATATTAATTCTTTCACGTTAGTTAGTTTAGTGCCCATAAAAACTGTCTATGTAATTCCCTAATTCGCTATCTAATTTTAGTGAATTTAATTGTGTGTGTGATTCATGCCAATATTTAGCATTGATTTATATTTAACAAGTCAAAAAGAATTGTGATTTTGAAAAAAAGTCAAATGTATACGCGAAGATGTTTATATGCACCTTTAAAAGATTTATGGGACGGAACAACCTAGAAATTCTAAATTGAATACAGCAATTTCATAACAGGTATAATAGCAATCAATACGTAATTAAAACTAAAACATGAATATAATCCAAAGAAGTGGTAGCTACACAAATTATAAATTTGGCAACTATTCCATTTTTTTTATGAAAACTGTACTGCCACTGATTTTAGATTGACCCCGTTCACTATCGCAAACGTATCTCGAAAACTAACAACATTTTGTCATTTAAAAATGAAAAAAAAATATTTGTTCGGGTTATATGTATATTATGTACTAGTTAAAGCAATGCTTATATCCTTTATATAAAATTGTTCCGTCGGTATAATATTCTGTATTTTTTATATTCCTTTACTCTGGGCATATTGAACTGTTACAACTGTTATACATTTCAACGTTAGAATTAAGTTTACGAAACATTCTTATATTGTTGTTTGATCATATTTTTAAATAGTGTTATTATTTATCAATATGTTTTTTTCGATTTCTAATAATTTGTTTGAATCAGTGCGCTTTTTCGTGTACATAATAAATTATTTTTTAACTACATAACTATGCTTCAAATCAGACTTCATGATTTTTAGTTCTAGATTGGTTGGGCTGGCTTCATGTATACTGATAAAACTAAGCGAAGATCATGGTGAATAGTGAAGACTATGGATTATTGGAATAGGCTTTTAGAATTTTTGCCTATTATAATTCGTTTGAGAGTAGATCAATTCTGAACTAAAGTTTCCATCGATCTACAAGAGTTAGAGTTAGCCTACTTTAATACTTTAAAAGACTAAATCATAAATTTTGGAGAATTTTTCTCTAAAAAAACTTCTATTAGTATGATTGAAAACTCTATTAGTCACTATTTGCAAAAAATGCAATTTGAATAAGTGGAACTCTTTGTAATAGCCCGTACAACTTATTTAGCTGTCGTTAGTTTTTCCAATGCCTCCGATTTGAGTCTTTGAAAACTCCCAAGCTTCTATTATGAAATGGTATACTTAAATAATTAACAATAACTTAAGTACTTGAAACTACTTAATACAGTACCAGTATTTACGTACTACTACGTTACCCTTCTACTTAAATAGCAATATACTTTAAAAGTTTGGTTGCTACTACTTTAAAGGTCTGATTGGTATACAACTGTGATTATACGTACTCAAGATTTTAAACTCATCAGTTTCACCATATCCTTTCAAATACTCACTATAATTTTTCACATTAGGAATCATATTACTGAGTCAAAACCTTAATATAATAATCCAAAATTTTACAGTAGTAAGATGAGATTCATTGCAAAAAATTACTCAGATGAATACACGTTCTGTTAAAGACTCATTAACAGGGAGCATCTGTATTAGAATAACAACTACATATATCAATTAAAACAGATCTGATGGAGAATTACTGCTTCCACTCTATCTTGCTTAAAAATTTAGAAAAGTTTCATGATATTGACGATAAGGATGAATATTTTTATAAGGAGAAACTCAACGGTCAGTTGAAATTATTCATATCCCTATTTTAAGTTTTATAATAACCCCTACACGTTCCTATATTCACTCCATAAATACTCAATAAAAATATAAAAGCACTTTCACCGCACTGATTCAAGCAAAATGATCCATTTTTAAAAATTCACATCACTTACATATAATAACGTCACTCTTCTTAAGGTCAACTAGGTGTGATATGAGGAGCAGTATCCTAGAATTGAACAAGTACAATATAATAGCAATTACAAAAGCCAAAATTTAAAAATTATTAATATACAATAAATATACAGAAGTTATAAAACATGCAAACAATGCTTAAAATGCTTAAAAATAATTTAAAACAAAAAATTATAATTTTTTTGTTGACCCGATTATATTCGGTATTTCATGTCCAAGATGACTGTCCTGTGTGTCGCTTTTCGCTTGCTATGAGTATGTCACATTAGCACTAAGAAAAAAAAGCAATAAATCACCTTTGAAGTATAGCTAACAACAAGTTTTCATACTTGGAGCTAAGGTCTATATTTTGTAAAACAAAAAAAAAAAAAACTTTTCATGATGAATCTATATGTATGTATGTTGTATGGAAAAACAAATTAGCTCAAAAAATTAAGGCAACACCACAAAAACTATATAATAGAAACAATCTGCACGAAGAGAGCGTATAGAAGAAACAAAGAAGCCGTTAATTAAGAAACTGTGGCTCTAGTTTTGTGGAGCTTTGAGCTCAATACGTTTCTTGAGCAATTTGAAAGTCTGTTGCATCGCTCGCATTTGATAACGGAGCGTACTGGTCATTTCTTTTTGCAACTGTTGTACTTCTTGGATATCTTTGCGTAAATTTTGGTACTCGTTGCGTACCTCAGTCATTGATTCAAGTAATTCCATAACACAAACGTCATCAATTTCTCCACCAGGAGTTCCAAGGCATTTCTCGAATTCATTAAGTTTTGTTTGAACTGTAGTTAACTGGGTACCAGCATTGGCAACCTAAAATCAAAGATTTATTAAGCATTAATATTAGTAAAACAAAAGCAATAAACAAAGAATTCCTCAAAAGCTATATATTATAACAGTATACAATATCTTACCGACTTTTCAAGATGAGTTAGCTCTTGTGAAGACATCTTGCACTACAACATATTATGTACGTACACAAAACACAGCAAAGAAACCAAGTCGGTCACACTTTAAGCGAACCGAATCCGATTGTAGTAACTCGAGAAATAGCCAAGAATTAAAAGTTCCCGGCAAATCATTTGAGATTTTATCCTTTTTTAAAAAATTCACATTTCTTATCGTAAGAGCAAGCAACAACATACACACCCCTATTTAGATGGAGGAAAAACTTTCGATCGATAAAATGTTGAATATTTCAGAAAGCGTAAAGGGCACAATCTATAGAATTATTGGAATGAGAAGGTGGGTGGAGCAGAGATGTTTTGGTCTGTGAACACAAGTATATCGTCGTCAGCATCCAGGATGTAACAACAACATGAGGTGCTTGTTGGCTGCTTGTGCTTCCAATGCCGGGTCGGGTATTCACACTCAAACTTACTAAGTGTAGGTCAGTGTTACTGCGCATATAAAACTGAGCAAACCAGGAAATCATTGAATATGTTTCCGTGTTCTTAAGGATTCAAGTATAGACAGTAAAAGAAAATATACAGATGGATGAACTTTAAAAAGAGATAAATCATTCTGTGAAAGCATATATATACACCTTTGACGTGAGATTGTAATTTTTTTTTTTTTTTATTTCATATCTAGATAGGTATACTCAATTTCAATTCAAATAATTATGAAAAGACTTTAGTAAATATAAGGTCCATACATATTTGCAATAAACTTTAAATATTCTATGAAACTTGGTGTAAAAAGAATATAAAAAGGTATTTTACCTATTCCAAAAATCATCAGAGCGTTAGTAGCATTTCTGTATTAAATACTTTTTTGAGAGCGGTACTTTTCGAAATGCTTCAATTATTTCAAATGTTTTTAATCGAATAAAAATATTATTTGGATAAAGTTAGATAAGTTGTCGCACTGCTGTTTAAAATGGAAAAGTTTATAGGTATTCCCTAAATCTAAAATGGAGCGAGTCTTATTTAGATAACAGAATATATCAAATCTTATTTCGATATTCCATCTCGAGTGTTGAACGCTTCGTCTGGCATACCTCAAGGGAGTCATTTGGGACCGTTCTTCTTTATTCTATCTATCGACGACATAGTGTCTATTGTGAGACACAAGTGTTCTCGGATTCCTTGATTCGCCGCGTGAGGTCTGTATGTGACTTAGGTGTCAAATGTGACTATAGATTGAATTTTATATCCCACATAAACTACGTGCCATCAAAGAGTAGCTCTATGCTGGCCTTTATAAAACGTTGATCCCGGCAGTTCTCGAATCCTACCATAACATTACGTTTGTACATTTGCTTTGTGAGACCACTTCTTGAATACGCTAGCCAGGTCTGGTCTCCCTTTTACGGTACACCGACCGGTCGACCATATCGAGTCCGTTCAACGGAACTTCCTACGCTTTACTCTTAGGCCCCTACCCTGGAATAATTCATTGATTCTTCCATCCTATGGGGATCGATTGAAGCTTTTAAATATGCACTAGCTTGAGAAAGTCGAATGGTTGCCGATGTAAATTTTGTGCATCAATTCTTAAACGTGAATATTGATTCTCCGTTGTTACTTAACAAAATCTCTTTCCGTGATAGTAGGCCAATTTGAGAAGGCTACCTCTGTTGCATCTTACCTCCTCAAGGTCTAACTTTAACATGCACGAACCAATTAATCGCATTTGCATTGCTGTTAATAAAATGGCTAAACATTTTGTTGTTTACTGTTCTAAACATTAAAAAGACATCTAAATAATATTTAATCTTTTTTGTTTTATGTTGCATTGTATGTAATTTAATCCGGTGTTTGGTTTATGTTAGTTTAACATACTAATACTAACACCGACTAAATGATGAAAAGCATGGATTGTTATCTATTAAACATGTATCACTACAGCGAGCTTAAGCTGGTTCTGATACTCATATAAACAAGAGATCGATATTCCTACTTCAGCTGAGAAATTTTCTAAATAAGCACTCCAACACCTGTATGGTACCACGCCGATGCATGCTTAGCTTGTCCGTTGTGCTGTGATTGTTTCACATGCGCTGTTCTGTGCCTGGTGGCTGGGTTTGGACTAATGAGCGATTAGTGTCTCAAAGCTCGTGTGAACTCGTTGTATTTTGTTAATTTTCTTGCCATACTTTCAATACACTCAGCAAGCTTGAAAAGTTGTTACAAAATTTGAAAAGGGAGATTGCTGGAAAAGAATTATTTGTTTTCTTGGGTATATATAAAACGCATATTTGATAACAAATTCTATGATTTCATATTGCAATCAATGACAAGATTACGAATGGCTTAGGCAGTCAGTCGAGCAAGATTATTGGAATGGAAACTGCTGCTGTTAAGGAAGCTAATAGCCTTAGATAAAATCCTTAATAATTTAATCAGTGCCGACTGATACTCTTATCGAGAACGTCTTTCTAGTAAAAACATGTTTGGTCTAAGATGAATATTCACTATCCGACAGAAATATTCAGATCCAATACAGAAAAATGTATACCAAAAAAATGAGATTAATCAACACTTGATAAGCAAGGTTGTAAAGGAGTTACCTCCGTAGACTCTTAAAGCTAACAAAAAGTAGTTTAGATTTGTTGTGGCATGATTACTGGTCACAATAGATATCATTAATAGCTCATAAAGCAGTAATGTATGTATGTCGTAAATGGAAGAAGTTTCCAAAAAGGTACAACACAGCTTATCGCAACAGGTTAGAATCTTTATTGCTTTTGTATGCAGTATTTGATTTGCTATGTGCATGATTTCTTAAAAAACAGTGCAAATATTTAACTTGAGAACTAAATCAAGGGTATTTTATCTGAAATCAATCTTCTAGTTTGACTACTTTTTCTAATGTTTTTTTTTTATATACATATATTGTTGTTTAATTTTATTTTATTCTAATTCAAACAAAATAATTTCCAAGAAACATCATTGTAATTTCCATCTTAAAGCAGTCTTTAAGATAATATTACAGGTACATTTCTTCGTCTTAATATAATCCTTAAATATTAAATTGACATTACTTATTTCATTCCTTTGTTCTTTACATTTTGATTTTTAACACCTCACGCTGGAATTTTATAAGTGTACTATCTACATATATAAATTTTACGACATTGGATCGAGTATGAAAATGCGTTTGGGTGGTGTAAAATTAAAAATAACGCAAACAGTCATATTAAAGAAGAGACATGGGGCTTTTCATTATCAGTGAAAAAATAAAAATTCTAATGACTGTTAATTTAGGAAAAGGTGATTAAATGTATTTTGGATTCTACAAGGTGTACAATATTAAACGGGTTATAAGTAATCTTTTATTCTGAAGATGGTACTAACTTGCTTCTAGGGTTGTGGCTTAGGTAAAATTATATAGGTATAGTACCTATCTAGTCATACCTATGTATAACTATTATTGCTCTGTTTTTGTTAAATATGGGTTTTATTTTAAAATCTATTTATTTTAGTCATAATATTAATTTTAAACCAACAAATCAATAAAAAAAAAATAAAAGAATGTTTTACCTTTATCTTCCTACCGGTGATGAATTTCAGATAAATGAGCAGGTAGTGTGCTACTTGCTATTATACTGATAACTTTGCTACAGGTAGTCAACACGTGCACTGTCTACTGTTTATGAACAAGTTTCTGATACTTTTTATTTTGATCAATTTAGCTATTTTTCCATAATACATATAGTTACCACGAAATTTCCGCGCGTAAACGAACATTTTGCAAACTCGAAAGAATGGAAAATAAAAGCTTTTAGTTATTCTCACAATCACTAATTTACGAAATACATCGCGAAAATGATTTAGCGTTAACTTAACACTGCACTAATTAACCGGAATTTTGATTTTAGATGCAAAGTAATAATTAAATTACTTTAAAATGAAACCAGATTAAGAGTTCGTAGCCAATCGCTACCACTATCAAAACGTCAATCAAATGCACTTACAAAGTTACTACTACTGGAAAAGTACGAAGTGCACAGATAAAGTGACAGCTAAGAGACAGCTACCATTTTCAACTTTCTGTATATATAAAAATCCTCAGTTTTAAACCTTTTTCGCTCGAAAATATGTTAAATTCTTTTTATTTCGATAGGTTTTTCTTAAATTGAAAACTATTAATTCATTATTTATTAAAAGAAAATATATTTACTAAAAAAGAAACTCTCAAAAACTTAAAAAGAAAGTTCGAATCTATTGTGCGAGTCGTTTTAATCTGAGTTGCTTGGAGTCATCCAGCGGATACAAATCGAATGAAACGGCTGAAAGTTTGTCTGTCAGTAATGCCAAACAATAAAAATATTCAGAAATTGCCGTTACAATAACGGAACATGAAATGAATTATTTCGACTGGCAAAGCGTCACTTTATTTAGCACATGCAAAAACCCTGCTAAATTTCTTCTATTTAGCCCTGCACGATTGGGGAGATCTGAGAAATTTGCAGCCTTTTTGGAGGAGAAATTGCCTTTTTTGCCTTGAAAATTGTTATAGTTTAAGTACTTCAAGTTACGCTTACCACTTAGTATAGCGACTAGAAGAAGATTTACTGATTTACATACCGACCGAACCGAGCCAAGATAAAAAATCCTGTCAGAAGTTTGTCAGTGGGTTTTGTTTGGGTTTGTTTCTTGTAGAAACGGTAAGATTTATTCTTAGTTAGGATTAGATGTTTTTTTCTTCCAATTAATAACTAACTAAAAAACATCTACAAAACATAGTAAAGTATATTAATATTATAGGAAGAAACGCATATAGCCGCATTGATTTTTGCATTACGTGGGCGGATGTTTGTCGGTTCGGTGTAATCTCATCCGTGTTTGTTAATACAACAGGCGATTTTAAAAGCTAGGTCGACCCGAAAAGGCGTGAAAAGTGATCTAAAAGTGATATGTTTTGATGTTGAAAGCTTTCTTGGGAAGTGAGTCGGACCCCTCTGACAGTGGATGTGATAAATCGCGTAAAAGTCGCAGAGGGGCTGCGAGAAAAATGTCGCATTCCAGTACGAATTCAATAAAGGGACATAAATCTGTATCACCAGGAAGTTTTAGCTGTAATGCACTTAATGTTGATTTCTCATCATATACAGCTACGCATCAATGGACCAAAACATTAGAATGTGCAGAATTTGTGGGGGCCAAGTATGAACATTATGAAAAAACTATTTTGAAAGCAATAGTTCTAATAATTATCCTGCTTTTTTTTTCAGGAGAAGTAAGCATACGGTAGTGGCCTATAAGGATGCAATGTATGTCTTCGGCGGAGACAATGGTAAAACTATGCTAAATGATCTAATAAGATTTGGAGTTAAGGACAAATCATGGGGAAGAGCTTGCGCTGCTGGAACTCCTCCAGCTCCAAGATATCATCATTCAGCTGTTGTATATGGAAGTTCTATGATTGTTTTTGGTGGATACACTGGCGACATTCACTCTAATTCAAATTTAACTAACAAAAATGATTTATTTGAGTACAAATTTCAAAGCGCTCAGTGGATGGAATGGAAGTTTTCTGGGCGGTAATTTAAACTAATATTTTTTTTTTGCTATAGTTTTAGCTAAGATCTTGCTAATACTTTTTAGGACACCTGTAGCACGGTCAGCACATGGAGCTGCTGTCTATGATCACAAACTTTGGATTTATGCAGGATATGATGGCAATGCAAGGTTAAATGATATGTGGACTTTAGTTTTGACTGTAAGATTTTGTTTTAACTGTCAGTTTCACAGTTTAAGTTTGATTCAAGATGGTAGTTTAATTGGGCTCTAAATCCGGCGCAGTTACTTCACCCGGATAAACAAGTATTTCCTTAACCGTTTTTGATATCAGCTCTTAATTGAAAGTGAATCTAAGCCTTGTATTTGACATATAAACCTAGTATTATAGGACATTTAAATTTAATTCTTGCCTGTGTTTTTCTAGGGTGACTGCCATCAATGGGAAGAAATCGAACAACTTGGTGATCGTCCACCAACATGTTGTAATTTTCCGGTTGCTGTAGCACGAGATTGTATGTATGTGTTCTCGGGACAAAGTGGACTCCAAATTACCAATTCGCTTTATGAATTCCATTTTAAAACAAAGACGTACGGTTTTGCCGTTTTCAATATTATAAAAATATTAATTTTATTTTTAATAGTTGGCGTCGAATATCTAATGAGCATGTACTTCGAGGAGCATCAGCTCCACCATCTCGACGATATGGTCATACTATGGTACATCATGATCGATTTCTTTACGTATTTGGTGGATCTGCAGATACAACTTTGCCCAATGATTTGCATTGTTTCGATTTAGATTCACAGGTGTGGAGTGTTATAACACCTGAACCAAATTCTCAAGTTCCATCGGGACGAGTATTCCATGCATCTGCAGTAATCAGTGATGCTATGTATATTTTCGGAGGAACAGTGGACAATAGTGTTCGTAGGGGCGATACATATAGATTTCAATTTTCCAGCTACCCGAAATGTACTCTACGAGATGATTTTGGAAAATTTTTCAATGACAAACAATTTTGTGACATTCAATTTATTGTTGGTCCAGAAGAGATTAAAATTCAAGCACATATAGCATTTGTTGCAGCACGATCAAAATTTTTACGGACAAAGATATTGTAAAAAGATTTTTTTCTTAAAGGAAAATTGATTTCTAACTGTTTTTTCTTGTTCTATTTCTCAGGGCCGCTAGAGATGCAAGAAAACAGCATTTGCAAAAATTGTACGGCAGTGTAGATGTTTCATTTACCGAACATCCAATTATTGAAGTTCGTCTACCAAGTGCAACACCAGAAGCTTTTGAAATAATTCTAAATTACATCTACACAGATCGCATTGATTGTAAGTTAATTATATTTTAATAGATAATTTTGCCAGATCAGAAATTCTAATTCTAATGTATTCGTATGCAGTAAAAGATTCTTACAGCAAGAATATTGTCATATTGATTACTGATATCTATCAGTTGGCTGGACAATTTGTAATGCCTCGTCTTGCACAAGGCTGCATTCAATATCTTGAGTATAAAATTTCGAAAGCAAATGTTTTGGAAGCTTTATATAATGCAGATAAGAATAAGTTTGTTTATTAATTTTGGATATTGAGGAATATCTTGATTTAAAAATTTCTCTTTTTTAGGATTCAAATAATCAAGGATCATTGCATGTCATTCATTGTACGGGATGAAAATTTTACAGATGTTGTAATGTCTACAGAATTTAGCGATTTGGACAAACCATTGTTGGTGGAAATTATTAGAAAGCGACTCAATCCTGCAAAGACATTGCCAGAAGTTAATTGCGATAAAAGTGTCGGTATGTTTTTGGTTAATTTAATTGTTTTTAACGACTTTAGTTTAATAACTTACCCTCGACGATGTAGTCAAAATGTGACTGTATTTTACATTTACAAAATAAACTCAATCCAACCGATGAAATGATAAAAACATCTGGTTAAGCGGTCAATAGTAGTGATACTAATCCAACGATAAGTATTAACTTAAGGGTGTAGAACAGCTGAAGGGTAAAATTCACCACTATAAACAATCATTATCGGTTACGGTTCGTGTTCTCTAGCAGAGCAGAAAATTAAAATGGATCAACAAAACGCGTGCTTTGTAACGCGATTTTCCGAGTTTTGCTGTTACCAATTTGAGTTAATTGCATTTATCATGTCGTCATCATCATCATCATATTCGTGACAACCTGCTATCCTTCAAAAATGAAGGCATTATCACAGTTTTCCATATTTCATGAGAGATATCGAGATACAATCACTTGTACTTTAAATCAATGTGATTCATTTAGTCCTTTAAATAGCTAGATAAAGAAGTTTGTCAAAACTATTTGTTTTAATGTCCACTGGAAATGGAAGAAAATGTTTCTAACAGACAAACTATTACTAACTTCTTTACTATATTCTTGAACAGAGATGGTAACCTTAACATTCTCATAAATAGTCGCATATAAATCTAGAGTTTAGTTCCATATATAAAATTTCGCCCATTTCATCTATTTGTGATATAAAACAACGAACTACTAACTATTATCGTTTTCAATTCAGGTACAACTCTGGAAAGTGATATGGCAGTTTTCCTGGAATCAAGCGGCAAGGATTTTTGCGATATTCAACTTGTTCTAGACGGACAAGTAATCCCAGCACATAAATCAATACTATCTGCCCGATGCTCATATTTTCAAGCTATGTTTCGATCTTTCATGCCACCAGATAACACAGTTAATGTAAGACTTTGTTTTTTTATAAAAAATTTCATTTTGTTATTGCTCTAAAATTTGTCATACTTTGTTTCAGATTCAAATAGGAGAAGTGTCACCATCTCAAGAAGCTTTTAGTTCTCTTCTCCGTTATATATATTATGGAGAAACAAAACTTCCACCACAAGATTCATTGTATTTATTTCAAGCCCCATGTTTTTACGGATTATCAAACAACCGGTTACATGCGTTTTGTAAATATTCTTTGGAGCATAACATCACGTATGAGAATGTGCTTCAAACGCTCGAAGCGTCCGATATAACCAAGGTATATGATATCAAAGAACATGCTCTAAAGCTTATTGTTAAAGAATTTCCAACAGTAAGTACAACATTTTTATGTTTTATATAATTGTTTGAATACATTTTTACATATATGTGTATATAATCAGGTTGCACGACTACCAAAAATGAATGCATTGAGTAGAGATCTTTTACTCGAGATAATAAGAGCTGTTGCAGATGCTCATGGTGAACTTATGGTGACACAAGATTTATCTTCAATCAGTATTAATACCGATCTCTGAAAATTAGCATTTCTACAACCAGCTTTACATATGCTATTAGCATGGTTGAGAAGTAGCGATTTTCACTAAGTGCGTGAAATGAAAAGATAAAAGTTAATTTAAAAACAACCAAAACAAATTAGAAAATTATCATCTCCCGAGCAGAGACATGTCTTGTTGGATAATGTAATATTATTGTATTCATGGCCGTTTTCCTTTCCTTACATTTTTTACATATTGTGATGTATAGTTTATGTTTTAAAGTTTATTGTTAAGATTAATTGGTAAATAATGAAAATGTAAAAGTTTGATCGAATTGAAATTATAAATAAGACAAATTCGATTTACTTTTTTTACTCATTGAATAGACCTTTAACTAATTGCACCAAATTTGGTAATTTTTCCATTTCCTCGTTTTTATGAAACCTTCTGTGTTGAATTAACATATTTTGAGGTTTTGGAATCAACTCAACCGCCGTTTTGCTTTTTACTCATGGAAAAAGAGTCCTTTGTGGAAAAATATTTTTGTTGATACTTATAAAGCAGAAAACGAGAGGTCCAATGTATTATTTCAATACTTATAGCTGACAAGAATGATCAGTTATTTGTCTCCCATAAAATTACACTTTTGCCAATAGGAGGTTTCATAAAAACAGTGACGATTTGTTGTTTCAATCTGTTTTATGTGAATATAAGACACTTGTTTTTATTGGTTTCTAAATTTATCAAATTTAATCTTTGGAAATTATTATTCATAAGCATCAATAAATAAATTTGTTCGATTAAATCCTTTCTGGCTATTTCAAATCATTTGTTGGATTATATCCTGTTTGTCGGCTAATCGCTGGCGGTGTATGAAGAAGCGCCTTTTGCTCTAATAAAAATCAAGGTTTCGACATTCCATTACAGCACGTTTATGTATGCACGCACGTTCGTTGGCAAAGTACACGAAATCGTTTCCTACAAGTGCAGTAACGAGCACGCAATCCCCAATCCAACAGGATTATTTGGAGTAGACCAAAAAACGCATGCAATGGTTTTCGCAATGCCAAGCGGTATATGGGAAGCGCAAAGTTGCGCTTTAAACAATTTAATGTCACAGAGCGTGCAGTG
Source organism: Dioctria rufipes (assembly GCA_963924295.1). Lineage (NCBI taxonomy): Eukaryota > Metazoa > Arthropoda > Insecta > Diptera > Asilidae > Dioctria > Dioctria rufipes. The sequence goes on from OZ002742.1 coordinate 200,275,247, forward strand.
CATCGCTTGGGAAAAAATATGAACAATACTCATGAATATTTGTTCCACAAAAATTGCAGCAAATTCGCCAATCCGTGTCTACGTGCGAACGCCACACATGAAATTGTTGCGGGCGCTTCAATCGCATTGCTCTGTCATCCAAGTGGATGAGTTCCGCACAACGATGCTGTGCAGCACGTTTTCAGCCGTCTCTGTCTCTACATCGGTACGAGTTTTGTACAAATTGCCGTATCACGTGGGACCGGGACATCAAAACCGGCAAAAATATTCTGCAAATTGACCTGGCCCAACTGCATTGAGGTTTCGGCTGTAGCAAGCCGAAACTTATGCAGCCATGACCCTCCTGCGAGGTTTAAGCGGAGTACCGTGGGCGGTGGCAAGTCATGGTATATATATGCTTATGTGTATGGCGGACATTTCCCACAGTTCCTTTGGTCTAAAATCTTTAATGAAGCCACTAAACAACATCGACAGTATAAAGGATAATATAGGTATAGTTAGGTAATTTAAATATAAAATTGAGGCATTGGTAAAAATTCGTTTTTAATAAATTCATTCACACTAAAAATAAACCAGTCCTCTACGAATTTCCACTTTCGATCTCCATCAATTGCAAAGATGATTCTAAAATTTTCATTTGCAGTTCGATTTCATTCTTCATGTCATCTATTTCAACTTTTGATGAAAGAGCCTTTGTAACAATTTGATTATGTTTTTGCTGGATATAATCGATACTTTTTAAAAAGTCCATAAGATTTATATCTTCATCGTCCAACTTTTCTAATAAACATTCCATTTCTTGTAGCCTTACTGTAATTGTATTCAATTGATCGGCCGCATGTTCAGCCTTAAATATAAATTTTCATTAGATAATTACTATATTCAATTACATTAGTAATTCACTTGCCCATCTTTCCAGAGATTTCAATGATTCTGAAGCCATTTATTTCAATTTTCTTGTATAACAACAAACAACCAGAATACATTTAAAGAGTATTTTGTCTTCTTATCTGAAAACATCTCTTCTTCTTCATCTATTGATTTGGTATTACCGTCCTATGATTGAGTTGAATGGATGTAATACAACCAATGATTGGATGGAGGCATTTTCAAAGAAAAAATATAAACCCTCAATTCAAAGTGATCTCATATCGGCTAATGGTCACTATTATGCTTATTGGCGAATGAAAATCCTCGCCCAACCGCATAAATAGCATAAAAAATAAATTCAACAAGACGATTTTTGAGAGTCGTATTAATACATTAAAGTGGGATGTGAACGACTGACATCTAACAACAGCTCTTCTAGTACCAAACAAAAAAAAGAAGAAGAAGAATAATTAAGAAGCTGCAAGACGTGAATTATATATTTTTCGCCACATATTTTCTGAACTCTAAGTGTATATTTCATATTATTTACAGTTTTCCGAAAAATGTGATTCTTAACTAAATGTCAAGACTTTATCATTGTTTTCGCAAGTGAGCGGTTAATGACATTTTTATTGATAATAAAATTCAATAAATCGTCGAATTATTGTGTGAGCAGTGATTAAATGTAGGCCAATAGAAGCAATAATGTCTAGCAAATGGTTAGGTAGTACTACCGATATTGGAGGGATATTGCGAAAGCCAAATACAAATTCCAATCAAAACGTGGACAGCAAAGCAAGTGATTTGCTTGTCTTTGGATATGCCTGCAAAATTTTTCGCCATGACGAAAAAGCGCTTTACATTGATCAAGGAAAACATTTGATTCCATGGATGGGAGACAATTCTCTAAAAATTGACAGGTTAATATATTTCGTCTTTTATATATTTTCTTTTTTGTTTAATTTATTTTAAAAAGAATTGATTTTTTTGTTGGATAATATGCAGTCAAGGTAATTTGAAAATGATTTTGATATGGGGCATGGAAATAAAATATAAGGAGGATTTAAGCTACACATCTGAAAATTCTTGTATAAACAAACTTCTTTGGCTTGATATGTAAGTATATATTAGATATGCAAAAGTTCCTACTCCATATCGAACATAGAATTATGGAAAATTTTTCTGTAGGTAAAAACAAAAATACTTTTCATTGATAAGTATTACGCAGCTTAATCTGGGATGCATTAATAAATGTTTTTGTTTTGATTTGAAGTATATGCCTATACGGAGTGTCCCAGACTAATAGGTCAATATTTTGCCAAATGTTTCCTCTCGTCCAGACAAGTAAAAAATTGTATGGCAGAGGTGGGGGCAAAATGCCACCTTGTCGAGTTAAAGGGTGATTAGTAAAATATTCTCTTTTTTCGTTAAACACCCTATATCTTAAAAAGTACACCCTGTACGGGATTGTATGTAGAACTTCATGGCCTTTCCAACGACTGTTCAAACACCCCCGTATACCTCCCCACTCCAGAATTATGATGCTTCTAAAACACGTCATTTTATAAAAATATCGTCTAATTTTGGTATGACCTGAACAGGTTAAGAGCTAATGACTTTAACGGCTACAGTTAGTTCATAGGGTATTGTAGGTTAAATTAAAGACGAGACACTGGGCTTTTGAAATTTTGTAAAAAGGTGTACCTTAAGGCAGAAACACATCCAAGCAAGCCTCAGGCCTGGCCTCTCTCAGGCTTCCTCGCAGCTCGCCTCAAGGCTTGCCTCAGAGAAATGAAAACAAAATGATACCACCGGGCTCTGTACAATATACTGTGGCTCGGTGCTGTCATTTTAATTTTATTAGTACATCTGTTGACAGAAGTAGGCCTGAGAGAAAAATTTCGAACATTGAGCAAAGCGAGCTTTGCGGCTAGGCCTTGAGGCTAGCTGCTGGCTTGGTTTTGTGTTGCATCATTTAAAACGCCGTGTTGGAAATTTTGACAACACCTCGAGGCCTGGATGTGTTTCTGCCATTAAGCCTGAGTTAGATTGGCACGACAACGGCAGCGACAGCAAATCATTTTCATTGGTTGAGAGCGATCAGCTAATTGAGAGAAAAAAAGCAGCAAAAACGTCGTGCTGCCGAGTCTTCTCAAATTCTAAATTTGCTGTTACTGTCATCCCAAGGTGTCAAGTTAATTTTTCATGTAGGGAAAATGGAGGAAAAACTTATATCCTTAGTAAAAAACAAACAACTTTAAATGACAAATCAAGAAGTTCTTACAAAAAATTTCCAATGAATTAAAAAAAAAGTGGTATTGTTGCTGAGAAATGTCATAATATTCTGCTCGCTGGTTTGTGCTGCTGTAATGCAATCTGATACACTCGACAACAAAACTGTTTTTTGCATTGCTGCCGTTGTTGCTGTCGCTGTCCAGCAATCTGAATCAGGCTTTAGTGAGGGTATTTAAGAAAAACAAAAAAAGTGAAAAACTTGGAAAAAAAACAACGAAATTTTGGAGTTTGAAGCGTCATAATTCTGGGGTGGAGAGGGATATGGAGGTGGTTGAGAAGTCGTTGAGAAGCCCATGAAGTTCTGCATACAATATCGTCTTAAAATAGACCATACAGGGTATACTTTTGAAGATATAGGGTGTTTAATGAAAAAAGAGAATATTTTACTAATCGACAGGGTGACATTTTGCCCCCACCCTTGCCATACAATTTTTTACTTGTCTGGACGAGATGAATAATTTGAATATTGACCTATTAGTCGGGGACACCATGTATACTCAAGTGTAAATGGAACACGTAGTTGATTAAAGAGTTTTCGATAATTTTGTATTTTTGATACTATATTAAATTATTATTATTATTACTTAGTATGATATTCGACCGTAGCGCGCTGACTATCATCCCAGGGTTCATGGGTCCAATTGCTGTCAATTGCCTTGGTCCTGTGCATCATCTACTTAATATTTCCTTCCAATTTTTCTCTCCTAGCTTTTACTAACTCAAATGACATGTATCTATGTACATGTTAATCTTAATACCACTAAATTTAACTATGTAAAAATAGGTACAAGGTACTCACCATGTATACGTTACTTTATGCCGGGGTCAGTAATAAATAAACTTTGAATTTTTGATTAATCTTTTACATTATGCAAATATTTAAGACTGTAATCTATTGTCGATTTCGATGGTTCCATTTCAGTGTTGCACTTTTTCTGGCAGTGGAGAACTGTGAGCACTGAAGTCCATCGAACATACTTCATAAACATTTATTTATTTGAACACCCGTGCCAAAGTCCAGAATCACTGTCAAGATAATTTTTTTATCCACTTCTTCTTTCCACTGTGCAATGACCAAATTTAACGCCGTTTCATAAGAATGAATCTTACAAAAACCCGACAGTGTCTTTAAAAATAAGCTGTTAGTAGAAATCTTTTAATTTTAATGCTCTTTGCTTCTGGAGCACACTAAATTAGTGTCACTCGTAAGGAAGTATTTTATTATGTCTGTACTTGAAATCACCAGTATAAAAAAAATGTTGATTGTGTTTTGCTACTTATTAAATTCTTCTTAAATTATCGACACAGTGAAGCATTTCGATCACGAAAGGAAGAGTAACCATGATTTATATATAAAATCATTGTTTTTTTGATAACGCATCAAATTCCAGCTCTTCTGCTTCTCAATCTCACTGTTTTAATAGCCTTTGCACATAAGTGGACTATACTGCTGGATAGAAAAAGCAGACGACTGACAAAATTTCTGACGAAACCTAAATTTATTACTCTGTATTCCTTAAAGCCTAGGCCTAATCTATTGGGTGCGGCCATGTTGTAATTCCTTTCTGTAAAATGTACCAAATCTAAATATTTTGAATGGAGAAAAGAACGTGGGTTATGCCTCTTATCAAAATCATTTTACAGAAACCACACACTGCTTAGTATTTTTAAATAATATAATCTTTCAAAAAAAAAACCTTTAAAAGAATAAATAGCTTGTCTACTACGACGATACCAGATAACAAACAACATCGAGAAAATGATTGGAGAAGGTATAATAAAAGGAAAAAAAAACTGTTAACCACACATCCTCAAATTTAATATTCATAATAGATCAAATTCCATCAATTATACGGGATTGGTATGTATATATATCCTCATAAAATATCACATCACATCAATTAAATATTTGTGAGGTACTTAAAAAAAAGTCTATAAATAGTTTCGGCGCCTCTTACAAGTTTTTGAGTCGCTGAAACATCTCTCGGTTACTGTACAATCGCACAACATTAAACGAAACAATGTTGCCTTTGTTGGCTACCACACAGGTATGACGTTAGAGCTACCTTGCCCGATCTTAGCCAGTATGAGCCGCCTCCTGGTGGTTATATGAATCGTTTGGAATATCTATCACCGGCAGAGCAAAAAGCTGAACAACTATGTGAGGAGGAACGCTACTATAGCCTCTATCATAACGAAGAGGAGGAGCAAATGTATCAAGGTAAAACTACTTAAGTTCTTGTATCAGGAATTTTTGCATAAATTAAATTTTAAAAGAAATTTTTAACGTGTTCATACAGGATATTTAATGGAATTTAAGATAGAGAAACTCTATAGAGTTTAAAACATAAGAAAATTGTAAAAATTTCCAGATTTTGAAAAATTTAAGGTGAAAACTTAAGTTGAAAAGTGTTTCAATGTGTTTAAACTAAAAAATATTAATCGATTTTTTTCTAACCGTTTGTTAACTAATTGAAATGAAGATTCATGATTATTTGGATCACACTAATAAAAAGTGTACAACAGACTAAATAGGACGGTTTTCGTTTCCAAAATTCATGATTTTTAGGTGAAAACTCTATAGTCAGTAAATCTACATTGGTCCTCTATGCAAATATAATTTTCAGTCTACAATTTTTGTCAAGAGTATTTCTCTGATTTGATTTAAAATGCAATTTAGAATCATTACATTATGAGAGCGCCTACATATTACTTTGTAGTGACTTTTTACAAGTTCAATTTAGAATCTCTTACTTACTCCTTAAATGAATTGAAAAATTCTTGAGGAAAATTTATTTTTTTTTAATCGCGCTACGGTTTACGCAAAGTTAAAACATTTTTATGTGGTAAGTATAAAAGTTTTCAGCTTCTCTAGTATTGAAAAAAGGAGATAAAATGAACGACAGAAGAACGTCACTATAATTAGAGGGATACATGATACCATGGAATCTTCTCTATAATGCTGATCGAGAGATGATGTCTACCCCTTTTTTTCGGAATTTTAGGCAGTTAAGGTAAATAATTCATCAAGGGTATGAAAAAATTTTCTAGCTGGCTGTTATCAAGGCGATAATATCAAAATGGTTTTTTTCTATGTTATATATATTTAGTATATATTTACTGTTATTAAATAAGATTTTTTTATGTTAGCTTTTCGTTATTTATTTACTTTGTAAAAAATTTATAGAGGAAGAACTGAAACGTTTACATCAGGAAGCCTCAACATCATATGGACAAGTATCTTTTGATTATAATGCGGAACAAAATAATAAGAGAGATGACCTGGAAGAAAATAAGGTGGAAGAGCCAGATGAAATATATTTAGCACCAACAAATTTGCATCTTCCACCTAATGTTGAAATGGTAAGTTTAGTCTCTAAAATCCTTATTAAACACGCAACTAAAGATAGATTGGGCCATATTTTGGCGCATCTAACTATAACTAAATGACACATTTTATATATTAGTTACCTCAGTGCTTTGTGCCGACATTAGAGCTGACAGATGCACCAATATTATTTTTGATGGGCCATAGAAGAGGTTCATCGATTTTGCAGTGCAAAGCTCTAGAAAATATCACATGCCCGTTCTTCTACAATGGGTCTCATTAATAGTATCGTGTTTGGAAATAATGGCTGAGACAAAGTCGTCATGATGTTAAGTATCATTTCTGTACTTTGTGTAGGTAGGAACGGTGATATCCATATCGGTTATTGGTATTTAATCTGTTACCTTCAAACAGATGAATGTCAGAGAACCAAACAAAATGAAAATGTTGATCCATTCCGGATTTGTATAGAAAAAGCGATAAATAATCTCCTGTTGAAAAAACGGTGAGATTTCACACAACACAAAAGGGGGAGACTATATTGGTTGAGAACATATTCAGGCAACGCCAGAATATGAAAGACTTCAAACCTCACATCTCACTGAAGTTTATCTAACTCAATCTCTCGATCTCCTGGAATACTTTTTTGCTCAATAATAAGTGACATTTTCCGGCATTGGTAGCTCGATAAGGTCCCTCTAAAAATTGAAACAAAGAATCTTCATTGGTATCGAAATGGTGATTAGACTAAAAAGCTAGATAAAAAAGAATTCATTTTTCTTTATTGATTACGATCCCAGCCATAGCATTGTGGAAGTGCCAATACATCCTAGATAAATTGAATAGGTCTGGATTCCCGACATATCACTCTCAATAAATACTATCCGCAATCTATTTTATTATTTTCTGATATCTGAACTAATTTCTTCCTCCCAAATATTCAAAAAAAATTAATTAGTTTTTATTTTCTCTATAGCCAGACACAATGAAACAACATGCGATCATCGAAAAAACAGCCAAATTCATTTCAACTCAAGGAGCTCAAATGGAGATTTTAATAAAGGCAAAACAGTCAAATAATCCTCAATTTGAATTCTTAAATCAGAATAATCGGCTCAATCCTTACTACAAATTCATTCTGCAATCCTTTAAAGATGGCACATATTCAATTGAAGAACAGGTAGCAGTTCAGAATGATAGTCAAGACAATATGAATTCCGCAAATGCAGCTCAAAATTATTCAACCAATTCGACTCCCGTTCAAAGTTCATTTGCATATCCAAGTTTACCAGTTCCCACAATAAAATATAAACCATCTGCCAATTGTGCGTATACTCAATTGATTAGTAAAATAAAAGGTGTACCTCTACCGCCAGAACAACCACCTGACACAAAAGATGATAAACTGCATGTACCTACATTGTTAGACTATAATTCATACTATTCCCAGCAGTATAGTGCAAGTAGTGGGACAATATATGGCGATGTACAGCAAGAAACTCAAGAAAAAGATCAACACAAATCAACAGTAACAGAATCTGTCAATGTTCAAGATGGTGTTCAAGTAAAAAATATTTCTACTGGACTTATGTTAGCACAATGTTATGCGTCTGATACAGAAGATGAAAGTGAACATCATTCAGAGACCGAGCCATCTCAGCCTGTTTTAAATTTTCCCATCCCACCAGACTATCTTCAAAATATAATCGATAAAACGGCAACTTATGTTGCTAAGAATGGCAAGCAGTTTGAAGATACTCTGCGAAATAAGCTGGATGATCGTTTCTTATTTTTGGATCCCGGTAATGAATATCATGCATATTACATGTATCAGGTGACTGGTGATGTCCAGTCCTATTCAAGCTCTAATGGTTGTTCTCTAACTCAGGAAGATTCAACAAAGCCAAAAATTACTAGTAAGTTTTCTTTTATTACACATCTTTCCTTTATATGTGCATACGTGTGTATAAACATAAAAATTAAAATTTAAAATTTTCATTTTAGCGCCAGTTTCCTTTTCTATTAAATCAAAAGAAGATTATTCGGTACCATTAAAACCAGCATTACCACAGGAAGGTAGTGATGATGAATCTGATTCAAATAAAATAAATTCAACAACAGCAGGAGGGTCTACAAACCAATACACAAATACTTCTGTACCTGAACACGTGCAAAGAGCAATAGAATTGGTGGAAAAACAGTTAATAGTTAAAGGATCACAATTTGGTCAAACTACAAACCTTTCAGGAAATTTGAATATAGGAAATTCACAAAGATCTCGTTTTGATGTTGATAATACTGGGGCGATTGTTGTTAGTCGAATAAATCCTGTTTCAACTGCACCTGTAAGGGCAGAAATGTTGCAACAAAAGGAGCTTAAAAGAGGTACTTTTATTATTTTTTATTATTTCTATATAAATAATATTTAAATTTTTTAGCAGAGGAAAAGGTCAAGGATCGACTCGCACAAATAGCTAGAGAGAAATTAGGATTGATATCAAAAGAAAAACAATTGCAGTTAGAAAGGAAAAAGAAAGCAATGGCGTTTTTGACTCAAATAAAAAGTAAGTAACCCTCCACTGTAGAATTTTTAGTAGAAAAATTTATCTCGTGTAAAGCCTAGTACGCTGTTCAATCGAAAATTTCGCCTGCATTATGGGCATATAATTCTACACGGAAAAAAGTTGTGGAGAAAATGTAAAATCACAAATTAAATAACATTAAACTGACTGAAGTAATACAGGTAAAATCACAAATTACATATATGTGCCAAAACGCCAAACATCAAAGGGTATATCTGTCAACTTTTCCGTGCGAAATATACATATGATTTTGTATAGGAAACGAAATTTTCGCTTGAACAGCGTACTATGTAGGCTTAAACAAAATGATAGAGAGCTCTACCACATTTTAATATCTCTACCGTTTCTACTAATAAATTTAAACTGATTTAATATTTTGTGAAAGCTCTACAATCTCATTTTGTTTATAGAAAATGGAGTAACTTTTCCAATAACAAGTCAAAGTCCGATTTTGGCGATGCAGAAAGTTTTTATACGCATCAGAGTGTGCTCTTCTTAGTTCTTCCGTTAAAAGTGTACATAAAAAAAAATTCATTTTCTCTTTTTTGGATCCAATTGTAACATCATTTCCTTTTTTTTTACTGTTATCTTCATTTAATATTAATTAATTAATTTTTTATTAATATTTTTTGTATGTTACACCACCGATCATTAAAGTGCAAATGAATTCACATTTCAAGACAACTTCATATTATTAGGTCTTATCTCTACCGAAGCTCTGCCAAATTTATAGAACTGGGAGTATGTGTAAACACTCGGTAGATAATTAGTAGTGCTCTACCCAAAAACATCTCTACATACTTTACATTTAGGGGGATTAAGCGGGGCTAGTGGCCTTTTATTGGATTATTGTGCACCTTACGCACTTAGTTGGTAGAGATAAATCTTGTGTACACATGTTGTGTGTATCAGTGATTTTATCATTGTTAGAGCGGTACACGTCTAGACTCTTGACATTATAACACATTTCCCGGTGTAACATTTTTACGTGAAATACGTGAACAAATCCAGTAGTACTAACAGAAATATACAAAATTAAAAATATAGGTAAATTGAAAATTCTCATTACTTGTAATCAACTATTGGTAACCTTTTGGGGTAAATTCATTATTTCAGTTGGCAGCACAGCTTAGATAAATTCTACCCAAGCAATTCTTTTATTTTATTTTTAATAACAACTTATGAGAACTGCCACATTCGAGGAAGCAATTCAGAAAAAAATCTAAATTTTATACTTAATTATCTCCCAGTAGTACTGGCAGGGGAGACACAACCATATGTGTATCGTATGTGAAATCAACATTTTATTAACATAAATAGATTTGAAGATCGTTATTTTATCAGAATAATTAGAAATTTGTCGACCTTCAATGGGTTCCTGGGCACATGGGGAATGAAAGAGCTGACCTTCTAGTCAGGTCTGATTCTCCCTTCTTTGGGCCGGAATTCGCTGTAGTCATTCCCATCTCAGTGATCAGGTCTCTCGTCAAAGCGGATGTTCATATGCACCATAAGCAAGGACAGGCGAATCTGAGTACTTGCAAGTTCTTTCTTGATGGGCCTAACAGGAATTTCTCTGATTTTCTCTTGGAAGAAAGGAAAGCAGAACTGTAGCTGGCCATAGCTTGCTTCATGCTAATCTATCAAGGATGGCAATTGTTGACAGCCCTCAGTGTCTGTCCTGCCTGAATGCACAGCTTAAGACAACCGAACACTTTCTGTGTGCTTGTCCGGCCTGTTCCAGGAGCAGTCTGGATACTTTTGGATCTGCCTCCCTATCTCCGATGATGAGCTGAAAAACTTACCTCACCAAGGTTTTGGTGATATGGTTTTTAGCAGGTTAGCACAATGGGCCGCAGAGTCTTTCGTGCTTGGGATTGGGATCCCTCGTCCTCCTTCCTTCCTTCTAAAAAAAAAAAAAAAAAAAAACGCTTATAAAATCTCAAACAATATTTTGGTAAACGAATTCTGAACCTCTGAACCAACCATTTCTAAATTATATCGATAATTTCAAATGTGGAATTACTGTAGACAACAATCGACGTGAGAAGAACGGCCAGAGCATCCATTGAGCGTACTTGCTGTTGAAAAATTAATGAAGATTTTTGCATTACACAAGAATTTTTGGCAGAGACGATCAGATATTAGAAATTCATGAACTTTAAGAAAATCTGACCAGTAGATCGATCGTGTTGTGAAAAACAACGAAAACTTGATCTAATTCGTTTCTGTCGATTTTTCTTGGATTAATTTAATAACGGGGCGATCATATAGTTTCAACAAGCTAGTGAACGGGTAATGAATCATGATTCTATGAAGAATGACGCTGAATCTAAACAGCAGGTCGATGGTATGGAAGTCCGTATGATTAAAAGTTTTTTTGGGCACTGTAGTTGGATTTATCGATTAAAACAATTTATAGAAATCATCAGACATTTGGTAGTCAGCTGCTGTAAGGTCTACGGAAATAAAAAGTAGGGTCGAATGAGGCTGTTTTTGAGAAAACATCAGGGTAGAATTTTTATGCTAGTTAAAAGTATAAAGTTTCCGGGGTGGGCGGGGGTTATTATAAGGCACTCTATCGGATTATGATTTTGCATACGATTCGACGACGAAACCGGCAAAATTAAACTTGCATAATGCTAGAGCTGTTCAGAAGTTTAAGACATTACTATACTATAACTTGCTTGAATGCAAATAACTTATACGCTTGTTTACGAATATTTCCATTGATTTAAATACGTCATAACATTAAATGATTAGAAATCAATTGCTATACGAAATTGTTTTGTTTTTCTATAAATTACTCCTAATCTGCGCAAAAAGACAGGCAGGCAGTCTAAATTAATCTTAAAAATTTATTAATATTTCAACTGATAAAATTCTTATCAATGCTGACTTTTCATGTCATCAAGCAAATAAATTGATGATTGAAGCGTAGCGTTAGAGAAGTCACGGGATTTACATATGTACATAAAAAAGAAAATAATAATAAAATAATAAATATTTCCTTAGTTTTTGCGGTGCGGTGAATTCGACAGTTTTTTTTTTAACTTATTATAAAAAAAAAAATATTATTGAATAGAAATTTCAAACTGTGACAAGAAAATAGATTATACAACAACATTGAATTAGATCTTCTCTTAAACTATTAGGTTTTATGCAGAAATAATTAATATGTTGGTAAAGTATATTTAGATTGAAACTTATTGAAAATACGCAAAAAAAAGTTGAACTTTGTGACCCAGTGATTGCGGAAGGTTTATTAGTATTGATATTTTCTGATCGTCTACACTTCCATGGAATTAAATTAATATTCATAAATTTTGGTCGTCAATAAATTTTTTTATCGTAAATTGAATGACAAGGACAAATATAATATAAAAAAATAAAAAATAAAAATCGCGGAGGTCATCAATAAGAAATGTTCAACCCTGAATCCGGTGTACTAATATTTTCTCATCAATCGGCTACGTTTATTTGCAAATATTAATTCGAATATGTGTGTTTTCAGAAGCAGAACACCTTCATCAGATTGTTTAATTTGAAAAAATGAGAACATTATTAAGTTGTATTAATGTTTTGATGATGGTGGTATTGATGAATTTTTGCTTTTTCCTCTCAACTCTTTTAATACCAACCGGGTCTAAAAGAATTAAGGAAAGAGTTCGACAGCGATTAGTTTTTTCAACTTCGGGATCTACTTGTTGGACATTTTTAATTATAGCCTTTAAAGTGCCGAAAGTAATTAGTGTCCAGTAGGTGTTCAGCTTTTAAGGCTCCGGATTCGAATAGAATTCTTTCCGTACCCTTAATGAACTTCAGAAACTTCTAATTGCTTTCTGTAATTATAAAATTGTTTCAGCCGGTTTATCGAAGGAGTATAATGGTCTCTTAATTTTTCTTAAAAAAAAAAACCGTTCCTTTATCCACTCTCACGAATCCATAAAACTGTTCACAGCACATTCACAAATGGTATCATTTGATATTTGAGGGTTTTTTTTTTTTTTTTGAAGATTGCCACTGTATTTTGTGATTATACTTAAGTTGTTAAATAAAATATTACTTTTGTGAAAGATCTTAGCTGTTATTTTAGTGCCATGCCTAATTCAATTCGAGTTGAAAATACTCTTTTATTGTCAGTCTAATTTAATTTTGTCAAATTGTCTAATTTAATTTTGTCAAAACAGTCTGCCTATATAGATATCTAGAATTATGGCTAGCTCGCATATATAAGGGCAAGATTCAAACCTCTATGCTTAGTCTTCTTCCTGGTGTATTCTTCATGAACTGTTTTCAAAATATCTAGTTTACAGAGATATTATGAAGTCTATTGTGTTTTATTCAGTATCGGAAATGACAAGAAATAAAAATTTAAAAAAGCTTTATCTAACTTTACTGCATAGTTCCAGTAGGTAAAATAAATAAAAAAACACATTTTATAACAATTTAATTTCTTTTAATTTATTTTTCACCTTTCAGGTTCTGGAATACCTCTACCAGCATCAGCAACTGATGAATCAACAAATATAGAAGAAGACTCGGATTCCGATTCAGATAAATCTTCTGTACATTCTATACCAATATCTGTGACAGAAGAAGATAAATTCGAAATCATTGGAAATAATTCAAAAATTGAAACTCCTATATTGATTGAAGGAAAATCTCGATCTAGATCAAAGTCACGATCAAAAGAGAAGTCTCATAAGCTAAAGAAGAAAAAATCAAAACATCACAGCAAGAAGAAATCGAAAAAGAAAAGTCGCAGTAGGAGTAGAAGTCTGAATAGGTCTCGGGATCGTTCAAATTCTCGTAGCCTTAGTCGGGATGATCGAAAGCGAAGAAAACGATCGACATCGCGAAAGTCGAAAAAGAAAAGGAGAGAGTAAAGTGTATATATATTTTTTTTATTCTTTAAATTTTTATTTAATTACTTAAAATTCTTAGTGCATTGGCATTAAAAATAAATTAATAAGTAAACTTTTTACAATTAAAAAAGTTTTTTTTCACTATCCTACTACATGTTTGGTTGTAGTGAAACATTTTGCAGAAATGTGGTTTCACTGTTTCTAGATTGAAAATGATTAAAGAATTTGTGAAACACATTTTATTGCATAAGTGAGAGCGAGTATAAGTCATTAACAAGGCCTTACGTGGAATACATTTCCTCTTTTTTATGATTATGTATGCCGACAAGAAATGATTGTTTCAATTTAAATGCTGTCGTAAACAACACTTGTATTATTTCGATTAGGTGAATTGCGCATCTGTTAACTATAGCAGTAGTCAGTGTTGACTGAAGTGTTTTACATATTTTAACATTTATTATTGAAGATAAAGTCAATTATTTTGAACAACTCTTCTTTAAATATCTATTTGACTTATGATATTTATGTTGTCATAAAGCTGTGACACATTAAAAACAGGAAGAGCAACGACAGATACAGAATTGAACACAGATTTATAAGCAGAGGCAGAAACAAAAGTACAACTTAAATTGATCAATTCTCAAACATTTTTGATTTTCTTTGTTCAATACTGTGAAGAAGTTAAAAAATTTTATTTTATTGCAGCCATCATTTTGTTTTGTTTGATGTTTTAAAATAAATTTTATACGTGAAAGCATGGAAAACAGATTTAGACGGTTTATGGCTGCTGTAGGACAGGTACTCATGGCACCAGATTTTCCCAGAAAGGCCAGCTGCTGGATTTTTTATTATAAGAAGAGCCTCGGTTTTCTTTTGATTAGTTTTAGGCTGCATAGGTGACCATGTGCCAGACAACTATGGAGTACATCCAATACATCATGCTTGGCTTCAGATCCCATATTCTGCCAATAAAGCGACGACATGTGTAGAAAGATTCTACCGTTCATTCTGGACAGATGCGAATTCCAGGTAAGTTTCTTATCGGGAGTGACGCCCATAAATTTGACCTCATCCGAAAATATTACCTTCACATGTTGGCTTATGGAGAACAAAGAGAACAAAGATTACAAGAAATGCATATAAAGAATGCACACGTGATATTATATAAGGGGTGTACTCGTCTTGTTAACGGACATATTTCGCAGCATTATTGGATCGTTTGATTAATGCGCAAAAATGTTGGCTTCCATTAAGAAAAAGCGCAGTCCCACACACTTCGATTATGTATCTAATATAAAATCTAACCCCACACATCAGAAACAGTTTAACACAAACGCGCTGTAGTGACACCATCAATTAGTCGGTGTTAGTATTAGAATGTTAAACTAACATAAACCAAACACCGGATGAAATTACATGCAATGCAACATAAAACAAAAAAGATTAGACGTCTTTTTAATGCTTAGAACAGTAAACAACACATTAGTATTCTCAGTGGTAAGAGCAGTCGCCTGAAAAGCGGGAGGTCCTGGCTTCAAACCCCGGACCCCTCTTGTATTTATGATTTGATTTCGAATCGTTAAAAATATAAGTTCTTAAAATTTTTTTATTCTCCATCTTTGACCAATTCTAACAAGTGTGGTTTTGATTCCCGTCCTGGAAAAATACATAATCATAGTTGATTGGTTGCTGAATCCTTTGGAAAGTCATAATCTCACATTAGTCGATATTGAGAGCTATATTATTTGTTTTGCACCAATCGTAAAATTAGTGAAAGTTACCTTGTACCTGTTCACAATCGTTGAAAGATTTAATCTGAGCGAAAAGTTTAATGACGTCAGCATAAACCAAGACTGCAACAATGGGCCCAAGTCACTCCCTTGAGGTGCGCCGGCTTGCAAGAAAGAAATTTTCAATGAATCAAGAGGTCGCTTACGCCATAAGCAACTAGTATTTCGCAGACCATAAAAAATCATATTATTAGGAAAGAATGAAAAATTTGGTAACTATTGAACGAAGTGTGCGGCTCAAAAACAAAAACGGTCTATATATAGATTTTCTATAAGCTCCTGGATAGTTTTTTTCCGCTTGTTTTATTCAATTTAATTTATTCATGAATATAAAGTCTAGTTCTACATGTGGCAGCGTATCGCCCTCTATCTCAGACCTTTCGTGATGAAGAAACCAAATGTAGCAGAGCTAACCTTCTCCGTGGACCATACGTCCATGGAGGAGCTAAAAAAGGCTCATTACACAATTGGGTACAAGTTCGGCTCAGTCCAACTTAGGCCCAAGGGTGGGGCAGTAAAGACTGTGTCGGAGGCTGGGGATGGCCAAGGTCAGATTAAAACTCTGACTGATGAGCCTCAGCCATCGACATCAGGAACCAGCAGGCCTAAACTTTCTGTCAAGGCTAAGGCTGGCCCCGGTAAGGCAGTCGGAACTGCAGAGGCTAAGCCGGGGACTTCCGCAAAGAAGTCCGAAGGTAATAAGAAGAAGCCCCCTCCTGCCCGTGCGAAGCAGGGCAAAAAAGGAAATCCGAAAGGATCTCCTATCAAGGCTGCTAGCGGCCATAAAAAGCCATCCTAGTCATGGCTAATGGGCCATCCCAGACGAGTATTCTTGATGCAAAATGCAAACCGGTTTAACAACAGAGTACGCGCCTCCGCATGGGTATTCTTGCTGCAGGCTTTCATTTATCTAAGAATAGGAGACTATGAATGTGTGCGTGCAAATCAAGAATGAAATCAGATATTTCATGAAAATTCTCGGACCCCACTGAACAAGAAATATTTCGTTGCGTTTGTATTAGTGCGGCACAACAAGTGAATACCATTTGATTTTTGATGCAAAATTTCTCTCCAAAGTGCAGCACAATTGTAGAGATTTCTCTCTGCTTCTTTTACCTCTTCCCTAAAAAACCGGTTTGCATTTTGCATCAAGAATACTCGTCTGGGATGGCCCAATCATCATCTAAGTTGCCTCCAGATAAATCTCCATCATGCCAAAGCGGTATCAGACGTGCTTAGCAGGAGATTTGTCTCGGAGAAACTTAGTCTGGCGCTCATACAGGAGCCTTGGGTACATCAAGGCCGCATCAAAGGACTTCCCACAAAATCATGTAAGTTAATTTATAGCAATGAGCATGAATATCCCAGGGCAGCATTGCTGCTCAACACTAATCTAAATTTTATTCCTCTTTCGCAGTTCATTTCGAGGGACGTAGTTGCAGTAGCTCTCGAGGTACCAACTCCGGGAGGTAGTCACGAGGTAGTAGTGACCTCAGTCTATTTTCCTGGAGATGCGGATACACTACCTCCTACAGAGCTAAAAAGACTCATCAGCTACTGCAAACGAAGAGGAAAGCAATTTATCGTTGGATGCGATGCGAACGCACATCACACGCTATGGGGCAGCACGGATACCAACATCAGGGGTGAGTACCTCCACGATTTTATAATATCTAATAATTTAGAGATACTAAATCGAGGTAATAAGCCAACCTTTATGAACACTATCAGACAAGAGGTCCTGGACCTAACACTTGCCAGTATGTTCATAAGCACAAAAATAAGCAGGTGGCACGTATCGAACGAGATTTCCATATCCGATCACAGACATATCAGGTTCGATATAGAAGCCGCACTTAACTCAAGTCTAGAGTACCGGTTGGTACGTTTAAACCCTTTAAATCTGCTGGAGGGGACGGCATCTTTCCTGCCTTACTACAGCAAGGGGTTGAAGAAATACTTCTTCCACTACAAAACATCTTTCCAGCCAGTTACGCTCTGGGGTATATTCCCCAATGCTGGAGAGACGTCAGGGTGGTATTTATACCCAAAGCAGGAAAAAGAGCTAGCTCTCTAGCCAAATCGTTCCGACCCATTAGTCTCTCGTCATTTTTACTTAAATCCATGGAAAAAATCCTAGACCTACATATTCGAAGTGAAGTTTTGATTAAATCACCACTTCATTCCAAGCAATTCGCTTATCAAGCAGGCAAGTCTACCGAGGCTGCCATCCACACTTTGGTTAAAGACCTCGAAAAAGCTCTTGAAGCAAAAGAGGTGGCCTTATGTGCATTTGCAGACATAGAAGGTGCTTTTGATAACACCTCCTTCGAAGCAATTAAATCAGCTGCCGAGGACAAGGGCTTCGAGCCCCCCACGGTTAATTGGATAGACTCCATGCTTAGAAGCAGGAGGATAACTACTACTCTAGGAAACTGTTCAGTCACGATCACTGCAGCTAAAGGCTGCCCACAAGGAGGAGTTCTGTCTCCACTCCTATGGTCGATCGTGATTGATGATCTCTTAGAGAAGCTGACCAGTTCGGGTTTTACCGTCTACGCGGATGACCTAGTAGTCACGATACGGGGCAAGCATGACCAAGTCATATCCGACCTCATGCAAAAAGCCCTTTATAAAGTCCGCACTTGGTGCTTAACCAAAGGCCTCAGTGTAAACCCAAACAAAACGGTTATCGTTCCGTTCACGAGAAGATCAAAGCTTTCACTAAAGGCTCCTCTTCTCGATAACACGGAATTGATATTTTCAGAAGAAGTCAAATATCTGGGGGTCACCTTAGATAAGAAACTTTCCTGGAATTCGCATCTGTCTAGAGTGACGGAAAGAGCGATAGGATCTCTCTACACGTGCCGTCGCTTCATTGGCAGAACATGGGGTCTGAAGCCAAAAATGATGTACTGGATGTACACCACGGTTGTTAGACCCATGGTCACCTATGCGGCCCTCGCATGGTGGCCAAAAACTAATGAAAAGAAGGCTGAGGCTCTGCTTCAAAAAACACAACGGCTTGCCTGTCTAGGAATAACTGGTGCCATGAGGACCTGTCCTACAGCAGCCATGGAAGCCTTACTAAACCTTCCACCCCTACATCTGCAGGTGAAAAAGGAAGCAATCTCCATTGCTATTAGACTGCAAAAGGAGAAACAGTTAAAACCAGGGAATCTGGTTGGTCATTTAAGTATCTTAAAACAGATACGCTTTGAGCAAATGACGACAATATCTGATATAATCACACCCAAGGTGGATTTTGTAAGACCATTCGATGTGGTTTTGGGAAACCGACAGCAATGGCGTTCCACTAAACCGTCCTTTCAACAAGGATCGATGGTGTGGTATACAGACGGTTCAAAAACGAACAGTGGAGTCGGACTGGGCGTATACGGCCCCAGATGCCATATATCAAAGGCCCTGGGCTCTACCCCTACCGTATTTCAGGCCGAGGTATTGGCCATAGAAGAATGCGCCAATACCTGCATTAAAAGAGCCATAAATGGCTCAACTATTAATATTCTCTCGGACAGTCAAGCTGCCCTCAAGGCCTTAAAGTCCTACACCATCAAGTCAGGGATAGTCTGGGAGTGTCTACAAACCCTAAAAGATTTATCAAGAGGAAACAAAGTTATCCTCATGTGGGTACCTGGACATGAGGGCCATAAAGGCAACGAAATTGCTGATGGCCTAGCCAAAAGAGGAGCGGAAACTCCCTTTGTCGGACCGGAGCCATTTTGTGGCACCTCAAAGTGTTACCTCAAAGCTGCCCTAAATAACTGGGAGAACAAACAAAAATCCCTATACTGGGAAAGGCTACAAGGACTTCGTCAGGCAAAAAAGTTTATCGACACCTCTGGAGGAAAAACAAAAGAACTATTACTCCTCAAGAAAACAGAGCTCAAAATAATTACAGAACTCTTCTCTGGCCATTGCCCCTTGAGGTATCACCTTAACAAGATGGGCTTGGCTGAGACTTCATCCTGCCGCTTTTGCCAGGATGCTCATGAAACCTCGGAGCACCTGCTCTGCAACTGCGAAGCATTGACCAGGCGGAGACTACTCCATCTCGAACATGCTTTTCCTACACCTAACTACGTACGGAACCTCAATCCCAGAAGGATCCTAGACTTTATTAACAGTCTGAACCTAGAAAGGGAATAAATTCAACGGGGACTCACAATAGATCTTTTAGGTCGCGATGATTGCGAGGCTGACGCCTACACACCCCTCTACGAATCTAATCTAATCTAATATATAGATTTTCTATAAGCTCCTGGATAGCTTTTTTCCGCTTGTTTTATTCAATTTAATTTATTCATGAATATAAAGTCTAGTTCTACATGTGGCAGTGTATCGCCCTCTATCTCAGACTTTTCGTGATGAAGGAACTACTATGAATTGTTACCTTGTATGCGAACTATTGTCGTGGATCTAAGAACGGTAATGTAACTAAGATTTATGATATTTTATAGACACTCCCATAAATCCTAGCTTAACCCATAATAAAAGTCATCTATATGTAGATATATAAAATTAAACAAATTGCCACAAAATTCAAGATTGTTTTGTGAATTTTTACTGTTCAAATTCGAAGAATATTGTTTCATCTCAATATTTTTATATACTCGATACACACATATTTTGTGATCGAGCTCTCAAATACGGCCCAGGATCTCTTCTTTGTACAGTTTGAGGTCGCAACTCCTCCAACCGATAATTTGTGGGAAGATTTTCTCATTCTATTCGCATAGTATTAAATCGTCGAATCTTTTCGCTCATAATTTTTACAAACAAAACCCATATATTTGTCAAGTTATAGGTGGGCTGATATTTCTGGTTGTGTGGCGGGTTATTGCACAGAACACCTACATATTTCTATTGTAATCAGTTTTAGGGTGTGGGGGAGGGCTGTTAAACAAGTTGGGTAAAGTGTTGTGATCTTGCATTAAAGATTTCTTTGGATGTTTGTTATCACCTTTGACATTTATTATAAATCACGAATGGAATTTGTTTTGTTGAATGTATCACCATTTTACAATATTCAACACAGTTCAATCGACGGATTTATCTCTTAACACAAACGTAGGCACAAAGTTATTTTCCATTCAAGCTTAGAAGTTCGCGTAAAGCATATATAATGGCATTGAGCAAGAATCCCCGCTCCAGTTTTTAACCAAAAATTTTGCATATTTTGATAATGCGATGCTAAAATTACTTGACCCATAGCCTTACATTTTTCAATTAAAATTTATGTTTATTTATTTATTTTTTTTTTTCAATAGATAAGCAATTCAAATACTTTTACATAATTTTCGGTGTTTCGATTTAAGCAATTTTTAAAGTTATAATGATAAATGTAGTACGAAATACAAGATCCCCTTCAAGTCTTGTTTATGCACAAAAAAAAAATGCATCCCCCCTCTGTATATTAACAAAAGCAAGTTCCTATTCTTAACTAATAAGTGCCAATGCACCAAAAAATTTATAAGACAAGAATAATGTTCTAAACTAATAATACCATGATAATGCTTCTCGGGATACAGGTACTAAATAATATAACTTTTTTTTATAACATAAAATAAAAATAAAAGCATCAAAAGATAATTTTTAACGACATAGTTTTTAGCTGTGCACAAAATGTCCATCGTAATAGCGCTTATCACAAGGTCAGAGGAGAGCTGCTTACTCACGTTTTTCTTCTATAGATATATTTTTTTCTCTCCTATATTATTTGAAAAGTGACAACAAACCACGACCACGTTAATTTGACGATGCGATAAGGCTAACAATCAGTGACCTGACTCAGAGTACCATAAACAATATACGTGTGAGTGAGCGTGTATTTATTCCAGGTCGTATATATAAGAATACCCCAAGAGCATCTTGAGGCAAAAATTGTTGAAAAGTTCAGCCGACAAGACACAGATTGAGATTAAAAGATTTTCTTGTTAGCTGTTGTATTTAAAAGGTTGACATACTATATCTATACTTAGCGGATTACTGTAAATTAAAAAAAAAAGTGGATTTTAATTTTATGTGTGTATATAAATTCTAAAAGTGTATTAATCTAAATGAAGTATCCAGCAACAATGGTAGGATTATTATTTTTTTTTAATCTACATATATGTACCTGAAATTAATGAATGAAAAATGGATATTTAACGAAACTATTCTAATTATTTTAGGGTCCTGTGGATATTATTGATCCTTCTGAACTATTACGACCGGAACCATTTTTTGCTGATAAACCTTTATCAAAATTCCGAGACTACTCTATCGATGCCTCTGATCCTTTAAAGGAGCGAGTACGGAAAACTTATCGAGATATGCATCAAAATCAAACAGTTGACTTTGTTCGAGGTAAGACTGCATAATAATGAAAATTTGATTTAAATTAGTTTGTTTTGAATGATTCATAATTGTGGGTAGACGCTTTAGCACATATTAATATTATTAATTGGAATGTAAAAAATATATATATATCAGCTGTATTCTTTTGGTTCCCTGCAGTGTCTTGCAGAGCACTAGAGATTGTGAATTGAATTGATTTGTAAGGTGCATAGAGTTAGACTTGAATCCTTGCAAAATTTCAAAATAGAGCTTGATAAATTTCGCGAACATTTTTGATTGGCTTAGTGTTTTATACTTTACTGTATAATTTCAAAACTTTTTTTACTCATCCTACAAATCAATTCAATTCGCAATCTCCTGTGCTCTATAGAACACTGAACGGAATCAAAAGAACACAGCTGTATGCTTTATAAAGTCTCACCAGAATTTGTGATTTGTAAAAGTTCATAAACAAAAAAAAATATTTTGTAGCCATCAATAAAAAAAAAATAACCTTATTTTTGTATAATCAATCTCTAAATCTAGTTCAAAGAGCAAAACAAAGATTTTAAAAGAGATTTACTTGACAACTTGATTTGTGGGATGGCATCAGTTAATTAACTCTTTAGACCTGACCACACACTTAACACAAAATAAAATAGATTACAAAACTCGAGTTTGCCAAAGGTAACTAACTAAAATTATAGCGGTTCTTTAGGGCGTCGTTAAAATATAGATGTTATGTTACGTGAAAAGTGACCACTGAAGATTGTGATCCACATATGTATACAGATCGGAACCTAGATCGAGGCATTCTGATGACACCAAGCACATTGCGAGTAATGTATTCCATTCTTTGCGTCGAAGTTAATCTAAATTAAAAGTAAAACAACAATAAGAAGCAGAGGAAAATAATAGAAGGTAGATCCTTTCCATGAGCATCTTCTCATATGAAGGCTAAGCTGATTATGTTTATTTTTTCTAATTTCAAATTTCTTATGGGATAGTTCATAAGACGTTAATCTTCCATCGATGATATTAAAGACGTAAAAAAACGGACATCTGAGACCAGATGTCATTGAGATAGAGGTATCTCCATCAAAAATTAAATTAAGAGGAGAATCGAAAATAGCTACCCAGCTGGTTGGTCACAGAAATAGAAAGACTGGTACAGTATTGGCTCTAATATAAAAGATCTCCATATCTTAACGAGATTGAACAAAGAAACGCTACCTTATATACTCCCTGGTCTCTTCCTTGCTGCCTCTATCTACCTACCTCGACTGTATTATCCTTGTTTTTATTTTCGCATCATCATTGTGTAAACGAGAGGCGTGTACCTGATAAAGCCTCCTTAAAATTTGAAAGAGGAGAACGGTATACCATTCAATGTATATTATTGTGTTTTCAAGTAACTATGAGTCCATTGGAATTCTGTATTATCAGATCGGAATATTTCATGTGACGCTTCGAAAACTGTAGGTTCAATTACAGCAATTTGTCAAGAAATATCTCCATTTATTTCATCTCCTGCAACGGATTTAAAAGTGTTCCTTTTACTACAAAGGTCACTCAAGAATATCCAAATGTTTTCAAAATCACTGAACCAAAGTTGGTTTGACCCCCTAGTAGTGGTATATAACTTTATTTTTATGGCAAAAATAGCTGCTATCCTTTCTTACTGCAATTCACTCCCGCATGATCTCATCAATTTCTAGCGAATCATTTTATGGCTCATCTCTTTTGCGACTGACACGAGGGACTAAATGACAATGTAGCGGTCATTAACCATGCCAAAATCTACACCAAATTATGAGTAGAGATTATAAAAACGAAATTTTTATGCCTCTTGATCTTTATACGAAAAATTTCATGGAATTCCAAACAAATTGCTTCAGTTGCTATCAGTGGCACGTCTTTTACAAATATAATCGGAGACAAAAGTTTAATTCATCAAAATGCGGCATCATATTGTAGTTGAACAAGAAATATTCATGCACAGTATCTAGCTAGCTAACTTCACATTACAATTGGAAAAAATAGACCGATATCAACGTCTGGTTGTTATCAGCACCCATAACCGCACAGGGGTCATATCGATTTGTTCTCTATTCTCGGATGATTAACGTATTTTATTAAAATTGCGTAGCATAACAAACAGGATAATCGTGATCTTTTCATTATTCCCAGGTCAACATGCTAAATGGTTGCAATTCAACCATTTCAAAGCAACAATCCGAGAGGCTTTGGAAATGCTTAACAATTTAGTTGATGAATCAGATCCTGACATAGATTTACCGAACATTATTCATGCATTTCAAACAGCAGAAAGAGCTAGAGAGGACCATCCACAGTTGGATTGGTTGCATTTAACTGCATTGATTCATGATTTAGGAAAAGTTATGGCTTTCTATGGTACACCACAATGGGCTGTTGTAGGTGATACATTTCCAGTGGGTTGTCATTGGAGTGATAACATTGTTTATCGTAAGGACAGTTTTCAAGGAAATCCAGATGGAGAAAATCCAGAATACAACAGTAAATATGGAATGTATAAACCAAACTGTGGTATTGATGAGCTACTTATGTCATGGGGTCATGATGAATACATGTATCACGTACTCAAACATAACAAATCGACGCTACCTGAGCACGCGGTGAATATCATTCGATTCCATTCATTTTACCCGTGGCATACTGGCGGTGATTATTCTTATTTGTGTGCTCCAAAGGATGTGGAAACGAAAAATTGGGTCAACACCTTTAAGTAAGATTTATACATATATTAAATTTAATTATATTTAAAATTTATTTGATTTTTTTTTTCACCTTTTTGATTTCAGTCAGTATGATTTGTATACAAAATGTGAAACAGTACCTGACATTGATGCTCTTTGGCCATACTATCAAAGTTTAATTGACAAATATTGTCCTGGTATACTTGAGTGGTGAGGAGGTGGCCAGGAGGCTAGTTATGTTATTTTTAAGAATCTTAAACTTTAAACTTAACACTAATTTAGATTTAAGCTTGAAGTTTGTGAACTGGCTCTAAGTAATTTTAATGTTAGGTTTTAATTGTAGATTTATGTAATTTAAGGTAGAAAAGATTGTGATAATTAATTATGGTTGATTCTAAGCTTTTTTTTTATTGGAATTTAAATAGAAAGTATGCTTAAAACTTTTTTTTTTCCAATTTTTTTGTCAATTTATTAATATAGTCTGACGAAATTTTTCCAAAGTCATGAAAGTATCTGTGATAATTCCTCTTTACAAGAAAAAGTAGCAAATTTCACATATCCAACTATAGACCGGAACTTCTCTTGTATGAAAAAAAAAAATTCAGCGATACAGTAGAAGCTCCGGTCTGATTCATTGAGGACAAATCTAATATGACTAAGTTTGACGAAATTCTTGTACTATTGCCCACGGTACAGAGAATATTCTCTGTACCGTGCTATTGAGCTTTGACCAATAAGTTCGTGAGACTTATGTTCATTGCAGTTTCACCACTTTCTGTAAGCCAATTGACAAAATTAATCATGGAATTTACATTCATGAACTTTTTTTACCCAGATTTCTGCCTATTTTCCTTCATTAGATACTTCTTATTTGTCTAACTGTACGCAACGAGTACTATTTTGTTTATACTTGAAAATAATATGGGGTTAGTGATCCTGGAATTCATAGAATTGACGATGAAAACTACACCATAATTTTTGTAGCTTGTAATTTATTGTCCAATATTTCGGTGGTCTAAACAAAAGACCGAAATATTGGCCAATAAATTACAAGCTACAAAAATTATGGTGTAGTTTTCTTCGTCAATTCTATGAATTCCAGGGTCACTAACCCCATATTATTTTCAAGTAAGTATATATAAAAAAAGGACCCATACAACTCAATTTCTATCATGAGTACTATTTTGATTTGTTTTTGAACTTGTAGGTTTGATCATAGCTCCTTTTCCAGACGAGATTGTTAGGTTATCTGACTTTACCATATTTAATCTGCTAAAATCAGAATCCAGAGTATCTTAGAGAACTCTTCAATTTTACATCTCTCATACTTACGGAGTCTCCCATTCAAAACTGTCAACTCCATCGTCAGCAACAAAGAAAAAGGATTAAAGTTCTTAACACAAATATAAATAAACTTAATCATGTTGTAAATAAACAGCTGCTGATTATTTACATATTTCATGTAGGTACATGGTACATGTCGTGCAATTTCGTTATTTAGTTTTCTTATAAATATATGCTTGCAATAACGTAGAAGGTATCAATCTTCTCTAAACTTAAGCACAATAATACAGCAATTTTTAATTATATACAATGTTTAAAAAAAAAAACTGAGGAAAATAGAATTTTTATTGTTCAAATTCGTTATTTATATTCCGAATCTGCAAATGAGCCATTAAGCCAAGTAGTGCCATACATATTCAAATAAATCACATGGTTCCGGTTCATTCCTCTTGGATATTTCATCTCTCATTTCCATAATTTTCAAAGTCAACTTGACAGTTCGGTCGAAACTGACATTGACAAAGGTAGTGGGTAGTGTTGCATAACCTCAATTTAATTGTTTTTCTAAAAGAAAGTCGCAGGTCATATTTAAGTTTTCTTTATAAAAATGTCTATAAAAGTTTTAAGAAACATTTGGCGTTTAAACTGTAGAAGAAGATTATATCTTCCTCGATCCATAACAGGGATTGTGTCCAATATATCTGTCTTTCAGTTTCAATCAAGAAATGCAACAACTCTTCAATCTGTTAACAAAACTAATTGCTGGTGTTCGTATTTTGTAAATTTTTCAACAAATCCAGCCTTAGAGGCGACAGTAACAAGTTATGATGAATTATTCAATAAATTAAAGTCAGAACAAATCTCGAATGGCAGTGTTAATTATGATACGCTCGAGAAAACAATAGATGCATTAGATGAATCAATTTCAGAGGATCATTCGATGTTCCTGATTGAATGTTGCGGGTGCTATCTTCCAACTCAAACCTCTGAAGAACGTGTAAAAATGTTTGATCGATTATGGAAATATCTCATGAACAATAACATAATCTCCAAAGAACACTATTTAGCAGCACTAAATATATTTCAAGCGAATAATATTCAGTTGGCAGACAGACACGCTTTCCTTGAGGAATGCAAGACAAAGAATAGCGCACAAATCTATGAAGAACTAATTTGGGTTGCATGCAGTAGTGGAAACATTGAACAAGCCAAAGAATTTCTAGATGAGATGAAAATGAAACAATTCCCTCTTACGGAGAATGTCTTCAACGCCTTGATATTAGGGCATTCACGGATGAATAACGTGCAAGGAATCCGTAGTGTTCTTGAAGCTATGAGTGCAGCTGGCATAGATCCCAGCAGGGCAACTTATTCTGAACTTGCAAGCGCATATATAGAAAATGGATTTGCTGAAAAGTGCGAAAAGATTCTATCAGAACAAGGGTCTACGTTTAATACAAAGCAACTCTTGAAAATACTAAAGAGTGCTGCAGCCTGTGGCTTAGCGCCAATAGTATGTCAAATTGTGCGACTACTTCCAGTAGAACTGTTAAATATGAAAGAGATTCCTCCAACGATTAGAAATATTTGCACGGAATTAGTTTACTCAGGATCACCGGAAAAGGCTTTTCTAATAATCGAAGCATTCCCTAAACCGATTTTTAGTGAAAATCAAGATAGAAATACATTTGGAGTCAACTTCATTGGTGACATGATTAAGTCGAATCAACCAGCTTCTATAGTGATAGAATTTTGCAAAACACTTATTAGCTCTGATAAAAATACCCGTGCATTGCATGTAGCTTGTGAATTCGCAATGCGACGAAATTCTAAGGACAATTTAGATTATCTGCAAGCAATCGGCCAAATAGAGAAGCTGAGACCACATTACTTTTGGCCATTGTTATTAAGAAATTTCGCTGATTTAGGAGAAGCTGGAATTCTCAGTACACTTAAGACAATGCATGCGCTTGGCACTAGTTGTGATTATGAAACTTTATCAGTTTACGTTATTCCACGATTATCAATTACCTTGGAAGATGAAAAAAAAGCAATAAAAGTTTTCGAAAATTGTGGCATAAAAACTTCAGAAATTCTAGCACCTCTGTGTTCACATTTAATATTCCAGCAAAGGGTGGATCAAGTAATTTCGATTTGTGAACTCTATAAGGCAAAATTAGACACGGAGCACTTAATTCATCCTATGATCAACTTAATAGTTTCAACACGACTAAATAAAAGATATGATCAGCTTGTAAATCTAATTAGTGTTCTAGATGAAAAGCGTAGTAATCCAAGTCTAGATTTTGTTGGACATGTTCTGACTGAAATCATTTCTAACCCGAAATGTAAAAATGACACGAAACTTTTGAAGAAACTCATTACAGATTTGAGAAATAAAAATCTTAAAATTTCTGCCTTTGCAAGTGATACTATTTGCTATCATTTGTCTAGCTTTCAATCAGATCCTGCAATGTTATCCTGTATTAAGACTGTTAGAGAAATGATTAAAAAAGACTTAAGTATTCCAGGCTCGGCAAATAGTGGAACGATAGTAACGCATCCAAGAAATATGAATTTGGAGGAGCTTGAATATCATCTGATCGAATTGGAGACGAAAGAACTTAATACAAGAGGTGTACTAAGGCGATTACTTCAACGCTGTGTACGAGAAGATAAATTAGATCGTGCCCTTGAAATTAAGAAGAAATGTGATGAGTTAAAGGTTCAAGTTAGTCCTGGTATGTTGGCGAGTGTTTTTGATATGTATGTAAAACTAAAACGGCTTGAGGATGCAGAAGATTACCATAATCGGATTAAGAAGACTTTTCCAGGTAAGTTTTGGATTATTATATTTTCTACTTTTTTTTTTTTACAGAAACTCGCTCCATCCTTCCTGACGGATTTCATATGAATCCATTTTTAAGCTTATACAATTTGTCGTTCATGCTATGAATCATTAAGAATTAATACCTCTTCTAAGATTTTGAAACTCTCCAGTATCGAATTGGAATCAAATTGTGTGCTTCCGATTTTGGAATCTGTTTTTCTACCCGGATAATTTAAAATTTTGAAGTACAATATTGGTGCTACATCTTCTATGAAGAACTTTCCGTGAGTCATATAAATATTTTCCATGCTGAGATGAAGATTTTAGATTTTGGTATGTTTATCCTTGAATTTGGCGTGAGCCAAAATCGCCTTAAAGTCTTATGAGTGTAAAGGTATATTGGGGTTCCATGCAATATTGTATGTTCTTAGCTATATGAGCAATTCCAAGACATTTAAGCTTCCAAATCTAATCCTGCACCATCCGTCAGCACCAAGAACTGTAGCGTGATGAACTCTGTAGGCAGAATAAAAAAAGAACTGTGGAGAAATTCAATAAAAAAAAACCTTGGTACCTACTTAACATCTTGTTTCTTCAGGAGACATCTATTCAAGATACTATTGAGAAGTAACATTTTTTTTACTTCCAAACATTCTCCCTCAAAAACATAAATTCCTTGAGTCCTACTTTTTCAATGAACTATACGAAGCAGATGTTGCGGCGTAATTTACTTTCGCTTTAATCGCATTAATTTGGGTACTATATTTTGTCGGTGGTCTTCAATATGGTGAGGCTCTTTCACGTCTACATCTATGCATATTTCGGAACGCAACTATATAATTATCCTATTTAATACATGAGCTACTAAGAGAGTGGGTCCATACTTATCTATACCAATCTCAACAGATTCTACAGGGTTAGATAAACTACTTAAAAATAGATTTGCAGAAATTAAATCCCACCCTCTCAAGCTGCTGTTCTCTTTAAAGTAACTGTAACAAAATCGCAATCAATCTATTCGTATAACAGTAATTTCACCATATATTTATTTATTTTTCAGGTTTTCTTCTTGATGAACATAAAATTATCGATTACGCAACACTTTTAATTGAGAACAATCGATATAAGGACGCTAAAGAAATTTTATCAAAACGAGCTAAACCAACAAAATTAACCGGAGGAGATTATATTAATAAAAATTTATGGAAACTTCTAACAAAATGCGCCAAAATTTCAGCTGCTCAGCATTCAAACGACGACATCAATAGAACAAAAGAACTTTTCAATTTGCTTAAACATCACGGATATTGTTGTGCAGAAAATACCTTATTAGGTCCAATTATAAGAGAATACTTGCTGCGAAATAACATCAAAGGAGCTGTAATAGAATTTAAAGAAATCACAGAAAAATATCGCAGAACACCGTTACAATTTGAAATTATGTCCCAGTTGATAGGGCTAAGTAACGAACAAGAAACAGACAAATTTCAAATTAGTTCTGTCGAAGCCAAAGAATTGTTACAAGAAGTAATTACAGCCACGAGAAAAATTCACGGATCTGTAAATACCAATAATACTCTTGTTATGGCTGTTGCCAATACAGGAACTGAAAATCAACTCAGGAAGTTACTTATAAATCCTGAAATCAGATTGAATTCTGAATCTTTAATACAAACTTGTGAACATCTTAGCAATGCCGGGAGGATAGATATAATTTTGAAACTTGCCAAAGCTGGCAGAGGTATGGGACATGCGGTGAAGGAGCAAGATTTATATAATATTTTGTTGAATAATTTTGTTAAGGATAATAATTGTTCATCGGCTTTAGAGCTTTTTGAAAAACTCGAAGCTGAAGATGAATTTAAGATTTCGCAGAGTTTTCTTAAGAGTCTAGTTAATTTATTGAAGGTAAATAATATTGAAATACCAACTAGTGTTGCAATTAGAACGCATAATTTATTGTAAGATAAAGGAAAGTTTATTAAAAAAATATTTAGTATTTTTAAAGATTATTTTGTAGCGTCACTCTGAAAAGGATTAACAAGCGTTTCGGTTTTTTAATTGAAAAAAGATATTTTAGAATTTTGAGCTAGCTTCATGGTTCTTAAGATTAAACTGAATTACTGGGTTAAGGACTTGTTTCTTCCACAAAGATCATGTTGTAGACCTCCAAAACCTTTAAGCAGTTCTGGCCCTTAAAATACAACCAAATATTCTGAAGATGATCTTGTTAACTTCTGGTGTTAGACACAAGTGTTGAAATAATTATAAATTTGATGAACTTAAGATGTGATCTCGATTTCAGTTGGTCACAGGCGAAATTTTCTAGATAAGGCAAGTTATAAATGCGCCTTCGTTTCTTCTTCTTCTATTTATGCTTATTGTCTTCCTTAGATGGACTCTACATCCTGGTTTGTCTTCTTTAGCATTGGAGCTTATCTTTGAATTGATGTCTTTTGTTTTCTTAGTTGTTTTGATATGAACTCCAAAAAAGGGAGGAAGGGAACTGCAATTATGAGAAGACTGCTTAATTAAGCGAAATTTGGTATTATAACAGAATTTTATTATTTATTTATTTACTGACATAATTTCTTCCGTACTGTGTCAAGGAGGTCAAATGAACTATTGTACATTTTATTTTTAACAGGGCAATCTACGTACCTATATTAACATTAAAGAGATTATAGAGGAGCTACTTTTTATATTAAGAAAGGGATGTGAAAAATATAGGGACACACAACATTCTGATCCTGCAGCACTAAAGAAGTAAAAGTACAGCTCAGCTGAGAGAAGGAAATGAAAACTGCAAGTAAGTAGACAACCCACATAATTAGATATAAATCGTTGGCTGTTTTCATTGATCTCAGGAAATGTAGTTGATATGGGCACTTACGTACTCACTAATATTGTTCAGGATTAGGACGGATTGATTACGAAGTAGTCCGCTACACTGATTATTGCGCGTAATTCGGCTTTAGTACACATTGATAAAAAAAAAAAATCTAATTGCCTTAAACTGAAAGATAAAATTAAATATTTAAGGTATCTAATTTAATAAAAAAGCTTATCTGATTACAAAGTACAAGAACTCTCTTATGTGGATAATATTTTTACTGTACTACCAAGTAGTACTAATTAACTGACATGACAATCAATTTCTGTAGGGAATTTATTATTTTCAACAAATATTGTCTAATTAATATTCATATTCATTGAGATTTCTTAATAAAATTAACTTAAAAATATCAATTTTATTAATTTAAGACTTAATTAAATTATGGAAAGTGAATTTTTTATTAATAAAATTAAAGATTTCATTTCTACTAGTTGTGCCCAATAAGCTATAAATAACTTGTTTACATAAGAGTGCAATTCCTTTTATTCTGGCAATGACATGATATCATATGTTTATTCCAAACGAAAATTGTTGTGTTGTGTACATACGACGCGGTATGGTGTGGTTTCCAACGTCGCCAGAAAATTAATCAAATCAATTTAAAACGTGATTTCATTCATCCAGGTGAGTAAAAATCTCCAATTCTACTTAAGTATTATCATTTTGACGAATAAAATCAAGAAATTGATAACGTAAAAGTGTGCAAATCGCCCATGGAAAATTTCTGTTTTTGGCATAATTTCGCGAGCCAGCATGCATGCTGCTGTTGTAACCTAGGTTGGGTCCCCGTGTGGTCGGTCATAAATTAAATTGAAAGATTTTCATAGCAAATTAAATGGATCTATTAAAAAATTTCTTAATTCATGTTGTAAAAATTACGCTGATTACAACAAATTTTGTATAGAAAATTACGGGAAAAAATGTTGATTTGGTGCTTTGTGATTTTTTTTTTAACTTTTTGTTTATTTTCCTTGGTGTGCCTTAATACCAGCTCACGAGAATTGAAATGCGCGCGTCACAAGACTTACACAAAGAAATGTGCATTTGTTTATGGCTATAGTATTTACAGTGGGGCCCCTGGCCACACCAGCAAATTTGCAACTTTCGTGTTTGACCCATTTCCTCTAGTTTTATATTGAAAAAATGCCGAGATCAAATTCAATCTGTGACTTAAGACAGTTTTTCTTAGGAAATACTACAATACCTAGAGGATTGGTGATCCTGTTTCTGTGATAATAATTACTAGAGGGTGATTGCCCTCAGATGACAGCATTTTTTTTATTCTGTGAAAGAAATTCGCCTGATTACCATGTGATTCACCTCATCCCAGACATCAACACATATATGGAATGGTAATGGCACTTGCCAGGCAATGCGGCCACTTCAAAATTCTGCCCAGTCCGCGTGGCTATAATCTGTTATATGTTCGCTGCTAGGACAGCTAGGCTAGCCAATAGCTACTGCTTTTAACTTGGTTACACTCCGTTAAAAGTCCACGTAAATTAATAATAATTTTAGTATTAAGTTACTACGGTGCCATAAGATCTTTTATTGTAAAAATCTTTCCAGCTTGATGTGTGAAGATGGAGAGTAGCAGACCTGTTGCCTTGCCTGACGTGAGGCACATGGTCCAGTATTTATTGTATGCGCCGTCGTTTTCCTTTTTTTTGCTTTTCGTTTCGGTCTCACCGGTTCTGCTACTTTGCACTTGTTGAATTTGCTTTCTTCTTTGGAACAGGTACTGGGGCACTTTATTGATGAAGGTTGAACATTTTTAGAGATTTTGGGGCCTGCTTGGATTCAAATACCGAATATAACTAGCCATAAATTAGTCTATCAAAGTGAATTCTTTAAAGGTCTTTGCCTTATACCTAGCATATGTTTTTGATTTTTTTGTTTGTTAACAAATCCCTTGTCGAATAAAATATACCTATATATGTAAATAAAGAAGAAAATTTACCAGTTTTTTTAAAACTGCTGTGTATTCAAAGATAGTTATTTAGATAGGCTCTAAATTAGTAAGTGATAAATCCAAATTGCATTTCTCAATGTTACTATGGGCAGACCCAGGTACATTGAAGCATAAGCATATTATTTCACTTTTAAAACTGCTGGGTAATTTATTATCTAATACTATTGATATTTCATAAATTTTTCCACAAAGTCTTTAAACAGGCCTGTGCAGACAATAACGAGGATTACCTAGGTGTTGAATGCCACCCAACACAAAAATATCAGTCAAAAACTAAACTGCAAACAAGTTACTAAAATCATGTGCAGTAAAAATTTGACGCTCTAAGGGATTTTCGAAAATAGAAATAATTCATAAGATGGCAAATCTGGTTAATAAGGCAAGTAGTAGGTAGAGCATTCATTCCTCAAAAAATGTCTGCTAGAAACTGTATTATAACGCTGGATAGTGAGAAGAGAATGGATTTATTTCTCCGCCACAAATCAGTCCTTATCCTTCCTCATTCATGAGGCTTAGTTTAGGACTTACATAGAACTATTGGTCTATTCGATTTCGACTTGCTTATTCACACTTTTTTCACCTTCGGCAAATCGAGAATCTTCGAGTGCATTGAATTCATCTTTGTGTGATGCAGATAATATTAAAAGATCTATGTCGCCAATTTTTCGATCAAATTTAGTTGCTATTGCTAGAGTTCCAAGGTGTCTGGACAAATACTTTTGTAGTTTTCATTTTGTTTTAGGGTGAGATTTTGAAAGCACTACAAAATTTTGGTATAAAATTGTATTCTACGGTAGTCCCAATAGAAATCTAGAAGCCAATGATGTTTGGCTAACAGAAGTAATTCATTTGATAATAACAATTGAATGGTGAGGTGTTTAGACGTTAGAGCTTGAATAAAGAAATAAGGTGGGGTGCTTACACGTAAGGGGGCCTATTCTGGAATGACGAAGGTATTTTCGTATTCGTTATGCCTATTCCTGAAATCCGATTTCGTTATATATCAAACGCAAACCCTTCGTTATTTAACGAGTGGGTTCAATCATTCGTTATGCTAATGCTAAACGAAGAGTGAATCAGCTAGTATTCTACGTTTGAGAAAGGGAGAAGAAAAGATGTACGTACAATGACAAAGATGTCAGTGTAATTTGTGTACACTATGGGAATTCGCACCATTGCATGAATTGAGTGTTATCAATAATTTAGCCGTTTATTTTGAAAGTGGTAGTGGCAGCACAGAAAAGGTAAAATATACTTACTTGTATCTTTAATCATTTCGAAAATAAAAGTAACAAAACAATTGGCTGAAGAAGGAAAAAGTAATTATATGCGAGTGACACGATCACTCGCGCTTTAACTTTCTGGTGGTTATATTCTAACAACTTAGCCACTGGAGCTAACGAGAGACATCGTCTTTTTCTTTTCGTTATGGCTAATTCTATATAAAAGCAAAATAATATACAAATTATATTTTAAGGTAAAATATCATACAAATTCAATAAGATAAGAAAAACTTTTTTTAATTAACAGTTGACTGTATGTATTTGTTTCGTAAATTGGCAAATTTAGTCTTACTTCATTCGTTATGTTGAAAAACTTTTTCACCACTTCGACTTTATAACGAAGAGTTGCAGGAATACGTACAATGTATTCGATTCGTTATTTACCGAATTCGTACCGTTCGTTATTCAAGAATAGGGCCCCAGAGCCTGGAAGACGAAATAAGGTCAGGCTTAGTGCAGCCTGTAGGTTTGCATGTGACAATGGAATAGCGTAAATATAAAAATGGAAAGTTGTTCCGTCGTGGATGAACTGCATCACAAAATATGTTATTGTTCCGTTTGTAGTAATCGTATTCGTACACATCCGTTTTCATTACTTCAACCTATGACTGATCTTTTGCCAATATATATATATACATATATCGGCTTTATTCCTCTACTCACTCGAGGAGCTCATTCCCCAAATTAGTTTGTATGTTGTATCTCTGGCTGAGTTGTATAGCGTTTTATTTTATTTTTGTCTACTGAGGTATTATATACCTACACTCTTAGTTTTAGTTGTAGAAAGAACAGATCTAGAAAGGACAATGTCGTCGAGTGTTTTTAAATAGCCACATCTTTATGTCTAGATTTGTGCAACTTACCTGAAGTCAATCAATTCTACGATAGAGCTGAAAGCTTCCACATCTTCCTACAATGCTTCGAAATTCTGAATAATTTATATTTTCATATTCTTTTGAATAAATATTCAAAATTTCCAATGCTTTTGAATCTATCTAAAAAAATGGAACTGTTTGAATATTCGAGGCTTTAAAAACATTCGAACTCTTTGAATGTGCGAATCTTCGAAAAACTCGAACTTTTTGAATATTTGAGTCTTCGAATCGAATCTTCAAAATAGGCTATTCTTTGAAATTTTGAATTCTTTAAATATTCGCATCTCGATAGGGAGGAAATGGTCACTAAGTTATATTAGTAGTTGTAGGATATAGGCCTACATGTTTCTCTTTTTTTTTTATGTTTTTTCCTCTTTAAGAGTACATATTAGATAGAAGCAAACCTTTTCATAAAAATATCACACCAATAATCAGTTATCATTTTTATACTCTATCTAGATGAAATCGTAGGGTATACTAAGTTTGTCATTCCGTTTGTAACGCACAGAAATAATGCTGGTAGTACAAAAAGGGTAGGACACAGCCACTCATAATATTAAAAGGTATTTTGATTTTTGCACACGGGCTTTAAAAACGAAAGCAAATTTAAGTTTGAAAATGAAACCAATCGGCCAATTCCTTCGTAGGGTTGCCATACAAAAATTTCCTTTTTCAATATACATATATTTAGACACTGCCTGAAAAAGCGTCTACGTAGACAAATAAGTAGAGTAAATAAAATTTAAAAAATGGACTAAATCGGGCAATCCTTTCTCGGTGTTGTCATATAAAAATTTAGGTTTATTACGTATACTGTGAAAACGATTGGTCCTAGAAGTTTTTGTTGTACTAAAAAGTTGTTCGGAATATGAAATCCTATGAAATTGGCTATGATCATTTTTACTTTCCGACAAACCGTTCTAGAAATATATGCGAAAAACCACTTCAAAAATAAAAATTGCACAGATGGGTGACTATACGAAATGACATACGGGCATTCATCTAGGGTATCATAAGAATTGGTCCGCTTACTTACTACTATGTTAGATCGCCAAAGTAATTTTCATTTTACACAATTCCGAAAATACAATACCTCCACTAAAAAAAAAAAAAAAACTTTCCACCAGTGGAGTTAATATTTTTAGAGAATTTTTTTCTTTTAATTAGGCATAAAGCGAGAGGAGGAACTGTGACCATATCGCTGTTTCCTGATTTGTTTCCTATACCTAAGACTGGATACTAGCATTCACAATCTACATGAATTAACCACACACATTTAAATTTATCACATTTAGTTGTGATAATTTTGTAATGAAATTTTTACGAGATTATTTTTGGCAAAGGATTTTTTTTTTATTATTTTATCAGTTAGTGCGTGCGAAATCTAAGAATAAGAAAAATATGTCTGCTTAGTCATTTTCAATTTCAATTATTTTCTTTGATAATAGAAATTCGAGGAAAGTCCATTGCATTGTGCTTTGTAGCGACTAAACGTCACTGACCGACCGCATGTATGCATCCGGTTATGGCTTTCAATACCCGCTCATTTGGAAGTTTTTGTGCAACGTGTCATAATTACGTATAAAAAAAGAAAAAACAAAAACTTTCTGATATAAGAGAGAAAAAAATTAATCGGGGATGAGAACTGCCACCATATGGCAAGTTTCAATCAAGTCTGCTTCTGGAGACTTGTGTAGCGGATCTATGCTTTTAAAGAGTATACAAAA
This sequence comes from Dioctria rufipes, assembly GCA_963924295.1. NCBI lineage: Eukaryota > Metazoa > Arthropoda > Insecta > Diptera > Asilidae > Dioctria > Dioctria rufipes. The sequence goes on from OZ002742.1 coordinate 200,312,924, forward strand.
GAGGGATATAAATTTAATTGAATTATATTTTTGCGCATGCGTAGTGTAAACTAAGTACCCACCCGCCGAGATTAATATCGTAAGTAATAAGCTCATGCGCAGAACGCAAGGGTAAATTAAATGTATACTCTCATATGGCATACATGCATGCAAACATGTATGCTGCGTGTACATATTATAATACAGGAGGAAATTTCATTGCAATATATTTATTTTCATTTGATCGCGTTTTAAACGTTTACGAATACAATAACAAAAATTTCTGCTTACTTCTATAATTATATTATTGTACGATGAGAGTAGTAGTAGTAGTAGTTGTTGTAGGTATGTTTTTAATTGTGAATTTGCTTCAATGAATTTTCTATTTTTTCTGTTGGTTTTGGTTGTGCGTCTTCTGTAAACATTTCAAAAGTGTTGAGAGAGACCTAAAACGCTTCGTTTTTGTGTTTTTTTTTGATAGCGTGTACATATGTATGTACAAAATATTCAACGCGACTGCATAATTCATTAAAATCTCGTTCTAACGCTCCTTTTCTTACTAAAGTTGTAACTAAAATGTTTTCGAAAGATTATTATTATTATTTAGAACAGGCGATATTATTACGTAATTTTAGCGTGAATTTCTTGTATGATATTGACGTGGAACTTTTATGAATGTCACGTTGCACTGCAAGTAGGTAGGTACTTGGTGTACATACATATGTACATACTTATGTATACATAAAGCTTGGAATTTATAGATTGGTTCTTTTCAGGCGTATGAATAAATTTCGAGAGTAGAGCTAATCTGATTTTGTTTAAATTTTCTATTTTTTTTTATAGGTATGTCTACAAGTCTAGTTTTAATTTAGGCATCCTCTATATACATATATATATATACATATACATATAGTATGTATGTATTTTTCCTCACTATTTTCTTCAATTTATTTTGATAATACATAATACGTTTCTTGTATGTTAACTGACATGACATAGAAGTTTTAGAGATTGATTAAGCAAAAATTTGCTATCATAATCCGGTTTATTTTTTTGTCATCACATATATCTCTAGGTATTCTGTAGCATTATAGTTGTAAAGTTTGGAATAATGTAGTATTATTAACTTTATGTATTCTATTAAAGCCGCCAAATCAAAGGTCAGACAAAAAGCGAAACAAATCGGAGGGGAGATTAACCTCCACTGTTTTGTACATATGTAGGTATATGAAGGTAATTTCCGCGAAATACTATTATTGTTGATATAATCTTTTTCTAGAAAATTTGTAAAGTTGTGCTGTAGTTAGTTTTTATTAGGTGTGTCACTTTTAAGCATATTCAAATCAGAGTTATGTGCTGTAGTTTTCTGTGAGTTTTGCTCAAAGTTCAACAGTGATGCATCGATGTCACATGAAAATTTTTAAACACCAATATTTAATTAGTTAAGATTAAAATTAACGTTAGAAGGGTATCTATACTTTTAGATGATATATAGTATAAGAATAAATGAAATATGCAAACCTGTCAGCACTATATATACGCATGAAAAACTTAAAATTTAATTGGCGACATTACGTTGGCGATGTGGTAAAATTAGAAAATTTAGTTCTAAATTCGACCTCGATTGCGAAACGTACGGGACACGTTCGTTCACCTTGTAATTGTTAAGTAATAAGAATGTGACATGGTAGCCAGCAGCATAGCTTTTGTTACACACTTTTTTTTGTGTTGCCAGACGTGCAATGTTACAATTTTTTTTTACCTGTCCAAATAAAAAAATTTTTTTTTCAATCGTAAGAAACTAGTACAGAAGAATTTAGTTTTGCTCAAAATTAGTGTGGGTGGGTTTGAATTTTATATTCTAGTACCCATCAAAATTATATTGATGCTGTATTGCGATAAGATACAAAGGAGTCATAGGTATAGATGAACTTTGTAAAAAAGTGTAGCTGCCAAAAATTTCTATAATTGCATTGTTGCCTGAGTTCCTCAGCCTAGGCAATTGCCTAGACATTTGCGGCATACAATTTTTGTTCAATGTAGGTAGTATTTTTTTTTTCAAGTTCTACAAATGAGATTCGATTAGTAGTCTTAGAACGTAGGGTGAAAACAGCAGATCTCCCGATTTTGAACGCCAGTTCTCAATTCTTTCCAGAATTTTTTAGTTGTTCCGGCTTACTGTACTAGTATCGCTCTTCGTCAAGTACCTAGTCATAGGTCTTTCAATTCGACGTATTCATTGCGAAAATTATATGATGACCACATTCACATGTTGTTGCAGTTTTTTTTTTTTTTTTTTGTAAATAAAACTGAATCACACGATGTTTTGATGTACTAACTTAACATTCTTTGAATAAATAAATAAATAAATAACAAAAAATAAGAGATAGTTGTCAATTCAATAGAATATACTAGGCATGGGTACAACGCGGAGAAGTAACTGTTTTACGGTTTCGACAGATTTTTCCCAATTTGCCGTATTCATTTGGTCTTACTTAAAGTTGAGACGCCTATCTCATGAAAGAATTTAAAAGCTCGCCGGATGCGAATCGCTTATTAGGCCTTCGCTTTTATATCTGAAGTAGAATTTAACGCAGACATATGGCAGTTATACCACAATAAACTGACTGTAATTTCATTTCTAGTTGAAAACTGAAAACTCTGCATAATGGCTTCGATATCTATGCTCATTGCGCTCATTTCATTGAATTACCATATCTTAACTTATTTTTGCGTGGCATTAATGTCCATTTTGATGGGACTAGTGTTGGGTCTTTTCTAGCAGTGTAGCACTGAAAATGTTTGGGACAAGTTCTATAGCAGAAGTGTAACACTAGGTTTGCATTAAACTTCCCCTACTTTGCACTGGATTTTTTCTCGACGTTACAAATATGTACATATTAAAGTTCAATTTTCATCTGCTCTGTCAAAGTGTACCGTCACGATTACTTGTGCAATTTTTGAGTTAAATTAATTATAAGATTTTATTTGGGTTATTTTTATAAAATTTAAGAAGGAATTTGTTTCTATATATCACTAAAGAACAGTTATTACAATTGACATTTCGTTAAGATAAATTTTTATAAATAATCTTGTTAGGAACGTTGGGAAGATAAGAAAGTAAGCTTAAATTATCAGAAGACAATTTTTCTGTATGAATAGTAGTTTAGGGTGCAGGAGCTTTCAAAGCAAACTTTTGTCAGTTTTAAGCTTGAGTTACAATGTGACGCTGTCGCGAGAAGCGGTTGCGAATGATGTTGCTGATACTGACGCGGACGCAGTGCCTGTTGCTCTTGTCGTTCCAATGATGACACTCTAACATGTGTTGAATTTTCGTTCCATTATTAAATAAAATCATTAAATCGTAAATAAATAAATTAACTAGTTATTAAATACTGTGGCATTACTTAAAACGTCCAATTTTCACTCACAATTTCAATGTTCTGCAAAAATAAATTGCCTCAACTGCAGCTGTCAAGGTGTTGCGCGTGTCAAATTGAAATATTTTCAACTTTAAGCAACGCGACCAGCGTCAGCAACACCCTTACCGACACACTGTACCTGCGCTTGAGTACTTTCATAGATTTTAACTTTTGACAGGTTTAGCGACAACGTCCGCGACTCGCTACAGCGCCACATTGTAACTCAATCTTTACGTAAAAACGCTGCAAAATTTTTAGAATGTTAGAACTAAGTTAGGGCTCTCATCTAGTAGCGAGGGAGTCTGTTTCATGGCTTGGCAAGTTTCTCGAGGGTTTTGGCTTCAGTTCCCGCTCCCAGAAAAAGTGCACACTGATTTGGTTCCATCGAAAACGACATTAGTAACGATACTTACGTAGTGGCATTGTAGTTGCATTTTGTTCCAGTAGTTTTCGAATATTTCTCGGCGACTTGTTTTATTTGTTTCCCTCGATAAAGCAAGTTAACGCAAATAGAGCGGGGTTCCCAAGGTTAAGCACGTAGATTCCTTTAGTCATATCTTTCAAGTCCTCTTGTTGAAGCACAATAGTTGTCCTGATTGGGTATGTTTCTTACCTACTATTGTTCTAGATTCAGTGGCTCACTTACTAGAAGAAGAAGAACTATGTGCATTTGATGGATGTAAAAAAATTGATGAGTGCTAATTAAAAAAAAAAATGTCTTGTACCTATTTGATCTCAGTACTTAACCAATATCTACATAAATTTTGATTAAGTTCCCTTTTTTTTTCAATATAGCAGACATATTTCTGTCATTTTACAACAGATTATTTAATTTTATTCGTTTTTGCATCATTCCATTTTTGAAATTGTCTAAAATAATTATTATCACTGACACTGCGCGTATCTTTTGACAAGAGTATCTTGCGAAACTTGTTAGATGACGTGTTTATGTAAAAGCAACGAAGAAAACATTTTCCTTTTAATTTGCTGAGCGAGGTAGCTATGTATTTTTATGTAGTTATTGACAAGAGATAATTTTATCAATCTGTAAACTTTCTAGATTAGATCTGTTTTTCACATTTGAACATTTATAATTGATGATAATCTCCCCCTCATGTGTCCATTCGTATTGCTTTTCCGACTTTGACCCGTTAAGACTACGTCGAAATATATATGAACTTCAAGACAGTGAAGCTAAATTGTATAATTTTTTACTCATTTTTGTATCTGAAATCTATTTGCGGATTACTTGTATGGATTAGTCAGTTTCTTGCTTGTTTCTTTTTGCTTTACAATTATCAGTTTTTATATTAGACCTTTTAAGGCTATTTTATTGTAGCCGCAAGCTTAATTCCTATGAGACAGACAACTTTATATTTTTTAATTTATTTTGTTTTTGCTTGAGCAAGCACCGTGCTAAATTTAACTGCTAATAACAAAGAAGAAGAGGAATGAAGGTGCAAGTCATAAATTTTTCGAGCTTTAAGTTATTTGATAGAGAGAAAAAAAAGGAAATTAACTAACTGTGAAATGAAATTCACTTTGAATATTAAACATTGGCAGCTGTAAATTTTCAATAAAAATTACATATTTAGCAATGGGTGTATGAAGAAGGTACATCATTTGAAAGCTCATGTTGTATAAAAGTATGAGAAATATGCTTTTCAATTGATCGAATAAAGGGCGACACAAATTTTCGGGGATATGTTTTGTGATAAATATTTCTGGTTTAAAAAAACTAGAAGGATTTTGCTAGATAGCCCCCACCATCTAGGCCTAACCTCTTCGATTTTTGTGCCTGGCAGCTCATTGGTATGGAGTTCATGATATAATTGTGCGATGAATTTGCCAGATTTTGAAACAAAAAGTGCTAACCATGAAATTGGGTATAGTCAGCACTTAGTCACAATATGATGGTTTAGAGGGTCTGCGTGCATTACGTATCGTTTTTTCCTCTGATTTTCTGGTTGTTTCTTTTATTACGTCTTTAAGAAATTAATGACTTTCATGTAAAACATCTGCGGATGGTATCTCTCTATTAGTCATCAGGTTCAGCATGGTATATGTCAAGAAATTATGGTGAGTCCGACGAAGAAAAGCACAGTACTTTGCAGCAAAAAACAAAATTCTTGCCTATGTCAAGCTTTCATCCTATGTCAAGCATTTTCGTGTGTTTATCTAGACCAGAGCTTCTTAAACTTTTATCATTCACGACCCCATTTATTATTGTGATTTTCATTCACGACCCCATTTCTGATTGTGATTTTTTTCGCAACTCAAAAAATATAAAATAAAGAAATGTATATAAATATTTTGTGATGACTTATTGACTAGATAAAAACATATATATTGACATATGAAAAAATATGGGTTTAGAACTTACTTAAAAACATATTCGCTAAGCGACCCCATATGGGGTCGCGACCCATAGTTTAAGAAGCTCTGATCTAGACCAAAAGCTAACGACAAGGCTATTACGCTAGCATTTGCTTAGTATTGAAGATGACAGGATGAAAACGATGCTAGATGTAGAATTGATCTACTGTATGTATGTATATACAGTACATTTAGGATGCATGTTAGAATTTCAAACCCAAAAATAGTTTTACTATGTGCCTGGGATAGTCAGGCTGCTCTAATGGCTCTAAGTGCCTCTTGAATAATTTCATAATTTTGTGCAGAGCTGCTGGGAGGTATTGCATCAGCAATGTATCTAGAATATAATATCTTTGTGATGGATACCTAGACTGTGTGAAACTTTTCGCTATAGCCATATTGGCTTGTACGCTGGAGGTGAAGCCAAAGTAGCTTAACGTTTGTTTGAGCTGGCTATAGCTGACTATATGCAAAAGTTGAACACATCCCTAATCATCAGGTAAGGGAATACAAAATTTAACTTGCTTGCCAGATCCAGTTCTAGCACTTCTTGTCTTGGACCAGATTTTTCCGTAAGCCTAGTCACTTCAGTGATTGATTCAGCAAACATCAGACATATGTAACTCTTCTTCGACGAATTAAAGAGAAAGTATAGGGATCTTATTTTGATGCTCCGGAGGAGGCAATGCAAAGCTATATGGTTAGCGTACTTCCTGGTTGAGGTCATTGATATGCCTCTGTGCTTTTTTTGGCATTTTTTATTGTATTAATTAAAAAACATTTCTCACCAGTATCTACAACTGGAATTGTGTTGGAATGTTTTTTTTTTTTTGTTTTTTTTTTTTTTACTCAAAGGGAGTTTTTGTGATGACTATCTTTGAAAAGACAACACTATCATCCTTATTATAGTTGTCGACTCACCGAAGTGACAAGCTCCGCAGTCACTCAGTTCACTTTTCGTATTGTCGTTGTCGAACGGTGTGACGTGACATTTTTCTTCGAAGCATTTAGTCTGTTCGCATACTAACTTAAAAGTACAAACATGTATAATTTTTTGTAAGTTTTTACTCGAAGGCGTTCGCGTACTCGAAAATTGATAGAGAAATTGTTGACGTCATCTTCCCCCTTCGTTCAATTTATTACTTTATTTAACTCGAGAAAAATCCTCGACGAAAAATTTCGAAAGTATCAGTTTTGACAGATCGTCGCCGGTTTTCAGTTATTTTTAAAGTTTTTAGTTTTAAAAAAATGGAAAGACTTGTTACTCCTCCTCCAGTAGAAGTAGAATGTTCTCCAAGAACACTTCAACGTATTCAAAGTGGTAAATTAAATTTGTTTATTGTACTATGTGCTAGGAAAATTTCACGTCGTTATTACAGATTCCGAATATTTGCAAGTTTTTACTCGAAGCCGTTCGCGTACTTTGTGAGTGTCACTCTCAATTTCTCTCTTTATCATACATTTTGACGTTTTTCATGTTTTTACTTGAAAAAGTACGTGATAGCATCAGGGTATGAATTACATATGTGTACAAAAAAATGAGGTTTGTCTTATTTTGGGTATTGTTGTTATTGTGTTTAAAAGAAAAAATTTATAAACGAGATGTGTTTCAGGATTCTTCACCATAAAATCTATCATGACTTCAAACACTAAAAATGCAAAAAAAAAAAAAAAATTATTTAATTTATAAAAAACTATTGAATTTTATGTTTTAATGAACAACTTAAAAAGCCATTATAAAATTTATCTTTTTCCGCTTGCATTTTCTTTTCCTTGCACACATCTAATATCTGTCAGTTACAAAAACCAAGTGAGTGAAATTGTCACTTAATTACATTGAATATTTATTCAATGCTTAATTATCACATCGATATTTTTCTACTTAATACGACAACAGTAATACGTCCAAAGTCGTATGTTTTCGACAAATGTCACTTTAAACGACAATCATAATACCATTTTTCACTTAAAGTAACAACGATAATAAGGGTGTATAACTGAGACTCACTCGTTTCAAGACGAAACCTCAAAATTTAAAGAACTACCCTACGAATTGATTTGGTACTTTCAGACTATTATCTGTTATCAAAATTGAAAAAAGTACTTCACGTACTAAAAATTCGAGGGATTACGTAAAAAACAGAAAAGATATTGCGATTGGTCCTCTTCTAGCGACAAATCGTTTGAGCTTCTTATTTTTAATGTAAATTACTTATATAGCAATATATAGACTTTCTATCTTCGGATGGATATTGCATCTATATTTGATAACAAATGTCAATATGAGAACTATGGGTTTCTGCTAAAGAGTAACTCCCGTAGAGGCTGTAGATAGCTTTTGCACATCGAAATTGATGCAAATCGAAAAAAAAACATTTTTTTTGCATTGTAAAATCAATTTCTTATGTGTAATGCTATAAATTATCTTGTTCTTAATTTAAAAAGTGAAAATATTTTACGTATTAGGAGAAAAATTTCAGTGCTTCCACCAGAAATGTTTTGTTTTGGGCCATCAATTTTGCCCCACGTTGTCCTATCTCCGTTGAATGTCGAAAGATGTGCAGAAAGTTGCATAATTATATAAAAAAAAAAATTCATCCGGTAAGGTGGAATGTTTTCATTTCTGTTATTTGAAACTTTAATCCCGTCCTCGTCACCTCTGTCAACACGTCGCTATCTCTCTAATACCCCTTCCCTATGCACTTTCCATTTACCCCTTCCACCACATTCCGCATCCGTATTATCTCTCTTTTCTCAGTTCCTTTGACAGGAAGATCCAGTGTAAATAAAACTGACCATTTTATGGAAAGTATGAAAGTTGTAAAAAAAACAATATGTTTTTCGAAAATTTATTGAAGAAATTTTCGAAATTCGAAATTTTACTACACTAAAATCATATTAGATTACATCTAAAAACAAAAAAAGAGAGACTGTTGCGTCTAGTATACTTTTTGTATCCAGACGAAGAAAAAATACTGCTAATAACTTGTTTTCGAAACGTCACTCAGTGATTTTTGTTTTTGTTTTTGTTTTTCATACAGGAACGAGACTCGAGATAGTATTTCTCTCTCAAATAAAAATTTGTTACTTCGAAATTCTTAAAATTATATTAGAAAAAAATCTGTTAAAAATACCCGTTTACCTTCTAAAGTAGATGATTTTCAGCGCGCGCGTTTTAATGTGCTTTTTTTTTTTGCTTCTTTCTTTCTCATCGTTATCAAAAATATCATTTCAATTTTACTTAAGGCACGTGTATGTGCTAACAATAAATTTTCTAAAAATGTCCTTGAATCATCACAGTCTTCATCTACTTAAATTTTTTGGATTAACATTAATTTTAGGCCACGTTTTCATTTTCATTTCAATTTACAACCAGAGAGGGAGAGAGAGAGAGTGTGTGTGTAATTTGCAATTGCTGCAATTTATGTTTACTTAAAAATTAGCAAATATACGTACATCTACTTGACCCAAATATGTTTAATCTATAATGCTATTTCTACACGATTTTACTGTAAATTAATTGCTTAAACTAAACACACTCTTCTTCCTCACCTCGTTTTGTGTTTGTTTATAAAGTTTAGCATCGATTTGTGTTGAATATGGTTGTGGTGCTCTCTGGTGTGGGTATTGTCTATTTTTTTTTTCCAGCAACAGAAACCAGTAATATTCGTGACTTGTGAATTTTATCTTCTGTTATCACATTTTTATTAATTTTTGTTTTTGTACTGTATACACTTACTCTCGATTTTAGATTAGTAATAATGGAATATTGATGACGGAAATAATTATGTTTTTCAACGACCTTGAAGTATAGAAGTTCACGCATGTCAGATATTTTTGCAAAGTGTGATTGCATTGGTAGTGATTAATTTTTATATAAAAATCTGAAGAAAAAAAAATTATTAAAAGTTATATGAAAACGGGGTGAGATGTACGATAGTAGAATAATTTGCTTTAGGCAAACTACAGGAATCAATTAACATAACCAATTACCTAGGTAGACAATAGTAGCCTCTATCGCACTGGATTGAATATTGATCAAGAATGTGTTGGAGGTCCCTACAAATAATTATAAAATTCAATTATCTCAAAAAATTATGGTTAATGTAAAATCGTACAATTTTCGAATCAAACACGCCTAATGATCTTCGTTTGAATCTAAATATTTCTATTGACAGCACAGATCACAACAAGTCTTATATATATTCATCTTCTAAGGATCATTCCTTCCTATGCTAGCTATGCGCATTTGAATGCAGGTCATGTGTTATAGAAATCTTAAGTTTGTACCGTCTCTTTTTCTTAATGTGACGAATCCTGTGCTATGTAAATTTTTGTGTGTATAATGCGGTGACTTCTTCGTGGAAACGGATCATTCTGGACATGGTATCAGGATATTTTAAAATTAAATTTGGGTAATATCAGAAAACAAGAAAGCTCCATAGATAAAGTAGTAATTAAACCTTGGAATGTTTAATGTTGGCAATTCACAAGTGCATACACAAAAGCGCAACCGATAGAGAGACAACTGGTGCTTAATATTAAAAATAAAAAAAAAATTAACTTTGTCGTCTTCTTGAATAATGTGGTTATCAAAGGGAAATTCATTTTTACATTCAAATATACACACTCCCATACACTTCTGTTGCCATAAAGTGTAGAAGATAACATGAGAAGTCCCTGTGGGAGTCGAAGTATTCAATAAGAACATATTGAAGAATATACTCGTAGATATAAAATTCGGTTATGGGACTAAATAGAGATTAATGTTTTTTTTTTTGCTTTTACAGCTAAAATTGTGATTTGATTATTAGGATACCTATAATAACTCTCAAGTTATTGTTGTACTCAAAACGACATGTATAGGATTCTTCTCTTACTAACATCCAAAAATGAAAAAAAAAAAAAATACATACACATCATCCTCACTGAAAAAACAAGTATCAGTAGTTTGTATTCTCTTATTATCGCTTGCGCGCCTGCGTAAGACATTCAAAATCAGAAAATTTTATTCAATGTTATGATACAATTAAAAAAGTAATAGAAGACATGAGATTTTTGTTGAAAAACAGTAAAAAGAGGGATCAATTTTATTCCCACTTTCCGCTTTTTAAACATCACATCATCTTAATTTCTGGAGTGCAGCATCATCTTAATTTCTGGAGCCATTAGCAAATACTCAGGGTGTTATGTGCATATTTTGGTGAATGATGGAAGACAAAAAGTTTGTTGAAACCTCCTCGAGACTATATAAATGCAGGCAAGTTTGATTAGGAGATTCTTTGTATACAGTTTATCCCCGGTATGTATATCTTAAAACTGTTGCTATGCTAGAAAATGCGTGACACCTAGGAACATTGAGATTTTCACATGTTGGAGATAAAATCGAAATTGTTAAATTGTTTTTACAATGGCACGTTTGCTGTTCTGTTGTTAAAATGGAGCATCCAAACTCTCTTTAGCTTATGATTGATTCTAAAGTTTCAAATGTGTTCTCAGAGTGTACTAAGGTTATGTGTCAGGATATCATTAGTACCTAAAAAATATCTGGTATGGTGAATAGATCGTTAACGTATTGAAATTTTCTGAATATTATAGCTGTCATATGATGAATATATAAATAAGGAGTAGTGAGTTAGTTCTGAGGTAGCCTGTTACTGAGTTGCTTAATGTCTTAGGTCCTTCTACGTAGAATTGATTGGATCGGTTGCTGCATATGACATGGTTTTGGTAAATTTTCCATATTATTATTACAGTGAGTTGTCTTTAGAAGTCAGTATACTAGTCGAACTCAGAATATTACATGCTCCATGGAGCCCGTATTGTTTGTTTTCATTTTTTTTTTTTGTGGAAGATGCTTTTGAGGATATTGAAGTAGATAATCAGCAAAGCGATGATGGGTCGGACGGTAGCTGCGCTTAGATGCTGCTAATAAATATAGCTATTTCTTGGAATAATTTCTGTTCTCCATGGTGAATTCTGTTGAATCGTCCGTTTTGCCAGGACTTAAAACCAATTCTTCTTTTTTTAATTTGAATGTCCACGACCGGGGGGGGGGGGATTTATATTTTTGCTTTTAATCTTGCTATTATATCTGTTCCAGTGCGTTGTTCCTTAATTATTTCGAAGTTATTTTCAAGTGGTCTCCCCTCCCTCCTTCCGCAATAACAACAACAAAAAATATTTAAATTCACGTCATTTTGCCTTAACGTTTACTTACACTCTTATTGATGTATTCCACTTGGAACCGGTTTAGATTTAAACATGCTTAGGCAGTTTTAAACACGTTTCATTGATCAGTGTGTGCCTAGCTTTTCTTTTATTCCGAATAAACATTTGCGAATAATTTGGAATAAATTCTTTTTCGACTTTGTTATTATTTCGAAACGTATGTAAATTTATGTTTTGAGTTGGACCTAGCTTTATTTCTAGTACATACATATGTATGTATTCATGTACTTAAGCTCAGTGTATATAAAGAATTCGATCTATAAATAACTGACATGAATGTGAATATTGTTTTTCATGCCAAATTTAATTTTTTTCTCATGTCTATACATATATAAAAATACAGGAATTATCCTTATTTCAAATACATTTTTATTATCCACATAAAAGTCTCCGAGAGTCTTATTTGGTATTGATTAATTTTCATTTTCATTTTTTTAACCTTAAAAATGCTTGAAAATACTTAATACCTACATAATATGTATACTTTTCGATCACATAACGCAACGAAGAAAAAAGTTTTTTCCATTTATATCAATTATGATCTGAGCGCCACATAGGATTATGTAACTCTTGCTCTATACACTAAGAAATAGCAAATAGCAAAAAAGCTAAAGTAATCGATTGTAACCTTCGGTCTACCTTGCCGCGGTGATAATTGTTTTTCTCTTCTTACTAAGCAGAGTTACTATACTCACAAGAACACATTGTGTATCATTATGAAATATGCGTGTTTATATGTTACATACGAAAGTATGTACATCAATAGATATGTAAAAAGCATAACACACCGGAATGACTGTTTTAAATAATTTAATTTGCATCATCTTGTGCTGACAATGTGTGTACATATTTTATGACACAGTCTTCTATAGCTGCATCAAATCAGTGACAATCTCACTTCCTGTCTTTGTTATGATAGTCACTATAGATAATAAGCTAAAATGTTGCTTAACACTGGCGTAAACAGTTTTACATGTACAAAATGATGAGATTATACTACTTATTTGATAGTATGTATAGTAGGTCGTATTAAGTGAGCTTCGTTTTCATTTTATTGGCAAAAAAAAAAAAACTAGATCTAGCCGGTGATATATTATGTTCTTATGTAAAGATGTGTGTACACACTTCTTCGACATTAAAACAAATAGAACCAGAAGCTCTTTGGTCTTAAATGAAAAGAAAAGAAATAAGGAAAAATTCTCTGCTAAAATAAACACTTTAAATGCCATGCCACGAGAAATAATGATATTCGAATCTACTTAGTGGTATAACACACATAGGTGGAATGTGGTGCTGGGTTGTGAATAGTGGTGTACGTAGTGGTTGTGATTTATATTTGCACTTTTATATCAACACAACACACAACCACGCATTAAGTCCATAGCAAGTCTGGTTCTTTTTAAGTGAGACGTCTTACTTATTTTATCTGTTTTATACTATCTTTGCTGTTACAACTTGTCTCGAGTAAAACAGAATTTTATATAGTTACGTTCATCGGTGGCACACAGTGTAGAATTACTAAATTGACAACTGCGCATGACATTGCTTAAGTTGATGTTAGTACATACTATGTTTCGGTTACGTCGCGTTAAGGCTTCTCAAAAAGTATCTACTACTACTACTACTCCTCTCATCTATATCGGATTAGTTGAATCTCTTTAAAAAAGCTTTTTCTCTTTTATAGTGAGTTCTCTACTATGACTACAATTATTTGTTCACCATAGAAGATAATTTTGTAAACAAGAAAATCGCATAGTGATTTTTTTGCTATTCCATAGATACAGATGGATGGATGCTGCCTCTATAAAGCTTATAGTATATAGTATGTATATAATTATATACCTTTTTGGTTAGCTTGCACCTTACACTGTAGAAAAAAAAAACAGCATATTGGAGAGTGGATGAATGAGGAGAGTGGGATATTGATGTTAAAAGTGGGCGCCAGAGCTGGACTGGACTAATATTAGGGTTGCTTGCTATAGCTGGAATGGAGAGTATATGAAATTGAAATTATAGTCGCAACTACTGTATTATGATGATGTAAATCATTTAATTCAAAGAGAAAGAAAGAGAGACTGATTGAATGAATGCCAAGTTCTCGTTACCATGGTTACAATTGATATTCGACAAGTTCTTCGCTTAAGGCTTTTTGTATTTTTGTTTTGGTCTGAAATATGTTGTAGTTGTTGTTATTATTGTCGTCGTTGTCAATTTACATATATCACATTGAATTGAAAGCGTTTCAATGACGTCTGATAAGACTGCGACATTAAGACTAGTTGATTAATATATCACTTGGCTTGTATACAGTAGAGTAGAGTAGAGAAGAGGGGTTTGGTATCTAGTAAAAAATGATTTCGGGGGCATAGTGCGTCAATGGAATCAGAAAATATTAGTTAATTGAGAATTGAAAGAAGAAAAGGGGTGTTTGTATTATACAAAATTATTTATACTTTATATATGAGTCAATTATTTCATGATTAAATATAGAATACATATCGTTTTCAAAATGAGTAGAAAAATCTATATCATACATATGTAGTGTATATTAGTAGATCTTCGTTTCTTAATGGATAAAATATTCTATTTAAAACGGAGCCTAAATGGTTAGGTACCTATATTATTTTTTATAGGTCAATGACTTATATGGAAATCGTAGCTGTGTAAACTATAACGGGCTTATATTATTTGTCGATGATTTTTCAGTAGACTTAAGTCTAAATATGATCTTATCAGTTAATTGCGTTAATATGATGGTCAAAAACAAAACAAGAGACAGCGCAGTCTTTGTCTTAAAAGATTTAGCAATTTAACTTTTTAGGAATAACTATGATGATTTATATTCACCTATTCCACCATAAACTAGGAGGATCTGTAAGATTTCATTTCATTACACGGACGCACCTAAGGAAAAGAGCAAAACTACTTGCAAAACACGAAATTTTGTTCGATCTTTAAATAGGTACCTATCTTTGATTATATCTACAGGTTCTGATTGTAAACTCCTATCTTGCATACCACAAATAATTCTGATGATCTTTATTTTGAAATAGGATCTGTCAAATTGTTTATTTATACGTAAAAACAGATAACATACATACTCGTGAATACATGATACTAAAATATATTAATATTATAGAGGATGTACAAATACACGACTATATTTTACTATATCATTCTTTTCTTATTGAGACAAGGATAAAATTGTATTAAGGGAGAGGAGAGGAGTGGAGGAGTCACATTTGAACTTACCGAGTTTACATGAGGTCCGGTCGCGTACGTAAAAACAAACTTTCTCGTGTGGTGGAGGAAAATTTTTAAAAAGTATGGAAAAGTATGCGAACGCTTTTCCTGCAACTTCGTTAAAAACAAGAAGAAGAATTAAGATCTAAACAGTAAACATAAAAGAATCTTTGTTTTGTGGTTTTATTTACTTTTTTCACTCTTGCAAAAATCCTAGAAGAACATTGAATAGTCAATCCATTTTCATTCGACATTTTGATTGCATTTTAAAATTTTTTAAGAAAATTATAAAATTGAAATTTTCTTATGACAGCTGTCATTTTTCCTTGCAAAAATTGTACAGTATGTATGTTCATGGAAATGCATTTTAATGCATTGTCCCAAATATGAATACGCGAGCAGACCTATGGTGATTAAATAAATTGTTTCTTTATTTTTTAAAAATTGTAGAGCTATTAAACAAAATGTAGGCTATAAAAATACAATTTTGGAATTGTTTTATTATTTTTTTGTACTTAAAAATAATAAAAATCTCTAAATAATCCTGGAATTCAGTAGCTAGCATTCTCAGTACACTATAAAAAGTGAGTGTAAAACTGAAATTTTAAAAGTGTAAATTTAGTGTTGATTTAATACGTATCAAGCACATATATAATTTCACACCTTTTTACACTTCACTTGCGTACTTATGTTGACTACTTTTATTGAAAATTACATTCAGATATGAAATTTACAAATAACGCCTAAATTTATATACCGAAGATTTATTAGTACTAAAGAAAATTCATCAAAATGCATCTCCGCTTGAACTTTATTCGGAATAGGATAGTATTGTTGTATGGATCGGGTAGTCATAACACAACCTTCGTTAGAGTTTGCTTTCTAATAATGGAAATTCACTCATTTAGTTGTATAAAGCCATTCTAGGATGTTTAGTGAAAAAATTGTAGTATTTTGATACTACATGTAACGTCCTTTTTTTTCTAATTAACGAAAAAGTAAATAGTTGAAAGGATGGATTTTCAGTCATAAAATATCAAAGGTCTATCTTGTTATAAAGTGATTCAAACAAATATGAAGACAATATATGCCTACGACATCACAAACGACACTAGCCCCCCCTCCATATCTGAATAATAAATTTATTGCTTACCTCGGCCTTAATTTCCACTGTAATATGAAAATTAACCTCTTTAATTCAGGGGCTATATATTTATATACTTTTAATCTCTTTGTATTTCATGAACGCCGTAATAGGTAGACAGTTGAAATTTTCACAGAGTGTGCCGCTATATCAACAAGTAATAAAAATAAACTAAAATTAAAAATATAAGGGCTCCCTACAAGAAACGTGTTTTTTGGCGTATACATAGTGTTCAATTTTGTACGATGGTACGGAACCCTTTGTGCGCGAGTCCGACTCGCACTTGGCACATAATCTAAACGGCCAATGCACCAGTCCGAAGCGTGAATTTAACTATGTTCACCGAATTGTGCTCGCAATAAAGCCATGGTTTCATGGGCTGTGTGGCAAATAGCGCCATGTTGCTGGAACCAAATGTCGTCCAGATCACGAACTTCAATTTCAGGAAGCAAATAGGCCGCTATCATACTGCAATAACGGGCGCCATTCATAGTTACTGTTACTGTCTGTGTCAGGAAATGTATAAAAGGAAAAAGCGATCAAGAACACAAAAAAAAACAAAGTTCTATTTAATTTATTGACTTTATTTGAAAAAGATATCGCAGTTGAACTCTCGACAAGAAGTGACATTAAAACAAAAATTGACCAAATTTAAAGAAATCGACTAACTGAGATGTATAGACAATTCTTTTTAACAAGAGAAGTAGACACAGTAGTAAATCACAGTAACATTGAAATTGAGCGATGCTAACAACAGTGCGATTATTACATTACATGCTGGATACAGGTTTGTTATTAAATTTGCAGATGTTTTTGTTGTCAACAGTTACGTTCCGGCCGGCCTATGGAGCATGATTCCATTATTTTGTCTGGATGTAATGACAGCTCTTAAAACTCTTCGGGCCAAAATACGGAAATTTTGCTTATTCCCAGAAATGGGCCTGATCGCTGAACAAGATTTTGGTCGAAAACAGTGTATCTTCTTCAAACTTTTCAAAAGCCCAAAGATAGGAGCAATGATGGTAGGCCAATTATGTGGACCATAAGTTTCTCTAAGTGCACGAAATACATTCCTCGTAGAATAATACAGCTGAATAATTTGTAGAGCTGTGCCGGGCAAAGTTTTCCATGATGAAATATCAAATAATACTGAACAAAAATACCATGACAATTTGACACGGCTCACTCGTGGTCTGCCATAAATTTCCACACTGAAAAAAGTACCTCTAAATGAATCACCCATTATATTCAGCCAAGGATAAAAACCGTAGAATAACCGGAATGATTTGCATAAGTTGTGAGTTTATTAGATCTTATATTATAAGATTGTTTCAATATAAAATAAACTTTCGAAATTGATACATATCTCTACTTACGTACTTTTATAAAATATTTTTCCTTTTCTACAGTATTCTTTTAATACAATTTTATTTATTCCTCAGAATGATGTAACTTCTGCAACATGGTATATCTATTATATGAGCCATGGCATCGTATGCATATCTCACCTACATATCTGGCAAATGAAATTACTTCACGATGCTACTACTAAAAGTCGTATAACATTCCTTGACTTGTCCTAAATAAATTCAAGTCTCTTTATCTGTCCAATCTATTTCTCATCTCAGTTGGTATTATACTATCTACAAAATTGTTAATATTGTTCTTCTTCATTGTGGGCCAAAAGGAATAATGTGTACACGCATGATAACTTATAATATGTAGGAAGGAGAACGCCATTTTTTTTTTAAATTCTTTGATGCACTTGTGTTCAACATACATTATATGCGCTACGCAATGTAACATCACACGCTCGATTGCTCGCTGTAAAAAGTTTTTTTTTTAGTATCATCTCTACTATAAAGCTACTAAGTGGTTTATAAATATAAATTGCTCAACATACACCGTACAGTATATGTATAATAATAATAATAATATTGTATATGAAAAAGAAGAGATAATGACGTGTGCTTTATTTAGCGGTGTTTTATTATACTCGCGCTTATACCGGCTTCCTACATATGTACATACCTAGATAGACTCGATGATTTTCTTATCATCATCATGCATTCTAAGTTATAGTCACAAACGCAAACTTGTCCGCGCATGCCCAACCGACTTAACACTGGTTTCGTTATACGTCGTATATATACATATATATATATATATATGATATTTTTATAATAGAGACTTGCTTGCAATCGCGAAGCGCGAACTATCGTACTTATATCTCTTGCCGTATGGGTGTGTTGTTTGTTACGGTGCGGTGACAATCGTTCTCTTTTTGCCTTCTTCTCTTTTAGGACTATAATATATATTTACATATATACATTCATGTATGTAATACGTTAGTAAACACCAAGGAGGAGACAACGACGACAACACTTTTTCATGTATTATAATTTGTACACGCGAATGTTATTTTAAGTTTATTGTCCAACCGAACGCTTTTTATCTGACTCCACACAATATACGTAAACCAAAAATTTTATGCGATATAATTATTGTAATTTTGATTACTTGAATAATAGGCGTTCTTTGAGCTATCGTAAACGAAATTGATTTCTTAATAAAAGTCTTGTGTGGAATTTTTCATATGTAAATACATAAATAATAATAAAACAAAAAACTATAGTGGAAATTTTATTTATAAGAAAAGTGTGCTTCTTATACTTATAATATTTTTCTTATGTAAAAAAGTGCTCTAATCGGGTATCGATATATCTCACCTATATTTAATTTGACAAAACACACGTGTCGCAATAAAATAAAAAAGTCCTGGTGATTATTAAACGTGTCACTATACGTCAGTTTAAATTGTGGACATATTTTTATAATTATTAAAATTCTTGGTAAGAATAGATCTAACTAGATCTTTGTCAATGTTTTTATTGTTTATTTTCATATCTATACATATAAAAAAAAAATATGATGTTGTTAAACTCTGACCTAGTTCTTAGATAATCAAAATTCTTCCACTATAGAAATATATATATATATATAAATACATATATATGATATCTGAAACGCATGGTCCTCAATAGTCATCAGTTTAGTTTAGTAACAAACCAATTCAATCAAAAAAACACTTGTAGAGTAGTAGATATATTGCAAACAGGTCACTTACAAAAGCAAATAGTGATAGATGGGCAATGGTACCTATATCCTACCTCTACCCCCCTATATTATTAGATGTGAAAGAAACAAAAACAAATTGAAATAGTTTTGTTGAAATTGAAAATGCGCTATTTTAACTATTACGCGTCTTTGTCGTCGTCGTCTTCTTCTTTAATTTCACGTGGTCATGACTTTAAACGGCATAATTCACTTTTACATGCGCACCTTACTCTATACAATAATATAATATATCTATTCTCGAAAATGAGATTACGCAAAACGATCTAAAGTGTCTAGAGATTAGAATGCTTTTCATTTATTTTCTTTAACTTAGTATAAACTTTACTTTTGCTAATTTCTCTCTCATTCTTCTAACTAAAATAAGTATACACGAAAAAACTAGAAAAACAAATTTATTTATATGTATATGTAGGCTTTAGCTGTCAGTAAGCCTTGTATGTATGAATATATATATATATATTTTTTTATTTACATACGTGTATAGATATATTTTTAAAGAGAGTGTCCTCGTATAGAGATGAAATGTTTGCTAATTTAGTTGTTTTGTATCAGTTTAAAGTCACATGCGCATGTTTCTATTATTCTATACCAATATCTATTCAACTCTACTCTATTCTACTAGAAAGCTTTATTGATTTTATTATTATTATTTATTTTATATTAATTGACTTTGAAAATGTTCTGTTTAAGCAAATGCTTTTTGTTCCTGCTGTTTTATTCTGTTTTTCTTATTTTTTGTGTATTCATTACATATGTGTTAGTTGTTTATTAAAAGTTTATCTAAAGAAAATTCGTTTTTTTTTTTTTTTTTTTTTTGTATATTTTCCTACAACTCTCACATTTTATTATTATTTTTTATTTGATTACGGCAGTGAGTATGTATATAAATACAACATGAATGCAAGTCAATAGAATATCATATCCTTTCTGAGATGTATTTAACTGAAGAATTTTACAATTAAGATTAAGATTTTAATTTTTTTTTCTTATAAATCTCTTTATGAATGTTGTTTTTGCATAGTCTTTGTGTCAGAGAGAATATATTGTTGCGAGCGTGGTTTTGTTCGTTATTCAAAACACAATCAGGTCTACCAGAGAATTCGATTCGATCTAGATTCGTTCGAATCAAGGTTTTTCATATTAAATTTTTTACTAGTAAAATTAATCGCATCGAATATACTTAGCGTCAATCAAAAATAACCAGCAGTTGCTTTCTATTGAATTTGGAAAATCTTCAATTCAATTGTATTAAACAGTAGAAAATGGTCCTTAAAAAAATTAGATTCGATATAGATTTAATCGAATTGAATTCCTCGGTAGACCTGAATATTTCAAATATAATTCACAAGGTCTCTTTTTTATTTTCACTATACTATTTATAAAATTCACAAGCAATTATCAATCAACTCTACTTTAATTATAGCTAGTACTGTATTTCAAACTATTGCAATCCAATAAAAACTTTATATACTTTCACTTGTAAACACTACACTGTCTAAGACAAGACTCACCTCTTGGCGGTCAGTGATAAGTGCTGTATTTATATTCTACAAATTCTCCAGAACCTTCCCAAGATTCCCATTCCAGAAATTTCGATTCTCCGAACCTTCAGTTGTTTACTCTCGGTATCTTATTACTCATCTTACGCGAAGTTTCCATTTTCAGTAGATGTCTCTTGTCTCGCTTTGTTGCACGTAACACGATTTATTTCTATGTACGGTTTTGGGTTTGAATGAAACACAAATTCAGGAGACAGCCTATTCAGATCTAGTTTATTAGTTTCTCATATATAAGGGAAACGAAACCCATAATATGAATCAAATAGTAGATACACGAACCACGAAACGGTGTTATTTTTGTTACTTCAGAATTTCGATTGGCAGGTTTGAATGTTATCTAATACCGGGAACAGACTTGCGATTTCAAATTGATATGTTTATATTGAAATTATGTCATATTGCAATAATAATAATAAAAGAATTTCAGAGGCACACTTGCGGTTTCAAATTAAGATATTGATATTTCAATAATAGAATTCCAGAGACACACTTGCTGTTTACGATACTGAGAATTAATTAGAGAACTTACGTTTGATTTCTCATTTGACTTAAGAAAGTTTCGCGCACGTACAAAATGCGAGTAAATATTGTGAAATTACTTTTCTATATGGAAAATAAAAACGAAATAGACACTTCAACTTGACAAGTGTCAAATATGTTATTAAATGTCAGAGAAATTTGCAGCCAATATTGCAGTATAAAATTCGGTTCTAAAAGATTCGTGTATTAAATAATTATGGTTTATAACTAGGGTCAGATGGCAATAAACTTCCTATGCCGCAAAATTTTTCCCAATTTCAATATTCAGTTCCAATGTTCTACATACTGAGTGTATACAGAGTTGTTTCTCAGTATATAGACACACACTTGCGATTTATTGTAAACTGCAATATTGAAACCTCAAGTCGGTCCTCCGGTATAAGATTATCTTTTAGACTTAGGTATAGAGGTCGAAAGGCAACTTCTTATAATTTTAATTTTTCATTAATTTTGCTCCTATTTTGGACGTTCTAACGTAGAAGAAACTTCCAAAATAGCAAAATTAATGAAAAATTAAAATTATAAACTGAAGATTAAGAAGGTAGTTGTTGGCCTCTATACCTAGCTCTATTAAGCATAATATGAAATTTTTTTAAAAATCAATTGAAAGGTAGGTGGCATTTGGGAGTTTCAAAATCTAGCTAGAAAGTGTTATATTTGCAAGTATATTTGGTGAGAAAGCTGAAGCTGTCAAAATTTAAAAAATGATTATTTTTCGTTTTTTTTTTTTATTTTGCCATCTTAGAAATCTAAAAAAAAAAATAGGAAAATATGTTAGGCAGTTTTTTGGACAGACGATTTACTACCATTTGATGTCTCTCTAAACTATCTTTATGTAGGTATAGGGTGTCTAAACCGACGAAGGTTACACCCGAATTGAACAGAACATCTACAGCTTATGATTTTTGGAATTACGTAAATCCGTTTAATATTAAAGTTTTAATTAAAAACAAAATTGTATGTTTCTATTGAATATTATGCCTCATGTGACTTACAGTTTGGAAACTTCTCATGCTAATTATACCCAATTCCGTATTTCTTAGTAGTCATAGTGGCCGTGCTTGTAGTGCTAAGTTCATCATAATTGGTAGTTTAAATTTAAGCGTGATTATTTGATAACAAAAAAAAAACCTTATCAACTTAAAGGTTCGCTCTAATTAATCAAATACTACAATGTACCAAATGTGCTAAGTAGATAGGGAAATACTTGGGCTTTTTCCGTAATTAAAGGTAAAATTCCACTTCTCGAGCTAGTTTTTATCGCAAACAACTACATTTGGGAAGATGAAGTGGTAAAATTTTTAGATTTTGTACATAAGTTACATAATTAATAAGTATTTACGTGTTAATTATATAAAAAAAAAAAATCAAGGTTCAATTAGCGTATTTTAATCTGGATATTGTTTTATAGTTGAGGAATGTTTTGTTAAAAGCGAAAAAAAAAATCAACAATCTCCATACATATTGTATATAGTTTCACGTCTGTTATTGTTTAACTTATAGCTCTTAAACATGGTACATATCGGTTGATTCTATTGTGGTGCAATAATCGGTATCTGCCAGCATCTAATTTTATTTTAATTTCAATCTCAAATTCCTATTTTGATTAAAAGTTAATCCTCCTCGAGTAACCGTAACCGTTTCCAGAAGACGTAAGCTTACACACTTTGTTTGTCCAAAGCTATTTGGACATACTCTGCAACTCTCTAGCCATGTTAAGCACATTGAAGTCTACTTTGACTCGAAGCTGATGTGGGAATTGCACGTAGAGGAACACGGTAATGCGGCTATGGGGGTCTTCGCTCAATACAGGAGAATATTTGGCTGCACCTGGGCATAAGACTGAGGGTTGCACAATGGATGTACATCTCGATCGTTAGACCCATGCTTACCTATGCCTCCTGTGTATGGTGGCCGAGGACGCTTGTGGGGACTGCGATCCGGAATCTGGCGAGCCTGCAAAGGCTTGCCTGCTTCGGACTTACGGGCTCATTCTCATTCTCCGTTCCTCGGACCGGAACTCGCCGTAGGCTTTGCCACCTCGAATATTAGGTCTCTCATCAAAGTGGATGTTCATAGGAAGCATCAGCAGAGATGGGATAATCTGAGTACTTGTTGGTGCAAAAAACTGTTTCTTGATGGGTCCAGTAGGAATTTCTCGTATTTTCTCATTGGGCTCGGAACGAAATAATGTAGAACTGTGGTTCACTTCATCATCTGCCGTGAATCGAGCTTTCACGCTCATCTAACAAGGATGAGAGTAATCCCTGAGTGTCTGTCCTGCCTGAGACAACCGAACACTTTTTGTGTGCGTGTCCGGCTTTCGACAGGAGCAGACTGGATACTCTTAGGTCTGCCCTTCTATCTATAGATGAGCTGAAAAACCTTCCTCAATAAGACCTCATGCGCTTCATTAGACGGACAAAATTCTCATATAATCTTTATGAACTAAAACTTTAGTAAAATAACAAATATTTATAGTTTCGAATGAAATTTTAATATGGAATAGAAAAAGTAAAAATGTTTATTAAAACCTTATGTGATTTTTATAAAAAAATTAACAAAGGACCCATTCCATTTTGGCAAATAAAATTGTATTTTAAAATACGAATTCTAAATTACCCGTAACAGTTCTCTTCCGCACTTCTCTCCCTCTACTCTCTTCACCCTCACTCTATCCTCTTCACTTCTCACTCTAGATTAGATTAGATTTGAGGAATGGGTGTACAGGCGTTAGCCTCGCATTTACTGCGACCTGAAAGATCGCCGTTCAATCTACACTCTTTCTATGTTTAGGCCGTTAATAAAGTCCAGAATCATTTTGGTATTGAGATTCCACACGTAGTATGGTGGAGAAAAACTAAGTTCGAGATGGAATAATCTCCGCCTGACCAATACTTCGCAATTGCAGAGGTTTCATGAGCATCCTGACAGAAGCGGCAGGATAAAGTCTCCACCAAATCCATGTTGTTTAGGAGATACCGCAAGGAGTAGTGGTCTGAGAAGGGCTCTATGATCATTTTAATCTCTGTTCTCCTATGGAGTAGGAATTCTTTTGTTTTTCCCCAGATTTGTCGATAAAGTTTTTTGCCTGACGGAATCCTTGCAGCCTTTCCCAATAAAGTGATTTTTGTTTTTTCTCTCAGTTATTAGAGTAGCTTTGAGGTAGCATTTTCAAGTATATACCACAAAATGTGTTTGGTCTGACAATGGGAGTTTCCGCTCGTCTTTTGGGTAAGCCGACAGCAATTTCATTGCCTTTATTGTACTTTCTTTTTGATAGATTTTTAAGGGTTTGCAGACGCTTCCAGATTATCTTTGACTTACTCTCTTCACTCCTTCATCTATTCTATTTTCTTCACTCCTCAATTTACTCTATTCCTGACACCTCTTCTCCTTCCTTACATCTCTTCTACTCCTTCCTCATACCTCTTTTAGTCCTTCCTCATACCTCTTTTACTCCTTCACTCCCCTCTTCTACTCCTTACTCACACTCACACCTCTTCTACTCCTTACTCACACCTCTTCTACTCCTTACTCACACTTCTTATACTCCTTTCTTGATCCTCTCTCCACTAACTTTCTAACTTTTATTCCTCTGTATCTGCTCCTCTTTTCTTCTCTTTATGTCTATTGTCTATGTTTTTGGATCGGATCCCCCCTCCCCCTGCTTTTTGAATATTGTTCAAAATATTCATGTAAGTAAATATTATAAACTTCCAAGATAAGTTTAATTTGTCCAGGAAAATTTTGTTATTAATAAGCCGATCAAATCTAAAAATGTTCTTCATTATCAACCACTTTACTTAGGCGCCAGAAAAATCACTATTTAACCAATCCAATAAGCCTCCACCATGAACAAACACGGCCCAAACAGAAAAACTTCGCAATAAAAATCTGAAATTAATTCACACCGTTGTTTATTGTGCGTTTTGCGTTCTTCACAAATTAAACATTGAGAAATTTTTACACAAGTTCCCACTTATAATCAGGGCCAATGATAACTGCGACTGGCGCTTCCTTTATGACGGGTTTTGTGATATTGTTTTTTTTTTTTTCATCTTTGCAGTATCGCGCGACTCTATAACAAATCAAATCTTTTTGCCTTCTTTTTTTTTTTATATATATTTGCACTTGTTATTTTTGAAAAATAGTGTGTGTGCAATTAATGTGATTTTGGTTGAAAAACAAAAAAATAAAATTCCTGACTATCTCTATATAAAATATTATGGTAAATTAGTATTTAGTATATGTATAAACTTCATATTCAAGTGCATTTACATATATATATGAAAAATTTTCACATATCAAGTATGAAGATGGTAACACTTATTGATAGAGAAAAAAAAGCTTTTAAATATAATTTTCAAGGTAAAAAGAGACATTTTTTCTACTCTAAAATAAACAGAAAATACAATTCCGTTGGTGTTTGGGTTGGTGGTATCTCTTCATTCTCTCTATTTCTATGATGTTGCGGTGCTGTATACTCGGAATATCTCATTTCATTAAGCTTTTGTGGTGTTGTGTACAACAAAATCTCAGCAAAATTTACTCGAGCACTGTATGTAGGTTTATAGTCTATAAACTCTTCTTACGTACCTTGAGTTGAGGAGCCTCCTCAATTAATTCGTTGTCATTAGTTTATATTTCCCGTAATACGCGAATTGAAGCTTTTTTCGCCTTCTGCTACTAAGTAAAAAGAAAAAAAGTGAAATACACAAATAAATCGTCGTCATTTAATTTTTAGATGTTTTTTTTTTCGCATAATATTTTTTATTTTACCTCACACTACGGATGTAGGTTACGTTAAAAATAATTAACAATAACACAAGACGGGATTCTTATTAAATAAAAAAAAAAGACAAAAAAAAATTGCGTTAGTGTAATATTACATTACCTACTAATTACAATTCAGACTTTAATAATTGTAATTATATTAAACTTCTCTACAACTTGTAGTAGTACGTATATCAAATTTTTGTTTTCTGAACAGTTTCAGAACATCGTGGATATCCTCATACCCTGTGTATATTGTGTATCGAGTGTGACTGTTTTTTATATTTATTATTTTTATTTTAATAGTGAATACGTGATTTATTTAAATTAATAACGTAAAAACAACACCAAGTTAAATCAACCTTTAAATAAAAAGAGCTTCTTCTATGTAATATCATCGGCGTGTGATAAGTGGGTTAATTTCCAGTGATAAGACGAGTTTAATTAAAAAAAAAAAAAAAAAAAAAACAACTTTTAAGGAGAAAAGAGAAGAGAAAGTCCCAGGGAGCACATTCTATTATTTAGTTAACGACAAAGCTGCTCAACTATTGCAAAAAAAGAAAAGAAAAAAAAATACATAAACAAAAAAAAATTGCGTGAATATTTTATTAAGTGTGTGATTAAATGCGCGTGCCAAGAGATTATCTCAATCTTTTTGAGAATATTGAGTAACGCAAGTGTTTATACAATCACCACCTACATACATATATACATATGCATATGTGCATATATAACATGGGACAAGTGGATTTAAAAAAAAAATGATCGCTATTTTTTAGTGCTATAATTAAAATATTTAAAAAATTTGGGATAATTTGGGACAATTTCAGATTACCAAAATTCCTTGCAAAAACTCACTTCCTCTGTCTGTCTGTCTCTCTCTCCCCTCCTCTCTCGAGTGCACGTTTACTCTCTCTTAAATATCAATTTCCTCTTCTTGTTCTTCTTGCTAATTTGTTGTTGTTAAATGCATCAAACAAAATACTATTGCATCAACAACAACAACAACAACAACTACACTAGCGCCGTCGTCACTGTGAAGCTATCAGATAGGAATAGTAGGAAGCCACAGGCATTTTTTTCATCATCATCATGCGTATGTAAGTAATGTTTTAGAAAGAGAACAAAAAAAAACAGTAAATTCTTCTTCTTGAGCTTATTTTTGAGATATTTCTTTCTCCCTTTTTTTTTGTTTTATTTATTATTATTATTATTAACTACATTCTATTGTGACAATTAGTTGTTGTTTTTTTCATTAACGTGTAAGGGATTCTCGATAAAAAAAAAATTATGCTTTTGTTGCTAAGCTCTCTAATTATTATTTTTATAATTAGATGAAAATATTTTTTAAGTGCTATCGAACTATTTGTTTTTCTTGTAAAAATATGCATTTTTTTTTATTTTTATGATGATATAATGTCTATGACATCATTGTGTGCAAAAAAATAAACTTACATTCTCAAATTTCGATTTACGTGTATATTTGATGGTCCACATGGCTAGATGATGACTGCGCCTACGGTATAATTTTTCTCTCATATAACACGAAAAGTAATTTTTTCCTAATATCACGTGTAGAAAGAAGATACGTTTTTCTCTCTGCCTGTGTCAGATTGAATATTGGATGCTGCTGATGCATTTCTCAGGAGTCGTCGTCTAGTTGTCGGGAGCTTTATACACCCACTTTTGTTTTATGCATACATATACATATGTATGTAAGTGCAACAATTTTCGTGACAAGTTTATAGATTTTTTTTTTTTTGTAAACTTTTGTTGTTGTTTGCTCTTATGGGATGGAGCTATGGGCATCACGAGAATTATGATGATGCTGATAAAATGATACTTGTGAAATTATATTTAAATGAAACTTGAAATAATTTCATCATTTTCAATAATAAATATTCTGTCAAATTGTTTAGGTTCAATTAAGGATGTTTGAAAAAAAAAACAAAAATTGATATTTAGTTCGAACAGAGCTTTTTGTTTTGTGCAAAGAATTTAAGTTTTTGTATGTTTTGTTGATTGTTATTTACGTGATTCATACAATCTGATTATATCTTCCATTATTTTTTTTTGACTTACGTAAAGACTTTTTTCACTGGAATATACTTTTCTCTTAACGTCTCCCATTCACCTTTACAAACTCTCTGACAACAAATTTTGTTTTTTGTAAATTGGTAATGTAATGCGTATGTTCTCAATGTAAAATGATTTAAAAGCAATAGAATAAATGGCCTATAAACGGACCAAATAAATTTCCTCCCAATATCTTTCGGTCTGAGAAGTTTTTTGTGTGCTTATTGACAAAAGTTATTGAAAATTTAATGTTAAAACATACTACACATGGGTCGCTACATACTTCAATTTTCAAAGTTTGGATACTTTCTGAAAGGTTTGGCATTTTGAAATTTTTTTTTTCTTGATTTTTTAATGGGTTTCTCACAGTTTTCACAGATCGAAAAAAATTTTGGTATTTTCATTATCCGTGCGAAAAGAAAAAAACAAAAGAAAAAAAATGAACTAATACGTAAAAATTTTCGACCCAAGTTGCAAAAACTAAACATGGGTGTAGTTCGTTCAAGGACCAGCCACCATAGGGGGCACCCTGAACCCCGCAATTGCCTTAGTCTCCTCCTCCTCTCTATCTAAATTGTACATAGCATGTTGCTTGGGAGCAACTCTTGCAACTATATATGAATATTTGTAATCCACATAGACATTTTCATGATTTGAAGAAAAACCATTCTGCATGAATATCTGGCGATCAGGAAGGTTTATGATCCTTGAATATCGAACAATTTGACTAAAGCACAAAAGATGGCGCGCAAGTTAATTGAAGAAAAAAAAATGCTCAAAGAAATCAATCAAGCGTGAAACACAGTGCTGGCTTTTAAAACCTGACCGGCCTCACCAATCAGGTTATCTAGCTCCCAATGGCAAAGCTGGTGACACTGGCCAGGGTGGGATTCTGTAACCACAGAGAAATTGGGAGATGAGAATATTCGTTTTTCCGATTAATCTCCCTAATTCACGAACATGGTTTGAGAATTGGGAAAAATGTGAGAGAAGTGCGAAAGAGAGATTGCATTTCCCACCGGTGGATTTGAAAATTCGTAGGTTACCTAGGTTACCTACCTTCTCAAAATACAACAAAAATAGACAATATTCTCAGTTGAGAATTCAAATTCGCCAAATTACAGTATCCCAACTGGAGAATTAACTGTCAAACTAACTCTCATCTCCCAAATTCCACAATTCACCGGGCCCCTGGTTGAGGTTGAACTCGAATAAGTCTACGTTCTACTCTGTTGAAACTTTGTCAGCTTTGACAGCTAATTTTTGTTATCATTTGATGAAGTTATTGGAAACTTTTTGAAAAAAAACAAAATTTTTTTTTTGTGAAATATCTTACCGTCAAATGTTTGTCCTGCTGTAGTAAATTATTACAAAATAATTTGAATTTTCAAGCCAACAGGCCAATTAACTGCAATACAGAAGTTGCCAAAGGTCGTATTGTAAGTTGCAAAGTTTGCAGGGCTCACCAGATTGAGGTTCTTGAAATCTTTCTGAGCTCGAGGTCCGAAAGGCTAGCACTGTGTTTCACGCTTCAAGTTCGGCCAAAAGTAGCATTTGCCATTGTGACACAGGTGGCGAAAGCTTTGACACATCTGTCTTATATCCTATAGTACGTACCTGATCCTTGGCCCTTATTGTAATCGTCACCTCAATTCAAGTGACACGACTATGTAATTTTAGATTTCCTTTTTTTCTGATTTTTTTTATATGTAGTATCAAAAATTACTTTTTTAATTCTTCTGGAGATAAATAGAAAACTTAAGCCTCTTGTCTCCCTTTTAACAATTAATTATGTAATATGTTAAATAGCTCCAACTATTGTATATAGAGGACAAACTTTGAACCTCTAAAATTTAGATTTTGAACAATTTCAATTTTTCTATGATCAAGGTGGTAAAGGTCATTGACATAAACTCTTTAAATACGTATTAAGTTTCACAAAAAATTAGAAAAAAAAAACTTGTGTATCAAATTATTCATTATACCACATAAATCTAAGTAAGGTATGATAAAAAAAATCGTTTGTCTCCTCCCATTCATCTTATGTGCTGGTTTTCTTGACACATAAAATTTTAAACAAAGCTGCATAACTTGAATAGTAGCTGCTCCCCTTAGGAATCAACTCTAAAAAAACATACAAACAAACAAACAAATGAATTGTAGCAAAAGAATTGAACAAAAAACAATTGTACAAGATTTTCTTCTATGTGATTTTGTGAATGTAACGATCCTAAAATAACATGTCGAGTTAAATTTATTTTTTCCTGCTTGTTTTTATTTATAGAGAGGCGACATTTGAGTGTGGAAAATCATTTGCGGAGAGAAGTAGCTGGTGTTAGCTTAGAATTCTTCTTTATTGGTTACACTATTATTGTAAATGTATAGTGTATTACACCAGCGCATGCCTAATATTGAAATTTAGTGCTGGGAAATTGATGCTTTAAATATTTTAAGTATTTTAACTTAATTTATACACTCACTAGATATACTATAGCAATCTCTTTCAAATATGTATATCAGCGTGTGAGGTGGTAGTCTTTTTTATGTTGATATATTTTTGAAAAATTTATTTCAATATTTTTAATTGTTACGAAAAATAATTTATATAATGTGGATGCTTGTTTTGTTAAGTTTTTGTTTTTATTTAAAAGAATTTTCATTTTGAAAATGATTTTTTACGCCATGTTAAATTAAATGACGTAACTTGGAACAATATTACAATAACATTGGAGTACCGCAAGGCTCATATCCCTGTCCGTAGTTTTTTTTATCTTTTATTCTTGGCGATGAAAAGTTAACTTTTTTTGTTTTTGTAAGCGTTAAACTTTGTTACCCGTGTATGCCAAGCCATCAGTCTTTTTTGTTTTATTTTTTCATTCACTTTGATTAGTAGTATAAATATAGGAAATTAAAAAGTATTATGGAAAATATTATGCTTTTCTTAATAATTGAAATTTTTTGACTGATGCGATCGTCGTTCAGTGAATTTTCATAAATGTTCAGCACTCGTGGCGATTTAAATGATTGGAACTTCTCTAATTATTTCAGCAATTTCTAAAACATAATACTCATTGGGGCCCCCTCGGAAGAGTTAGTTTTGACTATGCGCAACACAAAAAAATTAAAATTGTGTACCAAATATTTGAAGGTTAGAAGAAGTAAATAATAGTAGTCTGTTCGATAAATACTTGAACTGAGCTGCTGCAGTGGCTTTTTTTATTTCTTTGTGACAATGGAGCTTGATGAGCAGATGGAACAGCGAGTCCATATTAAATTTTTAGTGAAACTTTGGAAAAACTCACAAGAAATTCATTAAATGTTGAGAGCTGTTAGAGAACGCATTAAAGAAAACAACCATCAACCAGCAGTACCAATGAAAACATTAAGAGTGAAGTATCTTGTGCTTTCTAATAGCCGATTCACTGTTCGGATGATTGCTGAAGAACTGAATTTGGGAAAGCACGCCATTCTATAATAGAACATTTGGAGTTGTGTGCAAAAATCGTCCCAAAGTTGCTGACCAAAAAGTGAGAAGGGTCAAATCCTGCACCGGCTGGTAAAACTCCACTAAAACTTCAGATTTCCTTGAAAATGTCATCACTGGAGACGAATCATATTGTTATTTCAGTATGACGACGATAAAAATGCAAAAATGTCATGCGGGGGCGGCACTTGCACGATATAGATACGATAAAACGTGAAACGATAAGGCAGCTGAAAATCCTGTCTTCTGAAGACTTCCATGGATCCTAAATATTGTAATAGAAAGTAATTTTTGGACAGACCTTGTATATGACAAAAACAATTTTAAAAACTTGAAAGTAGAAATTTTATGTGTTGCCATTTGTATGGCATTTAATATCTAGATAAAGTGAAAATAACAATTGACAGAACAAGGCATACACAAAAGAATACAACTGATAGTAGGATTTTTATATTGTATATTATCTCATCAAATATCTCTTGACATTTCATAAAATTTCTATTTTATATTTTCGTGGCAATTTTTATGAAGTAGGCATAGGCATTTATAAGAAAATTGAATGATATAAGATGTTACACTTTATGTAAACACCGGAAGTATATTATAGTCCATTCACTTACACAATATTTTCATCAATTCGAACGTATACATTGTGTGTGTTAATAAATTGTGTGGGAATCTATATGTTAAAAATTCCCGCGCATAGCATACGTATTCAAACTATCATTTCTAACCAAGTTGTATAAATCCAACACATTTTAAAATAGCATGCCGCTTTTATTGTAGAAGAGATATTTTCTTCTATACTACCAACTCAATACTGTTGCTGCGCAATTAGATACATATGTATACATATTGTAAACTTAATTGAGTGAGCGAGTGTGAACCGGTGCTTTACGTTTAGTAAAACAGAAAATTATGAAATTTGCGTAAATTCCCTGCAGTGGCATGCAGTCACATGGTTTCCTCCTCGTTTTTTTCAAATATCAATAAAAATTCTTTTGGATGAAATTTCACTTCTTGGAACAGTTGACAAAATGATAAGAAACGACGACGCCGATATAAGTGGCAACCAAAATACAATCTAAAGTGGGTAATAGTAAAAGACTCTACATGGAATGTATGTATGTAGGCAATTCGGAAATCTTATCAACTGATTGTTTCCTAATATCATAATAAAAAAAAAATGCCTGCCTGCCTGCCTGACATCGATTACATAATCAAAGAATCTCAAATTCTTCTCCATAATGCCCAGACCTATTTATGACTCTTGGCAAGGTGTAGTATGTATACAATATGGAACACCGCTTTCAAACTATATTCTGAAAATAATTGTTTTGCTTGCCAGATTTTCTGTTGTTTAATCAGTTAAATTGGGATAGTTGTAGGCAGACAGACATATGTATATATATATATATATATATATATATATACATATATATGTAAATTTATGTATAACGATCTCACTTTTCTAAGGCCACATAGTCACATCTATTTAATTTGATTGCCAATTATGCAAATTATATTATTGTGTTGTACCTAAAGTATGTTATCAGTTGTTTGTAACTCTTATTTAGAATGCCTTAACTTTGCACTTAATTTCATACCTGTATACAACAAATTAAATGTAAATTTATAAAAAAAAAAAACAAAAATGCAATACGAGAATAAATGCTAACGTATACTACAACGGGGGCGATAAGTCATTGCAATGGTAGTTAGACTTGCACAGTCCTTTTTTTTTCTATAGGTGAAAAGTTGCAAATCATACCTAAATTTTATTTATTCTGTTGCGCATGCTTTACCTACTGATTTTTGTTTGTTTATTGGAAGAGAATGTCATTGACATATAAAATGGAAATGCATTACATGGAGTAGGTACTTAATTAAATTTTTTATATCTATCTCGATGGAAACGTTTTTGTAGTCTTTGAAAGAAGGAATTTGGAATTGTAATTTTCTTAGTTGGAATATTTAACCAAAGAAATTAAAGCGAACACACATAGACTCATTTTAAGGTAGTGATATATCGATTACGAACGATTCGTTCATTTTGACCGGATCAGTACACTAATAGACCTGAGTCACCGTTTCCCTACCATATCGGTCAATCGTTCACTCAAGCAACTGATTCTTTGAGCTTTTCTTGTCTGATTTCTTAAAGTCATATAATCGATTTGCGAACGACAATAAATAAACCTTATTATTTATATACCATAGTAAAAAGATAAAAAGGAATGCTCAATTGTTCATCCGCAATCCTGTTTCGGTAGCGTAAGAAACATCAAAAAGTGGCTACTAGACATCTAGGAAAGTATCCTTTCTGAATAAATTTTTATTGATAGCAACTCTATTGTCAAATCGCAGTTTTGGTATTAACCTTCATTCTGCACATGTACAGGGTGTGCAAAAGGGTTCCAATGCAAGGGACATGAGGGATAATTTTTATAGTTTAACCCTTATGTCAATACCCGGGTACCCGGGTACAACTGATGTCGATTCATATATGTTCTGATGTTTAAATATTCAAAACAAATAATAAACTATGGAGTTGAAGTCGAATACCCACTTGATCAATACCCAGGGTACCCGGGTACCCGTATCTTAGAACTTAATATGCGTACAGAATTGAAAAGAAAATGATATTCTAAATATAAATAAATGTAGACATTTGACTTTTAATAACGTTTATTATAAATTATACATACGAGGATATTTCCTCATATGAAGATTATTGTTGAAAACATAAGTTACATTTTGTTATGGCTTTCGATTGTTCATCACAAACAGGTTTAGTACAAATTACACATGCATTTCGCGTCTTCCTCCAGAGTGTCAGGTTACTGATATAACATAATCCGACGACAAGTCTTCGGCCTGTGGAATCTGCCTGTTGAGTGGACTCGGTTGATGTAGCTCTGTTTGCGAGATTTATTGGCTTCCCATAGATGCTTTCGATGGTAATCTGAGTGGTGAAGTTCCTCATGACCTGAATATTTCGAGATCGATCTTCAATCGTTGGCATACACAATTCTTCACTCAATTGTCGTAGAAATAATCGGCTTCTACTTTTTGACACCTTGTTTATTCTGAGCTAGTCAATAAAATATCTCTCCTACCTAATTACCTTGAAATCTCTCCTACATCTGCCCTTTTTGCATTTTCTCGAGAATTGCGGCTACTTTGAACTGTCGACTTATCCATCCTTTCTAATTACTCTAACCTAAATGATATTTTACATTTACCTATACTTGGCTGTAGGTAGCTACACTGTCCGTTTATCGCCCAATTCGTCAAGAAGGCTTCTTAACCTTGGAAATATTGAGCGGGTGCATAATGATCGTGCCAGATGGGATATGTTTGGCAGATGTTTCTACATATTTTATAATCCTGAAGTCACGACAACGGCACGTCACGGCAACGATATCGTCGTCCTGTGTGCAAACAACCTATGGGTACCGGGTACCCCGGCCATTGAACAACGTAATAACGGCTGGGTATTGACATAAGGGTTAAAACATTCCATATTATATATATTTCCTACCTTAAACGATCGACTTAGAGCTTTAGGTTCTTTTATGCACGCACACATACTTAATGCGAACTAATTTGATGTTGTGCTACATTTGCAATTTTCATTTCCTTAGAAAGAAGTTTTTTTTAAATAAAAGTTATTTATATGATTAAAAAATGAAATAATTGGAAGTAAACGCATATTTCTGCAGCACTGAAGACTAATTTACTCAGCAGGCAACAGTTTTTATCATTTGGTAAATGCTTATCTTGATGGCAACCTGGCTGCCATGCCACAGTTCAGCAGATGAGCAGTTACAAAGGCACAATTTTGATAGTGATTGCTTAACAAATCAGTTACGATTGGCTAAAAAACTCAAAAGTTAAGTGGAATTTTAGTTTTGAGTATTTCTCTGACATTAAAGATTCGGTGATTAAGTAATTTTAGCGTCTTAGATGATTATTCCCAACTGGATCAAATGACTCAAATGACCGAATCTTTTATATCAGTCACTTATACCAAATGACTCGACGACTTATACCAAAATGACCGATTTTGCCTATCACTGTTTAGAGATGAAGAACCATTTTAAAGAGCATCTGGAGATAGGATTTCTAAACAAATAAAAAACCCTTTAATCTACTATATGTTACTTGGATAGGTAGTATCAAAAGATTGATAACTTAGACGTTTTTACAAAACGTTGTCGAAGATGCCGAGCAAATAGCATGAATTGTGACTAAAAGAGATCCTTAATACTCTAGAAGCTTAATAAACAATAGGTTGAGGTTAAAAGAGTCAACAGTAAGGGATCAGCTGTGAAACTTGATAAAGGTCGATTAAAAACTTTATTTAAAGTATGTACATTGACCAACGACAGACCCCAAGAATTTCACAACGAATATTTCCAACTATAAAGAGAACTTGATTGTTGCGTCCGGTGAAATAAAATCCAGCAAATTTGTATATGGTATTTCCCATCATTAAAAGATAAAAGCTGGCCAAACAGTATGAACCACCAGTAAAATGTTATACAAAATAACAAAATTCAATTTTATATAGACGACTTTCGTTATAGAAGACTGCCAATGAACTAAATAAAAACACAAAAGGAGCAGCTATTGGAAAGTAATCTGCAATAAAACTTGCTGACCAATCTTTGTGAAATGTAAACTGTAACATTGATGGAATCGGAAATTGTTTATCACAATTGAGAAGGTTTAGATATATAAATTAAAATATAATTGACCTGGTATTCATCCCCAAGGTACCTAAAGTAATAAGTTTGGATGATATGTTTTTAATACAAGTTCAAAAATTCTTTAATTCTCTTTTCAATATTAAATCTCTCTTCTTATCCTTAAGTTAAATAAATTAGGTTACGGACGGGTGAATGATCCATGAAAAATAATTCCAAAGACGGAAATGAATTTTGTGTGACAGAGTTTTATCTATGTATATGTATGTGTATGTACGTTATTCAATTCATCCTACAGGAATATAGTACCACCCGTCACCCTTTTCCTCCTTTTATATCGATTGACCGATTTTTCTGTTTTCAAAACTTAAAATTATTTCCCGTTCTAAATTTTTTAATTATCACAAAAGCTAAGTGGTCATGATAGTTCTGAGCAATGTAGAATATTGCTGTACCTTTTTTAAAATAGGTAGCAGCAAATAGCAACAGCAGCAGCATCTAAAACTAAATATAGATATTTTGAGGAGGAAATAGAATGCTACCAGGTTGATTACTAATAAGAAAAACAACCGAAATGAATATAAGAAGCACATTCCATCTAGTCCGGCTGTGTCTTTTGTTAGAACAGTGTTCACGTCTTCTTTATAGTTTTTGCGTTTTATATTTTAACAAGAAATATTACACCCCCGTTGTATTCTTTATTACATTTCTGGAAAATAAGAGAAAGATTACAAAAAATAAAGAATGAGTAAAAAAAAAAAAAATGCAACCAACACCAGCAGCAGCAACACCAGCCGCTAATACTAAAATATTTTCTTAAGATATTGAAAAAGATTGTTGTCGTCACAGTCTCAGTCAGCAGACTCCATCATCGCTTTTTGTTTATTCTCTGAAAGCTTTATACTGGTTGGCGAGTAGTGTAGTGAATAGTGATGCTGCTCCTGCTGTTGCTGATGATGATGATGATGACGATGATTTGCTAAATGAACTTCATTTGTTCTGTATAGTAACTACTGACCTAGTTTTTTACCTGATCTCTCCCTCCGATAATGGATTTATAATGGTTGCTTTTTGCTGGGTTCTGATGTATAAATTTCTTATGAATATCAAATTACTTATCCACAAATGGTTTGGATAAAGATTTATTTGTGATACGCGCGAGTGATTCTTCACCTCAAGCACAAAATTATTAACATGATGTTATTATTAGTATATCTATATTATGGATTTGTTTACACGAATGTATGTTGATAATGTGGAAGAATTCAAGTTTTTATGATAACATATTTACAATATTGTTATATTGATTAGGTTGTGGAAAATTTTTGATTAACTTTAATAATTGATGCACTAAATTTGTTTATTTTTATATATATAGACAACTAATCAGAAGTCATTAGAATAGCGAACGTATGTTAGGAAAATTTCCACTAATTCATCTGAAGTATAAATTATGGGGTACCACAGGGATCAATTGTTGGTAGTTTGTTCTTTTTTATGTATTTGGGTATAAGGAAAAGTTTGGTTTGTTTTTTTATAGAAAACAAAATTTGTCTTTTTTTTTTATAATTTATTTGAATTAAAATTCGAAATATAATTTCTTTCATTAGTTAGAGCTGCCTATTCTTGGCAAGTTATCCAATCTCTTGAAAAAGATTATCTCACTTTTTGAAGCGAAAAATGCCTTCACTACTGTTTTCATTTCATCACAAATTGTTGCAACATTTTGAATAAGTGATAGTTTGATGGTTCAATATCAGAAAAAATTTGGAACTCATCAAGTTTTTGGACAAGTCTCCCTTTCCACATGCGATTTAGTGTTATTGTGATAAAAGATTACATTTTTTCTATTATTATTAATGGCCTGTTCATTGATTATGATCATCGTGATTTGAGTTGCTTTTTTAAAAAGGAAAGTCACCTGAAGAAAATTTCGCAAATCACAAGTACTTTTTGTAAATTGAAGATGGATTACCACCTTTACACATATACACTACGAAAACTTGATAAATTGAAAAAAAGAAACACTAAAATTGGGAAAATTTGGTTGTCTATGCTATAATTTAACGTTTTATTAAAGTTTTTTTTTTTTTTTTAATATAACCACTACGGAAAAGCCTTTATTTATTTTCTTCATTTTGTTTTGTATAATTCCGTCGTACAATAGACTTCTAGGCAGAAATAATAGTATGTATTAAAATATTTGATAAATTTTTTTAAGAGGATCACATAAGAAAAATGTTATTCGTAACTGCCCGACCTTAACCTTAAAAATTATGCTGAGCCTTTTCTGCTGTATCTTTATGTACAGAAGGAGGCCACCGTCAGTATTATAATAAGACAGAGAAGGCCAAATCTCCTCAAACAAGAAAATATCACTGTCCTACTTCAAAATTCATAGAGGATTTTAACTAGAATACGACTTTAACATACCATTAAAGGTAATTTTAGGGGATTGTCAACAATCTTCTACTAAAAATTTCTTCTAAAAAAGGATCTCTCAAATGGTATATGGATGAACAAAAAAATATTAGGCAGAGTAGAACGTGGCGTATGTATATGTAACCGAAAACTAAAGTTAAGGGACACTGGGACCCATATACCTACAAAAATACATATCTCACTCTACAAGTCAGAATTAAGGCTCATAAGGAAGCTATTCTCTGGCAGTCCAAAAAAATATCATCATAAATCGATGGCAAAGTTGGCAATATGATCTGAATAAAAGCTTTTAGAAACTTTTCCATTATATAAAATTTATGAAACGGTATCGAATATATTATTCTTTAAGCTTGGAGTTCCACAGGGTTCAATTCTGGGTCCTTTATTTTTATTTATTTATTTATTTTTTTTCATAAAATATGTGCACAATAACAATAGCTTTTCGCACTCATCTAAATATTATATGCAATTTCTCTAGAATTATTTATTAAATAAGAGAAAAAAAGTGATATTTCTATGACAGTGAATGCAGAACCTGGGAATTAAATTAAATTTTTCATTATAACTTCTATCAGATTCATTCTTACATGTATCCTAAAAGGTATATCATCAGACCTACCTATGTATGTGTGTACATAAATTTCGAATTCTATCGGAATGTCAATCCATGCGAATCAGAATTTAATTAAATATTGTGATTCAAATGGAATTGGGAAGAGGTTTACATCCTTTTTCTCCCTTCCGATGTTCTCTTCTTAATAATTTTACATTGGTCTAACAGGTTCGAAGGATATTACTGATTTCATGGTCCATATTAGATTTTTTACTGCATCTTACCTTGCTATTCAGCTCTTGTGGAAGCGTCTATCATTGATATAATTTGCCTATAAAAACAATATTGGTCACACTTGAATATCAACGAACCCTTCATTCTTCCTATTGAGTAATTTGCACGTAAGATTTCATAAATCTCTTTACGTTTTAGCTGGGTCTAGCACATAAAGGATTAATATATGCTCTAAGCTCCATGACCTACCTAGAATAACCTACCTACCCTAGTACCTACTTACTATATGAAGTAATTCTCAGTTAGAGAGAAAAAATTCTATCATCATAATTCCCGAGTATTTATGTATGCGTAACTCTCCAGAACTTGCAGTATAAGATTTTTTCTCTAATTTTAAAAGGAGCTTTTTTACCTTTTCACTTTGTTTTCAAAAAAAAAAAAAAAGCTCTTTTACTTATGGTGGGAGAAGTCTGACTTCTGACATCAGCAGACTGACATATACCGGCAATTGTAGGAGGAAGAGAATGTTTTGGATACTATTATCGTGACTGGGGTTAGTGTTGCTCACACCATCCTCTCTCCTTTTGTTTTTTTTTTACAATTTTGTATACACAATCCTCACGCATGTTTCTTCTGCAGGTTGTTGATTGAAGTAACTATAGCAACAAGGATTTTGCATGTTTTGTTAGTATTAGCTCTCCTCAAGTCTTTACAGATGAGATAGATTTTGTACTCTCTTCTTCTAGCACAACGTATATTGTGGTGTTGCTTTGCTTATTCTACAGACTCCTTTAATCAATCGCGCGTTGCATATAGTAGAGACACCTCTTTCCGACAGTGTTCGATATTTTATTGAAAAAAAAAGAAAAAAAAGGTTTCAGAATATCGCGTTTTTATCATACGGAGTGGAGCGGCGTAGGCATAATGCATACATAATGTACTGTATAGAATTACTTACTGCATTTTTAGGCGCGAGATAGAAAACAAAACAGTAATGAAAAGGAAGGAAATTTCCAAAATAATTTGAATTCAGTAAAAGGAGATATACTCGTAAATGTATGTTCGAAGGACATCCGTTTTCATATTACATTTGTCACCCACATCTTTAATAAAAGTGAATCTGCAACAGAGAACAGTGCAAGTGGTGCGCGATTGTTTTTATTGGTTGAATAATGAAAGATCATAAAAAAAATGCATCAATAATTTTCAAATTTCAATGTTTTTACCTTTGATTTTTTTTTTTTTTTTAAGAAAACAATTTTTATAGTGACAACTTCTTACCGTTTATACATACATAATAGGTCAATGCTGTTGTAATAAGAATAGCGAGCCACCACGAGCTACGACGACCTACATTTTGTTTTGTTGAAGTTGTCATGACCACCCTACCCCTCGCTTTCAACCACCTTAACTTGAAAATGTTATATGTAGGTAGAATGACAAGGTGGCATGTTTCGATTACTATAAAGTCTGAGACTCGGAGACTAATTCTTACGGTTTGTCTGCGGTGGTGGTATCTTCCTCAACAGGGAAATTGTTTTGATATACAACCTAAGTATGTACATTGTGATACCTAGTTGTTCCCAATTATAGAGCACAGTGCATATATAGGGTACGTTATCCAGGGACGGAGTAGAACATTTATTTTTGATTCATTTAAATTTTCCATAACTTAAGAGGAGGGAAGGGGGTATGTATAAATTACACAACAGTTATATTCTATTAGAAGCCTTATTTAAAAAAAAAAAGAAAAACTAAAATGTGTTTTCTTTCCTTTCTGTCGTAGAAGTGAAAAATAACAGTATAGATACCTAACCTAGGTGGTATACAAAAAAAAAAAGTTTTGCTGAAATGACCTTGATAAGAATCTATCTTGGTTTTTTGTTGTTGTGATTATTTTGTTGTTACCATAGAATTTGTTTGTTATACATCCATAATATGTACATAATTATGTAGGTGCGTCTACACTTTATGCGGTATATTTCTGGATTATTTTCCTACACATTTTTATTGTACACATGAATAAATAATTAATGCCAAAACAAAATCATAAATAAAATTTCTTGTTTTAAAGTAATCGATCCCTGTAGTCCTGTAGCAAAACATTATAATAATTGTATTTTGTGTGTCTGTGAACATGTTGTGCGACTTTGTTGATATAAATTCGCGCGTATATTTTTAATACAAAATTTAATTTATTATTTTTGCTTTTGTTGTGGGTGCCGATTATGTTTGAACTTAGTCCCCAAAAATCATTAAACATTTGGAATAATCATTGGACTATAATAATACCTAGTAGAGTAACCTCTCAATGTATAGATCATCATTCATTATACCTATTGTTTCATGTTCATTTCACATGACTTCCCTGTTCTCTGTTAAATTCGTTCTCTTCCAAGTGCCTTCAGTTACGACATCGACAGTATTATTGTCGTATCGTAGCGTGTAAACTTATAATATTCCACGACTGTTTGTTTTGCATTTCCTCCACATCCATCCTCTACTCTACTCAAGGAAAGGTAAAGACCTATGAAGAATCTTCATTAAATACTTATTTACTTTAGTGAATTGTTATCATTGAGGGTTCCAAAACTCAGATTTTTTTTACTGAGATATCAGAAGTTCTCCACTTTAAACACTCTTCGTTTATTTACATTCTATATTTTAGGTTAAGGTGATCAAATTGGAAATCACTTAAATTATATCCATCCTAGAGAGATTATATATTTTAAAGTCATAAACAAAATTGATTACCATAAGTTCAGTCCTTTTCGGTCTGGCTGTGAAAATTTAAAGTTCGCCAAATACCTCCTCGATTCAATTCTTTCAGCTGTGTTAAAAATTTT
This sequence comes from Dioctria rufipes, assembly GCA_963924295.1. Taxonomy (NCBI): domain Eukaryota; kingdom Metazoa; phylum Arthropoda; class Insecta; order Diptera; family Asilidae; genus Dioctria; species Dioctria rufipes. Next base: position 200,355,679 of record OZ002742.1, read on the forward strand.
CTGATCTTTTGACTTTGATAGCTAGATCGAACGGAAGGCTTTGAGTTTGAACCGTAAGACTCAAAAATACTAGGAGTCTTATAATTTAAGTCGCCTTGGGAAAATCAAAAAGTTAAGTCTCATTCTATAAGCTTGTTCAAATGTGTCAGTTTGAAATGCGATTTTTATATACTTACAAAATACAGATAGAAAAACAAATTATTTCTAATAAAACACATAATAAAATCCAACTTAGGATAAACCCGATATTTAAAATCACAAGATACTCAGCAACCGCTTAAGTATAGATATGGTACACTGTTCTGATTAGAATTAACGAGTTAAAAATTTGCATGTGTAATCTATTTAGGACCCTGTATGTAGTTGTACTTATTGCATTTTAAGGTCACTTAATTCCATGTTCGTAGGACAATTCGCTCAGTTTTGCTATTAATGCTGTGTTGAGGAATTGGCCATTTTATGACCGATGCTCGTTGAAACTTCAAAGAAAAGAAAAAATTATTTAAGCAACTGAAAAAAGAATCCGAACTTTTCAAGAAAAAACGGAGCTATAAGATGAGTTAGGCAGAAGCTTTCACATTGTATCTTTTGCAAACTCACCCCATCCTTAAGAAGACTATAAACAGTGCACAACGCAGCTGCAGATGTTGACAGCAAATTTGTGTTGCTATTGTAGTTTGAGGTGGCATCAACTCGGAGATTTATCAGATTTATGCACAGACCATCAAACAACGTCGTAGAAAAGACAACTATTTAAATAAAGACTTTTGAGTGTTACTGATTGTTGTGCTGACGATCCAATAATTCCAGGAACTTCTAAACAAACAAACATAGTTTTACATATATTTAAAATAAAAAAAGATGTCGAGATAATTTCAACCATTTTTAAAACGAATGTTTTTGCAAAGTTTTTTTTTTTTTACCTTCTTATCCCCTAATTCCCCGCTGTAATAAAAATTTCAAAAAAAAATTTACTAAACATAAAATATTTTTATACAATTTCAGAATGTCTCCAGAAAGACCACCCTCCCAAGATAGTGGCGGTGGAGGTGGCTGTGGCGGCAGTATTAGTGTTGTAACAAAAACTTTCGATTCCACAAATATGGTGCTCTCAACGATACCTCCAATAGAATCTGGCCATATGATAATACAACAGCATCAACAACAACAACAGCAGCAACATCATCGGATAACAGCAACAACAAATACCCATCAGATAACAAACGGTATAAATAATTATACTCAGTTACATGGACACAGTCCCACAAGCATTATAACAAAACCAGTCATATCTCCGACAAATGGATCACCATCAAAATACGTATTCCTGCAACAAAATGGTAATGGTCAACATATAGGAAGTGAACCTGGAACAACAACAACAACAACCTATATAACTGGCAGTCAAACAAATAATGTTGGTAATATTGTTCTTGTGACCACAACCGAATCAATGGAAATAAATTCTGCTGGTGAACAAATATCTTCGCATAATGGAAATGGTACTGATGAAGAATTAACTTCTCTTACATGGCTTCAAGATAAGAATCTGATAAAGGGAATTGTTGCATGCACAAATAAGTCGGCAGCTGCAAGTCCTGCAAGGCAATCGTCAAATAGTGGAGCGCTTTCACCAACTAGTGATTTCTTAGAAGACTCATGTGTATCAGAAGATAATGCTTCATCAGCAAATTCAAATTCTGATCAAGGGATTAGTATTCATAATGCTGAATATTCTCCGAATGGTCAAAATGGTACTTCATTTGTAGTGCACCGGCACCACCTTCAGACAAATCAATTTAGTCAAGCTCAAAATAATAGTTCGCCCATTCAATATACGAACAATAATAATTCCATTAGCAAGAATCGTAACCTCATTTTATCATCGCCTTCCACACATACAGCCCTATCGTCACAAGCAGGAGGCGGTGCTGCTATCACCAATGGTGGTAATTCATTTCTAACAAATGCTACAGTTCCAGATCATTTAGTTGGTGCTACCACAACGGTTCATGTGGGTCCAAGTGGTACTACCACTGTTGTAGAATATAAGGCTGGCTCAAATTTTATATCATCTCCACGTAATCATTGTATACCTCAAGTTCCTTCATCACCACGAAGGACTCCACCTGTTGTGAATTCAGTTCTGGTTACTTCACCAACAATTTCGGCACCACCAACCCCGCCTCCCATTTCAAATTCAAGTAGTACAAGTGCTCATCAACATTTTCATAAGAAGTATATTAGAGAGCAGCTTAATGGGTGCGAACAAACTACTATTCAAAATGGTGGTGGACAATACTTTTCGTCGAATAATTTGAATAATACAATTGCGCCGTTTTCACCTAATCACTCAATGTAAGTAGATTTTTTTCTTGTTTTTAAATTGCTTAGTCCAAGCTTTAATAACAAGTTTTTTTCTTTTTTGTTTAGCTCTAGTTTTCCAGCAGACTCGAAGGAATTTATCCATAGTACACCTATGAAACAACAAACCACCCCACTTTATACTACAATTAATGGACATGAGCCAGTTATAAAAGAAGAAAGCAGTTTTGAATATCCTAGCGAAAAAGTGCAAAATATACAAAAGCCTATTACATCACCAAAGCAGAAGCATCCAACAAATGTGCCATATAATCCCTTGGTGCATACACATAATAAACCGCCGTATAGCTTTAGGTAAATATTTTGATTTGACTAATTTTATGACTCAAGACTAGTCTTAATGTACCCATAAACATGTGAGCAAGTCGGGCAAGTAATGGCTCAGGTCGTTGGAAGTTAGACAGAAGTTGTTTTGATAATGATTAATGGTGACCAGAAACATTTGAGTTCAATTATATTTAGATTAGGTTTAAGCAACATGACGTTGACACAAGAAATAACAGTTTTTCATAGATGTTGACGAATTGAACCTGGTGGACGCGGAATAATGAGTGGAATATATATGTAAATTTTGTTGTTGTAATTCCTACTAGTTTTTGAGATGGTAGTATTGTAACCGTACCCGCCCCATGGGAACAGTTGTTTGCACAAATCCCGAAACGGATTTTTTTCAGAAAAGATTTCATTGTTACGCCGTCAACTCAACCTTCATTCGTCAAAATTATGTAAAACAATAGAAAAAGTTATAATAGATCTAATACCAATCATATTATACCCTAGATAAAAATAATAGAGTATTCACACTAGTCCTAAATTACGTAATATCGATGAAATTGTCGAGATCATCTCAAAATTATGCAATTTCCCATATATTTTTTTCAATTCATTTCTACGTAATTTCTACAAAATTACCATCGAAATTACGTACTTTGTGACGAACGCATCCCAAATTTATGGAACATTGGCATTTTATTCGCAGTGAACTGTCAACAAAATTACGAAAAACATAGTGAAAACAGGGTCTCGTAATTTCGAAATTTTTGCTCGAAATTACGTAACTTGAGGCCTAGTGAAAACGTAATATAAAAATTAAATAAAGTGAAAACCTAAAGCTCTGTATACCTAGCAATACCAAGAAGGGGCTGCCGTTCTGTACGGCAACACCAAAAAGAGGTTGCCCGATCAGTTCATTTTTGGATTTTTTTTTTAACTATTTCTATGAAAACACAGTATGCAAAATTTGGGCTCTCCACGTTGACGCGTTCTCAGGCAGTGTCTAAATATACAGTGAAAAGGGAAATTTATGTATGTATGGCAACGCTACGAAGGAGTTGCCCGCTTTGTCCCATTTTCGAACTTAAATTTAAGAAGACATGGCTTTGCAGATTTTTTTCATGAAAAATATGAAATTTCATCGATCATTTTCTTTTTGATGCTAAGATTCTGACTCAGGTGTAAGTGCAGGTTCATGTTCAGGTGCAGATACAGGTTCAGGTTCAAGTGAAGGTTCACTCAGGTTCTGGTGGAGGTTCAAATTCAGATTCAGGTTCTAATGATATTCGGATTCAAATTCAGATTCAAATTCAGATTAAAAATCGGATTCGGATTTAAAAAAAAAAACTTCATTGGTTTTGTATTATTTCGAAACTCAGCAATTTTTCTCTTCAAATTTCAAATTATTGTATTTTTTTCATTATTACGCGTCCAACAAGTGTTCACTCGTCAAAATCGATGACATACAATTTTCAACCAAAATTGCCAAAAAACTTTATGTTACGTTATGTATGACAAAAGGAATACAAAAGTAACAAATTCCACCTGTAAAGCCCCTTAGAACTTGCTTTTCAATTCCTTCTCTTGATTCTCCTCATTTATTTCGCCCACAGTTTTCACAGTAAAAAAAAAGGAACGTGAAACCTGTAAGCGAAAATGAAAAGAAACGGGAAAAAATACAAAAGCATAAAGGCATGTATAGTCGGCAGCTAGCTATATTAAAGAATGTCCAAAGAAGATCCTTCAAACTCATTTAACTAGAAGGCGATATCATTGACATTAAATTGATCATTAGAGTAAGATTTTGAAATGTTATTGAAACTATGAAAATTCAACAGTTTACCACTCCCCGTCTATTTTATAGCACATACTTTGCGTTATAGAATTATTAGACTTAGAACGGTTTGTGACTAGTCAACTTTATGATGAATTACAATCAAACTCCTTTACTTTCATTTAATATAATCTCAAATTTTTCAGCTCACTTATATTCATGGCTATTGAAGATTCTCCAGAGAAAGCGTTACCAGTAAAAGAAATTTACGCTTGGATTGTTCAGCATTTTCCATATTATAAAACCGCTCCGACTGGTTGGAAAAATAGCGTCCGACATAATTTATCATTAAATAAAAGTTTTCTTAAAGTGGAAAAGGCCCCGGTAAAAGAATCTCTTAGTTCATATGTCATTGCCATAATTAAAGATTCAATTTCAGAATATGGGCAAAGGATCACTTTGGAGAGTTGAGCACAGTCAACGACCGAATTTAATTCAAGCCTTGACACGTTCACCATTCTTCCCAGGATCAGTTGTTGATAAAATCGCACCACTTAAAAGTCCTGCAACACCTCAACCTTTTGAAAGTCCTCCAAGTACACCAACAAAATCGACATTGGATGCAAGATTATTTCCAAAATTATCAAAAATGATAAAAGAAATGGTAACAAAAGGAACTGATCATGATATTGAAGCTGATTCTAGTGAAATGTACAAAGTGTCTTATTCTACTAACGGTAATGTTACCGTCAATGGCAGTAATTTGAATGGAAATGACTGCGTAAATAATGGTGGAGCAGGAGGAGGGAGTGGTGGTGGTGGTGATGATGATGATGGTGGTACACCACATTATGATAATATAGAACGATTGACTAGAGATTGTGGAGCTGATAGTATTGATGATGTTAATGCAGCCACAGCGATGTTAGCACTTAAGCATGGACCAAAAGTTTTCAATGAAACATTTCCTAATGGGTATGAAAATTTTCTTGAATTTATTGTAGATCTGTTTTTTTGTTAATCATATAATTTTCCTGTAATGACTTAAGATCACCAGTTATTACTTCATCTCCTAGTGAAGATCATACTTATTCTGCTGGCGGCGGTGGTGGTGGAGGTGGTAGCAGTACGAATTCTGGAGGTAGATCTCAGAATGGAAGTGATATTAATAGTAATGGAGCCTCATCGGATGCAGCATATGAAAGTAGTGAAGAAAAGTAAGTGAATTTTTGTGTTGTATATGTGTCCGTTGGTTGTGGTTCTAATAAGAAACTGAGCTATATATATCTCAGTTAAATTGATTATGGGCCCCCTATTTTGTGTTTTTTTTTGTATCAAAGCTCTTGAAAAGATTCTGTATTCTCAATTGCTGAAACATTTAGAAGCCCTAAATCCGCCACAGCAATTTTCAATCTTTCATATAAGTTTTTTAAAATTACTATTGACATCTACATACATATGTATCAGTAAAAGATTAGTTAGATAAATTAATCCATCTACATATAGTTGTTGCCAAGTTAAATAGCCATTAAGTCCAGTTTTCTCTTAACTCATTCCAGATATCTGTGTTCTTGAGAGGCATCTTTCCTTGAATCCTCTTTCGAACGTTTATTGGCCGCCACATTAACTACTACCATACTATGGTCCGTCAGCTATCAGAGCTATCATATAGTTAATTGACAACTCTGATTTAGTTAGGATTATGTTTTGTGGGAGCTTCTGGATTGCTGGCCCCAATGCTCTGAATTTTTATATTGCTGGCCTTATTTTATGGATTACAGTAGGCCTATTGCTTCTTGGTTAATAGTAAACACTTTCGCTTGAGATATATCATCTGACGATACGTATCCAGTGCTTGTCCATCACCTTACTTTAGATCTATCTGTGAAAATTGACATTTCTGAATTATAGGAAAGAACCCTTTTAGTTTGAGACAATATTGGCAGCGATATACACTAGTAGAGAGTTTCCGAAATAGGCAATCAGTATACTGCGGTGACATTTAGAGATTTTTCCGAAATATCCCCCAGTTGGTTTTGCATTTTCAAGGGATATTTTAGAGGCAGGTGTTATATCCAATCGAATGGATTTTTGTTTAAAACGTTTAAATTTTCCTTCCGTGTGTTGAACTGTTCTATCTTTTCTATTAGAATATTGCCATCTGGTACCTAAGGAGGAAGAAAAGTTCTCGACCTAAGATAGAGGTGGCGATAACTGATTGTGTTTTGGCAATCTTGTATGTGAGAAGTCAGCATTGACACCAAATTTCTATCTGTCGAAAACAAAAAAGCTATAAACGATTGAAAGGAACTGGTCGAACGGTTTTTCGATAATGAATAAATTAGAGAAGCGCTTACAGAAATTTATGAGCGCTTTAGGGGACATTTTATGAGACCGATTAGTCTTTTATTTTTGATTTTAAAATTCTAGGCAACCCACTCTAAACTTGACTAGAATCATTGGAAGACCACCCTCTCAGAGAGCGTCCAGTCTAGGCGAATACTGATGAAATCGTTGAAAAAGTTGAATAAGAAAATGACAATTTCAAAATTGCAGTCAGTTATCATCAATAAAAGACGTTGGTTAATAAGCAGTCTTGCTCTTTTATGGCAATGAACCGGTCCACAAATCACATGCTGTTCAAGTTGCTATTTAAGATCTGAGCTACGTTCTCCTTTAACTCCCTCTCCTTCCAATATATTCGCCAGATCTGGCTACTTTGGACGACTTACTGTTTCCAAACCTGAAAAGAGGGCTCAAAGGAAAGCGGTTTTATCTGATAAAGAGGACTATGCTTTTTAAAAAATATTTTAATTGTAGATAATTTTGTTCTATTCCTGTTGTAGTAATATTCCCACAGTTAGGCTGATAACTCTCTGTTAATAGAGGAACGATCAATGATTTTTAGATCTAGAGCTAAGAAGCTCAATGCCTTAATAATCCACCAAATTAGAGTTAAAAGCTCAATGTCTGGTGTTGGTATATCTTAGCAAGAGCTAAAGAGCTCATTACCTGATATATTGCCCTGTTGGAGCTGAAGAGCTCAATACCTGGCAAATAGGAATACCTTGGAGATGCTGGTTAACCACTATATGCTTTAACACGGTGCAACGGTGACCAATGATGATCATATTACTTTTACAACTTTTACTCTGATACACGTATTTTTATGAATGGCGTGTGGCTATTCCGATCATATTTATTTTATCATTTGTTTTTTCTTGTTATTTATGTTTGCTTTTTATTGTTGTTTTCGATATTTACTGTTAAGGTACTTGCATATGCATTTACATAGGTAGGTATGCTTTACACAATGACAAATATTTAAACTGGTTTCACCATGGTTTATAAGAAACAACATGAAAAGCGAAACCCAAAATTTGCTCGCTACGGCCATACTATAATTTACAGTAGTTCGCGGGTAGGTCATACCTTGCGCATCAGTAATCTGTTGAAGAAAATTTCTAGAACCTTAGCTCCTTGTAGAATATCCATGGTCGATGTTTATATATATTTTAATTTATATTTATATAATTTAAATTTATTATAATTTAAAATTTCTTTATTTTTCAGTCCCATCCATGAAATAACTCCACAAGAGATTGAGGAACGTCGACGGCACATAGAAGGTGTCGATGCTTTACTTTCATTTGCCTCAAAAGTTTCATCGATGTCATCATCGGGGACATCATCACCAGTTAAACGTCCCGCCGTCGATGATGATCACATATCTTCGTACAAAGAGAGCAATTCAAATTCTCTCACAAATTCAGCGAGTGAAGATGATAACATTAACATTCACCGACAACAACAACAATTACTTTTCACACCTCAAGGATTCTATAGCAGTAGTCATGTGCTGTCATCACCATCACCAGCGAAAAAATTGAAAACACCTCGAAATCTTCGAAACAAAATTAAGCGGAAGTCAGCCTGGATTCGGTAATGAAATTCCTCCTCAGAAAATTCACAAAATTTGTGGTTTAATCAGGGATGGCGAGCGGGCGAGCGGTCGAATAAAATCTGTCCCTCCTTCTTCGGGAGATGACTTTTTTTCTTTCCTTCTTCTGTGTATAGTCGATGATATATGTGGAAAGGAGGAGCGATTTATGCTTGTTGCGTGTTTTTGCTGTTGCTGTTGTTTCTCTGTCTCTTGTCTTCTGGATTATAAAAGAAAGCTCACGCGCGGTTAAATTGTTTAAATTATTTCTTATTATTGATAATTTTTTAAGAGATTGTTTAAATCACACACTTCATAGATAATTTTTATTTAATTTTTGTTTATAAAAGAATATCGTTAGACGATATACGATTATGTTTTAAGCAAGTTTGTTTAGTAGTAGGGTCGTGGAAGAGAGAATGGTAGAAAAGAGAGGAGGAAGGCGGTCGACTCAATTTTGTCATCTTTGTGCAATAAATTTTAGTGAATTAAATTATTTGGGGTGGCGGCAAGGAGAATGGATTTCAATGATAATAATTATTATGAAGAGGACTTGAAATTAAATGTCGACAGAGCCAATAATCATAACCTAGCAAGAAAAAAACAATTAAAATAGTTTAAATATTTTAGAGAATTATTTCACAAAAAAAGACTGTTAAGTGTTAAGAAATTTTTTCTATAATTTTCAATGCAATTATTATTGGAAAACAGGGGGTGAGTGTCTACTAACCACCACTCCTCTAATTAACCGGCCACGCTTTCTACTCTCCAAATTTGGGATTTGTTTGTTACTGTATTTTTATGGACTGAGGTAAAAACTGAAATGTTTTGTTGTTTTTTGTCTTTTACCTTCTAAGTTGTTTGCATGTTAATTGAATATTATTGAACTTTCTTAACGTTAAGTTTATATTTAATTTTATCAAATAAAATTATTGGGTGTATTTTTAGGACAGTCCTCTTCCAAGATGATTTATGTACATATATCACAAAGTGATAATATGAGGAGAAAGAACAGATAGAGAAACATAAAAAAAGGTTTAAAAAAATGAGCTATTTTTGCTATTTTGTTTTCTAAGAGCTTTTAAAAGCGTTATTCAAAATTTTATCAAGAGTACATTTAAAAAGCAAACACATAATTGAAATTCTTTGTTTATATACCCACACTATATTGTTATAGTTAGTGTTTCGGGTTTCTTACATAAAAAAAAACGAGCCCTTGTGAGAATAATTCTGCGTACATACGTCCATCTGTCTGTCGCAGATGTTATTCTCGAAAACGATGTGTCGTATCAATTTGAAATATCGCAGAATGTTAGGTCTTTGTGACGCGCACATTATATCGATAGTTAAAATATTTTTTTTTTTAATTTTGAATTGAGGGTGTGATTTGAGACCCCTGAACAAAAAATAATTAAATCATTATTTTTTCTATTTCATTATGTATCAACTTTTGTTGGCAGGGGCAAGTTTTACTTTCTTCTTCATATTAAAAGTTCAACAAATTACAGATGCATTCGAAATTTTTGGGGACGTTTTTCTCCTACAACATCAAATATTTTTTAAACTTGATTTTGAAAGATACAAAATTATGCAATTTTTGTCTGCCTATCCCTAAAAGTAGGTATGGGGACAGAGAAAGAATTACAAATATTGTTATGCCACTTATTTCTATTCTATATATTCATTTGGAAAACCCCTGAACTGAAACGGGACTATGGCGAAAATGTATAGAACTTATTATTTGAAACTCAGCGGAATAGAGTAGTTAAACCAAAAAGAAATAACTATAGAAAAGTGATCCCATAATAATGTTAAATAATAATTTCACTAGTGTCAGCCATTGAATAAATAACTAATAAGAAGCGGGGTTTCGTGCGAATACAGTGTACGTGAGTAGGCAATTCAATGACAGTCAAATCCATGGAGCAGGGGGAGAAACGACAAGAGGGCTGGTCACTTATTTGAAAGTTTACTTAAATTATCATAGGCAACGCCAAGGAATATTATCTGAAGATAAGGGGGCGCCAAAAATTTGTTTATTTTGCATAGCAATTTGGATTATAAAAAATGTCCCCCTTCAAAATTTCACGGTTTCACTACTGCCATGATGAAACGAATACAAACACAGCACACCAACACATTTCGCCGAGTGGCTTAGGTTTTCACCCGATATGCCGTTTCCTTATTAGTTATTTATTCAATGGTGTCAGCAGTCCATTTTATATATGTCAGTGTTCCAAGATTTCCAACAGTTTTATAAAAATATCGCTCAAAATACGCGAAAAACACGGCTCCCGCTCCCCTCCAATCGTTTATGTTTCTAAAGCTAAAATTTTGATATTATCAGGGTTAGTAGGTATAGAGTCATAGATAACAGGAAAACTGTCGGGTTTTTTTTTTTTTTTTTTTTTTTTTTTTTTACTTATTACAAGGTAACTGTCCCCGACTAATTGATAAAATTCTGGTACGGAGACATGATTGCACGAGCCCGTTTTTTTTTACTTATCATGACTTTATACCTAATTCGCGTTGAAATGAGCATTTCCTCTATGTGCGAGTGTAGAGTAATTTCATCGGAGTTGAAAGTTTTTCTCGCATGGGAAATATTTGGGCAATTTTCTAAATTGAAATTTCACTCATTTTGTTATTCAAACACAACATGCATTATGTATGTATGCAAGCATTTTATGATTTTAGTGATAAGTTTCTCTCCCATATAGAATACACAATAATAAAAAAAATAGCCATGCATCAATAACAGGCCCCCTATGGCAACCGTCTTAGCCGACTTTTAGAGGAAAGCACACTGATACGTGAGCATGATCTATTTATCTGCAGTGGGGGTACACTGTTAGAAAAATGTAATGTTGAAATCACATGTATCTGTTACCTACAGTACTCTAGATGTATATTAAAATTTTTACAGTATACTCATTTCATTCTCTCTGCTTGTCCGCAAAATTTTAAAGTGGGAGACGATTGCGCATCTAGGGAAATTATCAACTGAGTTGAAATGTACTCTTAATTGCCGAGTAGCCAGATGCAGAATGGGCACATCTATTATTTTGTTAGAACCAGAACTTATTCTGCGCATACAATAAGGTTTTAATGACCAAATGATCATTTTGATTGAACCTCTATCTTCTCTCCTGCGTTAAAAGAAAAATTGTTTTAAGAGATTCAAGAGATTTTGAAAAATTTCATTTTCCTCTTAAAATAACATGAAAATATCAACACGATCACTGAGACCAAAGAGTTTTTTATTTTTTTAATTTTTAATTTTAACAATTCGGATAAAATTTACCATTACTTATGTTTACTTTAAACCTGTCGAGCCCTCTTTTTCTTTCTATGCTCTTCATTCATAATGATGATATTTAGGTTTTGGGTACCGATCATAAAACTCGTCGCAGATGCAAAAATGTTAGTTGAAGCAGCTCCGTCTCACCCTCAACCCCATATATGGCTAAATCTTATTTTATTTGAAAACGTCGTTTTGTTAAGTTCTATCATAAATACCGACAAAGCTACAACGTTATTTTTCGACGCGACTGACTAGGTCGAAAGCTAATTATGACATGTCATTTGAAGTATACATAATAGAAACTGAGCAAAGTTCAGTAAAGATAGAATAAATGGCAAAGTAATATGTTTTTATGCCAGCAAATATAAAATTATGTTTATTTTTATTGTTTTAAAGGAATTAACAAATAAAAGTCAATTCGTAACATTAATAAATACAAGTAATTATGCCTTTTTAAATAATCTCACCTAGGGGTAGTTTATATTTACTATAAAGACATTCTTTGGTTTCACATTTTATCTGTAGATTACCTCTTCAAGGTACTGTGATATAGTACTCTGAACTCTGGCCCATTGGATAAATGAAGTCATTATTTGATTCCATTGGTAAAATTCACTACCTTGAATTCGGAAGATTAACAAAGCTAATCTAGTCATTGCGGGATGCATGTTTGAGTCATCTGGATCGTAAAAACACACCGAATCGAAAATTTTTAAACAATATTTATCTGTTCATTACAGGCGTTTGACAAATTATCCGTATCCGGACTGTTGTTTTTCATTGAACTTCTATCTCTCTTAGACGATCTGTCTAAATAAGTGATCCACCCTCAATTGAGGATTCGATCAGAATCGAATCGAGTATAAAATCATATAGACGAACAAAACTCTACGAAAATATGATACTAATACGTTGACTGTGTTTTGTTGATTTTTTGCTATTCGATTTTTTGGAATATTGTTTCATTTTTTCTTCGTCTATATTTGGTGTTTTATTCACTCGACTCTGATTCTGATTCGAATCGGGTTCTGGAATAAGACCCCTATCAATTTCTATTGTATACCCTGTTTGTGTCTTCCTTTCTGTTCTGTCGAAAAACGGAATTTATTACGATGAAAAATAGAAGCAACGAAAGTATATATTATATATCCTTGTCTAAATTGAGGACATATTTCATAGTTGTCTTTTCATTGTAAAGAACTGTGCTGCATATTGAATTGCTCGACTTTTTTTCTCAATAAAAATTTAAAGCAAAATAATTAGTCACTATAATCTCTAGACAATCTTTAAAGCTCTGGTCGTATACACTCTGTAGCCACAATATTTACAAGTCACAGCCACACTTGTAATCGGATGCCTAATATAAAATACATGAAACAAATTCAGTTTTATGGCTTAAATTGCATTCACCTTCCTACGAAATATTTTTTTTCTCTCAGTAAGAAATAAATAAGACGAAAAAAAAATATTTAAATAATTTTTTTTTAACTCGCGTTCCTAGAAAAATTTATTTAAAAAGTTTTTTTGTAAAAAAAAAAATTAAACATCTTCCCTAGCCTCTTAAGGTATTAATGAATAAACGAAAATTATCTGAAGCGAGCCTGACTGACTAAGATTTTATGCAAAAAAAAAAAAAAAATATACAAAATATTGTTTTAGCACTCAACTTACATAATATTACATTGCTATGTATATATGTAAGTCATTAGCGAAAGTTTTTACTAATTTCAGTAATGCAATTTCTTTTTTTCTAGATATATTTTATGCTTTTAATATTATTTTTTCTCTTTAGTAGATAAATATAAATGCAATAAAGAATTTTAAATTAAGAAATTAACTGAAAGAGAAAAAGTTTTAGATCTAAAGTTTTTCTGTTTTGTTTTTATTTTACTAATAATATTATTTGATTGAGTCTCCTTGACTTGATGTGTGTAAAATAGTAGTACTTTCTTTTCTGTTTGATTTATTTAGGTAAATAGTTTCTTTCGTATATAAGTTAACTGTTTTTTTTTTTGGTTAAAATATCATTATTGATACGTTTAAGCATAAGAAAGATTGATTTTTATCATTATAAAGCTATTATTATTATTTTTGTTGTTATTTACTCTTCCTGAAGTAATAAAAATGCAAATGGGGTTTTAATAATTTATTTTCAATTTTCAATTTGAGGAAAATAAAGAACCATGGTCGAATTCCTTTTAACTTAACTGTATATGCAGTGAAGGTTTTTTTTTTTAAATAATAGTGATAATGCAATAGACAGTCCCTAAAATAGATGAAATTCTAGCTGAATGTAGTGAGAAAGTTTCTAAATCAGCGATGCCCCTTTGTGTGCTATACTAGTCGAGTTCCGAGTCGAGTCGAATCGAGTACAGAAACACTACTGAAAAACGCTGGTATGTAAAAATGTTATAATGAGTTGAAATTTATAAAAAAAAAAAAAATCAAAAAATTCAAAATACATCAGAAATATTGTAAAAATATTAAATTCTGGTGAATCACTTACAACTAACTAATACAAAAAACATGTAGCAATACGGTTTACATTTATTTATGGCTGTAATTATATAAATCAACCTTAATTGATAGTTTTTACATAATTTTTTGTTTGTACAATAATTTTACACCATGATGAATTTACACGAAATTCCTTTCTAGCAAAACTTTAAAATATTTCTTTTAACTAAGTCAATTAATGAAATAAACTAAAATACAGACGCTTTCACCAATATAGTTTTAACTACATAAATAACAATAATCGTCAGTTCACGAAAAAGATAAAACAGTGGAGAGTTTTTGTGTGTTTTCCTGTTATTTATTATTTTTCAAAAATCTATGAGAATTTATTTTTTTATCAATTTATAATTTTCTCTTGAAATGTGTGTAACAAAAAAAAAAAATATGGCATAGATTTTACTTTATATTATATAAACTGTTTACAATATTAAGTAAAATGCCTCATATAAATTCATGTTTAACACCAAAAGCAATCATATTTTATAAGTAAAAAAGAAAAAAGAAAATACAAAATCTTAGAGAAGAAAAAAAAAACAGCAAAATACAAAGGAAGCAACATTCATACATAAAATATTATATACATATTATGTAGTCATACAAAGCAAAGCACTCATTAAAATTGAAAGATTACAACACAATGTAAAAGCAACAACAGAAAACATCAATTAGAATATTCTAAATTTACTCGATAAGTGTAAAAAAAAAAATGTCTGTATAAATATAAAAATACCAATAGATCGCGTACCTTAGATATATAAGTCAACTAAAAAACTAAATTTAATAAATACAATATAAAAGAAACATAAAATATTTAATAACTACACTAAAATAAAATTAAAAATAAAATCTCTAGTATAGGACGAATCTATTTTCAGTTAATCTTATCCCACTAATGTGTGCCTTAGATCGATTCTATGTAGATGTCACAGAGAGATGGTAATTGTGTTATTGATTTCTTTCATTTATAATTTTATTAGCCTGAAAATCTCATTTTATTAATATTATCTAAACTGTTGCCATGATTTCGAATAACTTTGTAAGCATATACGATATTGCAAATCAAACTATGTATATAAATATGTCCCAAGTCGATTGCATCCATGTTAAAATTATATTTACTAATACAAAGAACGAGAGTAGGGAAAAGCTATATATAAAAACGTAAATTAAATTTTAGTGATTTTTCTATATCATTTTCATGTTATAAATTCAAGGGATTCGCACCAATTTATTTCGAGATATGATTGACATAAATTCTTTTACAGTTCGGCAATATTGCTATTTATTTTTTTAGATAGCTCTAAATTTTGGCATTCTTTTCTCTCTGGGGAAATCACTAAATAAATGCATGATAAATATTCAAATGAAAATTTATAAAAACTCAATTTCAAAGTGTTACCACACTCCCTTTATCGGACCGGGGCCATTTTGTGGCACTGAACAGTATTACCTAAGAGCTACCCTAAATATCTAGGAGAACAAACAAAAATCTCTTTATTGGGAAAGGCTACTACAATGACTCGTCAGGCAAAAAAAGTTTTTAAACACCTCTGTCGGAAAACCAAAAGAGCTCCTACTCCTTAGGAGAACAGTGCTCAAACTGTTTACAGAGCTCTTCTCAAGCTATTGTCCCTTGAGGTATAACCAAAACAAGATAAGCTTGGCTGAGACTTCATCCTGCCGCTTTTGTTAGGAAGCTCATGAAAGTTCGGATCACATACTCTGCAACTGTGAAGCATTGGCCAGGCGGAGATTACTCCACCTCCAACATGCTTTTCCACTGCTTTTCCACCCAGCAAACTATGTGTGGAATCGCAATCTCAGAATGGTTCTGGACTTTATCAACCTAACTAAACCTAGAATGGGAATAAATTTAACGGGGACTTACAATAGATCTTCTTTCAGGTCGCAGTGAAGGTGAGGCCAATGCCTGCACACCATTCCCCATAAATTTAATCTAATCTAAAAATGCAATCCATTTTATAGGTACAGGGTGTTCCTGCATTAATATGACTATAATTTTGAAAAAAATAATTCCGGTAATAGAAGAAAAAATCATTTTATATGTCGGGGGGGGGGGCTCAGATTTTATAAATTATTATGAAATTTGAAAATATAAGGGTGAACAGTTCTACCACTAGGAAATCAAAATGTTGAAGATTTGCTCTTTAATTTTTTGAAATTTCGAAAAAAAAATAATCATTATTTTTACAAAAAAGCTTCAATTTTCCCCTACAATTTGCTTATATCCTAATAGTTAGAGAGATGATTCCAATAATCGGTTAGATGTTGTCCATGGTGTTTTCTGTTCTTTTTGGGTAGATTATACCCAGCTCTAAACATTATTCTTGTAAATGATGAGCCCATATAATCCAATTGTGGAAGATTGGCGAGAGTGTCAAACGACCAAAAAGTGAATGGAAACCAATTTTATGTCGGAGTCAATCGTGGCAGTTTTGACAGAATTTAAAGAAAAAAAGAAAAATTAAAAATTAATGTCCATGGACGACGATATGAGGTTCAAATAATTCGTCTCGATATGGAGGACAAAAATGTATGTAGTTCTCAATTAAATGGAAAGGTTCATGCGACGATATCGTAACTGTAGGAGACGGGGAATATATGTATGTGGAAACTTAAATAAGAAATATGTTAAAATTCATAAAATTTTATATCATTTAAAAAAAAAAAAAAAAACAAACTGGAGTCCCATTCTGCCACCCTCCTCTAAGTTTCAGTTTCAATATGGCTAACTGTTGGGCATATATTAATCATATCTTGTAGTACCTGTTGTATACCGTTGATAAATAATTTAGACATGGATGAATTTGCCTTGGATATAAGTAAGAGTTTTTATTTTTTTCTATGTATAGATAATAGCGTTTATGCTTACAGCTACAAAATTATCTGAAAAAAGGAAATCAGACTCTCTCATAAAGAAATCATCACTACTATACCAGTAGAAATATCACTGCTACATATTTATCACAGTGAAAAGATTCTTATATCGAATTCTAACTACAATATTACATTTGTATGTATGAATTGTATATATGTATGTAGATCAGTAGTCCTTTAACACAAATTATATAATTTTAACAAGCCATTTGAATGATATTCGTTTATAAATAAATATTTTTTTTTTCTAGAAACATAAAAATCGTGCCAAACATTGAATTTAACAATTTCGTTAGTTGTTTGTTTTTTTTGTTTTAGCAAACTGTATGTAGACACTTTTTGTTGTTGCTAGATGATAAAACTAAATCAAACACTGTTTACAAAAAATAAAATAATAAAAATAAAGTAAAAACAAAAAAAAAAGCACATTCATGCTTGCCTTACTACTTATCTTCTAAAGAGGTTAATTTTTAAGCTACATTACATTATAATAAATGTGTGTGTTCAATGTCTCGTAAATATTTAAGTGTTTACATAATTATTTATGTATTTACAAAAACAAAACAAACAAAAAACACATACACATACACACAAAAATAGCTGTAAATAGCATATTTATTAATGCATTCGAGATAAGTTCTCATCATCTATCGCGTCTTCCAAAAAGCAACAACATTTTAAATTTACTATTGTTTGCCTGTTACATGTACTAATTATATGTAGAAATGTTAATGTAAAATGTAAACTAATTGTTTTGTATACTTTTTTAAATTTAAAATTTAAAGATTTGTGTGAGAAATCCTATTGAATTAAATCACTGAGCATACTATAATAAATAGAGAAAATGCTTTAAAAAATTATAACAGGACGTGGATTTTATAAAGGGTGTTGTTTCCACCTAGGTAGTTCATAGAGCAGGGGCAAAAATCCTCGAGAAATACTTTCCAAGCTATGAAACAGAAATCTACATATATGTGTGTGTGCTAGTTCAATTCTTTGAAATGTTTTATATTGATTCTTATTGAGAAGTGACTACTAGACATTGATTTTATATATGCCATAATAAAGCCTAAACTACTATACACACAGGAAAATAGTCTTCCAGTAATTTTAAGCTTGGCTCCTTACTTTCCTGCAGGCTACTCTTACAATATACCTTACTTAACAAAATAATAAAATAGTTTTGATTAAAAAATAGCCTTACCATTTTACTAACTTTCAGCTGAGTAATAGTTGCAATAGTATATGTGCGGCCATAGTCCGAATCTGTAGGCAGATTGATTCGAATTCATCCGACCATTGCACATTCATATATGCCTTTATTACTCAGTTGGGAGTTTTTGTTTGGGGAATCGTAGTCATTTGGTTAATTTCGTTAGGAAAGATATAAACATTGAATCGCGAAGATAAGAAAGTAAGGTTAAGATTATAAGAGGACATTTTTATGTAAGAACACTGCAAATATTTTAGAATGTTAGGACTATGTTAGGGCTCTCACGTAGTAGTGAGAGGGATCCTGTTACATGGCTTGTGGATGTATTTCTCGAGGGCTTTGGAAGTGGTGATAGTACTCACCTATCCAAACAACAAATCGAATGGTAGGGGGGGGGGGCGCATATGAACCGTTTCGAAGTAATAGGTTTATTAAGAAATTATGCTAGTTCTTCACAAAACACCCTGTATCCTTAAAAGTACAGGGTGCACGGTCACTTTCAAGAGTTCATTGTATGCAGAATTTCATGGGGGGTGGTTGAGCAGTCGTTAGAAACACTCCATACTTGTTTTGTGAAAAACTAGCATATTTTTTTAATCACCCTATTCCTCCGAATGGGTTGATATAACCCCCCCCCCCCCCTGGCTCCTGCCTTAGTTTTTGTTTGCCTAGGTGAGTACTATCATCTCCTGTTCTATGAACCACCTAGGTGGAAACAACTTGTATATGAGCGAATAAATCCTTTCAAGCAGAAAGTCATTTTGGTAGCAAACATTTTCAGGAAGAAGACGTATAATTTTTCTTCTCGATGACTGCTCTATTATACATATAAAGATATGTACAAAGTATGCTTAGTGATTAGAATAACGATCATATATAACTATAAAGATAACGCTACGCAACATGTACCAGTCCATATAAATTCCTTTTATCAGTAAATGTTATCTGGAGGTCTCATCGTTAGCATCATAACCTTTCAAATCAAGCTGAATTCTGAATGAAAATTTAAAGTGATGATAAAAATAAAACTTGTTATGATTGCCACCCTGCAATATTCACTCAAAAACTTAGCAGACAAGAAAGTGAACGTAACAATTTCATTTGAACGATTGGTAGCCATATGATAGAGAAAAGGAGTGTTCTAGTAGTGAGACTCGTTAATCTGTGGAAAATATTAACACTCAAGAGTATTATCGTTAGAAAGTGGAGAAGAATAACTCCTAAAAAATATTGAAAATTATATTTATTAGCGTTCTTGATGATTTTATGAGCGAACTTTTTTGTCTTTTCGATCTATTTATCGACAGGTCGTTACACCTTGCCCAACAGCTTTCCAGCTTCAGCTGTATTTCTTTCCTTGTTCAGGACGAATCTATTACAATCCATGTCGTTCATTTTCTCGGCGGGCCGAACGATTTAGTTTCACAATCTGTCGTCGCTTTTTTCGGACTCCATGAATGTTTCTGAATGCACCTGAGTTTTCCCGGATTCAAGCAGAACGATTTTCATTTGATATTCATGAATGTATTGTTGTCTTTGTTTTTGATAAACAACAATTTATACGAATTTATATACTTGCTTTTGTGTCAAATGGAAGAAATGTCAAATACTTGAAATAATGGTTCTGTTTCGTTAATTTTCTATGTGTACAGAACTAAATAATGACATTGTTCCGTCGATTCACACTCATTCGTCTAAGATGTTCACTCTCTTATTATTTCTTCATTTGAGGGTTGTCCAAAACAATACCATGGATTGGATATACATAGTTAAATCGGTCATTTTCGTACTCTTTTCTTTCCACCACACCAGTAGCAAACCCAAAGTCGCCATCTTTTCTACCTCGGTTATTTTTGGTGCTGCCCTTGGTTGCAAAAATCTCTACACTCAAATTTTTTCCAGTTTCGGGTATTAACTGTCGTTTGAGGTTATATTTTATTGTTTTGATTGAGCGGGATTTTATTATAATTTCTGTGTAGAAACAGCATTATTAAACAATATGCCTAATATCCCTTTCTACTCTACGTTCATCTAACTATAAAAGCGTACCTTTGAATACATTTTGGACAGATTTTCATTTTGTTTTTCTTTGGAGTTACTAATTCGTTTGTATAATTGGGAGTGGTGTTCTCAAACTGTTCTCCAGGAGGCTTTCTCTTTACATACCCTATTCACTTTAGGACCTCTGGTTGGATGGAATTGTGTGTAGCCCCTTTTTTTTTTAGCCTTCTCTTCGAATTCCATTGTAATTCTTGTGTTTCCGCCTTTATTATTGCTGTCCATTTGGAGCTTACTTTTTCTCATAATGGTTTTATATCGGTTGCAAGAATCACACCGAACACACACCAGAATTGCCAATTCCACATTTCACAGCTCCGAACTGGAATGGTGTCAGCACAGTTCTGGTAGGTGTGCAATTTCGAGTTCACAAAAAAAATTCATATTTGTTTTTACAAAAATTATGAATTGTTGCGCCATGGAAAAAACATCACTTCTTTTTTTTTATCTTTTGTGTGATTTACTTGGAAAAATTCTTTCTTTAGAAATACATAAAAATATTGAATTTATATTCCTTCGGCCGTACAGTAAAATTCCGTGATGCTTTCTTATTCCGAACTGTGCGAATGTGGAACAGTCTACCATTTTCTGTCTTTCTTCCGGTATACAATCTGCGAAAGCTTTAGAGTGACAAACATCATCACCTCCGCCGATCTCCTTACATTCCCTAATTCCTTTCCCTATCTCCTTCGTGCCATGTGTAACCCCTAACCAGTGATAAACTCATGACCATCAGTTACGTATATACTAGGTGCCTAAATGTCGATATATACTTAATTGTAGTCGCAAAACATCTGACAATTTGTTTGTTATGTGTGTGGTGTCTATTCTAAAAAAATTTCTATCATCAAAGCCTGCGAGACAAGCTGGTCCACCACAATTCAAAGAATTTGCAAAACTGAAAAATTAAGATTTAACTATGTAAGCGATTTGTATTGTCCTGCTACTGATGCCGGTAGATGGCGCTAGCTATTTTCAAAAAATTTTTGAATATAAAAATTGCATGCAAGATCGATCACACTCATTAAATCCCATTGAGCTTGCGCATCTGATTATTATATGATCGTTAATTAAAGTATTTTATTTGCTTTTAATAATAATAAAAAAATAAAAAACAATGATTTTTTTGTGTGCATACATTTTATATTTCCATCAATTTCCATTTTTTTTTTGTATCTTCTTTTCTCTTAACCAAAAACATAAAAGCAATAAACTACAAGAACAAATATTACGAATATAAAAAAATTCCATTACAAATAGTCAAAAAGAAAAGTAAAATAGATACAAAAACACAATTTAAAAGAAGAAATACAGATAATAAAGAAAATAATCAAAACACACGGAATTATAAAAAATGTGTTAAAATATGTCCGAAAAACGGTTATACTTCTAAAAAATAGAAAGTATAGCCGCCAATATTTAGGGAATTCTCAATATGAAACAGACGAGCTGGTGTGTAAAAACAAAAACAAAATGACTTGAAATAATATAAAATTTATATATTAAAAAACATAATAATAAAAAATAATCAAACAAGAGAAAATATTAATCCTATATCAGAAAAAGAAAAAAAAATATTTTATCTATAGAGATGCAAGTCATTTAAGAAGAATTATTTTAAGAAATATCAGAGGTTTAGAAAAGAGCGCATATTAGTTGTATAAAAAAAAAAAGTATACCTCTCTACATAACTGTATATTATTAGCGGTTAGTAGCGCATACCATTTTTGTTTGCCTATATTTATTGTTGTTCTATAGAGTAGCAAAATATTTTAATTTTTGTTATTATATTAATTATTAACTGGGAATGTGATCTTAAGAATATTATATATATATGAAGAAAAAAAAAAAAACAAACAAAAATAATAATATTAATAAAAATGCATTAAGTTTTAAAATAATTATTTTATGATAAGAAAATGTATACCTAATGGTGTGAGTAATTACCCATGCGAGAAGTAGATGCACTTTAATTATTATATGATTTATAAGACTTCCTTATAAAATCATATTTGGTGTATTGTCAAAAATGAATAATGAAGAACATATTGCGAATATCTGGGTCAAACTACTATAAGAATTGTCAGCACATTTTAATAGAAATTCCTGATTATTAACAATACTGAAAGTGTATACCTACAAAGGTTCTTCGATAAATCTTCAACGAGTTCATTTTTAATGAATCAAACGAAGTTTAAATATTAACAAAGCTCTTAAGGTATACATACAATTCGTAATGAGACATTAAGTAGGACTTTGAAATTATATATTCTAAAAAGTCTTCATATATAGTATCAAAGTTATACTATGAATAAAAAAATAAGGAAAAAATTAGAACAGCCCTTCAAGATTCACTCACTTGGTAGAGAGGCACAGCATACAGTTGTAAAAAAGATTTATTGCTAATATCCGGATTCAGACTAAGCAAAGAATATTGAAAATATTTTCCAGATTGTATTGTTTCATTGAAGAAAGAGACACCCTTATTATAGTTGTCGACTCACTGAAGTAACAACGTCCGCAGCTATCGAACGTCGTGACGTGACATTTTTCTTCGAAGCCTTATTATCGTTGTCACTTAAAGTGGTATATATATTTGTAGATTAAAGTAAGGTTTGTCATATTTCGTGGTATTGTTGTTATTTTTAAAAGTGTTTAAAAGAAAAACAAACACGATGTATTTCAGCCCTTTACATATAAAAGGATTCTTTACCATAAAAACTATCATCATTTCAAATTGTTTTTTTGTTGTAATTTTTTTCAAATGGATCAACACTTTTTTAGCCGTTATTTCTTTTTAACAACAGCATTCTTTATGTTGAGCAGATTCTGTCAGTGGTTTAACTTGGACACCTAGCTATGAAGCCTTAATTCCACGGCAGTATTGATGCAAGGATTAGTAACAATGTAATAATCAGCGCCCTCATGAGACAGAGTATATTCTGTCCCTATGAGTACCAGTTATGCCAGTGCATGCTTGACATTAACTTACCGGCCAAAGCGAGATCTATCTAAAATCTCTGCCGATCTGTGGGTCACGGCACCCGGTTGATTTAGCGCAAATCCCCGCCGAAAGCGCAATATTTAAGCATACATTCATAAGCAACCTCCCTTCAGATCCATAGAAGGCTTTCATGTTTCGAGCTCCCTCGCAGATAACTTGAGATTCCAACCTATCTAGTTCATGAGAAAGTCAAACTTTCTACTCAAGTCCTTGTTAGTAGAACCACACGTCTTAATCAACCTGTTGATAATGACGTACGTTGAAAACGGTAACCCTGAATCCGTTCGTACCGGATAATGCGGAAATTTTGTACTCTGCTTTGTCTATTGATAAATTTACCTCTGTATGCAGGAACAATAAAATGAATTAATGTTGTTTTTAATGTCCGGTATCGTATGTCCTCCATGTATACCATTTAGGGCCCTGGTTGGGTCCGACCTACCCGGTTGGGCTTGCCAAGGGTGCCAGAAGTGGGCCGTTGTTAAGAAACATAAAATCAGTCATATTATTTTATTTGTTTGCGTGAATTATTGGTGCAATTTAAGGGAAACCACACAGTCATGTTTTATATTTATACAAAAAAAAATATTGGTGTCATATTGTACAAATAGTTGCGAAGGTACTCACAATAATGTGAATCTACTATTTACAGTCTTAGAGGTTTGTGTTTGTTAAAATAAAGTCAATTAAAACTGAAATTATTGAAACTTAACGGAATTTGTGTAACTACATCCTTGTCTTGAAGTGGAATTACCGTGAACGTTGCGCATTCATCACTATACGTTTCTGTAGTATTAGTGGAATTAGCAAAGTTATTGGAACGAAGCTACACCGATGCATGTTCTGAATTCAATGTAATTCAAATTTTACATACAAACATATGAGGACTTGTCTCGAAAGACATTTATGAAGACAAATGTTTAGTGAAAACGTAGTCAGCGCCATCTAGTTTTGTAAAAAAAGAATTTCACAAGACAGTGTTAAGAGATGGCTTACATTTACACGGCGACAGTAGCTTTCGTAAGTAGTTTAATTATGAAGTTTCCATACAAATCTTCTACTTACGAATGTAACTTTCCACTTTCTGCGCCCGTGGAAGTAAAAGTCATGAAAGTTGAAAGTGATGAAAGTGGAAGAAGATAACAACATCGAGAGAGCAGGACCTAATTTTATTTGCATCCATTGTGCTGAACACTACTTACGTAACTAATGTTAACAAAAGTGTAAACAGAAATTTCATGAAAGTAGTTGTCATGAAATTTACTTATGGAAGCTACTTTCGCCGTATAAATGTAGCTATAGAAGCGGACATGCTATATGCAATTGTCTTTTGAGTGTGGGAAATATTTGTCTTTCCCAGCTGGAAATGGAAGAGCTCAAAGATGAATGCAAGGTCGATTCTTTGGAAGCTTGCAGTGCTTCCCCACCTGTATCCTTGTTCATATCTTTTTAACGTGAGCATGTCCGCAGAGGATGCGCTTGTAGGTTGCACTCTTGGAGCGCTTGCAGGGTATCATTCTTGCAGCGCTTGTATGGTAGCTGTAACATTCTTGGAGCGCTTTTGGGGAATACAGAGGTAATCAGGATAAGGGCTTTACGAATCAGTTTTATTATGAATGCACTCCATTTTATTTTAAATTAAAATTCAATTAACCGAACACTTCACTGACTACTACAGAATGAAAATTCTACTGTGCTTTTAGATGCATATGAGTCATCTTTTCACAAAAAAATAAAAATAAAAAAATAAATAAAATAAACGAATAAGCTTAAACTCAGGGAAGCTACTGCTTCCTCAAAGATTCCTTTGACTATAATAAGAGATCGCTTCAGAAATGATATTTTCTGGCTATGGTGTGGAAGTGCTTCCCTTTACAAGCGCTTAACACATATCCCGCTGGGTTATTTCTAGTCTTCAAAACTTTATTGGCCTAAATCTTTGATAATACAGTCACTGGGCAGTTCTAATATAGTGTGAATGAAAAATACTGAAGGATTTTTCATTTCAATAAATTTTCTCCGAATGAATTATAATTCCTTTAGCAAATGAATAGATTTTCTCTTAACAATTACTTTTATGTATTTAAAAGACATTTCAATGCATATAATACATAATTTGTTTTCGCTATCTATTTAATTTTCATATTTAAGAGTTCAGATTTGTCACTAAATAAACTAACTAAATTGCCATTAAAATTACCAGATTCGCTCACAAGATCAGTCAATTGGCAACACTTTAAACAGATCAAGATCATTTTAGAACATAAGAGATTCTCAGATTCAGAAAGCTTCAAAGTAAGAAGCTTCCGCTTACAATTCAACTGAGAGCAATCAATTTAAATTCAATTCTACATCTATTCTCTTTTGCCCAGCAAATTCAAGAGAAAATATGTAAAAGCTATTTTTTCAATCAATTCAACTTTTATTTAATTTTCAACATATGTGGCCATGTGGGTATTATCTCTTCAAATTGTCCACTTCCACTCTCTTTTAATTTAATCGCTTTACTTTTTCATTCTCTTTCAATCTGGTGTAAAGTTGACTGCACGTGAATTCGAGTTCTGTTCTTCAGTCATTCTTCAATCCATACCATTTATCCATTCCACTCAATTCCAATCCAACGGAACATATAATAAAGGAACTATCCAAAACCAACTTTTTCCTATCATTTGCTCATTTGCTTTTGCTGCTCTGCTATGCTCCTCTACACTTTTGTCTGGCAGTCAGTTAAAAGCGGTTCATTGTTGCGGTGTGTGTTGGATTGCGCGTCTTTTCCGATATTATTTTCCTTTATTTTATTTATTATTGAAGGTGCCACTAGTCCTAGAAGAAAATCACGAAATTGTAAATGACAACTTAGAGTAAAGTAGAATAAGCGTTTGTATAATTTTGCAATTAAATATGGTAAAAGTAATTTATTCTGTCAAATTAGCGTAAAAGAATAGCAAACGGAAAGTGTTTTCGGGGAACCTGACTAAAAAATAGTGTAAAAAAAAAGTTTTGTATTATTTTTGGAAGAAAATAAAAGTTAAGTGTGGCAGTGACAGGTGAAATTGAGGTGTTAAATAAATTATTAAAGTGCGAAAAGTTGCCGATCGAGAAATTTCATTGTGGTGTATAAAAAATACTTTGAAAAAGTATACCTAACCGCATTAATTACTGCTTAGAAATCACTGTAAGTATTTTTTTTTTTAATTTTAAAACATTCAAAAGAAAAGTGCCATGAGAATTTTTTGTTTTTTTTTTATGATTTAAAGCCAAAGTGGCGTAGTCATTGATCATTCGTTAAATGATCATCGTACTGTATTAGCTCCCGACAAGAACAAGTTCATGATAAGAAATTAGTGGTCTAGATAGCGGTGTTTTTGTGCTAATTTCTTTTCGTTTCGTTGCCTTTTTTCTAATCGATTTTATTCTAATTTTGTAATAATAAGATTCCTAAAATTGTATAAGCACAAAAAGCATGCTGTGCCGGTTCGGTCCTTGCTTTCTTTAAGTTACCACACGTACGTGACTTGCGCCACTCACTTTGCATGAAGAAATGTTATGACATTATGAATGAGTTTGCTTGCATTGTTTTGTTCCTATACTTTGTATGTATTTTGGTATGGGTATTCATATACAACAAATTTTATTCAGTGTTGGAGTTTTTCTCATAATTTACTCAAAAATTGCTAGAACTCCCAAAAATTTGCTCTTAAACCCTAGGATTAATGCGCGTCGTAAGCGCTCAAAATAATTGGAATAAGGTAAAAAAATGCCATAGAGAGAAAGAAGAAGAGATAAATTCACCTGTCCTCCGAGCTTGTGTTTGTGTGGCTAGTTTCATTTCGTTCGTTCTGTTTTTATGGTTTTTACGCTTTGTTTACGTCTTCCTCCTGTGTTTCAATTTCGTCTGACGATCACTTGCGTTTGATCAAAATGAAGGGCTTAAAATATATTCATGCTTTTGAATTAAAAAAGAAATAGTTTTAGAATAATTTTGTAGGTACTTTAAAAGTAAAGTTATTTTTAACAAATAAACGGAATCCCATACACAAAGCGTTCCTATAATTATTTAATCTTTTTTTTTTCCTTTTGCGGCCATCGCTATGGCCCTCAGAGGAACTAGACAGGCAGGCAAGGTAGGGTACACCTAACCAAACCAAATGCCATTAGGAAAAAAAAAAACAAAAAATGTCGCCTTGTTGCCGGCTTTCGATGTTAAAAAATGTTGGAATTTCTTGTAAATTATTATTTTTGTTGTCACCATTTATTTGAAATTTATGGTAAAATGGTGTAAATTTAAGATAAATAGGTAGGAAACAATTGATTCTTAATAGAGGATTTACAGTTGGGGGGTACCACTACCAGGTATCTACCATTTCACGGAATTTGTACCCATTGCGTTGATCAAAAGAGTATTGCTCCTCAATTGGATGAAAACATACAGCCTTGAAGCTCAACCCTTTAAAGATCGAACTAAGTAGGAACCTAATTTTCACTTGCAAAAAAGACTAATTCTGGCTTGAAAAATTATTATCTCGAATTAAGAACTGAAGCTAATATCTAGTAATATACCTAGACTCCAAATAAAACTGGAAGTTAAACATGCAGGAGTACTTCGGAGAGACTTCCATTGCTTTTTATGTCTGCAAGATAAGAATTTTGGACAACATTGTTTCTTGGGCATCTACGTGTCATCCTGGCACTGAATATATATAGGGTAGGTGCTTTCATCAGCAATAGGAGACTATAAATCGTCTTCTGGCCCTTTATACCCATAGTAAATGTACAATATATGTAGCTGCAAAGAATATTTTTAGATTAAAGCAGCCACACCAGCAGCCTGATGATCGCAGATCAGTGTCACAGTAGTATAATAATAACTTATCCGGGAAACCGTGGATTACGTGGAACGTCTTAACAAGGCTTCAAAAATACTTTTTATCTTGCATCCCTAGTAGAAAATAGTGGGTGGATAATTGGGTGCACCTGATTCGAAAATCGAATTAGATGTGTCTTTATAGACGGATCTAAAATTGATATGGGTGTTGGAGTGAGGATATGTATATAATTCAGTCCTTATTCAAGCGGAGATTACATTAGATTTCCGGAGGGGTGTGCAGACGTTGCCATCGCATTCCTTCAGGTCAGTCTTTCAGATCTATTGTGAGCCTCCACCCCCCCCCCCCCCTCAATTTACTCCCTTTCTAGATTTAGGCTGTTAATAAAGTCTAGAGCCATTTTGGGACTTAGGTTCGATATGTATGTAGTTTGGTGAAGGAAAAGCATGCTCGAGGTGGAGTAATCTCCGCCTGGCCAATGCTTCGTAGTTGCAAAGCAAAGTTTTCATGCAAAGGTTTCATGAGCCTCCCGACAGAAGCGGGAGGATGAAGTCTCAACCAAGCCCATCTTGTATAGGTGATACCTCAATGGGCAATTGCCTGAGTTCTTTTGTTTTTCCGCCAGAGGTGTCGATAAAATTTTTTGCCTGACGAAATCCTTGTAATCTTTCTCAATAAAAGGGATTTTTGGTTGTTTTCCCAGCTATTTAGAGTAGCTTTGAGGTAACACTTCGAAGTGCCACAAAATGGCCCTGGTCCGACGAAAGTGGTTTCCGCTCCTCTTTTGGCTATGTCGTCAGCAAATTCATTGCCAAGGTATTCATATGAGTATAGCTTTGTATCTCCATGATAGATTTTTAATGGTTTACACACACTTCCAGACTGTCCTTGACTTTATAGTGCAGGACTATAAGGCCTTGAGAGTGGCTGGACTGTCCGAGACGATATAAATGGTTGAGGCATTTGTGACTCTTCTAATGCAGGCATTGGCTCATTATTTATGGATAATACCTCGGCGGTAGGAGTAGAGCCCAGGCCCTTTGATATAGGTGCCTGGGGCTGTATACAGCCAGTCCGACTAAACTGTTCGTTTTGAAACCTTCTGTAAATCACACAATCAATCCTTGTTGGAAGAACGGTTTATTATAATGCCATTGTTATCAGTCTCTCAAAACCACGTTGAATGGTCTTACAAAATCCACCTTGGGTGTGATTATATCATATATTGTCGTCATTTTCTCGAAGCATATCTGTTTTAAGATATTTAAATGACCAATTAGATCAACTGGGTTTAACTGTTTCTTCTTTTGCAATCTGATAGCTCTGGAGATCGCTTCCTTTTTCACCTGCAAATGCAGAGGTGGAATGTTTAATAAGGCTTCCATGGGTGCTGTAGGACAGCTCCTTATGGAACCAGTTATTCCGCGACAGGCAAGCCTCTGTTTTTTTTTTTTTTTTTTTTTTTATATTAGTTTTTGGCCACAATGCGATTGCCGCATAGGTGGCCATCGGTCTAATAACTGTGGTGTATATCCAGTACATAATTTTTAGCTTCAGACTCCCATGTGTAACGACACGTGTAGAAAGATCCTACCGCTCTTTCTGTCACACTGGAAAGATGTGAACTCCAGGTAAATTTCTCATCTAGACTGATTTCCAGCAATTTAACTTCGTTTGAAAATATCGATTCCGTGTTATCAAGAAGATTAGCCGTTAGTGAAAGTTTCGTTCTTCTCGTGAACGGAGCGATAACCGTTTTGTTGCTGTTTATGCTAAGGCCTTTGTTTAAACACCACATTTAGACTTTGGAAAGGGCTTTTTTCACGTGATCATACTTGCTTCATATTGTGACTACTAGATTATCCGCGTAGCCTTATACATTAAATCCCGAACTGGTCAGCTTGTCTAGGAGATCATCAATCACAATCGACCACAAGAGTGAAGAGGGGACTCCTCCTTGTGGGCAATCTTGAACTGCGGTGATCGTGACTGAACAGTTGCCTAGATTTATTGTTATCCTCATGCTTTTAAGCATGGAGCCTATCCAGTTAACCGTGGATGGCTTAAGGCTTTTATCTTCAGCGGCTAATTTAATTGTATCGAAGGAGGTGTTATCAAGCGGAGATTCTAGATATAATCTGCTAAAGATAATTTATAATGTAATTTCTTTAGAACCTGTATAGAGGGTGTGGAGAGCATTTAATACATATGGATCGCTAAGCTTTTCCTTTAAAAATACAAACTAAACTACCATTAATTAGGCATCTGTTTCACTGTCCTGAAAAATTGGACAGACTCTGCATTTTTCCAGATCTGAATAAGATTTTTTTCATATCCTTGCTATTACTACCCTTCCAGACAAAATATTGGAAATGCATCAAAGGGTATTTATTTCTTGGGGCTTTAGTAAACTGATATATGAGTTTTGCCAATATTGGCATCATAATTACTACACGCCATCTACTCGTCAATATTGATATTAGCAAAATCCGATCATATAAACGTAAAACAAAGCTGGCTCAATTGTTGTTATTGTTGTTCTTGTTTTCTTTTGTTCTTGAATTGGATTGTAAGCACGTGGCTTATAAAAAATTATTAGCAACAACAGTTAAGGCAAATCTTTTATTTATCTACTAATAAAAACAAAAAAACAAAAAATCCCAAAAGTAATTGAATCACTCAAAATCCATTTAAAATTAAAAAATTCACTCATATCAGGCAAAAATCTAATCAAAATTGCATCAATCAATGGCAAAACGAAAAATCTTAATTTAATTTCTTTGAATTTAAGAAAGAAAAAACTAATTAAATTGCCGCGTGATAGTAAAATGTACGAAATTGCCCGAACTAGTGAAAAAGGGTTCCCAGCGAACATACAAAGTACAACATACCTTCCGGGGTCACTTATTAATCGTTTTTTTATTTTTATTTTTTTTTTTAAATACCTCAAAGCACAGTCATTAACCAATCTTTCGTTTTGATCAATGTCAGATATAATTTTTGAGCTTGATCAAAAACTCATCAGAGATCAAATCGAAATCAACAACAACAGTAATCGGCGGTTCTTTGAATGTTGGTAACAGTTAGTTCATGACATTTTACTTCTCAGCAGCTAAAAGTTTTTTTTTTTTTGCCCAAAAAGTGATTGACGCACAGTTAATGTTTTCCTGATGGGCTTTAGATAAGATAATTTGAGCGATCCGCGTCGATTGATTAAATTCTTCGCTATTTTGTAGAAATTAAGTAGGTATAGGTAGGGACCTATAGTAAAAAATTATTGAGGAATTTAAAAAATTTATGGACACTTCTTTTTGCAATCACAGAGCTTGTAATACATTTGTGGATCTTATAAATTAATGCCCCACCAAAGATTCCAAGGTCCTTCTGATGGAACTTCAATGAAAATTTATTGGATTCATCGTAGCAAATTTGCATAGTGTCACCTAAGCATGCATGAAAGAATTTAACTAGCACAGAGCTAATATTTATATTTCTGTGACTAAAATTATATAAGTTCTTAGTGGAGTCTTCATTGAAAGTGGTCCACTGCTAAGGGTCTAAGATAATACAAAAATTGAATAGAAAAGTTCGAGATTATAGAAAGTAGATAAAAGTAAGTCGGCTAGACTCAGGAAGATTCTCTTAAATGATGCCAGTGTCCCCTAGTTCCCAAGAAATTCAATGGTAGATGGCACTTTAAATTTCACAGAGTGAAGTTAGATTCTTCAAAAATAGAATTCCTAAGGTCATTATCACCAAGGACAATACCGAATGCACATTAAAAAATTTTCTCCTTATAAGTCGCTGGAATTCAATGGAACTATGTCGACAAGTAGTGGTTGAATACATCTTTTACTCACATATCCACCTCTCTTCTAAGGGCAAGAAAACGAGATCATACAACTTCTAAGGAACTTCATTCAAGCCAATCATCCTTACATCGTTTCTTCCGAACATCTTAGAAAAGTTACTTGAGTCCATTTCGATTGTTATTTCTGTTGATAGGGAGCGGAGGATTATAAGAGTGGTGATGAGAAATCAAAAGAGTTTTTTTTTTTAGAATATGCAAAAGGATATACTTGGTGGGAAAAAGCTCAAGATCAAATCGAGCTGGGATTTAAGGCCACGACTTTTGCTGAGAGCTGGTCTGGCTAGCTCTTTTATGACTGAGCCACTGAGGACACCTCTAGGGGATAGAATCGAACATCTTATTTAGTGTTTAGTCTGTTTTTTTTATGCTCTTCAGTTGCGAACATAGAATTGTGTGCGCAGGTAGGGGGGATGTAATAATATTTTTGGAGACTATATTGATTAGCTAGTTAAACAGGACCAGAGAAAGGCGTTTGATTGTCCCAAATTCCCATGTATTTGGGTATGGTATTTGATGACTGTAGATATGCATCATATGAATGTATCCAATTGGTCCACATAAAATTGTACTAAAATATAGCACGCTACGAATTTAATATATGTAAAAATCATGCGTCACTTATTGTGGTGCCTTCTGGGACTTCTTGACATTACATTCCTACGAAAATTCACAAAACGTGAGTAGGACATGCGAAGAAGTTTTAACAAATGTTTATTCTTACTATGAAAATATTTTTCTGAAAACAAAAAAACAAAAACTGTTTGCCTCATGCCATAACATTCCAAAAATTCAAATTCGTCTTCGGTCCGTAATTGAGAAGATAATGTCATCAACGTTGGATGAATTCTGTTCGTAGCTCCGTTTGCCGGTTCATAATAGAGAAGATCGCTAGCTTTCAGCTCAGAATTACTTCTAAAGACATCGAGAAGTGAGAGAACTCATATTAATTTTTCTTTTATTAGAATCCACTATGAGGAAGTACAGGGTAGGCCATGAATTAGTTTAGATCTACATTTCTTGGAAGCATTTGACAATACCTTTCTTGAAGCCATTGTGAATGCAGCTACCAAAAAAGCAATCGAACCTTCCTGATAAAATAGATAAAAGCTATGCTTGAAAGCCGGAGAATCACAGTTAACCTGGGGGAGGACTCTATAACGATAGTGGCTGCCAAGGGATGTCCCCAAGGTGAGGTTCTGTCCCCTCTACTATGGTCGATGATCTCCTACAGAAGCTTACCAACTCTGGTTATGATAATCAGGGCAATGCAGATGACCTGGTCATTATAATTGGGGGCAAAAATGATCGGATAATCTCTGATCTAATGCAAAATGCCCTAAATATAGTTCGAGACTGGTGCCAAACAATGGCAATTCGAACCAATGCTGGTAAGACAATAGTTGTTAACTTCACGAGAAAAGGAAGCTTTCTTTACAACCACTATCCCTTGAGGGAACAGTAGTGGAATTCTTGTAGGAAGTCAAATATGTATTACTTTAGATAGCAGACTAACCTGGAACTCCCACTTAAAAAGAGTGTATTAGGTAAGGCCACAGTGGCTACATGGACATGCCGCAGGCATTTTGGTAAAATTTGGAGTCTTAAACCAAAATTGAGTCTAAACTGTTTTGGGACTGTCGTACTGTCTTGAAGCAACTGGCCGAAACAAACAGGGTGACGCTGATCTTGGTACCAGGACATGAAGGCATTAAGGGCAACGAGATTGCGGACCGCTTTCCAAAGGAAGGACACAAATCTCTGTTTATTTGCCATGAGCCTGTCTTTGGACACCCAAAAAGTCACCTTTCAGATCAAATTGGCTTTGGGAGGACAGAACTAAAAAGGAACACTGGGAAAATACCCCGGGGCTGAGCAAAAGCGAAGAAGTTTATAAAGTATTCACAACAGAGGACAAAAGCATTCCTCACACTCAGCAGAGAGGAACTTATGCTCATAACAGGTCTATTCACTGGGCACTGCCCACTTAGATATTATCTTAAAAAGATGGGTAAGGTCGATGATGAGACTTGTCGGTTCTGTATGGAAGACGATGACATCGCTGAACATGTCCTGTGCGAGTGTGTAGCACTGCCAGCGGAGGTCGGAAAAATTGCCCCCAAGAATATCATAGGCTTTATTAGAGACCTTGAGTTCGAATGGCCGCCTTAGGGCATTTAGGGGTAATGTCTCAAAGGATCTTATAGGCGAAAGGAAGAGAAGAAAGAAGAGTGCAGAAAGTTTTTGCTTTCGTTCGACGCGATCTAGATTTATCGACGCGCAAACGTTTGGCTCATTTAGGAATATCACGCTCATCATTACGCAGTGTTTCGAAATTGACTTGAAATTACATCCATACAAGATCCAGTTAGCGCAGGAAATCAGGCCGAATGACTTGAATTTACGCATGTTAGTAATCTTAATATATAAAAATCCCGTGTCACTGTGTTCGTGCACGCTAATTGCCGAACTGCCCAATGAAATTTTGTGAATGTGTTTGATTTGATCCAGCTTGACAGATAGAATGCTCTTGAACATGATAGATGGCGCTGTTATTGAGATCTAAAAAGTTACCCTAGAACGCGTCGATTTGGAAAGCTGAAATTTTGTACACGGCGTTTTCATAAAAATTGCAAATACAAGTTCTAAAATGGTTTAAATTGGGTAACGCCTTCGTAGGGTTGCCATACAAATAGTTCGTTTTTTAAAATATATTTGGACACTGCCTGAGAGCGCGTCAACGTGGGGAGCTCAAATTTTATACACGGCGTTTTCATGAAAATTGCAAATACAATTTCAGAATGGGCCAAATCGCGAGACTTCTTTTTGGTGTTGCCATATAAAACTCTGCGTTTTCACTATATATTTGGGCACTGTCTCATGCGTCGACGTAGAGAGCTGAAATTTTGTACACGGGCCTTTAAAAAAAAAAATAAATTAAGTTCGAAAATGGACCAATCTGGCAACTCCTTCGTAGGGTTGCCATACAAAAAATTTCGTGTTTTACTATATATTTGGACACTGCCTGAATATGCTTCGACGTGGTGAGCTACACTCTCCCACACATATGAATGTATGCACGCAAACTCATACACGCGCACACACACACGTACACACATTCAGACACAGAGTGAAACCCTGGAGTATTATTATATTATGCATCTCTAATCACCCCAATCCCACCCCCCACCCATCCAAGTATTTATATTATCGCCGGGCAATGCCGACGGGCT
Source organism: Dioctria rufipes (assembly GCA_963924295.1). NCBI lineage: Eukaryota > Metazoa > Arthropoda > Insecta > Diptera > Asilidae > Dioctria > Dioctria rufipes. Next base: position 200,390,972 of record OZ002742.1, read on the forward strand.
CTCCCTAGTGTAATCATGGTAGAATTCATGTGGTATTTTATCCGGTCAGTGGCATGTCCGTCTCTAGCCACGTCGAGGCCCAGTTAGGGTATGGGGGCTTTGTAACAGGTATTATTTTCTAAACTACTTTAGGTTATCAACAGGAATAATAGCCCACAATACAATCGCAAATACAACACGGAAAACATACCAATGCAATTAAGTTCAAAGGCGAATAAATGGATTTTCAGCGCCGAGAAGAAAGATAATGTAAATTGATGTTAAGGGGAACCCCCGTCCGAATGTCGTATTTTGAATAAAGGGAAAGTCCCGATCGTACGAGTCGGTTTAATTATTTTGCAATAAAATATTTTAGGCGAATAACCTTAGTCAGACAGAATTGTCAGTATTATGTTAACGTGGACAGCATACTATAAAAAATTTCCTCTGATTACCAAATAGAGTTTGGCTACTGAAAGTAGAAAATGCAGGAAATTAAAAAAAACAAATACTGGGGCAAACACTGTGACTACAGAATGACAATGACGTTTTTTTTTTATATAATCACTTTGTATGACATTTTGTTACCATGTATAGAATTTCGTATAATTCTCATGGTCTACGTTCAGTACCCAAAATCTAACAACAGCTAAGCTAACCTATTACAAGGTTAAAAAATTTGTCATCACTGGAAATTTTGTTTTTTTTTTTTTTACATTTATTTTTCATCAGTAGAAAGTTTTCCCATAGTACAATCCAAAAGATGACACAAGATCGATTTATATTTTTTGACATCTCTCTTATACCACATAAATATATGTGGTCAAAACGTGAAATTTTATTGCACAATTCTCAATTTTTATGGTTCAATAACAAAACCTACGCGCATTACTCGTTCGTTCTTCTCAAAAATATTACAAAATGGAATTTCACAACTGAGCGCCATCAAAATGCAAGACAGAGAAAAAAAAAGAACCCACTTTTGATGACGTGTATTCGGATGATAAATAGTTTTCATTTATTTCTTTGTTTTTTATGCATTCATTCAATTTTATAAAAAAAAAAATCTATTTTAATCTTTTTCCCCATCACCGGTAATTTTATTTATACTCAGTCAGACCCACCGGATATTAGTTTGATGAGAGAAATGGTGAAAAATTTAAAACACATCGAAAACATATTTGGTCTCTCGTAGTTACATGACAAATTGTCCACCAATATTCTTCCGAGACATATTTTTAATTGATAGATGCACATTTGTCTTTTGACCAGAGCTTGAATATATGAAGAAAACTATAGAAAACTTTTCCATTGATAGAGAGGAAAAAGTCAACAAGATGTTGACGAAATGGAAAATTTCTGCACTATAGAAAATGTGGGGAAAGTCGGTAAGTCACCATTTCCTATATTTTCTAGTGCAGTAGGAAGAAGAAAAAAAAAAATGGGCCTGACGAAAAACTAGAAATTAGATCAACTGCAATTTGATTGATCATAAAGAGCTCTCATTGAGTTTATGTATGTGTGTATGGATGTAATTACATAATTAGTATAGATATCACTCAAAAGAAGTTACGAAAGCTTTTTCTCAGGCAGTCAAAACTTGAAGAAACGTTTTAGTTCCACCCCCCACTAATTAAGGCTTGATATACGAGAATTGTATTTAATTGCTTCACTTAGTGTGTGCTAATGTGGTGTTTAATTACTTGTTGTCTATCCGTTTGAATGGGAATTTAATGAAATAATTATACCCTATTAATATTTTCGAGGTAATTACAGATAATTACTAAGTCGACAAATTTTTATTTCAATTTTAAGTAACGTGGAATTGATTTTGTATTTAGTATTAGATCGAAACTTTTTAGTTTAATTTTGAAATAATTATCTAAGAAATTCAACTAGAGTAAAGGTAATAAGGCTGTATTCTCTTTGATAGGTAGCAGCTGGTTTGTTTTATTATGGGAGTTATTTTTTAATAATTTTGTTTTTGTTTTAAATTTTTAAAAAAATATTCAAAATAATAACTCATGTAATAGTGTTCTACAAAATTAATTTAATTTGAGTCGCGACGCGCTTCGCCTTCTTAGGGTATTATCAAGCGACTTGCGTTGCGATTCAAATTAAATAAATTTTGTAGAACACTATAACATGAATTTTTATTTTGAATATTTTTTAAAAATTAAAAAAAAAATAATAATAATAAAAGATGATTACCAAAGTGTACTACCTAGTGGCAAAAACAAAAACATCAGTTTTATCAATTAAAGTTATTTTTTACTTCCTAACAATGCTTTATGGAGTTCCCCAAGGGTCTGTATTAGGTCCATTATTATTCAGCATATTAATGACTTGCTTCCGTTGCATAAAATGTTAATATTATCCTTATACTGATGATGATGATGATGTAGTAGGGAAAATCTTGATCAAATATGCGAATCGTAAACTGGACTCAATTTCAAATTTCAAATCGCAACATATATTTGTTTTGGAAATTGATCAGAACTCTTTTCGGTTCACTCGCGCTTATAACCACTTGTAATGATCATTTAGTAGTCTATAAAAAATTATTTGTTATCTGAGCGATTGTGGATGTAGACAAAAGGACCTTCCAATAGGTAAACTCATTTCCTTCTTCGAGAGATCTTTGATTTTTTCAACAAATGTGTTTGTTAAAATTCCCAGAAATAGTATTTTGCAGTGTTTTTAGATTTTTACAGATTTCCTGTGGAACTTTTTGACATATCCGCCAAATTTATCAAATTTTGAAGGGTTTATAGGCTTTTAGCATAAACTGCATATTGGATGATATGGTCTCTTGTAAAGCTACTAAATACTAAATTTTACTAAATTTAAATTTTCTTCAAGAAAGAATTTTTTGGGATATCTCCGGTATATAGCAAAAGCTAAAAAATGTTCTAATTTGTTATTTCATCACACAACCCATTAATTTTTGGTGACAAGTTTCAAGTCTTGGTTTGACTCATCAACAGGTCCCAAATAGCGAAATTGGGTGATTAGAAAAACAAATGAAAAAATGAAAAAAGAAGAAAGAAATGAAAAGTTTAAGAAAAATAGAAAAAAAAACAATTTTTTTATTTATTAAAAAATTAAAAAATTCCTCCTGGGCTTGTATAGGAGTGTTTTTTTCCTCATATAATTCACACCCAGAATTTATTCTGAGTTTATATGAGAAGAGATCGGTTTGATCTATTTTCAAGCGTCTGCACCAGGCAGAAAACCAAGCTGCATCGATGAGTGGAAGGTTTTCTGCTGACACGAAACGCTTCTTCTTCTTCCTTTTTGTTCTTCATTTTTCAGCCCACTGCGTGGCGTATACAGGTTCGATTCGCTTCGAATGAATCTGTTTCTTTAAAATTTTTTAAATTTTTTTAATAAATAAAAAAATTGTTTTTTTCTATTTTTCTTAAACTTTTCATTTCTTTCTTCTTTTTTCATTTTTTCATTTGTTTTTCTAATCACCCAATTTCGCTATTTGGGACCTGTTGATGAGTCAAACCAAGACTTGAAACTTGTCACCAAAAATTAATGGGTTGTGTGATGAAATAACAAATTAGAACATTTTTTAGCTTTTGCTATATACCGGAGATATCCCAAAAAATTCTTTCTTGAAGAAAATTAAGTTTAACCCGGTAAAAAGTCCAAAAGAGTAATCTCTTTTTATTTACTAAATTTAAAGTTCAACTCATTTCGAATAACAGCTTGAATGTAATTTAGAGTTGTTTCTTCTTCGCCAACGAAGAACTGAGTTTCCATCAGTGTCTCACTATCCTCTTCTGCTAAGCTGCCTCACTATTAGGAAATTTTCATACGATATATACCGAGTCCTCGCGTTTTGGAGTAATATCGATGGGGGGGATCGCGAACCTAGACGCTTTACACTATACGTTTTTTTTTATCTCATATTTGACTGTGCAAGTACTCTAGAAGTTTCGGAACAGCATAGCAGCGGTCAAATTTTGGTTTGACTGATATACCACGATTAACCTGAAAACCAGACCTGTAAAGTACTTAAGTACTAGTATCAGTACCAGTACCTGGACTTCTACTTGAAAAATTTTAAATTACCAGTACCGGGACTTGTACTTGAAATGTTTTTAAGTACCAGTACTGGGACTTGTACTTGTACTTAAAATTATTTCAAGTACTGGTACTGTACTGGTACTTGTACTTGAAATTTTACAGGTGTGCTGAAAACTACAAGGCTATTGTTAAAGTATGCCGACCACTTTTGAAACATATGTTTCAAATGTTTACAGTAAGTTGCATGCTCCTAATTTTGACTATGCTAGAGTTTGAATAGATCTTTTTAAAGCTAACCTAGGATGTTCGTAATAAGTACCTTGTTCTCATATCTGACTATACCAAAGCTCGGAAGTGTAGGTACGAAACAGAGATAGATTTTTTTCTTCTCTAGATTCATCGATATTCCGCAACAAGGTTGGGTATGCTACTGTTAAGATTTATATTAAAAAGTATGCCGATCATCCAATGTTCACATAATGTTCTCCGTTTTTATTTTTTACTAACGCACAAAATTTTCGTCTTAATATTTTCAATCGAATAAAAGAGTACCTAATTGATTCGATCTTCTTTTACAGTTTTCATCCGATCCTCGCAATATTCCCTCCATTTGTTTTTTTTATATCACACACATAGCCATATCAAATTCAAGTCTAATTTTACAGGTGATTCTCAGATGATATGCAGGTGTTCCAATTTATACGTTACTTCTACTGACGGATAGCCTCAGGCCCGATAACTCTGTCTACCCAAAATTATATAGTTTAACCTAAAATAATGCGGAGACGTGTTGACCTGACTCTGTATGATCATATCATCTCAAGGTGACCGCGGATTGTTAGAGGAAAAAATATGTTTTGTTTTCATTAATAAATTTCAAGCAAGCACGACAACATCAATATTTATGAATAATTCACAAAAATATTTGCCGACATTTTAAGGTGAATAACATTTCATAATCAAAATAGAAAGACTCTGAGCCGCCGCCGCTGCTAGCATTGCGTCTCTAAAACTTCTGCGCGCACAGCTTGTTCTGTTTGTGTATTTTTTTTTTTTCATATAGCTAAGAAAGATCACCAGACGTCCAGAGACACTCTACTTGGGTTCATGTAAAAATTAAAAAAAAAAGTTTTTTTAAACTGATTATCACCTTTTCAGCCACTGCTTATAAAAGCAAATGTTTTTTTTTTTGTAGTGTTAGTTTTTTTTTTTTTTTTTTATGTAGACAGGTAGATAGTCAAGTGGAAGGCATAGGTAACACACTTCTGAGGGTGAATCTTATCCAATGAAAGCTGGTTTAATTTACAGATGACCACAGATTTCTTCTTGTTCTGTGTTATCTCAGCGAATGTGTATTCAAATTGAATAGGAATTTTTGATGGTTTTCATTAATTAGAGTAGATATAGATATGCCTACTAAGTCCCTCAAGCTAGGGTGTGGCTTAGATCGGGATAATTTCATATACCGAATCGTGATTAAGTCATCAAGTCTCGGATCGTTAACAATATTTTCCTAATTGGTTCAAAACATTTAATAGCTGCTAAATTCCTGGTATCAGTCAGAAGATCTACTATCATCAGATAGGGTTCCAACATAAATAAATATAAGGGAACTAAACTGAACTGAACAGGAAAAAAGAAATCAACGATTACCCATCAATATAGTGTTGAAGAAGATTTTTAGACATATACCTACACATAGAGTTGGAGAAGAGAAATTTTAATATGGAAAAGTATACAAGACACTTTCGGGTTACGACCGACAATTCAAAAAAACTCAAGTGGGAAACCAGAAAATCCCTTCGAGATGTCATATATGTATGTATAGACATGGATAAGCCATGAATTAGCATAACCTGTTTAAGTGGCACAGAACAGAATAGAACAGAACAAAACACAAGGCCCAAAATCACACTGAAATAAGTTTCTCACTCTGGATGGAACAAGTTGAAAAGTTTTTCTCTTTTTTATCTGTTGATGAAGACCCCCTTCCGACCGATCCAGGAGTGGGAAGGGGGGGAAGGGAAACATTTCGTATTCTGAACAAAAATATTTCACTTTATGAATTCAGCCGCTTACTTTTTTTCGGTGTGTCAGTTAAGCAGCGTGCGCACTTGCTTTAGGCATTCCGTTTTATCTTTTATCACTTTAATGGGCTTTAAAATGCACTACAAGAGCCCGAAAAATTAAGGGATCTGTAAATCTTGAATGCCTGCCACTTTGACCTTTGTAATTTATTGCTGTTTTTTTGTTGTTGTTCTTGTTGACATTATGCATTGCGACCGATTCAGAAGGTAGTACAAGATCGATCCCTGAAAGGTAATGCTTTCTTTGGAGACAGACGACAAGTATATGGTATGAAAACTAGTTGGTATATGAGGTCGTCGGAATGATGATCGGTCGGGTCTGGAATAGATTGGATTTCTGTTAGGGTAGGAAAGACAATAAACAGAGATTGTTGCGGAGTTTTGTTTTGTTATTTCTATATTAAAATATAGTAAACAAATCTGACCGCTGTGCTGTGGAATTGAGATGTCACACATAACAAAAATGGAAGTTTTTTTTTGAACATTTTTGGGTTCTTATAAGACAAATGCAAAATATTTACAGGGTTCTGTTTCGTGTCAGAAGAAGGAGGAGGAGGATATGACACGATAGAAATGAGGTGATATTTGTATGTAAAAGGGATTTAATGTATACACTGATAAGTTATTATTGATAAATATTTATTGTTTTTTATTCTAAATACTTTGCTTCTGGATGATGTAGGTACATAAAGAGGAATTTTGTGGCATGAAAGGTTTCATCACCGGCTGCCTAAATGTGTATTTATGCAGATTTTTAAAAAATTTGGAATATAGGTATTTCGACAAGGCAAGATGTTAATGATGAAATTATAGATATAGGTAGGGTAAATGCACCAATTCGCGTCCACTTTATTTTATAACATGCCATAAAATGACGTATTTTCCTTAAAATGCTGATATTTCTATATCATCCTGTGCGTGTATATGTTTGCTACCCCCTAAAGTGACCAATGAGATGGTTGAGTTAAATCTGAGCCGTTAGAGTTCAATTCGTTAGGAGTCGGCATGTAAATAATGCTATGAGTTTAAAGGACAAGGGACTGCGGTTTTGATTCCATTTTAATTTCATACGAAAATTTTAAGTAGTTATATTTCAAATAAATATAATATTGTTTGAAATTTTTAAGTTAATTTTCGGAATAACCACATTAATTTTATTGGCCGCGAAATGGTTCAATGGTAACAATCATGAGCCAGTTCGTGTGTCTGGTGGCCGGAAATTAAAGCTGCATTTTTTTTGCCTTGCTCCAAATTGCGGCCTGCAAGCAGCTCTTCATTAATTAGTCTGATTTAATATATTACATAAAAGGAAATACTGGTACAACACTAAATGCAGTATTGTCAGACATTTGACAAGGAAAATTTTCTATTAGAACAGCATCTAGCATCAAATAAAATATTCCAAAAAAACATCATTACAGGATAAATTGTCTGAAAGATATCCTGAAGGCGTACAAAAGTTTGGACCATAAAGTAATAGTTTAACGGAAACCGAAGAAAAAACACGTTAAGTGATGCGAGTTGTTACCCAAATGTGGGTTTCCATTAAGTTTTGATAGTCTTTTAAACAGAGATGGGCGTAGTGCATTAAATTTTCAGTGCATTATTTATTTCATTAGCACTAGAGGCTTCTGTGATAGTTAAAAGCCAGATTGCACTATCACTAAATGGTTAGTGGTAGTGCAAATTTTTTATCACTATCACTAAACGATTAGTGGTAGTGAACTAGCAACGAGCGAACATACAGAATAAAAAACCTTCCGTTCAGTTTTCTGTTTTGCGGAGATGGAGATGATTCATTAACAATTAACACTAATTTTGATCGAACGAGCTACGCGTAGTGCTACATATGCGTACCATTAAATTGTCGTTCAGTGCTAGTGAAAGATGTTTGCACTACCAATGCACGAATTCATTATCACTCATTGATAGTGAAAAGTATTTGTACTACCACTAATCGTTTAGTGATAATGCAATAGACTCTGCACTACCACTAATCGTTTAGTGATAATGCAATAGACTATGCATTACCACTATTCGTTTAGTGATAGTGATAAAAAATTTGCACTACCACTAATCATTTAGTGATAGTGCAACCTATATTTTAACTATCATTGAAATTTAGTGTTGCCGCCATTTTAGTGGTAATGCAAAAACGCCCATCTCTGCTTTTAAATACAGTTCAAAACACCGGCCAAGTGCGAGTCGGATTCGTACACGAAGTGTTCCGTGCTACTTTTTATTTTATTATTATTTGTTTATTTTCACCATTTGGTGTAAAAAATTTAAAACACCGTAATCATGGGGTATAAATTATTTAAAATTATCCGAAATGGATTCAAAACTCATGTTATCCAGCAATCGGGGTAAGTTTACACCGATTTTTTTTTTACTGTGTATATGTATGATTTACTTAGCCCCAGGTTATTATGTATACATGTACAACTATCATGCAAGCCTTCCCTGAGACTATACTGAAAAGCAACTTTAAATCGAAAATTCCATCTAGGGTAGAACGGAAATCACACTATGCTTCAGCCATTGTCAAATTCTATTATCTACACAGACGGCTAAAAATCTGAAGAAAACATCGGAGTAACTGTTTTCTGCGACGAGTCCCATATGGTATAATTGCTATACACCTCGAAATCTATGTCACGGTTTTCCAGGCGGATGTGTCAAGGCCATCCTTGAAGCGGGAAGGTATCTCTTCAATTCAGAAACTGAGAACAAGGAGATTTCCATTTGCTCGGACAGCTCATGTCAAAACCCTTTACAAACTCCAAACTCGTACGTCCTCCAGGATATTTAAGGATAACGGATATAATCCTTAGGAGATCAGGGCAGCATTTTTTATATAAATTGCGAAATATGCAATGTATAGGGACAATTTTTATTTTTATTTTTGTTTTCACAAACCCTCTCAAAGTGTTACCTTAGAACTACCCTAAATATCTGGGAGAACAAACAAAAATACCATTATTGTGAAAGGCTACAAGGTCTTCGTCAGACAAAAAAGTTTATTGGTATCTCTGGACCAAAAACAAAAGAACTCCTACTCCTTAGGAGAACAGAGCTCAAAATGATTAAAGAGCTCTTCTCAGGCCATTGCCCATCAAGGTATCACCTATACAAGATGGGCTTGGCCGAAACTTCAATCTGCCGCTTTTTACAGGATGCTCATGAAACCTCGGAGCACCTGTTCTGCAAGTGCGAAGTATTGGCCAACATGCTTTTCCTTCACTAAACTAGGTGTGGAACCTAGGTCCTAGAATGACACTAGACTTTATTAGCAGTCTAAACCTATGAAGGGAGTAAATCAAATAGATCTTTCAGGTCGCAGTGAATGCTAGGCCAATGCCTGCACACCCTTCCATTAAATCTAAATCTTTCGCAAATCCTCCAAGTATGAAAAATTTGTAAAAAATTTGTGATGGTCATGTCACATATGTCACCTGTTTGATATGGAATGACTTATATACCACCGGTGACATTGCGGCACTGCACGACCATATTGCGTGTACTGCAGTCCATATAGGCTTAAATACAATTACTACGAATAGAGCGGCCGACGACCACTGCAGATTATTATTATGTTCCTACTGTTAAGAAAATTTGTGCTACTGTCAAGAATATTTTCTCTACTTCTTGACGACGACATTATCGCGTCGCAGCATTTGCTATGCCCTAATGTCGCAACATGTATTCGAAAATTATTTTGGCGTTGACAAATGCGTGTCGCAAACAGTGTATTTCAGCCATATGACTGCAATAGACGTCGGTCGTAGCAACTACGTTTAAAGACTGAACCACAATGGATGTAGTCTTTAGTCGTATGAACTAACACTTTTCTCTTATGTAATGTGTCCTTAAAAATTTGTAAAACCAGCCTGAATTCCTTCTCTACGATTAATAGGGATTAGAGCGATTTTATAGGGGGAATGAAGAGACGAAAGAGCATGCTCGTCTTAGTGTAATGCCGGAACCATCCTCCTCCACAATCGGAATTGCATTAAAGCACCTTGCCTCTAATATTTCGGTTTAGGTCGACTACCAACATATTAGATGTTGGTTAGATGACCCTTCGCGTTTTCCAATAAGAGGTGTTATTTTAATTTGCCCACTATTTCGGTAGATGTCACTTTTGGAGCTGTCATTTTTTGACATTTGACAAGTAGAAACTACGCCATTAATAAAATATACACGATTCAACAACGCATTGAAATTATTAAAATTCACTATAAAAATGGTGAAAACGTGACAGAGACGGTTTGTAAAACTCGAACATTTTTGGGTCGTCATGAAGCACCTTGTCGGACCGCAATACAGAAATTTATAGAAAAATTCGAGCTGTGAGCTGTCGGGACAAGTTAGTGATGTGAAGAATAAAACCCGTGCACGTCGCTGAAGAACAGCCGAGAATATTGCTGCTGTAGCCGAAAGTGTTGAAGAAAACCCAGGTTTGTCCATTCCTCGTCGTTCTTTGGAATTAGGCATTCCACAAACGTCATTACACCGTATTTTGCATAAAGATTTGGGTGTTAAGGCTTATAAAGTTCAGTTAACACAAGAACTCAAGCCGGCCGATCATCAACAACGTCGAGTCTTTGCTGATTGGGTCCTTGAAATGCATGAAAATGATCCGGAATTCCATCGAAAACTCATCTTGAGTGATGAGGCCCATTTCCACCATGATGGCTTCGTCAACAAGCAAAATTGTCGCATCTGGGGCTTGGAAAACCCAAGAGTTATTGTTGAAAAGCCTCTCTATCCTCAACGTGTGACTGTTTGGTGCGGTTTATGGTCCCGCGGGGTCATTGGACCTTACTTTTTCGAAAATGAGGCTGGAGCAACAGTTACGGTGAATGGATTGCGCTATCGACAGATGATTAATGATTTTTTATGGCCGGAATTGGATGGTATTGATCTGGACAACGTTTACTTTCAACAAGACGGCGCTACGTGCCATACAAGCAACGAAATCATTGATCTTTTACGGGAAAAGTTTCCGGACCGTGTTATCTCTCGAAGAGGTGATCACAATTGGCCACCGAGATCTTGTGACTTAACACCTTGCGACTTCTTCCTGAAAGAGAAGGTCTACGCCAACAGCCCAGCGTCGATTCAAGACCTCAAAGATGGAATTTGTGAGGCTATCGAGGACATACCGCAGCCACTTTGCGATTTAGTTATGAAAATTTCATGAAAAGGATATGGTCCTGTAGGCGTGGTCGTGGTGGTCATTTGGCTGATGTTATTTTCCATTATTAACGGCATACCTTCCTCTTTATAATGAAATAAAGATCCGATCATTTATCTCAAAAAATGGTATTTTTCTTTGAATATCAAAATAACACCTCTTATTAGAAAACCCTTTACAAAAGAACCCAACCTTAACAAAAAATCTATTTGGTGGGACTAAAAATAAGTCAATCCTGAGAATACTAGTGTCGATCTCATTGAGTACTCTCTTCTCAGGGTCAGGGGTCACTTATACAGGATGGGGCTTTTTGATGATTCTGTATATAGAGGATGCGGAGAGGAATCCGAAACTTTGTCCCTGCCCGGCTCTCTTAGGAACGCTTTATAAATTCATTGGCTCATACCTCCTGGAAGAACTGCATAAGGCCAGGGAGCAAAAACGTCCGGTTGGGACCTATGAAGAATTGCTCATTAGTCTGGAAGGTAAACAATGTGGGCCAGGTTGTGCCATATATTCCAGAGTCCCCAGAGTCTTCTTTTCAATCCATCCAAACCTCCCTCGCTCTCCAATGTCATTTTATTTTTCACAGCCGAAAATATAATCGCTTTCCAATCTTTTCTATTACCATGCAAATTCATTTATTAATATGTCGTAAACTTTTTATTAGCAGTATCTTTTTGGTAGTTAAAAAAATTAAAATTAATATCAAAAGAAAACGACGGATCAGAAAAGAAATTAAATTAAAAATCTTCTTAATTAGCTAAAAACAAGTTGACTAGGTATCATAAGAAATTAAATTAAAAAAAAAAAAAAAATTTTTTAAATATTTTACGGTGGCGATACTTTTGCGCAATTATCGTAAAATTTCATCAAAATGGAACTAATTTTGTCAGACTAAAAATGTGTGTCGATACCGAAAAACATGACCATCATCCACCTTCAATCCATCCATCCATAAGCTTAGCCAGCCGGCCGGTCTACTTTGCATGCAAATTGTGTTCCATCAAGTGGCTGGTGGATGGTGATACACGGAATTATGTAGGTACATAAAAAGAGAAGACCTGAGAAATTCCAACCTTTAAACATTAAAATGCCGACATTAAACGTTTTATAGCTAATAATGGGGCCTGAGATTCCACTTTTCCGTCGTTAATCCCATAATTCTGTGGAATTTTTAATTATAAGTATAAACACTTGCACGTTCTGGGATGAAATTGTGATTGGCATCCGAATTAGGTTGCCTTGCCCTGCGCTTACTAAAATATATATGTAATATACATACATACATACATATGTACTATATGTGTATTGTTGTCGGCAGGCGCAGTTGTTAATTTAGCCTCCAGCATCAGATTTATTTGGATGTGGATGGATGGATGCTTTGTGTGTGTGGAAGTGGTGGTAAGAAGCACAGTACAAAAGTGACTCAGTTCATGTTTGATATGCGTTTAGCGCAGGTTTCATTTACTACATTTTGTGTTTTGAATTTTTATTAATGGATTATGGAAGTGTAAACGGAGTATGTTTTGATTTCTGTTGTGAATTTTAATTTTGATTTTCAATTCAATTCAATGCAATTCAATGTTAATCATAGTCTGACATTATATGTACACTAAAAAAACATTTTATAATTTTTTTTCTATAGCATCAAATAGAACAACCTAAGAAAAATGCATTAGCAAAAAAATTTTACCTGGTTATTGTCCAACAAACATTGTCTGGTCAATAGTACATATACAATAGACCGTCATTCGTACTGTAATTGAAAAGTGGTCAAAATCAAAATTTGGTTAAATCGAACATCTTTTTGACGTTGACCTGTCGACAATGTACCACCTAAAACACGTCTTCAGACGGAAATAAGGTCGTCATATTAGCCACCAAAATTAAACTGAATGAGTACATTTTGGTTGCCTAGAAGACGTCATTATAACACCTGAATTACGTCTTCAGACGGAAATAAAGTCATCATATTAGCCACCAATTATTAATACAAAATGCCCTCTAGTTGGCACATCGAAAGACAAAAACGCTTAGTGAAAAAAACGCACGTCTTCACCCTGGAACGACAAATATTTCCAATAGAACTTAAACTAAAAGGTAGGGAAATTCTTATGTTTTTATTATTTGGAAGAAGTTATTAATTTATTACGTTGTTTATTGTTGAATTTTCGTTCACAAAATCATTGAAAAAAAGTGATGTATCCAAAATGCATAACTTCAAAAAAAACTGAATATTATTGCGATTAAAAGCGCACAACTTCGTAAGTAACGCATAGTACATTTTTGGAGGTATGTACTTTTGACTAAACACCATAGAATTTGTTATCCGTAATGCTGCTTGAACAAGACTAATGCAAGTCTTGAATGCCCGTCCTTCCACAAAGCTACGAAAAATCGAGAAATGACGTGAAAATGACGACAAGCAGCGCCACTTTCAAATGCAGTCATCAAATGACGAGAAATAGACAGCACGTGTCTATGCAATAGCAAGACGGCAAAAGTAAGATATCAAAAAGAGATTAAGGGGGTATTCTAGTCTAGAGGCCCGAATTTTAGGTGATTTTTTAAGTGCCGTAAAAAAATGGCAATCAATATCTTTCTACCCATTTTTTTATGAGTTATTTATTAACATTACAAGAAAAAAATTAAAAAATTAAAAAGTTGAAAATTAAAAAAAATAGCAGCTGATGAAGTGGGGGGCCTCAAAAAATTGGCGCGTGATAATGCCCACGATTCCAACCCGCCTAGCAATCCGAAAAAAAAAAAAAATAAAAAAGATTATTAGTCTAGAGTAATATCGCTATGTCCGGAACTAGGGAAAAGTTGAAATTTTTTTTTTTCACATAATGGCCGCTGCCTGAAAAAAAAAGCAATTTTTGTACCACTTTTTTTGACTTTTTCGAATTTTTTAAAAATAGTAAAAATTGATATTTGGGGATGCGGCTAGTTCCGGACATAGACAAGTCTATAAAGAAGACTTTCAAAAAAATTTCAAGTAAATCAGTCCAGTAGAACTTGAGAAATCGTGGGCATCGTCTTGAAAAAGGCAGTTTCGAGAAAAACGCGCTTAAGGGGTAACGCCACTGTAAGTTTTTTGAAAAATCGTGTTTTTTTTATTGGCTTAAAAAATAGTTTAAACCTACTAGAATAAGAAAAAAAAGGTCCCGTGCGAGAAAATTTTTTTTTTAATTTGAAAATGGAGGTCGCCACCAAGCGCGTTAAACTTGCTCCGAAACATGTCCCGGGAAGATGGCTATGGAGCCGCCATTTTGTTTTTTTTTTCGCTGTCAAAAATTTATCAATAAAGTTCAATGTATGCCCGATAATACCCTTAAAAGGTTTTTTTCAAACACCTTTAATTTCGCGAGAAAAAAATTCGTGAAAGAACCTTTTTTTTTAGCCGTTACAGTAGCGTTACCCCTTAAAGTCCAAGTGGTTTAGAAGTTAGAATTCAACTGTTAGCAGCTGGATGCAGTTGAACACTAAATATAAAAGATACAAGCCACCATTTTGAAAAATCCTCTTGTAGGCATATTCTTGAATAGTTAAACTTTGAAAATATGAAAACAAAAAAAATATATTTTTTCGAATTTCTAGACTAGAATACCCCCTTAAGAACAATAGAAAAATTTCTAATACTAGGCTCTGGAGGGTTAACTATAGGATTACGTCTAAAAGACGGAAAAACGCTGTTAAATCTAGGGTCTATTTTGAGTCATTAAATGACGTTTTTTCATATATTTCTGTATAATACATGCATAGTCGGTCATTTTGTGATCAAACTTGAGCTCCTGAAAAACATCATATGTCGACTTAAAAAAGGGCCAGTCAAAACGAAGTCCATATCTGATGGAAACTAAACTCGATTGTCTTAAAATTTCAAATATTGATGTAAAAAGGACGTCGCTCGAAAGGGGTCAATAATAAACTAAAAATTGATCAACATGTCCCTAGTTTCGTAGAAAATTTACTTCTAAATGACGTCGAAATGAGCAAGGAATTCATAATCTATTTTCAGTTAAAAAATGACGTTCTATAGATCAGACAAGTCTTAAGTTTGTTGGGTTGGTGGTTAACCCATTCCTGCCTGATGGGGTAGAATTTCACCCGATGCAGAGGTATTTTTGAAAAATTCTCTAGACCAAATGCGTGCAGGTATTTGACTGTAATTTGACAAAGTTGTAGAGGATGGCTGGGGCGACGTTCCGTTCTTGGACAAATGGAAATTAAAATCAATGAGCGGCCTTTTTGGTGGGAGCCTCACTCACCATTTTGATAGCTTTGGAAGCAATTTTTCGGTTAATGACAAACGCTACACTTCGTGCAACATACATATAAAAAGTTTTGCCTAAGCATTGCTTACAACGGCGATAATTATCACACGTTGTATAATGTGACCAATTCCATCCTTGGGAATTGCTACAGTGTCATGGTACTGAATGACCTGGCGTTCAATCTGTGGTAATTAGGTTTCAACAACGTCCCGTCGAAATTCAAACTGACCCATTGGCCTTCTATTTTCAATCTTGCAGAACATCATGTGCAGTTTCCATGTGTTTACCATTGCTGCATTTAAAACGTTCGTTATCAGTGGCCAGTACCATTTCTTTCCGCGCATTTAAATTTTATACTGACTCACAGGAATGATACCTAGACTAACTTGCCTCATTTCTCATTAAGTGTATGTTTTTGTCAATATTGAAGTTTAGTGAATTTGTGGTGACGCTGCTGATCTGTTTTCGTTGCTTCCAAACTCCGGTCAAGCCATCGTATAAATCTGGTGAATCAATGTTCTAAATTCGCGCTAGTAATACCTTGCTGAACGCAGAAAACCTTAGCTAGGCAGGCTTTGTTGTTTATAACGTTTAAAAAACAAAATAAAATATTTGTTCAGTCTTCTACACTGACATAATTATGGGATCACTTTCCTATAGTTGTCTCTTTTTGGTTTAACTACTTTATTCCGCGGAACTACAGATAATAAGTTCTATACAAAATCTACCATAGTCCAGTTTCAGTTCAGTGGCTTTATATATAGAATAGAAATAGATGGCAATACAATATTTGTAATCCTTTCATTGACCCCCGTACCTACTTTTAGGGTATGCTTAATTTTATTTCTTTAAAAATCAAGTTTAGAAAATATTTGATGGTGTAGGGGATAAGCTTCCAAGAATAGAAATAATTTCGAATGCATCTATAATTTGTTGAACTTTTAATATGAATATTAAAGCGAAAGTAAAACTTGAAATTAAGATATTTATCACACCCTGCCAAAAAAAATGACCCTTATAAAATAGAAAATCAGGCAGTCCATGTAATATATGTCAGTGGTCTTCTGTCAGGACACCTCAAATTAAGTCAAACAAAAAAAAAGTATATCTCGGACAATTGAGACAGAACAACAAATGACTTTTCAATTAATTATGTTCCCCATATGCGTCTTATTTTTTTTTTAGGTACGTCTCCAGAATGAATATGTAGGATCCGCACTCCGTGGAAAACTCCCAGGGGTACATTTAACAAGCAATAGCTGCTGCTGATACAGAACCCCGGAGGCGCAAACAACCTCGTCATTCTGCCTATCATGTTAATGTCGTAGTGATACCCTGTATTTCTATGACCCTTTCTCAGATTGGTGGCACTTCTGAATTATCCCAGCGCTCCAGTGCTAACGCAGATATATCGGCTTGTGTCCTTGTCATAGGGACTGTAAGGCTATCCCGCTGCAGTGGTTCTAACTAACGAAGCATCGTGATCTGAATATATTAAGCCTTATTTTTCAGTCGTATTTAAAATCAAGTTGGAGACCGACTTACAGTGGGTCGAAAAATAACGAAATTTCCCCCAGCACTAGGTCGTATTTTCATAGGGACAGTAGGATCCCACTTAGTCTTCTGGATCCGCTAGCGACACTTCAAGTGAACAGTTGTACTTCTCGAGGACAACTTCTGTTGGCTGCAGAGCTGGGCAATGTTTAAGTAAAAAAATATTTAAGTACTACTTAAAGTACATTTTCGTTACTTAAGACTTATGACTTAATACTTTTGAAATGCCCCTACTTAGTACTTGAACATAAGTACTAGCGTCTATTTATTTGTACTTAAGTACCAAGATATTTACTTAAGTATTTCTGAGTATATTAAGTACCTACAAATATCTAACTCTTCGTAGAAAATCGCACACAATCTCTAGCGCAACCGGTTTTTTTGTTGAGTTTCAAAACACTCAAAGAACTGTCAAAGCTTGTGCCGCACTCACGCGCCAAGGAAGAGCCTTAGACAAACTAATAACATACAAACAAGGCTGGGCAAATAGAACAAAAACCAGTAACGTCTCGCTCCAATATAAAATTAACGATGCCTCGACCTGATGTAGGGAAGGCCTCAATTTTATCAATTTACTGGAAATATTTTCCTTAGAATTTTTATGCATTATTGGAGGCGCGGCAATGGGTGCTTGGGCGTACCTCTAATAGTTTTTATGAGTGTAGCAATGAGAGATGAAAGTTTTACTCTACGTGCAACGTCGAAAACTATAAAAAAAATTATAAATAGTAGCCACTGATTACTATACATATTATAGTTTCAAAAGGTATTTATTTATTCATACCTATTAACTGAATTGTAGAAATTTTAGTATATTAGTACCAACGTACAAAGATTCTAAAAAAGTACTTCAAAAATGACTCAGTACTTTTTATAGACTTCGTACTTAGTTACAAGTACTTTTGATACTTCCGGTACTTGCACTTACGCTAAAGTACTCAGGCCTTCGGTACTTGTACTTGTACTTAAGTACTTTTTCTTTGGTACTTGCCTAGTCATAGGGACAGTCCTTGATATTCGTTGTCTTCAAGAGACTAATATTTACCCTCGTTGCTGACGATCATAGGGACAGTCAGCACAATCTAAATTCATTACCAGTACACATGATAATTACCTACTTACTTCAAGGGAGGTAACGTCAACTCTCTGGCAAAGTTCAAGCTTAAAGATTCGCTGGACGGCCTACTTCATTGCTGGTTATTGGTATTGTCAACTAACCGTCTACACGCAACATTGAAGAATAGTCATTCAGCTTACCTAATTGATAACAATCAGTATCAACCTGTAGCTGCCTTTTTATACATAAGGTTGCATGCATATTTATCAATCCGCTCATCCCATTGATGACAATTAATGAGGACAAGAGACGATCCCGCATACAAAACTTGGATAGTCAGTAACCAACTGATTATCAAAAATTTACTATTTTTTATCTGCCATATTTCTTAACATTTGTGAACATTTCTTGGTAGCAAATATTTGATAATTCTAATACAAAAATATAAAAATATCACAGGTCTGTTAGCGTAAAAAAAAAAATAAAAAAAAAAACCTGACGTCTAGGGAAAATCCTGATTCCATCTTCGAATAGCGACCTAAAATTATACGCATACGGCCTATTTCATTCCAGTTTCATCTAGTAATATTGTAATGCATAAATATTTCGTTAGAAATTGCTTTTTTTTTTTTACATATTATTTTATTTATTATGTATTTGACTTTCTCGCGGTTTGGATTTTTTCAGACAAGCTAAAATTTATATTCAATTTTAGATATTTACATACAAAGAACAAAGAAAAAAACCGCCCTTCATTCATTTTTCGAGTTTCGTGTGAAAAAATTACTAAGTGGGTTTCTATGAAAAAAAAAAAAACGAAAAATAATATTTTTCTTTCCCCTTTCTAGAAAAAAAAAAAACAAAAACAATTATGACAGATTATCAAGTGGAATTCTAAAAATATAAATTCATTCAAAATTTTGTTTAGTTTCTGTCACTCTCTCAGCCCCCATAAATTATACTATTTAAAAGATTATTTTTTTTCTTTTTTCTTTTTTTTTTAATTCGGCTAAGAGAATTGCTTTATTCACCGCGAAATATATTTATCACCTTTTTTCACTATAGTTATTTATTCTCTTATCATTTTATTACATTTACACCTACCTACCAACTTAAATACATATACATAAATATAAATAAACATAAAAATGAAATTAAATTTAATATGAGAAGAGGCATAATGTTTTTCCTGTGTTTACATTAAAATTTGTTTTTTTTTTATGACTATTGCGGAAGATGTTGGCGTGAAAATTAAGATAAAAAGGTATTAAAAAAGAAAAAAATTTAAAAATAGATAACAAAATCATTTATAAAGACAGTGAAATTTTGTTTTTTTTTTTTTAATATTTAATATAAATTTATATTGAAACAATCAATTTCCTTTCCGAATAGTAGATAATAATGTTAGGTTAGGTATACATCAAAACAGATTTTATTCAATATTATATTTAGACCTGACAGAATTGTGGTATGTTGTAATATTTAGTTAATAGAATACTTCCAATCTTTCAGCAGGATTTAGCTTTTGAACGGTTGAATATATCCACCATTTGTCCTATTCTTTTACACGATTCTCACTACTCTCTAAGACCTTAGGGCAGCTTAAATAGTTCCATTGAGACTCCAATTGAAGATTCTTCTGTATTCATTGTATAGATCACTACCTGAAAAGTCATTTACTTTCGTAGTTTTTTATCAAAATGCTCCAAGTGGAAGCATAATTAGCGTCGCTAATCATTGTACTATATTTGCAAATAAATTGAGTTTTAGGTAGGTTTCTAAAGTTACTATGATAATTACCGAAATGTACAAAAATATGCCTTCATCTGTATCTTTCAAGTCATGTGAATCCAAAAAGTAGGACTTTAAATTGATACCACAAAGTTTGTCTTTTCTTAGATTCTGGATGGTTCAGACCAGTAGCTAGAGCCAAATTGAAGGTAGGGCATCAGAAATTTGAGTTGGACGTAAGTTTTGACTGCATTTAGGATACATCGATTCAGGTGAAGGGAAATTCTGTGCACTTCGTCAATATCTGTTTGTCTGCTCTTTTCCGATCAAATGCAAGAAACACCAAACCTACCATTATCTCGGTATAGCTTTTAAATTTTTTACAACAGTAGATCTTTGGAAGAAACTTTTATACCTGAGACTCTATAATACAAAGATGTTGCAGGCATATGGTATAGCCTGTCTATAGAACTGAATTTTCTAAAATTGAATTGAATATCTGAAACTCCACAGCAGTGTTGGGAGGTGGTTATGATGAAAATCCCTCCAAAATCAGAATTTTTGGGCACTTTTCCCACAGATTAAATGCATTTTCCTACATTTTTTTTTCCCCTGGGATGAAAACCTATAGCAATACACACTAGAAGGAACAACTAAAGTATTATTTCAAAACAAATTCATTTTACTGTTAACAATTTCAAATAAACTGCATATCTAACAGTTAAGCAAAAAGCTCATTCATGAGAAAGCCATCTTCCTCTATAAAAGTATGTTCGTGTTATATTCGTATTGTTCATTATATTTTGTTACTAATATGTAGTAGGGGAGTATCGTCAGGGTTGGACACCCTTTCGAATTTTGCTCATAACTAAAAAATTTCCTGAAACGTTTTCCTAGAAGCTCGTAGCGTTTCTCATCTCTATCCCCGTTCATTACTTTTTTACTACGCAGAGGCAAGCATTTTACTGTTCTAAAAAAGCACTCCAGGGACCGGATTCACTAACTCGGAGAGTTGTGGAGTTGTGGAGATCTCCTAATTAGATATGTTATGATGAATGGTTTTGGAGATAACTGCAAAAGAAGAGAATTAGTTCTTCTTCAGATAAAAAAAATGACCGTTTTTTTGGAACATAAATGGACATATTTGCAACTCATCGTTATGAAACTCACTTTTCAGGACAAAAATCTTCACAACAGAGTACTAATGGATGTGAAACAAAAAACGGAAGAAATATATGCAAAATATAGGAACTGGGGTTTATATGACCCAAGTGCAAAAATCCGTCTTTCGGTGGTAAAAAGTCAGTTATGAAGTTAAAATGATCAAAAAAAAACTACACCATTCGATTACCCGCTTCTCCCTCTTTAATTTGAATATCAAACATGACGTATTTTGAACAACCCCCCACCCCATGAACAAAACTTGCACACACAAGTAAATATAGGCCCATAACATCCATAGACATAAATTTTGTTTACAATATTTCTTAAAAAAAAAAAAAAAAAATTAATCACGCGGTAATTCTTTAACTTCTGATTAACCCGTCGGCGTTTTTGCTGTTGTTGTTGTTGTTTCTCTTTGAATAATGTACGCATGCCAAATGATCCTCATCGATCATTTTTCGGTAAAATAAAATCCGCTAAAGTTTTGAAAACGGTGTTAAACGACGTGGTAAATGTCATGTCAGAGGAACGTTCTCTTTACATGGATAATTGATTAGATCCCGACCCCATGATATCCGAAATGTTTTGAATTTTTTTCTATTTTCGACCAATCATTCGGAATTCCGGAACTCATCACATTGCATGCGACTTGACTTGACGACTTGCCTTAAATAGTGAGTGAGTGAATTAGTGACTGACTGGTGGCAGCAGCGTGATATCGTATTGAAAACAAACCTCTTAGCTGTCTAGCGAGTAGCGCCCTATTGTTGGAAGATATAAAAAAAAAAAAAAAAAAATCTGAACTAGCCGGGAAGTGGCTCATGGAGTTGGTCAATTTTTTTTCTGTCCCTCCTTCGCCATCCGTCAGCGAGCTTTAAACTTGAAGAGGAAATTCAATAGAATTTTTCAAAAATTTATAACAACTAAAAACGGACTGCCGCCATTATCATCATCATACTGAACTACACTATTCCGTCATACATATTCAGTTGGTTTGATACTGCTGTGCTGGCTGGCTGACCCCCCTTTGTTGTTGTTGTTGTTATTACTTTTCTTTCTTGATTGAGCGATCAATCAAACAATCGATGATGAGGCTGTAATACACGCGGTCGAGTTTTTTTTTGTTTTTTTTTTTTTAATGGTGGAATGACGATGAGTTTTCAAAGAGCTTTTTTTTTTTTGAACAAAATAAAGTTATACAAAGAAGTCATCGTTTTGATTGTCGCCGTCTAGTTTCTCCTTTTCGACTGCGCGAGCAGCTATAGAACTATATTCATCGTCCCACGGGAATTTGTTAACTGTGGGTGGAGATTATTAGTTGATTTCTGTTTTTTTTTTTTTTTTCTTTTTCCCTTCACTGCCTCACTGCCACTATAAAGAAGATAAGAAATCTGACCAAGGGGATTAAAAAAAAATGTGTGTTTTTTTTTTTTTAATGTAAATGCAAAGTCATCAACAGGTTGATTTCTATAGAACTAGATGAGAAAAAGCGTTATATATAGGTACTCCGCTTTGACGGCTCTGTGGAATTCAAGGAAATAGACACAGCGGGGTGATGATAGACTAGACTTGCTCATTTCCGTCACAAAACGAAGAAAAAAACTAACAAATTCTTAAACCGTCATCAAATTTCTAAATGGAACGCGTCATAAGGAGATAAGGTCATTGTAGAAGCTAAGACCAGATTTCTACTTCTTCTTCTTCTTCTTCAACTAGATCAGAGAGATCGTGGTCGATTTTGGTTAACATAAGATTTCTATATATTTGAAGAGGGATAACAAAAAAAAAGGAAGGTAAAGAGAGGGGCATTAATTACTGCACAAAGAATTGTGATTGACTGCGTCACTTTTCAATTAGATAACACTTTGGAATTTGGCTTCGTGATGTATGAATTGATAAGTACCTGTACAACAGGTGATATTGTCTGTAGGTGTGGCCGTTGTTGGGATACCTAAACTTTTTTTTTTTTGTCAATATTATCTCCGAGGTGGTGTTCTATGTGGTTTTTTTACGTTATTTGTTTTCCTGAGGGGGGGGGGGGGGGGGGAGGGTGGTATAATAAACCATTTTAACCCTGATTAGATTGTTTTCTCTTCCCCGGCTGATAATTTTTTTTTATATTTTCTCCTTAAAAGGAATTTTTATGATGGTGGATTTCCATAGTGTGTTTTTTTATTTTATTTTATTTGAATTTGGAGTGATTTAAGTGATGTTAAGCTGCTTCTTAAACTACTGGTGGAAAACAATATACAATTTATGCCAGTATAACAAATTGCATTACAACTATCAAGTTCAGTCGGGCTATTGGGCACCTTTAATTAATGTTCCGGTTTGTATCCGGGTTCAAGTGAAATCGGGTACCCGGGTACTCGATTTCAAGATTTTTGGTTCTAATTTTACTCGGGTACCCGGGTACCTGATGTCAGGTTACCCGGGTATCCGGATATAATCGATTGTTGATTCCAAATATCCGGGAATCCGGGTACAATCAGTTCTTAATTTTTTAGTACTCTGGTACATTACTGAATTCGTGAATTCAGTCATAATAAAAGAATTTAATTCTTCTACCCAAATTGCGCTTTGTCTGATTTTCCATATTAATTAACCAAATTATTTTTACAATACCCGATTCCAAGAAATCGATTCCTCACTACTCGATTCCAAAGAATCGATTCCTAACAACCCGATTCCAAAGAATCACAAAATTGTAATAAGATCTATACAGGGTGTCCCGTAAGTGGTGTTATATCCAAAGGCAACTGATAGGTTATGCTTAGACGAGCAAAAACTTTCATGGGTGGGTGGAGAGGTATTATAATGGTTTCCGAGATAACAGGACTTTAAGATATTTAGGTATGTTTTTAAAAATCACCCTGTAACTTCTGAACGTTACACCCTGTGATGATGATTTAAAACTTTTTCAATTGATAATTGTTGCGCCTTTCTAGTAGTCTCTAAATTTTTCCTCTCCTCTCCTCCGTTTTGAAGTTAAGGCTCAACAAAATTGAAATTTCGGAATTATAACTCGTTTTTTTTTTTTTTTATTTAACTACTATTTTTATCAAAAAACATGTCATCACTACCAATTTTTCATAATGGATTTAAGAAGCCCAAAATCTTAGCTTTAAAATGACTTATCGCACTCTGTACTGAAAATGTAACCCTTTCTACGGTTCCAGCGAAAATGACTGAAAAAGGTGTCATTTCCAAAAGACAATTGTCTACTTTCTGGCACTTATTGAGTTTTTTCAGCCATTTCAGCTGGAGATGCTTAAGAAAAAGTGTAAAAAACACAAAAAGCGTTGCATTTTCGGTACGGAGTGTGATAGGTCATTTTAAAGCTAACATTTTAGGCTTTTTAAGTCCAATATGAAAAATTGGTATTCATGACGTGTTTTTTGATAAAAATAATAGTTAAATAAAAAAAAAAACGAGTAAACATTCCGAAATTTAAACTTTGTTGTGCCATAACGTCAAAATGGAGAAGAGGATGGAAAAAATATAGATCATTGGAAATGTCCAACGGATGTCTATCTACCAAAGATTAAACCATCATCATAGGGTGTAACATTCAGAAGTTACAGGGTAATAAAAACATATCCAAATATCTTTAAGTCCCGTTATCTCGGAAATTGTTAGGATCCTTCGCCCCTTCCCCCCCTCACCATACAATTTTTTGCTCGTCTAAGCATGACCTATCCGTAGCCTTTGGATATGACACCACTTACGTGACACCCTGTATATATGTAGTCACCTCTTGTAATGTCTACTGGGATTTTGAATGTCCACAGAATGTGAGTAGTATGTACCATGCGCAGAAGTTTTGAAAACTTTTCTGTAATTAAAATAATTTTTGGCTCATGTGGGCAACATCAATAAATACCGTTAATAATTATTGGTACGAAAGCGTTTCATTCATTGCGGTATCAGCCAGTATATCTGTATATAATTACGGCGTTAGTCAAAGTGATGGAACCGTTCAACATGAACACGTTTATTGCAGAAATTTATGTGAAGCCTGCAATTTGAAATTACACGAATCAGTCGAGAAGATTACATCGCGGGAAAATTGTTTTGGAGTATTTCATAATATGTATAACAATTTCAGTAAATTAAGTATAAAAGAAAAAAATTTAAATAAGGAAGTTTTTCACATAACCGTTATCTTTTATTGTTCACATATCATATTCTTTAGTAGGTCCAGCATTAAGGGATATTTATAAAAAAATATTTAAAATCTAGCTAAATATGTTTACTTCTCCTACGTCAATGGAGGAGCAGTAAAAGTAATGCTTTTTCATCAGAAATAATACTATGAATGATCGAAGATTCGTCTTCAAGCGTATATGTTCTACACAAACTGAAACCGGGATGACCCCTTTCTGACCTTAGTTTAACCAAAATATAAGGATGAGTTGATTGGTTCGGCAGGCAAAAAAAAAAGGCATAATAAACTATCTTGTAAATAAATCCACCCGCAGCTTGTGAAATTATTATATACATATTTTTTTGTTAAGTCCCCCTGGCATTTTTGCATTTATTTTTGGAATGGGTCGTCGAAAGATAAAAATGGTTATAATCAATTTCATATAGTTTTTTATATTTCAAGGTATTCTTCAGCACATTAAAAACGTCTCGGACTAATCGTTTTCCCAGTATACGTACCTATATAAAAAAAATCTGTAAATTTTCATATGGCAATCCTACGAAAGGGTTGCTCAATTTACTCCCTTTATTGAAATTGTACTGTAATTACTGCACATTCAAAATTTGAGATCTTTATGAGAAGGCGCTAATCTGTACCAGAATGATATAAATGATTTGTTTTTTTTTTTTTAATTTTCGTATGGCAATCCTTCGAAATTTTTACTAAATTCTACAATGCGGTCAGTCTGATGTGTAACGAGACAGCAGCGAAAACGTGAACATTCTTCAAAAAAAAAAGTATACTTATAGTACCCTTTATACAGGGTGTTTCGTCCATGGTGGTCCATAGGACAGGAGGTGATAGTAGTCACCTAGTCAAACAAATAATTGTATGGCAAGAGGGCTGCAGCATCTCAACCATTTCGAAGTTATAGGGTGATTAAGAAAATATGCAAATCTTTCACAAAATATCCTGTATCTTCAAAATTTCAAGGATTATGATCACTTACAGAGCTCCCTACGACTGCTCTACCAGCCTCGTACTCCGCTCTAATTAGGAGTTTTTGAGGTCTAAACTAAAGATAATTTGTTCCCTTAGTGACTGAAAATACGTCATTTTTAAAAAAAAATATCGTCTAGTTTCGGTATGACCTGAATAGGTGATGAGCTAATAACTGTTCAACAGCTACAGTTAGCACATAGGTATAATAGGTAAAATTAAAGAGAGAGTTTTTATAAAAAAAAAATACGCTAAGCACCTTTTTGTAAAAAAACAAAGTGGCTAAAGCCAATAAAAAGGTAAGAACATCCGTGGGGAGAGGAGTACGGGGAGCTCTGTGAGTGATCGTACACCTTTTGTGAAAGATTTGCATATTTTCTTAATCACCCTGTAACTCCGAAACGGTTGATATGCTGCCGCCCTCTTGTCATACAATTTTTTGTTTGACTAGGTGACTACTATCACCTCCTGTCTTATGGAGCACCATGGACGAAACACCCTGTATAAAGGGTACTATACCTATACTTTTTTTTTTTTAAGAATGTTCACGTTTTCCCCGCTGTTACTCGTTACCTACATATCAGACTTACAAAAAAGTGTTTATAGAAAAAAGAAAATCTAGGGAATTGTCTTTTTCAATGTTTTTGTCGTAGGATCAATCGTTGAGGAATTATTTAAAAAAAAAAAAATTTTTTTTTGGTACCTTTAATCCAAGATGGCGGTCCGTGCAGAATCCCCCCAATGGTGAAAACTTGGATTTTTCATCCCCCCCCCCCTCCCGCCGCCGTATGACAAAAAACCCTACTGACTGAACTATTGAGGTTATCCAAGAATCGAGCCAATTTATCGCATTTTCATATGACACAGGCAATGAGTCATTAATCTGAACAAGTGGGTAATCGGATAGAGCAATGGTGAACACGCCGGCTGGGGTAGGATTTCCCATTTGAGTATTTTTAAGTAGGTTTTGACCGGTCTTGCAACATACTGCCGAGCGTTGTCATGCAGTATGCGGTATGGCAACTCTATAAAGTTGAAATATGATAAGACCACGTCTACATTGTTCCAATTTTGATTTTGTTGTACTTATAGTGCTCGTTCAGTTCTGTTATATTTTCAAACCTGGATATGAACTTACTCAATTTGATGAAAGCGAATGTTTTATAAGAAATATACGTTTCCTATTAATTCGTGATCGCTTATTCTGATTGATGTTCATAGATTAAAACTTGCACGAGTGTTGATTTATGTTCGTATGACTCTCTTATTTCCACTTTACTTATTTGTAGGTGTTAGCATTTATGGCTCCTTGTGATGTGATTCTTATCCTTGGAACGCAGGCAAACATCACGCAGAAGTAAGTTATAAGGCAATTCAATTAAGTGACCGCAATGAACGTAGGCATCGGAGCCATGACGAAGAAGTTGTCCGACTTTCCAACTTTACCGCAATTACCGTACGTTGACATTTCACAGCTGATTACACTATTTTGTTTGTTTTAAAAATTTGTATGCTGAACATCATGACCTTCGAAGAAAATTTAATTATGGAGGTGAAAGAATTGAAAAATAATAACTTTGTGGTCTCAATTTATTATTAATACAGTTAATAAAACTACTCTTGAAATTTCATCTTGACGCAGTCACCAATGGCCATTGTGTTCATCATGTTGGTGGCTACGATTATGACACTTCATCACGGCTTTTGTGCGGGGTCCGGGGTGCCTGTTATGCATTCTGTTTAAGCCATTAATGTTCGTTCATATTCGTTCTAGATTGCTTGGGGTTGTTCGTCCCCATTCGTCTTTGCTCTTATATTGTTTGTGTTGTTTGCGTGTTAGTTTATATTATTGTACCTATTTGTATCATTTTCGCCTACTTATGTTCGAATTAAATTTATGGTTAAAAATATTAATTATGGGTTTTATGAACGGTTTCAATGCCTAACTAAGTAGTTAGGAGCTAAAGTACACGAA
Organism: Dioctria rufipes; assembly: GCA_963924295.1. Lineage (NCBI taxonomy): Eukaryota > Metazoa > Arthropoda > Insecta > Diptera > Asilidae > Dioctria > Dioctria rufipes. The sequence continues at coordinate 200,419,183 of OZ002742.1, forward strand.
AATTTTGATTTTTTTTTTATCTTCTGGTGAAGATTTTTTTTTTTTTTCATTTAATGATGTTAATACATGTTTGTCTTGCCTATAATTGACCGCAGTACATCCATAAATATGTTCAAAAACTAAACCCTAAAAATACCAGAGATTTCGTAGCAATATACGGTAGTTCCTTACCTCCAGTAACTACACAGGAGATCGCTCAGGTAGATAACGTCTCCTTTGAAAGTAATTTCCGCAAAACCACTATAAACCTAAAGAGAAGAGAAACAAAAATAAACACACAAATTCTGGACTGTTTTTTTTTAGGTCTTTTTTTTTTTAATGAAAGAAAAAAAGAAGAATTTTACCATCCCGCAAATTATGCTAAACACGCAGCTAAACTCACGAGGTTATCCGTGTTTATGTCTGGACACTGGACACTGGGCTTCTCTATATACTATACATAATATAGTCAGTCTCAGTCTGTAGTCTCACTATTGACTGAGACACCACACATGTGGTGCCTGCCTTGATGAAAATGGTTTTAGTTTCGTATGAGAGTCAGTCGTTCATCATCGCGAAAACCTTTAAAACTGGCATGAACTCGACTTCTGAATTTTATTCTACTCTCGTGTGTCCATTTTTTTTTTTCGCGTGTCCGTCAGTAGTACGTACCAACCAGATCAGTACCATTGGTTTCCCTTGATTTTGAACTGTGATTGTGTCACTTGTGGATGTCGCACAATGATAGAGAGCAAAACAACTTTATTATACTTGTTAGTTGAAGTGTGACAGAGATAAAAGATATATGTAAGTCAGACGACGACGATTGACTGGTTTTTTTTTGTTCTTTTACTTAGTTCTTGCTCTTTGTTGTTTGGTGACCACTACCTGTTTTGCATTATATCCTATGAATTACATTATTTTCGCTGCATACATGTTTTTCATCCAGTCCAAATAAAGGTCACCCATAAGAAATTATAATTCCATCGCGCAGCATTACTTTGTTAACTTCTGACCTGAAGAATTATATTCAATACCTACACGCGCCTAGACTAAACGTGAGCAATAATAAGTTTTCCGCATATGCGCACTGCTGTGCTGCCTTCATAATAATAATAATAATAATATGCGCCGCTGCGCGCCAACTGTTGGACAGGTCTTGATTTGCGCGGTGCATCCGTAATTGAATTAAAGACGCCGACAGTGCCATCTACGGCTTCCTAAATGGTCTCTATCAAGTCCTACATTATGGCTTGGGACAAATTAAATTATATGCGCGTGCTCGCGACAATTTTCCTTCTCCTCTTTTTGATGTCAGTCAGGGAATTGTTTGTGTAGTGCGGTCGGTGATACTTTCTGCTACTGCGCTGCTACCTTATATTTATTACAGAGTGTCCGTGTGTATGTGGCTTGAGTGCGCTCTTTTACTGGCTTTTATTGGTCATCTATCTAACTCTGTTTCTGTTCAGCCGGTAGGCAGTTTGTAGAAATCTCCGATTTTATTCTTCAAATTATCTTGCATTGATGCTGCCTTTTAAGATTCGCGAATCTCCAGATAAGGTAAACAATGGAATCATAATTTTCCGGGAAAGAAAATGTTTTGCATTTGAAACTGGTGTAGGTACATACATATATAGGTAGCCGTAGTAGGTATATGTAAGGTGTATGCAGCAGGCTCTGTATGAAGATAAATACTTGCAGTCGAGATTGGAAGAGATAAAGTTGCACCAGTAAGTTGTAGCTATGTACCTATATATGTATATTTTGCGAGGATAGTTAGTTCTTTAGTCGGCAAAATTCTTTGTCCAGTGAAAACCATTACGAATTATGTTGTATATACATATATGCGTCTAAGGAAGACAGGAATCTTGTCGAACAGAGTTGACAATATTATTTTTTACCTTTCTGATTTGTTTTTTTTTTTCGTTTGCTGTAATTTAGACTAATGGTCACAGGAAAGCTGGATGATATTCATTTTCATGGCAGTAGAATGACATCATTGAACGGAGAATTCTTAAAAGTATAATTGCCATTCAATTTTGGGTTTCTACTATCGAGAAAATGGGTAAAGTTAGGGATTACCTACTGTATAATTTCGGGGATGAAAATCTTACGGAAAAAGTAAAATATCCGTTCTTGAAAAGTCTGGAATCCCGGAACATAAAATCGCAATACTGGAAATTCCGGAATTCACAAAATTTTGAAAATCCCAAAATTCTTATAAAAGTTTATATATTCTACTGCCTTAGCTTCCTTGATGGTTAAACCGTTAAACCCAGTTAGGTAATATACATATGTATGTATGATTCCCTGCTTCTGCTCGGATTTAAGATTTGGACGGATCTCGGAACCCGAAATCCCGGTATATTGCAAAAAATGAAAATCAAAATGATGTTCGGCATTTTTATTTAAAATATTTTCTAGCTTTCCGGAATTTTTAGGTTTTGGGTTCCGAGTTTCGGGATTTTTGAGGTACTATATTCTGAGTTTCAGGATTTCGATTTTTGGGTTTCAAATTTTGTGCAAAATTGCCCAGAAATGCCTAATAAATTTTTTTTTCTTATTGAGCTACATACACAGATGGCCAAAATAATAGGTAAGATTGAAATAAAAAATTCTTTACTCTATTGAATACTCTAGAAAACACTTATTTCGATGCTTTGTCAAATTACATCCATTTTTTCATATGGTAAAGCCGGTTCCTCTGCGAATTTGGTACAGTTAGTTTACAAATTTCAAAAAATGGTCTTATGTCATGTGGTCAAAATAATAGGCAATTTACTCTAAACTTATTTCTTTCTGTGTATACTACTCGTTGATTTTAAACTCTCAGGGCCATATTCACCAATCCATTTAATTGAAATTTAATTTGTGTTTTAGTACTCCCGGTAGAGAGGGTTGTGACCCACTTAAATCAAAATTAAAGTTATATAATCGTTATTATAACATAAAATTACCCAAATTAAGTTTTAATTTAATTTTTAAGTGTGCACTAACCCTCTTTTACGGGAGTAATAAAACAGAAATTAAATTAAATTTTAATTAAATGGCTTGGTGAATACGACCCTTATTGTTATTTTTCAAAAGTGAGTTCAATTAAATTATTTGTAAACAAAATTAAGTTGTCCTATCGTTAATTACTGCTTTTAGAACAGTGAGTTTCTTCGGAAGAAACGAACGTAAAATTATTAAAAAATTAAGAGAAAGTTGCAAAACGTACAAGTTTATTGGCAAATTTATTGAATCGGTCAAATGTGTTAAAACCCACAGAAGCACGGGAAACCGGAGGTTGACCTAAGAAAATGTCGACTACCATGGATGACCGCATAGTACTAATGACAAAAAAAAAGAACCGTTTATTTTATCAAGAACAATTTCTGCGGCCATAAAGAATGAAATCGGAGCCTTAACTGTTCGAAGAGGTCTCCAGACAAAAAATTATCTGGTAGAATTGCCCGGAAAATTCCTTTGCTAAGGAAACCAAATATTAAGGCACGAAAAGAGTTCGCTTTACATTTTAAAAATCACTTCAACAAAATGTTTAGGAACATTTTATGGAGTGATGCAACCAAAATTAATTTGTTTGTTTCCGAAATAGCAACCGTAATGTGCGAAGACCATCAGGAAAAGAAATTTCATGTTTGTTGTACCAAGAAAACGGTCAAACATGGCGGCGGAAATATAATGATATGGGGTTGCTTTTCTTGGTACGGAGTCGGTTCAATGTTCAAAATGAATGATATTGTAATGTTATTTTTACTAAATAAAAAATTCCTCCGGCCGAGCGGTAAAGAGGGGGAGCAGTTTTGTTCCAATATTTGGAAACCTTCCTTAAGAAACTAACAATTTAAGAAATGCTATGACTTAGTATAAAATATATATAATGTTAGCAGTAAAACTAGTTTAGAAAATAATGTTGTTGTATCTGACTTTGTACTCACCTGATCAATGTTTGACAATTGATTCACTTGGCTCTCTGTTGAGGTGTAGGATTGGGATATTATTTATTCCAGTCGAGACCCAAAATAAAGTGAGGTTAGTACTTCTGACTGCAGTCGATACCCATAGAAAAAATCTGTATTACAGTCGAGACCCTCAATAAAGTGCTTTTTGTTAGTAATTTATTCTTACTGCAGTCGCTACCCACAATAAGAGTCTTTATTTTACTCGCTTATCAAAACAAAACTCTTAATCCAGTTGAGACCCAGAACAAGAATATTTATTTTAATCGTCATCTAAACAAAGTATTTGATTTGTTAAAAAAAATTATAAAACTGGGAAATAACACTAGGAATAGATAACTACTTGATCACTGCACTGCAAAACTGAAAAAGAGATCGAGTCAAGTCAGATTGCTGTTTATATAGCCAGAGCAGACCTGTAAAGTACTTAAGTACTAGTAACAGTACCAGTACCTGGACTTGTACTTGAAAATTTTTAAAGTACCAGTATCGGGACTTGTACTTGAAATGTTTTTAAGTACCAGTACCGGGACTTGTACTTAAAATATTTCAAGTCCATAGGTACTGGTACTTTACTGGTACTTGTACTTGGAATTTTACAGGTCTGAGCCAGAGTTTGCGCACGGCACCGAAGAACGGTAGTCAAAGGCACATGGCAACAATATTGCCATAGCAACAATAACCCAGCATAGCAACTGCCATGACCCAAGGAGCAATACAAAAGTATCCTCGAAGAAATCATGTTGCCATATGCAGAAGAAAATATGTCACTGAGGTGGCATTTTCAACAGAACAATGATCCTAAGCATTCATCCAAATTAGTGAAGGCATGGCTTAAGGATGATAAAGTCCACACGATAAAGTGGCCCCCTCAATCCCCTGATCTCAACCCGATTGAGAATTTTTTGGGTGAATTGAAGAAAACCCTGGCAAAGCAACAATTCCACGCAAAAACAAGAGCTGTGCGAAGCAGTTCCAGCAGCCTGGTATGCAGTTCTAATTGAAAAGTGCCAAAAATTAGTTGACTTCATGCCCAGGCGAATTAGCGAGGTCATTGCTAATAACGGAGGTCACTCTGGATTTAATTACTTTTTTTTATTGATAATTATAATTTAACGAAGTTTTTTTCTCTTTTACCTATTATTTTGGCCATCCCTGTACATACATGAGATCAATATTTTTGAAGACTTATCTCATTTTTCTATACTATATATGTAGGTCTACGATCGAATGTAGTTCCAGCTTTTTCGTTTGCTTCCTCCTAGTTTCCTTGCAAGGAATATGGAACCAAAATTGATTAGACGCCCACGCATATTAAAAAGAAGTTCGTTCCATTTTTGCATATATGAATTATTCAAAAAGATTTTCTTTCATTCATCTTATTTCTTGTGTAGGTATAGTTACAATTTAGTAAAAATTCCAGCAATTTCACAAATAAATTTACTCGGTGCAAGCGAAAACACAACTGCGAGCACTTGAGTCCACAAAGGAAACAAGAATGAACTTGAAAACATACGTTGCACCTTCCAACAAATTTTTGTTCGGGATGAATCTAGCATGGGTTAAAAATTTTTAAGCTTTTTAATCTTTTTGCAGTAAGTTTTATTGCTTCTGCAAGCCTTCACGTGGAAGTTCTTACCAGATTTTCCTCTAGGTTACTTATTAATCAAAAAGGCAACAGTTCATCTATGTATAGACCATCGCATAAAGCTCTTCAGGCTCTTCTATTCGATTAACTTAATTTAGGGCAGTCACTTGTAGCTGCATATATCTAGTGTAGTTCTGCCGGGTGAATAAACTTGAGTTTTGAGCAGTTTTTGGTAAAAATCCCAGTTGGTTAGTTTAGGCATTCTGTACTCTTAACGCGTGCTAGATTTGGCTTGTATATCCAAACTGTTGTGTGTCTATGATTAGACATGAGAAATCTCGTCCGATATATGTACGTATACGTGCCAACTACATTCATTAAAGTTAGTTTATTACCTCGATTTAGTATACTTCGAAATAATTAGTGTAGTATAAAATAGTATAGATACTCACCCCTGACGTTCGTACCATGTTGTGATACATATCAAGTGATATGCGTTAGAATAAAATCCTAACATGAGCTATTTTCCTCTTTTTTTTTCAGAAACTGATGAACCTTTTAAGCTCTAGAGGTTCATTTTCTACTAATTTTACTCTAGCCATGACTACAATGGCCTTGGGATTAACTCATTTGTAGCCTCTTTTATCTATACCCTTTCGAGCAGTTTCTCTGATAATGGGCTTGCTCCTGGAACCAATAGCCTTGTGTACTGAGATTTTTATGTCTACAAGTTTTTGTATTCTTTTAAGGGTTTGATCTGTCTTGTCTAATGATTGACTTTTTCTATTGCCGATGTTGAGGATTGAGGATCGTTAGTTGGAGATTCAATTGTCTTTAGAAAACAATCTTCAACCTTTCAACCTTTTGTAGCTTAGTAATCTACTTAGAGCATTCGTTTTATAACCGGTGGTTTTACACCCTTTCGCAGTACAAGTGCGGATCTCATCCAGCTTCAGCCTCACGTTCTGATCGTTTTCGCGGTGTGATCATGTTCAAACTCCGTGAAGTCCTCGAAGCTATTTGAGAAGTAGTAAATAAAAATTTTTTGGTCAAGAAATTATAACTTCTTTTTTAAGATTAGACTTCTACCAGGGCTTCAACTCCTGACCATGCTATGTTGTCATATACTGATAAGCATACAGTTGAGAACTAGGCACTTTGGTTTGAGGGTGGATTTAAAAAATGTAAGATTTTTTTTTGTGACTATCAGAACGGTCAACAATACATGCGTTTCATTACTTAGTCGGTGTTAGTATTAGTATGTTACACTAAACATAGACCAAACACCAGATAAAATGACATGCAGTGCGACATAGAAAAAAAAATATAAAAAACTAAATTAAATCTAACTAAAAAAATTAAATATTATATAGACGTTTGTTTAAGACATGCTTAGAGTCATCAACAACAAAATGCTCAGTCAAATTATTAACAGCAATGCACATGCGATTAATAGGTTCATACATGTCAAAGTTAGATCTTGAGGAGTTGACATGCAATAGACATAGCCTTCTTAAATTGTGTCTATTATCACGGAAAGAGATTTTGTCAAGTAACAACGGGGAATCAACATTCGCGTTTAAGAGTTGGTGAATAAAAGTTACATCGGCAACCATGCGACGTTTCTCAAGTGAGTGCATGTTCAAAAGCTGCAAGCGATCCTCATAGGATGGAAGAATCAATGAATTATTCCAGGGTAGGTGCCTGAGAGCAAATCGTAAAAAGTTTCTCTGAACAGACTCGATGCGCTCGATGTGTGCACCGTAAAAAGGAGACCAGACCTGGCTAGCATACTCAAGAAGTGGTCTCACAAAGCAAATGTACAAACGCAATATTATGGTAGGATTTGAAAACTCTCGGGACCAACGTTTTATAAAACCCAGCATAGAACTACTCTTTGATGCCACGTAGTTTATGTGGGAGATAAAATTCAATCTGTGGTCACATTTGACACCCAAGTCATAGACAGAGTTCACGCAGCGAATAGAGGAATCCGAGAACTCATAATCATAAGTGATTGGTGTTTGATTTCTATGGAAAGTTTTAACCTCACATTTGTCGATATTGAGTTCTAAATTATTGCTCTCGCACCAATTGTAAAATCTTTCAAGGTCACCCTCCTGTACCTGTTCACAATCGTGAACAGATTAAATCTGAGCGAAAAGCTTAATATCGTTAGCATAAATCAAGACCTTACACAGTACCTCACAACAGAGACAATGTCGTCAATAGACAGAATAAAGAACAACGGGCCCAAATGACTCCCTTGAGGTACGCCAGACGAAGCCTTCAAAACTCTAGAGATGGAATGGCGAAATAAGATTTGGTATGTTCTGTTATCTAAATAAGACTGTCCATTTTAAAAATGTTAAGGGAAACCCATACTTTACTAAAGTCTGTATAAATGCGATCTGTCTGATAGCCTTTTGTCAACCCGCCAATGGTATCCGAGACAAATTCCAGCAAGTTAGTAGTTGTAGACCTGCCCGAAATAAGCCCATGTTGGTTTGAAGAGAGCAAATTCTTACAGGAAGTTGATAGTTGACAGTAAATGATAGATTCGAATAATTTTGGCATGCAAGATAATTTTGCAATAGGCCTATAGTTAGAAATTTCATTTTTACTACCTTTTTTGTGGATAGGTATGATAAAAGAGTTATGGGGTCTTACTGTACGTAAAAGTAATTTACTTTAATATGGCTTTCTGTATACGGCTTTTATTTGGTCCATGCTATGAGTTTCCTTAACTTACATACTATGGGAAGAGTATCCCCAGGCTTAAACTTTCAGCTATTTCGTTAAAAGTAATTTGAGAAATTGGCCGGGAGGAAAGTACTGCTTTATGGGACTCTCTGTATTTGCCCTGCTCCCTTTGGTACTACATATCTTCTTAAAAGCAGAATCGACAAAGCTACTTTTAGACTTTCCTGCAGTGTTACAAATCTCTGAAGTTGTTTTTTTTTTCTTATGTGCTTGATGGACAAGCAAATTGAATCTAGTTTTTACTAAAGCCTCATTTTCACTAATATAAATTTTCTTACCCGACAAGTTTTGAAACAAGTTGGCAACATTTTTTATAAGTGGAAACGCTATATGAAAATTCAGACACATGTTGACAACTTGTTCGATGTCGGCTTTAAAAACTAGAGCAGAATTTATTGGGTGAGTTTTTCATTTCAGTGGAAACGCTCATTTGTTGTGTTGGCTAAACTCGTGGAAGACAATGAAGTAGAGTTGGCGAGAATTTATTTAAATGGAAACACTTGTAAGTTTAAGCTAACATGTCGGCTCCTAACAAGTACACAACATGTTACCGAACAAGTTGGCAGAATTTGTATTAATGGAAACGAGGCTTAAGGAATATTGAAATTTCTGGTTTCGATTTGACTAGGACGCGATAAGTTTAAAAGATCTTCATCGTTCTGAATGTTTAAAAAATATAAAATCCTTATGTTTTTAAATATACGTATACAGACATATTTTCTTCACCCATACCTTGATAGAGCATGCGCACAAGGATTAATTTCCTCTAAAAACGATCTCTCTCAAACAAACATTCTCAAAATCATGATCGGCTAAATGGAAAATATTTTCCTCTCATTATTTTTTGACATTCTTCTCTTGATTTATTCGTTCACAAAAATATTTATTCCATTGTGATCCTATCCTTGAAGGCTTAAAAACTTCCCAAAAAAAAAAAAAAAAAAGGCGGATAGGTATATAAAAACGAAAGGAAGACATTTTTTGGACTTACCTGAATTTTTCATCTGTGATTCAGATTCTTTTGTATGTCGCACAACAAATGCCGTGGATTGAGATGGTACAGGTCGACGACGACGGGTTTGAATTCCATTCATGACGATGATGATGATGATGATGCAGCACAATGCTCCTGCATGGTAGTCATGGAGCTCTATGTGATGATTATCATGAAAGGAATTGATTGATCGTACGTGGAAAATGATGAGGAGGATCAGCCGATAGTAGGCTGAAAATTTTTGTCACAATGCACTTGTTGTGTTCTTGTCAAACTATATTCATGTGTCGAAACAAAATCAAAAAGAAGAAAAATATAAAATGAACCGGACCGGAAGTAATCATTCTTTTTGTTTAAAAAAAAAATATATTCAAACATTCCAGAGACATTCCAAAAATACTTTTCTGTGTCATTCTCGGTGGTGGTGTGGTGTTACATAAATATTCATAATTTTTATAGCATTTCCCCTGGCGACGAAAACCTTTGAGGAAAAATAATAATAAAACAATTCAGGAATCGTGTGTTGCTGCCTACACTCGAATCGATGCGGCACCATTGCTAGATCGTTTCTTTTGTTTCTTCATTTAAGTACCACCATCAAATTGGTGCGCGATTCGGTGCGGTGCGGCGCAGACGCAAAGTCATCACGATCCATTTTGCTTCACTACCATGCCACCTTGCGGACAAGATCCACGAGTCCAATAAACTTTTCTGTGATAATGATATCGTGATGAAAAATCGTAAACATTCAAGAGATACTCCATCAATGAATTTTCGCCTCCATACAACTGTTTTTGCTTGTTTTTTCTGGTTTTTGATTCTGTTTTTGTATTCCGAAATAATTGCGTTTTTGTGTGTGTGTATTTGTGTGTGGGAATTAATCAATTCTAACGTAACTACAAAGCTAAGAGTTGAAGAAAGATTTGAGAAAAGATACAAATTAACCAGATGTTCAGCTTACAAGCGAAGCTATCTTAATCCAGTATAAGTTTGGGCGGCGGTAAGTACATATATGTTAAAAAAATCTCACCAACCTTCTTTTACTCTTGAGGACAAATTTTCCATTTTGGATAATCCGTTGGAAATATTCAATTAGAAAAAAATTTCCTAAGCAATTGCCTAGATTTAAAGAGGTATTTAAAGATGGAGGGTGGATGAAAAATGAAATTGCTAGTGTCACGACACAGCGCTCTGCTACTGCCCTCTGCCTTTGAAATTTCGTGTTCAATCTGATACCTTACTTGGAGTTGAATCTGTTGAGTTGGCAGTTGGCATACATGGCGGCGACGACGACGACGACGCGACGAGATAAATTTTGCGATTCCTCTCTTAAGACGTGGGCCTTGGAGGATACTCTATGTTAGCGCCTCTCATAGACGACGACGCATTGAGTTTACCTTCTATGGCCGTTCGACCCGACCTGTCTTGTTCCCCCCGCCTGTTCACCAGCCCCATTCTCAACCCACCCGCCCGCACGAATGTGCCGGTATATTATTTTTAGAACAATGTCGAGTTTTTGTTTACGATTAAAATTCAAAATCGAGAGTCAATTGGTAGTAAATAAATGAAATTTTATGAACAAACGAAAATGAAAGTGCGCCTTAATTATCTACTGCTGTTACTCCCCCCCATAATGTGTTTACAATTTTACAAGGTGTGTGTTTACTCTTCTATTTTCAGAAGTTTGTCAGCATGGTGACAAGTGGGAGGAAGTCATGATGGAAAATATTAATTTTACACTTTCGGTGAGTAAAATTTGAATTTTATTTTTAAATCTTTTGGATAAGCATTGACCTGTGTTATATGTATGTATGTACTGTACATATATGCCCGTGTGCTTGAATATTTTGAAAAAGTTCGTTTATTTATTAGTCAGGAAGAAAGGTGCTTTAATGTAATTCTGTTTCAGATAATTTTCATAGCAAATTTCCTTAAATAAGAGAATCTACCTATTGCACTCCACTGACACCTATACGGTGACATACCAAGTTTAAAAACAAATCCACTGACACCTATACGTCGAAATACCAAGTTTTAAATACAAATCCACTGACACCTATACGATGACATACCAAGTTTAACCACAGGACTATACAAATCAACAGAAAAGGTGTCCGTTGTCTATATAAAAAAAAAAAAAAAAACGAAATTCATAAAAAGGATAAAAAATATTCTTGACTTGGAAGGATAAGAGGATTAATTGTTAGTCTATGGACTAGTTCACATCTAAGCGGAGATTTTTACCAGGTGGAAAGGAAATTATGGTTCGAAAACCAAATGTTCTATGGGTGCTGTAGATCGAATCGATCACTATTGCTGCGTTCCTTTTCTCGTTCTGAATGAATCTGTATGAATCACTGACATGTATATAAATGGACTGCTCGTTGAACCAAAAGTGCATGAAAGCTAATGGCACCACTTTCATGTTCCTGTCTCTTTCCGTGAGAGCATACTTTCCAACTGAACTGTAACGATTCAGCGGTATTTCCAACCAAAACAGCTTTGTCAAAAACACTTCCTTTGCCTTATAATTAAAATTTAAGAATACAAATAGTCCGAAATACTTTTTTGTGGTAAATTCTATAAATCCCACTGACATGCACATATAAATAAATTCCCAAATAATTTAAATACAGCGTCAATCAGAGCATACTTTTTGAAATCAAAACTGGTGCCACATGAAACAGGAGTTCAGTCAGTCAATTTATATACATGTCAGTGGTATGAATCGACAGAACATGTCATAATTTAGAAAAGGAATGAAACAGAACCATTTCAAGTGTTTGACATTTCTTCCATTTGATAAAAGCAAGAAAAAATTCGTAAAAATTGTTGCTTATGAAAAATAAAGTCATCTTCCAACAAAGGAAACTTAAACTCAACTATTACCACCTCGTCCAAATTGTAAACAACACACATTCACGAATAAAAATTAAAATCGTTCTGCTTGAATTCGGGAAAAACTCAGGTGCATTCAAAACTATTGGGAGTCCGAAAAAAGCGATGACAGATTGAAACTAAATCGTTCGGCCCGAGAAAAAGAACGACATGGATTGAAAAAATTCATTCTGAACGATAAAAAGAAACGCAGCATTATGCGTCCAAATATAGCTTTATGACAAAATCACTCAAGGTGTTTTTTTTTCTTTTTGGAATAGATGTATGCAATCAATTCGTGTATATCCTTTACCTAATTATGATAAACGTGGGAAATTATTTTTTTCTGATAGCGCCATCCGTGTAGAGCGGAAAAAGTTCATAATAGTGAAGACATGCTTTAGGACCGCAGGAAATCTACACTTTTAATTAATTAGATTTATTACTTCAATACAAGAAAATAATGGGTGTAAATTTACAACCTTGTGTAATTTGAATTATTCACGCAATTATTGCATAATAAATAGTACAGTCAAATTCTTATTACTACCGCGAGAATTTTGAATTTGCAAATAAACGCGGAACGTATGTTGCTGAGCTGCTGCACCTGTAGGTGACAGCGAAGGTATAAATTCGGTTTACTCTTATACACTGACTTCATGAAAAGATGTCTGTCTCACTTACAGGCGCATTATATATACCCATGAAAAGACATTCTCCAGCCCCAGTAATAAAGGGTTTTCCAATAAGAGGTGTTATTTTAATTAGCCCGCTATTTCGGTAGATGTCACTTTTGGAGCTGTCATTTTTTGACATTTGACAAGTAGAAACTACGCCATTAATAAAAATGGAACGATACACGATTCAACAATGCATTGAAATTATTAAAATTCACTATAAAAATGGTGTAAATGTGGCAGAGACGGTTCGTAAAGCTCGAACATTTTTGGGTCGTCGTGAAGCACCTTGTCGGACCGCAATACAGAAACTGGTAGAAAAATTCGAGCTATCGGGACAAGTTAGTGATGTGAAGAATAAAACCCGTGCACGTCGCTCAAGAACAGCCGAGAATATTGCTGCTGTAGCCGAAAGTGTTGAAGAAAACCCAGGTTTGTCCATTCCTCGTCGTTCTTTGGAATTAGGCATTCCACAAACGTCATTACACCGTATTTTGCATAAAGATTTGGGTCTTAAGGCTTATAAAGTTCAGTTAACACAAGAACTCAAGCCGGCCGATCATCGACAACGTCGAGTCTTTGCTGATTGGGTCCTTTAAATGCATGGAAATGATCCGAAATTCCATCGAAAACTCATCTTGAGTGATGATGCCCATTTCCACCTCGATGGCTTCGTCAATAAGCAAAATTGTCGCATCTGGGGCTCGGAAAACCCAAAAGTTATTGTTATAAAGCCCCTCTATCCTCAACGTGTGACTGTTTGGTGCAGTTTATGGTCCCGCGGGGTCATTGGACCTTACTTTTTCGAAAATGAGGCTGGAGCAACAGTTACGGTGAATGGATTGCGCTATCGACAGATGATTAATGATTTTTTATGGCCGGAATTGGATGGTATTGATCTGGACAACGTTTACTTTCAACAAGACGGCGCTACGTGCCATACAAGCAACGAAACCATTGATCTTTTACGGGAAAAGTTTCCGGACCGTGTTATCTCTCGAAGAGGTGATCACAATTGGCCACCGAGATCTTGTGACTTAACACCTTGCGACTTCTTCCTTTGGGGCCACGTGAAAGAGAAGGTCTACGACAACAGCCCAGCGTCGATTCAAGACCTCAAAGATGGAATTCGTGAGGCTATCGAGGACATAGGGCAGCCACTTTGCGATTTGGTTATGGAAAATTTCATGAAAAGGATATGGTCCTGTAGGCGTGGTCGTGGTGGTCATTTGGCTGATGTTATTTTCCATTATTGACGGCATACCTTCCTCTTTATAATGAAATAAAGATCCGATCATTTATCTCAAAAAATGGCATTTTTCTTTGAATATCAAAATAACACCTCTTATTGGAAAACCCTTTATATATACATGAAAAGACATTCTCCAACCCGCGAGTAATGTTATTATGAGAAAAGTTGTCGTCATTAAATGTTGCGGCGATACCATGTAAATCTTCCTGTTGCTTCTACTGGGTTTGAAGCATTTAAGCTTGCCCTTTTGAAAGAGGCAGGATGTTGTGTCACAATCACTGAAAGCTTGTGAGAATAGAACTATATCTTAAAGACCTCCATGTGAAAGTACATACAACAAAAATAGATCTTCCGTTCGGCTTTTCCTTTTTCGGGTTTTATAAAATAAATATACTATACGTTCTTCTCTAGCTAGATCAGTGTTAATAAAACGAGGAGGTCTACGTCCTCCACAATAATCATCATTTTCTTCGATACTTCTATCGCAGTTGTTATGATAATAAGAGTATCAGTATCGTCTGTAGTCTGTTTAGCGGTAAAACCTCGATCTCGAGTTTTTCCGATATCATCGAAATAACCCAGCAAATATTGCGAAACCAATGCGAATCGCAAAAATATCACAAAGTGGAACATACATAAATTTCGCTAGTGAATTCAAATAAGATATGAAAGCGAAACCTCGAGAGCGGGAGAAAATGTTGACAGAACATTGTATCACATTGGTGGTATCACTTTGGATTCACTTCTTATTCGACAAAATATGATAAATCGAAATGTATCCAAAGTGAATAATATTATTAACATATGCTTGTACCTATCTAATCCAGTCTCCTATAAATGTAGCCTCTCATTTCGGACACAAAACAGCTCACATGCACGCGTTTATGTAAGATAAATAAAAGAGAACAGAATTTATATTCGCGTTTGTTTCGCTTTTATATCGCTTCGATAACATTTTATAATATTTAGCTTTGTCGAATTTACTTTCATGATTCTCATTGTGCAGCTCAATTGTCGCTTAAGTTTCGCTGTTGCTGACGTTCGCCAAATTATTTTCTGGGAACGGACAGAATGAATATGTATATTATGTTGGAGGTTCGGCTTTAGTATTCCATTACTGTGTCCTGAGCTTCCCATATACCTTACCACCACATTGTGATTGAGTCTTCTATCAAAGAGATTGTTGGAAAGACCTGACCGCTTGAACTTCAGAAGTTAAATGAAGATTAAGAGGAGTCAGTACTCAATAAAAGTTTCAATTTAGATACCAGCTAGCCTGTAGGCAATAAAATTGACAATACATAGGTACATAGGTACATACATATGAGCCTGAAAATTTAAAAAAGCAAGTACCTAGTGAATCTATATTGAATACTCTTGATTTTATTTCCAAACCGTACTCTAGTATGGATCTATATAACTAGGGTACCTATTATACATGCATATGTATAGTTTTGTGCGAAGAGAGTTGATCAAAAGGGCTTAGTGCACCTTAAAACAAATCCCAGTGTTTTAAGAGCTTTACTAGTAATATGATTAATTTTGCGAATCAAACAGAAGCTTGCTATTAAATTGTACTCTCAAATCATTGATTTTTGAAACGCGAATGATGAGGATAGTATCCACCTTATAATCCCACTATAATGTGATTTGTTTTCTTGAGAAGGCATATGCATTTCTCCGCGTTTACGGATAGTTGATTTTTATTATACCAAGAGAGCAGCTTTTTGCAGATGCTGGCAATCGGATGAATCATTAATAACTCGATAAATTTTGGTGTCATCGGCATAGAGTATTGACGAAGGCATAATGCATCATAGGGGAGATCATTAACACATAATAAAAAGAGAAGTGGGCCAAGAATCGAGCCTTGTGGTACACCGGAGGATTACGTATATAGATTTGATGAAAATCCATTAATAACATACAACAGTTACATAGATGACGATTCGAGAGATACGATACCAGCATTCCTTATTTTATCTATGAATAATATAATATATGTTTTTATCTAACTGTTATACGGATGCACTTATATACTGTTATACTGTATATATTTATAAAATACTCTGATTTACACAGAACTGATATTAGAAGAGTAAAAAACAAAAATTGGGAAGTAATAAAACTTTCGCAGTTTGTGTTTCGAACTTGACACCAAAAATTATATTAAAATTTATACACAGTTTAAAATTGCATATATCTTCCCATCATCAAATCGTTTAAAAATTGCAATTGGCATAACAAAAATAACCAGTTTCCGGTTGAGTATTTTGTTTGTTTTTTTTTTCAACACACCTTCCTAACCTCATTTCCAAATCTCCAAGTTTGGATTTACATAGCGCTTCCCAAACAGTGCAGAATATCCGCTGCAAGAAATAAATTAGGGTGTACCAGCTAATGCGTCAAGAAAAGTTTTGGTACAGGAGATGGGGAGGCGCGACGTTGACAAGTAAAACAAATCATCGCCGAGGAATTCTAATTACGAGGAGAAAAATCTAAAGGCCATGAGTCATTTACAGTATTTAAAGAAATAGAAATCATCGTCGCGTTGCGTTGTCAGCCAATAAAAACGTAGTGGAGTATAGGTAAGGTTACCCCCCCAAGATGATGCGGTGCGCGAATGTGAAATATATGGACATGATTTTAGCCGGGTGCAAATTCATTGTAGTAAAGTCAAGACGTAAATTGCTTTGCTTCATGTTAAGCATGGAGAGACCCTTAAACATAAAAAATAAAAAATAAATTAAAAATAAATCAACAAAAAGACGATTGCTTTACGGCGATCTCCTCCTTTTCTCTCTCCCCCCACTGCACCACATTCATCTTTTGCTATCAGCAAGGCTGTACGTCCAGTGACCAAGTCCACTAAGAAATTTTGCTGCTTCTTTTGAAGAGACCTGCCAAGCTAACACGCTTTTCATGTGTTCATGGCTTGAAATTTTATGCTTTTATGCTGTGCAGATTTTTAATTTGTTTTTCTTTGTATTTTTCTTGATCGTTTTTGATTGAACGCACTCTGGATCGATGAGGCCTTTTGTTTCAAAGATCCAGTAACGCAAGGCTGTTATTTGAGGCCTTTTTTTTTTTTTTTTTTTATTATTTTGAACTGCAGTCCAGTTTCATTGCAAGCTTATGCTGAGCTGCCTTTGAAGAAACGTGTTCTGTGTGAGTATTTTAACCCCTTGGTGATTTTTGCTTTATGCTTTGACAGCCAATAAAATTGTTGTTGTTGTTGTTTTTATTGGGTAAATGTGGTGTATGTGTTACACTTGTACATATACCAGACATGAATTTGAACCTAGCCCTAAACGATATTCTCTCTATTCCAGCTAGAGAAGAGAGGGGGTGACTGACAGTAATTCGAAAGGGGAGAATGGTATAACAATCAATATATATGTATGTATACTTTGCTGTGCCGGGTCTTGAATTACTTTGCGGGTTACTTCTTTATGTGACGACGTGCGACCATATAAAAGAAGAAATAACAGCAAAATTGCAGGGAATGAGCCAATGAATGTAATAATGGCTCTGCCCAAGAATGTTGCGCAAAGCTTCATAATTTCTCATAAATCTTCTGAACTGAAAACAATGGGTCTGCGATGCGAAACGTGTGGTACACCGAGTGTGTACTTAGAGTTGTTCGGTACTTACAACTTGAGCAGTTTAGTGCTTCACGTCTTCCTGTTCTCTGTGTCTTTTTTTTGTTTTTGTTTTTAACACACAGCATAGCAATTTCTTTGAAGGGCAGATGTTTGCGCACACGTTTACCAACCACTCGTCCTCGTTTATTTTTTCGCTGTTCGAGAATTGCAAAATTAATAAACGGTTGAGCAAAAATTGAATAGAAAAGTAATTTTCGTTATAAATATGAAGCATTGGTGGTCGTGAGCAGCATCTATCTGCTTTGCTTGGATAAATTATGATTTGTTAAATGGAAATTATTGTTGAAGGGGAGGAGAGCAAATTGTGAGTTTTATTAAAGATTTTTATTTGTATTTTTTGTTAATATTTATGGATTGAAAGAGAATGGTTTGATTAATTCAATGTGTATCTTGCACCAATTGGTTTATGCAGGATATAATTTTAGTAAGTTGAACATTCGTAGTATACATCAAACACTATAAATGTAACTGTTCACAGACAGACAGACAGACAAGCAAAAATTAAAATAACATTTTAATAATATGCGTGGGTGTACTGTCATATCTGGAATTATGGATTCAATTCTCAATTGGATTTTGATGCTTTTCTCTCTTCTACTATACATATTTTGATGAGCGAAATATGTAAGTCCAATGGTTCATATATGATTTCCATAACAGACTTTATCTTCTTTACTGAACACAATTTTGACATTCTAGTGCTTTCGTCTTGGACAAAGAAGAAATATGTTTCACTGCCCTTACCAATATATCCATTCTTGAGCTACTCCAATACCTCAACGTGCTTAAGCTGAATCTATCATAATTTCGGTGTATAACCTATGCACAGCCGAAAATGTTATAAAACTGGTCTAATATCGATTTTTGCGGTATCGCAGATGAGAATCTCTGCATCTTTGTTTTGAAACTTTGCTCGTTAGATTGGATAAGTTTTTTTTTGGTAGGTTATTAATTTTCAGAACGTTTTGTTGGACAGAAAAAATTCTACAATAATTTTTATAGATTTTTATATTTCGAAAATAATTTGTGTGTTGCAACTGTATGAAAGGGTTGCCAAATTTATTTAATTTTTTTTTTTTTTTTAATTTCATTTAAAATTTTAATTTATAATTATTGCACCCAAAATTTGAGATCTCTATGTAGTAAACACATTCTCATGTATCCAATTATAACATGCAAAATCTGAATTTGGTTGTATGGCTAATCTACAAAGGAGTTGCCAAATTTCGTCCATTTTAAAACTTAAATCTAGAATTCTTATAATAAAAGACTACATAAAATTTCATCTCGACCTTAACGCGTTCACAAGCAGTGTCCAAATTTTGTAGTGCCAGACAGCGATGCTAGACGTACGTTAATTCTCGTACATGTACACGAATTTCTACTCAGGTACGATGTACGAGGCGAAATGTATTCTTGTACGCGAAAGTACGAGAATCCAATTCCAATCAGAATTTACACAATGTGAAAATACTATTAGCAAAATTGAAGAGAGTTGAAAAGAGCATTGTGACCGACATTACACACTTTTTGCTTTGTCTTATTGCAGGAGTTTTTCATATAAAAATAGCTTAGATTTGGTTCAAACACCATAATTTCCATAAATTGCCCCTACATGTAATTTTTTTTAAACATCATTAAAAAGAAAACATATATTGAAAAGTAATTTGTTATAATATTATTTTTCTGTGTGAGTGATAGCTTTATGCTCAAGGCCTGATCTCAAGATACCGAAACGATATTCCATTACTCATGTTTTTATGTAGCGTGTATCCTATAGCAAATCCGCCAGACCCTAATACCCAGACAGACTGTGTCCATAATGACATAATTTGAAAATTAGTAATTTCAAGGAAATAAAAAAGGTGACAGACTATGGACGAAAATTATTTTATTTGAAATATCAGTTCCGCAATGTGAGTAAAGATCATGGCAGAGTTCAATAATTTAATAAAATGCTATCAAGAAAATTTGCGAATATTTTACTGTAAACTGCGAAGCATTTTGAGTAGAAGAAAATTTTTGTTCCTGAAAGAGACCCAAAAAGAAAAGTAAGCGACAAAGAAATTTCTTTCATGATCAGCTGATGGCTATCACTGCTAATTTTATTTGAAAAACCTTTTCACTTTCCAATAAATTCAGTTTATTTTAATGGCGGTAGATTGCAGTTTTACTGCAATTTCACTAAATGAAGTAAAATTTGGTCCATTTGAAAACGAAGTGAAATTTTGTAAATGCGTCCTTGATGGACTTCATTTATGTGACACACTTCATATTTGACTCCATTTAATTAAAAAATTAAGTCATTATGGAGACAGTCTGTCTAGGGCAAGGATTCCCAAACTATTATGGGCAAGAGACACCTCTCTCAAAATGAACTGATACCTCAGACCCCCATAGCCAAATTACTTTAAAATTCCTATCTCTAGTTTTTTTTTTCCTATTGATACAAAATACTTACCAATTTAAAAACTTGGCGGTTGGTTAAGTGAGTAAATTTGTCATCATTTTCTCATCAAAATTTAACAAAATAAATAGACATAAAATTCAGTAAATATCAAGTGTAATTAATAATTATTAATACAAATTATACGTAAAAATAATTAAGTAGGTAATTATTATTAAAAAAAAAAAAAAACATTAAAATCGCAAAGTAAAGATAAAAAAAAAATAAAAAATTCTGTGTGATGGATGAACCTGGTGACTTTCTATCAATCTAACTAAATCCGGTTCAATATTGGTGAATTGCAGTCTTAAATCTCAGCTTTCGTTGATTTTCAAAAGGTTTCTTTGTTTTGTCAAAATGTTTGTAATCACACTGAAATCTATTTCGACTAGGTATGATGATGGAAAAGCGATAAGGTATTTTTATTTTTCAGCAATGTTCCACAATGCAGGATACTGTGCTTCAATGTTGCGTTGCAACCAGAACTTCTGATAGCCTTGGTTGAACTTTTGCTTAAGCTCCTCGTCTGTGCTTATGGTAATCAACTCTTCTTGCATTATCACATTGGCTTCTTCCATGGCTGTGATATTGTACGGATTTATTATCCATTGAGGAATTTGTAAATTTAAGAGATCCTCAAACTTCTTAGCAAAATCCAAGTGAGTGGCATATGATAAAATAGTCTTGAAGCATTTCTGGTAATTTTGATAAATGCGAAAACTGTGAATATTTCTGCTTAAATTTTGTTTATAAAGGATGAGTTTACCCACAAAGGCCGATATTATTGATTTTGTTTTAATCGAGTTGAGATCGTCACCCTGCAGCTGCAATATAACTTTGTTCAACATACCAAAGATATCAGTCAGTCAAGTAATAAATATCTGTTTTACAATTGTTTAGATTTTCTTTCAAATTCGGATCTTTTTCTTGTCAAAACTCCAACACAGATTCAAAAAGAGCTGAAAATCTTGTTAAGCAAGAGCCTCTTGATAGCCTGCGAAATTTAGTGTGCATGTGCAGAAGTAACCGAGTAAAGATTTCGTCGTTTTCCTCACATAGCTGAGCAAATAACCGAGAGTTCAAAGAATTGCTTTGAATATTGTTGACAGCATTTCTAACATAATGTAAAGACTGATGCAATCTAGGTCTCAAATTTTTTGCTACTAAATTCTGTCTGTGAATCAAGCAGTAGTAGATGAGTATATTATCATTCAAGCTCCAAAGAATTTCAAAATGCAAATGAACTTTCAACCTAAGTGCAAGCTTGTTATTTAGTCAAATATCAGTAGCATTTTTGGACTTCAACTTGATCATGATTTCGTAAGTGTTAAATCGCGCATACACGTCAAATACAGAGCAAGTCAAAACGTGCCTGAAAGATTTGTACTCTCGAACACATTATCATGCACGAATTTGTCCACCATTATTGACTTGCCCAGTTTTTCATTTTGTACGAACTTGTGCATGCTTATAGACTTGTTGAGTTTCTTAAAAGTACAAC
Organism: Dioctria rufipes; assembly: GCA_963924295.1. Lineage (NCBI taxonomy): Eukaryota > Metazoa > Arthropoda > Insecta > Diptera > Asilidae > Dioctria > Dioctria rufipes. The sequence continues at coordinate 200,440,887 of OZ002742.1, forward strand.
AATGATACTTCCTACTAAAATATTAGTCATTCTTATAACAAGTTGGTAGACGTAATACAAATTATACAGTATCTTGAAGGTTTCAAATAAGAGCTTGTGTTAATTAATAAGGGTCGATTTTTAGACCTCGTCGACCCCCAAAATCAGTTTTCGTTTATGTCGAACCCTGGGAAACCGATATCGACTACAAGGGGTCGATATCGACCACTTTGGGAATCCCTGGTCTAGGATATAAGAAACTGCAGCAACACGACGAGTATCGACTTATTCCCTTGGAACAACTTCCTCCACAAATCACAAAAGAAAAGGAAGTTGACATATTTTGGCACAAGCTTTCCCGAATCTGCAATACTGATGAAACCCACAAATATGTAGTTCTACCTCAATTTACGCTATCCCTTTTAACTCTCACACATTCCAATGGCAATAGCGAGAGGATTTTTAACAAGAACAACCGAACAAGAAAAAAAAAATAAGAAAATTAATAGGCTTTCATCAAAGACCTTGATAGGAGCCCTCCTTTCAGCTCAATGTGTTAAAACGCAGCCGAAAGAAACCTACCACTCAAATGATAGTCGGCATCATATAATAGAATAAACCTGCTACTGCAGTGCGACCTGATGATGAAAATTTCGACCAAAATATGAACTCGGACCCAGATAATCCTAGCCTAATCTGCGTGTCTTTTATTTTAAGAACAAGACTATACACAATTTTAATACAAAAATCGGCTTAAAAATTTATCAAATAAAACTTTTTTAAAGATATCCATTATTTTTATTATTATAAAAAAAAAATAAATAAATAAAATGAAATGTTACTAAATAATCCCCAGTTTTAATTAAGCCGCCATTTCTCATTAATTTCGTGATAAGCTTAGTGTACGAGAATTTTTCATGACGTACGAGATTTTTGTAAAGTTGGTACGAGAATCCATTTGTTGCAGGCTAGCAAGCAACCCTGGTGCCAGATTTTGGTAATTTCGTAAGCTTAGATCTAATATAAAAAAAAAAATTTATACAAAATTAAAAAGTGGATAAGTCCAACAGATGGACGGATATGGAAAATTGACGTTTTTTTAGGAGGCTCTATCACAAATAATAGGGTTTCGTTCTAGGTTCATTTTTATTATTATTTTGTCATTAACAATTTGACACAGGTTTTAAGTACTATAAATCAGACCTGTAAAATTTCAAGTACAAGTACCAGTACAGTACCAGTACCTGGACCTGAAATAATTTTAAGTACAAGTCCCGGTACTGGTACTTAAAAACATTTCAAGTACAAGTCCCGGTTCTGGTATACTTTAAAAATTTTCAAATACAACTCCAGGTACTGGTACTGTTACTAGTACTTAAGTACCAATGTACAGGTCTGTATCTGTAAAATTCCAATTACAAGTACCAGTACTTGGACTTGAAATATTTTAAGTACAAGTCCCGGTACGGTACTTAAAAACATTTCAAGTACAAGTCCCGGTACTGGTATACTTTAAAATTTTTCGAGCTCAAGTCCAGGTATTGGTACTGTTCTTAGTACTTAAGTACCAATGTACTTAAGTACTTTACAGGTCTGCTATAAATCCTATTGATAATGTCTAAAATATATATATAAGTAGGCCGTAGTTGCTGAACAGGATACAATGAAATTTGACTTCCTTTCTCTCTCTCTCTTTCCCTCTCTCTCTTTCTCACTCTATCTCTCTTTTCGCTCTCTCTCTCTCTCTCTATATGAAATGGATCTACTTTGAATTATCTTTACAAAACTAAAGAGGCTGTATACAATATCAATATCAATATCAGTGAACCGTTATGCTTGAGTGATTATTTGTACTTTGTGAGTCCACACCAGGACCGACGAGGCGTTTTAATTTGTTTTAATCTTTACCACATAGGTAACTCATAGCAATTTCGAAGTTACAAAGAATCTTTGTCAGCTTACATAGAAAACAGTGTAATTTTTAGAGGAGTGTATAAAAATATTTATATGTATATTATAGGCTCTTAAGATTTCAAGGAAATTCAAAAAACAAATAAAAATTTAGGCCTGCCATAAATCATGTGGGAGAACATAAAAATTGAGCTCTTAAAATAATAATCACCAACACCTACTACAGTATGCTACCAAATTCTTCATCCTTTCAAACATTTTTTCTTTGTTTATCTTTCACATCTATTCTCTTCAAACAAACTCGTATCTCATCCCCACACTACTTTCCTCCCACAGTAACTAGTCAACCAGAACTAAACAAATGCGCGAAACAGTTGAACGTCCGCCAAGAAACAATGCAACCTGAAGCGTTCAAATATCACTCCCATTTCGATAATTACCGGGTATTGATTAACCTTAATCGCAGTTAAATTTCCGGAATAGCGATAAACTTGCAACTGTCCTCCATGGTGGCCTCACACAATATACGTAGAAACCTTGGAGGAAGATGATGTGCTTTATTTGTTTAGACGACCGCGCTTCCATTGAGAAACAATTCTAATTTGCAACTGCAAAAAAATAAAAACGCAATTTCTTTCACCTCGCACCTTCTGTTAATTAACTTCCGTTCATGCTACTCTAAGCCACCGATCGCGGCTTATATGCTGAAAGTTGGGACAAATTTATGATGATCTACCGACGCGAGTCACAATTTGGGTAAAGTTATAAGAGCGTGCGCATAGAACAGGTGGATAAGTAAGTAAATTGAGGTGTGACACATTTCGTCTATCTAGGCACTGTGAGTGTTATTGCGCGGTTTTTATTTATTATCATTTCACTCTTTCTTTGCTGCTTTTTTCTTATCTTTTCTCTAAGATTTGTTGTGGTCGTCGGTGGGCGGTGGCGGCAAGGGGGGGGGGGAGTCTTATAAACATGTGTTCAACAATCATCAGCATAACTCGCATTGAAGTGAGAACAACCGAAAAGGAAGGTGTGGGATTTAAGATTAATGAATGAATCCGGTGGAGATTTGTTTTTGTTTTTCTTTTAAATTTTTATAAAATTTTTCTTGAGAGAAAATATGCGAAAGATTTTTGCGGTATGGCTGATTGGTGATGGATTTGGTAACAACATAAATTTTAAAACTAAATTTATTCATGAATTTTAGTTATTTCTTTGATATCGGAAATTTTAATAAATAAATAAATTGAAAATTTCCATTGTATAAAGATTTTTACCATAGTTTTTTTTAGAAGTCTGAGAAGTCTTTTCCATTTTAACTCTAGAAATTTTTTCGTAATATTAGAATTTGAATTTTTGTATTCTCGCTACGTTTCACTTCTGTTGAAGTATTATTTTTATACCCTAGCTGAAATCTGTCATTGTCATTCTATTTGTAATGCACAGAAATAATGATGATAGAGAAATAATTGGCACCCATGCATAATATTAAAAGTTATTTTGATTTTTGCATGTCCGTCCGTCTGTCCGTTCGTTCGTCCGTGTGCACGATAACTCGAGACTGCGTTCACTTAAAAAGCTAAAATTTTATACACGGAAAATTAAGTTCGAAAAAGAGACAAATCGGGCAATTCCTTCGTGAGGTTGCCACATAAAAAAATTTCCGTTTCCACTATATATTTATACACTGCCTGAGAGAGCTGAAATTTGGTACATAGGGTTTTTATAGTAATAAACAAATAAAATTTTAAAAATATAATAAATCGAGCAACCCCTTCTTGGTGTTGCCATATAAAAATTTAGGTTTTTTACATATACTGTGAAAGAGATCAATCTTAGACATTTTTATTGTACTAAAAACTTCTTCAGAATATGAAATCCTATAAAATTGGTTATTATCATTTTTTCTGTCCGACGAACCGTTCTAGAAATATATACCAAAAACCACTTCAAAAATTAAACTTGCATAGATCGGTGATCATACGAAATTTTATACGGGCATTCATCTAGGGTATCATCAGAATTAGCTTTTTTATTTGTTTAAATTATTGTAGGGTGACCATTAACCGACTTTAACGATCGAGGTATCCTTGGAAAGACCATAACCTCTTAAAGGATAGTGTCATGTGAAGGGAAATCATTTTTTTTTTTTTTTTTTTTTTTTTAATAGAAAAGTGTAGATTTTTAGTGGGGGAGAGGAGAGGAATAGTATAATTATTCCTGCATAAGACTCAAACTACATAGGTTTAACACGTTCACGCCGGCATCGATATTCATGTTTTTCACTGTTAGACGGCGTTTGAATTCATGTTTCGTTTCATCTGGCGGCGTGGTATTATCGCCCAAGCCTGGAACCCGATCATCACCGATTTGAATGAAACTTTCACATTTTGTAGGGAATACCAAAAATAACCCACTTACATTTTTTTTTGTTTCTCCCTACAACGCCTGCCCCCTCGTTAGGAGGGTTAGAAATTTCGTGATTTTACCAAGAAACATCATTTTCAAAAAATCAATTCTCGAGTACGGAGCAACCGATTTTTCTGATTCAAATGTCAAATGAAGCGTAATGCTTTATAAACAAATATAGCAGGAATGAACAAAAAAAAAATGTTAATAATAGTATTAAAAAAAAATTACTTTTGAGGACTTTTAGCTCTTTTTTTTTTGTGAAGCTAGAGGCCTTATCTATGTATGTACAAAACATTGCGATGATGTTCTGCTTCATTTTTTTACATATCACCGTATACGCAAAGTAACCTGTTTTTGACTGCTTCGATTTCTTCAGTTAAATTTGTTGCAGTGTAGCTTCCTTTTTTAAGTATCTTTCTAGCCACTGGAGATCTTCCCTCTGACAGAGACTTAAGCTCTGTTAAGCGATTCTAAGTCAGGCTGAACAAAACCATCGGAATTTCCGGTGGACATATATGTATTATTTATTTAGTATATATTTTTCTTAGTATAGGATCGGCTGAGATTTTCCTATACACATTAAATGATGACATACACTTCTGCCTGGCATATTGAGGCATATTTTCCTAGGCTGTGATAAATGTGAGTTCTTGGTTTAACACCATATATTCATGCTCCTAGTCCTCTCTCATTTTTAGAACCGTCGGTTTACCGAACTAGGGCTTCATTTTCTAGATTGGATTGATCTTACTCCATCGGGTGAAACATATAAACCATGAATTATTGAATTGCTAAATTATTCAATATAAAAATGTGCACGCAAATCCAAAATCTCAGGTATTGGAAATTTGATCTCTCATTGACATCACAAAGTTCCATTTATTGTTACTTTAACATTTAAGGGATAAAATTAGGGAAATGTATTTATTCTCTTCTGATCCGTAAATCTAAAAATAATCCAAACCCAACATGACATTTAAGCCTGTGAAAATCAGAGTGGCGTAAGTCAAAATTGAATAGTTTAGAGTAAATTGATTTGCTCACCTCGGTCCATAAAAAGTATGGACATTTTTTGTTGAAAATGACAATGAAATAAGAATAAGAATAAACTTTATTTCGGCAATGTACACAAGATTGAAATCTTATAGAGTACAACTTTAGTAGTAGAGCTAGAATCACAATCATCAAAATTCAAAATAATAGGAAAAAAACAAAATTTAGATAAGAATTAAAACTCAGAAGAAAGAAAAAGCAACAAAAATATGAAAATAAAAAAATTCACTATGTATATAATATAAAAACAACTAACTAGCGTTCCTTTGCGGAGGAGAGGAAGAGAATGGATATAGAAGAGCTAGATTATGGGCGTGTTAACGAGTTTTTTAAATGCATAAATGGTACCAGTCGCCTGTATACTGACAGGGAGATCATTCCACAGACGGATGCTTTGGACAAGGTAAGAGCTTTCCATTACAGTCTTATGAATACGAGAAAATACCAGATTTCTATTCCGTTGGGAGGTAGTGAAGTGGAAAAAATCTCTAAGGTACTCTGGCTTATTAACTTTTAACAAATTAAACAAAGAAACCAAGTTTCTTCGTTTAAGGTAAGAGGCAAAAGAGCAACCAAACAAACAAGATCGGATATGTGAGACATGGTCAAATCTGCGCAACCCGTAAATGAACCTCACACAGTCTTTAAGGGCACCTTCCATCTTCAGGGTGCAGATACTGTCCAGTTTTGGAAAGAAGAAACATCCAAAAGAGAAATAAGGCAAGATTAGTGTTTTTAGACGAGAGCGACTAGATAATATATTCGCCACAGTCTGCGTAAGCCCCCATAAATTTTCCCGATCGTATTGTTAATGTTATCACAGCACTTCATATTTGGGTTCAAGACGATCCCAAGGTTAGTGACCTTATTTAACATGGACAGTGTAACTCAATTCAAAAGTATAGATGGGATATCAATTTCATTGGGTGAGGTATTATAGAATGTAGTGCAATGTGACTTCCCGGGATTTAGCAGCAAACGATTATAATTGGTCCAGGCACAGATTTGGTCCATATTAGAGTTAATTCGTGCAATGCAATCTTCCAGGAGACCAATAGCTGTACATCGTCAGCATATAGATGAATTTTTACATCACGCACAGCTTTCGGCAGATCGTTGATAAATAAGCAGAAGAGCAGAGGACCCCGAATTGATCCTTGAGGAACCCATCGAACATGTGGCCGCTGTGGGGAGAGAGAGAATCGTTCACTTTGACTTGTTGACGATGGTAAGGTAGAAAGCTGCTGATCAGGGAAACTGCTGGGGAACTGAAATTAAAGGAAGATGACAGCTTCCGAAGAAGAATGCGATGGTCCATGCAATCAAATACTGCCATCAGTCTGTAAATTTTGAATTACTTCATGATGGTGCCTCGCGGGTGATGGTTAAGAAGTATAAATCTGGCCTTGAAGATTATTGACTTATACGCCACTGTGGTTCTCACCGGCTCATTTATAACAAAGCACACAAATTAAATTCAAAAACTTATATCTCAAAAACGAAGCCGAACGCCATAGCAATTAAGATTTCAAAATAAAAGTACTAGAAGTCCTCAATATAGTAAATAATACAGTTTTTTGAAAAAGAGTACTATTATTAGAACAACATTGTTTTCGTTCGATGCTTCTATTTTTAATGGTCCGCAGCGTCTGATCGGATATTCATGTGTGATTCACTGATGATGCATGCCGCCCGATGGGACAGTCACGTGCGACCCAATGGTGATGCGCGCCGTCCAATGGGATAGTCGAGTGTGATGCACGCCGCCCGATGGGACAATCGATCGCGACTCACAGGTAATGCACGCTTGCGTGAACATGTTCATATTCACCCGAAGAAGTAAGTAAGTGACTACTCTTTGTAGGAGTTAAGAGTTCGAACAGAGTAAGGAGCAATTACAATTCTATAACAGAAGGCTATCAAACATGTCTCTGAAGACGTTCATGGCACTAGTCATTCCCCAGGCAGTAAAGCAATTTTTACAATCATATACATATTTAGGTGCAGTGTATGGAAGCTATATTTTTTTTTTACCTTCTTCACTTCGATTGGGGCCAATTAACTACCTTCTATCACCTATATTAGGAAAAGCGTACCATGAAAGTCTTATAAATGTTATATTAAACCTTGCAAATGTTTCTCCAGTTCCCTGTTGCTGATTGGGATTATATCGAATGAGTTTTCGGAACAGTTTTCATAGCTAATTTAAATACTCCTTCTTCTTCTATAGGAAAGATGGGATACTGAGCCTAAAGCAGCTTAACTAGTATGTATGTCCTTTGTATCAAGAGCATGGTTGATTTTTATATTGTCTTAAAATTGATTCAGTTTACAAAATATTCTTGCTTTATTTAGGACGGTCTCATTTACATATAAATTGCGAACATATGTAATCCTTATAATCCTAGTATTGTTGAATTATTTTATTTATTTATTTTTTCTTAAACTATACCTAGAATCCTCACAGAAATCTTAAAACAAATTAAAAATAAATCTTTAAAAATACGAAAAAGAAGACAACAATTTTAATTGAATTTCATATTATTTAGAGGCGCCACTAAATTCTATGAATAAATAAATGAAAAAATATCTACTACACAAAAATAAACACAATCCTCACCCCTACCCGAAAAACTATAAAATCTTTTTTTTTTTCATTACAACTATATAGGGTTCCCGAAAATCATTAGTATAATTAGCAGGCAGTAACAACATTTTATATGTCCCACAATAAATCAAATTCATTGCATGAATCGAATTTATATTTTGACACTGAATACTCTTTTTGGTTTTTTTTTTTTCATTTTTTTTTCAAAATTTATTTTTAACACAGCTCATAAGAGCTAATTAAGCTGCTCGCCAAACTCATTATATTATGCGCGCGCGCGCGTGCTAGATGCTAAAAATACTGACAATCTGTCGTGTTGTGTCGTTCGAAATCTTTAATATAGAAGACCATATAGACCTCCATCCATCCATCCATCCATCTATCCATCTATTCAACCACCATATCGACCCAAGGCGCTAAGTCTTTAAAAAATCAAGTAAAGGTCGACGCGCATATGAGCACAGAGCACACATCTACATATATTTCAACATAAAAATGGTTAGTAGTAGTAGCTAGTATATGTGCCTAGCCTTAACTTATCAATAACATCAGTTTGCTTGATTGCTATAGGAAAAATGTGTCAAGTGTTATGGTGCATAACATGCAAAATGAACTCACATAGGAGTATGATACAAACATATACATATACCTATGCCCTTCCAGAAATATTTCCTGGATAGAAAAGAGATGAGGATATGGGGATTTGTGTTTTTTTTTTTGTTAATAAACATGTTAACACCAACACGTCGAATAATGACTGACAAGATGCATGCGCATAAATTAATGACATTTGAAGCTTGTTAGCAGGAGTTTGCTGCTGTTTTTCGTTTTTTGAATAAATAAAAAAAAAAAAAAAAAATCATGAGACAAGTAGCTCGCTCATCTAGGCATCTATAAAGAATGTTTTGTGCATGCCAAGAGTTAATTTATGATATATGTAAATTCTCTTGAAGACAGATATTTATCCAGGTTGATCTAGTATAGTATATGGGGAGATGTCAAAAAGATGTTCTTAATTTTTAATCATGAAGACACGTTTTTTCCACCATTTATTACTCAAATTAAATGAATAATTACACACTTCGCATAATCTATGTGTACCTATCCTTTCTTACTCTCCCCCTGTTCTTCATAAATAAATTTCCTTTCTAAATGCGATCAAAAAAAAAAAAAAAAATCAAAAATGTATCAATAAGCGCGCATAACGATCATGTTGCTGTAAGAATTGCATGCGCATGCGTAAGCCACTTGCCCATTAACATATGTAGGTATGTGCAGATGTAGTAAATTGTGAGCTATTTTCAACATCGAAAATGGTCACGTAATGCCCGCAGATCGTGTGTTAAAATATTATTTTGCTTCTTGAAACAATCCAGTACGCCGGCGCATGAGCATACAATGCACCATGGGGAGTCCTCTTTAAGTGGCAAGTTTGTGTCAGTTCTTAAGCACGACACTGTTTCAATATGCTTTCGATTTTTAATACGCGATGCAAATTTTAGATTGTTCCCTTATCTAGTCTAGTCTCAAGTCATTTTTTGAGATGAAATGAAATCATTTGGATTTTATGATTTTTAAATGAATTTAGATGGACGTTCTTCAACCTAATTAATGAAATATTCACGATATTTTTTTTTTATTTTTATTTTTGTTGAGATCAACGGCAAACACTTCTAGATCACCTAGAAAATACGACAGAAAAGAAAAATAATAACAAATTTAAAAAAAAAAAAAAACATCTGAAGAAGATTTTTTAAATACCTGGGGCTCCTAAGGCGTTTTAAGATCTGTACCGGCACGGTTTCTGCCTCCACAACGCGCTCTCCACAGCCGCTTCTGAGATCGTCTCTACCATTGCTGCACTACGGCTGTTGTTGATAGAAGCTAAATCCCAAACGAAAACAGAAACAGGAAAGAAAAATAAACCATGGATTTTCTTGGGTGACACTTTTTGTTCGACTTGATGGGTTGTATGCCGCCGCCTTTAAAATAGATTTATCGTTCCCATTAAAACCAGGCATAAAACTATTGTTGGGCTCGAAAATTTATGACAATTTTGCATTTAATGAAAATTGATTTCATCGATTTGGAAATTTTTAACCAGAAATTATTGGCTTAATTTGCTTTAAATTATCTCAAGATTTTGGTATTTTTTAATTAGGAGGTTGTGTGGAGAGAGGGAGATATTGTTATTTCTAAAGATCTAAATTGCTATCATTTTAGCTATTTCTATTACCGAGACATGATACAGTCTCGGAAGTTATTTTACATGCTATAAAGCCAGTCGATTTAGTTATATATGTACATAGTTGGTTTTCACCTCCTGGAAATTTTTCAAAACATCAGACACATAATTGTCTATTTTGCTATTGTCATTTTAGAATGATAAACATAATGCACATTGCTCACAGCGCCAACCAACAATTCTATCTGAGTCTTAAATGGAAATTGTCGTCTGTCGTGCCGGTTGTTGAAGAGTTTAGAACATCTGAAAGTTCATCCAATGTTTATGATGTTTTCTTGTGAATTTCTTCCATGATGATTCACCATTCACCATTAATGAAGTAATGAGTCAGTGAAGCCCAAGTATTCATAGTTGAGACAGGATAACGTAAATTCATAGTCTATATCAGGGCTTCTTAAACTATGGGTCGCGAACCCAAATGGAGTTGCTTAACGAAATCTTGGGGGGTTTAAGACAATTTTATAACTTTTTTTGCAATTTTTAATTTTCTTTTTTTGTATGTTTTTAAACAAATTCTAAAACTATATTTTTTCATATACAGGGTGTCCCGTAAGTCGTAATCATAATAGTTCGTAATCGTAACAGAAAAATATAAAAATAATCCAAGTTTTTTAAATTATAGACATTTCTTTTGTTTTCGAGAATATGTACACCCCATGATGGTTTTTTAGCTCCTGTTGCTACAAGTCTTTACATTTTTTCAATTTTATTTTTCTTATGTAACTCCGTATAGTACTTATGTAACCTGTTGCTTTAAATTCTAAGCCAACTGATCCAGCTTGGAAGAAATTGTCACATTTTGTCGAACCAAGAATAGAAAATTAATACTGCGCCCAACTTTAACTGACTGGTAAAAATAAAAAAAAATCATTTTTAGTGGGTAAAAAGAAATTTTTCGAAACTGGGTTTCTTAAAAGAAAAAATTTTTTTATCCGTAATCTAAGAAATAATGTAGCTAGTGTTGTACCATTTTAGAATCCTTATTAAATGCGTTAACTTTTAAAGTTACTTGCCAGACTGGCGTAGTACATTTTTTTTTCAGTACAGTCAGTTAAAGTTCAACGAATTATTAATTTTATATTGTTGGTTCGGCAAAATGTGAAATTTTCTTCCAAGCTGGAGCAGTTGGCTTAGAACTTAAAGCAACAGGTTACATAAGCACTATTCGGGATTACATAAGAAAAATAAAATTGAAAAAAGTAAAGATTTGTAGCAACAGGAGCTAAAAACCATCACAAGGTGTACATTTTCTCGAAAACAAAAGAAATGCCTATAATTTGAAAAATACATGACTTAGATTTTTTTAAATATTTTTCTGGTAACTGTCATGATTTGGTCTATTACCCGGTTCCGGCTTGACGTCGACTTACGGGACACCCTGTGTATATATATATTGTCATCTAATCGATAAATCATCACAAAATATTTATAAATCTTTATTTCATATTTTTCGGGTTGCGAAAAAATCACAATCATAAAGGTGGTCGTGAATGAAAAAAGTTTAAGAAGCCCTGGTCTATATAATAGAATGCTTTCCTGCATATCCTTAGCCACTTCAAATTTTTCGAGGCTCATCTAAATACTAAGCTCAAGAAAGATAATATCAGCTGCTCTGTCTGTTAGGGAGTTATTCATAAAAGTAAGATTTTCTGTAAAAAAAAGATCACTGAGAAACGGTGCTTGAACCGAAGTCCGCCCTATAGACATTCTATCCAACTGTCGTTTTCGCAACTAATCCAGATTGATTCGGCACGATCCGGGAATCCGTAAAACATAGGGATAAGAGAAAATTTTTTTGTAGATTACCTCCAGAATTGAAAAGTGGTTATCTGGTTTTCATGAAGTTGCACAGTTAAACACAATCCTTTTAATTTTCTACAATCGACATTTACACTTTTTCAGTTTACTATCGTCAAGGACAATACTTTTCTACTGCTTCTATCTTGTTCGGCAAACCATCGTACTTCTTAGATCGTATCTGCTCTATTGAGAGCCTCAGTCTATTCTGAGCGTAGGCATCAACGTATTATTTTCTTAATACTCTTTCGTCACCAGGTATCTTCGGCAGAAGTGAAAACCTACACAGAATTTCACATGTGACTTCCGTAGTAGCTGTCAAACTATCTACATCGGGGGTAAGCTAAGCAGCGTTCTGCCAAAACTAGTTTTCTCAGAGATGTAAGAGATCGTAGGGATCTGATTCGACAGAAATTCCTGAAGTTCTAAACTGCATGAAGGGATAAAATTTATAAAAGAAAAATTTTCACACAGCAATTCTTCAGTTTTTTTTTGTTTTTTTTTTTTAAGTAGGTATACTTCCTTAAAACCGCCTTTTCACGAGAAAACGAAAAGGATAGGATAAATTTCTAAATAAAATCCTATAATTATCGTTAGTTTATGAATTGCACCATCTATTGACGCATATGTAGGTATATGGTATCATAACGCATGCGCACATAATAAACACAAAATTTTAAGGAGAACAATTGGCCACGTTCCACACGGCCTCGGTTATTTAATACTCTTCAGAAATGCAGATTGAGTCATGCACAACTTCCATTCTCCAGAACTCGCCCTCATGCATGCATGGCTATATTTTCTTTCACTGTTTTTTTTTGTGCTTTTGTTTTTCTTCTCTTCACATGATTAAATTACACAAAGTGAAGAAGAAAATAATAATAAAAAAAAAAAAATCATAAATGTCTGGCAACATAAACACAGCATAAATATTATGATGGGAAAAAAGTGGAACGTCTTTGAAAGAATTCGTTTTATTTCGAACATAACATTTTTTTCTTTTATTTTCTGTGGTGTGGCACCAATGAATATTTCGAATTTTGGTCACGTTCGAAATTAGTTGTTTGTCACTTATTATTTTGTCCTTTTGAATGGTAATTTTCTGCTTAGACACTATGAAAGCATACAATTCAATAATTTCCACTGGTCGCGAATATAAATTTTATGATTGATGACAAAATGGCAAATTTTTTTTTTTTTTTTTTTTTGACAATTATTATGTTGTCGAACTGTTTTCGATATGTGATGTATGTAATAGGTATAAGAAAAATTCAGAAAACAAATTCTCCTTTTTTTTTGGCGGACTGCTCAAATGTGACGACAGTTTGTGGTTACGTACTTTTCTTTTGTATTTTTGTCTAAATTTTGTTTAAAAGTGGACGCGGTGCCATAACCGCAAAACAAAAAAAATGTTATCTGAACCTTTGGCATAACCGCAACAGACACGTGCGTCGTAAGACTTGTGTGCGTTTATTTATTTTTCTTATACTCTTTCAAAAAGGTTTCAAGTATGTACATATTCTACTAATGTAGGATTTGATTCTGTTTTTTTTGTTTTTTTAATAAGTAAAAACAATTCAAAGATGTACTCACATTTTTAAGATTAGGGGACGGTAGGGCAAGACGGATATGTTAAGGTTTGATAATAAAAATTCGATATAACCTTTATCGACTTTATAATGTAATTGAACGAAATAAATCTTCTTTTATATAGTTCTTATATTATGGAAAATAAAAACAAAATAACTTGCGTTCTTGCACAAAATAGGAAATTCAAAAAGAAGGGAAAAATATCCGTTTTGCCCGATGCAGGTGGGTAAAACGGGTATCGCTGGCGATGTAAAAGCGATACTATTTCAAATTTGATACTTTTGGCCAGTACAGTCACCTTAATCGAAACAAAAGTCACAAAAATATGACCCTAGCTCAGAATAGCATGAGCAAGCGTCATGTGCCCAATCCTGACATTGTGACCACTGCATCCAGTCCTCCGTTGGAGGATAGATAAATTTTTCTTTGCAGACTGAACAATAATAATCTTTATCTATGTTTTCTTTATTCTTGTTTGTAGTTCTTTGTTTGCTTCTCAGTCCAGAGGTAGTAGCTGTTGGTTTTTTTTAATTATATTTCCTTTTGTTTCTGACTTTTTTGTATATCAAAAGGTAACCATTTTGCCCTACACCCACCTAATTAAACCATTTTGCCCTACACCCACCTAATTAAACAAAACCTATACAAATAATTATTTCACAAAAAATATCCGTTTTAACAAAAATACATTCCGAATAGTTACGCAAACCGATTAACTACACAAATGCGTGCACCTTGGTTTTTTCTTTATTTTAATCGGGAACAAGAATGACTCACTTTCAAAAACGCAAACTCTTCTATCGGTGGCTGGCGGCTAATTAATTCTGTACGTAGGATAGCGGGCTATACATATGCGCATGATTTTATCTCTGTCTAGCATTGACATGTGCGTTCCGCCGAATATCCGTTTCACCCACCCTATCCTTCTTGCCCTACCGTCCCATATGTATAAGTTGTTTCAAAACTTGGGCCAATACGAGCCAGTGGAATTTTGGTGAATTTAAAAAACGACATCCCTTGTCGAATTTCGAGGGATTAAAATTTGTTATTTTGAATACTTTGAAAAATATATTTGTTCAGACTAGGTTTTTTAGGGGAAGGGCGGGAGGGGGAGGGTTGACTAGTTATCCACATTCTCAGCAAGTCGATTGATAGCTTCCATGGCAATGGATATTGTCGAGAAAAAGTCGAAAATTACATGCCAGGTACCCGCTAATAACTGCGTCCCACAATCCCCCGTACCGCTAATGATGGGGTTCCACAGGCGTCACTGCTAGGCCCTCTATTGCTCAAGAAAAAATGATCATCCTAAATTATAACTTGATGGTCTCATATTTGCATAGATTTTATTGCAGGAATATCAGAGTAGGAAGTTACAGTTAGCTGCTAAAAAGTTTAAATGCATTGCTCTGTGTCTTGAAAAGCTTTAATGGCTTGTTCACGATCGTATTTTATCGCATGCGACAGAGCTCTGATTGGTTGCAGCAATGTTGCTGTCGCTGAACATGCTTACTATTTCTACGTTTCGTGCGATACAAAAATTTATCGCAGCAATGCTCTTAGTTTGGTGCGATTTTCACCTTAACCCAAACATTTATGTTTGTTTATATTTATAATCGTCGAAATTTACTATACTATAATATGTAAATTTATAAATATAAAAACACAACATATGTAAATTTCACATTAATATCTCCTTGCCACCACAAAATTAAACAAATTGAATTGTAACCGCTGTCAACCTTGTGAACGTACCGCGCGATAAAAACCAGTCGCAAATAAAGATAGATCTATAGGCAGAGCAGCGCATCAGTAAAAAATCGCACGGTATCGTATCGCGCTCGTGAACAGGGACTTAATCTCCAATTTTCTTTTTTTTTAAATTTTTGTATAACCTAATTTTTCTCATTTTTAGAATAATTCCCGCACGCATTACTGGCGCACATTTTTTGAGCCTTCAAAATACTGCTGTCGTACAGTAAAATTTCGTGTTTTTTTTTATCCAGAACTACGAAAATGCTTACCATCTTCTGTTTTTCCCTGTGATTATAATCTGCGAAGGTTTAAGATTGACATACATCAGTACCTCCGACTTTGTTCTCATAATCCCTAATCCTTTCTATATGTACTTTTTTTTGTCTCTTGCATCATAGAGTATCCCCTAGGCTTAGCTTAAAAATAAATAAACAAAAAGAATGCACTTTTCTAACAGGACCCTACAACATGAGTAATAACAACAACAGCTTCAGTCAAAGCAATCTAACCGGTATTTGGTCATGAGTTTACCAAAAATCTCAAAATGGTTTTTTTCCTTAAATTTTTAAATCCAAAATAAAAATATCCGTTACGCCAAAAATCCATTCTTTCTTTCTTGCCACCAAAAATCAAAAATTCTCAAAACAAAAAAAAAACTGAAAACTGCAGAAGCAGAGAAGCGAGCGTACTAAATTTCTTAAATTATGAGAAGATATAAATCCCGGCGATTCAAATAAATTTCCTAGTAAATTCCGTAAATTCCAACATCTCTTGAAAGTACATAATTAAATCCCGAAGAAATCTCGGAAAATGCAACACAAAATACAGAAACAATTGACAATGAGCTTTTTCTTTTGTGAAATGTCACCCAATTTATAGCATCGCAATGCTCCTCGAAGTAGTGCCAAAAAAAAAACTCTTAGCAAAACGCGAAATTTACATTATTGGACGGACAGGCCGCCGCCGCCGCCGCCCGACCACACAGTACGCATTGCAAGATAAGATTGTGCTGAGCTTCTTGAAGAAGGCGGAGGCGACATTTTTGGATAATAATAAAAAGGAAAATCGTTAAAATGTCAAAATTTTCTGTATTTATTAAGGCCGCCGTGTGTCATATTACATAAAACGGCCGGGCGGACAGCGGCCGTCGTCGTCGTCTTCATTTTCCCGGATTTTTATTTTTTCTTGTTGTGTTTTCTTTTCTTTTTCAATTTCAATTTTAAATGTGAAAAGCTAATTTGCTTTGAGTTTCTTCGTTTGACACACACACACACACACACGAGCACAAAAAACGAAATTCTCTGTAATTTTTGAGGGATTTTCTTAATTTTTGATAGCATCTACATAATCTAAACAAGAGATAAGACCCACGGGAAAAAGTTTTGATAACATAAGGCTTGGTAAATAGTTTTCTAAAATTGATTAAATATTTACAGGACCTTTTTTCGGGATTTCTGGGGATTTCTTCAAGGAATCTAGATAAAAAAGTCGTCTTAACAGTTTTTCTGAACATTTGCTTTAGATGTTTGTAATAATAGCAAATAGTCAAATTAGGCGCCACAAATTTGGTTAGATTAGGTGCATGGCTATAGACACAAAGGTATATCACTGCTGATACACGTAGTTAAAAAGGCATGAACTGGGGCTAATGCAAATAAATTTAGCGTTTGTTAAGTAAAACCTATTTACATAAGTAATATGCCTTTAGGTGTTATTGTTACTCTAAAAATGTGTTGAAATCTACCCTAAAAAAATAGGTACCTACTAATTTTACACAATTTCCCAATACAAATTGCTAAAATTTAGCCATTCGAATCGTAATGTCAAGAGTTGTTGTATATTTAGACAAATATGCTCGTACAAAATTATACAACTTTTGCTGGGTTTTAAGCAGTTTTGTATAAATTTTTTGTGTAAAATCAAAGATTATTTGTGCAATATTGCTCATTTTGGTAAAATTTTGTGTAAAATCAAAAATTATTTGTGCAATATTGCTCATTTTGGTAAAGTTTTGTGTAAAATCAAAAATTATTTGTGCAATATTGCTCATTTAGGTAAAATTTTGTGTAATATCAAAGATTATTTGTGCAATATTGCTCATTTTGGTAAAGTTTTGTGTAAAATCAAAAATTATTTGTGCAATATTGCTCATTTTGGTAAAGTTTTGTGTAAAATCAAAGATTATTTGTGCAATATTGCTCATTTTGGTAAAATTTTGTGTAAAATCAAAGATTATTTGTGCAATATTGCTCATTTTGGTAAAATTTTGTGTAAAATCAAAGATTATTTGTGCAATATTGCTCATTTTGGTGAAATTTTGTGTAATATCAAAGATTATTTGTGCAATATTGCTCATTTTGGTAAAATTTTGTGTAAAATCACACAAATTTTATGCAATTAACTTTGAACACGCTCGTGGGAGGGACAGAGAGAAGAAGGAATATTTTGCAATGTTTGTGTATTTTTTTACATTTAGGGTAGGTAAGAGGGGTGCCGCTATAAGTGCCTAGGCTGCTTCATTTAGGCCTCAAGTGGGTACATTGAGCTCCTTAACGTCATGGGGTAACCTTTAAAACCGCCCTAAATCCATTCTGCTACCTTTACGAATCTCAGGATACATCTGAACTCTTTGCTTTGTAGCTCCCCAGACTTGAAAAGAACTGTTTACCTAATAGCCTATCTCTTTTATTCAACAGAACGGGACATTCGCAAAGTACCTGCGTATTGCACGAATTCAATTTACTCCAAATCCATACAGCTCCTGCAGAAATTATTCGCCGCTATTTCCAGTCTTCTGGCATGATCTCTATGGCCCAGTGACCCGTAATGATCCCTACTAGATTTCTGAATTTTACATTTGCCCATATACTGCATTTTGTCCCGTTGTTTGGAAAAAATGCACGAGGAAAGCATTCTTAAGCAAATCAATACACTTCGTGTGTAAAATTTAAATATAGGCATGATCTATTTTACACAAGCAATGTAAATTTACACAAGTGAAAACATAATTTGTGCATCCGTTGCGTAAATTTATATTTGTTAATCGTAACTGTACATTATAGGTACATATAGAAGCTTAATTCACTTGGTTGTGATATGTTTTAAAATTATAATTTATATCCTGTGATAGTAATTAGAAGCGTAGT
Organism: Dioctria rufipes; assembly: GCA_963924295.1. Taxonomy (NCBI): domain Eukaryota; kingdom Metazoa; phylum Arthropoda; class Insecta; order Diptera; family Asilidae; genus Dioctria; species Dioctria rufipes. Next base: position 200,459,383 of record OZ002742.1, read on the forward strand.
ATTGGTCGACTCAAGATTAATTTAAAGTACACAAATAAATCAAAATTTACATAAAAATATTTATAAGTATCTAAATACACCGTAGAATTACAGAAAAAAAAGTAAAAAAAGATGTTAATAAGTGTAAATTTACATAAAAACTATGCAGGGAAACATATACATGCAAAAATTGCTTACACATCAATGTAATTTTACAACTCGAATCGTATATTATTCATCAAATCGGTGTAATTCGTTGTTGTTGCAAATATTTCCAGAATAGATATAAGTAGTTCATTTCTTGTTTCAACCTTAATGAAGAAGAAAAAGAAATCCTATAGTGAGCATTCCAAATGCTGATAAAAAAAAATTCTAATAAATACCTATTAAAATACTTCTATTTTAAATATATCTAGTGAAAATCTTCTCCATCCTCCTATACTATCATAAATCATCATCTTTGTACCAATTTCTAAGTTACCAAAAATAAAATCATATTTTCCGCGCAAATAATTAAAATGTCAATAAACCACAAGCAATGAGAGACTGTTTTAAGAACCATCACAGTTATACTACAGGCCATAAAACATATGAACACCAATGTATTGACCTGCACTTTAATTAGAACTTTCCATGTCACATTTGCTTGGGCTACTTCTTTATTAAATACATTTTATACCGCAAAAAGTACCGCTCATGAAGTTGTACACTAGATAGAAAATGGATAAACAAGAAATCTCTGTACAAACAAGAATCTCTCGTCTTCGCATTAATTTCGTGTTCGACTTGGCGACCATTCAATTTCTATTAAAGCATCAGAAAATAGACCTCATATTAGAAACTACATTTGATCCCCTACCATTAAAGTGAGAGCCCTGGCCGAACTGAACTTCTTACTTTAGACCTAATTTATAATGACAATCGGTCTCATAACTTTCCATTAGAAATCTTGGAAGCATTTTATCTAGTTTATGTCGGTCGGCATCCTGCACATAGTTTTCACTTTTTTTTAGCACAATTTTCATCAACAAATTATTTGTACTGACTAGGGAGCTCTATGATGCCTGCACTTTAAGAATTATTCTATCAAGTGAAGACATTATATGTATCACAAAATTCAGGTCACATCTGCGGAAATTTTCTCAAAGCATTTAGTTCTTTAGATAAAATTTCCCCCGGATGGATACCGTACCGATGAGATATATGTAGTGGTCCCTAATCAGGTCACTATTTAATTTGGATCAATTTTGAAATGTGTGAATCAACAGTTTTGTACAAAAATTTAATAATTATAGAAAGAGGCGACAACAGCTACAAAAAAAAAATAATGAGTAAACATTTAAAATAAGACTGTAAAAAATCATCACACAACCTGGCGCCATACGTAAAATACGTGAAAAAAAAGAACCGCGAAAAAAAAAAAACAACTTCTCCCACGCTCATGAATGGGTGAAAAAGTTTTCTGAAAATTTGTTGTTTATTTAAGTTGTTGACATTTTTGCTTTTTTCTTTTTAAAATTCTGTCATAGCTTTTCCGGTTTTTAGCTTTAAAAATTATTATTAAGAAAAAAAAAAAATACTAAGAAAATACGATTTTTATTTGCTTATGCGATATTTTTGCTGCAGTTCATCATAAAAACGCGGTCTGATGCCAATGCATCGATTTAACAAGTTTTTGATAAATCTTTTTTTTTTTTTTTTTTTTTTTACATGAATTATACTTATTATGTAGGTATTGAACTTGAAGTACTTGTATTTTTGAAAAAATTCAAAAAAAATTATACATACACATTATACGGTGGCTACAAAATATGTAAAGCCTAGCGAAGACTTAAGTTACATTTACACGGCCAAAACAGCTTTCGTAAGTAAATTTCATGACAAGTAGATACTTTCCTGAAATATATGTTTACACGTTTGTTCACATTCGTTACGTAAGTAGAGTGTTCAGCACAATGGATGCAAATAAACTTAGGTCCTGCTCTCTCGATGTTGTTATCTTCTTCTCATTTTCATCACTTTCAACTTTCATAATTTTTACTTCCGCGGGCCCAGAAAGTGGAAACTTACTTTCGTAAGTAGAAGATTTGTATGGAAACTTTAAAAGGAAACTTCTTACGAAAGTTACTTACGAGAGCTACTGTCGCCGCATGTAAATGTAACTTCATATGTGTGGCCGCTAATAAAATTCCAAAAATGTTTCCTTTGTTTACTTAAGTCGATCGGTCAAATATGCTCAGTTAAAACTAATCAGTTTTTTTTTTTTTATTCTAAATTTTAGGTGGAAAAGAGTTGAAAATGAACTTAAATCAAATCACATTAATTACTACCACATGTTGCATATTGAATTAAATGTCTCACCGAGTACTATCGTGTAGTGTACTTTTTTCACGATTCAGAAAAGTTTCTCGGAACATTTTTGCTGCTAGAAATGCACTTGTTACACATACACCCCAGCTATAACATTTCGCATATATTTTTGTAGTTCTTTCTTTCATTAGTGCTCTGTTGTGAAAATTTGTCTCATAAGAAATCATTTTCCACGACTTACCAATTCCGCGCTATCACGAGAAATAGAAAAGTCCACTTTTTCACCCAAGAAAGTTGTTTAAGCTACATCCCATCGCCAAAATTCTCCCCCGCTTAATAGAAATAAACATTGTTAATAAAATATGTTCAGAGTATCACAATGCATCGTTTAAGACATCTCTCATGTTTGGTGGTGTTGTGAGCATTCCCCTTTGGTACATAGTATTTTAGTATTTGCATAAAAATAGTAAATAATATTTCTAAAATGAACTAAATCGGGCGACCCCTTCTTGCCTTCTTGGTGTTGCCTTACAGAACTGTAGGTTTCACTTTATTTAACTTTTCTTACTAGGGTATAATATTGGTCTAAGAAGTGTCTAAGACCAATTTTTTTTTTTTTTTTTTTTTAATATATTTATGTATCCTACGTCGTCTAAAGCAAACCTTTTTACTACACAGTTAGTTTTTCATTTTTTATAAGAGAAGTGGACAATGATAACACTGCTATCCTTTTACCGTCTAAAATTTACCATTGTAGGTTTTATTTTATTTTGGCCGCTATAGGTATGCCTCCAATAATTAAATTTCTCCCACAAAGTCCAGTGCGTCACCGACAGTTTTTCTTGGAGTTCTTAAATTATGCTTTTATGCAAAAAAAATTTTTTTTTCCTATTCAAAAGAATTATTTTTGTTATCTTTTATAATTTTTATTTCGGTACACCTTTTTTTTATAAAATACAGACATCGTTTCAAGCATGCCGATAATGTCCTGTATGGCCACCCAAAGAACTGCTATACAAAAAGTAAAATGGTGATTTTTACTTTATTAGATTTGATGTAAACTTTGTCTGCCAGGGTGAAGTCTTGAAATCAATTTTTTTTTTCAATTTTCTTGAAACCATTTCTTTTTTCATTTTTCTTTTCTCAATTTTCTTGAAACCAATAACAATGCAATATTTTTAGGTTAAAGCAAATGTACAGAGGTTGGGGGGGGGGGGAGGGGGGGAGAGAAGTCCTTGAAAGGGGCATTTTAGATAAAGTTAAGCTTATTTTTAATTTTGAAATATTATGATTTTCAACGGCACAAAATTACAAGTATGAAAATATTAAACCATCTTATCATAGACAAATTCATAACATAAAAAGACTGGGCAATTAGAACAAAAATCTGCAACGCCTCGCTCGAATATAAAATCGACGATGCCTCGATCTCTGATGTAGAGAAGGTCTGAATTTTTTCTTAGAAATTTATTAGACACTTTTTCTTTAGAATTTTTTGGAGGCCGACAACGGCACACATTTATTTTTGTACCTCCAGTCGAACACCAAAGTAAATAAAAATTACATTTTCTGTAAATATGTAAGAAGAAATGAATGCTTATTGCTCAACTACGTGTCTACGCTCATACGCTAATTTTATATTGGATTTGAGCGAGACATTGCTGATTTAAGGCTGAACTACAATAGACGTATATACATAAGTACATTTACTTACGTAAAGCGAACGCGCCCTTTAATTAAACAGGCGTAAACAAATTAACTTTAACTCGTGTGAGGGGAACTTTCATTAAGTTTAAAAGTCAAATTGCAATCAGTCAAGGTGCGGTAAGAAACGCTGATTCCGTAAGAACGTGATTTTTTACTAAAAATGATTAAAAGTGCAATGTAAAAATTAAAATGGAATAAAAATGGTACTGCGAATTAATAGAAAGCACAAATCTTCAATTAAATCAACTTCCATTTGTTAATTTTTTCACTTTTATCACTTTTTAAAATTGAAAACATTAAATATCAAGAAAATAACTCTTACGGAATGTTGATATATTATTTAGGCTAAAAATATTAATTTTCCGTAAGTAAACCTCAGTCTCGTTTAATTTCGTAAAGTTATTTACTTCTATTGTTGTTCAGCCTTTAATCGGGAAACACAATGCTACGGTCATCAGAGTTCATCAGCTCAAATTTCAATTTATTTAATAATAATAGAATATGTATAATGAAATTTGAGCTGATGAACGCTGATGGCCGTCTCATTGTGTTTCCAGCTTTATACCCTTACTTACGTAAGCAAGTCGAGGCATTGTGAAGCATAATCGATTTTATTATATTCGAGCGAGGCGTTGCAGATTTCTGTTCTACTTGCCCAGTCTTTGTATGTTATTTATTATTTTGTCTATGTAAGGTCCTTACCGTTTAATAAATCCACATCCGGATGCATTTCGTTATGCATTCATACAAATCTGCGTTTCTTGCTGACAATCACTGACATATAATAAGAATGGACTGATCCATCCTCCTATCTAATTCCTATAGTCAAAAATGGCACAAATTTCAGCTAAAATATATTTGTTCCTTTCAAGCTCAAAATGTAAACTGAACTTTAATAAATTTTGGAAACAGTACGGCTGTATTAATATGGAATGCATTGGAATTGACATAAAAATTCAGACAAATATATTGTTTATCTCTTACAAGCTCAAAATTAAATTCGACAACAAATCTGCAGAGAAGCACATTTTTCAGTAATATTAAAAATTAATTTTTGTGTTAATTAAAACAAGTTTAACTTCCTAAATAATTTTAATTTAATGCAATATTTATTTTCAATCGACAAATATTTAATAATTAATTATAAATCAGTGTGCAATTGTATGAAATAAAAGGTTTTTCACAGGGTGTTCAATATTTGTGCCATTTTTGAAGCAAGGACGCTCAGTCCATTCTTATTATATGTCAGCTCTGACGATGGTAAGAGTACATACCGAAATGCATCCGGATTCGGATTTTTTTAAATCGTATGTGACAAAGGTGTTTTTTTTATGCTATTTTATTTTATTATTATTTTTAATATATATTTATATTTTATTATTTTTTTAATACAAAATGCCTATAAAATTCGCAATATAAAAAAAAATCTCTTCCATCTTTCTTTCAGATCACAATGCATAAATAATCATCAATTTGTTTCTACAGTGCCTCGTCCACTAGATCTAGGTAAGTTAAATTAAAATTAAAAATTAAATTCTCTCAAAATCTGTAATAGCTATAAAAACGATAAAAGTTCTAAAATATTTTACCGTTCTGATTGACAGATGATGTGCACCTTTAATATAACCCAACCATATTGACCGGGTTTCTTAAGATCTTCCTCATATTCCCTACTATCAGTCATCAGCTTCGCTTTTTTCTCTCTAATGTGCAATTGATTGATATTTAGTTCCTCACAGTTGAATCCATGAATAATGTTCATTTTTTTTTTTATGTTTTATGCTAAGATAGTCCACCTCCGGAACCCTTTTATCTACTACGGATATCCATAGTTGACGGGAAAATGGATAACAAAAAAAAAAAATAATATTCTCTTGACCTCATCAAATAGTGTTCGAATGCGGAACCAAATCCAATTACATCGTTATCTATGAGAAGTATACAAATACGGCACCGTCCATAGCGCAATCAATTAAGTCGAAGACTCTGGACGCGCGAGAACTGATATACCACGGGGAGGGAAGATATGTATGTAGTTTTTTATAAGTATCTCGCGTGGTCTTTCCTATATCTTTTAAAGATCTTTTAAGCAGAACAGCTAGAGAGCTCGTCTTGATTGTGGTCTGGGATGGGATGGGATGGGATGAGATGGGAAGCCATCTCCATCAGTTGGGTGCTCATTTGGTGCTATAGTTTCTATGTATGTATGTATGTAGGTATTTTATAAGCCGAGAATCAATTGTGTTCGTTCATTGTGGTCTGATTCTTTCTTGAGTTATGTATAGTTAGTAATCTCATCTCTTCTTGGGCAATTTATATTCAATAGTATATAGAAGTTAGTACAGTACAGGTTTCGTGTAGAGAAGAATATTGGTCTTTATTAGTTTTTATTTTTTCTGTTAATTTTCCCTTTGCGTTCGTCGTCATCATCCTGGTCGTCGTCTTCTTCTTCGTAGGTTATGCTTCGACCTTTACTTTTTCTTCTTCTTAAGTCTTTGCCATTTTTAATCTGAGATAAGAAGTAATTGAAATTCCTCTTTCTTGTACAACCATAGTATAGATATGTATATAGGATTGTACATATGTAGGCTATACATACATAAATGGATGTATAGCTAACAAAATTTATTGCATTAGATCTTTGCAAGATCGTGAAGTATAAATTGAATGAGGTGTTTAATTATGAGCAGATTTTATTTGCAGATAAAGGTGAAAATAAGTTCTCCAAGTCGATTTTGGATTGTTTTTCTCTCTCTGCTATAGAATGGACATTGCTCATAAGAAGAATAGAAGAATATAAAGGGTTTTCCAATAAGAGGTGTTATTTTAATTAGCCCGCTATTTCGGTAGATGTCACTTTTGGAGCTGTCATTTTTTGACATTTGACAAGTAGAAACTGCGCCATTAATAAAACTGGAACGATACACGATTCAACAACGCATTGAAATTATTAAAATTCACTATAAAAATGGTGAAAATGTGGCAGAGACGGTTCGTAAAACTCGAACATTTTTGGGTCGTCGTGAAGCACCTTGTCGGACCGCAATACAGAAATTGGTAGAAAAATTCGAGCTGTCGGGACAAGTTAGTGATGTGAAGAATAAAACCTGTGCACGTCGCTCAAGAACAGCTGTAGCTGCTGTAGCCGAAGGTGTTGAAGAAAACCCAGGTTTGTCCATTCCTCGTCGTTCTTTGGAATTAGGCATTCCACAAACGTCATTACACCGTATTTTGCATAAAGATTTGGGTCTTAAGGCATATGAAGTTCAGTTAACACAAGAACTCAAGCCGGCCGATCATCAACAACGTCGAGTCTTTGCTGATTGGGTCCTTGAAATGCATGAAAATGATCCGGAATTCCATCGAAAACTCATCTTGAGTGATGAGGCCCATTTCCACCTCGATGGCTTCGTGAACAAGCAAAATTGTCGCATCTGGGGCTCGGAAAACCTAAGAGTTATTGTTGAAAAGCCTCTCTATCCTCAACGTGTGACTGTTTGGTGCGGTTCATGGTCCCGCGGGGTCATTGGACCTTACTTTTTCGAAAATGAGGCTGGAGCAACAGTTACGGTGAATGGATTGCGCTATCGACAGATGATTAATGATTTTTATGGCCGGAATTGGATGGTATTGATCTGGACAACGTTTACTTTCAACGCCATACAAGCAACGAAACCATTGATCTTTTACGGGAAAAGTTTCCGGACCGTGTTATCTCTCGAAGAGGTGATCACAATTGGCCACCGAGATCTTGTGACTTAACACCTTGCGACTTTTTCCTTTGGGGCCACGTGAAAGAGAAGGTCTACGCCAACAGCCCAGCGTCGATTCAAGACCTCAAAGATGGAATTCGTGAGCCTATCGATGACATAGGGCAGCCACTTTGCGATTTGGCTATGGAAAATTTCATGAAAAGGATATGGTCCTGTAGGCATGGTCGTGGTGGTCACTCGGCTGATGTTATTTTTCGTTATTAACGGCATACCTTCCTCTTTATAATGAAATAAAGATCCGATCATTTATCTCAAAAAATGGCATTTTTCTTTGAATATCAAAATAACACCTCTTATTGGAAAACCCCTTAGTTTAAAAAATTAAAAGTTTTAAAAGAACCTGATAATTTGCCTTCTTAATAAAATTTATGGTTGATCAGATCAAAATTATATTTATGTAGATCCATCTTTTGGCCATGTTAGCCATCTTATATAACCTTGACTGTTGGCTCTGTGTATGTGTGTGTAAAGTGGTGAACATTACATTGCTTTTTACAGCACCAAATACCTATACATACATATAGTGTAAGTAAAAATTGTTGTTATTAATATTAATATTAATTAATATTTTAATCGTGTAAACCTTAGTTTCATTGGATATTGTACAAAAGAGACATCCCTTTACCCTTTAAATTCACGTACAGTAAAACTCCCTGATGTTTTTTTTTTATCCCGAACAGTGCGAATGTGGAACAGTCTACCATTTTCTATCTTTCTTTAAGCAGCACCTCCACCACTTCACGTTTCCTAATTCCTTTTCTTATTATCTTCCTGCCATGCTATGTGTAGAGTTTATCCTGAGTTCGGCTATAAAAAAAAAAAAAAAAAAAAACTTAGCAAGATCAAGGAGGTTCTGAAATTGTGAATGCTTGCAGATGTTTTTTTAGTACAATTTTAATGTGATACAAAAAAAATCTGCAAGCATTCACGATTTCGCACAGATCCTTGATCTTACAAAGTTTTTTTTTTTTTTTTATATTATTAATTATGATTCTAGTAAAGCCAGTTTCAATTTATCATAACCAAACTTTTTTTTTTTTTTTTATTACACATACATTAAGGCCAATCTACACACGTTCTTTTAATACTGAGCAATTTATACCAATTTACGGATCAAATGGAATATACTGAATTATTCAAAATATTGAACATTTATACCAGTTTTTTATATATTTTCGAAGAAATGCTGGTATGGTCCTGCGTTCTTTTTTACATGGCTAGGAGATACTGACGCAACTTATTAAAGCTTTTATATACTCCTTTGTTGGAATAATCTCGTCTGCGCGTCCTCTATTTAGATCGACAGAAAATAATTTTTATGCACAACATTTAATAAGACATAAAATTTTCAGAATTGTTTCAATCTTAAATTTTTCTTATTTATTAATTATTTCTTTTAATTTCCCTGAATTGATCGCTTAGTAATTCAAATTTCATACTGAGGCCGCTTATTGAGCTAACTAGTTAAAATTATTTTGGAGTAGACTGAAACTACTAACGAGGTCCTTATTGTCCTATCTTGCGACTAGCTTACCACTTGCTTAAATTAGTTCAGTTTAAGCTTTTTGTACCTCACTAAGCCAATCAACAGGAAGCTGAACAAGCTCCATAAAAGATGGCCTGTCTTAATGTAACTGGTGTCATGCGCACATATACCAGCGCTCTAGAAGCACTATTGAATCTACCGGTACTCGGCGTCGTTGTTGCAAAAGAGGTTGGACTCATGGTATACAGAGCCCGAACAAATGAATATAGTGAATGGAACCCTGAAAGTCTACGAACTCTAATCAAAAGAATTGAATCAAATCCAATATTGGGTATGATGCCAGACAGAATGGTTGTTGAGCACAATCTCCGTCTACACTTCAAGATCATAATACCAGATAGGGAAGAAATAGATACAAATTTAGCAAATCAAGCCCTAATCTGGTACACTGGCGGGTCTAAAACCGAGAAAGGAGTAGGAGCAGGAATATATGACGGTCAGGTCAAGAGCTAAAATATACCAAAGCCTAGGAAAATATGCATCAATATTTTAGGCAGAGGTTTATGCCATTACTAGATGTGCATATGAAAATCTCAGCCCATCCTATACGAATAAAAATATTTGAGCCGCTCTGAAAGCCATCTCATCACCTGAGATCAGAACTAAGCTAATGTGGGAATGCATCCAAGCATTAACGAACCTTGGTACATACAATCACCTATCACTTCGGTGTGTTCCAGGACACTCGGGAATTTATGGGAATGAAAATGCAGATTTACTGGCCAAAAAAGGAGCATCCATGCCCCCCATAGTAGGACCAGAACCCTTTTGCAGTATTTCCTACAATACCGTGAAGCTTGCCATGCAAAATTGGATCCAGAACCAGATGGACCAGACAAGCCAAAAGATTCTTCAAAAGACCTTCCACGAAAAACAGCTTAGATCTTTTTCAGGCCAACTAAAAATCAACTCAGAGTCATTACAAGAGTCCTAACGGGACACTGTACTCAGATAGGCATCTCACCCACTGATGTATGTAGACTATGTTTCAAAGAGGATGAAACATCGGAGCTCGTGCTATGTGAATGCGAAGCCATTGCGCAATATAGATTCCAGGGTTTTGGTTCATACTTTTTAAAGTCTGCCGTTTTCGAAGAAATTTCTTCCAAACTAATACTGCTCTTCCTGGGATTAGTGGACTTGCTGGAGGAACTGTAAAGCAAGCCAATAATGGTTGCAGTGCAAAAACAACTCGCCCTGCTATATATATAAATCTAAATCTAAGAAAAGTCATTAATTCAACAAAGAACATATCCCAAGTTCAACTCTCCGGGGCGAGGTGTAATAGTAATAGTTTCCAAATCTACAACATAATTAATTCCAATTAAAATCTATCCATCAACAAACAGAGTAGGTACATCGCACCCAAAATGTCACTACTAAAAACATTTTCCGCGCACATGTTTTTACCTAATTTCCAGTCACTAATTACAAACACAAATTCCATCATATTCCCGCTGGATAATTAAAGTCGAATAATAGAAAAATAATTGGCATAATCTCATATGTATGAAAGTGCGGTGATGACCGACCGCCATATGTACATCTGCCATCTTTTGCACTCCAGTTTTCCATCGTCTTAACGATCCATGGGAAGATAGTCGTTGGTACACTATACTGTTGTCTCAGATGAGATCTGTTAATAGACAACAATTGCAGTTTTTTTTTTTTTTTAAACAGCAGATCTAGTGAAATGAAGAATGTTTTTCACCTCCAGGGGTCGACCATATCTCCTGTGTAATAATTTTCCACTTTTAAAGAGTTAAATTATTAAAACGATGATTACGCGCACTTGAACTTGAGTATAATTGCAGTGTGTAATTGCTCGCGCAGTTTTTAGAATCACGAAGAAATAGATAATCATGGTATATAAGAGGCCAGCCACATAGGTGGACTTATGTGTTATCATGATAGTGTTACTGTTACTGCAAGCGATGTTCTCCGATTTGATATAAGTACTTCGGTAAACTCTATGTACATTGGTAGGCAACTATTAATTTTATATAGTATAGAAATCTTGTTGAATCTATTATAATTTTAGCATCCATTTATTTTACTGTTCGCTTGTATTCGTTCATCTTCGTTCCTGTTTGTACATTTTATTTTTGAGTCACCAACGATATAAACGATGAAAAGGAGCTATCCGAGATGACTACCTTGCGGAACCCCAATTATTAGGAGGACCGGAAAGCAGAGCTGGACAAGTACCAAAGAAAAAGTACTTAAGTACAAGTACAAGTACCGCATGTATGAAAAGTACTTGTAAGTCTATAAAAAGTACTGAGTACTTTTTTAAGTACTTTTTTAGAATCTTTGTACGTTGGCAGGAATATAATAAAGTTTATCTAGTTCAGTTAATGGATATTATACTATTTATAGTTTTCGGAGCTGCTCGTAGAGAAAAACTTTCACCTCTCATTCATACACTTATAAAAACTAAAAACCCATTGTCGCCTCCAATAATGCATAAAAATTCTAAGGAAAATATTTTCAGTAAATTTCTAAGACAAAATTGAGGTCTTCTCTACATCAAGTCGAGGCATCGTGGATTTTATATTCGAGCGAAACGTTACTGGTTTTTGTTCTACTTGCCCAGTCTTGTTTGTATGTTATTAGTTTGCCTAAGGCTCTTCCTGGACGCGTGAATGCGACACATGCTTTGATAGCTCTTTGCGTGCTTTAAAACTCAACATGATTTTCTACGAAGAATTAGATATTTGTAGGTACTTAATAGACTCAGAAATACTCAAGTAAAAATCTTGGTAATTAAGTAGAAAACTAAATCTTAAGTACAAGTAAATACAAGCAAGTACTTATATTCAAGTATTAAGTAGGGGAATTTCAAAAGTATTGAGTAATAAGTCTTAAGTAACGAAAATGTATTTTAAGTAGTACTTAAGTCTTTTTTTTACTTAAGTATTGCTCAACTCTGCCGGAAAGTAATGTCGGTTTTGAATAGTAAATAAAACAGTTTTGTTTTTTTTGCTCATTTTACTTAATAACTGACTTTTTACCGCTGAAAGACGAATTTTTTGCTCTTGGGTCATATACACCCCAGTTCTTATATTTTGCCTATATTTCTTCCGTTCTTTATTTCACATCCATTAGTATTCTGTTGTGAACATTTTTCTCATGGAAAGTGAATTTCCACGACTCACCAGTTCTTCATAATGATGAGTTGAAAATATGTCTATTTTTGTACAAACAGACTGCCATTTTTTTCAACTTAAGAAGGACTGATTCACTTCTTTTGCAGTTATCTCCAAAACCATTCATAGGCCTCAAAAACTAATAACATATCTAATTAGGGGATTGCGATTTGATCCTACATACAAGCTTTAACTTGGATATCTAAAATTTTTATAGCATCTCTTCTGTACTGGAAGACGGTAAATTGACCATTTTCGCTTGATTTAAAATTTTTAGCGAGTAGGTACATTGAGACACCAAAAATCCATATTTCTCTGTAAGTATTGCAAGGATTTCCATACTTTGTTTTTGTAAATATAGCCAGGATATGCGGTGAATTCATAAATTAATTTCAAAATTCCTAGGTAGCTAGGCACCTTAACAAAATACAACAAAAACAGCGAATATTCATTCTTCTTACTTCTGCACAACTAACACAGCCTAGAGTTTTGTCGATAGGAATAGAGAGTTTGGTAATTCTCAATACAAATTCCCCGAGTGGAAAGTTAAGTGTCAAAAGAACTCTCATCTCCACAACTCCACAACTCTCCGAGCTAGTGAATCCGGCCCCAGATTGAATTGTTTCATTGGGAAAATGGAAATGTCATGAAATTTATATTTTCCCCCAATGAAACAATACAATCTGGAGGAAATTTTGAACTTTTTTTTGCTTAGTATAGATCTGGATAGTTCAAATCCGGATAGTTCGAACTCGTATCCGGATAGTTCGAATCCAGAGATCCGGATAGTTCGAATAGAATCCGAATACTCGAATTTGAGCAGTCAGATCCTAATTGTTCCGGATAATCCGGATGGAAAATTACATAGATACTTTCAGCTCTACTCCAGACCAACGCCAGTGTACTGAAGATATTATCATCATCACCCAAGTCTACATGTATGGGTGTGTTATAGCAGAAGAAGAAGAAGTAAATATTATAAAAATCGTTACATGTCTAAATAAATTGAAAATTGATTGAATTATAAAACTATCGCGCTGAAAGTTTCACTTCTAAATTAACGTTTCATGTTGAAATATCAAGGAATCATTAAAAAAAAAACAAAAAGCAACTCACTTCCAAACAAATACGCGAATATACGTTCAGTACCTATAGCTACTACAACAATACAAAAGAATTAAAAGAGCTCGTGAGTAAGCGCATTCCTTTTCTATATAGCTAAACAATTACTGTACTGTGCAGCAGTACCAACCGAACCAACCAACAGCACAATATTCGCGATGACACAGAAGTTTTTAAAACTCACCCAAGTGAGCGCAAAACTTAAAAGGACTGCATTCCAGTGAATGCGCAATTCGCTTAGTGCAGCACATTTTCCGCTTCTCTTCTTAATATCTTCCTTCAGTACCAGTTCTCAGTCTATACCGGCACTTCTTAGACTTGACCATGCGCGCGATTATCTGAGGAGGTGAACTTAAAGTCAACATACACATATACACACAACACAAACATTCATACATATACATACGCATAATATTTAAAGCAGGACAGTTGAGAATTTTCTTAAGGTTTTTACAGCTTAACCTGGATTGCATTTTGTTGCCGCTGCTGATGGCTTAAGTTTAAACTCAACTCTTTGGGAACAGAGAACATTTTAGACACAGGTTTAGCCTAGGCTAAGCTAGGCTAGTGCGAGTTTGTCTTTCCTCTTCGTTGTGTCCGGTTCGAATCAAGTAAAAAAGCGGAACAAGTAACTGCAGTGCATCAGCAGTCAGCAGCTCCACTTCAGTTATATTATGGGCCTGTATGTATGTTTGTATGTATGTATGTATGAACACGCGACACTGCAATGGACCAGGCACTATCCTCATCATCATCATCATCATTACAGGCAGGGCAGCAGCAAACGTCCAGTGAAATTACCAAGGTTTCAAGAATGCGTGCAGCAGTTGCATTATGAGCAGTTCTGACATAGACCGATTCATGGTCAACAGAGCTTGCTCTGCTGAAATCTCGGTATTTGCGTTGTGCTGATGCTGCGGATGCTGGATTGGATTTTGAGAGAAACAGCAAAAGAAGTGAATCTTAGACGGAGGCCATGTAACTTAAACATGAAAGCGCGTTGCGTTCAACTTCGCCTTACCTCGCGCAGGTGAAGTGATGCTCCACCATCACTTCTGCGTTGCCGCCGACGTTGAGATCGAGAGGACGGGACGATCGTTGCATTTATATATGTAGGCAGTAGTTGTTGGTAGAAGTGATGCAACTTTTTAGGATTTTGTACGCGCGGACAATGTATATATAGAGTGCATGTAGAGTTTTTTATTTATTTTTTATTTTTTCATTTCTTGTTCAAAGTTGATTTCTTTTTCTGCATGAAAGGCATTTTCTTTTGGACTGCATTCTCCAACGACTTGCAACAGGTTCTCCAGTTTTTCTCTTAAGATATGGATGAAAGGAAAAAAAAAAAAAGGATTGATCGTATCTTGAATTTATATCGTTTTTTGTTGTTGTTGTTGTTTACTTTTCATTTTAATACTGTTAAAACTGTACTTTATCGAATGTAAGCGACTTTAAATCGTTTTTGTATTGCTAACATTAAAGAAAAGGAATTCAATGTTACAAAAACAAACAAAAAATTAACAGTAGAGATTTCAAAATGAAGTCTTTTAGAGTATTTAATATAGGTGGATAGTGTATAAAGTGTATAGGATCTATGTAACTATACCTATAATGTAGTCAGTAACTGAGATTACTTCATTTTATATAGGTAGATAAAAATGAAAGATTTAATAGGATCTCAGTATTCCAATGGATAAATATAGTAGTTTCCGTACATTAGGCACTGTTTACTCTTGAGATTTAAAGAAAATCATACACACCACCCGTGCACGGAAAAGTGTCATTTATGACTCCTATCACTGGGGTAGTACCTAGCTGCCAATGAAATATCGTAGGAGGAAATATTTTTTTAAAGGGATGATGTTCAAAAATGCTCTTCTAAATAAGTTTACTGAAATGTTAATAAAACATGAAGTGAATCAGTCTCTCAAACACTGGATCGCATTCATTTTTTGAACAATAGAACTGACTTTTCCGAATTGGGCGAGGTAAGCAGAGTAAAAGGACTCCTGAGAGGCATCCTTCAAGATGGTATCAATTTTATCACCTTTGTTGTGGGTACTCATTATGGATGATGATCTCTTGCTAACACTCACCCGGATGGAGTACAAAGCCGTATGTTATGCAGACGATCTGGTGATTTTGGTCACCAGTAGGTACGAGTCTGAATTCTACGGACTGGTGCAGAACGCGATCCGACTAGTCACAGACTTAATCTTGAACTTTGCGTCAATCCATTGAAAACATATCTATGCCTCTTAACTAAGAAAACGAACATTCGCAAATTGAATCTGCCCTCTATTGGGTTCACACGTTTGGAACTAAAGGACAGGGTAACCACTAGGAGGTCAATAGAGCGGGAGGTGATATTACTTACCTAGACGAACCAAAAATTGTATGGCAGGGGGGGGGGCATATCATCCGTTTAGGAGTTATAGGGTGATTAAGAAAAAAAGCTAGTTTTTCACAAAACACCCTGTATCTTAAAAACTACAGGGCGTCTAAACTAAAATTTTTGGATTTTCTTACCTTTTTTTTTTTTAATTTAACCTCTATTATTTATGACCTATTACACCCTATTTGTTAACTGTAGCCGTTGAACAGTTATTAACTGATAACCTATTCCGGTCACACTGAAATTAGACGATATTTTTTAAAATGACGTAGGTACTAAGGTAACAAATTATCGTTGAGAATAGGTTTGAAAATAGGTTTGAGAATAGGTTTAGAGCTAATAACTCTTAAAGGGCTTCAGATAACATATTGGGTGTAATAGGTCATATTAAAGAGGAGAGTCTACAGCTTACAGTTTTTATAAAAAAAAAGTTATGTTAACGACCTTTTTGCAAAAATAATAGAGGTTAAATTAAAAAAAAAAAAAGTTAAGAAAATCCGAAATCTTATCTTTAGTTTAGACAACCATAATTCTTGATGGGAGAGGGGTATGGGGCTGATTGAGTAGTCGTTAGAAAGGGCATGAAGTTCTGCATACAATGAGCACTTAACTGTTACCGTACGCCCTGTAGTTTTTAACAATTTAGTTTTGTGACAATCTTAATCACCCTGTAACTACTAAACGGTTGGTATGCCCCCCCCCCCCCTGCCATACAATTTTTGGTTCGTCTAGATGGGTACTATCACCTCCCGCTCTATTGACCTCCTAGTGGGAAACACCCTGTATATCTAGGTATCATATTAGATAGAAAACTAATCTGGAAGACGGAGCGAATAAAGCTCTTAGAGCTTTTGCGATGTGCCACAGATCTATAGGGAAAAAATGGGAACTTAAATCGCAGATGATCCTATGGATCTACACTAGGGTCATCCGACCCAATCTAACCTACAGTTCTATGGTGTGGTGGAAAGCAATAGAGTTTTGCTAATCATCGTAAGATATTGGAGAAGATCCAAAGATTGTGCATCCTTAGTGTAAGCGACGTTCTCAAGTTAATCAGCTCTGGGGTTCTTGATGTTATCCTCAACATTTAGCCCGTGAATATACACTACAAGAAGAGGCGTCAATCGCTGCGCTGAAGCTGCATCTCAATCGGAGCTAGATTTGAACTAGTACAAGAGTTCTACATGATTCCATTTTTGAATTTATGCAGTTCATCGTACCGGACATAGAGAGGAACAGCAATCACCTTTTTGAGACTATACTGAAAAGCAATTTTAAAACAAGAAATCCAGAGAGGGCAGAATGGGAATCACATTCCGTGCTTTAACCATTGATAAACCTTATCATATACAGGATATTTCCTCTATGGTGGTTAGTTAGTAGAGCAGGAGATGATAGTAGTCACCTAGCAAACAAACAATTGTATGACATGGGGGGGGGGGGGGGGGGCATATCAACCGTTTCCGAGTTACAGGGTGATTAAAAAAAAGCTAGTTTTTCGCAAAACACCCTGTACCTGACAAAGAATAGGTCGTTGTCACAGTTAAAGGCCCATTTTATGCCAGAACCTCATGACCTTTCCAACAACCGACCCGGTACTCCTCTTATCTTAGGAGTTATTGTGGTCTAAACTAAATTTTTTTTACTTTTTCTTATATGAACTATAAACTGTGGACTCACCTCGTTAATTTGACCTATGTCCTATATGTAACCTCACAGATAATGTGTTCCCTTAGTGACTCAAAACATGTCATTTAAAAAAAAATATTAGCTAATTTCGGTATGACCTGAATAGGTTATGAAAACGGCTAAATCATGGAAATCGGTCCGATCTTGGGAACTACTCTTTTCCGCTTAGAATTCCATGTGAATCGTTAATTTAAAATTCCCAATTTAAAAAAAAATAATGTACAGAAAAAGTAATGAAGGTTGATTAAATCATAAGACACCAACAAATACTCAAGTTTACGATATTCAAAATTTGTTTATTTATTCTTTTGAAGTGTTTACGGATAATCACACACACCATCTGCGCCATCTATTGTCAACTCTGTTCTACAAAAGTTTTCTAGATAGTCAGTGATTATCAACAAGTGGCAGGAATGGTAGATGTATTGGATATTGTTTTTGGTGACCAAACATCCATTTTTCTATAGTTACCGATATTTACACTAGATTGAAATCTGTCGGCAGCAGACTTATCTCTTTAATCACTACATGAAGCCTGCTATAGGAGGATTGGGAGCCAATACTGAACTTTGTAAGAGCGTACGTTTGGAACCTATGAGCGATTGTTCATAAGTCTGGAGGAGAATGAGCAATGGGTCTTGTTGTGGCCTACGTTCCAGAGTCATCGTCGGGACCATAACCTCTTTTCAGTCATCATCTCCTCGTTAGTCGAAAACGAAAATTAATGTAGTCTGAATTAATAGCATCTTTCAATTCAATAGAGTTGATTACTGTAGGAGCTCATTTTTCTAGTAATTTTTTTTATAAGTTTGTAAAATTGATAAGAGGCAGACTTGAATTTTTATGAAATTTTTATGTTTTGTTTCATGAAGTCTTGAGCGATGGTGTTTCAAATACCAAATTTAGATTATTTTAGATATACCCTTGATCCCAAACTTGGAATTAAAATTAGACAGACAAATACGCTTGGTAGCTACTTTTTCTGCGAATTAGAAGAATTAGCAGACAAGAAGTTGGGAATCCTGGTAAGGCTTAAACTTAATGAATCTTTATCAGGTAGGATCCCAATAAGGTGGCATTAGAACAGACCATAGATGGTCTAAGTGTGACTGATTGTATATGCTTTTACGATGCCCATCACTCTAACCTAACCTAACCCTGCCTCAATAATTGACATCTAAGTTTCCTAAGACTAAGACCATATGGTAAGCATTGGAATCACATTTAACTAAGTCACACAACTGTTTAGTTCGCTGCTTTCTTTAGACTTGTAATAGAAAAAATGGTAACTGCGCGATAATAGTATGATACCAACGCAATTTTAACGAACGATCGAAAAACTCTTGTGCCAAGAAATTATAAGACTACGGTCTTAAAGGTTCAAATTCTTTCTCAAGTTATGCCAGGTATTTGGAAAACTGGTGGATGGTATTTCAACAGTTCCATTGAAATCAACATTTAAATACAACGTCAATAAAAACAACAACTTTTTTGTTGCGGATTATTTCAAAGGAAATAAACGCCGCAATTATTTCCTCTTCTTTGACCTCCAGAAACAGACATATGTATGTACGTAAACACATACAAAAAAAAATCAATTTACCATCAAATGTTCGATAATTCTCCGAAATTTACCGAAATATCATTTTTTCTTTGGCTGCTACAGAAATTACTTTTAAATTGCCATGCCATTGGATAAAACTGCTCCTTTCTTTGGCCGTAGTCTTCTACTCTCTTATCAGTCTCAAGCAGAAAATGCTTTTGTGTGCATTTTTCGATAGCGATACATTTTTTAAGCCAATCGAATTAGAGGCACCTGTTTTATTGGTTCGAGCTCGACTAACTTAGTTCAAGTTGATCGGCGGCCTTAGAAAAAGAATTTCGCGCACAATTTTTACTCATATAAAAGTTGAGGATGAAAGAGGTGGATACACAGACTCGAGGAAGATCGATCGACGATTGAGAGTACTTTAACCCCATGGAAGACGATTATACCAGGGCTTCGGCAAGCAAACCAATTTTTCCGCCATTGTATGCAATTTATTTTATTATACCTGGGCAGGTCTGTACATATGTAAGTATGCGCATATGCTGTAGGTACAGATGAGAAATTGAAAGGCATTCGAAAATTATTGCCTGATTTAGTACCTTTTTGAAGCAATGCGATCGGTTCTTTAGGTTGGTTATTATGATCGTGATGATGGTGGTGGTGATGCTGTTCATTGGCTTTGAACCTGAGTATAAAGTGCAAATATCAAGGTGATCGTCTTAAAAAATGAAAAATTAAAACATTTCAAACCGTTAAAGAGAGAGGAACGCGCATAAGCCTTATAAAATCGTCGTTGATCATCATCGTCGAAGAATCGCCACACTATCGATGAAGATCACTGAGTTTTCATGGTAAATGGCGACTTGCTCATTTCATCCTATCCATCCCAACCTAAAATTAATTTTTTTATTTTAACTTGAATTCAATTAAAATTTCACTCAAGTCGAGAGTGCAATTAAAGCGCACATATAACATCGTCAACAGACGAACCAAGTGACTTCCGCGATTAAGTTTTCCTGCCTTATACCTATATAGGAAGAGACAAAACACGAAAAGAGACATTTTAAAAGTGCAGTCTTAACGTTTTCGAGTGGCACGATTAATTGTGCAAGCCGGCAGCCGTGGCAATCTTAAGATTTTTAAGAGGAATTGTTTTTGTTGTTGTTATTGTCATTCTTGTTCTTATATTTAAGTCCAGGCAGGAAAATATGTATCATGCGCAATCATCCAACTCTTGGCATGATCATGATCATCATCATCATCATTATCATCATGATCATCACTGAAGTAGATTGTTACCCTTGGTTTAGGCGCTTCTCGATTAATAATGGTTCCGTTTTCAACAGATTCAATGATCGTGCGACTGAAAGAAACAGGATTCGAATTTCTTATATATGGCTGGCATGATCTTGTTGAATGGTGGACAAAGATCAAGTGAAATTCTTGAAATTATTCCCGCTGAGGTAGTCTTTTCTTTTCTGCTTATAAATTTTCAGTATAGGAAGTCTCATATCTTATACGATGAAAATTAATTGAATGCCATATAATTTCGATATGAATGATTCTGTGTAGGTCCGGAGAAATTGTGGAGATGATTTTAATTTTTTCTTGAATATTTATGGACTGTTTTTCTTTATGAAATATTTCCATTCCATAATTCAGGTACCTGGTCAGAAAAGCTTGCTTAGAATTAGTTGCCGAATAGAAGCTTGATTTCCTAAATGGGTGAAGATCTTCATAGTCGCGTTCCTTTTTTCAATCATTTAAATTAACAACGTAACTGACTTTGAGTTCACGTACAAAATAAGGTGTTTAATGAAGAAAGTTGTGGCCTTCGTTGTCAAAACTTTTTCTCGTAACGATCATCACCAACAATATTAAGTCCACACTATTATTCTAGAATAGGTGATAAGCAGAGGGGCATCAGCCAGTTATACTTCGGAACACTCTGACTGATTGGTAACTATCCAAGTGTATGGTTAAAACTGTTCGCCTTTTAATTTGTCCGATCAACCCCAACCCCACTTGACGCATATTTATACATTTGGCGCTTGACAATTAAATTAACGTAGGACTCGACTCTGGACCTCAGCTACACTTCACTTTTGCCTTCCTTCCTCCGCTGCCTGACGGCTCATTCGATAACAATTCAATACAATAACTCGATTGATGATGTTTGTCTCGATACTTTTTAATTCATACCTAGATGCTTTGATGTCTACGAGGCTGCCTTGACGTTGCTTGACATTTTATTTATTTATTTAGTTCAGCCTAATACATAATTCCAAATCTATATGTGATTTACAAGCTAATAATCTAGGCTAACCGCTCACAAAAGCCGAAACTTGTGTGCGAGGTTTGTGACTAATTTATTGCTAATTTTCTACTTACTAATATTATAAAATAAAATTTTGAAAATATTACATAAATAATACATCTAAGTTATACTTTAGTATGCAATGCAATCAATTCATTCATTTCAAAAATTATATATTATCTGAGAAAGTAAGCATAATTCAAAATATCTAAATTAAAAAACTAATGGACAATGTTATTACGAGGGGGTTACCACTAAAATCTTAAAAAATACGAAAAGTTAATACAAATTTACTGCAAATCTGTGCACCTTTTTCTGTTTATTTTGAAAAACTAAAATTTTGTTAGTGCAATGATAAAGTAAATAAAGTCAATAATGTTAACGATGGTAGCGGCAAAAATTTCTTGTTTTATTATATTTTGCATACAATTTGGCGTTTTTAATTCATTCTATCATCGTCAGATGGAGTAATGTGCTTTTGGAAGGCTTTCATTTATTTTGAAAGCTCAGCGGGCTGTAGCTGTATGCTTGGAGAGTGTGTGCCGTTATTTTCTGCTGTGCAAATGACCGAAATGCACACGAATATCACAGCATCATATAGCTTTTGCATGTACATATAGTGATTTGTTTCAATTTTCAAATTGCATACTTTTATGCGTTTATGTTCACTAAGCTTTTGGGAACAGAAATCGTGAGCTTTTTTTTTTTTTTTTTTTTGTGGTAACCCCCCTTAAAGATATCTTGGTTGTTAAATACACAGTTTTTCAACACATTTAGAGTCTCTTTTACTTCTGCCGGTAAGACATTATAAAATTTTGGACCTAAAATGCTACTATGTCTATCTGTAATACCTTTACTAGTTCTAGGGATTTCAACATCTGCCTGCGTGTACGATAGTTTGTTTTGGAGATAGTGAACTTTGATAAATTTGCGTATACGAATTTTAATAGGGTAAATATATATAATTGTCTTACAGTCATTACCTTAAGTTCATTGAATGCTTGTGTAGTGGAATAGTATTTAGATTTCTTTAAGCAAATCTTAATTATTTTGCTTTGAAGATTTGTTAATGGTTTTATCAAGACAGTATATGTAGCTCCCCAACTAAGGATTCCATACTGAATGACTGACTGTATTAAAGCAAAATAAACCATTGTGTCAAAAGATCAAATTTTAGGATATTTCGCAATAGGAGTATTTTATATATTGTTTTCCTCAGCCGCTTACATAAGCTTAAGATATGTGTTTCCAATACTTAAGCTTCTGATCTATAAGAACACCTAAATATTTCACTTCGCTCACGCACTGGAGGACATTACCCTGCAACTCTAACTTAAGATTAACATTTGAATGTGTATTTTCATGCCAAAATTTTACGAAACATGTTTTATTTAAGTTCAAAGCTAACTTGTGACATACCAACCAATCATTCACTGATTTAATGCCTCTTTGCTCTAGTGATAAAATAAGGGACCAATTTTCTCCACAAAATAACAAGACCGCGTCATCTGCAAACGCTACAATAAGCTCCCTTCTGTTCGAATAATTTAACACACTCTTTTATGTATATTAGATAGAGTATTGGACCCAAAACCGTACCCTTTGGAACCCCACACTTAATACGAAGAGGATCACTTGTTACCTGCCCAATTCTAACTGCCTGTATTCTGTTGGTAAGATATGAATGAAAAAACGAAAGAGCAGTACCTGTAATCCCTATAAATGTTAGTTTCTGTAATAGGAGTTCATGATTAACCGTATCAAAAGCCTTTTTCAAATCTAACAATATCGCAATAACTTTCTCCTTTTTGTCAACTGCCGAGTTTATAAAATTAAATTGCATCACTTGTGCTACATTTGTTTTTAAAACCATACTGATTACGCAATGATGTTGTATTGGTCTCTAGATAATCAACCAACCTAGTCTTAATGCATTCCTCAAAAATCTTCCCGATATTAGAAATTAGCGATATCGGTCTATAGTTATCTGGATCACGTTTATCATTTGCCTTGTGTATTGGAACAACGATGGAATGTTTAAATTTACATGGAAATATGCCCTAAATTAGACATAGGTTTAATGAGTACGCTAATGGAGGAGCTATAGTACTACAATTTTTAAAATTCTCGGTGTCAGCTGGCGCTTTATCGATCTTTAACTAAGCTATATAATAGAGTAGTTCTTCAGAAGATATGGACCTAAACGTAAATGTCATCATAGGATTAGTTTGAGAAACAACAGAATTTCAAATCTGTTCTCCGACACCAATGAAATGCTCATTAAGTCTAGCAGAAATTAAATATGGATCAGTTAAATCAGTACCATCACTCCCTTTTTTTAAGTGTTATTTCGTCGTTAATTTTGTTCCATACTTTCTTCGGATCATTTATAACTTTTGATATTTCATTTCGATAGAATTGTTCTTTAGAGAATTTAATAATGGAGTTAAGCTTATTCGTGTATCGTTTATATTGGAGACTGACATAAACATTGAAGGGCTGTTGTCTACAAATCTTAGCTAACTTTTTCCTATTTCGTATAGAAATCATTTGTCTCAACACTTTCCGCAACACTATCTCGTTGATGCTTCAGTTGGAGCTTTTATCGCCGCTTAATTCATGATTCTACGGTTGACACAACACTTGATACTATACTCGACGCTTTATTAGACACTTTACTCGACACTTGTCTTGGCATTTATCATAAGAAATACCTCAATGCTTTAATACTTGCCTCGCTAATTACTTCATTGGCATGATGCTTTACTGGACATTTAAAGTGATGCTTTCTTCGGCGCATATCTTGATGTTTCGATGCTTTCATCCTTATTTACTTCGGTGATTTGATGCTTTACTAGACGCTTGCCTCGGATAAACCCAAAGCTAACGCTGTATAGTAATGCAGATTCTTACATCCTATCTTTGTTTTTTTAAATCTATTAAAACCACATTTATCATTATAGACACTCCTTAACTGGCCTCGCGCGCAACACTTTACTACCTCTCATCTTTTTCAACCAATTAACAGCAGTCAACCTTATTTGAACCTGTCAACTATCGTCATCTTTTCAAATTTATTAAAAACAAATTAAAATTGACAGAATTGAAAAATTTCAAGAGGCAATTTTCCCAGATTTCCACACATGATCGATCTTTTAAAACGATCGAATGAATAATAAAAAAGAATAAATAAAAAACAACAACAACTTTACCATAGAACAAGCGGAAGACTAAAAAGAAAGCGAAGATAAATAGCCCTAATGGATCGTATCTAATGCGATCATGTTTCATAACATTCCCCGTTTCTTGTTCCTTTCATCGAAATTGTTTTTCGATGATCATCGAACCAATGATAAAACAAGATCAATCGAACAAATCAACACATTCGCATCACAAAGACAGCGGGTCTTAAGAAGACGGAAAGATTATAGATAAAGTTTAGCGTGAGCACAATCTTTTCTAATATTCTACATACTATGGCTGGTGCGCAACCTTTGATCGAGCAAATTTGAATCCAGGGCAAGAAAGATCACAAAATATGTCTATTCTGGATGGGGCTGTAATAGGATTCTATGGGGTTCTGTCTGACTGAATTTAGTCACAAATATTCACAATAGGAATGTGCATGTGTGACTTAATTCTGCAGAATTTTATTTTATAGAACTATGTAGGTAGTATAACATAGATTGATATATATATATACATACCTATGCACTTCTATAAGATTTTAGTTATCTTATTGATCCTCGTAACGACGCCGTTTAAGTGATCGTGACGCGATCTATTGTATTGTCATGCACAAGTAAAGATACATATATTTGCATGTTTTGCTGCGTTCGCTACGTTCATTCGTTCCGGACAATTTCAAGTGATGATTGGTTCTATTGATTGGAAATTTCTTCTATTGTTGTTGATTTTTTTTTTTTTTACCCTACCCTTTCCCTAACCAGTAATAATTCGAGAATTGAAAGAAGGAATTAAGCCCAATTTAAGGAGGTTAAAAAAAAAACAAAAAAAAAGATTAACAAGATTTAATGCGGCGGCGTCTGATGTATATAATAATATGTGTATGTTGTTCATTTTTATGCGGTCTAATTACTAATTTCATTTTTTGATAAATTTTATTTTTACTGCATAAGTGGCTTACAATTTCAAAATTGTAAAAATGTTACTTTTTGGTAAAATTATTATTTTTACTAAGGGTACTGAAGAAATTCTAAAAAATTTTGTTATAAAATTATTTAAATAAATTTCTTTATGTGAAGAGACATATTTTGTAGCCCACTGTAATTTTTTCTAATAGGAATATTGATTATTCACCTTTATTTCTGCATTTTAAAATTATAATTTTCTTCCCTATATACATTGAATAATGAACTAAATCGGTGTTTAGTAATGCAACCGAATATAAGAAACCTTGCTTACATATAAAAGCCCTATTTAACTGAAGCACAGTAATTACAACTATAGAATCAGGCCGAGTCAAGTATTTTAGGATTGGATTATGTCGCAAAAATATCTTGTTGAAAATTACGAAGAAGTCATGAGTTTCTAATATTTTAATGTTCCACGGTATGCGGAAATAATTTCTTGATTTTATGTTCGATAGGTGCGAGATTAAACAATAAAGGTACTAGGGCAGAGCTCTGTGGTAATCCATTTGCTTGTTTTTTTGTTCCTTCATTTGAACATGAGCTTTAATGCTGCATTTAAAACAATATTTTATATAGGTACTATGTCAACAGGTCAACAAAATTGCTTCTTCTCTGGAATCCGAACTTAATGTGCCTGGTTAGAGCCATTGGTCAGTGAACTTAAATGATATTAATTGTTTTTTATTTACAAATTTCGATTGCAGAGCATATTTCTTATTGTATAGAAAATGTTCTAGCAGTTTTATTTGTAAGAAATATTCCATAGGGTTTTATTTTTCGGGAATTGTTTGTGCTTTTTCGAAATTCGTTTGCACAAAACCTTTTCTTTTTTACGTTCTACTTTTATAATGCCCTGGCCTATCACAATCCGTAAGAAAAAGAATATTTTTCGGAATATAAAAATTTTCAAGGTTAAGGTTCAAAAAATTTTAAAAATTTGAGATACAATTTTTTGTAATGGATTTTAGCAGAGGGAGGAGATGAAGACTTCAATTGACGCGGACAACTTTAAGAATTACAATAGTTCACTGGAAGAAGTTTTTCAGAATTCAATTGTTTTTACGCCATCTATTCTTCAATACACATACTAATTTCATTATTTCGCATGAAATTTCATTGGACAGACAAATTTCCAAATTGACATGAAATGTTGAATGAAATAAATGAAAGATTTAGAAACTCGGCTGCGTTCTTTATTAATTAAAAAAAAAACTTTAACAAAATATAAGAAAAGAGGCATCTGTACGTGATATATGAAATCATAATTGAGTTCTGTTGAGATGTGGATGAGGTTTAGGTTTATGTGTTATTGTTGTTTTGTATATAAATAAAAGTGAACCAGTTCTACATTTACTGACCTGAACTGATTGGTTCTTGTTACACAAAAGCGGTTTGCAGTTTTTTTGGGTAAAGAGCACTTGTTTGTTGTGATTAAATTTTGAATGTCATGTGAAAAAAATAAAAAATGCATCAGCTTAGGTTTAAATTTAGCTTTCGCTTATAGATGTCTCGTTTCTTATATTTTGGTAATTTTTTTTTTGAATTTAATAGAAAAATAGCAAAATTTATTATTACCTAATTATGTGAGGAATTTAATTAAAAATCAAATAAATTTCATTTATGTGGAAAACATTAAAATTAAGAGCTTTTAATATTCCGGTTATTTTAACATTTCCATAGTGAATAGAACCAGATCGTTGTTTTTATAATTTTTTAAACTTAAATAAACTTAAAATGTCGACACTACTCTCCAATTGTTTGATAATTTAAGTTTAAATTTTGAAAATTTCGTTTGTAAAATGAAATTTCCAGCGAAATTCCGTAGGCTTTTATTTATTGAGAAATAGATGGCGTGAATGTGTTCGTTCATTCACTCGGTACAAAGAAATGTGTTATTTTTCTCTGCAATCTTCTAATAATCTGGCTTTTTTGTTTTTAATTCTTTTTTCTAGTTTTTATTTTAATATTTTTATGCATCAAACAGTTTTGATTTTTGGAAATTAGCATTTCAAATTGCAAATTAGATGGCACTATGCTCTTTCATATAACAGTTAAGAAGCAACATGAAGAAGATCTATTAATTAGTAAAATTCTTCTTAGTAGATAGCAACTATGTACTTAAAATCTGTAGACTTCATTCATATGCAGGCAATTAAAATTCTTCAATTTTTTCCAACTTTTCTTTTTCGCTTTGTAAAAATAAAAAAACAATCAAATTACAT
Organism: Dioctria rufipes; assembly: GCA_963924295.1. Taxonomy (NCBI): domain Eukaryota; kingdom Metazoa; phylum Arthropoda; class Insecta; order Diptera; family Asilidae; genus Dioctria; species Dioctria rufipes. Next base: position 200,487,298 of record OZ002742.1, read on the forward strand.
TATGAAACGGTGAACTCAAACTAATTATGGCCTCAAGTTAAAATTCACCCCAATAATCCCCTATACTATATCGATTACTAAACGAAAGATATAATAAAGGGGAGAACTCTGAAGAATAAATTTTAATCAAGTCCAAAACTTTCAAGATGTCAACAATTTTCCTTGCATGGCATGGCCATGCACTTAACGGCCAACAACATATTAGTTTTCTTGTTATTTTATATGAAATGTGTCGCACGATATGCATAGGGAAATAAATTTTCGAATCTCTTGACAGGTAGAACAAATTGGCCATTCAAGGTAGAAATTAGTCTTCCTTGAAATCACCTTTGGGCATGTCGTCCCAATCATTTCGTACATAATCGACTCCACCCAATTACGGAAAAACATTCACTTCATTTTCTTGTCCTCTTTTGTGCATGTCTCTGTTTCTATCTTGTTATTCCTATTGATATATGTATGTATGTATAGATAGAAAGGGTATAGGTAAAAAAGGTGCACCTCCTAATATAGTATGTACAAAAATATATATACTATGTCATAAGCATAAACAGGTTCATATGAAACCTGATCTCTCCTGATGTATAAACCGAAACAATTTGGCCGTTTATACCAATGAAAACAAAAAAAAAAAAACATAATTTTTTTTACATACTGAGCTGATCGCGCAGAGCATTGCCTTAACCTACACCTGGTGATAAAGTTATGTAGGGGAAGGTTCTGGACCTTCAAAAATATATTTTTAAGGTACCCTATCCGCACACTTAAAACAAACACTATAAAAATCGCATCTTGATAAATTATATAAAGTGCATCGGCCTCCTGCCGATCAAAACCAAATGTTTGGTTTTTTTTTTGCGTTTTTCTTGCGTTTTTTTTTTCACTCACAAAGCTTCGATTACGAATTCCCCGTCTCCAAATGAATTTATGAAACTGTCAGGAATATAAATTTTACACGATGCTGTTGCTGATGTTACTGCGATAATATCAAAAAGATGCTGGGAAAAGGAGGTGTGGTATATACTACGTTATGGACGCACATATTTATATCAGCATCATTCTTTCGCCTAACTATAACTGCTTAATGGCATTCCTCAATTTTTAGCACGATATATATAAAACGTATGTAGATAGAGATTCCTTTAATCAGAGTAACTTGTTCCGGTCTACATAATACGTCGAGAGATGGAATTATTCGTTTTTATTGAATTTTAATATGTCGTCATAAAAATACTTGTGAAAAATGAATATGAAAACGGACACCATAAACATTTGACTCGATCAAAATATTTTTATAAGCCGAAGATAAAAATTGATAAAAGCACCACGCCTTTTTTTTTATAGATCTTTTTGAAATCTGGCGCGGTATTGTAATTTTTAATGGTTTTACTACGGCATTTGTAGTCTTTCTTTTCATATACATACATACGTACATATAAACTGGACGCATCTGCGCAGATTAATTTTATATATTTTTTTAAGGTCGTTTGTCAGAAAGTAGATACATACATATATGTATGTAGATGAATTCACACATTCAATTATAATGACACTACGATAAATTTCTATACATCTGTCAAAGTGTCAATTCGACAAATCAGACCAATCACTATATACCTATTATTGGTATAATCCGAAGAACTAGATTATAGTATTTTTGACTATTATAAGAATATTCTTCTATAAAATTTGAATCAGTGACCCCCCTCCTACTTGGTCAAATCAGATATTTTGTCAAATGGTTTCACTAGAGGTTGTTTTGATATAATATTGCTGAAGTTGATGAGTAACCATGTTACACAAATTGAAAAAGGGCTATTGTTCAAAGTGTCTGCTTCTACCATCTTAGTTCGATAGTCAGGAAGTTGCTTACTATGGTATATTTCCTTCGAAGCAATCGATGATACAAAATAGAAAGAATGACCATATCCAAATTCAACAGATGAACAAAGATACGAATTGTCATTGTTTTTTAACTTTTCATGAGGATGTTGTAGCGAAAGATAAGATCGACACTATCCATGTGCCATGTGTAGTTGTCAGGCGCGTATCCAGACTAGAGCTGAAAATTGGATCCGGATTTGCTAATATGCGAATACCCAGATCTGCGAACTATCCGATTCGTGAGATCCGGATCCAGACTAAGCAAGAAAGCTTCAAAATTGTATTGTTTCATTGAGAAAATGAGAATATCATGAAATTTATATTTTCCCAATGAAACAATGCAATCTGAAGGAAGTTTTGACCTTTTTTTGCTTAGTCTGGATCCGGATAGTTGGGATCCGAATACTAGCATGCGGATTATCCGGATTTGAGGAATTGGATCCTAATTATCTCGGATAATCTGGATAGTAAATTATCCGGATTCTTTCAGCTCTAATCCAAACCTGTAGTCTAGAGGGGGGGGGGGGGGGGGTCACAACTAAAATCTTCGAGGGGAAGGAAAAAGTCGAACTTTAAATTTTTTTAAAATCATATTTACGTTATATCACAAAATTAAATTTTCGGTTTGATTTGGAAAACGTATCGATAATATTATCCACATTAATGTCGATCTCAGGGTGGACATCAAGGACTCAGATTCAGATTTATTAAAGGCTTAACGTACAATAAAATTACAAATCTTTTTAATACAAAGAACGTTGAACTAACTAGCTTACTAAAAACTTAACTAAACGCTTTAAATAAAATAAAATGTAAAATGCATGTGTGAAATATAAAATAAGACATAAATAAAAAATAAAAATAAAGATTTATATAATACACAAAAAGATATAATATTGACGAACAACAAACTAAAATTATAGAAACTCTGCACTAGATTATTGTCAGGACCACAACCTTCAAAACTGTGCCATCAACCTCCAGAACCTATCATTCGAGCCCACACGCTGAGCTTCAGCAGGTAAATTATTCCAGGCACGAATAGCTCGAACAAAGTAAGAGTCCTCCATTATGGAATGTTGAAACCTAGATATTAATAAGTTGAAATGTCTGCCAGAATTTAGAGATTCAAATTGGTTAAAAAAGTACCGAGAATTTTTGGGGTGTATAATTTTGTGAAGGGATGCAAGAAGCCTACGCCTTAATATTTCATCAAGGGACAACCAAGCAAATGGCTATTATGCGGTGAAACATGATCAAATCTTCTTAGGTTAAACATAGGCCTCGTACAGTCATTGAATGCAACAGTTAATTTCATTGAGCATACAGAATCCTGCAGGAATATTAGACAGCTAGCTGTAAGGTAGAGTAGAGACAGGGACTTAACTAGCATTGAACGAATGCTAAAATGTAAGATTGCAAAAGACAACCAACAACCGCCGAAGACAACCATAAACTTTTCCCAAAATAATGGCTAATCTGATCATAACATTTCATCCGGGAGTTGAGAAAAACCTAAATCAAAAACTTCAATTGGTCGTCGATAAAATGGAATGCATTGGCATTTTTTGGGGATCAGTTGTAAACCATTATTAGTCGCCCAACTCGAGACATTCGTCAAGTCAGAATTTAAACGTTCAATACAATCCTCCATATTAGACCAATGGGACGACCAATATATAACTACACATGATCAGCATATATGTGAATTTTATAATCCTCAATAACTTCAGGAAGATCATTAATAAACATGATGAATAGCAAAGGGCCCAAAATAGAATCTTGAGGCACACCACGAGTAAGAGGCAGAGATTGTAGAAATAGATGCAAGCGATTCTGTCACGGATTAAGTAATTGACTAAAATGGAGCTTGCACCTTGAGCTATATTTAAAGGAATGGGAGTACGAGTACATGATATGTTACTGACTATTTCTTCTGATAGGCAGTTAACTGATCTTGATTTCTTCTGAAAAAAGTTGTCAATGGTCTTATCAGTCTTCCAGTTTACACTTACTCTACTATATCTACCTCCATTGCTAACTAATATAGCAAGTTTAACCTTCTCCTACAAATTAAAAGTACACGTGAAGTTAAATTAAACAACACTACCTGAATTAATACGAAAGTACAAGCAACTCAACTCCAACTACCGAAGAGGAAAGCGAATAGATTTTATTTTTATAGTTTTACCGCGAAAAAGAAAGCGGCACTCGAATCAATCCAACTGATGGTTTTCAGTTACCAAAATTCGAAAGAAAAATATTCAAGTAAATTTCTAAGAACAAAATGTATGATTGCCAAGCGATCAAGACCAGCCAACGCATCTGAATCAATCTAACTCTTTGGAACCATGGTCGGCCGCTAGTAGTGCATGAAAAATCTAGAGAAAAAATGTCAAATCTTGTCCGAAAGAGTGAATCTCCAGAATCTAACCACCAATTCGTTCAGACCGTTGCAAGAATTTAATGCTTCCCAACGAACATTAAAATTTTGAACAACTCAGGCTTGAATCAGTGTCGCTACGAAAAATAATGAATGATTGATGAACCCTAGTTCCGTTCTACTGGAAGAATCCTGAATCAAAATTCGTTAAGTAAGTTTATATGCTTCTGTCTGGAGCTCCCCACCAAGTTGTCCTCTCATCATCAATTTTATGTCGGAAAATTAAATGGGTAAAAAAAAAATTATAGTCGCTGACCAAGTTCTTAGAAACAATAACACTTTCAAGTCTCAAAATTGTGTGCTTTTTCATCTACTATATAGGAGTAATCGGTGCAACAAAAATACAATAGCATCATAATAACCGAGTTTTTAACCATTGCATGCCTTTTTCTAAACAATCAAACACTAAAATAAATATGTAGTAATCCAAAATTACTTACCATCCTGTGATAGGTATGATAGATGACTTTTCGACACTGTATAAAACACAAGAAAATTAAAAAAAAATCGTACACGTTTCAAAGACGAAGAGCTACGAACGAATGACTATTACACCCATTCCAGATTCCACTATTACTATTCAAAAGAAGACAACAAACAAACGCCCAAACCAGCGCTAGCTGTCGCCACAGATTGGAAAAATGCGTTAGAGCACCAGCATTAATCGCAGGCGTCAACTACACATTGTGTCCGTACCATACGAAAATCGTCCTGTTAAACTTTTACAACTCATTCTACAATCCCGAGCCACATTCAATTCACCGCGAAGGTGTGGTGGCGCTTTAGGGAGTGGGGGGTCATGACCCCCCGTGACCCTTCCTCTGTATACGCGCCTGGCTGTTGTTGTGTTCTTTTATGATAGTTACACAATCGGTAGTTCAAATTTTTTTTTACTTATCCGGTTCCATCGAGATTGTTCGTCAGACCTACAAAACCGAAAGTGGAGCCAAAACCAACGTACTTAGAGATGAACAGTTTTATGTCTCTTCATAAAATTTTTATTTAGGCTGTAATGCTATGTGAAGAAAGAGAAGAAAGATAAGAAGAAGAAGTTACCTTCTTCATAATTATTTATAGAAAAAAAATCTAAAACAAATCTAATTTTAGTTTTTCGTGTACAACACGAGATTTTCCTTTGTGGAATACCTTCCAAAACTCTTAGCATCAGTCTGATAACATTTTCATATCTTTTTATCTCTGTATTTCTGTAGTATGTATGTATGTACGTATGTATATGTAGTCCAGCGAAAATTCTTGTTTTCAACATGTTAAACAGCAGACAAGACAGACAAGAATTTCAAATTTAAATTAATTAATTTTTCATGTTCATAAAGGGGGAAGAAGAGAAAGAGACAGAGAGAGAGAGATATATCAGTTAAACTGACATTAATCTTCTTAAAATGCGCGTCAAAAATTTATTATTATTATTTTTTTTATGAATTCTTGAACGCCTTTGGTGCCTACACTGTGTAAATATGATCCACACATAAATTTTAATCCAAGTTAAAGGATTATTGAAACAAATAGGGCAACCCACCCGTCTTCAATGTCATTGAAGGTAGACAGGATCGGATATCATTCTGGAATGTCATTTGCGTCATTTTCTGATTTTTTTTTTTTAAATTAATCTCAACATTAAAAGTTTTGTTAAAAAAAATAAATAAATAAAATAAAATAAAAAACTTAGCAAAAATCTATTTCTCTCTAACGCGCAACCCCCTCCCTCCGTATAAGCGTTTTTGTTTTAATTTATGCGCGCATGTGCAAATCGATTAAGTACCACAATTGTGTATGCCACATGCTAATTAAATTAAAATCTTTGAAATGATTTCGTATGACTCACAAGACATCTTAAGAGGAGAGAAGATATTTACGATGCGAATGAACCTTGTCGCGTTTTTCTGATTTTGTTTTGTTTTTGTTTTTTTATTGTTGTGTAGTTTTTGAACGTCGACCGGATTAGCAAGGTGGCTTGAAGCGTTTGCGTGCTGAGATTAAAGTTTTTTTTTTTTTTTATTTTTTCTTATTCATGTTTGAACGCTTGAATTTTAAAAATGATAATTTCCCACACACGAGAAAATTCTTATTCTACCTATAATTGAAGAGGTTCGAAATTTGTGTTGTTTTACCTAATTAATGAATGACATCCCGGAATTCTTCATCAGGAGTGTGTGTGTTTTTTAAATGATATCTAATTGGTCAATATGAGATGGGTGGTTGATGTTTGACGATAATCTTCATAATTCTTCTTTTTTTTTTTTTTTTTTATTGGTGGTAATTGGATAAATTCAGGTGGTCAATAAATTGCAGGTCTTAGATGTCCGTTCTGTCGGTTTGTTGAATCACAACATGAAATGCTTTGTAAAGAGAAGAGATCTCATCATCTTTATTATAGCCTTCGTCTTCTTCTTCTTTTTTTTTTTTACATTCATTTTCTATTCGCTCATAGCGAAATCATTAGGCCGTGTTTAACTTATTCTCTGAAGATGAATTGTGTGATGATAGCTTTAGAAATTTTCTTATCTTGAGATATAAATTTTCTGTCGATGACTATCAGATCGTGCTTTCATGGAGGAGAGTATAGCAAAATTTATGATCTCTCTATTTTGTTTTGAACGACGACGAGGCAATTGTGGTTGGCCGTGAGAATGTTTTTATACTGACGTTGTTATATGTATGATGGTTGGGCGAAATATGTCGGTTTTTTTTTTTTTTTTTTGTGTTGATGAGATAGCATTTATAAGTAGACGATTAACTATTATGGCCATAAAATGTATGGGAAATTATAGACCAATAGCAAAAAGAAGAGAAATTTTGAATACGAGATTTAGTAGAGTTGCTTTGATTAAGAATTTAATATAATAACAGTTAAAAGTTGAAACACTTTTGCAGTTGTTTACTTGAAAAGATGAGATTCGTGTTTTTTTTTGTTTTGTATATTTAAAATTCGAAAAAAAAAACAAAACAAAAATTAGGCACATTCTACAAAATAAACAATACGACGATCCCTATTTTGTGTCTAGTATATTCCTATTCGTTTAGCAATTTTTATATGCTTGATTTTGAATAGATTGGATTAAAAAACATTTCTGAAAATATGCTGAGAAATTATTAAGGAGAACAGTTTTGTATCAGAGATTCGAGCAGTATGAGGGAGGTGATTATGATAAAAAATTCCCTCCAAAATGGGAATTTCTGGGCACTTTTCATATAGATAATGATGCAATTTTCCACATTTGTTCCCTGGGAGACGAAAAGCCATAGAAGGAACAACTAGAGTAATATTTCAAAACAAATTCATTTTTATTGATAACAATTTCAAATATACTACAACAGTTAAGCAAAAAGCTTATTCATGATAAAGCCTTCTTCCTCTATAAAAGTATGCTCGTTTTATTCGTATTCTTCATTACATTATATTAATTATATGTAATACATATTCTGGAGAGTTCCTTTGGGTAAAAGAGCGCTCTAAAAAACTTCCTGAAATGATTTCCTAGAAGCTTGCAGCGCTACCCTTCTATATCCCAGTTCATTACTTTTTTACTACGCAGAGGCAAGCATTTCACTCTTCTAAAGAAGCACTCCTGGAGGTACATATGCTATGATGAGCGAAAAAGAATTTTGAAGTCTTTTGAGAAGCTTTATTTTGAATAATCATCGCAGTGCTTCTTCCTTAATCTCATAAGAGACCTTTCGAGAACAGTAGTAAGGCGCTTGCAACCGTAAGCATGCCTATGAGGCAATGCCATGTGTATAGAGAAAGCCAGCGGTGCATGCCTCCGAAGAAGCGCTTCAGTAGGCTAATCTTCTATAGAACTTCCAAGTGACGGCTATAGAAGCTCTTGAGTTACTTACTAATTTTTCTGGATAGAGTTTCAAATTATACTTCGAAAGCGTGTAAATAGTACTTCTTTCAGAATCGCTGTTTTCTCGTCTCGTCACTTATACGTATCGTATACCCGCATTCAAGTTCTCAAAGGTTTTATTTCACAAGAGCTTGTTATTTTAATTTCATGGTTTTGAACGTGCTATTTCAAGAAATATGAAATTGTCTCAATTTTTTTTATATTTTATTAATAATCAATGCTCATGTTGTCTTAATTATGCAGAAAAATCCAATTTTGTGTGTAAAATTTAAGACAATATTTTTGTGTATAATTTTTCCCACGATTTTGTTCTAGGAGACGCGATTATTCTATTTTCCCTTTTACAATTTATTGGGGGTGAAAATTCCCATAATATGAGAGAATTCCCTCAATCTACCAACACTGGATTCGAGTCATGTAAAATTATTCATGCCACAATATTTGGTGGTTGGGAATATATACATAATATGTTGCCGATGGCACTAATTTTCATTGGCATTAGGAAAATCACACCGAGACGATGGAAAGATGTAGAAATATCCTTCTTAACATTCTCTCGATATAATGCTCCTACTGCTTAACAAGTGGTTTCTTTTTTTGATTTTTCGAAAATTTCATAAACGAAATTTCGATTTTTTTAAAAATTTCATAAATAAAATTTCGAATATTCGAAAATCAATATTTTTTTATTTTGTACTTATTTTCAATTTTCATACCTTAAATTACATGACAATGGTTTCTAGAATGTTTTTTTTTTAAGTTTCTAATTATGTCACTGAATATTAACTTTCATCCATATTAGGCCCTTCCTGGCATTCGAAGTTTTAGGAAACGGAGTACCTACATAGAGTGAAATTATCAATATTAAAATTTCCAAATTTTCAGATTTAATAATCCAAATTTTGTATTATGTTGCTTTCTATTACTCCTCTTTTGATATGTAAAGAATTTCGAAATTTTTCTGAATTTGAAAATTAACTATTTTCGAAAAATTACGACTTTTTGTCTGATTCTCGTAACTTTTTCTACCATGAATAATGAATATGATTTCTATATCCTACATGAAATCTATAGGGTAGAAATAATGATGGTAGAGCAAAATAGATTGGACACCGACGCATAATATTAATTAAAAGTTATTTTGGTTTTGCATGTCTGTCTGTCCGTCCGTCCGTCCGTCCGCACATTAACTCGAGAGTGCGCGTACTTAGAGAACTGAAATATTGTACGCAGACTTAAAAAAAATAAAATCAATTTCGAAAATGGGACAAATCGGGCAACTCCTTCGTGGGGGGGGGGGGGGGGGGGGGGAATTTTCCGCTATATATTTGGACACTGCCTGAGAGCGCGTCGACATATAGAGAGCTGAAATTTTTTACATGGTGTTTTCATAGTAATAGCAAATAAAATTTCTAAAATGGAATAAATCGGGCAACCCCTTCTTGGTGTTGCTATATAAAGATTTAGGTTTTTTACGAATACTCTGAAAACGATCAGTCCTAGAGATTTTTATTGTACTAAAATCTTCTTCAGAATAGGGAAATCCAATAAAATTGGTTATAATCATTTTTTTTCTGTCCGGCGAATCGTACTAGAAATATATGCGAAAAACTATCACAAATCAAAATTGCTCAAATGGGTGAATATTCGAAATTTCATACGGGCATTCATCTAAGCCAGGGTATCATAAAAATTGGTCTTAGACCAATTCTATTTTTTTTTAATTGTTTTTATTGGAACTGAAATTATAGTAAGGGAGGTGTTTTATTCAATTAAAAATATTCTGTGTTTCCAATTTCAAAAATCCAAACTTGTTACACTTCATTAACCTACTACCAGCACTTTCATTCCCTCCTCCTGTCATTGGGCTTAAACTTTAACTTGGTAATCCGTGTCGAAATTAGTTTTTCTCTTAGGGCATTTATCCTGTCGATGTCTTACCGCATAGAGTTCCCTCACGGTCCTACATGCTATGGACTTAATCAGCAGACATTTTGTTGATTTCACGACAAAATTCACTTCTCAATTTGATAAATACCGTTTCTCTACTGACAAGGCATATCGCAAGTCGCAACGCTGCATACTGAAAACATATTTCATCTCAACCGCGCAGTGTAGACCCTTGTGTGGGTGTTGATTAAAATACACGGTGGTAACAGTGGCTCGGCATGCTACACGCTTACCGAGTCAATGTCGTACCGACCCGTCAGTCATAGTGGAGGGGTCTTATCCAGGCACCCCAAATTGGAACTCCCCGTTTGTACGTAAATTTCAGAATATAAAAAAAGTCTCGCCTATCTGCCATAACTTTCACAGAATTGTATAGCGGACATCAATTCAAGCAAAAAGTTGTTCTGGAAAAAGTTTTCCCATTCTACCTATCTACATAATTTAGTTAGTACCCAAAATTAATCAATTTTACAACAACAAACAATTTGCATTGAATTATCTTTTTTTTTTCCTCAATTGTTAGAAAATCGGAATATCCACTTCCTTTCGCCTTTTGCCTTTTATTAGTCACCTGCCTCTTGGGCAAACCAACCTCTAAACCGTATGCTATTTCGTCTAAAATGCAGCATACTGAGAGATTGCCCAACCCCTCAGAAGATTACGTCATCTTCATCATCATTATCAGAAGGTTGAACACGAAAATTTTCGATAATATTCGTTGATCCTTTTGTCGATTTCATACGATCCCATACTTCCATAATTGATCTGAAAGTGCAATATTTAGACAATATTGCTTAAGTTACATATATTTACTAAATTATTACAAATTCCCTACCGTAGGGTTTGACAGACCCCAGATAGATACATATATCTTCGTCCCTATCGTTCATACATATATGTATGTATGTATAACTGAACGACTGACGAGGACGACCTTGTCTCGTGTTGCGCTTTATAAGATTAGCTAACAGCTTAAAGTCGGGAGTTTTGTTTGTAAGTACTTTTGAAGTTATTCAAGAAAATATTATCACAGACAAGAAATACACAGATATCGTTCGAATCATGTTCAGCCATCAATAATGCACACGAATTCTGAAGAAATATGGTTGATTAAAATTCTGAGAAGAAATTGAATTCTTGCTTATATTGAAAAATATTTTCCTTTAAAAAAAAAAAATGTTGGTTCATACCCATGATATATTTAGCCGAGATCAGTGAGTTATTGAGGTTTGCTACGAGCTCTTCTCATACATCACTTTGTTAGTATAGCCATCGATATATGGATATTTCTCGTCTATCATATCATGCTTGGAGTCTATGGGACCCCTAAATAGGATTTAACGGCTTAATAATAATTTCCATTTATTTTACATATATTATAATATAAGCAATGAGCACTAAAACATACCCCTGTGAAGTTTTAATCCTCACAAAATTCATTCTATTTATTTAAACAAAAAGGATAAGCTTCAGTCAAGGAAGAATCAATCAATGCACGAAAACTAATTACCTAATAATCCATGCAATCGAAGGCTCTTTACATCAAGATCAAAGATCGAATCAACACAATATTATCTGCTTAATTTTCATAAATTCATTTCGGTTAATTTGAAAAGTTTTCTTTTCCATATTCTACTACCCACATTATTTAGTCGTTCATCGTCAAGCTACGTAATAATGGCTAACTCGGATTCAAAATTTATTTGAAAAAAAAAAAAAAAAAAATCAATTTCTTCCCCATTTCATCATTTGTGTGCTAATTTCAAGTTCATAAAAATGTTAATCATCACCACCTGGCTAAGATCGATTGTTATACTAACGATAATCATAAATTAAATTCAAATAAAATTGAAAAACAAGATCAAATCAAGTTTCTTCTCGATCGTAACAGAGAGAGCGAGATAGAGATAGATAGAGAAAGTGAGATAGATATGAGCATCTCTAGTAGACGGTAATAAAATAGATTTAAAAAACAACAACAAATACAGCGCACACCTACCTAGTCGAGTCGTTGTCGTAACATTTTATGACATGTTTCAACTTGCACGAATCACTCTTAGTCAAAATATATACAAAAAAATCTGATCAATAATTTTGCTTGAAAGAATAATGATCACCTTCTTCTCGCACTAGGTGATCTCTTTCTCCATACATACATAAATCATCCATTAAGAGAAGCAGAAAAGCATTGAGAAAAAATATTAATTATAGAAGTGATGAAGCAGCGAATCCTTTTTAAGTATTAAAAAAAAAACCATGTCTGTCAGTTTTCGCGATTTAGTATGATGCCCAAGTCTCACTATCTCTCTCTCTCTCTCTCCCTCTCTATTAAAGTTAATTACATATGTAGACAGGTACCGTGATCCATAGGTGATCATGCTTATTGCAGACCCGATCAAATGATTAACATTAAACCGTACACACGTAGGTATACCCTTGTGCAAATCAATCTATCTTTACTGCCAGATAGCGATCAGCCATTGTATATTAGCCTTAGACTTAAAAGAAATTATCTCCGACGACGACGACGACGACGACTCTTCCATTGCATGATTCGACAAATGTCAAGGTTCTCACAGGATAATTTCACACAGTTTCAGCTTAGCTCATTCAGATGATCCACACAATCGTCAATCATTAAATTGAATCAGGTGTATGGATCGCGAGCGTTCACAAACATGAGGCACATGATAATTATATATAGTCAAACTTTATTCAATTTGTTAGTTATTTGAAGGAGAGGAGGGGGGAGGTAACCCTATTTTTTTATTTTATTATAATGAATAATCAAATTGAATGGGAATCAAAGATTTTTGTTTTTTTTTTTTAAGATGTAAAACAAGAACGTGCTGCATTTTATGTTTGTTAACAACTCTCTGAGCGTACTCAAAACAGGACAGACAAACTTAAGAAAAAAAAAACGATATAAAACGTCGACGATCGCCTTTGATCATGTGAACAAAAGGAAAAATCAAGCATGACATTGTGAAATACGTGTGGTTTGTATGTATGTTTATATGATCTTGGGTTACCTCTTCTAATCCTCCTTTAGATTTCTTTAAATAAATTTTTTTTTTTTTTTCATCAAATCCAATTTAATGCCATTTTTTGCCGATGATGGTGAGCAAGATGAGTCTCTTCTTCTTTTCAATTCATAATGAGTGTTCTTTTCGCTGTTGTTTTGTATGCTAGGCTTTTAATGGTTCATACAAAAAAACAAAAAAAAAACAAAACAGACAAACAGAAAGAAAGATCGCATCTTTTGTTGATTTCATATAATATGCATGTGTATAAGTACTACGTTGAAGGAATGAACAGAAAGTGTTTGCCTTAAGTAGTCCTCATCTTCTTGTCGGAAAGTCATTTATTATGAACATAAAGGCGGCTACAAAAATGTGATCGTGTCGGATTGATCTAATATCCAAGTGAACTCGCGCAACAGATATAATTAATAGGTTCGAGGTGGAAGATTTTACGGACAAGAGAGACAAGAACGTGGAGATTATAAGAAGAATTAGCGGAACGGAGACCTGATCATATTAACAACAAACTAACCAACCAACCAACCAACCAACCAACCAACTAACTAACGATCAAAAGAATGTGATTTTTGTGGTGATCTATTTTTTTTCTCCTTCGGACCTAAGTTTTAGGTTTTGGTTGATCGAGTCGATTAGTTCGCTGGTATTTAACTTAGCGGGTTAGCCAACATACAGTGATCTTTTCATAGGTACCTGCTTCTTATAAAGAAGCTAATTAGAATTGCGATCATCGGTTCCTTTTCTTGTCTGCTAATGTAAATATGTATGTAGGTATTCTCTTTACGGTATCTCATGAAAAATGATCTTTTTTAGCTTCTTAAAAATTATTATTGGCAAGACAAATGATTCGATGACGATGATATGATCATCATTTAGATCGACAATGAGAAGATGGTCGGCAGACGATGCGGTAGTAATGGCACAATAATAATATCACCATAATCAGGGAATTCAACTCAACTGATTTTTTTTTATGGATATGCGTGTGTGTGTGAGTGTGTATAAGTCGCAATTTAAATCTTTAAGAAAATGATCATGTAATGAAGTGAAGAGATCTTATATATGATTGTCGGCGCGCGAAAACTTATCTTTAAAGGTGATTTCAATAAAAAGTTTTGTTCTTTGCTCTCCTGGTGTTAAGTGATTTTTTATTTTGGGTTGTAAACTTTTTAAAAGTGCTAATTGGAAAGGTGTGTGAAAATTTTTTTTCTTTCTGTTAATTGGCGGCGTTTTTATGATGATCGAGTCTTTTTTTTTTCTCATAAGGATTCTTTTGGCATCAAAGGTATATTAAGATAGGATTGATGGTTGAGGATGAAAATTTTATTTAGTCAAAATTCATAACGGACGATTTCTAGATTTTTGTTTTTTTTTTTTTTTAATAATATTTTAAGGGACATGAAAACATGTCGTTACGGGTAAAATTTGATTGCATCCTACATATATAAGTTTTTTTTTGAGGGCTAGAAATAGTCAGAAATTAATGACATAATCTAACTTCCAAAAGGGTATTAAATTGATTCAATATGATTTTAGTATTAGATTCTATCCTCACATATGGAAACTTGGTGGAATGTTCTATAGAAAGCGAAAGTCTTACTAAAATACATCTGAGATCTATCTGCCTGTTTAGGTATTATGGATGCTCTTCGAATAATACCAACGGCAGCAATGGAGATTATACTCTGGCTGTTGCCTCTTGAAATCCATGGGAAATATATAGCCGCAAAAAAACATTAAGACTTAGAACCCCGGGCTGCTGGAGAACAGTAAACTATGAGCACAGCAGAATACTGAACATCTGTCCTGGGGACTGTATACAGAGATCTACGAATTACATTGTCCCTAACTAGACTTGGAGAAAGCATATGTGTCTTTACGAACAGTTCGAGAATGGATGTGGAAGTGGGAGCCGAGGGTTTATTTAGCATTCCCTCAAATACAGGAATCGTACCGCCTATTAGATCAGGCCTACTGCAACGATGTTGATATAAAATTGGGAAATTGGGTGCTAACTACAGAGTTATTTTCTGCTGGGTGCTTGGAAACGAGACAACTGATGCTCTGGAAGGGTTCCGCTATGAATATATATCTAGCGGAGGAATCCATAGGCCAGCCCCTAGAATTAGTGAAGAGGATTCTAGATGTATAGGCCTGTAAGCTGGTAAATCGCTAATTAGAAGAACTGAACTGAACTGACTGTGATCTCAAGACAGCTGTGGTCCAAGATATGAGAGGTTCGGCCGCCTACATCCACTGTTAAGTATCGTCGTCTTAACATTTGGTCGATCCATTGCACAACAGTGCAGTCAATACCATGTTGACGAGCTGCCTCACATAGCGACTCGGGGGTGGCCTTGTCAAAAGCCCCCTCGATGTCCAGAAAGGTTCCCAAGGTAAACAGTCCACGATCCAGTCCCCGCTCAATAACAGTAACCATTGAGTGGAGAGCCGTCTCCGTAGATCTGCCCCACCGGTAAGCGTGCTGTCAGGTGTTTAAGGGAGAAGCCTTGAAGGGTACTCCCTTAATATATTCATCTACCAGCCTCTCCAGGCATTTCAAAAGAAATGAGGAGAGGTTTATGTTTCGAAAACTCTTCGGGTCCATGTAGGAAGCCTTACCATGATTCGGAACGAAGGCAACCCTCACCTTCCTCCACATCTCAAGGACATATCCAAAAGCGATACATACCCTGAAAATGGAGTCGATGTATGGGACAAGTAAAACGCTCTCAGCCTTAAGAAGGACGAGCAAAATACCGTCTGGACCCGGGGCTTTAAAGGCCGAGAAGGTTGAAATTGACCATTTCACCTTCTCAACATCAACTACCTTGGCGGTGGCAGTGGATCAATCTCCAGCAGTGCATAGAGGTAGCGGATAATCGAAATCTGCCTGCAGGTCTTCTTCAAGCCTGCAGTCAGGAAAATGCGTCGAGAGAAGAAGTCTACAGGCTTCTTCTTTCGATGCCGTAATGGAGCCATCTGGCTTTCTCAGAACACTCAGCCTAGCCGACGCGACGGGTCGCTCCTGAGAACCCTGAGCAGCCTAACCGGTTCACGATAGCCGTCAATCTCCTCGCAGAAATCTACAAAGGCCTGTCTTTTTGATTTTCTAACAAGCCTCTTGTAGTTACTCTGAGTCTCGCGGTAGGCCCGCCAGTCTCCCTCCGAGCCAGTCCTTCTGGCCTTATTAAAGAGCCTTCTGGAAGCCTTACGGAGTTCACTAAGCATCTGCTTGTAAGACCAATTCTTATGATACCCTGTCCGTATGAAATTTCGTATGGTCACCCATTTGAGCAATTCTGATTTTTGCAGTGGTTTTTCGCAGATATTTCTAGAATGGTTCGTCGGACAGAAAAACTGATTATAACCAATTTTATAGGATTTCATATTCTGAAGAAGTTTTTAGTACAATAAAAACATCTAGGACTGATAGTTTTTATAGTATTCGTAAAAAACCTAAATTTTTAAATGCCAACACCAAGAAGGGGTTGACCGATTTATTCCATTTTTGAAATTTTATTTGCTATTACTATGAAAACACCCCATGTACCAAATTTCAGTTTTCTATGTCAACACGTTCTCAGGCAGTGTCCAAATATATAGTGGAAACGAAATTTTTGTCTAGCAACACCTCGAAGGAGTTGCCCGATTTGTCTCATTTTCGAACTTAATTTAACTTTTTTTTTTTTTCAAAGTCCGTGTACAAAATTTCAGCTCTCTAAGTATACGCGTTCTCGAGTTATCGTGCGCACGGACCATGATTTTCTATCATGCAAGTTCGCTGAAAGCTGCATGGCAGTAGAGATTACACTGCAAGTTGCATGCAAGCTGTACTATCTCGTGTAACCCCTGGGTTAGGGTCAGATTGAAAAGAAAAGAACAAAAATCTAAATTTTATATTGACATTTCAATAGAAGGTGTGCCAACCTCTAACTTTATTTTTTTCAAATGCTGGTGGACCTGACTATGAACCAGATGAAATTTGCCAATTTCATTTTAAGGAGAAATGTATACATGCGTGGAAGAGTTTGTCATCTTTTCTTCTAACTTCATACATAAAGCGAATTTTTTATGTATAATTTTTCCCATTTCCTTCCTTTCGAGTCTCTGTTAATTGCATCCCTAAAAATTTATCATAACCATGGCAAAAAAAAAATTATATATATTTTTTTATACCCTCCGGAATAACTGGAGTAATAATTCTTAAGTACTATAATTTACTATTTATACTTAAAATAATTAATAGTTTAATTTTGTTAAATTTTTCATTTCAGATTATATATTTTTTTTTTTCAACTAACTAAAAGTACCTGACAGTGCCAACTATAAACTCAAAGCCATGATGACACTGCACACTACATATTTTATCCTATTTAAAAGACTGCCCTGTAATTATTATGTACTTACGTATCTGATTGCATTCATCCTACAATGTCAGATGACATCGTCATCCTCATCAATGCCACAGTCAACATCCTTAGGAATTTTTATGGTCCGATCACCCGAATCAATAGTAGCCCCAAATGGTGATGAAGTGTTATTCGAATGTGAGCTAAATTTAGTACCTGAACGACTTGAATGGAGATTTCGTCATATAACAGCGGCATCAAGTAAAACGGAATTTTTTTACTTACATAAAGAGGTAAGTGTTGTTTATAAGAAAGTTTAATTTAAGTTGCTCTACTCAATTAGTAGAGTGATGGATGGATGATTTTGTCCACATGCATCACTGTCTATAGTATGAAAAAAAAAAACATTGTTTCATGTGGCTCGAGTTTGTTTATTATAAATTAAAGATTCCTAATGTACGATTACTTGTGTTACCTAAAAACATGACCCCAAGTTTCACGTGTATTTTGTAAATTCGTGTACACACCTTTATCTATACAAACCTCAATAACTTCGAATCTTCAGAAACGATCATTTTGTTAGTAAAAATCGTCAGTTATTCTATTCTATTTTTTCTAGTAAAATTGTGTAAATTCGACTAGTCTATTAGTTTGTATGTCATTGACATTGACAGTTCGTGTTATTACTCAGTCAAATTTCGAATAATCCAACTTAATTGTGAGGTCTTATCAGCTGAGATTGGCAACAATTAGACCATGCAGAGATTGTGAGTTCACCAACATTTCATTTAAGTTAACGAATTTACTGCAGAGAGCGTGTTTAGATGGATCATTATGCTGCCTGTGTTGCACGAAACTTGTAGTTAGCATGATGGTGGTTGGGGACAGGAATGAAGTGCAACTTAAAATTTTAAGGCAGCATAGTCATCTTTTTTTATTGGCTATTATGATTCACGTGATCATTCCAGCTTCAAGCATTGCAGTGTGTGTGTGTGTATTATTTGTTCCACAGATTGTGTAAGGCAACAAGGACAACAAGTTGACTGATGTAATTATAAACTGCATTTTCGGATACTTTAAAGCGCACCTCAGGTCCAAAATATATTCACGACCACAAGCCACAGGCCACTGGAAGCATGCTTCTGAACCAATGGAAATTTATTCCGAAAGCTAGGCCCAAAATACATTTACGACCACAAGCCACAGGCCACTGGATGCATGCCTCCAAAACCCTCGAGACCAAGCCATGAAACAGAAATCTATATGTGTGCGTTCGGAGTCCGTTTTCTAAAATTTTCCTTATTGATACTTATGGAAAAGTGCTAAACATTAGATTTATATATGCCATAGAGCCTAAACTACTATCCATACAGGAAAAACGTCTTGTAGTAATTTAAAGCTTGGTTCCTTACATTTCCAAAGGCTACACTTACTATATACCTTACTTAACAAAATAATAAAATAATTTTGACTACGAAATAACCTTACCATTTTACGCTCTCTACCTCTCAACAGAGTAATAATTACATGTGTGCTTGTGCAGCCGGAGTCCGAATCTGCCCGGCAGCTACATTCGTTATCATCAGCCCACGGCATGGCATAACGGCACAGCGATTACTCAGCTGAGAGGTTTTGTTTGAAGAATCGCAGTCATTTGGTTAAGATAAATTTTTTTAAATAATTTTGTTAGGAAAGGTATGAAAATGTTATTATGGTTCGGAAGATAAGAAAGCCAGCTTAAGATTATCCGAACACAATTTTTCTGTATGAATAGTAGTTTAAGGCGGAGGAACTATTCAAATCAAACTTTTATCAGTTTTACATAAGAACACTGCAAATATTTTAGAATGTAAGGACTCCGTTGGTCCGTGAATGTATTTTGGGTCTCAAACTGACACCTCTAAACACTGTACTTTAAAAACTTTGCGATCTTTATGCCATCTATCCCGGCAAATATCATGATTCGAAAACGATTTGCTAGCAAATCGTAATCTCTGGCTTAAAATTCGAGATCGAACTCGATATCGAACGGAAAATAGGCTACCAGCGTAACTAGTACAAGGAACATGATTCTCGACTTATCAACCCAAGATTCTCTGTCGATAGCGAATTGCTTTAGATCCTAAGGCGAACCGAAATTGATGTTAAAACGAAGTTATGTATGCGTACAATGCATTTGTGTTAATGGTGTTATATATTTCTTATATATTAAGAGAAGCGAGCTATTCTCGTGTCGTAAGCGATTCGCGCAGAGCGAGTTTTTATGGACATTTAATTAGAGAAAATAAGGTTCGTGAACATTATGTCTTGCTCACTTCATCGCACCTTTTTAATTATATCACTTATAAGATAAACACTAGACATTTTAGCGCATGCCACTAAATAGATAAATTTTTTTTGTTTTGAACATTATCAGTAAGTGATTAGTCATTTGAATCTTAATCAGAGAAACGATCAGAGAAATTGAGGAATCTCGGGTAAAAAGCGGAATTGTCGTGTTGTGCTCTCTATTTTCCTCTCATTCGTAAGACAATAAGAGAAACGAAGGAATCTCGGGAGAAGCTCGAAATTCTTATTTGTTGCTCAAATTCGAGATTACTTCGCTTCGAGAAAGCGAGCTCTTCGCTAAAATGTTTGCAGGGATGAGTTGTTGTCGTTGATATTATTTACTCTCTCTGTATTCCAGTAGATGTCACTGTATATGTAAGAATTAGTTAAACGCCTTTATGCTTGGACCCAGTTTAGACGGGTTAGTATGTTACACTAAAAGTTGTGGGTAAGAAGGTGGTTGGGGGCTGGAAGGATTTCGTGCAGCAGAGGTAACATAGTGACCTGTTTTTAGTACATAGATAATAATAAGTAAAATAGGATAAATGCCGCCGTTTTGTTCTCCCCCGAGACTAATAACACCAACTAAGACCAACTTTTCATCAATTTATAGTTGTGTTTTAAGATCAAAAAGGCTTTGGACTTTATAAACTTCAAGAAACTTGAACTTGTATTCTAGTCCTCTTATGGAAAGGCAACCAAGGAAAGTCAAAATTGGTCGTTATATAATCGACGGGATATTAATGCGATCTTTTAAAAGAGATGACCAGATCACTTTTTAGCTGTTTTTAGATTCTGCTTCAGATGGTTCGTTGATCGAGCACTGAGTGGGCCTGTTGTGTTCGCCCTCCCATCTCTTTAAGCAGGCCAGCCAGCCCCCCTCCCCCCGCCCCGCCAAGGTTTCCGTGGAGCGGTCTGTGGTTTATTGTTGCCATTCTACGGTTAACTATCGCCGTGCATTAACACAAGGCATGTAAAGTAGGTCTCATCATCATCCAGACACAGTCTGCAGGTAAGATCAGAGCCCACGCCAATAGTGACAATATGCTTCCTCAGTTGATAGTGGCCGATAATTAAACCAATTAAGAGTCTAACTGCTTTAGATGACATCTGTCTTCCATTACCATTCGATATACATCAGCCCAAGGTAAATCACTATGTAAAATACATATATAAATCTTGTCGAGGTGTTATGAATGATAAAGAAGTCCTGTAGCCTTTCTCTCCACAAGAAGTCTCTCAATCAACATTAAAGGTAGATGAAAGTCTACAACGAACAGTCGAACTTCAGATAACATCCATCACTACTGATACCTACATAATAGTGACGAATAGTTGTCAACAACACTCTAGGTGTTGAACAGAAATGAAAACCTATGCAATGTATATTTTCTTATGAGAACCTTAAGAGCAACATCAATTCAGTTCGTATAGAATAATATGATGAACAGCATCAGCGGAACAACTATGTGTATAGAAAACATTAAGGGGTAATATCACCTTGTGTTCACTAAATTTCACGTGATTTTCTAAGACTTACCACGAACGATAGGAAAGGGATAGAAATATAAAGTTTTGTGCATATAAAAGTACTAGTCTTTAACTACAAAAAGCATATCTTATTTTAATTTTACGATACAAAATGGAGCCATAGCCAGTGCACGCAATGAAAAAACAAAAAATATCTCGGACGGTCGATATGGGTGTAGGGTCACAATTTTTAATCTGGAACAAAAACCCAAAAAGTTTCTTAAAATATAGTCCGATAATCTAGTGAATGTCGTAGGATTTTTTCGGAAAATTGGTTTAAAAAACAAAATGCCGTCAGTTGTAGCTTTTTTTTCTTATTTTTTTTTTTTTCGAAAAAGTCGGCCGAAAATCACTTATAAAATCTACAAAAAACTTCTACGACGTTCACTAGAAAATATTGTTTTAAAGTTGCAGTTAAAAATTCAAGTCAATCGAATAAAAATTGAGGTAGCTACTGGTACGTCCAGTTTGAAAAACATCGTTTCGAGAAAAACACGTTTAAAGTTTCAAGTGGTATAATATTAATTAGAGAAGTCAAACACACTAACTATTGCGCGTTATAACAGACTTTCTACAATCAGCTGTTTGCTCAGCCTTAAAATAGGGGTAGGAGAGACATCTATTAGTCAAAATTGAAAGCTGTAAACTGATATGTGCCGGTATAATTTACACAAGGAATAATAAAGATCCCAAACGCATGCCTTTCCGCTTAGCCGAAAACCCGTTAATTTTTCTTCACGACCACGCTCGTAAAAACGACCCCCCCCCCCCCTTCCCAAAGTTTTCTACCCTCATAATCGACTTTTTGTTATCATTCTTGGATACTTTAAGGAGTAGGTACTAGTAAGAAAAAAAAATCACAAGGTGATATTTCCCCTTAAGACAAACGATCGCCTAGAACAAGTTTTCATGTATAAGACCATGTAAGATAAATCGGTAAGTTCAATCGACCACGTAACGTATCAACTATTCCATAGGTAAATAACAGTGTGAGGATCGATGCTCGAAAATGTGTTCAATAACTTCGTTTTGGGATAGATTCTGAACGTACATTCTTGCGCTGGTCTCCGAGTAACTATATACGTAAAAGAAGTAGGATACAAGCATTACCGATCTTGCTATGGACGATTATCCTGAAGTAGAACAAATTATCCGAAGCCTTTACATTTAAGATTCTTATCACAAAAATATAAAATACCCAAAATCTCTCTAAAATAACTATCTTAATTTCTTATTTAAGGATGGCTATAACATAACCCATGAAGATGGAATGTCTAAGCTCCGAATATATGTTAGTCCTGGTACACTTGGTGATTATCAGTGTGTAGCTTGGTTTGGAACTGCAGCAATAGCCTCGGTTACAGCTCGATTAACTCTTGCCTCAATTAGTTTAGCAAATCAGACTGAAAATGGAAGTAGTAATAATAGAAATAAACAGGCTCAAATCATGCACTGGAGAGTCTCACCAAATAATAGTGTTCTTATAAAATGTGGAAATGCTGAATCAAATCCACAACCAGTTTGGAGTTTTTATAAGTAAGTTTCAATTATAATTACAAGAAATTTTATTAATTTTTTTCTCTCTTTAAACACACAATTTTTAATTCCTCAGAAATAATAAACTAATTCCACAATCAGACTTACAACTTCCATCCGGTGGTATAATTTTGAATTCAGTTACATCTAAAGATTCTGGACTCTATTCATGTTCAGCAGTGAATGCTATTACCGGAACAGAAATTCAACTTCCACAAAAGATTGATTTAAGTGTGGAATATATGCAAAAAACTGCTCCATATTTTCTTTTTCAACCGGCAAATATATTCACAGCACGTCTTGGACAGACAGTTGTTTTACAGTGTCCTGGTGTTGGAAATCCTCCTCCGAGTGCCATATGGAGTTATCCTAATAGTGTAATACCTTCAGATCGAATTACAAATTTCAATTATGGCCTTCAAATAATGGATATAGAATCTACAGATCGTGGAACATATGTATGTCGATTAGATAATGGAATTGCACCGATTTTGGTGCATACAGTTAAATTAGAAATTTTAGAAAAACCAATAATTAGTAAGGGACCTCCAGCAACGTTAACAAATGAAGGTGAATCATTGGAAATAGAGTGTACGGCTAAAGGATCTCCAACTCCGAGAATATATTGGATGATTAATGGAGAGAATACTAGTTGGGATTCACTTATTAAGCATAATGGAAATAAATTAATTATAAAATCAGTTGAGAAACGACATGCTGGAATTGTTCAGTGTTTCGCTAAAAATGATGTTGGAGAGGTAAGTTAATGTTGTTTTGGTTTTTTTATTTTCATAATGAATCTATTTTTGTGCAGACAAGTGAAGGAAATCTACTTCAAGTCAATCCTAAACAAATTCCTGGTGAAATTGGTATGCAACCATTGGGATCATTTCCTACAAAATCTAGTTATGATCATCCCGGAAAACAAAACAAAGGAAGAAAAAAACATAAATCAGGTGAGTTTATATTTTATTTATTGTAAGTACTTACGTAAAACATATTAGTTCTATGAAAAGTTGTCAAGCTAAAAGTACCAGTTGTATGGGTTGGATAGATCAATATTCTTGATCTAGTCACATATGTGGGTATGTACATCTCTACATACCTCCCATAAATCTATTACAGCAATACCTCGCTCTTTCGACATATTACATAGTACATGAGTGCATCGGATAGAGTTAATCAGGTGGCTCAGGTCCTTGAATTTTTTGAGTGCGCCACAACCACTCTGACTTAAACTGGCTGCGAACATAAGAAAATTATTCCAAAATGACTAAACGATGAACAGCAAATACTTGTAGAGTTTTGAGTGTTAGTGGTATAAGGGGCTTTAATATTTAGAAAATCAGATCTAGATTGTATGAAAACTAGTCAGAACTGGAAGAACTGTCTAATTTATTTATTTTTTTTTTTGCGTGAAGAGGACTTTCTACAAGATTTTAACAGGGGTTGGGTCTAATGTCAATGGTTCCGAATATGAAGGGCTAGATGGACTGCAGTTGGTTGTGATGGTTGCCACCATAAAAATAATATAGAGTAGGAACGTTTGCTTCATTGATGTGTTCTTTTTTCCCCCTAAGAAATTCTCTGTAAAATGCCATTAGGTGCTCCAGCTCACTATTTACATTAGAACTTCTATCGAAATTGGGATTAACCCTTTTTCTATGTGCCATCGCGTCCTCTATTTTCATGATCCCAGTTTCAGTTCTTTGGTGGTCATTTCCTTAAGCTTAACTGTATTTTCAGGCATGACTTCTTGTTCATTCAACAGTCATCTTTGTTCTTCCATTACCAGAAGATTCTTATCATCTATTGGATGATCATTAGACTCAATCAGTTCTCTAGCATGTTCTACCTCTACTTTCAATTCTAACTGCTGAACAATTTCCACAACATTTTCCATCAGGAAGGTAATCAAATTTTTCCAAACACCTTTCAAATTGAATTCTTTAACTACGGTCCATGTACATATCTCTGATAGTTTTGATGTCATCCAGAATACTTATTGAATCCAATTCAAAAGGCTTTTAATTTATTTTCTTTACGTCTCTTATTACCATCAGAATCTAGAGCAGTTATAAGTAGACTTGGTAAACATTTGATATTGTACGATTTAAATGATAAAAAAGCTTCATGGTCCATAGGCTGCAGCTATAGCAAAGAAGTTTTGTTTGGATGCAGAAACATAGTTTTCCTTATGAGCCTCAATTGCAAGCCTTAGGTGGCTTGGATCATTGTCCACGAGGATTAATAGAATTTTAAATGGAATATTCTTCTGTTTGCAATAATCATTAATTGCATGCTTGAAATTATGAGTGAACTATGTTATAAATAATTCACCAGGCTTTTTTATTAAACTTGAAATGTATGTATTACTGAAAGGGAAGATTTTAAATAATTTTTTAGTGTTGGCTGTTTTAAATCCAAAGATATTCAGGTCTACCGGGGAATTCGATTCGATCGAATCAAGGTTTTTCATATATCATTTTTGTAATAGTAAAATTAATTGCATCGAATATTCTTCAGTGTCAATCAAAAATAACCGGCAATTGCTTTTTATTGAATTTGGAAAATCTTCGATTCAATTTAATTCCATCTACGTTGAAGATCTGCTGCTATGTCTAACCACCGTCTACTATATAGATCCATTAGAAAAGTTTTGCAGCTATGATATCTGCGTTAGTTGCTTCTCCCTGCACTGCTGCTATAGTATTATGTAAGCTTGACCTATTTTCTTTCTAAACGCATCAAAAAGAATTCTTTAGATATTCTCAATAAGATTAAAACTAAAAGTAATTCTCACTATAAAAATCGAGGGAAATGATCGGCACCTTTGACGTTTTTGTCACACTTTACATATACCGGCAGCAAAGAATCTGAAAACTTCTGGATTTTGTTTACTATCTTTAATCCGAATTTTGAAGCGACGAAGATCGGTGTATTCAGTTACAAATTTCACCACCTACTTTATAGACAATTCAATTCTAGCAAAAGCCCTTGAACCTATAATTAACAAAAAAGTAACACACTCATCTGAAGACTTGGTGACTTTGTTTTATTGGGCACTGTTTAGCATAATTTTAGTTAGTAAAAAATGTTTGCCCTAGTTAGAGTCTGGCATGTTATTCTTTTAGCCAATCTAAAAGCATTTGAGTTGTCCCCGTTTTTTAGACTGGAGATCTTATAGATCTTGAAACGAGTCTACACGAAAGTCTTTCATAAAGCGTCTTCTGCTAAGAAAATTGAAAATTTATTACAATTTTTCGTGAACATTGAATTTCATCGACTTTCTTTCAAAAGTAATTCATCTGTAAAGAACTGCCGACAGAAAAATTCAACAATATAATGGCAAAAATTGGAAGATTTAGCAAAAACATTCATAAAGATTTTGTATGAAGCTATCTGAAAGCTTATTAAGATGATTGTATTAGATACTATGACTTGTGACTTCCGAACGTTACCCTTTTTTAACATCGTTGTCTTCAAGGACTCTGCATTCGCTTAATTTTTCATCAAGCTGAATCACATAGAAATTCGGGGGTATTTTTTGTAATTTCACACATTTAACCTTTTCGACATTAATCACACTGGCAATAGCAGACCAGCCACCACAGCTGCCGGTGTAGATTGGTAATTCAGTTTCACATCTAGCTTCAGGGCTTCTTTTCCACTTGCTAAGAAATACTCTCGTCAAGTTTCTAGTATGTTTACAACTCTGACGTATGAACTACCTATATGCTACCTGAGTTGTAGGTTATTAGATTAGATTAGATTTAGAATGGAGCGGGGCGAGTGCCTTTGAACTAGAGCCATTTATTGGCTTATTATGCACCGCTTTCTTTATAGTTCATCCAACAATCCTACTCTTCTATTTTTGTGAATGTGATTTCCTCAAAGTCGGCAGGCTTCAGGAAATATCAGCCAAAGTCCTGGAATCTGCATCGTGCAATGGCCTCGCATGCGCACAGGACGCTCTCCGATGTTTCATCCTGTTCGAGACACAACCTACGTACATCAGTGGGTGAAATGCCTATCCGATGGATTTATTTGTTTAGTTTGCAGTGTCCAGTTAGGACTCCTATGACGATTCTGATTTGATTCCTAGACAGCCTCAGAAATCTTCTTTGATGAATCTTTTGACTTGTATGGAGCCTATCATTGAAGTCCATCGTTTTTCCATTTGGTTCTGGATCCAGTTTTGTAATTTAAGCTTCACGGTGTTGTAATATATACCGCAAAATGGTTCCGGTCCTATGAGGGGCATGGCTGCTAATTTTTTGGCCAGTAAGTCTGCCTTATCATTCCCATCAATTGTGCCAAGGTTTGTTAATACTTGAATACATTTCCACACTAACTTCGTTTTGGCCTCAGGTGATGAGATGGCTTTCAATGCCGCTTGGCTATTTGTATAGATACATATATTTTTGTTGATATAGGATCGGCTGAGATTTTCGTATGCACATCTAGTGATGGCATATACTTCTGCCTGGAATATTTCGGTGTATTTGCCTAGGCTGTAATAAATATAATCATTTCGTTTTACACCATATATTCCTGCTCCTACTCCTTTCTCGGTTTTAGACCCGTCGATGTACCAGACTAGGCCTGTGTTACACTTAGACAAGACATTTTTGGAGCTTGTTTAGCTTCTTAATGGCTGTCTTTTGCGCACATTTGTTCCATCACGCTGCTGCTGCATAGGTGATAGTGGGTCTGACTACTGCCTTGTAGAGCCAAATCATTAGGTTTGGCTTGAGTCCCCATGTTGAGGCCAGCCAGTTTTCTGCAGTTCCACAGCGTTAATGTACTTTTCTGGACTAGCGTATCATCGAGAGTTATTCAAAGATACTTAGAATTTTTGAACATAGGGACCTCAGCACCAAAGAGGGTAGGGCTTCTAAAATTCCTCATTATCCTTCTTCTAATTGCTGTTTTGCTGGGGTTGAACGATAGCTTGTGTACAGCAAACCAGTCTTGAACAAAGATTAAAGCTTCTTAAGGTTGTCTAGAAAGCAAGTGCGCATATTTGCCTTTGATAATGATAACAAGGTCATCTGTGTAGCCTTGTGATTCAATACTTTGGTTGTTTAGTTGAATTAACAAGTCGTCAACTACCAGGGACCACAGCAATGGAGATAGTACTCCCCTTGGGGACACCTTCTGGTGGTGTGAACCTCCAGTGTCTATCCAAACAGCTGCGTTCAAACTTTCTGTTGGAAAGCACTGCTTGAATCCATTTGTTGTGTTTTGGATCCACTCCATATCTAACCAATGCAGGCGTTATTCAAATTCAAATTCAATTATTCCTGGTGACAGTACATACAAGATTTATAATCTTTTTTAAGTACAATATTATATATTGGTTCTAGAGATAATTGAAAAAAAAAAAAAAAACTAAAATATAAAAAGAAACAATCTAAATCAATTTAGTAAGCTTTACGTTATATACCTAATCGTGCAACTCAAAAGCGAAGATAAAATTTATTATTTAAACTTTACATGTTAAATTAAATAAAAATGTTTTTTTAAGTGGGTTTTAACTAGCGTTTTAAATACACTGACAGTGCCTGCTGTTTGGATAGCAACAGGTAAACTATTCCATAGCCGGATGATCTGAACAAGGTACGAATTCTCCATGACCAGCCTATGAAATTGTGGCATCACTAAATTTCTATTCCGTTGGGATGTTGTAAACAAGAATAACTCTCTAATATACTCTGGCTTATTTGACTTCAGTATGTTATACAACAAGATAATCGATTTACGTTGTAGAAAATGTTTCAACGAGCATCCTAATAAATGCATTCTAAAAGAGGATACATGGTCAAACCTACGTAATCTAAAAATGAATCGAATACAGTCGTTAAATGCAGTCTCTAATTTACGTCCACACACACTATCCAGTTTGGAAAAAACAATGCTACCCGAAGTGAAATGAGGCAAGATTAACGATTTCACTAGCATTAGACGAATACTACAAGGTAAGATATTAGCAGAAAGCCAAAGCCTTCGTAAACCAGAATATATTTTCCTCAATTGCATATTGACATTATCACAACACTTATTATTGACTTAACAGAGGTGTTATCAAATGCGCCTTCAATGACTAGAAAGGAGTAAAGATCAATTTCTTCTCTGTTGTCAATAGCTTTTTCTATACCATTTGTCAGGTTTAGTAAAGCTAGTTCTGTTGATTTACCTTTTTGGTAGGAAAACGGATTCCGACTTAATGAATGCTCTTTGAGCGCTCCGTCTCTGATATGCCTTTCCAATATTCTCTCCATTGAGGTCAGGCTTATGGGACGATACATCGTGGGCTGTGCTTCAGGTTTGCCTCCTGCCTTAGCTATATACATCACCTTTACCTTCCTCCATGCTTTGGGGGTGTATATCCCCATGCAAAACTTGCTCTAAAAGCTTTTTGTAGGAGAGCAGAGAAGATTTCTTCTTCTCCCGGCGACTTGTATGGTTTGAATGAGTTTAGAGATTACACTCACCTAACATTGGTACAACGATTCTAGAGAACTATCATTATCACTGAGAAGTTAGGTCAGAAGTTTCCTGTCAAGTCAACTCCTGGGAAAAAGATAACTTAAGAGGTATACACCAGCTAGTCTGTTTACCGGAACTTTGGCATAAGTAGAGAATACCTCGTAGAGTAAGTCTCAAAATAAAAGTTTAAAAATGTATATATATATATAAATACGAAAAAATCATAGTTTATCTTTTTACTTTTCATCTTCAATATTTTTAATATTTTTTTCTTCTTCATTTAAAATTCTTAACTTAATTTTCATTTCTTCCACCTGAAGCAAATGGATCTCTCTCATATTTCTCAATTCAGTTCGTGCCTTCAGAAGTTCCAATTTCTTTTGCTGTAATCGTACTTCCTGTTCCTTGTATTTCAATTCAGCTTCTTTTAATTTAAAATAATTAATACGATCTTCCATTGCATCAGTCGAATGATGATAGGAATTTGTACAACATGGATCAGTTGGATGATGATGGTTATGAGTTTCATTTGTTCTACATGCTGAGGATGTTCTTCTATGTTGTGGATTTTGTGGTGGTCGTTGTTGTCGTTGTTGTCTTATTGAATGAACTGAAGAAGAGGCTTTTGCTGAAACAGTCTTTTGTCCATGAACAACAACTGCATCTTCTTCTTCTTCTCGTTGTTGTGGTTGTTGTTGTCTTGGACGAGAATTTTTAAATTCTAAAAGATCAGTCAGTGAAAGTTTTTCAGTACTGATTTGATCAATACTTAAATGTGAACCATTCACATCTTCTTCTTCTAGATCATCAACTACAGGTGAATGAAGTTCTGTTACATCTTCATAACATTCACTTTCTTCTTTTGCCACATAATGGTGATCAGTGTGTATTATTGTTCCATCTATATTTTCTGCTTTTATTGGTTGTTCGCTGCTAGCATTGATATTACTATTGCAAGGATATTTTTTTCGTGTTCTGAAAGTAGATTGAAAGGAGAATGTGATGAAAGACAGAAAAAAGAAAAAAAAAACAGAAATAGGTAGATATTTAAAATTATAAAACAAATGTTTAGGATTTAAGTGAGAATATTGCAAAAACCAAGTCATTTTAGATTTTGAAAATAGGGATTCAGCTTCAAGCTCCAAAGTTCTTAGATTGGAGTTTACATTAAGAGGTCGTAAGTCACGTGAAGCTTGAAACTTGCGCACACGTCATCCATAATTTGGATCTTAAGGACTTTCCTCCCGACCTTTTAATTGGATAAGTTATAATTTTTTTTTTAAGTTATACAAAAAACCTAAACATCTCTTCAATCTGGCAAATAAGTTTCGTTTCAGTGCTCGTGTATGTTGTTCTGGGTTATTGTCCTGATTCTTGTATCATGTACCTTTTGTAATACAATGAATTATGGATTACACAGGATTGGATCATAGATGCCATAAGAACTAGATGTCGCACGCAATACTAGATCAGAGTATACAAATTTTATATGGCTGGTTGGTCCATTCCGGAATTGGCCACAACATTTGAAATGTTGGATAAGTCGAGTGATTCATATTTGCTCGCATTTGCCATATTGATGACGTCGATCAAATGTATATAAAACTTCTGTTGAGAAAACATTTGTTCGAGGCACACTCTAAAAAATGTTTTGGTCCATTCCGGAATGTACACTACCTATTTCACAATCTGTATACTCTGCTTTGATATACCATACGATATCTAGTTCTTATGCCATCATATAAATATCATTGAATACAACAGAATCCATTTTCTCATAATGTCGTCAAATAGAGTTTGAATAATTGTATCATATCTTAAATTCAATGACTTTATTTTTGGAGAACTAAGCCTAGAAGGTGTGCGGGGGGGGGGGGGGGGGGGGTCACCCAATAGATACTCACTTCACTGCTACAACTACTTTTGAGTTTTGGAGACAGAAAAGAAATATCGCAATTGTAAAGCGTGTCTTCATGTGAACGACCAATTAAATAACAGCTCTCAAGCTTTCGATACCAGGGACGTTTTGAATTTTCCATTGACCCTGATTAGACGGGTAAGGATGAGGTGCGTTTTGAGATGCTTGAAACTGGAATATTCACGTGACTCACAATAGTCAATAAAAATTGGTGCCACTTTCGACTTTTAAGTTGGATTCCATTCCTACCCCCTAATCATCATTCTACCAACAAGTTTCGTGAGATGCAGTATACTGATCGACCATAGTAAATTAGACCCAAGAGAAATTTGTTGCTCCTTTTTATACCCTAGATGAAATCTATAGGGTATACTAAGGATGTCATTCCGTTTGTAACGCATAGAATTTATGGTAGAGCAAAATAGATTGGATACCGACGCATAATATTAAAAGTTGTTTTGGTTTTGCATGTTTGTCTGTCTGTCTGTCGGCACGATAGAAATATCGGTGAAAAACCACTTCAAAAATCAGAAATTGCATAGATGGGTTACCATACGAAATTTCATACGGATATTCATCTAGGTTATCATAAGAATTGGTCTTATTAGACCAATTGTAGTTTTTTTACTTGTTATACATTAACCTTGGTACTCTGAGTAATTTAATTTAAAAAATTTATGTAAAAGAATGCAAGCGAAAAATTAGTTGAGATTTTTCTTGGATAGGTTCCTTAAGTTTTGAAATAAATTGCACTTGCAAGTTGAGATGAAGATGGCTTTAGAAGCAACTGCTTATAAACTACAGAGTATACATAATACGAAAGACTAGACTAATATAAATCATGATGTACAAATATACATACATAATAATGTCAAACTGGCTAATTAACTATTAATGGGAAAAATGTAATTCGTTGTTAATTTTTTTTTTTTAACTGCTGTGCTTATATAACCTATGTAGTCTTTACGGTAAGTTTTTGCACCGGAATTCTGTTATTTGATGTTTAATTTGAAATAGTTCTGAACGAATTTAGTTCGTTAATAAATAATTTTGATTTAAATACAATACAAACTGGCAACACGGCCAACTTAACCACCATGTTGGCCCGTGCGTGTTTCGTTTCACTTCATATCTACCTTGCGCCTGATTGTGTTTGTTTACATTATAATTTTATTTTCTGTCACTCGCATTCATTCAATAATAATAATAAAATTTTTTTCATTTTTGTTTACATTAAAATTTTATTTCCTGTCACTCACATTCATTCAATAAATAATAAGAAAAACTTTTCCATTTTATTAATTCTCAATTTGTTGTGTTGTGTACACTAAAAACCCCAAATCACTAACCTTACATTAAGCCAAAATTTTTGCACTTGTTTCGGATTTCTTGGTGTTACAATATTTGGATTTCGATTATATTCTTCGGCAATTTTTACCCAGCATTCCTTGACGCTAATTCCTTTTCTCTTCGGTCTAGAGCTTTTACGATATTTAATGTCAATAATATCCTCATGTTGCTGAAATAAAGCGTATAGAATTTCCTTTTCCGTATGTGTAAAACGTGTTGTTTGTAGGGCTTTTTCTTCAGCTGTAGACATTTTGTTTGTTTTATTTTATTATTATTTTCCTATTTCTATCACTTTATTATAATCCACGTTTGACATTTTACGCAACTGAACTGAACTGAACTGATTACTTCGTGAACAACACAACGAAATGACGACGCATTGCTTTGCTGCGAATTTATTTAACACTCAGTCCAAGCTCAACTCAAAATTGATGTTCACGCTCTCACACAGTAGTACTCAAAGAAACTTAACTCAGCTAAAGTCTTGTTCAATTTTATTCAAATCAATTCAATCTTTCCCATTCAACTCAAAAAGCTCTTCCAGTTCCATTGCGGTTGTACTCTTTTCTTGCCGCAAACGTGAATGAAATGAAAGAAAACAGAAACATAATTAGAAGCAATGAGGAGAGATCGACGATTCGGCGAGGCGAATGTGTACTTACATACATACAGGCATACATACTTACATCTCGAGTCGTCGAGTCGAGTATAGTTAAGTTCAAGTCATCATTGAGTATGGATCTATGGGACAATCTTTTCAATGAACATTTTACAGAGGTTGCGTTCCCTTAACAAAGGCCTATTTACACTTTCGATCAGGCTTCTTCCGATGACAGACAAGCGTCCATCAAAATATTTTGCAATGAACTTGAATCAAATCATTCACATCACATCAGAAAAACTTTCGGAGAGTATTTTGATGTCGTCAAACTGTCGGTGGGTGATAAGATGTGATGTGGTGATGCTGATCCTGATAGTTCAGTCAGTGTGAATCAAGAAGTAGCAAAACGTGCACTATGGTTATGGATGACTATAAATTGCAGCAGAACGGATCATATATATAATTTGAGAGACAAGTGGTATAGTGATACTGGAAGAAAGGAAGAAATATGAAAGAAAATTGGAGCTGAGTTGGAAAAATCAGGTGAGGACACATACATACTTTCAAAAATGGAGTAGATATAATAATTTAGTTTACATGTTATTCACATGGCAATTTTCCTTGAGGTTTAAAAAAAAATTTCTTAAATGTTTCCCTTGAATTGAAGCATTTCCACCATGCTTCGGATAATCAGATCAAGCTAATGTGAGGTCCACTGATTTTATGGATAACACTTGGTGGAATAAGTTTATTTTAATTGCCATCTTAAAAAAGTACAACAAAAGCCCTGATGATGTCCTGATAAGACGAAACGCGTTGGCTGTTACATTATATGTAAATTTAAAATATACATGTACGTTGTGGAAAAAAACAAGTAGTATTTTTTATTATCTTTTTTTAAGATGGCAATTAATGTGAGGTATTTACATTAATTTGCTTTCGTCCAATAAAATTATTTAAAATGCATTTTGCTAATATAATAATGTTGTCGTATTTTGGATAATATTTTCATAACTCTTTGGAAAATTCTAAATGTTTGCGATAGATTGCAGAAAGTATCTTCCACAATTTTTCTTGCATGAGAAAGTCTCATATTAAGGGGCCCATATACGGTCGCGCATGTTGGCTACGCCGAGTAGGACAATGATGGGAGCAATGTTCCCAGATTCATGGCAACGAAAATCCCTCATTTTGGACATACAAATCCCTTAAAATCCCCTAATACCATATTTCAAAGAAATCTTTAAAATACCTTAAGAATGGGTTTGTAAAGTGACATAATCTATTTTGAACCAAAATCATTTATTTCAGAACGAAATTATCACATTGAATAAATTCTATGGTAAACAAAAAATTTACAATAATAAGTAAATAAATATTTTTTGCACTTGCGTAAAAGCTTTCACTTTTTGGGACACTCATAATTTTAAAATTTTCTTGATGTCTTTTTCTGGTAGAATGTCTGTGTAGTTCAGATGTGCCACAAATTAGAATTTTATTGCAAGCCTATAAATTATTTGAATAATAAACAAACGATAAACAAATTTCAAAACCGCAAACCTTGCATTTAGCTTTTGAATCTTATTTACTTTCGTTTTGCAACCAGCAATCCAAAAAGTTCTTGACATATTTTTTGTTTTTAGGGTATACTAAGTTTGTCATTCCGTTTGTAACACCTTGAAATAATGATGGTAGAGCAAAATGGATTGGACAGCTACGCATAATATTAAAAGTTATTTTGTTTTTTGCATGTCTGTCTGTCCGTCCGTTCGTGCGCACGATAACTCGAGAACGCGTATACTTAGAGAGCTGAAATTTTGTACACGGACTTAACAAAAAAGTAAAATTAAGTTCGAAAATGAGACAAATCGGGCAACTTCTTCGTGTGCTTGCCATACAAAACTTTCGTTTTCCACTATATATTAGGACACTGCCTGATAACACATCAATATAGATAGCTGAAATTTGGTACATGGTGTTTTCATTGTACTAGCAAATAAAGTTTAAAAAATGGACGAAATCGGGTAACTCCTTCTTGGTGTTGCCATTTTTTACGTATATTGTGAAAACGATCAGTCCAAGACATTTTTATTGTACTAAAAACTTCTTCAAAATACGAAATCCTATAAAATTGGTTATAATCATTTTTTTCTGTCCGACAAACCGTTCTAGAAATATAAGTGAAAAACCACTTCAAAAATCAAACTTGCACAGAAGGGTGACAATACGAAATTTCATACGGGCATTCATCTAGAGTATCATAAGAATTGGTCTTAGACCAATTCTAGCTTTGTTTAAATTGTCTTATTTCAATATTTGTTTTTGTTTTTTTTTTTTCGGTGTTAAAATTTTAAGATTCCCTATTTCCTTCCATGATGAAATAAGTCATATTTAATATCTAATGTTTCTTCCACTATTTACTATCTTTCTACTTTACTACTTTATTATCAATACAAGATATTCCGGAAAATAGATTCTGATCTCTTTGTCGTAGCTTAGGCGTATATTTTAGTCACATATTTTAACATTTCACCTTAAATTTGTCGTACTTTTTGATTTATCCTTTTCATCAAGCACGAAATAAACTAAAATGAATTTACAATGAATGAATGTCAGAATTCACGCCCAAAAGTACGACAAATTAGTCAAACTGCTTTCGAGCTTGTGACAAAAATTTTATATTGTAGTGAATGGATATTCTACACCTAATTAGAGCAATACAAGTACTTAAATTTGAAATAATATTTTGAATTTGTAACGTTAAGTTTCATTTTCAGTTAATTCTACGTAATGCAAGTCTTGCTGAACTGAATTTAAAACACGAAAAAATCAGTAGAAAAGTTCATTTCATTTAGGCGTATATTTTGACGTAAAAGTACGAGAAAAGATCAGAATCACCCTCCAGGAAGCTAAGCACATATGCATCACAGCGTACATTGGGGAAGGCTTATTATTACAAACCAAATATAACATAGTATAGCATAGTTTCAGTACACAAGTCCCTCACAATCAAATAGAAATAGTCACTAGGCTCAGAAAATATTTTGTACATATGACATAAAGAAAATTCTCTAAATTTTCTTCCTCAGTCAAAAATCCCTTAATTTCAACAAATTTGAAAATTTTGTCCCTCAACCGAACTTTCAAGGAAAAACCCCTCAAAAAAGGGTTTAATCCCTCAGATCTTGGAAAACTGGTTGGGAGGTGGTTGTGGTGAAAGTTCCCTCCAAAATTGGAATTTCTGGATACTTTTCCCACAGATTATGATTCAATTCCACACATATTTATGCCTCAGACGAAAAGCCATACGAAATACACTAGTATGAACTACTAAAGAAATTTTTCAAAACAAATTCATTTTTATTGATAGTAATTTCAAATAAAATACGTAGGTACCTACCTACCTAACAAAAAGTTCAGTCATGAGAAATCCTTCTATGACTCTATAAAAGTTCATTTGTGTTATTCGTATTCTTCATTTCCTACACTGGAAAAAAAAGAGTACTCTAAAAAAATTCCTGGAACCTCGCAGCGCGTCACTTCTCTATCCCAGTTCATCACATTTTTACTAGGCGTGTTCGCAGAGGCAGCGCTTTAACTGCATTTCCAAAGAAGCACTTCAGAAAGTATGCTAAATGATGGGTGAAGAAGATTTTGAAGATGTCTTTTAAAATCTTTAATAAGCTTTTTGAATAATCATCACAGTGCTTCTTCCTTAATCTCGTAACTAGACTTTTAGTATACTACTTAAAAATGACAAATGCGTTACCTCGCACAATAGTGGAAAAATCTACAGATGAAAAATTCGTGGAAAATTAAATGAAATCTTGTTGCACTTCTCCAGGAGCTCATCAAATAATCTTCTATATAGTTCCCGAGTGATAGCTATAGAAGATCTTGAGTTACTTACTTGCGCTAATTTCTCTGGGTAGATCAGTGAATATTCTTCTGAAGAGCTTGTCGCTTATACTTATCAAGTTCTCAAAGGTTTAATTTCAGAATTTCATGGTTTTGAACGTACAATTTCAATAAATATGTAGCTATAAATTGTTTAAATTTTTTATATTTTAGTAATATGCCACGATCAATTAATGTTAGCTTAATTATGTAGAAAAATTCAATATTTTAAAATGTGAGATACAATTTTTGTACTTTTGATGTGTAATTTTTTCCACGACTTTGTTCGAGGATATACGATTATTCACTTTTCCTTGTTTTTTTTTAATTCTTTGAGAGTAAAAATTCCCACGATTCCAGAAATCCCTTAATCTCCCAACACTGGTTGTCACGCAGATTTGACTGTGTGTGGGCCTGTTTGCTGTGTGACAAGCAGTCAAGCGGTTGGCCGAAAATCAAATTAAATAGTTTGATTTTTAGTGGTACGGCTACGTGTTTAACAGCATATTGAACCGTGTAAGGCGATGTTTGTCACGCATTCTTGAGTGCATTCTTTGAAGAAAAGATAACAATTAATAGTTCCAGCGACTCCTGTCCCAATGTTGGATAACATGTTTGACAAGTGTGTGGAGAAAAAGCTTTCATGTGTAACACACCAGGTTGGACAACAAGTTTAAATATACTTTTCATGCTGTCATTGATAAGTTGAGGGCCTGGGTAAGGTCTTAATAAATATTTTTTCATCTTCGATGATTACATGCAACATCAAATGCTAATTACCGGGAAGATAGCGTCTTTAGAAATATTCATTTTATCGTTTTCTAATGCCTTTTCTAAGTTCGAATGGGAAAACATTCTTTCTTCACTATTTTTCCCGTAAACACCTATGTCTACAGTAACAAAGGGGATTTTATGCTCGACACTTCTAGACATGAGGAATGTCATTAAACGATACATTGTGATATTCTGAACATATTTTATTAACAATCTTTATTTCAATTAAGTCGGGGAAGCCTTTAGGGGGGAAGGTTGTCTACTACAGAAACGAATTCCTTAGGTCCTGAGAAGAAGTTTGAGTACTCATACTCCTATACTCGTAGGCTTAAATAGCTATTTATAACCCCATATCCATACTAACTTTTTTAGCATTTCCCATTTTTTTTTATTCGAACTGAGGTACTAGGTTTTTTGCACCTTAGATCGGCTCTAACTTGGTATGGTTACGTCCGATCCGAAAACGGGTTTCATTGTTCGGCTCAGGTCATTACCAAAGATAACTTAATAAGAACATAGGAATTAACCGAAAAAAATTGAAAATTTTTCGTGTTTTTTATAATGAAATAAATAATGTCATATACTTTCGTCTTTTGCATGAATGGAAGAAAAGAGCTTGGCAACAAGTTAAAAACAAAAATCGAGAGAACGTAGGATAACCCGAATGACAACGTCTTATTGAATCGCTGAAAAACCTATCAAACTATTCATAATCATTTACTTCGGGTCACACTAGCTCACATTTTTAAGAAAAAAGATAAATTTTGCTTTGGTCACGGTGCCG
Source organism: Dioctria rufipes (assembly GCA_963924295.1). Lineage (NCBI taxonomy): Eukaryota > Metazoa > Arthropoda > Insecta > Diptera > Asilidae > Dioctria > Dioctria rufipes. The sequence continues at coordinate 200,526,047 of OZ002742.1, forward strand.
AAAGGAGATGTAAAATTTCTGTCAAACGAAATTCTCTTTTTGCCCGAAAATATGAGAGAATCCAGCATGAGTTTCTCTCACTTAATCTCTTCAGAGCAAAACGAATGTAAACAGGAACACGTTCTGTTCAAATATCATAGGAATTACACCAACAAACATTGAATAATTCTCTAAATATTTCAGCAAAAACCGGTTTTCACATAAGCGCGGGAACATTATATGAGAGTAAAACCAAAAAAACTCCGCCCCTTCTAATTTATTTACGAAAATGAATAATTTTCCATTTTGTTTCGTTGCATGTAATCTGTGTTTTCACATTTTTTATTTTTATTCATAAAAGTTTTAAAGAGTTTTTTGTTATTTTTTCTTCTTTTCCCTTTCCTTTTCTAGCCGTGTACATTTTAAATGTAAAACACGGAAATCTCGCCTGATTCTTAACTTGTTGTTAAGTTAACTTTGTCATTACTAGCTATAATTCGTAGAAGAAATTTTTTCTGTGCATACTTTTAGGGGTGTGGGTAGGAGCCCCCGGCAGGGGGAGTGCTTCCAATACCGCATGTTGCATATCAAATTAAAGGTCCCGGTGAGTACTATCGGATGATGTACGCTTTTCCCGATTCAGAAATATCTCGGGACATTTTTGCCGTCTTGCACTTGGGTCACATACAGTTTTAAGTTCTTTCTTCCATGGCCATTAATGCTCTGTATGAGCATTTTTCCCATAAGAAGTAATTTTAAACGATCATCAATTCCACGCAATCATGACAAGTAGAAAACTGCACTTTTTCACCCAAGAAAGTCGCTCATGCTACATCCGATCGCCAAAGCTCTCCCCCTTTAATTGAAATAAACATTGTTAATAAAATATGTTTAGAGTATCACAATGCATTGTTTAAGACATTTCTCATGTCTGGAGGTGTCGGGTCTAAAGTTGTATGAAAAGTGGGCATTCCCCCTTGTAATTGGCATCAACGAAAAATCAAGGAGGACAACAGAAAACGACTTATGAAATGTTTGCCGTCCAATGCGCCTATACAGTTTGGAAAATTCCTAATATACCAGAGTTCATGTGAAATTGCTTTCTAAGCGGCTTCGCATGGAACAATCATGACTTCCGATTTCATAATGTCTGCTATTACATGACACACTTCGATAATTATTGAATGCACTGTAGTGTGACCCAGCCTATAGTTACACGCAATTTTGTTCATTGCATCTCCGGTTGTTGCCAAAAACCTATAACAAGTATTAAATTATGAATAATAGACAGGGATTTAAATATTAGAGTCATAATTTATGTATGTATTGTAAATTTTCACAGGAGCAGATTGTAAAACGCGATGGGGCAACTTGAGGGATCAATACAGAAGAGCTTTAAGAAGTGTACAAACAAGTAGTACTAGTGGTGGTCAATCTGCCACGAAAAAGAAAAAATGGAAATTTGAGGATGAAATGTCATTTTTGATGCCTTATTTCCAAGAAAGGCAAACAGCATCAAATGTTCCTGATCTTTCTGAAAATACTGCTGAAATATCCGAAATGGAAAATATTGAAAGTATCTAAAATACTGGCGTCGATAAAAGTACCGGGAAAGGGTTACGTATACAGAAAGAAAGCTCCAAATTTGTTCCACTTAAGAAGCTAAAATTTAAAAAAAATCTACAGAGACACCAACTACTATTTTACTAAAATATATATTGGAAAAGAAAAATAATGAAGAAGAAACAGCATCAAAAAATTCTGAAGATAATTTCTTTATCAGCATTGCGGAAACAGTTAAATCTTTTAATCCATTTTACAAAAATCTGGCGAAAAAGAAAATTTTTGAAATAGTTTCAAATATTGAATTGGAACAAATTACAAGCAGTAGTGATTATCAACAACGGCCAATAACAAATAAATATATTACCCCCTGTTCAGAATGGTCACAAGTACATCCACCTTACAATTATTCGCCGCAAACATTAAGTGGAGAGTCATCAAACTCATCAATTTCATCATCGCCACCGCCGCCGCAATCATCAAATTTGTTTCTGCCAAATAATATAAATAATATAATTAAAAAGGATTTACCTTAAATATACTGCAAGCTTTTCAATGGGTACGATGGCTCCTCTAAATATTTATAGTATTCTGTTTAGTTATCCTATTTTTTATTTTATTTAGTAAATAATGAAATATGTGTTCTCATGTGGAAGTATGCATGAAATTTTGCATCATCATCCACCAATTCTTTATATAAAGTGAACATTTTTCCTACGTTTTTTTTTAGCATTGGATGGATCTAAATATTCTATGAATTTTCCTCTAACAATAGTGCTATCATAGCCAGCTTTTCAATAGAAATTTTTTTGAACATATTTTAGATCTGTGACATTGCCTTGATAATGGGACTTCCACATCGGTTTCGACACTATGAAACGTTTTGGGGCGAACAATTTTTTCGGTTTCACTTAAGCCTAGTACGGTAAAAAGTGACATTTCCATTTCCGCTGGTAAAATCCCAAGCAAACATTTTGCTGAGGTCTTTACTAGTCCAGTACGGAGCTCACTGGTAAAAAGCTAATTTTTTTCTATTATAAGATAGATGGCGTTTTGTAAATCTCCACTCATTTTACTGACTATTTTAATATGCGGAGCATTAAAATGTTGGTAAAACTTTGATATTTCTTTGATTGTTCACAAAACGATTTTATTTAGTTTTTCCCGTGGATTTTCTTGACGACACATATCACTTCGTTTTATCAACATAAAACTTACATGAACTTTTTACCAGTGTTAAAATGCTATTTTGTGGAGACCACGTTAAATTTTAGCAATACCTGAACTCCATACTAGACATTAAGCAAAAACGAATTTCCGGTGTGGAAGTTTTCGGTGTTCGATGTGCAAATACCTTAAAATTTTTCATACACACTTGTTTCTAGTTCCACAAAACTTTTTTATTAACTAAAACCAGAGAGTACAGGAAATATGATAAGCCAATTTAGCGTAGTCAAATTCTGGTTGTGTTATACCTGTGATACCCATAGGGTAAAATTAACTGGTTTATTAAATTAGCCAGCTTTTACACCGTGTGTGTCACCAAATACCCCGAGAAAGAAGAGAGTAATTTCAGGGTATTCTATATCCTCAAAAATAGCTGGGTAATTGTAATTACCCTGATAACAGCACCAACTGGTAGTCGCTAGAAATACCTTTACATGAATACTTGAAGTATACTTAAAGTAATCAAAATGTCATGAAAACGGTTATTAAATGCGTAAAATTCAGCTTAAGTAATTCGAAAATTACATTCAAGAAAAATTCAAGTCAAGTAATTGGAATTAATTCAATCAACCGCCCTACCTGAGCTTCAAGTGGATTTCAAGTCAAGTACTCAAGTATTTATTTAAACGTACTGAGTAATAAGCCAAAACCAAAGTGTAAATGAAAAGTGATAATTCGAAAATTATTATCTGCATCGTCTGCTGATGCTTCGCTAGAATTAATGCAATTATACATCCATATTAAACGTCAGGCATGCACATTACCATTAAAATTACCCCGATTTATGTGTATCAGGGGTCTACAGATAACTAGATAATTCAATTACCCTGAAGCAAGTACCTAGTTAAATTTATCGTTGGGTATCATAAGCATTAGAATCTGTTGCCGCTGTGTGAGAGCTCGGTACAGGCTTATGGAATCAACATAGAGAGGGGGCAACAGGATATATAGTTAAACATTCTCCGGTTTCTCCCACCGAAAATGCTCTTAGTCGCTGTCACTGCGCCAGAATACCCAGGGAGTTTCTCAGCTGTTTCAAATGTAGGCCACTGACATATATATATATATATAAATGGACTGACTGATCTTCTGTTTCATGTGGCACCAGTTTTGATTTCAGAAAGTATGCTCTCACCATAAATGCTACCAATTGTCGTAAACTGGTGCTACATTTAAATTATTTGGTATTTTATTTATATGCATGGCAGTGAGATTTATCGAATGTACCACAAAAATATTTGGGACTATTTTTATTGTTAAATTTTAGTTATGAGCCGAAGGAAGTCTTTTCCACAAGGATGTTTTGGTAGGAAAGTTTTGATTACCAAGTTGCCAGTTCTAGAAATACCGCTGAACTTCAAACAATTTCTCGTTCCCAGTCGTTACAGTTCAGTGGGAAAGTATGCTCTCACATAAAGAGACAGGAATATGAAAGTGGTGCTATTTGCTTTTATGCATTTTTGGTTCAACAAGCAGTCCATTTATCCATTTATATACATGTCAGTTATATAGGCAGCTGAACATATATTTCTTCAATTTCCCCTATTAAGTTTGGGGTGTTTGAATAGGGGAAATTGGAGAAATGTATTTATGAAAGAAAAGCAGCGCTCATGTACACGAACTTTATAGGTATCAACAGTTTCTATTCTCTCTCTATTCTAAGACTGAAACTAATAATTATTAATATCGAACAATGCTGACGCGTTTCGCCTTCTTAGGGCATCCTCAGAGGAATTAATTAATAAAAATGTTTTATGGAACTAGAAATAAGCGTTTTTGGAAAATGTTAAAATATTACTCCGAGCTTTGAATGCGATACAGGAAAGAAAAGAAATGATGGACAGATGACGATCTAGTGTGAATGCAATGAAAATTGACAGATAGCTGATGGATGGTTGACTTCTTCTAATGCTTTAATTACAGCGGGGTGATGACTTTGGTCAAACATAATTACGCATTATTTACGACAATTTAAATAAAATTATGATATTTATTAAAACAGATAGTAACGGGTCCTCTAAAAACTCTTATTATCTTATTTTTTGAGTTAATGATATTTTCCTGCATCTTTTCCCTTCAACCGTAGAATACTATATATGATTCACTTTCGTTTGTCATAACGAATAGTTAAACACATATTTGTTAAATAAAGAAGGGTCACAAATTGTTGGGTTACAAGTTTCGCGAGTTTTTATATGCATTTTTTCTCGCAATCTCTTTTTAATTTTTTTAAAAACCTTAATTAAGCCAGGTATTCATATCTAGATGTTAAGACATGTTTAAATTAGAGTAATTAGGGTAAAATAAGAATAGTTAAAACTACACATTGTTAGAAAATAGGCCAAATAAAGAAAATTGATTCTGAAATGTTGGGTTATAAAAAAAGAAAAAAATACCACCGAATTTTATACCCATTTCCATTGATATTTTAAGAAAAGTTCAGGCGAATGGAAAAAGAGTTCAATATAGAACGAACAACTAACGATAAGAATATGGTTGTAGCTCATATCCGTGTAATTTGTTAGATGAAGTTTTTTGGGGAAAACAACGTCACAATTGACGTAAAAATTATGAAAATTATAATTTGGATATGATTTTGGGGTGATTGCGAAGAATTTGATAGAGTAATACTTGAAGATGGATATGAAATGCTTCATGACATTCAGCAGTGACATTTCACATATAGTTTTTATAAAATTATCTGGAAAATAGTGAACAAATACTTTATGGAATCATAATATCCCCTAGAATAATGAATTAATGTGAAATTCATTCATTTCAAAGAAATGAAGGTGTGTTTGGTAGATTTTGAATGAAAACTAGTTCATTTCAAATGTCACTCAGATTTATATGTCGCTTTACAGCTTTTTCACTGTGAGTAATGATTATGGCAGAGCTCAATAATTTAATTTAATTGCTTATCAAGAAAATTTGCGAATATCTATACTGTAGTCGCCAAAAGCATTTAGATAGAAGAAATTTTTTTTTTGTTTTTGAAAAAAAGATTTTTCAAACGGGGTCCTTCTGGCTGGTTGAGGAGTCGTTGGAAAGGCATGAAGCTCTGCATACTGCGAGCTCATAACAGAGACCTTACACCCTTTACTTTTTCAGATAGTGTTTTGTGAAAATCTAACATTTTTTTCTTAATAACCCCGTAACTCCAAAACGGTTGATATGCCCCCCCCCCCCTAATATGTTTTGTTTGGAAAATCTCTCATTATGGACCATCATGAAGGAAACATCCTGTGTGCGGAAAGATCGAAAGATTTTGCAAAGTTCTAGTTTTGGCTCAAGGGAATTGCAGCAGTCCCCCTAAAGAGATTTAAGAACTTGCAGAGCTTACATACGATTTATAGGAGCTCGAGGTTTTCATTAATTAATATCATGGTCTCGGTTGTAAAAAGGGCGGCTCCACCCGGCCTTATCACCTCCAGCCTTGTACAAGAAATATCGAGTTTTAAAAAACAATTTATTAACCAATTTTCTTTTATTACTGAAATTTAATAATAATTTAGCAATTTGTCGAAATAAATGCGCAGCTTTGTTCAACTATATGTTTGTATGATTTTCAGTGTCCCTTCCTCATGCTTTGGAGGCCTGATTATTACTTGGGTTTACAATTATTTTGGTTCCAGTTTTTACAAGTTTTTTGGTTCTGTTCTTATTAATCGCACCAACTTTTGATTTTATTTCATTTGAAAATCCTTCTTTAGATTTTAATGCGTCCTTGGAGTCAGAAAGTTTTAATGATTTACTACTCTTCAATTTGTGAGGCTTTTTAGTTACTTTATCAACATTAACTACGGTTTTAGCTTTAAGTTTATCAGTAACACCAGCTGACGGAGCTTGTTCGAATTTTTTTTCAGCACCTGCTGATACTCGTTTTTGCACTTTTTGATCAGCATTATTTACTGATAATCGTTTAACTTTTTTATTAGCAGTTGCTAAAATCGGTTTAGGTTTTTTGTTATCAACAGCAGCAACATTTGCTGTAATCAGTTTTAAGATTTTATTAGAACTTCCTGAAACCGGTTTAAGTTTTTTAGTACCAGTACCTGTTGAAATTCTTTTAACTTTTTGATCAGCACCGGCTGAAACACGTTTAAGTTTTTGATCAACACCACCTCCTGTTGTTGACAGTCGTTTAAGTTTTTTATCAGCACCTGCTGATACACGTTTTGATGATGATTTACTTTTTCCAATATTTTCTTCTTTAAACACCTTTTGTACATCATGAGGTTCTTCAGGTTTCTCAGATATTTGTTTATCACTTTCTTCGACAACCTCATCTGAAATTTGATCAAGCATTAGCAAATCATTGTCTTCGTCATGATGTGATTCATCATTTTCAATCATGTATAATTTATTTAGAACGCCGATAACGTCTGGTAAGAGATTATCGAATGCCGTAGGGAATTTATCTCGTCTCGGTGGACCTTTATTAATACCACTCCAAATCAATTCTTTTGGAGTTTTAGCATTTTGCGAAATATATATTTCAAAAGCACCATCTCGAGGTGGTGAACCGGTATCATTTCGCAACAGTAAGAAAGTCTTGTCTGTAATTGTCGTTTGTAGAAATGTTAGAAAATCCATGGCTTTCGTTTTAAATATTGGACATTCTTCTGTGTGTTCGATTGTAATTATTGCACGATTTGGATCGAAATTTTCCTTAGCGGCCCAATCGATGATTTTCTTTTTACCCTTACCTCTTTTCTTTCCCTTTTTTTTATTTTTACCTTTGCCGCCGCCGGTAGCAACTGCTTTACTTTTATTATCTTTATTCACAGCAACTGGTTTATCCTTGTTCTTAGTACTTTTAGCTGGCATTTTTGATAGTTTTTTTGATGATTTTTTTTTTAATTTTTTCTTTTATTGTACTAAAAATAAATTCGAAATCGACCAAATTAATGAAAATTTTTTGAAATTAAAATTTTTAATTTTGACAATTAATTTCACAGCCAACATGGTCCCGCCAAGCCGTCCAAATGTAACACGACTTTCTGATGATTCTGTCATGCTAAGATGGTATGTTCCGAAAAATGATGGATTGCCGATACAATTTTTCAAAGTTCAATATCGAATGATTGGTGATACAGCACGAAAGATTCCAAGAGAAAATTGGCAAACTACAAACGATGATATTCCATATGGGAAACGTGATAAAAATAATAACGGTATTAAGAATTTTACGACATCAGTGACTGGTCTAAAGCCGGATAAATACTATAAATTTCGGATAATCGCTGTTTATTCCAATAATGATAACAAAGAAGGAAACAGTTCTGGAAAATTTCTTCTACAACGTGGCTCAAAGAATCTTTTACCTGCACCCGGTTTAACAAAAGTCGAAGGAATTTCGGAGACGGCAATTGTTCTTCATTGGTCTTTTCCGTATAATAAATCAAATCCGGTTGATGGATTCTATGTGTATTATAGACCAGCTTCAACTGCTGGAGAATATCTTAAAGCTACAGTTGTTGGTATGCATACGCGACATTTTAAAATCGATATGCTGGAATCAGGTACTGCGTATGAATTTAAACTGCAGTCGTTTACAGCATCTGCAGCTTCGGAGTTTAGTTCGATTTTAACAGGAAAAACTATGAGTGAGTATCATTTTTTCTTTTTCTAGGTGGAAAGTATGTATGTGTAGGAAATTTGTTGGTAATTTTCTTTTTTAACACGTTGGCAGCTATGAGAAATACCTTTAGTCTCAAGTTAATATGCTTGACAGCCGTATGGCACAATCCTGTATTCTCAGGCATATTCATAGCTTCGAGCTTCGAGAATGAACGGGTGTGCCCTCAGACTACATATACAACTTACGTGAGTATGAAAAAAGACGGCTACAAGAGTAAGAAACTAACTGTTTTTGGCCTGTAATATTGACTCACCAGTAGTAGGTCCTCATGTCGTTTTAGCGTTATTTAATTGAACTAAACAACAACAAAGTCTTATGCGGCTAGAGAGGCTCTATTTTTTTTTTAAATTGCGGCTGCCAGCGTGTTATTAACGTATTATTAAGTCGAGTTCAGGGGATGCCCTATGAAGCAAAGGACAGCATGCCACGAAGGAGATAGACTTAGGATTAGATTATAAGTCCGAGGAAAGACAGAAGATGGTAGACTGTTCCACAGTTCGAGATAAAATTTCAATGTTCCTTTGGCAACAGAGAATATGTGATCTGTCCAGCTTAGATTACTAGAAATATTAATGCCAAGAATTCTTAGTGACGGTGTATAGGTATATCAGTGCATCATCAAAAGAAACGGGATGGGTAAAATAATGAGCTTGTGTTATTTAAAGAGATGTGACTGCCTTGGATAAGAGAATTAGAATTACAAAAGAAGATTATTAATTGTATACAAGCTTTTTTATTTCTTTTTAGTGATTTGAAGGTTTCAGGGATATCAGCCTCTTTAGATTCTATGTTAGATACCGGCACATAAAGCTGAAAAGAAAAAAATATATGAACTGTCCAAACAGAGTAGATACCTTCGAAGCAGTTAATTATGTAAGGGCTGCAATCGATACTGTAAAGGTGAATATGTCAACGATGTCTACAAAAAAGGCTAGTCGCAGATGGAAATATAAAATCATTTTTGGTGTATACAATACAAATCAGTGTTTGACAAAAACAGAACAGAAATACTCTTCATAGGGACGATACCAGAGAGCTTGTTGGTGTTATAAAGACCCACTGAGTTATATCGAACTAGAAGGCTAGATCTAATCGTATATGGAACACGAAGAAATCATTCACCATGTACTTTGTGAATTCTTGTTCTGGCGACCAAAAAGGAGTAGGTTACTAGAGAGATACTTCTTTTACTTTTTTTTTGATCTAGGTGAACTATAGAGAGCAGAGCTCGGTAGCATTCTAAGATTTATATGAGAAGCAGGGTGGATATAAGGAGCTGTAAATAAAGCAGGAGGGGATTTCTGTAAATCTATAGAGCACAATCTTCACATTTTGGTTATCTAAGTGTGGTTGCCGGGAGTTATTCATGCAGAACCTCTCTAACCTAACCTAATCCTAAGAGAAAAATGTAGATATAGATGAATACCTCGTTTGAATGAATTAACGTTTGTAACTGGTAGAGAATATGAAAGTTGAGTTAAGCACAAGACATCTAAACATATAGGTACATAGTTTTAGACAGAAAATCATTTCAAAACTTCACGGTATAACCGAAATTATTTTCGAATAGTAAAGCAATGAGCGCGATTATTAAGGCATATTTTGTAATCAAGAGTTAGCAATCAGTACCTTCATAGCTAGCTATCAAATCATCACAATAGACTATTGCTGGTCTAAGTGTGACTGATTGTAGGCAGATATTTCGATAGCTTCCACTCTAACCTATTCTAGCCACCAAAATCTATCAAGCAAGGTGTCCTAGGGTTAAATCTTGGTAGTAGACTTGGATTTGGACAGCTTTCTTCGAAGCCCCAAGTTCATTTAGCTTTCGTATAGAAAGAATTGGTATCCAGTGTAAAAATTGGGCAAAGTAAAACTTGGCCTAAGCATAAAACTGATACCTTATGATCTTATTGTATGCGCCATAATCAAGAAACAAATGAAGGTAATGAAATAATGTCTGATTTTGTTTGTATTGAAACACAATTATAGTCGGCAATGAAGTGGGGGGGAACAAAATTCAAATGATATCGTCTTAGTGTGATACAAAACTTCGAATCAGCTATACGCTTCCAATAGTCTTATTGTATTAGATTGCATTAATAAACATTTTCTTTTCTCTAATTTTAGGACCTCCAACACCTCCACCACAAATAACACCATCTGTGATTCCAGCCTCAAAAGCATCTGAGGACAATAATTCTATGTTTCCTGTTATAGCTGGAGCAGCTGGTGGTGGGCTTTTATTGTTGTTAGCTGCTGTAATTGCATGTTTTTGTGTAAAACGACGTAAGAGCTCTCAACAAGAAGGTATGTATGATGTGTCATTCATATTTGTTTTTACACAATTAATTTCAATTATATTTTAGATGAGGATAAACCACAATTGGATCATATACAAGCTGATGCACAACATTTTCTTCCACCCTCTGTAATTGGATCACAACATCATAAATCGCCACATAGAATGAATGGAGTTATGCCTCGAATGAATATCACTCCGAATCCATTGGCTACAGAAGGTGACAAGGTTAGTGGATAAATATTTTTAGTTAAGAATAGTAAAATGCATTCGCTTTTTGGCTTTTCACCTTTTGCATGTATTAATATGTTACTCGGTGGTTTTCATTTATTACTCTTTGAGCCAGAATTTTATCTCATGATTGGTCAGATGTAATATAGGAAAATTATTGATTATCTTCAAAAACTGTCACACAAACAGATTCTTCTTTCAAACACACTGTGGTCTTTTGAATATTTTTTTTTTTTTGAATTATTTAAGCATGAATCGTAGAATTATACTTTACTTCTTCATATCATAACTTAAAAGAACTGGAATTAACCAAAGACTAAGCCTTTTATCAGAAAAGGCGACCTTGGAATCGGGGATGTCTTGACCCCATTCTGGGAAAAGAGATATCTTAAGATTTGTTCAAGGATTATATATCCACTGCATAGATATAATCAATCCTTGCATACTAAAATCATTTTAGTTAGGTAACCTTTGGTTATCTTGGCAATGTGGACACCAATAGCATTTTTAAATCAATTCTGTCATATTCTAGTGCACCAGTTACAATAATCTTCTTGTGAAAGTCTTTCCCGTACTATTTTTGTCTCAATTTTGTTGAGTTTAGTGCTTTTAAGGTAATCTGATATTAAGCTGATATTCGTGATAAAGCAACTTTGAATGCTATTCTTAATATGTTTCTTTATGACATATATTTTGGGTTTAATGATGATGACATCGAGGTCTTAAAATACTTAAACACGTGTTTTTTTTCGTGTTGTTTTTTTTTGTAGGGTTTGTCATGTGTTTTGCTTGATAGCAAATAAAACCCGTACATTCTGTAAAAACATACGAATGCAGTATAAAAAAAAAACAAACAGTTAATTATGTTAATATGTACGACACACAAATTACGTAAAATAAAGAATGTTACGGGAGAGCTAAAAAAACACACATCATATCAAAATTTGTAGATCGCTGTATAAAATATATCATAAAAATACGCATGTAACGTCAAAATATCTTCGATCATTTTATGTTAAAACAATTGGTGTCAGAAAACGAAGGTTGGGCATTAAAAAGTAGTAAAGTCCCATAAAAATAAATTTAAATCATGTAAAAACAGAACGTTTTGTCAAAAAATACATACGAGTATGTTCTGTAAAAAAAAAGTTTATGGGATCAAAACAACACAGGACACGCCAAAACACTCGGATGTACCTAAGTTCTGCTTTAAAACACGTACGTTACAAAAACAGCGTTTTCATCAGAAAATAGTAAATTCGGCTCAAAAATAAGAGAAATAAAAACGTCACATTAAAAAATCCCTAATATGCGTAGACAATAATAAATAAATACGGCGCTATAATAGCGTAGGCTTCGTCAAAACTTATGAGTAGTCGTGTTTAAATAAAGCAAATGTCTTAAAAAAAAAATGCAAGTCCTTTATAAGAACAATCGAAGATAGATAGCATCAAACAATCGTAGGTCAGAAAGAAAGGAAAATCACATAAAAACATTAAATTCTGTCAAAAAACACAGAATTTGCATTAAAAGAAACGTCGTTGTTGTTCTTTGGCGTCATTTGCACTTATTTTTATGAGACCTTGAAAAAGCAATGCATATGGAGCCATAACAATACATATAAGACTTGTTGTTCGCGTAAAATATAATATGCGTACGTAAAACAAAGCGCATGTCCTTGATGTATATATGTCTTTTTCTGAGGATAACACCATACAATGCTAAATGTATCCAACTTTCTGATCGAAGTCATTTAATCTAGGATTAGTGATCCTAGCAAATTTCGTACACAAGCTGATTTTAGTGATTGTAGTTGGAAAGTTGGTAGTTGGTGGTTGTATAATTCGAATGAAGTTTTCACGTACTCTCCATCTCATATGACCTCTTGTATTACTTTTGAACAATCTCATTCTTCAATCTGAATTCCATATAGCCATAATAGCATTCTTACTTGACTTCGAGTTACGTAAGCGTGCCCATTGAAGCGTTGTCGTAATCCTAAGTATATCACTGCATGATCTGTAGCTTTACAATTTGTGTACTTTTGATGTCCAACTTAAAATCAGTGGCAAAACATTCTTCTTTCAGCAGGGAGCTCTGGTTGATGTGTCCTTGCTGAATTCCATTTATTATATCTATTCACATTGAAAGTGTGATCTTTACTTTACAGCTCCCCCAGACTTGAAAAGAAGTAGCTACCTAATAGCCTACTTATTTTATTCGTCAAAGCGAGGCACTCGCAAGGCAAGTGCTGGACGGATTCGATTTCCTTCGAGTCCTTACAACTCCTGCAGTGATCGTTTGCCGCTATATCCAGTCTTCTAAGAGGGTCCCCTATGTCCCGACCCGTATTGACTCCTACTAGGTTCCTGGTATTTGTTCTGTTGCCATTAAGCAGTTCCTTTGTCCTTTTACTATCATATGCAAGCCACAATTGCCTCGCAACATGGCAGGTATCCCTATTGGTCCACCGGAGGCTTGCCTTTTGATAGGTGCCCCTGATTATTTCCACTTTTAAAGTTCCGATTGGGATCTTCACTAAGCTACCGCTACGGTGCTATCCAATTCGGAGCCCTTTTTGCGCAACTTATCCGCCATCTCGTTGCCTGAGATATTCTTATGGCCAGGTCCCAGCACAGGGTCATCTTGTGCCTTATAGTCAATTTCTCAAGGCTGGTCTTGCATAACTGCACCAATTTTGATTTTACCAGCACATCATCCAGCGCCCTGATGGCTGCCCGGCCGGCTATCGGTATATATGCATATGTGCCATAAGAGCTCTCCGCACATGGATACCAATATTGCCGCCTGATAAATCGCTGCTTGCACTACCTGTAAAACATTGCATTTGTCAGGCAGTCTATGAGACTCGTGCCATTGTAGATCTCTGGAGTACACTCTAGCCCCCTGTGCCCGCACTCGTATTATTGCATTAACACCCCCCACCAAAAGTCAAATGGGTACTTGATAGCCTGTTCCTTCCCTGCAATCACTACAGTCTATCTTTTGGAGTATATTGGAGTGCCCAAACCACCTTCATCCACCAACCCCCCGCCCTTAGGCTCTCAGGCTAATTTCTGCTAAACATCTGCAATAGAGGTCCAGCGGCAATAAGTCGAGCATGACCTCCAGTACCGCCGTGGGCGTGATGCACAGGCACCCAGTTATTTCCATACAGGCAGGCGACTCACTGGATTTTTGACAGAACATCCAGGTTACATTTCCTCGTCAGAGCCGTCCACCATACTGTGGAGCTGTAGCAGTGGATTGGGATCACAACATTACTTCTGCTATCTCGAAGATCTTAAGCTCCTTTGGCTGTAAGTCCTTCAGTCTTCTTATTGATGTATTTAGGTATGAGTAGGTGTCCATGCTGATGTTGCCGTGTGTGTAGCATCAACTATCTGATTCAGGTACTTTGATAGTGTACATTCGTGTGACTTTGCATTCAAAGTGCCTGACAAGCTAATTCGTTATCCTTATTCACTTGCTCGATCATTTAAAATAAAAATATTTCCCAACAATTGATAATCTGCGACTCCCAGTCCCGGTTTTATGAGTCGAATCAGACCATAAATGACAAAATTCTTCCACCAAAAACTCATTTTGCTTTTATTTTGTTTGCAAATGCTTTCATCTTCTTCAGCAAATTCTAAAATCATCCGCTTTTGAGTGCATTTGTTCATATTCTTTTTGCATCATTTTTCAAATAATTTTTTGCATCCATAATCCTATTCTAAATTAATAAAAAAAATATTAATTATTTTTATACCAATTTACTTCATCACTAATTCCTTGTATTTCTCACTTTCACTTATTTTTTTTTCCTTCTTCTTTTCTTTCTTTCTCTCAACTAATTCTAAAAAAAAAAAACTTCCTCTCTAACAACACATGTGTGGCGTAGCGTAAGCATTAGTGTACAACTTTGAAGTATCTGCTTATAGCTTAGAATATCAGCGTAAATGTTCTAGAATCGCAATGTGATGGAGCTACGATTTATGCCTACAACTGGTGGATCGAATCATCATCAGATTGGTACAACACCATCCTCACCTACAACAACAGGAACTGGACCAGGTGGTGGTAGTGGTAGTGGTCATGGTCATCATCAATTACATCACCAATCATCAACATCAATATCATCGGGTATACCAATTCCAATACCACATCAACAACAACAACATCATTCAACAACAACACATTCTCATAATCATCATCACCAACAGCAGCAGCAACAACAACAACAACACCAACAACACCACCAGCAGCAGCAGCAGCAACATCATCAATCGCCATATCATCCTCAAACGCCAACAATGTTACAGAAACAACAACATCATCAACAGAATAATAATCATCATCCTCATCATTTTCAAGGACCACCTATGACACCATCATTGGAACAACATCGACGAACATTAGAGAGGAGTACAAGAAATTTAAACTATCCAGGAGGAACAAGTTCAGTTGATGGTGTCTCTGATGGTATTCCAACTCGAATACCTTCACTTCGACGAACCCGACGAACATCTGGTAGTTCTACGAATAATGTTTGTGGTAGTGGTGGTGGTGGTGGTGGTGTTGTAATACCTGGCAGTCCAAGAGTTCAACGATCACCAATGCCAGCAAGAGCAGCTGTTGCTATAAAACGTAACCGATTAGGTAGCCACACCGAAAATATGTCCTCAGGCAGTCTTAACAGTATTGAAGTCTAATTATTTTAGTATTTCTGCAGGTTTCCAAACAGTTTTCTTTTACAAAAAAATATATATATATATTTAAACATAAACCGGAGTCAGAGTGTGATAATTACTTTTTTTTGTTCTTCTTTCGTTGATTTATATTTAATGTAATTTTTTTTTTTTAATTAATTATTTTTCCCTTAAGTGGTATGACTGAGAGAAGGCGAGTTATATGTTTACGGATAGAAAGATTGATAAAAAAGTAAAATAAAATAAGACTAATGTGCGTGCGATTGCGTATAAGTATGAAAGAGAAAATGTTTTTAATTTTAATTTTTTAGTTTTAATTTAAAGAAAATCAATAGGTATATAAAAAATGTGTAAATAAAAGTTAAACGAAAAAGTGCTCTTATTTAGCATAAGTTTGTAAATTTTTATGTAATAAGATTGCACCCAGCCCGCCCTGAATTGTGAAGGTTCTCGTTTTTTTGCTCCTCCGCCTACAGTGTGCTCCAAAGAAACACGTGTCTTAAAAACAAAAAAAAAAGACAATAAAAATCTTTAAATTCAAATTGATTTCATAAAATTTATATGTCTCACAATTATCTCAATATATGGATTGTGCAGGCTGTCGTTATTCTGTATCACAACATCGGCATCTTCTGGGACAACTTTGGTTTAATTTTTGAATATAATCTATACACAGACCTCTCTGCCATGTATTGGATATGTTTTTCCTTTTTAGCTTATTCTACAAAAAAAGATTACACACATTTTCAATATAATTCACATCTAGACTCTTTGTCGGCTACTCCAAAGTTCTTTATAATTGCATTTTCTGTTTTCCAAAGCTTGCAGACTCATCGACTTCTATGTTTGGCGGGAGCAATTTTTCTCTTGTAGAATTTCAGGCATAGTTGTTAGTTTCATTTAATTAACTCTGCAGACTTCAGTAATCTCTTTTTGTATAAATTCATCATGAATTCAACATCATCAAGAGTTTTTAGTGAAAGCAATCGACTTTCTAAATCTACCTTTTTAGAGATACAGCCATAAACATGTACACATGTATCTTTGCTGGATATTTAACTGTACGTTGTCATAATTTTCATCCTTTCTTTTTTGTTCAGGCTTTCTTTAAGTAGTTATAGATAATTACAGATGATTTTTCGGTTTCACGGATTTCACGGTCGCAATTCTTCTTAACACAGCTAAAGCTTTATCTTTCGACGCGTTTTTTTTTTATAATATTAACAACAATTTAGTGTTGGTGCTACCATTTTTGATATCTAATTATAGGCAAAGCTCTCAAGCAGGGAAGCCAAGGTGACCCATTGTGTCAGCCTGCTGAAAAGAAAAAAAATATATCACCGAAATCAACCATTCTGTCCTATTAATGAGAATGCATCAGGTTCAGGTGAGGTCCATTCGTAGATATAGCCCGGTATTGTGTTCACTTAGCAGATAAATATTAAGCAGCAAGCGAATAGGTATACCTTTTTCATGGCTAAAATTGTTCATTATTTTGAACTATAGGTGGCTGCTTTTAACAATCAGCTACCGTGCATTTGTGATATTATTTCGTGTTCTTTGGGATTGCTATTGCAATTATCCAAGCTCGAAATAGTAAGGAAAATTATATTTATACTTACTATTTTAATTTCTTTTCAAAATAATTGTCTAAATGAAGACCGATGTTTTTTAACAGAAAAAAAGTAATAAAAATGTACTGCCATTCTTGTATTCCAATTTCATTCAACTTCGAATGTCAAAGTTTTAGCGTTGGAAAAAGGCATTGAGCGGATAAATCTGATGTTAAATATATAACTTTTAGCTGATAAAACACAATACCACTTTCCCCAGCGATTTGGCTAAATATTTCGCAATTTTACCGTTAAATTTCCATACAAAACACAATACTAGGTTTAAGATGGTAGAGCCAAGAATATCCATTCTACGCCGGGCAAAAACCAGATAAGCTCACAGAAAGTGTTTGCACAGGCACACCTTCCAACCAAGACAGACATTTGGGACTGTCAACAACATCCAACTTTGTTATGACGAGTCTCAAATCAGTGAACGAACTTCCTATGTGGTTCATCAAGAAAAAGTTTCATTCACCTGCAAGTACCCATCGCTTTGGGTGCTTCATACGAGCATTCGATCACTGAGATGGCAAAGCCAGCAGCTAAGCTCTAGCTAAAAAAAGGGAGAACTAGAGCCGAATTTGGTTAGCAAGTCTGCTCTCTCAAATCTAATGATTCCCATGTGACCAAGTACCCACTGTAGAGACATAGTTTTATGGATACACAGGTTATAGCAAGTCTCCTTGTACAGTTTACCAGCAACTTAAATGTATAGAAGGGCCACTCATAGTCATCAGGGCTCTGAAAGAATAGCGATGTACCTTCCATTGATTTCCATATCAAGAATCAATTTCTCTGACATTGCCATAGCGAAAACCTCTGCCTAGATGACAGTAGCCTACCTTGCAACGACGACCAAATTTTGTCAGGCTAGTGGAAAAAAACACTGTCACCTGACAAAATTTTTAGAACGGACCGAGATAAGACCGATAAGGCTCTCCCCTCAGTCCACGACTCCATATCAGGAAACCTCGTTTTTATCCAAAGGCAGTGTAACGAGACATCCCAAGTAGGGAGGCCAAGGCAGCCCATTGTGCTAATCTGCTAAAACCATATCACCAAAATTTCCCTGTTCTATTAATGAAGTGCATTAGATCTAGGTGAGGTAAGATTTTCAGCTCATCCATAGATAGGAGGGCAGACCCAAGGGTATCCAGCCTGCTACGGCAAAGGTTGGACAAGCACATAGGAAGTGTTCGGTTGTTTCAAGCTTTCCTTTCAGGCAGGACAGACACTGAGGGCTTTCAACAATTCCCATCCTTGTTAGATGAGCGTGAAGCAAGTTGTGGCCAAAGCTGATGCCAACTACAGTTCTGCATTGCTTTCGTCCGAGCTCAAAGAGGAAATTAGATATTCCTATTACGTCCATCAATAAAAAGTTTTGTACATTTGCAAGTATGTACTCAGGTCTGCCCTTCGCCGCTTACCTTAGTCTTAAAGTTGAGTTTTTCCTGAATAACTGTCACATTCTTCACACCTCTTAATCCACTTTTCTTCATACTTGTTTTAGTATATTTGGCTGGTGTTTCATACTAATTTTGAGAACCTTTAAAATGTGTGTAACTCAGAAAACAATTTATAAACTTTTCTTATACTCTTTATATTCATTTTGTATGATTGTTGTGTTCCTGTAAAATCAAACGAGACATGTTTCTTTCGAACCCACTGTACTTAAAAAAAAAAAGAAATTAAAGAACTTAGTCCTACTTAACATCCTCGTTATGAGTTAAGCTTAAAGAAAAGTTAAAATAAAAATAAACAAAGTTAAAGATAAACATTTTTTTGAGACTGTAGAATGTAATAATTGCTAAGAATAGTTGTTACTAGCCAGTCTGTATATTTGCAGTTAGCTAGTTAAGCTATGCAGGTCGTAGAAGTACATGCAAAGTAACAACTTTTCTTTCTTCTATGAATTTGAGCGAAGATATTAGACAAATAGGATTACATTAAATGATTAATGTTATTTATTAAAAAAAAAATATATAATAAAAATTTTACTTTGTGTTATTTAATTTTCTCTCTCTTTCTTTTTGTACAATTTTGACTGTTTTCACTTTTAATTTTAAGAATTTATTGTAAAAATAATTAAAAGAAAAAAAAATACCGATGACAAATGAATGAAGTGTTTTTGTGTTAAATTTCGAATATACCTTTCATTCAAATCATTTATGACTAAATTGTGTCGTGCTTCAATGAAGATCATTGATAAACAAAATATTAATTCGCTTACTAATCTGATAAAAGCCTATAGAGGCTAGGATTCAAGAATTTATCAAGGATATGGAAAAATTTTTAGTGGTTAGAAGAATGGGACTTTGGTGAGTTCATAGACAAATAGAAAGTTCATTTGATAACACCTTCAGAGACTCAAAAAAACGGCTGTCATAAAAATGCGGTGAAGAAAAAAACGGAGACAGTCTTTCGTTCCAGTAGGTACGGATAAAGTTCATGCTGGTAAGCAGAAAAATAATTTCCAAACTGAGAGATAAAATCACTGACTTTGTTACAGATATGTCAAGGGGTCCTTTTATACTCCTTCTAGAGTCCATAGTTGTTTATTATCTTCTTAATAAAACAGATCAATTCTGGCAATTCAACATCACCAGATATGCACACGATCTATGTTTGCAACAGTAAAAGGAATTCGTCAATTGGAATAATTTTGTCTAGCTTGTTACTTCTAAAACAAAAATCTATGATGCATTTACTCTATCGTTCATATGTAAGAATGCCAATCGGAGTGATAAAAGAGGAAATCATCAGGGGGCGCCTATCAAAAGGCAAGCTTCCGGTGGACCAGCAGGGATATCTCTCGCATTGCGAGACAATTGTGGCCTACATATGAAAGGAGAAGGACAAGGGAGCTGCTTAATGGCAGCAGAACAAATACCAGGAATCTAGTAGAGGTCTTTACGGCTCACTGGGCCATAGGTGACCATGCTAGAAGATTGGCGATAGCGAGGAACGATTTCTGCAGGAGCTGTAAGGACTCAGAGTAAATCGAGTCCGTCCAACACGTGCTTTGCGAATGCCCCGCTTTGACGAATAAAAGAAGTAGGCTATTGGGTAGCTAGTTCTTTTCAAGGCTGGGGGAGCTGCAAAGTAAAGAAGAATTCAGATATATACTGAGTTTTCTGAGAGAAGCAGGATGGATCTAGGTAAAGAGTCTTGGAGATATTTTGAATTCCCTAAAGGAAGCAGGATGAATCTGGGGCGGCTTGGAAAGGTATCTCATGGGACCTAGGAGCACAATGGACCCAATAGAGGTCTAAGTGATGCAGGCTAGTTATCTTGCGGCACCCCTTTTATCTACATAATATAGAAGTGAGACAAAGTATCTGTCGGTGATACTAGAAGCGGCACACTTTAAACTCACACCTTACCGGAAAATTTTTAAAAAGATCTTGACATGAGCAATTTGAATTTATCAACAAGTTTTTGAGAAGTTCGAAATTATATATGTATTGATTGCGCATCTTACATTGGGTTACCTGGTCGTACCATAGCGACAAGAAATTAAGCCAGGTAAAGATTTAAACAGTGAGTAACCATCGATTTTTTTTTCTTATTATTAAGCCAGGCTCAACGGATACCCTATGATGCGAGGCACAACATGTCAGGAAGGAGATAGGGAAAGGATTAGGGGATATGAGAGTGGCGGAGGTGCCGATGTATGTCGCTCTTAAAATTCCGAAGATTGTATGCCAGAGGAAAAGCAGAAGATGGTAAACTGTTCCACATTCGCACTGTTCGGGATAAAAAAGCATCACGGAATTTTACTGTACGGCCGAAAGTAATTTGAAAGGTAAAAGGAAGTGCACGGTTAGCAGCGCGAGTATTGCGTGCAGGAATCATTCTACAATGGATTAGACTAGATATTTCATCAGAGCATTGCCAATGCATGTAGCGATAAAGGAGTTCTTCTACTATCTCCATATACATAGTGAAAAGGGAGATAATTTCTATATTGCAATTTGTTTCCAGTGTATAAAAGAATTCAAATTAGAAAATCTCTGCTTGGTGAATTTAGAATTTTCAATGAATTTTGTTTAGAGGCTTCGACTACTAAAATCATAATGCCAGTTGGCGGACTATTTTAAATGTTGAATAACACAAATTATGGTATACAAATGGAACGAAAATGAACAATGTAATTTGAGTTGGTGTATCTTAGTAGATCTGATCAAAAGTCTTCAAGAATTGCCAAGTGTACTCCAGGGGATGAGACAGTTTTGATAAATGAAGGGAGCTGCCGATAAGGTACAAAATATTCCGTTCTGTGGTATATTCAAAAGTTACTTTTAGTCTCCTGCTGATACATGATCTTATGTACTTAATTGAATTGAATTTTGTCTATTTCAACACTCGCCATAGATGAAATTGATTTTTGTATGTGTTGAGTGTCAGGCATATCTACTGGAATATCATCAGGAGACTAAGTAAGATTCAGAGCTTAAACTAACACAGTAAACTTGCATAATAAAGTTAAATTGAATTTAAGCCACACCTTAAGCTTAAGTTGGAGTGACGAAATTTTCTCTTAGTCATATTAGTGTTGAGTAATTAATTGTCGTCCATTTAGGAAATAGTTGGCTCTTTAAAAACTCCATAAATGGGAGCCAATTGTGTTTTAGCAAACTGACTCAAATCCACTTCACGTAGGTATAGAAAAAAGTAATTTACCGTATTTCATTAAATATAATAATTTGCCATCGATTGTAAAATGCAGCATTATCAGCATTTCTATTCTATTAACAATAGGAAGAATTCTAAATTACCTTCCCTTTCTTTATGACCTTTCAATTGTGGTTCTTCAAATAATTTTCACAATTTCATCTATCTGCACGACATAAATTAAGAAAAAGAATTTTAAGTAGAGGGGGGTGATAATTTTGTTAGTGTGAAGACGCATACATCAAGAGTGAGGGGCGAAAACCCAATGAACGTGGCAGGCGTCGCGTCGCTTTGACAGCTCTCCATGGCAGACGCGTGTAGGATTTGAACAAGGCCCAATGGACGCGTCACGTTGGTACTCTTAAGATTTATTTATAAAAAGAAAAAGTTATAGAAAGCTTGAATTATTATTTAAAAGTGAAATAATGTATATATCAGAGTTATTAGATGTGGCAGTTCTTACGTTTGTAGCTTACCAACCAGTTTAAAATCAATCAAATCTATTGAACTGTCAAAGCGATGCGACGCCTGCTGCGTTCATTGGGTTTTCACCTTGAAGGGAACAACATATTTTTAACATAACCTCAATTAAGTTTAAACAACTGTTTTCTTGTTTCTTTCAATCTTTTTTGTTTTCTAGTAAGTGTAGCACTGTCAATGGTGAAAATGGTAATTTTTATAATTTGTGGTTTAAAAATTAATATTTCGATTTACCCCAAAATGTGCTCCTTTTCTTGTTCAGACTGAATCTGTTTTTCAATCAGTCCATATGCTAGGGTCCAGACGTGCTGCTACGTGTGGTTTGGCCCTAAGTTCCTACGAAACCGATGTAATACTATAATTGCGGTAGATGACACCAAGGATGGGAAATTTCGACCCATCTAATGAATATGGTCAAAACGTACCATATATCATTATGAGCGATATAATATGTAATTTCAAACAAACAAAAAGTTGCACCTGACTGACAATGTTAAAAAGTATTTTTGAAAATGTGTTCGGTGCGCCCACTAGAGCTAATTTTCACTCGCCTTCATTTGGTAAAAATAAAGATTTCACTTAGCAAAGTTGAGAACCTCAAATGGTGTAGACACGCACACAAAAAAAAAAAAGCTTTTACATTTAATCATGGTGAAATATAAATTAACTCTGGTGGAATGAATTTCAGCTTTGTATGACGTACAAAAATTATTTAGCAAACAAAACATCAAAATAATTGAAAAAAATTATACAATTTTTTAAAATTAGGTATTCAACTATACTTAGAAAGACGATTATTGTAATTTTTCTATTTTTTATTATACCTCTCTCTCTCTCTCTCTCTCTCTTAATCTCTCTCTCTCTCTTTCTTAACCCTTAATAACAGACGCGCGGATCTAGAAACCGCTAGAAGTCTAATTCATCTTAAACGCAGACTATTCAGCTTTAGGTTTTACAGTGGCTTCCTTGGTTTAATAAGTATTTTGATTTATAAGGGTTGCACACTTTAAGTGAAATGCCAAGCTAATATGGATCAGCTACCTAGTACAAGCCAATTTAAGGAAAGATAAAAGGAAGTGCTACAGATTTTTAGATAACGGTGTCTAGAGTTTTTGATAGTTATGATGATGACGTATCAGATTTCGAAATCTACAGAAATCACACAAAATGGTAAGAAACCATATTGCAGCTCTTCTGTAGTCGACAATTTATAATGGGTTTTTCTGAGTTTCAGATGAAATGGATCCTAATCCAATGAAATTAATGAATTTTTCCTATATTTTTTATCATTTTAATTCCTTTATTCTTCTTTATTTAAATCGTTATATGTAGGTACTTTTCATGAATTTTTGAGGTAGAATAGTATTATATGAAGATCTCTTCAATAAGGCCGAAAAGTTACAACAAGTTAAATGAATTATGATTTTTTTAGCTCCCATTTGGTAAACCACATTTTATGCCAATTTAATTAATTTGTGGGACAGTTATCTGTCGACGGCAATTGCCATCAATTGTGTAAGCGATAGTGTAGTTATTCCTCTTGCGTATATGTCAAGGAGATGCGTTACCCTTTTTAGGTAATAGAACAAATCTCCTGTTGGATAAGAGATTAGCTTGAGACTGGTGCCTTTATGACAGTGGACCAGGATGAGTAAGGTGCTGTTCCTGTAGTAGTAGAAAGGAATTGGCCCTAGTTGGTTTGTATAGAAGTCAGGAACTCGGTATTATTGTCCCTATGATAATATGACCAGATGCCGGGATAATTTGCTGTTATCTTCTTGGATACTTGACAGTTGCATTCTTCTCAGCCTCTACAGGCTGAAGGTTTAGTACACCACTGAAAATTAATATTTAATATACTCTAGTGTCCGTGATGACGGAGGAACAATGATGCTTCAATAATGGAAAGCGAATGACAGAATACTATCACAGTCCCAATGACCGTTAGTACATCACCATCTATGTCGCGCAGTGTTGAGAAGCAGTCGGCTGTAATACTCACACGATAGACTGGTGGAGCCGTAGCAACGCCTATACCATAAAACAGATTCTCCCAGCGAAGGCAATCTGATAATGGCAGTAAGTGAGATAGCGCTACCACTACGGCAGCCGACAGGATGATAGTTTCTTCTCCAATAGTTCGGATATAAATTTATTTTCATTCAATTTTTTTGGTTTTAATTATTTTTCTTATTTTTAGATGACGACTGTCAGAAGGCTAAAAAATGACTACTGATATTTTTTTGTTTTCTTTTTCACAACGTTATAAATTAAAAATCCACGCCTGCCTAGCTACGGCTTTCTACGTTTGACAAGGTATCGCTAGCGGTGAATTTTGTGGTGAACGTAACCCGGTTTACACGGTGTGTGACGAAGGTTTGGAAATGGGCGAACCGAGACCGAAGCGTCGCCACATGTTAATGGAACAGATCTATACGTCTGTTGATAGTTTCAAAACTTGTATACGATGAATATGATACGACTTACACCTGTTTCCGTGGTGTAGTGGTTATCACATCCGCCTAACACGCGGAAGGTCCCCGGTTCGATCCCGGGCGGAAACAGTTTTTTTTAATTTTTTTTCTTAAAAATTAAAACATTTTTTTTATGAAATATATATCAAACTTGGGGTAACTTAGGACCAATTGTATATTTCTACTGGTATTCATCGATCGTTTTGCAAATTATTTTTGATTTTCTCATTGTTAAACCTTAGCTGACAATTAAAAACCTTTAGAAGTAAAAAAAGACGTACCTACCTAGGTGTTTTATGGTTTATACGTTGGAGTTTGCGGGCATCGTAATAGATAAAATAAAATTAATTTTTATTTTATTTTATAAATATATTTATTTTCATTTTGTGTCTTCTAACACAATTCTTTTGTCAATAATTTTTCTTCCTTTACATAATAGAAGCGCTTTTTTTCCGATTTTTCAATTACAAATCTCACATCTGACTTGATGAAAATAAATAAAAAAATAATAATAATTTCAATGTCAAATAAATAAGCATGTGTAGAAAAATATTATCCGAATTCAGTAAGAAATGTAATAAAAACATAAAAAATGTAGTACGAAGCTAGCAAGACTATGTCTATCAGAATTAGCTTAACACAAATAGTGTACAATTCTAAAAACAAATCAGATTACGTACTAAAGGGTTTCCCAATAAGAGGTGTTATTTTAATTAGCCCGCTATTTCGGTAGATGTCACTTTTGGAGCTGTCATTTTTCGACATTTGACAAGTAGAAACTACGCCATTAATAAAAATGGAACGATACACGATTCAACAACGCATTGAAATTATTAAAATTCACTATAAAAATGGTGAAAATGTGGCAAAGACGGTTCGTAAAACTCGAACATTTTTGGGTCGTCGTGAAGCACCATGTCGGACCGCAATACAGAAATTGGTAGAAAAATTCGAGCTGTCGGGACAAGTTAGTGATGTGAAGAATAAAACCCGTGCACGTCGCTCAAGAACAGCCGAGAATATTGCTGCTGTAGCCGAAAGTGTTGAAGAACACCCAGGTTTGTCCATTCCTCGTCGTTCTTTGGAATTAGGCATTCCACAAACGTCATTACACCGTATTTTGCATAAAGATTTGGGTCTTAAGGATTATAAAGTTCAGTTAACAGAAGAACTCAAGCCGGCCGATCATCAACAACGTCGAGTCTTTGCTGATTGGGTCCTTGAAATGCATGAAAATGATCGGGAATTCCATCGAAAACTCATCTTGAGTGATGAGGCCCATTTCCACCTCGATGGCTTCGTCAACAAGCAAAATTGTCGCATCTGGGGCTCGGAAAACCAAAGAGTTATTGTTGAAATGCGGTTTATGGTCCTGCGCGGTCATTGGACCTTACTTTTTCGAAAATGAGGCTGGAGCAACAGTTACGGTGAATGGATTGCGCTATCGACAGATGATTAATGATTTTTTATGGCCGGAATTGGATGGTATTGATCTAGACAACGTTTACTTTCAACAAGACGGCGCTACGTGTCATACAAGCAACGAAACCATTGATCTTTTACGGGAAAAGTTTCCGGACCGTGTTATCTCTCGAAGAGGTGATCACAATTGGCCACCGAGATCTTGTGACTTAACACCTTGCGACTTCTTCTTTTGGGGCCACGTGAAAGAGAAGGTCTACGCCAACAGCCCAGCGTCGATTCAAGACCTCAAAGATGGAATTCGTGAGGCTATCGAGAACATAGGGCAGCCACTTTGCGATTTGGTTATGGAAAATTTCATGAAAAGGATATGGTCCTGTAGGCGTGGTCGTGGTGGTCATTTGGCTGATGTTATTTTCCATTATTAACGGCATACCTTCCTCTTTATAATGAAATAAAGATCCGATCATTTATCTCAAAAAATGGCATTTTTCTTTGAATATCAAAATAACACCTTTTATTGAAAAACCCGCTATAATATTGCACTTCATAATTCCAGGCAGTTCGCCTGTAAGATTAGATAACAAGAGAAAATGTTACAATTGGTCTAAAGATAAAAATAAAACTTAAATAAAGTGAAAAGTGGCCAGTTCTGTATGGTAATACCAAGAAGGGGTTGTTCGATTTAATTCATTTTTAGAAATGTTCTTTACTATTTTTATGAAAACTCTGTCTACGAAATTTCAGTTCTCTATGACGACACACGTTCTCCGATAGTATACAAATATATAGTGAAAAACCAACTTTTTGTATGGCAACATCTGGAACGGGTTGCCCGATTTAGTTAATTTTATTTACTATTGTTATGCAAATACCATGTACCAAATTTCAGATCTCTACATTGATTCGTTCTCGGGCAGTGCCCAAATATATATAGTGAAAAACGAGATTTTTGTATAGCGGTATCCCCATTGGTCCCATTTTCGAATTTAAACTTATTTTTTTTTTAAAGTCCGTGTACAAAATTTCAACTCTTTAAGTACGGACAGTCATTTTACTGTACCATTACTATTTCTGTGTGTTACAAACGGTATGACAAACTTAGTATTCCTTAATTTCATCATCTTAGGTATAAAAACATGTATGAACACCTAGAAACGTCAATGTCAAAGTGACTGATTCAAAATTCCGTCAAGTTGGATTTTGCCTAGTCTACCCTCATGCAATAAAAGTAGCCTATACGAAATGTGGCTTCCTTCCTGAAGAGATTTTGCTAAGAGAGACAGAAATCGATATTTATTTATTCAGAACTTCATCAACGATCTGATAACTGAGTTTACAAAAGTGAAATATAACCACTAAATGACAAAAGTATACATAACCATAATAACAATAAAAAGTATAAACATAAAAATAATAATGAAAAAAAAAAAAAAACAAGTAACTTTAATTAATCTGATCTCTTATTGGACTTTTTGAAAGATGAAAGTCAATGCAATCAAACTGGCAGTTAAATAGACGAGACATTCATGAAACCGGCTCGTGACCATCTCTGTACAAACCCCAGAGTAGCATTAGCCCT
This sequence comes from Dioctria rufipes, assembly GCA_963924295.1. Taxonomy (NCBI): domain Eukaryota; kingdom Metazoa; phylum Arthropoda; class Insecta; order Diptera; family Asilidae; genus Dioctria; species Dioctria rufipes. The sequence continues at coordinate 200,553,953 of OZ002742.1, forward strand.
GGATGCGATTGAATTAATATGATGCTCGAAGTAAAGACGAGTATTAAGGAAGACACCCAAATCTTTGGTTTTATCAAGTCTAGTTAATAAGCATCCATCTAAATTCACACTCGTTTTCATTAGAAACAATGCGGAAGATTTTGGCATCGTTAGCATAGCAAAGAATTTTTGAATTAGCCAAAATCAGAGATATATCGTTGATGTAAATTATGAAAAGGAGTGGTCCAAGATGGCTACTTTGAGGTACGCCGGAAGTATTATGTATTTCGTCAGAAATAGCTGCGTGGAATATAACTCGCTGCGTACGTACAGATATATAAGAACGGATCCAATTGACAAAGACAGTAGGAAAACCAGAACACTCAATTTGTGAATTAAGATTTTGTGATTGATTCGGTCGAAAGCTTTACAAAAATCCGTGAAAATGCAATCGACTTGCTTTCCGCTTTCAATGGCAGAACTGCAGAAATAAGTAAACTCTAATAAATTAGTCGTAGTAGATTTACCTTTCATAAAGCCATGCTGAAAGGAGCGCAGGAAAGGCTTGCTATGGAAATACAAAACATCAAAAACCAGGGTTTCAAATATCTTACCAACAACTTAAATTAGCGACAGGTCTGTAGTTAGAAATGTCGCACTTATTACCCTTCTTGTGTAAAGGAATAATCAAAGAAAGCTTCCACTGTTTCGGCAAAACACCACAAGTTAAAGATAAATTAAATAAATAAAAACAGAAACGATAGACGTAGCACAATATACTTGGAGACAGACGCTTCATCGAAAAATAGGTCCTTAGGTTGAAGAGAAGTCAGCGGAAGCTTCGCCAAATGGGCAAAAGCATTATAACTAATATCACAGTGGCTATCGCAGAAGGCAGTTTTAAAGAAGTCACCAAAAATATTGGCAGTCTCTAAAGAATCCACACTGTCTAGGTTACCGAGTCGCAACGATGAAGGATATCCGTCACAGTTGCGCTTAGAGTTAACAAACCTCCAAAATAGCTTTGGTTCAGCACGCAAAGCCGATTTCATGCTATGTACATAATCGTTGTACGAGTCAGTCAAACACGAATTAGAATAAATTATGAGAAAGAGAACCTCCTCAAAGTACGATTCGAACTAACAAGTGGCACACAGTGAGTAAAACAAAGAAATAATGTGTCATAAAACGAGTTAACAGCTGCGTAAATGTCACGTTCACCCAGCACACTGGTCCAATCACAAGCGGATAACCATTCATTCATTTTATCAAAATCAGCTTTTGTAAAGTTATAACAGTAGTTACTAGAAGCATTAAACGATGAAGTTACAGGATCAAAAAACAAAACTACATCTAGTGCCGGATGATGACTTGTTTCAGGAACCATAGGAGCTAAACAACGCTTAACGGGAGTCCCATTGGAATCGGAAGAAAATACCAGGTCAAGAGATTTTCCAGAGTCATTAGTCACGCTGCTAGACTGCATTAGACCTGAAGAAATAATGTTGTCAATAAAAGATATGGCATGCTGAGGAGTCGCCGAGAATGAAGGCAGCAAGCCCTCATCGTCCAGAGAGTGTTCTCAGGTAACACTAAGCAAGTTAAAGTCACCAAAAAGCAATAATTCATCGGCAGGCAGCATAACTTCAGTAAGCCTATCAATACATGCAGCCAGCAAGTCAAATATCTCGGCTGATGAGCATGGAGGGATGTAAACTATAGCAATATATACGTTTTTGTGTGAGAGCTTCAGAGATACCCATATAAACTCTAGATCAACAAAATCTATTAACGTGTATGGAAGGTTAAGGTTACGACGAACGGCACAAAGCACTCCACCTCCAACAGGAGCATCCAAAGACAAACGATGGCGGTCACGGCGAAAAACCAACAACTCGGGACCAAAAAGCTCTGCATCTGCAATCTTTCCACATAGCCATGTCTCGGTCAAGCAGACCACGTCAAAACAGGAGTTCGTCGAGCTTTCAAAAAGGGGAGTCGTCTTGGAACGAAGACCAATTACATTGGCATAATGGACGGAGATTGCGCCAACAAGTTTTTTGCCTTAGCAGAAGATTCAGAGAGCTCCTTTGGAAAAAATTCACGCACAATAGAATTGTTGGGCCATAACTCAGGAGAGAGGACCGCCTGAAACAGATTTTCCAGAACCAAAATCCTGAAGGACGCAGAAAATGAGCGTTTCTTGCGATCATGTCGAGTAAATAATTTTTTGCAGGCAATTAAAGAGGACGAAGCGGCAACACGCGATTAAATATGTCTAGTAATCTCATCTTCGGTAGTGTCAGGATATACTCTAGATACGAAGGCACATTTTGGAAGCCTGGCTGGCCGCAGCGAATCAACGTCTCCAACTGCAGTCGGACTATCATTGGTGGAGGCAATATCCTCAACCGAAGCGGACCACAATATATTGACATCCGAAACTGAAGCTTTCGTCCCTTCATCAAACACCTCGTCCACAATCGGAGATACCATGGTATCGGCATCCGAAGATGAAGTCCCGCCAATGGAGGCCATATTTGTATCGAGAGAAACCTCATGTCGAACTGAAGAAAATTCTTCTTCTTCTTGTTTTTAATATATCTTTTCTCTGAGTCTCCGCTGTCATAATTTAGCTGCTAAAGAACGGCCCGATATTGGTGACCTGCTAAAATTTAGCTTAGTGCGGACCTTAGTACTAGGCAATACCCAGTACCCGGCTCCACAGGTTTTACGTAGTTTACCTGCAAACGGAGCAGGCTAACTCGATATGTACCTTATTTTGTTTTCTTTGATATGAGGGGCTTATTTTTCTTAGCATATTTACGGTGTAAGGTTAGTCCTATTTTGATTTTGCTAGCAGCCCGTGACTAAATGCACCGCTCAATATAGTTGACGAGCGATGTAAACTACAATAAATAAATAAATAAATAAATAATCTGCTGATCTTAATATAGACATCCCATTTTATATAATTTGCGAAATAAATGACAATAACTATTATCTGATCTTAGCTAGTTTTTAACTTTTAGAACTTACTAAGTAGAGCCATATGCCAGCCTCATTAGCGGAGGACTAAACTATGTATGTTTACTATTCTAAAGCGGGAAACACATGCGACGGCCATCAGCGTTCATCAGCTCAAATTTCATTCTATTCTATTATCAGATATAGGAATAAATTGAAATTTGAGCTGATGAGCTCTGATGACCGTAGCATTGTGTTTCCCACTTGAGTCTTTACCAACCTTGTACTTCTATCTTAGTATCATTATTCCATTATTACTAATTACTATGTTCCGTAGTGTTAATAGTCACTTGAGCTATCTTTATCTTGTCTATGTAACCTGCAGCACAAGCTAGGCTTAAACACAATTGCGGCGATAGAGCGACCGACGAACTACTATGCAATATATCCATAAAACGTTCCTAGAGAAATTGTTCTTATGACTGCAATAGTCGTCGTCGTCGCTCGTTGGCCTCTCTGGTCGTCGTAATTGAATTAATTCACAATAAATTTCAATTTATTCCTATATCTGATAATAGAATAGAATGAAATCTGAGCTAATGAACGCTGATGGGCCTTGCATAGTGTTTCCCTCTTTAAGGCTTAAACACAGTTGCGACGACCGACGACTATTGCACTAATAGCCAAATTTTCTCCAGGAACGTTTTATGGAGCGTGTAAGGAATCTGCAGTTTTCGTTGCCGTCGACCAATTTATTGAATTAATTCAATTACGATGACCAGAGAGGCCGACGAGCGACGACTAATGCAGTCATAGGAACAATTTTCTCTAGGAATCTGTCGGTCGCTCTATCGTCGCAATTGTGTTTAAGTCTTTAAAGTGGTCGACGACGCCGACAACGAACATTGCAGATTTCTATGTAATACACGCTCCATAAAATGCTCCTGGAGAAAATTGTTCCTATTATTGCAATAGTCGTCGGTCGTCGCAATTATGTTTAATCCCGGGAAACACAATGCTACAGTTATCTCAGAGTTCATCAGTTCACATTTCCATTTATTCCTATATCTGATAATAAAATAGATTGTGATGAGCGCTGATGATGATCGTCGCATTGTGTTTCCTTTCCAGCTTTAATGTAGTTAGTCTGTCTGAGAGAACTGTAGCACAGTAGCAGTAAGATAACGCAGTGCTAAGCATCAAGCATAACAGAGAAGCAAAAAAATTTACAACAAATGGAGTGGAGTGGAAGAGAAATTTCCTTTGTGCTATATTTCAATTCATCGAATTTTTAATCTTTTATAACAACATTCAAGGTTCAGTTAGGATTTTAATAAGGAAGGAAGGAGCAAGACTAAAGCTAATTTGTGAATCGTGATCGTGGTGGTGTAACAGCATTCGATTTTAGATTAAAATTTTCTAACCTGTGTTGTTTTTGTTGGTATAATGTCCTGTTTTTATTCTATAATTTTGTCGTGAATTATGCCAATTTCAAGTAAAATTTTCATGTTTTCTGTTTCGATTATTTCTCGGGAAGAAAGTGAAAAGTTTTAGTTTTTTTTTTGTGTACAGTGAAAACCGGAGAAAAACTCAATTTATTATTTAAACCTATGGTTAAGAAAATGTATGCATAGTTTTGGTGAGTGAATTTTTATTAATAATATATATTTTTTATAAATTTAACATGCCTAATTGCATAATAATATAATTTAAAAATTTTACCGATTTTAACCGTTAAATTTAAATAGTGAATGTGATAGTATTGGTGTAAGTTTTACACATACATACATATCCTCCGCAATTCTGGCTAGATACTACGGCTTGATATGTTACCAAAATTATTTTCTATATGCAGACATTTTCGGAAATTTCTCTTTGTTATAAAATTTTTATGAAATTTTTCTAGTCTGGATTTTCTGAATGAAATATTTATTTTCTGGGGACTTTTAAATTGTAATTCCGATTCACTTTTTGTATATACTTGAATATTTCGAAGGAGAATTATTATTTTTTAAGATTTCAACATTTACTCTGTGTACACCTACATACACCCATCCATGCGGTTTAAATCTAACAAACCGACGCGGCTAGCGCGTGCTATGGATGACGGGGCGTACATTGCAACCCCATAAAAAGTTCTACTAGCAGCTAGAGACAATAAAAAGTTTTTAACAAGGATTTTGTTCTGTTTGAGAGAACTTCAAACTGTATTGCTGCCTATAATAAGGGAAGTCACTTGGATGCAGTTTACCTACCTACCAAGCTGAATTGCATAGCTTGTTGGAAAAATTGAATTAGGGAGAATTCTGATAAAAATAAAAGAGTTGATGCGATTAATTTTAATTAAATTTTTAGACAATTTTCATTTTTTTTTGCATTGCATCACGTGTAGAAATTTTTGGATGATTTTGTAAAGATGTATTTATATTCTCCAATGGATTAAAATAATAATTTTTACTAGGTGGTAGGTATATTTTGGATTGCAGGTTGCAGCCTCCTACCATCATAGATGATAGGTGGTTGATGTATTGGAGGGGGGTGTAAAGATGGTTAAGGGGGGTTACCACAAACAAATGCTCATGATTTCTGTGCTCAAAAGCACAATGCGACATAAACGCATAAAAGTATGCAATTTTAAAATTGAATCAAATCAGTATATATGTACATGCAAAGCTATATGATGCTGTGGTATTCGTGTGCATTGTTCTCCAAAGCATTTCGGCCATCTGCACAGCAATAGCATTGCATAGGCATGGCGAGATTTTAGATTTGTCTGAAGGAGTTTTCATAGAACTTTTCATAGAATTTTCATTGGAACTTAGAAAATGTTTCTGTGTGAGAAGCAGGCAAGTGGCGAACGAAATGTATGCGCTCTTTGCTGTTGGCCAGACATTTTCCCTTGCAATTTGTCTGGCACCATTTATTGCTTGGGCAAATTTTATTTTACTGAAGCCGGTCATGAAATAAAGCTCTTCCGAGAATTCTGAGTTGTAATGTACCATATAATTTTGGCAATGCTCAAGACTTTTTCAGTTTTACCATGTTATTAACTAGATAACCAAAGAACAACTTTAAAGAGTTAGATATGACTTTACCAACAACCATTTTCTCCTTCCTACAGCTTCACTAAAACCCATTAGGGATTAAGATCCATACAATGAAATAAAAAATATCAGGACATTTTGAATTCAAGGATAACCGAAATATCCATTATCCTTGAAAGCAATTTTCCAGAAAAACGACTTTGATTAATTTCTCTCGGGAACCTCGAAATCTTCCCAAAATAAATAACGTTTATTTCATGGAGATACGATGATAACGTTACATCTACTAGCGACAACGTACAAGTAGATATGAAATCTCCCATTCCAAGCCCGGACATACTTTTTAAAGTTTGAGTGGCCAACTTTTATAAATAAATTATCTAACCAACTGCAAATGTTGCGAAAGTATGAACTGAGAGAATCAGAACTTGAAGCTTTTCTGTCGCAGCTCCTAAAGAATCTCTCAACATTTTTCTATTCGTAATTCGTTCATATTTATACATAAATTGTGCTCCCATTCAATATGAATAACTGAGCCTCATGACAGAGGGAAGGGACATATACAGTAAACTGCAGTGAGCCTCATCTATGCGTGTATGACTGTCACCGTATATAGCTTTTTTTTTTATATGAGAAAGTGGGAAAATCCTACTGTCCCTTGTTCTACACTCTTTTAAATTTTTTTTTTTTTTGCTAAATATTGGAAAATATGCTTTTCAAAAGTAAAATAAAAAACAAATTTTGACGGAATTCCGTAAATTTTCTTTTCTTATTATTATAAAAATGGTGTCTCTTGCGAGAAAGTTTCCAAATTAATTCCACATCATCTAATTGCTAATGAGAAATCAAAATATTTAATGCATCCCAAGGTTAACTTAAAGAGAAATGAGTGCAATATGATCTGAGAATTTTCCGAAAATTATTCTTTCGTGGTTTAGGATGCTGTCAACTCATCATATTAGTTATTTTGATTTTTTGCATACTCGTCCGTCCGTCTGTCCGTCTGTGCGCATGATAACTCGAGAACGCGTATACTTAGAGAGATGAAATCTTGTACACGGACTTTGAAAAAAAAAAAAAAGTAAAATGAAGTTCGAAAATGAGACAAATTGGGCAACTCCGTCGTGGGGTTGCCATACAAAAATTTCGTTTTCCACTATATATTTGGACACTGCCTGAGAACGCGTCTCGGCATAGAGAGCTGAAATTGGGTACATGGTGTTTTCATTATACTAGCAAGCAAAATTTCAAAAATAGAGTAAATTGAGCAACTCCATCTTGGTGTTGCCATATAAAAATTTAAGTTTTTTACGTATACTGTGAAAACGAACAGTCCAAGACATTTTTATTGTACTAAAAACTTCTTCAAAATACGAAATCCTGTAAAATTGGTTATAATCATTTTTTCTGTCCGACAAATCGTTCTAGAAATATATGAGAAAAACCATTTCAAAAATCAAACTTGCACAGAAGGGTGACAATACGAAATTTCATAAGGGTAACATAAGAATTGGTCTTATTTATAGAAAAATTTTTGCACTTAAAATGCATTTTGTAAATTTATTGAAATTATTTTCAATAAATTTCAGTCTGTTAGACGAGAAATCTCCTTCATGAAAATTGGAATGTTTCAATTGTAAAATAAAAACAAAAAACTCGTGAAAATCAAAAATTTCCAAGCTCTCTGATTACAATTAAAAATTTATTCAAATCAATATTGAAACATAAACATAGCATTAAAAAAACAGCTGAAAACATAAATGTGTACATTGCGCATAAGCATATACAGCTGTACATACATATTATCTCTTAACATTTTTATTAATTGACGCAAAAAGCAAAAAATTAAGTACAAAAACAAAAGTAAAAAATGAAAACAAAGACCTTCCTATAAGTAATAGTAACTCAATTGAGATCCTCACTTAGTACTTCGTAGAGCTTAACACTAGTTCAACATTTCTTATAAAAAACGTTAAATAAATTCTTCGTTTTCTTACCCATTGTTTTTTTTATATATAATTTTTATCTGCTTAAGGCTAAAACAGTAAGAGCATTTTGTAATATCTAACAATAAAAACATACTCTGCTTTTGCACTAAGCGCAAAATTAAATTTAACAATAATATCTAAAAAATATAGGAGCTTCCATTATTTGGTTTAAATTCTTTTTATTTTTGTTTGTTTGTTTTTATTTTTGGTTGATCTCAATAAAAAATCGACAATGTGAAATGAGTTTATAGAATGTTGAAAATGTTTTAATTATAATGATGCCATGTATTTTAGGTGTATGTGTGTATATCCTGAATTTGATGTTTGTGTAGGTTGTAATAGTTATTTTTGGTATTAAAAAATTTTCGACTTGATAGAGCTTATTTCTGTATGCATAAAAAAAGGCTTAGCAATTTTAGGACCTTACTATAATGTTAATAAATATAAGATTCTGTTTTTTTTTTATTAGGCAATTTTTGTTGTCATGACCACATTTGCAGTAGGAGTATCACTGGGCATCACACATTGGTTCTGTAATAAAAGCAGAAAAATAACAAAAATAAGTAAATTTGCTTGCGATTTTTTTTTTTTTAATAGAAGCAAGTGCCATTAAATTAGCAAGCATATTAGAATTGAGTTAGTTGCATAAAGTGTTGTGCGAACTATTGGGAAGCTATTGGAGTAATAGGGAAAGGGGGGGGGGGTTAAATGAAGGTGATGTGATGATTGATAATAGGGTGGAAAATTTTGCGTTATGGAAACATTTGACGTGCTTACCTATACAGAGTGTTTCGAAAAAAAAAAGTACCTACTACGGTTATATATCATTCAACTCTATGAAGTCTTTCGATCAATTTTTTGAGCCTATTCTACCATAAAATCAACACAATTCGAGAGTCAAAACTCTTTATACACTGTCGTAGAAATAATACAACTCTTATGGGCGGCATCGATTCAACATTTAATTTTTTTTTTACCTTATTACCATTTTTGTTAAGGTCATATGTTTAAGGTTATTCCGGATGCTTTAAATTTTTCATGAGGTTCTCCCTTGGGATCTGTCGTCGGCGTTTCTTAAGGGGTTTCATGTGTTTCAAAGGTTAAAAAAAGCATATTTTTGTTATTTTTTTATCTTATTGTACAATATGTCTAGAATATTTTCCCAAAGTTTCAAATCAATCGGAGTAAAAGTCTAGGAGTGAGAGGCTTTGTAAATTATCCTCAGCGACGCAAATATATTGTGACAGCTGTTTAGCTATTGTATGTCTGTCTCTCTCGCATAATCTCTAAGGGTCACCTATTTTAAATATGTTATTTCAATATGACCTGGACATTGCAACTACAGCATAATCTTTCCTTTATGAAACTGGAATCGACGATTCTAGTAAGTTAAAAAAAACACTATTCATGAGCTCAGTGGACACGATTTCTTAAAAGCGAATGCAGTGATATTATTGAAATTTTGCATACTTCTTCAAAATAGGATTGACTATTGAGTGAACGAATGTTTTCTATTTTTTTCGATTACAACTAATTTTACAAGACTATACGTAGTGTAAATTGTACCAAAATAAGTACTTTTTTGCATACAACTCTGGCAAAAATTCAAATTTATATGTATATATATTTTTTAAATCCTTCGTTCAGTTACGAGCTTATATACTTTTTTTTATGGGTCTCCCGGAGACCAGGCCTCACCTGAATTTTCGAAATTTTTGAATGAAAATTTGATAAAATATTCATTAAATGTTGCTCTTGTACATATATGCTTAAAAATTATGAATAAGACAATTTATTTATTATATAAAAAAAAAAAAAAAAATAGAGAAAATATGCTTTTATATATTTAGCCTTCGAAACCCATATAACCCCTTAAAAAAAACTTGAAAAACTGACTTGAGAGCAAATTTCGATACAGATAAGTGTGACTCGAAGTCTTCTTATTAAGAATTTCGTATCATCTGTTTCCTTGTTATATTTTTGATATTTCTATTTTTCATCAACGAGGAATTCTAGGAGTTCACATAGGTAATTATTTATCTCTTCATTTTAACAAGTGTAGTTTACTATATACCTATATGGATAATTCTAACGAATATATATTTTAGGTTTTCTGTACAATGAATTAAGAATTTTGCCACCCACTCTTGTCACCCAATCTTGAACTTCATCATAACTGGTCGAAGCTATTTTTTTCCTACAATTTAACTCACGTGTTGGTTTTTGTTTTGAATTCTCTAAACTAAATTTTCAAAATTAATCTACAAGAATAAATCAAGGGGATGTAATTCCGGGTATAGTTAGATACTTCATACATAAGAATGCTATATTGCCGTGTACTTCTTTATGGAACACCCTGTATATGTTTAATAATACGAGTTTGTGCATTCACACTGCACAGTTATTTAATCTATTTGATCAAAACATTGAAAAAGCAAGTTAGCACCCAAAAGATAGATATTTTTACAAAGCACAGTTAATTAATTTGACATAATTTGTTAAGTTATATATTTGATTTCCTTTTTTTTGTTTACATCATAAGCATTGATTAAATTCACCTACGTATCCCCCAATCATTTCCATCATATTCTAATCTTATAAATTTTATTCAGTTTCCATATACTTATCACGTCTTCGTCAATCAAAATCAAATTCAACATCATTTATAAATTTATTTAGTCGTTTTCAAGATTTTCTACTTTAGATGCCGTTTCCTTTGTGTATCATATTAAGGATCCCGTAAAGGTTCATCTTACATAAATACATATGCAAATGCTTTCCTAACCAAATTCATCTAAGTCTGCCTGATTTTATAAAGAATGTCTCAGACAACCCGGTGCTGTACAATGATCTGAATGGGTGGTAATCAAAAAGGTGCTGGACAACTTTCTATTCGAAGTCCAATAATTCTTTCTTAACAATATGTGGTCTGGTATTGTGATGAAGCATAAGATGATGTAACTATTTGACATCGGTTCAACTACCGCAATTACTTACTGTAGCAATTCTCGGTAACCGTGGTTGCAGCAATACCTAAATTTCTCAACAGATACGTAGGAGAATATTGTGGCCAGGAATGTTTTGTCTTGGAATTTAATTTGCTTGAATCTACCCAATAAATTTTTTCTGCTGAGAATTTTTGTAAAGTAAAATGCATTCTTCATCGTCAGAAGAGACATTGTGTTTTAAGTTAGGGAGAAATACACTTTGATTCAATTTCAAATCATTCTGTAAATATGTATATGAATTTACTTTTTTACTTTTTCTTAGATATTTTCCCTTGCAAACAAACTACCGAGAAACTGTCATGTGACTAATGTTTATTTACTTCGTCAAGTATTACTTATAATCCCCAATTTGTCATGTCGAAATTATCGCATCTATTGGTTTCTGACGAAAATTAACTTTATATGGCTCCATTTGGGTTTTTCAATTAATGCTGATAGAACATAATTTACAATGCCAACAGATTAAAATTAAAAACAATTCATTTCATTAAAAAAAATGAAAATTAAAGCTAAATGAAGTGAAAACCAAAAGTTTTGTATGGCAACACCAAGACAAGGTTGCCGCATTAGTTAATTTTTAAAATTTTATTTACTATTTTTATGAAAACGCTGTGTATAAAATTTGAGCTCTCCATATCTACGCGTTCTCAGACAGTGCCCAAATATATAATGAAAAACGAAATTTTTGTATGGCAACTCTACGAACATGTTGCCTGATTTGTTGCATTTTCGAACTTAAATTTACTTTTTTTTTTTAAAACCCATGTGCAAAATTTCATCACTATAAGTGAACGCGTCCTCGTGAGGACAGACAGACAGACGGACGGACGGACAGAGGACGGACAGATTAACATATGCAAAAATTAAAAGACCTTTAATTATTTTGCGTGGGTGTCGAAAGGAATGACAAACTTAGTATGTATACCCTATGATTTCATCTAGGGTATAAAAACACTAACGCTGCTTTATAGCCTTCTATGTGTGAGCCGGGGAATTTTTTACATCATGTGTATAAATGACTGGGGTAGATAGTGTTTTCCAACTTTTGTGGCAGGTCGAATCTGGATGACGGTCAATTGTCTTCATTGAAGTGATGATGAAAATCCACCAATCAAATCACTCACTATTTTTAGTTTTTGTGCTGCTTCAGTAAACACTTGACAAGTTTTTCATCTACCATTATAAATAGCATAAGCGGTTTCATCTATCTGTACAATCGTTTCTACGATTATGAATTACCGACAGAGCTGGGCAAGTACCAAAGAAAAAGTACTTAAGTACAAGTACAAGTACCGAAGGCCTGAGTACTTAAGCGTAAGTACAAGTACACATGTATGAAAAGTACTTGTAACTAAGTATTAAGTCTATAAAAAGTACTTAGTACTTTTTGAAGTACTTTATAAGTATTTTTTAAAGTACATTTTTAGAATCTTTGTACGTTGGCAGTAATATAATGTAGTTTATCGAGTTCAGTTAATAGATATTAATAAATCAATACCTTTTGAAAACTATAATATGTATAGTAACCAGTGGCTACTATTTATAGTGTTTCATAGTTTTCGGTGCTGCAAGTAGAGTAAAACATTCACCTCTCCTTGCTACACTCACGAAAGTTATTAGAGGTCCACCCAAGTACCCATTATCGCCTCCAATAATGCATAACAATTCTAAGGAAAAAATATCCAGTAAATTTCTAAAAAAAAAATTGAGTCCTTCCCTACACCAGGTCGTGGCATCGTTGATTTTATATTGGAGCGAGGCATTGCTTGCTTACCCTTGGTTATGTCCACTGAATATGGACTGCTTACTTTTATATTTCACGTGGGCATAATTGCTTGTGTCAAAAAGAGTTCTTACGTCGGTACCAACATTGAAAAAATCATTGGCGGGAAGTTGAAAAGTGAGCACGAAGCTCGGGAAGTGATTTTAATAAAATATTTAGAAATTCTTCTGCATATCTAATGAATACATTGTTTTGGATAAAACAGTTTTTGTCAGTAAAAACCGTAAATGATAAATTTAAAAACATTTATTTCGACGTATTCACTAATTTATTTGTTGTTTTCAGTTCTCTCTAAATTGATACTTGGTGCTTATACCGAATGAGTCAGCAATATAGAAGTAAGACCACTTTCTGCAATGTATTTCTATGAACGTAGTCCATGGACATGTCATACGAGTCATCGTTGATTTTATATTCAAGCGAGACGTTACTGGTTTTTGTTCTATTTGCCCAGTCTTGTGTGTATGTTATTAGTTTTTCTAAGGTTCTGCCTTGACGCGTAAGTGCGGCACATTCTTTGACAGTTCTTTGCGTGCTTTAAAACTCAACAAAAAAGGAGTTGCGCTAGAGATTGTGTTTGCTTTTCTACGCAGAGTTAGATATTTGTAGGTACTTAATAGACTCAGAAATACGTAAGTAAAAATCTTGGTACTTAAGTACAGAACTAAGTCTTAAGTACAAGTAAATAGAAGCAAGTACTTATGTTCAAGTATTAAGTAGGGGCATTTCAAAAGTATTGAGCAATAAGTCTTAAGTAATGAAAATGTATTTTAAGTAGTACTTAAGTATTGCCCAGCTCTGATTACCGACAATGTCAAAATTTCTACTTCTGATTCTTCTGATTGAGCCATTCATTATCTTTTCAAGTTTCTTCTTATTACCGTGAAGTTGTGGTATTAAATTAGAGGAAATATTCTAAAAGGGTACGATTGAAACTGCATGCATAAAAAACTAAAACTGTTTTTGACGGCATGCAATTACTCAACTACAAACATATCATATTACATGGCAACTAGAGTGGACAAATAAAAATGTGGAAAATCATAAAAAATTAATGGAAAAATTTGCAAATTACTCGTTTGTTGATTTTCTTGCTACACTAATAGTGTGTCTATAGGCTATTATAGTCTGATCTGTTACGATTTTTGAATTGTGGAGGGACTTGTGTTTTTGGTTTGTTTTGCTCTAAGCTAATGCTCTGACAACTCAAATACAACTGACTCTGGCGATGCCGATGGGGCGGGCGGTTCCCTAAGTACCTTCTGGCCTCGAAAACATAACGATATCATCCAACTACGACCACGATTACTATTATTATTATTTAATCGATTATTTCTATGTATCCGTGGCGATGAATTTTTTCTGAAATATTAAAATTAGCATTAGGCAAAATTAATTCTTAGTTATTAGGTAATAAAAATATCGTTTACCTGTTAACAGAATCATTACATTGAGCTTCTGTATCTGGAGCTGTATTGTATGCAGCTGAAAACATTGAGGCACGTCGTGGTACCCAATTTGAGTGACCACGTAATGACATGTAAACGCTAATACTTTTCAGTAAGGCAGCTCTAACCTGTGTGGGGTGGAAAAAAAAGGAAAAAATCGAAAATTTAATTTATAGCGATTTATAAAACCAGCTTAACTGTTATACTGGCCATTTCAGAATTTATTTAAGACTGAGATACGAATTCACTCGATTATACCAGTCGGCTTATGTTATTGGTCTAATCTGATGAATTAATACCTCACTATAGATACGTCCCATATATATGTATGTATATATGTTGTACTTACCTCACCATTTAGGAAACAGTAAATCATAGCAATAAATAGTCCTTGAAAAGATCTTAGAAAATGTGTTACATAAGACCATAAAGCAAACTCCCATGCAGTCTTATCAAGTGGTGCTTCAGCCATATGCAGAAGATTGGTAATACCGAGTAGGGGTAGAAGAACTACAGCAGCTCTAACGGCTTTCCGTACTTGCTCTACATCACTTGTATGACTTTGTCGAAGTTTAACTACTAATACTCGAATGATATTAAGTAAGAAGAAAAAATTAAACTGAAATAAAGTAAAAGTTAAAATATAATTCTTCCACACATATCACTTCTAACCAATATAACAGTTAGTCTAGGTCCTTCAAGGATCCAATAGTATGGGGTAAGATTATAATTCCACCAGCATTTCTCTTGGCCTTTATATCGTGCTGTAAAAAAAGCCCATATAGCTGTCATTATAACTGGTATACCCCATCCAAGTATGGCATATATCGTATGTGGGAATCGTCCTTGAAATACAGTCACAGTTACCACATTATGTAGATACATTCCTTCAATAAACATCCACATAAACATAGCTGTACGTGCGTATTCCAAAAAAATATATGATGCTTCACAGAGGTATGGCTATTTAAAAATGTGTATCAGCTAAATTTATTAATGTTCGTTTAATTAGAGAAATTATTTAAATGTAGTAGATAAATACGTGTAAATTCGGTGCATTTCATAATTAATGTGGGATTTGGTAAATAATTTTACCATATTAGACCAGTTTCTTAACATTATTGATCTAACATGTGATTCATCAGATTAATTCTAAAATGAGCTGAACAGTTAGACCAATAATGTAAGCTGATTGGTATAATTTTGTCTGAATTGATCTCTATTTATTTCATTATGAGATTTAATATAATATTTACCGTATTTTCAATTCCTTGAGTGCTACCATTGCCAGCAATTTCATTTCCACGTCGCATAATGGCTTGATCTAAATATACTGTTAGCCTAATAATGACTTGAATAACCATGGCGACAAATAGGTTTTTATGTATTCGTGTACGATTATTCCTGAGAGTTCGGAAATTGCAAAAAATTATTAGTGATAATAATAATGCAAATAACGATAACATAAGGCCGACTATTTCAAGAGTTCGAGTCCTTTCTACAATGTCAAATTTTATCTATATAGTAGAGAAGTGTGGGTAATTAGTTAATTTTGAACATATGTAGTGAAAGTAATAGTTTTTACCTTGACAACATCTCCATTACCGCCTGAATAGAATTTTTTCATTAGATCAAGAATTTCAGGTGTATAACAAGGCGTATAATTTGTCCATCCATTTGAGCTATGAGTGTCATCGCCTTTGCCTGCCCATCGACCATCAATGCCACAACGTCTTTCTGCAAATTCTTGAAAAGAAGAGACAATATTAATGTATGTATGAAAAATACTAGAATTCTTGAAAAGAAGAGACAATATTAATGTATGTATGAAAAATACTAGAATTCTTAGATAATTTAGATTAGACCAATCACCATATATAGTTGGTCTAACTTGGTGATTCTCGGTTTTATCAGTTGAATATTAGCGTTTCGTTTCAAAAACACAAATAGTAAATACAAGATTAGTATTTGGATTATTAATGATAGCTATTTTAAAAAGGTAAGCCTGAAACCAGCTGTAACAGGTAATCACGCCAATCACAGCTGTCTGTTGTCTTCTTCTCCAAGAGAAACGCTATGATTTTTTTGTTTTTTTTTTCGGCAAGTCGATGAAAAGTTTTATCCAGCTACAAGGATTTTAGTCCATTCGACGATATTGGTTTTGCTGCGCTATGATGAATTCGAAAATAGTTGACCAATGAAAATATTATGGAATGGGCAATAATTTTGATAAAAAAAATATTTATAAGTTTACTATGAAAAATTACAAAAAGTGCGTTTTAAATAAATTGTTTAAACGTTAAAATAAGTAAAGAAAAAAGAGGAGAGTTCCTGTAATCCAAATTTAGTAATGGGACTGTGTGTGTGTGTCACATTTGATAAAACTCCGAACTTTAGGAGTAAAACGTTTTTCAGATCGAATTATACATTGATGATATTTCATTCCATCCATTATTATTGTTTTACAAATTATAAGGGGGTTATGATTAGGCGAAAGTAGAAACATGTTTAATGGCCGGTTTCACAGTTCAGGCTTAAGCCAGATCTTAGCTAAGCCACGGGTGTGGTTTAAGTCCAGAACCTACGCCTTTTCGGTTTCACAGTACTCGATAAGCTGACGGCATTGATTTTATATATAAATAGATGTGCCCAAACTGGAATAAAATGTTGGACGGCTTTCATGTTTGGCGGCGCTACCGTCGTAAATAATGGTTGTAGTCACAAATAGCAGCACTTCTAGTCACAAACCTGAAGTGATGCATTGCGCGTGTAGAGTTTCTGATTAGAATTGGATTACAATAATGTTCGAGTAACTCATCGTACTCACGAAATACAGAGCTGCGGGCAAATAAAGACAAAACGCTTTGTTTTATGCACATGTGCAAAATGGATATTTTCTGTTTCGATAACATTATGCAGTCGTAGGTATTCGTATATCCGTCGGTGGAAATTTATGGGTACGAAATGAATACTATACAGTTTCGGACAATGGGTTTTTTACTTTGAATCCTTTCAGGTTTCAGAGGAAATTTTTTTATTGTACTTTTAAGTTCTAGGTAGTTATTTTAAATTTTTGTTTGGTTTCTTTGATATTCCTGCGAATTTCAATTCAATTCTTTGAACTCTGAATTTGGCCTTTTTATACTTTATTATTTGATTTTGTTTCCTCAATTTCGGTTAAGTTACATTATTTGGTTTGTTTTTTCAGTAGACGTCATTTTTAATTTCAGATTATTTGAGTTATTCGTTAAAAATATTTGCTTTTCATGTATTTCTATTGTGTGCGTAGATTTAAGTGGGTTTTTTACTTTGAATTCTTTCTGGCTTTAGAGGAGAAATTTATATTGTACTTTTGGGTTCTAGGTGGCATTAAATTTAAAATGATTGATAGCATAATTTTTTCCCTTTTCTAAAATTTAAATGAAAAATCAACAATAATAATTATTATACCCTACATCATGAAATCATAGGGTATATTAACTTTGTAACGCATATTAATAATGCTGCTTAAAATGTGTTGGATAAATACGCATAATATTTTCTGCTTGTCGCGTTCTTATAAAAATTTTAAATACTAATTATTTCAAAAATTACCTAAATCGGACAACCCCTTCTTGGTGTTGCCGTACAAAAAATTGAAGATTTTTATGCATATTGTGAAAATTATCAGTCCTAGATGATTTTATTGTACTGAAAAGTGCTTCAGAAAATAAAATCCTATGAAATTTGTTATGGTCATTTTTACTGTCCGACGAACCGATCCAGAAATTGATGCTAATAACCATTTTAACGATAAAACTTACACAGAGAAATTACATATGGCCGTTCATCTAGGGTATTGTAAAAATTGCTCTTATACGAATTCTAGCTTTTTCCTTATTTTAATAACGCCTTACTTCGGTCATTAATCCTCTAGTGTTCTAGCATTATCTAAATTTGAAAGTTAGAGCTCACAAAATGGAAATTCGAATTTTTCCGTAATTTTTATTGAGAAAAATTACTCTACTTCAATCGAGCGAGGTATCAGATGGCTGACAAGAATCTACATCTGAAATCTAATGTGTGTTATTGTCACGAAAGCTACTACAAAATCTCCTTTTACTTTCCAAGAAAACTTCAAATCCATACGTTTAAATAGCTACTGACCATCTACATATGCAAATTCATCCTTTTATTTATTTTTCCTTCATTCATAATCATCATCCAATATCTCCCTCCGCCATCAAAACGATAAAGAATTCTAAAATACGAGTACGTCTTATATTATATTACTAAAATAATAAAGCGGAGCCATTTAATAGTATTGTATTAAGTTTGATGTTCTAATTGTCACACAAAATAAATTTCTGTTCAAAATTCTTTATTTTTAAAATCAGCCAATATAATCCAGAACTCATTTTGATTTTAATTTTATATCCATCACACATTCTAATCTTTTCTAAAACAAATATCATCATCATATTATTAAATGAATAACGCAGGAAACTAAATTTTATTTATGTTATGTAATTTTACTCTAATATTCATGTCTGTAAATGCTTGATATTGTGCATAACACATAGTAATAATTAACAAACTCATACTAAAATTTCCTAATTTGGCATTACAATAAATTCTCTAACCGAAAGTAAAATATTCGCGACGTCGAAGAATATAAGCTCTATTTAGCTCATCTGTTCAAAACGGTACATAGTGCGGCATCTATTGAGAAAACCGTTCACATTTTTGGGCACATCTATTTATATATAAAATCAATGCTGACGGTTAGTTAAGCCGCAGATGAAAATTTTTAAGTTGTTAGCACTGCTGTAATTGTGAATTTTTGTAAAGGAAAATTGCTATTGTGTATTAAAAACCAAGCGAAAGAAGAACTTTTTATTTACCAGTTTGTTGTGGTTTTTATCTGGAAGGATATCAAACCCAAAAACCATTATTGCAGAATGTTTCGACAACGTAAACTACAGTCGGAACTGAGAATAAAAAACCAACGTCATCCCATTTCTCGAAATGTTGCGAGTGCTTTCTTATAATTTTTTCACGGGGCCACACTGCGATATTTTATTATACATTTCCTCGTCGCTTATATTCTCTGCATCAGATAAATAACTCATTTTTGTCTTAAACTGTTTCGTTTCTTCCTAAAACGTCAAATGGAATGCTTACACTAGCTGCCAGACAGTACTCAAAACTGCTAACTAGATAACTATTTTTCGGTTGGAAAATTTCAATTTAGTTTTAAAGTATAACTTTTGAAATATGCTCGTTCGTTTAATAATAGAAGTTATAATATTTAGGCAAACTATATAATAATTTCCTTTG
Source organism: Dioctria rufipes (assembly GCA_963924295.1). Classification (NCBI taxonomy): domain Eukaryota; kingdom Metazoa; phylum Arthropoda; class Insecta; order Diptera; family Asilidae; genus Dioctria; species Dioctria rufipes. Next base: position 200,573,489 of record OZ002742.1, read on the forward strand.
TGTTTCACAGCAACATCTGAGGCTTAAGCCTTCGAGATGACGGGCTTAAGCTAAGCTTGCCTTATGCCAGTGATATTACTTAAGCCTTGACTGTGAAACCGAAATATTTATTAAGCCTTGGATTAAGCCATCGCTGTGGCTTAAACCTTGACTGTGAAACCGGCCATTGTGTAAAACTGCAGATAGATAGAATATCGCTCACGGATGCTGGTATAGTTTTGTATCAATTGGGAAGCTTCCAAAAAGCTCCCGTGGCCGTAGGTATAAATAACTGAGCGCTTTAAAACAAATCCTAGTACAAAATTGAATGGGCCTTAATTCTTGGATAAATTTAAATAATCTATATATTGTAGTATCTTTTTTATTAAGATGGAAAAACCTGGGAGCAGTCGTGTGACTTTGACTCCACTGGAGCGGCTATTAACAGCTCAGACTCCGAGATAAAATGGGGGTATGAATAGTAGGAGCAGCTGTACAGCTTAGTACTCCTATGTGGAATAATACACGACGGTTTGTAACTTTCTCGATAAATCAAGAGAACTGAATGAATTCAATTTATTGATCGTTCTTAGCCTATATATACATAATTAGTAACCTATGGTACCCTATTCTTACTATTCTAAATGCTGACGCTGGGCGAGTAAGCAATGTGCATAAAATTATGATGACATGCATTTACGCGTGAAACCCCTTGACGATGAATCGTTTGGGTCAGTGGTGCAATCGCTTGCTTGTTGCAAATAAATGTATGTCATTATTATCATCAATTATTTTCGATTATGAATGGTGTTGTAATAAATTTGTGCTGATTAATTTTAGCGTTTTACATTTGTTGTGAAATTTGTGTTTACAGCTTTTTAGTGTTTTATATTAAATTGCTTTTTGTTGTGCAATTTGTATTTATGGTATTAAATGTATATCACACCTTTCCCCCTTAGGGAAAAAAAAAAAATTTGTGTTTACATAATTTTTTTTTTTTTTTTTTTTTTTTTTTTTTTTTTTTTTTTTTTGTATAGTTTGTTTACGTTAAACCTTAATTGTTTGCTCGCCGCAATGAAGCATTTTATCGCTTATGTATACTAATAGTTCATATGGTATGTTTTTGTATGTAGCTGATTATAATGAGTCTTAATTCCTAGTCGTATTTACATATACCTACTTATATATAGTTTATTATTATAGCTCTTAATTGCTCAATGGCATTAGTAATTGGGATCTTTATTGTTTACGTTTACTTATCTAGTTGATTACAATAATTCTTATTTGTCTACACCGGTGTGTAATCTAATTTAACATGCTAGAGATAGTTAGAATAATAGTACATAATTTTTAATTTTCTATCTTTCTTAGCCTATTCTTATGTATTTTGATTTTGTTCTTATTTATATCTTCGATAATGCAATTTACGTTGTCTATTGATTTAATTATATAAGGTCCGTTGTATAGAGGATCTAGTTTTCGTCTATTTTGTACTGTCATTAGTACTTTGTCGCCTACTTTGATTGATATTGGTTTGCAATTAGCATCCTTGACTTGCTTTCTTCGCACTTTAGATGCCTGGAGGTATTGTTTTGCCTTACCTATGGCTTGTTGAAGTCTGTATTTCATCTCTTTACTATACAGGTCATAATTATACACGGGATCTGGTCTATCAATTGTGAGTTCTGAAGGTAGGTCTATATTTTTGGCAAATATGAGTTCGAATGGTGTGTAGCCATGTACGGTGTTTGGTGTGGTGTTGTAGCAGAATGCGTAATATGGAATCCATGTATCCCAATCGTCTCTATTGTCATTAACAAAACATCTGAGATATTCATTTAGGCACTTGTGGTTTCTTTCTAGTGCTCCGATCGTTTCGGGATGTGCGGCGGTCGCGAACAGTTGTTTTATTTTCAGTATATTACATACTTCCGCAAAAACCTGGTTTTTGTATTCCGTTCCTAGATCAGTTTTAATTTTGCTCATAGGTCCGTATGTTAGTATGAACCCATTCACTATGGCTCTTGCTATGGAATTTGCTTCCTTGTCCTTTGTGGGTATTATTACTATATACTTGCTTAGATCGCATTGCATTGTTACTGCGTATCTGTTATCGTTGGTGGTTTTTGTAAATGGACCGACTGTGTCAATGGATACAATGTCGAAAACTTTTGTTGGTGTTGTAGTTATTTCCATATGCTCTTTATTATGCTTTTGGTGCTTATTTTTCGCACAAAGCTCGCATCTGTTTATATATTTTGCTATTGTTTTCCTCATTTTCTTCCATTTGTACATTTCCTTCAGCTTTTTATACAGTCTTGATTGACCCAGATGTCCTCCTGTAGGTGTGGAGTGATAGTTATGTAGGATTTCGTTTATTTTCGTTGTTTCTGATATGTACCGTTGCGGTTTGAAAATTTTAACGTTTATATTTTTTAATACTTTGTTTCCTAGGATTTTAAATGCGGTTAAATTAATTATTTTAAATATCTCGCTTTCTGCAGAAAGTTTCAGAGTCTTGGTCTGAAATTGTTTATATATATCATTATCCAATACTTCGAGTACCTGCTCTAGTGCGGGCTCTACTGGTTGGTTGTTTTTTATATTTATATACCGCTTATATTTTATTTCATACTTGTGCACTATATTTATTTCTATTTGTGTTTCTTTATTACTGCAGTTCTCAATTTTTACTTTTAGTTCAGGTAATTTGGCTATCTTTGTTGGAGATGGTATCTCCCAAACGCGCAGTTGATCAGGCTGCGGGTCTATAGGAGTATTTTTCATTTCATCGGACATTATGTTTTGTTTTTTTTGTTTTTTCATTGCTCGGGTTTGGACGCGTCGGACATTGATTTCCTTCAAATCATTAATGTCAAGTTGTATTCTTGATAACGCGTCGGGTCCGTTATTTCCTTTTCCTTTAATGTATTTGACTTCGAAATCGAATTCCTCTAAATCTAACCTCATTCGTGTTAGTTTAGATGATGGGTTTTTCATGCCAAAAAGATATGTTAAGGGTCGATGGTCTGTTCTTATTGTGAATTTTCTGCCATAAACATAAGGCTTAAAATGTATAATTGCCCAATGTATTGCTGCGAGTTCCTTTTCAATTACTGACTTATTTTTTTCTCCGGCAGTAAATGTTTTACTAGCGTATGCGATTGGGTGTTCTGTTCCGTCGACACTTTGTGATAAGATTGCTCCACATGCAGCATTCGAGGCGTCTGTGGAAATGATGAATTGGGTTTTGAAATCAGGGTGCTGCAGTATTATTGGGGATATCAAACTTGATTTGAGAGCATCGAAAGATTTTTGTTGGATTTCTGCCCATTCAAATTTTGTGTTTTTCCGGAGTAGTTTGTTTAACGGTAGTGCTATTTCTGCAAAGTTGGGGATGAAACGGCGGTAATAATTACAGAATGCTACGAATCGTCTGACTTCGTCGGCGTTTTTTGGGATAGGATAATTTTTAACTACCTCGTATTTTGAACTGTCTGGGCTTATGCCTTGTGCTGATATTCGATGTCCAAGATAGGTGACTTCGGTTTGGAAAAATTTGCATTTTTCAGGATTTAATTTGAGATTACGCTCTCGTAATCTGTTAAATACTGTTTGCAAGTTTTTTATATGGTGTGACTGTGAACATCCGACGACTATGATGTCGTCAATGTACAGAAAGGCTATTTCCGGTGGTAGACCCGTCATGGCGATGGTCATCATCCTTTGGAAACTATTTGGACTTATATTAAGTCCGAAAGGAAGTCGTGTATACTGGTAGTGACCTTGGTTAGTTGAAAAAGCTGTGAACTTTCTAGAAGATTCCTCTAATGGTATTTGGTGGAATCCGGACATAAGGTCAAGTGTAGAGAAGTATTTGGCTCGGCCCATTTGGTCGAGTATCTCTTCTATACGCGGTAAGGGAAATTTATCTGCCAGAACTTTTTTATTAAGATTCCTAAAATCAACTACTAAACGCCATTTTTTATTTTGGTTGTTGGATTTTTTGGGTACTAGTAGTATTGGAGAATTAAAATGAGAAACAGAGTTCTCTATTATTCCGTCTACTAGCATTTTGTCTACCTGCCTATTAATCTCGGTTTTGTGTGCTTCTGGTATTCGGTAGTTTTTTGTGTATACTGCTCTATTATCAGTTAGTTCTATATTTTGTTTGTAGAAGTTATTGGTTGTTAGATGTTCACTTTCTAACGCAAATATGTCTTCATATTCTCGGCATAATTCTTCGAATTGAAGTTTGGCGTAGTTTGGAATGCTGTTTAAGTTTAATTTGGAGATAACTTGTTCTGTTCTTTTTGATTTTATTGTGTCTGTATTAATGACGTTAAAGTCTGAGAGTGGTTGTGTTATTATGTCGGAATGTTGTAGTGTGGTGGTTTTGTTTGTAGTGTTTAGTATCCTGACTAGTGGGTAATTTTGTGAAGTTACTGATCCTGCAATGAATATGCCTGGGTGGATTTCTTGTCCAATGATTACCATATCATTGGCACCTTCTTGTTTTTTAACCTTGAACTTTCTTATTATTTCACATCGGGGTGGTATGATAATAGAATTTTCGGATGGACCATTCAGTATTGGGATCTCTGCCGAACTTTCAGGTGTGTTTAATGTAAGGGTCCACGTATCATAATCGATAGTGGTCTTGAATTTTGTTAGGAAATCTAGTCCTAAAATTGCATCAGCCCCGAGGGAGAAATCATCTTCTACTATCTGGAATAAATGTTCGACCGCAAACTGGTCGTTAAAATGTAATTTTGTGTATGTTGCCCCAATCGACTGCCTCTTAGTATCCGTAACCCCTTGGATAATACAAGTGTTTTTAGGATAGTAAAGTTGGTCTTTATTAATTTTTCCCCTCTTGAATATGGATATTTCTGCCCCTGTGTCTACAATCAGAGTACATACTGACCCGCACATGTCGACATACGCTTTAATAAAGTTTGTTAAGGATAGGTTTAGGCAATGTATTCTTGGCTTGAATTCGTCGCAGCCCCCAACCGTGTTGTTTCTTCCTCTGGTTGGGGGGCTTGATATTCCCCCGATTCGAAGTAGTTTACATTTCTTCTTTGATTATAGGTATTATTATTATTTGCTCGCAGATTATTCTGGTAGCGACTACTGTTATTTGGTGCAGCATTACCGAAATATCTTTTATCGCGGTGGTTATATTGATTTCGTGGGTGGTTTTGTCTATTATTGGCTGCCATATTTCTATTGTACTGTTGTTTGGGCCAGCGCTCCCTGTTCCTGTTAAAATTATTTTGATTGTTGAACCCTTGCGTATTATTATAATGAAACTTTCTTGATGGGTTGGTATTATAATGCAGGACACTGCTTGGCTGCGGCTTATCTACTGCTATTGCCTTCGCTGCTAATTCTGAAAGTGTTCCTAGGCTACTAGCTTTTAGTATAATCGCTGTTTCTGTATTGGCAACATTGTTCATAAATGACTGTATTGAAAATTTTTCGGCCAATTTTTCAGCTGCTTCTCCAGCTGCTACTTTCTCTGTTATAAAGGCTCTAGTCAGCTGGCCTGATAGATTTTCTATCTGATTGGAAAAGTCTGCAAGTTTTCTGTTACCTTGCTGGCATGATCGCAGTTGTGCCAGAATAGCATCTGACGATAATTTTGCCGAAAATTTTTCTTTTAATTTGGCTTTGATCGTTGATACTGTATTTGTGCCCTCCGATATTACGTACTTGGCTTTTCCAGTTATACGTGTCTTGATGAATTTGATCATGATGGTTTTATGTTCGTTTGCTGTTAACTCGTCTAGTAGTTCCATAGACTCGATAAAAGAATCAGTTTCATCCAGCTTTCCATCGTAGGGTTGTATGAGCGATGTAGCTGTTTTTATGTCAAAACCCATCTTTGTTTGTTTTTGTGTATTTATGTTTTCTAAGATTTTGTTTGCTATACTTTCAATTTCTTCGTAGATAACTTTTATCTTCAATATTGTTTCGACGTCCGCTTGTTTAAGTGCGTTTTCTTTTGCCTTGGCACAGAGTTGATTTGTTAACTTTTCTTTCTCTTGCAGAGTTTTCTCAGAATATGGACGGTTTTTACTTTTCTTAAAATTGTCCAGAATATTTTCTAGTTCGTCCTTAATCTTTATAAGTGCTTCCATTTATCAGACGGTTGATATGTTTAATTTTGCTGGGGTACTGAGGTATCTTTTTCTTAAACCCCTCCTATGATCTTTGTACAGTATGTATACAAATTCAATGATTTTAATTGCAACCAATATGCATAAAATTATTATTATCTGATTATTCTCGACCGAAACTGTATCCTCTATAATTAGATTATTAACAATTTCCCCGTTGTTATCTGAAGTTTTGGATTGCGTTTTACCCATTACTGAAAATGTTTCGCTTATTTCCAACAACGTCAAGCAAACAGCAAAAGAGAAAAAAAAAATTTTTTTTTTTTTTTTTTTTTTTTTACATATTAATTATTTAATTATTATTATACCTTTATACTACGCTACTTCTACTTTATATTTTAAAAAAAATAAATTTTAAATTAGATCATTAAACCCTTATCTCTTCCTTTTGATGACGTTCAGTTGTTTTTTTGTCAATATTATTAGTTTGTTGTATTTTTCCCGTTCCTCCTCAGTTGCTGCTAACTCGACAAGTACCTTGTAATTTTGAAGTTCCTGTGCAATTTTTTGTCTCTTGCCTCCTCTTTTTCGTGGTTTTGTCTCCTGAGTTTTTACACTGCTTGTGTTTCTGCTTCTATACTCCTCGATGGTGATTCTTTTTGGACCCGCTTCGTATGGTGGAGGATTTTCGTTGTCCAGCCTTGATTTGGGGATGTACGGCGTCGGCTTCTTATTTACTGGATACAGTGTTATGCCTTCTATATTCCTCTCTGGTATCTTCTTAGTTTCTTCAATAGTCTTGAAAATGTGATTGAAGATGGCATCTATCTCGTTCATACTAAAATTTCTTCTGATTGGTACTGGTAGTGGATGTAGTCGTCTTCGCAGTTTTTTGGTGGTTGTTACTATGTCACCGTATAAGTTTCTATTATTTATGAAAATTCCCAGCTGCACTTTTGATGATGATATTATGGTCTGCAGATTCGCAAAGTTACAAATTTCGCAGTTTCTACGATGTCACGGTCGCCATGTAGTATCTTTTTTATTAAGATGGAAAAACCTGGGAGCAGTCGTGTGACTTTGACTCCACTGGAGCGGCTATTAACAGCTCAGACTCCGAGATAAAATGGGGGTATGAATAGTAGGAGCAGCTGTACAGCTTAGTACTCCTATGTGGAATAATACACGACGGTTTGTAACTTTCTCGATAAATCAAGAGAACTGAATGAATTCAATTTATTGATCGTTCTTAGCCTATATATACATAATTAGTAACCTATGGTACCCTATTCTTACTATTCTAAATGCTGACGCTGGGCGAGTAAGCAATGTGCATAAAATTATGATGACATGCATTTACGCGTGAAACCCCTTGACGATGAATCGTTTGGGTCAGTGGTGCAATCGCTTGCTTGTTGCAAATAAATGTATGTCATTATTATCATCAATTATTTTCGATTATGAATGGTGTTGTAATAAATTTGTGCTGATTAATTTTAGCGTTTTACATTTGTTGTGAAATTTGTGTTTACAGCTTTTTAGTGTTTTATATTAAATTGCTTTTTGTTGTGCAATTTGTATTTATGGTATTAAATGTATATCACAATATCTGGATTCCAAGTTGAAATCGTGAAGTTACACCACTAATATCGAAATCAATACAATATCAATACACCCAGCATTGTATGTTCACATTTCCACTTTAAAAAAATATGTATTATGATTTTGTAGTTCCATAACTAAAAGTATTTATAAATTCTTTTACAAAAGGTTGCTTTTTATAATTGTATGTAATTACCTACCGACTAGGTTATTTACAGTATAGAGCCCTGTGATTGAAATGCTGTAATTGCCGTAAACAAACCTTCAGAAATCCCATTTCCTTTGTAAGCAAAAAACCCAGTTAAGGCTTGAATTTGCCGTATACTACAACTATTCCTGAAATACTACAGACTGATGACCTTGCATGAGTTAATCATAATTAAAGTATTTTTTTAGATCTTAAATTACATTTCTCCTTAAGTTAGCCTTGAACTTTTGCGGGTAATACATATGTAATAATACGTAAGTATTGATAGTTTTTCATGACAACGGTAATTGCTCACCTAATATACGTTAGATTGAAATAATATTTCAATTCACCGGAACACAGTTAGATGTACAATGTCAAATCTATTCGTGGAATTTTGAATCATATTTATACCTATGAGACATGAATCCCACGGAACAGGTGTTGTAAGATTTATTTATAGCCTAAAGGTGTGATTTAAGAAGAATTTCTAATGCATATGATGTTTACTCGTTGAGATTGGATGTGATATATATTTGTATGTATGGAGGATGGCATCTGACTGACTGGATAGAATAAAAATAGCTGTATAACTGAAATAATATTGTTGATATACATAATGGAAATATATGTATAAAAATGTATGTCCATATAGTTTCAAAAGTGGAGGAATATAAATAGGTGACACAATTCATTATTTACCACCAAAAGGATTTTAAGGGAAAATAGCGCAGCAGTATTTTTAACCGTTGTTTTTGTTTGCTTTCAAAAATAGTTTGATAGATTAAAAATAACAACAGAAATCGCGCCTAATTTTATGCAATTCCACACAGATTAGCAAAATTCATGAAATTATGAATCATAGAAACGGGAATATTTAAAACACGGTAGCATTTAGGTAAGTACATGTGCAGGATCAAATTAAAGGTAAAATTCGGAGGTCTCGAAATCTTGCAAGAAATTGCTATCCTTATCTTGCCTTTTAGCGGAAGAATCGTTAAAATTGAAAAAGAAATTGCAAAATTTTCCAATTTTTTGACTTTGACGTCCTACAACTGTCGACGGAAAGGGGGTAGAGAGGTGGCTGGGCATTTGTTCGAAACCGTAGAGGGTTTACTATCACCTGAGATGCAAGTAATCTTCATATGGGGTCCATTCCAACCCAGATGGTCATCAGAAATCTTGTTTAGAACAATGAGTGTCCGGAAATAAGAGGATTGACTTTATTCCAAGAATGAAAATTGTGGAATAGTATAATTCATCTATCCAAAATATTCATTTCCGAACGATTCTTTTGATTCCAAATCGTCACCGTGGAAGAGATGTAACTCTTCATATATGTATACAAAAAAAAGATAGGTTGATTGCTGTACGTCTCCCGAATTCTCTTATGTTAGGTTTGCTAATATTCATAAAAATTCTAAAAGTGATTTGTTCGTTGGTCATACGCGATTTTCCATATTATTGAAAAATTGTCAAGTTCATTCGAAAAAGTTTTCCAACGCACACATACATGTATAAGAATATCATTGGATTATAAATGTGACCTCCCCTCCTTCAGGGATTTTCTTCTTCTAAATTTTATTCCCTAAATAGGTAATTTTCGAAATCTTTCCAAAAACATCTCAAACAACCCAAATAAATTACATTAAAATTCGAACTAAAATATTGAATTTCGAAAAAATTCGAGTATTAGTCGATAGACTATTAAAATTTCCCTCTCATAATCCGCTATTGGTTTGAAAGTTTTCCACAACATATTATCTTTTTCAAAGAATCGGCTTACCATTATCATGCCTTTCATACGATTTGGTATAGTGTTGTTGTGTTTTATTGATTTCATGAGTCAGTACCTCCTAGATAGTTGTCAAGAGTTTATATTTTTCAAAAGCAAATCAATGATGTATTTATGTCAATATAAATTCAGTTAACATTGCCGCTAGTAAAAAGCGCATCACACTATACAACACATAATATGCAATAGAGATAGCGCACTCACCTTCTGTGAATGCAGGAAATTTTTTACATAACGTCATCATATGCAAACTTGCGCCCAAGTTTTATTGGTCTGGAATAGGAACATAAAGTAGAAAAACGAATAATGGGGATGATGCAAAATTTATCAAACGTTGGAAACTTTTCTAAGGTATATACGAGAACTTCTTTCAACTTATATAATCGAAATTTCATATATAAGAACGGCCCATATCATGCTAGTTTAGTTCAGTATGCCATATATAAAAATTTTATTACACTCAGACCTCTGAGAGCGGAATATTGCAGTTTAAAACAAGTAAAAAATGCTAGAATTGGACTAAGACCAATTATTATGATACCCTTAGATGAATACTGTGGACTTTTCTACTTCTCGTGATTGCGCGGAATTGGTAAGTCATGAAAAATTACTTCCTATAACAAAATTGTTCACAACAGTGCACTAATAACCATAGAAGCTGCAAAAATATATGAGATATGTAGTAGTTGAAGTGTATGTGAAACAAGTGCATGAAAATGGGTTTTCTGGCGGCAAAAACGTTTCGAGAAACCTGTCTGAATCGGGAAAAATGTACACTACCCGATAGTACTCGGCGAGACCTTTAATTCAATATGCAACAGGCGGTATTGGAAACCCCACCGCCGGGGGCTGCTACCCCTACCTTAAAAAAGAGCGAATTGTAGCTTGTAATGAGCTGAGGCGAACAGTGAAACCCATTTTCCGATCGTACATAATCTTACCGAGTTAGAGTGGAAGGTACGAATAATCTAGTACCTACCTCAGTTCGAATAAAAAAGAGGGTAATACTAAAAAAGTGAGTATTGGGATGGCTATAAATAGCTATTAAAGCCTCCGAGTATAGGAGTGTGAGTACTCAAACTTCTTCTCAGGACCTAAGGAATTCGGTTCTGTACTAGATTTTCCAAAATGTACTAGATCAAACTTTGACAGCCCCAGCTTTCCCCGGTAGATAGAAATAAACATTGTTATTAAAAAATGTTCAACGTATCATAATGCATCGTTTAAGACATCTCTTATATCTGGAGGTGTCCGGCCTAAAATATGCATTCCCCTTTCAGCTCTCAACACCAACGCGCTCTCGAGTAGTGCCCAAATATGTATATAGTGAAACACGAAATTCTTCTCTACAAAGGAGTTGCCCGATTTGACCCGATTTGGCCCATTTTCAAATTGAATCTACAATTTTTTAAAAAGGCCTTTAGCTCTCTAAGTAAATGCGTTCACGAGTTATCGAGAGGATGGACATGCAAAAATCGAAAAAGCTTTTATTTTTATGTGTGCCGGTTCATGTCCAACCCATTTTGCTCTACCATCATTATTTCTACACGTTAGAAATGATATTACAAACTTAGTTATTATAGGTACCCTATAGATTTCATTTAGAGTATAACAACAGTAAATTTAATTAGGCGTTCAAAATTCTGCTAACTTTACCCAGAGAATGTACTAGGTAGGTACAATTATTCAAAACACGCCAGCATACCAGTGAAGTGTGTAAAATATGTGAAAATATTTTCTGCATTCAGAGAATAAAAACTCATTCACAAAGAAAATTGCCTACCCTTAGGCACTTATATATATTTTTGGATATAGTAAATGAGATTTTAATATTTAGGTAAACTTTTAACCGAAGATTTTGACTGAGCTTTATAAATTGGAGATAGAAACTGGTGTTTAAAAAAAAATTCAAATTTCGAAATTTTTCAAAAAACATTCTGTCTGCTACAGTTCTAAAGTAAAATGATGCGAATATCAACAAGTAAAAAAGCTAGAATTGGTCTAAGACCAATTCTTATGATACCCCAGATGAATGCCCGTATGGTCACCCATCTGTGCAAGGTTTTTTTTTAAAGTGGTTTTTCACATATATTTCTATAACGGTTCGTCGGACAGAAAAAATGATTCTAACCAATTTTATAGGATTTTATATTCTGACAAACTTTTCAGCACATTAAAATAGTATAGGACTTTGGTTTTTACAGTACACGTAAAAATCCTAAATTGTTATATAGCAACACCAAAAAGGGGTTACCAGATTTAGCCATTTTTGAAACTGTATTTACTATTTTCATAAAAACCCTATGTACAAAATTTCAACTCTCTACGTTGACGCGTTCTCAGGTAGTGTCAAAATATATAGTGAAAAACGAAATTTTTGTATGGCAACCCTACGAAGGAGTTATCCGATTTGTTCCATTTTCGAACTTGACTTAACTTTTTCTTTTAAAAGTCCGTGTGCAAAATTTCAGCTCTCTAAGTACACGCGTTCTTGAGTTATCGTGAGGACAGACGGACGGACAGACATGAAAAATCAAAATAACTTTTAATATTATGCATGTGTGCCAGTCCTTTCTCTACCATCATTATTTCTATGTGTTACAAACGGAATGACATACTTAGTATACCGTATAGATTTCGTCTAGGGCAGTGTTTCCTAACCTTTTTTTCCTCGCGAACCAAAAGAAAGGTCCGAAAAAATTTGACGAACCCCCTATGTAGTCATTAATGACAGGTAAAAAAAAACAATAAAATTTGATAGAATATATATTTTTTATATTGCAGAATAATTGATTATATTAATCGTGAAACATTAATAAGACTAATATGATGGCTATAAAAGTTGAAAATAAGATAAATTTAACAAACTGGATCTTATGTTATACATATGGAAATCTCTTTATGGGATATTTGTGGTTGTTTCATAGAACAAAGCAATTCAAAGTTAGGCTCAATATCTGACAATTTCAGTCTTAGATCAGGTTCTGCATTTAACCTGTTTCTGTATTTATCTTTCAGATAAGTATATGTTGAAAATCCTTCCTCGCGTAGATATGTTGTGCAAAATGGTAATAGAACTTCAATGGCTTTTTTTTGACAGAACAGGATATTCATTTTGTATACTGAGCCAGAAGTCATTTAAAGATTGATCTTTAAAAATTGCTTCTAGAGAACTGTCACAAGATAACTCTATGAGTTTATCTTTTTCCAGTATATTTAGAGAGGTTTCTAGACTTACATTTCCTTGAAATGGATTACGTATTCAGTTGTTTGAGATGGATATATTGCATCTGTTGGGAAAATAGTCATCGAAAGTTAATCGAAGGTAGTTCAGATGTTCACATATACTCCTTTTAATGTTTTCGTCAAGTTTAATTGATTTTTCTGATAAAAAAGTGTGACAGAATCGAAACATCCATACTCATTCATCTGCAGGCATTGAATCCAAAAATTGATCTTTTTCAACACAGCCTCAATTCTATCATGTACACTGAAAATGGTGACACACTCGCCTTGTAAAGACATATTTAATTCATTCAGTTTACAAAAAATGTGTGTGTCGCATGCAGAAGCAGATTACTTGAATAAGAGGAATAAATTATAATGTATAAAATTGTTGATATAATTTGATATTGATGAAGTAATTTTGAAAAACAAATAGGAAAAAAGAAAATATTGAAATTTATTATAGATTTCTTAACAAACAGGCAGAGAACAGTCTCTTTTACAGTGGGTTTGTTCTTTAATTTATGTGTTTTTGTATTGTTTTTTTTTTGCTTTTGATTTTAATGGTGTTTTAAAAAATCCGCCATTACAATATTATTTTCGCGAACCCCCTCTGCAAACACTGCGAATCCCCCAGGGGTTCGCGAACCACCGGTTGGGAATCACTGGTCTAGGGTATAAAAAGTAATGGATTTATAATTTGCGATGGCATTTTGAAGAACTAATTTTTCAAACTGACGGCTCGTTTTGAAAAGTCGATCAACGGTCGTTTTCATGCTCATTTAAATGTTCAATTGTTGCGAACGTTTTTTTTATCACTGTAACTAGATCGGTCCTATGTACAATATTGGTGGGAAATTGCAGGAATTTTTCGAACTGTTTATGATAAATTTTGAAAATTATTGTTATGAGTTGTAAAAAATATTCTTATGTCCATGTCCATTTCTAAGATCATACAATTTTTAGGTGACAGCTGTCAACAATTTACATTTTACGTTTTTCAGTTTAAAAATGTAAAGAAATTTAAAATAAAAGCTCTGTTGGAAGATCAATTATTTAATAATTTAAACTTTAAAGTTTATTTTACATATAATTTTATTTATATTAACTTGAATTGAATCAGAAATTCAAAAAAAAAAAAAAAAAATATCTACAACACTGAACCACCACCATTTAAAATCTGAAAATCTCTCTCTAGACGACAACAAATTTCATTTTGAGACAAGAAAATATTCTAAACTTTATCTCTGTGCCGAGTAGTATGTCGTATAGATGGATGGAAAGCATAGTGCAATAGAAAATTGCTAGAGAAAATTTTAATCATCATATGAATGCCTCTACGATTCCTTTAACTTTACTTTGTCCTTTGATTTGTGGTTTGAATGTATGAATGTAGTTGGATTTAAGCATAAATCCGATATTTCGATTATCTGTTGAAAGCCGATAATAGATATTTCCCCAGATGTATCCGCAATATGAGGGCCTATTTTCTGGACATACCATATTCCAGAACTCGTTACGAAATTTAACACGTTCTCTGCCCACAAGTTGTTTATATAAATTTGAAATATGCTCTGCATGTATATTCACCTTGTCTTGCTGTAAATTATTGTTTGATACGGGTCCATATAATATTTACATCCTACATACATAGGTACCAATGTAAGTGCAATTTACATAGGTTTCGAGAAAATATGTAAGTATTTGAAGGAATTAATGCGTTCAAAATTTCCAACTTGTATATTCAAAGCTCGATAGTACTAGGCACCATGAATAAATTCTACTTCATTTTCAGGGTTCTTCCGTACAATAAAAGGAAAGGAAAAATTGGAACCCTTGTGCGTCCGTCTGTCTGTCTGTCACAGAAAACTAGGTACATGACGTAGGAACTTGATATTTAACGGAATGTTAGGTCTTTGTGACGCGCACAGTTTCTCTAGTCAAAGATTATGAATGAGTTTTTTTTTATTTTATTTTTAATGTCGGTAGATTGAGCTTCTAAAAAAAAATTTTTTTTTTGTATTTTGTGGAAGGGCTACTTTCTAGGATTTAAAAAATAAATTCAAAATTTTTGGTTGGTTATAAAGATATAGCCTAAAATATGCTAAAAAATATAGCCCCCCGCCCCTCCCCTCCTGATCTTCTATAATTCTAAAGCTAAAATTTTGATATTATCAGTGTTAGTAGATATTAACCCAGTAGGAAAAAGTTTCGTTGAGTCATAGATGAGTGAATGATATTTTGTATCGTTGACTTATCTTATGAAGATTTTTAATGGAGTGGCATAGTTTTTCAACGTTGAAGTCATCATTCCTTTGTCATATACTTGTCATAGTTGACAAAACAATGAAAGAGGCAAAAGACACAACGTTGACAAACTCATCCATGACACTACAATGACAAAAACTCGATGCAAATGTGTTTACAGAGTAATATATAGGGTGTTCCGGAAACTATGGGCCAAACTAAAACAGATGAAAGTAGAGCTTATTTGGGATCGGCTTAAATTTCTAAATAAAAGATAATAATTCATGTAAATGAGAATATGTGCCGCTCATTCCCAAAAGATTTTGAATTCCTTGAAATTAAATCTCTACAATTGTGAAATTGACCCTTTCTAAAATCTTGGTATCTTTAGTTTGCATAACATCCACGATCTACTCATCATATAAAGGTGGAGAATTTTTCGACAAGCTTCGTATCACACATTGTGACTTGGTCAAATGATATTTGTGTAAAATTTATGCATTATTTCAAGAATAATCTAGTACAAGTAATAGGCAATTGTAAATTTGCATTTTGTTGTAAATTTACTCAAATTGTAATTTTGCAACCACTTTATTGAAAAATATTGTGCAATCTTACACAGATTCACTTAATTTGATAGATAACCAGGGATTTGGTGTGTAGTTAAAGCTTATACATAACTTAGAGTATATAGATATCTCTATAAAAAATGAAAAATTATTTCATATGAAAACAATAATATAACTTTAATTATGACTAATCCCGCAACTTTGAGAAAATATTGACAAAGCTACAAGCTTATATCTTTAAGTAAATACATATTTATTCAAAATAACAATCTCACATAACTGCAATTAAGAAAACATAAACTAAAATCCATTTTCTTATACTGCATATAAAACTCTGAACTGATTCACAGTCCTACTCATACTTATAAGTGAACCTACTATACTTATGACGTCATCATGTGTGCAAAAAATGAATTGGCGTTTTATCACCTTGCACATTCTTGGAAATGCTTCGCTTTAAAAAGCATTTTTTTTTTTTCAAAAAAGTTTTCCTCCTCTTCCTCCAACACTTTCTCTTCGTAAAAGTTGGTGAATTATGTATGTAGGAGTATGAGCTAGAATTCCGCATTCCACCCGTATTTAGATTAAATATTTCAGATGTGTTAGCAATGAGTCTTGCTCCTGCTCCTGCATGTTGCACAGAATTTAATTTCCAGTGATTCAGTTATACGAATTTACGTACTGTGTGTGTGCGAGTGTGTGTGTGTGTACTGAAAAGAGTAAGCATGTCATTTAAAGCAAACATTCAATGAACGTTTAGCTTTATTCCTGTAGTCTTCTCAATGCTTTCAATACACAATGTTAAAAAGGATTAAAATTCCTTGATATTTTATGATAGTTTGTGGCAAAAACCGGCGAGTCTTTTGAATTACAATAACTCACAATGAAATCTCAGCACTTGTTCATTTCGGAATAATTTTCTGACTCTGTTTGGTGTAAAATGTTGAAAGCTCGTACAATTTTATGTAAGAAGTGTGGTTAAATGAAGCGAGGTGTTTGTTTATACGTAAACCTACATATAAAGAGATGTATAATTAGCTCTACCTTTATTGAAGGGTTATAATTTGTACGTGTGAATGTTGGTTTCTGGACCACTTGTATAGGATTTTTTTTGGTTTCCGATCAGCTAAAAGAAAAATATTTTTGTTCTCTTTAAAATTTATTAAGTTGCATCGAACGTTTCGCTGATTTTCAATTGGTATCCTCAGGAGGTTTATCTTCTTTACCTTGCTAACATGAGAGCAAAGCAAGCAACGTAAAGCGAACCATTAGATAAGTTATTATTTATCAAATTATTTGTCAATTCATTGGTCCCCTGGAGCATTGAGAGTAAAAGTCGGATGTTTTTATTGCTTCAGCTTCTTTCTCATTTTCCCCTTTTAGATAAAGTGTAATTTTTTCTTGAGGACGGTTGAGTCAGTTTACATGAAATTATGTGCATAAGTTAGGTTTGGGATGTCTAGACAATTTATGTATTATATTGATTCGACTAGGAATAATCTAAAAATATTTATATTTGGATAGACTAGAGATAAAACTATATAAAAATATAATTTTGTTTTTATTTTTTAATCAATAAATCAGTCAGTCAATCAATCTTATATATGGTTTCCAATAAACACTTTCTCTAGAAAATATGCTTGCATTATCATGCCCCTTTCAAAATTGTTCCCGTGAAATTTTACTAAAGCTCATAATCAACACAAAAATTGTGATGGATTCTCGCATTTATGGCCTATGGTTCGGTGATACATTATACATACATTGTGTTTCTGGTAACTGTTAAGGAATGAAACCATATACTGGAAGGCAACACACACAAAATAGAAATTGTATAGTACAAAGAAGGCAGTCTTATTAGTTTTTTAAGACAATGGGATTTAAAGTTAGTTTGAGAATACCGATTTATGAGAAGATAAATGTAATTACATTAAATCGTTTTTAATGAAAAATTAATTTATAAAAAGGAAGTAATTCTTTTCAAAATTTTAATTATATCATTACTGGGAAATTAACGACAATTACCATTATTTGATACTATATATGTAATTAAAAATTTTAATTACTAGTCGATGGTAATAAGTAATGATGAAAACAATTGGAATAAATTATTTTTCAATTAAATATTTTTAATTACACTTCAATTATTCAATTCAATAAGGCAAACCCAAACAGAATGTTTAACTTTCTTTTTTATACCCACATATTATAATTAATACTAGTATATAATAAAGCTTAACTCAAAATTATATTTTTTTAATATCTTTGTAATGGTTATGAATTGGTAATTAATTATGGATGTAATTAATTACTTATTCATAGCTTATTTAGTTTTATTAATCTAAATTTTTTTTTTAATATTTTAATGCTTGTATTACTTACTTGTTATATCAATTCCATGTCCAGGTGGGCATCTCAGTCGTGAAACCGTTCCAGCTGGTGTCGGAGGCCAACATAAAAATTTGTCCCAAGTCCAATTACAATATAGATCTAAAAAAAAAAAAAATTATATTAAATAAACGATTTTGTGATTCAAATAAGAGGTGTAGAATGAACTTTTAAAAATTGCTTGCTAGCAGTACTTTGTAGTTGTTTCTATAGTTAACATTTCTTTCCTTGTTTTTTTTTCCTCTGGTGTAAAATCCTTATTAACTTTAATTTTTAGATGATCAGGTGCGACGATTATTTGGGCAATGTCAGGGGTTCTTTAGGGTAGTCATCTGGGTCCTAAATTATTTACTTAATAATATTGCCAATTCTATAAAATACGATGACATCTTATATTCTTCTTTTGACTGTCTAATGACCTTGCAATTTTTTTTATTTAGTAGATAAATTATTTTATATTTTTAAATATTAACAAGTGTAAAGTTGGATTATTTAAAATATCTATTGAATACGAGTGTTGGGGAACAGATGAGTATATCAATTCCCATCGCGTATTTTTTGGGTAGTGCATTTTTACATACAAAAATTCGGGAAAAATAATTTACATAATTTCCGTGGAAAAAAGTTGCTTTCATTAATTTTGTTTAATGTAGACATCGGGAGGTGTCAATAAACTATAACACTATTGACAATAATCGCAGTTAAAGTCTCGATTAGTTACACCTATGTTTACCAACAAACAAAGGATGAAAGAAAATTCACAAACAAACAAAATCTTGACCCTATTTTATAAAGCCTAATTTTATTGACAAGGGGCTGAACTGTATTCTAAGTTCTTTTTTTTTTTTTATTCTCTTAAACGAACTCAACTCCACAACAAATTTACATTTCGCACAGTAAATGCAGGGTAAACTATGGTTTTTTTGTTTTCCAATGGATATTCCTTTCGATTTGATGTATTTTCCTGCACCCATTGTTGACGACATTTCCAAGAAAGGCAGAAATTGTAAATAATCGATCTCGTTTATACATTCGCTGTTTTTTGTTGTTTCTAAACTTTTGTTTGTGTCTGTGGATTAGACTACCTCAACAGAATACTCGTTTACCATTTAAATATTTATTTATTTATGGTTTAACTAGGTGATTGAAAATGTCCTAGTTTATCGAGGGAATTGTTATCCTTGGGCTTTGAGGTTGTTCAACTAGAAATGATATCAAGCGATTCTCGTTTCTCGTGTAAAATTAATCATTTAAAAATGAGTCGGAATATGATTTGACAAAACGGAAGAATTTCATTTTGAAAACATCTTCTTCCGGGTGGGTAATGTTAGTTTACAAAGGAATTTATTTTCGGTGACTGTTAGGTAACAATAAAAATTTCAATGTTTTTTGTTGTTGCATTATTGAATTTTCTTTGGATATTAAAGTTAATTCCCATTGGAAATTGGGAATATCAATTTACAAGAGGGTGGAGGGGAGGAAGAAGCTACCACAATACTATAAAATTAAATTCGTCACATAAAATGAATGTTATATAAGATATGAATTCTATACAAGGAACCCCCCCCCCCCCTGCAGTGTTTTTATGTGATATTAGCGATTTGTTATCATTGTCAAATTTTATCTATATTATTATATTCAAGTGCAATAGAAGCAGGCGCGTATATAGGGGGAGGGTCACGGGGTCATGACCCCCCCCCATGCACCACTTTTCCTTCTTTTCACGTATCAAACAGTTGAATAAACCTCTTCGAAAGTCGAGATGGAACTATACTAATTTAAGTTATTTAAATAAAAGTTTCTGAGCCACCTATGTGGAAATAAAGGTGGGTAAATATGAATCTTGAATTTTTAATTTTTCGCATTACCAATACCATTTTCTGGCCATAGAACGAGGTGTTAATTAGGATTCTGCTGTGATTTTATAGATCTGACTCTCATAAAATCAAGGACTAATCAAACATTATTAAAAAAAAAAAAAAAAAAAAAACGTTTAGGTATATTTTCAGGATCAATAATTTATTTCATTTACAAACTTAATTAAAACGTTATATTACTTGTTGTATACATTTCAGAATGTTGCATTCAATTTTGGTTAATTGCATACGTAAAATTTGATTTTCCACTTAAAAATAGTTGATGCAAGTTCATCAAAGAGTAATTCATCCCTTTTCATCTTTCGATAAAACTGTCAGAACTTTCATTTTAAGCTTTATTGGATCTTTCTATATGAAACAGCTTTCCTGCATATTATGTATATGTATGTATGTGAAATGAATCATCCGGAATCCTTGACCGAGCGTTCGATAAAGTCCAACGCTACATCTTAAAATTTCTATTCAGTTTCTCATGATTTCTTAATAAATTCTCAAAGTCAGTTTTATTCTTTTCAAAAATTTCAACATAACGAGAACTTTCATTCGGACCAGATGTTCTAAATAAATCCTTTTTATATATACACTTGTTGGCAAAGGATTATCCCACTCATTTCAGTATTTTATTCATAAACCAACCAAGCCTGCTCTATGTGCACTTGGTTCCTTTAAGTCGATGCTAATTTCTTTTCGAAATCAGTGAAACGTCTGATACCATGGTGAAAAAGTGTATTTTCTGGACAAACATCATTTTGTCATATAATCTGTAAGGAGTTAGAAATAAGGAGCAATGTAATTGGGTATTATGATGAAAAAAAAAAAAAAAAGAAAAGGCGAAAGTAGGTCGTGCACAAAATTTTCTTGTAAAAAAAAAGGTGAAACTATATTTCTGATTTTTGCCGCGCTTTAGTATGGTTGGTTATGTAGGTGGTAATTTTCTCTATAAGTATTTACTCAGCGGTAATTTCAGGTAAAAGTTTTTTAAGTAAACTTTTAAACTTTATTCTGGAATTTTATCCGTCGAATAAGAGAACACCCCTGTGAGCGCACGTTTCAGTTTATTAGAAAAAGGGAAAAGAAAACTGAGTACCTGAAGATCCGGTAACGTCTTATTATAATGGATATCTTCTTGAAAGGATAAATAGACTAAGTGGGGGATATAGTGCTATTTGAGTCAAAAGTAATTGAATTGGATTTCTAAATCGTCGTATTAGAGTGGCGGTTCATTATAATTTTATTTTTTGTGAAGTACAGTAAGCAAATTCTTACCATAGAAACACTTTGGAGGCTGATAAAGATGAACTTCATATATTTTGCTGTCAGTATTATGTTCTCTGCCATGTTAGGCAAAGTAATAGTTAAAGTCTAGGGAAACATGTCTCTATATTTCTGGCAGATGTACATAATATATACATACTTATACTTATACTCTTGCTAAGGGAAGAATAAAAAAAAATATTATTAACAAAAATGGTTAAGGACTTAGATCGAGAGATAAGTACAATTTGGACGACATAATGGTCAAGAAATGAAATTAAAAGTGCCTGCATTATGGACATTAAGGTAGGGGAGCAGGTAAAGAAATTTGTTGGAAAAAACTTTGGAGGTCATGATAAGATCAGATAAGAAAATAGGAAAATTTTGCAAATTCTCTAGGAAATTTCTATTTAAAACAAAAATGAATTTTTCTTAATTTTTATTTAAAAAACTTCATTTTGGATTTTAGTACCTAATGCTTTTAGTTATTATTTTTCAGGACTTCAAAATGAATTCTCAATGTATAAGTTTTTTATTTTAATTTTTTGTTTTATATTAAAAAGACAGAATTCTCTAAAATAAGCGCGCAAGGCAACATAAATAATAATTTGACTTGAATGAAACATGACAAACTTTAAGAAGCGCTCAGAAGTTTTTAATTCGAGAAAGTCAAAATTAGCGTTTTATAAATATAAGGAAAGCCCAGGCTCTGACTGTAACGCGGACGAATACCAGCAGACTTTTTTTTTTTTTTTATAAATTTAAGTAATAACCACTAAAAATATATAGATCTAAGCAGGTTTTTTTTATAACTGGAATATTCGCAACTCTGATGAAAGGTGGACGAACAGTACATAAGTTTACCTAAACAGATCCAAACCAACACGATTAACGTGCACTTGTTGTCAGACTAGCGAACACGGTGGTACGGGAAGGTATGCGTGCGTTTGCTAATTCTCGGGCCAGCACGATTAACGTGCGCGTATTGCCGTTGAATTAGGCAACACGACTTGCGAAAAGGTCTGGTCGAGCTGCTGGTAGGCAACTGACCAATCCATCAGGGCTGACTGACTTATAGCTAGTCTTCTGGTAGTCCACTAGTGGGGGCTTACTTTGGAGTTAACTTCTCGATGTCGAATATTTTGCGTGATCGGTGGTTTTGATTTCGGCTTGTGTCCACTTGGACGCTCGGTGATCAACTGAGTGATCTCCTTACTGGCGGCCGGATATTTATAGGTAGTCTGGCTGCTGGTGTCGGGTGTAGAATGTTTGCTTCTACTATCACGCCACCAGCACGGGACACTACTGAGCTGCTGATCAGTAGTGTACTCTTTTCTCGGCGGCCGGCTTACTTTGTTGCGGCTGCTGCTACATGATTCATTTTTGCTGGTGTCTAGCTGGAATGTATGTAACTTCGTTACAATTTCCAGTTCAGCTTCTCGATACCTCCGCCTTAATTCCCCTGAAGTTGAAGTTTTGAGACAGGCAGCCCTTATCATCATTGATAAAATAACAATACTTTCAAAGCACAGATTCAGATGCAACAACAAACTTCTGCAAGAAATTTCCGCAAATGAGCTGCCATTTACGAGGGAAAGTGATAGTTGTGGAACTCTACACCAGTTGTTCCCAAAGGAACGGAAGTGGACATTATCGAAAGAAGCATTAAATCGAGTAGATTGTGGCAGCATTTCCCGACACCATCACTCACAACAAAAATGCGTAGCGAGGGGTGTCAGGATGAGCACAACAATTGGCTCTTAGATGCTTAAAAATGGGAACTATTCACCAATTCGTGGACTAAACTGTGACGACATAATCGAAATCCATCAAGCTATGATTAATGCCAGTAATCTTATTGCATTGATCTACGGAGACAACCTTATCAAACGCTGGAAATGGAAATGAACAGTGTAATTATTCCTATGATGCCAGAGGGGAATGAGAATTTTCGTTTTCCCCGAATAAAACTCCCTATCTCTCAATTTCGTGATTCTTTAACAAGTGTCGCAATATTGAATGACGGCTAACTCTGTGTGGGAAGGTCGTAGAGCATTGGGGTGTTTTCCTACGGAATTAGAGTCTAGATTACAAAAATATAGATGAACATGGTTGGTATCAAATTAAAGAGGGAGGAGCGAATAATTGAGTGATGTAGTTTGTTTTTGATCATTTTAACGTCATAACTGACTTTTAACCGCCGAAAGAAAGGTTTTTTGCACTTGGGTCATATAAACCCCAGTTCTTATATTTTGCATATATTCTTCCGTTCATCCATTAGTACTCGGTTGTGAACTTTTTTCTTATTGAAAGTGAATTTCCACAACTTACCAGCTATTCATAATGATGAGTTGAAAATATATCCATTTTTGTAGTAAAAAACGGCCGATTTTTCATCTTAAGAAGGACTGATTAACTTTTTTCTAGTTATTTCAAAACCATTTATCGGACTCTAAAAATAATTACATATCTAATTAGGGGACAAATTTGAGATACGATTTCATCCTACATACAAGCTTTAACGTGCATATTTTTAGTGGGTACCTTGAGACACCAAAATCCATATTTCTCTGTAAGTATTTCATGGATTTCCATAATTTGTTTTTGTAAATATGGCCAGGATATGCGGAGAATCCATAATTTAATTTAAAAATTCCTAGGTACCTGCTACCTTAAAAAAACACAACAAGAACACTCAATACTGTCAATTGAGAAATATTCTTCTTACTTCGTCACAACTAACACAGCCGAGAGTTTTGTCGAGTGGAATAGAGAGTTTAGTAATTCTCAATGCAAATTCCCCGAATTACAGAATTCCGAGTGTAGAGTTAAGTGTGAAAAGAACTCTCATCTCCACATCTCCATAACTCTGCGTGTTAGTGAATCTGGGCCCAGGAGATCCCCAACCATCTACTATAGCGGAAATTCTATAGCCTCAGAAGATCCCAGCGATGCATTGCACTTTCCTGTAGATTTTCTTAATGAGCAAATGCCATCGGCCATACCATCACATGTGTTGCTGTTAAAGGAAGGTGTTGTCATAATGCTATTGGGAAACTTGAACCCAAAGAAAGGATTATGCAATGGCATACGTATGATTGACAGAGGACTTACTGAAATTGAATCAGGCAAGAGATTATTTCCGAATGTTATCTGGCTGAAATAGTTCTTATCCCACGAATCGATTTGGCTTCGTCAGACAGCACTTTGACATTCATCCTACGAGACGATGAATGACAATCTCCGATAAACATTCGACAACGAGAGCTGCTGACTGAAGGAAGAATCTTGACAAGAAATGTGGTTTTCATTAAATTCATATAAAAGATGTTGTCCCGGTCTAAGAACTTTAGCTAGTACAAAAATAATGGAATTGAAATTTTTTTTTTTTTTTAAGAAATTTGTGATAATTTAGTGTGTCAAATGTGTAACTACATATGTATTTGTTAAGTACAGTAAAATTTGGTATTTGATAAGAAGTTTAACAATATTAACATATTTGCGATAGTAGACATGTACCGAGCACTCCTACAGTTCAAAACTTATTTTTTCGATCTATATTGAAAGTCTCCTACATAAGAGAAAATCCTTATTCATTCTAGCATTTTAGAGTTATTTTATACAAATAGTAATTCCACCTGAATCGCTCAGGCAAGGATTTTCCCCATAATTAATCCTTTTATCCTTTAAATATAAAATATATGGTCGGACTCAGATGTTTTCAGGAACACATTCGATTGTTACACTCATGTTCATTTTATGCTTTTCTGTATTCACATAATTTTATTACGACTTTTCAAAAATTTGTATCTTTAAACATTTGCAAAGTAAAATTTATGTATTTGATCCCAAGTATCTATAAATAGTATATATATAGATGTGTGTGTATATAATTAAATTTCGTTTAGTCCAATTCTCTGTCTCACCCATCAGTTCCTTTCATTAATTAGCATGCAAGTTTTGTAGAAAATCCTCAAAGTTACGTCCATTTTCTACTTCACGTATACATTTCTATTGTAATTGGCTTAAATAACGAGAAATAAATGAACAGCAAAATTGGAATTACCTACCTGTTTCAGATAAATTCAAGTCCTCATAGGTAGGTGGGCAGTGCTCGATAGAAGATGAATTAAGAGGATGTGTCGCTGCTATAGCTTGCGTTGCAGATAGTATTGTCGCTGCGGTTATGTTTGAGATTCTATCAATAATTATGTTGCTGCTATTGCTGGTACTGATATTGGCAACAGTATTGGATGCTGTATTTGATACAGTTGATGTTGCCATAGTTCTAAGTCCAGGATGAATTGATATGTTACCGCCACCAGATGGAGGCGATGATGAATTTGATGCTACCAATGCTGCGGTCACAAGAATTGTAGTTGTGGAAGTTGGCAATTGCCTAGTACTTGTTATCATGATAACACCACAAAATTTTGGAGGTGCATCGATTTTATTGTGTTCCTTTTGATGATCCAATGTTGTTAATAAGTAGTCACAAATGGTTCTAAAAAAAGACAGAGTAGAGATGTTGTTATTACTTTTTGAGAGAATCTGTGCAATTTTAATTTTTCGCCTGCATTTTCTTAAATAAATTAGTATTTACAATTTTTCCTGTTATTTTTTAAATACGGTTTTTTTTTTACAAGTCAGGCATATATCAAAAATCCGTAAATTACTTGCAAGAAAGTTTATGATCAGATATGAAGAATATAAGATTTTCCTGGAAATAAATATAAAAGACAACTATGAAAAGATAGGATTAGGGAATTTTGAAGTATTTTGTGAAAAATACCCTTACAACATGAATCCAGGAATTTTTATTAAAAAAAAAAATTGTATGATTCAACACAATTCGGAAAAGACTTTTATAAAAAGAAAAAATTGAGAATAGAAGAAACTGGTAAGTCTGAAATCGTAATTGTTGGCACTATAGATATTTCGGAGGCCTTCGATTTGACTGAGGCTGACGTTTTCCTCTTTCAGTCCAGTCAAACTTTTTCCATCTGAATTACGAGTTTTCCTTTTGACCATTTAATTTAAGTAGTATTAAAAATAGAGATTACTCTTCAAGATTTTTACCGGGTAAACTTTTTTTCATTTCTTTTTTCATTTGTTTTTCAAGTCACTCAATTTCGCTATTTGGGACCTGTTGATGAGTCAAAACCAAGACTTGAAACTTGTCACCAAAAATATAATGGGTTGTGTGATGAAATAACAAATAAAAAATATTTTTTTAGCTTTTGTTATCTACCGGAGAATCCAAATAAATTCCTTCTTGAACAAATTTATGCAGTATTGTAGACGGCAGATGTAATTCCGTAGGTGTACCACAAAGTTCAGGTCTTTCTCCTATTCCCTTCCTTATTTCAAACTAACTAAGTCTCACTTTCAATCCTAGTCACAGTTTTGTACTCTTGATTATGTGTACTCGTTTGAATCTATAGTGTACTCTCTTGGACCACTGTAAATGTAATTAAGGTTCTTGCATTTTAAACTGCCATTACCTGTTAAAAAAAGATCCAATATACTTGGTAACTATGCTATGATATGTTGTGATAAATATTTTCAACACGAGTATTGGTTTCATTTTGAAAGCAAACATTCAAATTCTTTAAAAATTATACCACGGCAAGGCGCCATGCTATTGTGTGCCTCATGTTTATCCATTCTCCCACCTAATTAATATACACGTGTTTTCAATTATCTCAAATTTACCGTCTAGCGAATATTGACCTAACCTCAAAGCCTCTTAAACTATTTCTCTTGTGTATTTTGGAGGTAAATGCAAAACTGTCATCCTCTGTACAAATATTTATTCAAGAGTCGAAGCATAAACAAAACGAAGTTCTGAATGAAAAGATTTTGTGGTGATTGAGCACAATCACCTGTATCCAACGCTATTACGTATCATTGTGTGTTTATATTCTTTTCTTTTTCAGTCAAATTATGTATGTTCATGACAGGACTAATTTTATTACATTAAATCATGAATAGCCTAGCTGACTAAAGAATCTTCTTGATGCTCTGTTCATGACAGGACTAATTTTATTACATTAAATCATGAATAGCCTAGCTGACTAAAGAATCTTCTTGATGCTCTGTACTGAGAAAAATTGCATCCAAATTTTCGTGATTATCGATTGAACTCGGGAATATGGAGGCACGCTTCTTTTTTTATTTTATTTTTTTTTTATTTTGTTGATTAACGACTAACCACCTAGATGGTGACCATAATCCTAGTTTCATCCACTATCGGACAGGTATTGTAGATTTGTATCTCTTTTTACCCGGACAATTAATTTACCTGTTTGCACAAAAACTACAACTGAACGTGCTAGAGCAAGCTCAATACTAAATTGAGCAAGAACAAAGTTGTCCCAGAGTTCTTGTGAAAGTTTCGAGCAGGAATAGAAGTCTAGCAAAGACAAAAAGGTATTGTAGAATGCTTTGTTTGCTTTGCAACAATTTAAGCTTTGAATTGTCCAAAGTTTTTTTTGTGTGTTGTTGTTATTTTTCTTTTATTTTTCCAAGCAATTGCAATGGTCAAAATCTTTCAATGGAGAGTAGAAAATAGATGAAATCCTTTTGCCCAGCTTCATTTATTTCTATACTACTGAGTTTTGAGATTTAGAAACGCTCTGGGTTTAGCATTCTTTTTTGTTTTTCCAAAAATTATTTTAAGAAATTTTTAAAAGTTCTAAATGAATTTGATATGAATAGTTCGGGTTGTGTCGGTTATCCAAATAACATCTGAGGTTGAATTCAATGCGTTTAATGATGCTCAAAGTATTTTGAATGAAATTATCTTAACTTTTTATGTATTTATTTATTTTCCTGTGATTCTCCCTGATTTTGGGAATATGATTTTTTAAAAATGTGAAATTTTAGAGGATTTTGTATGCTTTTTTTCCGTCCGAAAATTAAAATGAAATTAAAAAGGTTAGGTATTTTTATTCCAAAATTTCTTTACCAAAATCCCATGTGAAAAATATCTGCTTGAACTAAAACTCATGTTTTTTTTTAAATTTTTGTTTTGGAGGTGGGTTTCAGATAGGGTTTCTAAAGTTGAAATTCTATGTTTATATCTACCCAAATTCTTTTAGAACGCGACCGCTGTTTTTTTGTTTGGATCTTTTGGACTAGGGTAAAGTACGGATAGTTGCCAACGTTTTAAGAGCCCACTTCCCAATTCGTTATATATTTTTATATGTAAACAATTATATGTCCATACAATACTGTTATCTTTTATCTTTATTATATTTGACATTCACTTCGCTAATCTCATTAGTTAATGAAACAGAACAAGAATGAGAAAGATCTAAATTTGACCATCTATCCCGCTGAGGTGGGTTAGATGCCTTAAAATGAACGGAATGCCCTAACGGAAAATGAATGAAATTGGTATCAATTTATTAAAAAAAAAAAAACTCAATTTAAAATCTAGCAAAATTAACAAAAATAGATTTAACAGAAATATGTTATTTAAAAAATTAGTATTTAACAATAAATATAGTTCTTATAAATATAGTCTCATAAACAAAAATAATCAAAGTATATCATGATGTAGTATAGCTTGTTGTAATATAAATATTAAAATATATATTTAAAAAAAAACTAGTAAAATATATACATTGCGACCCAGTGGGCGTCTATCCTCTATAGGCGTGTATCCGGCACCCAACTCAGGGCAACTATCCTTTTTGGTACGGATAGATGCCTTCTCACATTTTTATTAAAACTGTCACAAAGAGAGGTTAGAAAACAATTGAATAGAATACATATATTTGTTACATAATTCACGTAAGATACTTTTGATTGCTTGTCACGCTTCTTCTCAAACAATAGTAGATTCGAGTATGAAAAAAATTTTGAGGTGAAATTTCACGCATTAATATCTTTAGGCGATCACAATTTGTAGCGCGTCAACTTTCACTGGCTGTCCCTTCTTAACTGAGTTAGTTGAGAGACTGATGATGTAAGCAAAGATCTGAGTACCGGGGCATCTATCCTTACTTTACCCTATTTTGTTGTAAAGCCATAAACATTTTTTCGTAAACCAAAGCCTGTGGTGGGGGCCGTATACTAAAAATACCCTGTACAAAAGACTTCTCTCCAAAGTTCCATGAATATTATAGAAATTGATTTTTTTTTGTAATTCTTTTTTACCAGAATACTGAGTTTTCAATATCCTATGGTATCGTGATCGAATATACTCTACACGATGTATTATAAAATATTACGTAAGGTAAAAAAAAAATAGCACGATAAGAGTTAAAGATAGTCAACAATAATGTCACCATGTAAAGCGTACTTGATATTAATCTTTCATTCCAAATGCCTTTACTACACTCAAAATGTTCTTCGCACCATCTGCCTATAATCTCATCCATCCAACTGTTTGCCTTTCCAAACATTCACCCAATCTTCTTACTGTAGCAATTATCGCAAGTTAAGACTATCTATCTTAAAATTCTGCAAATATCTTGGCCCCGTCCTAAAGGTTTCAGCTTTTGAGGGAGGTTCGTGCGGACATAATACGGATTTTAGCATACGCGTCTAGTTTGTGTATTAAACACATACCCAGTTAGGATTTGTATACATATTCTGAAATTTTTCCCAATACACGTATTCGCACGTCTAGACATATTTTTCTAATTTATAAAAGAGATTTATAAATTTAAATATTCTAATTTTTCATCATTAGAAATTCGAATCGAAGAATCCAATGAGTCAACAAAATTTTCCAAAAACGTCTAAACACGAAATCTCTCAAATATTGCAATCTTCGAAAAATTTAACTAAAACTTTCCGAAAATTCGATCCTATTCCAACTTGCAAATATTTGACGATTTCAAATCTGCGAATAGGACGAAAATTCAAATTTTTCATTTTCGAATTTCGAAAATCAGAAATGTTCGAAAATTTAAAGCAGAATAATTTATTGCATCATCATACATTTTATAACTAGGTACTCACATATACATATGTACTTTTGATAAATTATTTAAGCTTACCATAAGCAATTTTCATAAGTAGTGCAAACATCGAGGTGGGATGAAATTTAATCCTTTTGAAAAGAAAATTTCAATTTTCTAGAGCGCCACAAGTCTTGCTTCTATACAATATAATTTCTTTGATCCCCTCTAATGCAGCAACACTATTTCCTCATCCAAGCTTTATCTATTAACACTTTTGCTCAATGCTTCTGTGCTTAGTTGTTTTGCTACTGTGATACATAGATATTAAAACTGGCAGCTTCTTTCTAATTATTCTGTTCATTCTAAAAGGAGTGCAACCGGGGGCAAAGCTACAGAGGGTTAAAGAGAGTGTATATACATATGTAGTACATCATATGAAGCACAAATTTTCCGTGGGTATTGTTTAACTGGAGTTGGCAAACAATGGCTCAACATATTATCTACCATTCGTACATGCAAATGATGGTAAAATGAAGAAAGATGGTTTATGTATGTATAAATGTATGTAACACCATCGTGTGATTTTACTTTTTTGCTAGGTTTTTTTTTTTTTTTGCAGAGATGAAAGTGGGCCAAAGTGAGCTTTTATTTCACTCCTTAGAGAAAAGTTCTTCATTAGCTGTGAAAATATTTGCATTTTTCTGGAGTTTTTTTTTTAAGAGAAATTTTTTTTCGGACCTGTTTAGCTTTTTATGAGCAAATTCGTTGTCTTCTACCTTTAGATTTTATATGATTTTACAATGATTTTAAGTAGATCTTAATACATATACATGATGACATGAAGTTGATGTGCTTTCAGTAATTTGCGCCCTATACCTTATTAAGACAAGTTCATAATTAATTAAATTGGAACAAAAAATGTTTACTTTGATGAACATTAATTAAAAATACTTCTAAGTGAATTAAGTCGGAGTCTTATTTGCAAGTTGTTGCTAATTTTATGAAATCTTTAAATATTGAAATTGTATGAAATGTGAGAATAATATATTTATTTATTTTTATAGATAAGCGGAAAAATGGGCTAATTAACAGATAATATGGTAGAAATACTATTTTGATTCGTCCCTAATTATAGGGGAAATAATCAGCATTATATGAGGGTGAATCAAATATAAACGAGACTTTTGGCCCTGAGAGCGCAATATTAAAGCGTGAGGTTTCTTGCTTTGTGAGGTGTTGTGTGGGGAGAGAGGGAGAGGCATGTGAGCGACCTCGCTCGTTCTCGCTAGTATCCATCGTAAGATGTCTGAGCAGGAGGTTCCCTCGTCAATTGCGCTGCGTATTATTATTAAGTTTCTTGCCACGGAAAGTGTAAAATCAGCAGAAATTTTGAGGAGATTGACTGCACAGTTCAAGGTTGAGACGTTTTTCACGAGCTAGAGTGTTTGCATAGCATAAACAATTTGTGGGGGGTCGTGAGAACGTTGAAAACGAGAGACATGATCGCCGACCCCGCACGAGTATCACCAACGACAATATCGTTCGTGTAAAACAACCTCTTGAGGGTGACAGGCATCGACCACCAATGAGATTGCATCTGAGGTTGGTATAAGTTATGGGAGCACGTTCTCCATAATTACAGAGGAGCTAGGCTTTCGTAAGGTGTGCGCCTCGCCTTTTGACATCTGAGCAAAAATTGCGTCGTCTACATGTGTGTGAGCGTCTCCTAGCGAAATTTCAGGAAGAAGGTGACTCGTCTCTTTCTCACGTTATCATCTGCGATGAAACGTGGGTGCACCACTATACCGCAGAGTCGAAACAAGCCAGCAAGGAGTGAAGACTGCAAGCGAAACCTGGGTTTTGACTACAGGACAATGCGGTCTATTTATTATTGCGACATTTTAAGTGAGGTTAGAGTAGAATATCGCCGCAAATGACGTGACCTATCGATGAGAGAAGTAAAATTTCTTCATGATAATGTTCGTCCCCATACAGCCATCCTGACCAGAGAAAAATCGTAGCGATTGGACTGGGAGATACTTGAACACCGTCCCTACAGTCCTTTCAAGGAAGCCCTAGGGGGGGGGGCGAAGATTCAGCAACGATGAGGAGGTTGAGGCTTACGTGTGCAATTGGCTGGAGGCACGACCGACTTCTTTCTACGAGGAGGGCATATCAAAATTGCCTATACGCTGGGAAAAATGTGTTTCTAAATCAGGAGATTATATAGAAAAATAATCTGTTATTCTTTTTCCTTCAAGTTCAAATAACACTATTAAAATAAAAAAGTCTGGTTTATATTTGATTCACCCCCGTACCTTATAAATAAAAAATATGATTTATGTATGTATAATAAGGATATCTCAAAACTTATCATTATTCCTAATTTTCTTTGAGTTGATGGTACTTGATGCTATTTATTTCCACTGTAATCATATAATAACCAACACAGCTTTATGATAAAATGATCAACTTCCATTAACTTGGTTGAATTTACATCTCTTGTTTTTAACGCAATGGAAAATGGAAACCAAGTTGACTATTTATTTACTGACTTTCAAATATTAGGTGTCTAAGAGCATACTCCTCAATCTCCTTGATAAAAACAAAAAACGATTAACGGCCCAAGAAAAGATTCTTGTGGAACATCAGTTAGTCAGTTGAAATAATTATATGAAATGGCATCAGTGAAATCTCCTTTTATTCACGGTTCTTCAGGTAAGAATGTATCGTACTCAACTGAACTTTCGGTAGATCACATATTGGTTAGGGTAACACTATGTATGGTCAATAGTATACCTTAATTAGGCAGTAATCGAGACCAATGTCACACTAGCTTTAAAATGACCACACGTCCAATTGTCCACGCGTCGTGCTGAAAGTCTCGTTGTTGTCACACGAGCTTTAAAATGACCGCGCGTCATGATGAAAGACTCGTTGTTGTTACGCAAACGTAACTTTATTCGTACAACGGAAAATTATGTTGCTCTTTTCTATTAGCTATTTAACCGATTTTAACTTTTGATCAAAATGAATGTATTATTTTTATATTCTGTTGGATAACTATTAAAAAAGCAAAAAAAAAAAAACTTTTGGATGCATCCACTACATAACGGAAGGTAGTTCACCGGCCATTTCTGTTTGAAACATCCTCTAAATTTAAGGAATTTTCAGAAAAAAATATCAACTATTATGATCTTGTATATTTCGTTGCTAGTATCCCAAAATCTAGTCTCTGGCGTATCTCCTCTATCAACATCAATTTTCTTAATATAAAAGTTCTTCATCATATCAAAAACACTACGCTTCTAATTTCAAATGACGCGCGATCATATGGCAGGTCGTGTAGCATTGCAGATGCCTAGCAGTAGTCCTCATGACTCTCTACAGTTCGCTCGTCATGAGGGGAGAACGCCAGACCAAATTGTTTCGTGCGATCACATCGCGGCCTTTTGGTCGCAGGATGCTCATGTGTATACAGCTCCATTATTTGTACATAAATAGGGTTTTTGTTTTTCATTGAATGCAACTTAATCAAGTCTTTCTTCTTCCTGTGCGTATCCTTGCCTCATTGTTTAGACAGAAATCCTTAGAAGGACTTTTCTTCTTCTTCCTATGCGTATCCTTGCCTCATTGTTTACAAAAAAATCCTTAGAAGGACTTTTCTGAAAACATTCTGAAGATTTTTTCTCCTATTTAAAACTTTATTTAAGTTCTTTCTTTATCTTTTTTTCATTATTCCGAAACCTTGATCGAGGCTGTCCTTTATTCTTTTCCCTTGATCTGTAGTCATAGTCGATGAAACTTCGATTATTTTTTTTTTTTTTAATATTATTAAGCCAAGCTCAGGGGATACCCTATGATGCAAAGCACAGCGTGGCAGGAAGGAGATAGGGAAAGGATTAAGGGATATGATGAGAGCGGCGGAGGTGTCGATGTATGTCGCCCTTAAACTTTTGCAGGTTGCATGCCGGAGGAAAGACAGAAGATGGTAGACTGTTCCACATTCGCACAGTTCGGGATAAGAAAGCATCACGGAATTTTAGTGTACGGCCGAAGGTAATTTGAAGGGTTAAAGGATGAGCGCGGGATGTAGCGCTAGTATTGCGTGCAGGAACTAGACCAATTTTATCGGTAGATGATGCCAGTAAGGGAAAAGTGAGTTGCTTTTAGTAGCTTAAGAAAAGTTTTGACTGAGGGGGTTATAATGGCTCATTAGATTTGGTTTGGAATAAGTTCGAATTGCTTCGGACATGATAAGAAACGTTGTACTGTTTGATATCTACTACCCCACACTGTCAAGTAATATTATATATCAATTATTAATTTCAACTTAACGGTAAAGTTCTCAATCTTGCAAAATCGAATACTAATAAGCGGTAAGCAATATGGTCTTGAAGATCTTTGTTGACCTATAAATTTACCATATATCCCAGCAATCATGTGCATAATATTCACACATATCATTTACCTTTATCACACATATGCCACATACATAATAAAGTGATTTTGTCCATAATCGGTCTCTTCGAGAATTGTTAAAGAAGTTCGCATGGCACATGAACGTATCACATATTCACCAAACTCACCTTGTGAGCAAAATTGCAGCATCTTGAAGCCTTCAGTTTAACCGAGAAAATCATGAATATGTGAAAATCTCGCCCTATCTAAGGCATATATGTATGCACGTGTATGCATTTACATAAGTTTAACAACATTTAAATTAAAATAGCTTTCCACAATATTCATCCATGATTCACCTGATACCGCCCCATATGGATTCTATGTGCGATTGATCACTTATTCATCGAGTAAACAGTTTTGAATGAAATCAATTTCCATGTCATGTCTGCCTATTTTCATTTGAAAATGCCTCAAAATTGTTGTTTTCATCGGTGATGCACAGCATTTCAGTTAATTGTAATTTTTTGATGATTGCTATCAAACATACGACAGTAGGTATATGAGGTTGAAGACAATTCGTTGAACTTTTTATGAATTGAATCAAGGGAACATACAAAATGAAAATGTTGATTTTATGGTGGTTTTTCTTGAATGTTGTTCAGTTGTGGTAATTTTCATGTTAATTAATTGTAGAATGAGAGAAAATTGAAAAAAAAAAAAAAACGAACAGTAATTCATTAATAATTATAAACTCCATTCTTATTTGGTTTTAAGTAAATTATTCAAAAGTGTTTGGGCGTATTTTCCTACTTGAGCTGCACCGACCCAATATTCAGTGAATTGTAGCTCGAATTTATTAGATTTTTGTTGTTGACCTTATAATGCCACTGTGAGCGAGGCTAATTTCTGTATATATACATAAAATGAAAATTAATTAGCCATAAACTAATAATAAATATCCGTTGCCTCATATTAATCCTTGAGAGTACATGAAAATCCTTCAAAATTACTGCTCGTAACAAAAACACAAAAGCAAAAGTTTTGTGTCTTTTTTTACACAGATAAATAATACAAGGAAAGTTTCCCTTTGAAAATTATTCCAAATCTTTGCTAGATGTTTCCCCGAAAAATCATAAAAATCAAGATTTTTTTTTTTTTTTGTATTGAAATCACCTCGAAATTGATCTTGATCTTGTTAGAGACTCTGTTCCGACTTAACTAAACACAAACATTTTGTTGGAATTTTAATGTTTACGGTCGTAAAAATGGAACCATGTTGCCGAATGGCAGACTTTTACGGCGAAATTTCATGATGAGCTTACGCAAATGAATTCGAAATGTTTAAATTAGAAACGGGAGAAAAATGGCTAACTGGAAGTTTTTTATTGTTTTTTTGGGTGTGTGTATATGTACATTCAAGGCAGCAATGTATTCAGTATTCCACTTTATTACAACACAAACTGTATACTCTAGTTGTATTGCAAATTTGACTGATTTTCGTGCAACTATATTGATTTTGACTAAACATTTTAACCTCCTGTAACATTACTACAAATAGTAATGGCACAAGTGACAAAGAAGTTTATGAATTTAAACCGCATGAAGCATAGGCTATGTAGTTTACACACAAAAGATATGCAAAGAAATTTACGAGAAATTTTTCAAATTTAAAAGATTATAAAAATCCCAGGAAATAATATTTCGTAAAAATATTTCAAAATCGAAAATCGGTGAATATCAAATTAAAATTTTAAAATTCCCGGAACACAAAATCTCGGAAAATAATTGAAATTCCGTAAATTTGGGTTGCGATTTTCCCAAAAAAACTCGAAGAAATAAATTTTGTATTTATTTTTAACCAGAATTTTTTCTGTTTTACTTTCCAGGATTTTGAAATTAAGATCTTGATATCTGGGATTCCGTATTTGTATCAAAAGTAATAAAATTTCCTCAATTTTTTTTTAAGTGTAGCGCAAAGCATTTTGCCGGATTACCAGTATTTTTTTAATCTTTGTACTCCTGTATCGAGATTCAGCTAATTATTTAGTATTTCATTTCACTCATTTCTTTCACTCACTTTTGAAAATAAAATGATTCCTTTAAAAAAGTGAAGTGAGTAGTTTCGAAAATTAATTTCGAATGTCAATGTCACATCTTTATGGCTTTTTTATGTATGAAAATGATCGCGGCTATGAACTATTTTTCTAAATATTTTATGCGGATAATAAGGAGGAATATAATAGGTATAACATATCGCAAGAATTTAAATTTCCGATTTTTGCTCCTGTGCACTGCCAATCTTCCCCTCTAATACATCATAACTTTATTTTAGTCCATCAATTAGATCTTTCTAGTATGCAAATGGCAAGTTACATTTTATTTGTGATAATTAATAACTGTATGTGCTTGGTATTTCCAAAAAAAAAATCGCTGCCCGATGATTTCACTCTCACTCACCGCAAAATTGAAGGTTTCACTCACCCGAGTGAGTGAATTTATTGTCAGAATCAAATATGCAGAAAAGTGACCACTTCACTAATTTTTTGACAATTTTGACTTAGCTGAATCTCGGTACTGGATTTTGTCTTGCGAGATTTGTATTTGCAAGACTTTAAGGATTTTAAAGTCCGGAATTTTAATACAATTCTGTTTTGTATTAATCAACATCTAAGAAATATAAGGTAAACAATTAATTTGATCAAAGTCTCGAAAGTCTTTAAATAACAAATTTCCAATAATTAAATCCCGGAATAGGTACAAAAACCTGAAATATACAGAAATTTCGTGCTTTTTCCTTTTTTAATTTTCGTGGGTTGTTTTTCAAAATTTGGGTTTTCCGGGGAGTTTTAATGATATTTTAATATACACATTTTGTACCCAACCCTTCTATGATATATATGTATGTAGATAGGTAGAAAGCTGAGTGCGTAAAATTTTAGAAGAAACTTAAACAACATTGCATTTCCGAAATTTTCAAATCCAACAAATCATCAAAAAAGTATTTCATTATTGTCATATTCGTGATATGTTATAATTTCAATTCCTCCCACCACCTATTTATCTCCTTGATTTTCCTTCATTCTGACTTTTCCCTATGCAAAAAATATTAAAACTGTGTAATGTAGTTTTTTCAGGGCAATAATATTGATAAAATTATGAGAAAATTTCTATTCGAAAATTGTCGAGAATTAAATTTCGAAACATGTAAAAATCAAATGAAAATAGGGAAATGACCGACAACAAGGACATTTGCCGTTTTATTTTCAGTTGTAGCAAACAGTTCTCAATCAATTGAAATTCTCGACTTTCGTGTGTAATTAATTCTAAAAGTTTTTCAATCATCGCCGCCGGCTTAAATGAATTCCAAAACCGGAAAAGCATTCAATAATTCGCTGAGATATCACTTCCTGGAATTAGAGAAGGATGTTAGTGCTTCTGCATGGTTAAAGGATGATGGTAGTTTGGTCCATTACGTTTTCAATAAGAGAAAATTAAAGAATCCGGAAAAAACGAGATTTCCGGCTATCAGATGTTCAAGTAGTAGAAAAAACAAACCTTATTTGTTATTTTTCATTTAATCATTCTTGAAGTTTTGTGTAAATTGCTGATACATGTTTCAGTTTGTCCGTCTCTTTATATAATTCATATCATTCATAATTTTATCTTATACAATACGCAAAAATTGTGCGTCAAACAATCTTTAGTAGAATCAAATAACATATAACTTAACTGTTATATGTTCTGTTAACTGTTATATGTTCTTTGGCAGAACCTACCACCTTTAAAGATCAAGTTGGGATTCACCTATAAAACTTTTTAATGTTTCATTTAATAACGAGGATTAGGGTATTGACTTGCTCAAAAAGTTGTTTGAACAAATAAAAAATTACTAGATCTAAACGCTTTTAATATTGAGCATTTCGGATAAAGGTTAGTTTGGGTAAAAGTGATGGCTCATAGGGCCCCGGGATCTGTCAAATCTCATAACGTATGTGTATCATATACGTGAAACCTTACCAATTTATTAACACTTAAAAAATAATGCTCGAACTTTGAATATGGTATTTTTTCTGAAGAATAAAACGCTGCCATTGTTTGTCGAAATTAAAAATTTTAAAAATGATACTCCATTGATCCAAATAATTTCTATGTACGTACATACATACTTATAACACCTTGCTTCCCTTCTCTTCGGTTTTTTAAAACATTATGAAGAGCTAATTGTTTCTAGGGTAAATATTATCTTGGAAAACAAAAACTTATTTCAGTAATGCTTAATATGGTTTTCAGCTGGATTAGGGTACCCACTACCCCGTAGATGCTTTTGCTGTACTTCTCGTTAACTCTCTGCATCTTTTTTTTTCTGCTCTGTTCTGCTCTGCATTTCTCGTGCTTCTCTTATTTGTACTCATTGCTCTCTCTCCTCCTCTCTCTCTTATATACCACTCCACAATTATCACTCTCTTTTTTTTTCTGTTTTTCTTGCTATACTTTTTGTCAGCTGCTTGTTTTAATTTACTCCACTCAAAATAACAACTAAGATAGGGCAAAGATAATTAGATTGCATAAACCACAAACTTAAAAGGCTCACCAAAGCAGTCGCACTCGATAGACAATACATACAAGCGAATCCGTAAATAAACATGGCTCCGGGAAATAACGCCCGAAAGAGATAGTGAAATAAAGCCCCAAAGTTCTATATAAATTTTAACGTGTCAAATGTGAAATAATGTCCAAAATTTTTGGGTGTTATTTCACACTTTTGGGTTTTATTTCACTTATCTGTTTGGGGTGTTATTTCATAATGATATAAAATCCAAAATTCGTAAATGAAATAAAGCCCAAGAAACAAAATTGATCCTGATGAAATAATACCCAAAATTCATTTCAGAAAATGAAGGAAATATTTCCCAACAATATGTGTAAAGAAGAACGCGTTGAGGGGGGGAGGGGTGCACGTGCACTTACGAATTTTGGATTTTATATCATTATGAACTATGAAATAACGCTCCAAACCGATAAGTGAAATAAAACCCAAAAGTGTGAAATAACACCCAACAATTTTGGACATTATTTCACATTTGACACATTAAAATTTATATGGAACTTTCGGGTCTTATCTATTTCACTTATCACTTTTGCGCGTTATTTCCCGGAGCCAATAAACATATATAACCCATACATATACGGCCGGCCTTAGGAGGAAAGTGCTGTAATAAACTTAGAAAAATGCAGAAAATAAATAAAATTAAAATTAAATTAAATTAAAATTAAAAAATAAATTTATGAACTAAAAAGAGAATTCCTTTAGCTAGTTGTAATCAGTCGTAAAGTACTTCTAAAGTACCAGTACCCGGACCTAGATTTAAGCTCGTGTAAATTATTTAAATACTCATTCTAATAATAGAGGCTTATGAGTAGTTACCGAGCTGAAGTACTTTGCGATATGGCGGCATTTCTGATTAGTACGCACATTGGTATTTATAGGCTACCTACTTAAGTTTATA
The DNA here is from genome assembly GCA_963924295.1 of Dioctria rufipes. Classification (NCBI taxonomy): domain Eukaryota; kingdom Metazoa; phylum Arthropoda; class Insecta; order Diptera; family Asilidae; genus Dioctria; species Dioctria rufipes. Next base: position 200,613,566 of record OZ002742.1, read on the forward strand.
TATGGGACTAATAAGTTCCAGTACCAGTACCTGTACTTGCAACTTCAAAAGTTTTTAAATACCATCGGCGCTTGTACTTGATATTTTTTTAAGTATCAATACCGGTACTTGTACTTGGGAGACCGGGGACAAAAGTAACATTTTGTTCATTAATCTCAGCTGTCAAGTAACTAATAAAGATGCAATTAAATAAATTATATATTCAGAAAGTTGACTCAAATTGATACAAATTGCACGTTTTTGAGTTTCTCAAATGTAGCTGTTGAAGAACTATAAGGGATTTTCGTAGACACGTCGATGTCGATTGATACTTTCACCTTACGGGGGGGGGGGGGGGGGGGGGGCTAGGACGAAAGTAAAATGTAGACAAACTTACCACTTTGTTTTAAGGAAATTTTATGAAAAATAAGTTTAATAACGACAAGAATCAACTTTAATTATATAAAAAAAATATATACATGTATATATAATTCTCTCTCTCTTTACTAAAATAAATTAAAAATTCTTTATTATTGTTAAACTAAAAAAACATAGTTCAAAGTTAGAGCAACAAAATATAATTCAATTATAATATCAGCTTTGACTCATTTTCAAGTATGTATTATAAATAAATACCTAATTATAAGAAATTACCAGCTTTACTTGTCTTCTAAACACCCCGAGATGTCGTGTTATTTTTGTCCGCGGTAGTGGTTTTTAAAATGAATATATTTTCCTAAAAAAAAACAGGAATAGTCGAAATAAAACATTAGAGAGTTACAAAACCACTATTCAGGAATGCGTAGGCAAAAAATGCAGTAATGTAATGCACCATGATCTTTTGATGAAAACCTCTTGTCGTTTTTGTTATTTTTCATTGTTAGGTATACACTTTTTTTTCCTTCTGCTAGAAAGTAAATGCGATGATTGTATAGCCTTTCTTGAATCGTATTATCCTCAAAAAAAATTCCGCACGAAAAATGTAATAAGTACGTAAAAACTGACCCCCCCCCCCCATTCCAATCCTCCACATATGATAGAATCGCTATAATTCTGTCTGTCCACCAAAATAGACTCATGAAATGGCCAATTGTTGTTACTGTTATTATGTTTTTGACACATGTTTCATAAGATTAAGTAAACTCGTGGCCTGGTCACGTGTACTATACACATGATAAATTATTCTGAAGAGATTTATCCTACAATTTAAACTAATTCTGGAAGAGTAATTTGATCCTGGCATCCTTTTCACGTCGAGACTTTTTGTTTGCAGTTCTTGTTTGAATTATTGTAACAGGAAAAGCATGCACACAATTAATAAGTATTTATGCTTGTAAGTTTTGCAGGAAAACTGAGATTATAAATTATGTAAATAGGTATATAGTACGTATGTGTGTGAGTGTTATGGAATATGTATGTATATAAATTCTAAAGTCCTTGCAGGCAGGAAGCAAATTAAATCACAGTAAAGATTTCTACGAATAAATGCATGTTCACTGTTTGAGCAATTGTTACTTTCCTTCAAGGATTTTCAAAAGTTTATTAAATTTTTCATGGAATTCAGTTTAAATGCAGAATGTATGTAGTTCAAGGAAAAACCTGAAGTACGCGTTTTGCTGTATTTTGTAATTACAAAAAAAATTACATATTGAGTTTATTTTCAAACGCATTTAATTTTGTGCCAGTTCCTTAAATCTTTAAATATAGAGATGTAGGAATTTTAACTTTCAGAAATATTGATGCGGTCCGGTCCTAGTATCTATGTATGTGGTTCAATGCATGCCTATCCGTTAGACAGTTCCAAACCACAGACGTACTATTTTCGTATATGCGGTAGCTTTCTCTATTACATATATGGCCCTATAAAAAGTTGCGAATGAGCAGGATATTGTCGTGCACTCATAAGTAAGGAATTCAAGGATATTAAATAAAACGGTAAACTCAATCTTAATACTTTTTCATGGATACAATTTATTTGTGGGGGCCCATTTCATCTTGGCTTTATTAAATTGTTATTACCCCACAGAAGATGTTGTTGAGTGCTTTTACATTAGTTGGATACATCCAGATGTTCCAGTACTCATATATCATTTTGGGTGTAATAAACAGGATTTAATGGTATATAAAAGAAATTTTCAGTTGACGACTAGGTATTAATAAGTGTTATTAACACATCGCACTCACAATATTTGTGTTAAGTTATGTTATTTTTTATTGATATTATGCCTTTTCCGTGTCATTGAAGGTGAACAGTTTTTTCTTTTTCTTTTTATTTTACAGTTTGTTGTTAAAATGTTACCATTGTGACTTATAATGCTGCGAAAAATAATAGGAGTACGTAAAAAATATAGTTATTGTTGATTTCAGAAAACTCGAGAATATTGTAGAATATTGGCCTAGTGAAAGAGTCCTGGTCGCCTATTGTGATATATTCACGAGTCAGTTTTTCTGTTTTTGGGATCGCTGACTCCAAGGTTTAATGCATAATTGGTTCCGGTTTATGTCTCTGCCAAAAAGACTAATTTACAACAACTTTTGTCGATTTTGAAAGCGAGTATTTTAGCCAGTTCTACACTACTCGCGAATAAAAATAGGAGCATCCAGTAAATCTTGAATAAAATAAGAAATGCTGTTTTTTTTTTATTATTAAAGTGAATTTAAGTTCAAAACCTTTTTAAAACAAGTTTATCAATAAATTTTAGTTGTTAACTGTATTGTGGACTTACAGTCCAGTCAATAGGGACTAAATATGTTACATAGTTCGGGCCCCGATGAAAAATCCAAGTTTTCACCCTTGGGGCGCCCGCGCAGTCCGCCATCTTAGATTAAAGGTACCAAAAATTGTTTTTTTTTTTCAAAATAATTCCTCAACGGTTGATCTTATGACAAAAGTGTAAAAATATAAATTTGAAGAAGACTAAATTTCCTAAATTTTTTCGATGAACACTTTTTTTGTAAGTCTGATGTGTAACGAGTTACAGTGGCGGAAACGTGAACATTCTTCAAAAAAAAATGTATACATAGAGTACCATTTATACAGGGTGTTTCGTCCATGGTGGTCCATAGGACAGGAGGTGATAGTAGTCACCTAGTCCTACAAAAAATTGCATAGAAGGGGAGGCCGGCTTCTCAACTGTTTTGGAGAGTTACAGGGTGATTAAGAAAATTTGTAAGTCTTCACAAAATACCCTGTATTTTAAAAAGTACAGAGTGTACGGTCACTTACAAGAGCTCATTGTATACAGAACGTCATCGCCTTTCCAACGAATATTCGACCATCCCCTTACTCCTCTCCCCTCAGAAGTTACGGCGGTCTAAACTAATATTAATAATAACTAATAAGGAAGCGGGGTATCGTGCAAATACAGTGTACGTGTTTAAGCAATTCAATTACTGTATGATCTAGGGTCGGGGAGGAGGAGGGGGGGGGGGGAAGAAATGACACAAACGTCAGTTTAACATTTCTGACATTTCATAATTTGAAAAAGAAGTTCTCGGATTTGAATTCGCGATATTTCAATAAATAAATAATTTAACAGGCTCTTTCCTTAATAGTCATGTGAAATAAGTGCAATATATTCTTTTGTGAACGATATTTTATGTAATAGAGACTCCGGAGTCTTAATTAACAGTAATGAAGTGCGCTCTGCTGTGCTGCAGTAACGAGCAGAATTATTGTCGTGGGAAAGCATTCTTCAAGTAACTTTATTAGCTTTACTAATTAATTATAGTGTTTCTAGCAAAAAAAAAGTGAAATCTTTATAAAAATAAACAGCCATGGCAAAAAATTTAACATTTTACCAATGCAGGTTTGTTTGTTTACAATGGAATTGTCATTGGTGGCTAAATTATACCAGTTATACAAAGGCAACGCCAAGAAATATTATCTGAAAATAAGGGGGAGCTAAAAAATTGTTTATTTTACATAGCAATTTGGATTATAAAAAATGTTCCCCTTCAAAATGTCAGGATTTCATTACTGCCATGACGAAACGAATACAAACACAGCACACTAATGCATTTCGCCGGTGGCTTACGTTTTCACCCGATATGCCGTTTTCTTATTAGTTATTTATTCAATGGTTTTCAGTCACTAAGGAAATAAATTATTTTTAGTTTAGACCGTCCTAACTCCTGAGGACAGAGGAGTTCGGGGCTGGTCGAGTAGCCGTTGGAAAAGCCATGAAATTCTGCATATAGTGAGCTCCGAGAGTGACCGTACACTCTGTACTTTTTAAAATACAGGGTATTTTGTGAAAGACTAGCAAAATTTCTTACTCACCCTGTAACTCCAAAACGGTTGAGATGCCGGCCTCTTTTTGCCATACAATTTTTTATATGACTAGGTGACTACTATTACCTCCTGTCCTATGGACCACAATGGACGAAACACCCTATATAAATGGTAGGGTGGGGTGGGGCTGGAAGTGCTCTATGCCATATACTTTTAGGTGAAGTTATATGATAATTTAAACATGCAATCTTTAGGGTTTCATATATCAATACAAAAAAAAAAAATATATATATATGAAATTTTTTATTATTTTACCTTATTTATTGATTAATTTACCCCACGGTAAAACAGCAACATATAGATCTTTAATTTCCTAAACCATGGTGAGCACATTCAGCAAGAAATTGAAATGTCTGTCTGGCGAAAATTACCCCACGCCAAGTGCATTCCTTGCATGTACGTTCTTTTTGGCACTTCTTACCCGTGACACTTTTTACCCCACCCAACTCTACTATATGTATATGTCGTGGACACTGGACGTAACTTAATTCTTCATGAAAAGTTTAGACACTTCATGAAATGTAGACAGATAGTGTGACAGTTTTCGCTTAATGAGTTTTTACATGAAGTGTCTGAAATTTTTAGTCACTTCATAAATTGCTACTAGCCTTTACGCGTCGATAGTGTAATACCACCCGACATAACCAAATACTAGGACAGGGAGATGAGTGGTGAAGGGGGAAGGTCGCACCCAGGCCTGCGACACACTCACACGAGGCGCGTGGGTGTGTTACACTGTCTGCCTACATTTCATGAAGTGCCTAGACTTTTCATGAAATGTTGAGTTACGTCAAGTGTCTACGCCATATACATGTTTTTGGAAAAATGTTCACGTTCCCGTCACTGTAACTCGTTACACATCAGACTTACAAAAAAAGTGTTTATACAAAAAATTTAAGTCTTCTTCAAATTTATATTTTTACATTTTTATCGTAGGATCAACCGTTTAAGAACTATTTTCAAAAAATCAAATTTTAGTACCTTTAATCCAAGATGGCGGGCGCCCCAGATGACTGACTATTCATATCAAAAAAAAAAAAAAAAAAAAAAAATGTAGAAAAATTGCAAGAAATCTAAATTTTTATAAGACTTCTGTCGACTGGGCTAGTCCATATAACCCGTACAAAGGCCAACACTTATTAGTTCTCTGTTTTTAATTGTGTCTACTTATAGTCGGCAGGAGTTGGTTTTTTTTAACATAGCGGTAGTTAAAAAAATCCAGAATCAAATGTCTGGACCTTATGAGTGTCGTCTTACTGATGTCAAATAAATATCAATTGTGGAAAGCGCCATCTATTGAAAAACATCTAAAGATACATGAAAACTTTGTATCAATTTTGAATAAATATTGCTTAGATAAAATCATAGGGTATACTAAGTTTGTAACGCATAGAAATAATGATGGTAGAACAAAAAGTTATTTTGATTTTTGCATGTCCGTCCGTCTGATCGTTCGCACGATATCTTGAGAACGCGTATACGTAGAGAGCTGATATTTTGCACACGGCCTTTAAAAAAAAAAAAGTAAATTCAAGTGCGAAAATGGGACAAATCGGGTAACTCCTTCGTAGGGTTGCCATACAAAAATTTCTTGATTCACTATATATTTGGACACTATCTAAGAACTCGTCGACGTACAGAGCTGAAATTTTGTACACGATATTTTCATGAAAATAGCAAGTAAAGTTTTAAAAATAGGATAAATATGATCCGTCATAAAAAAAAGTGGCGTCTGTGCTTATAAGGGTACTAATTTAACTTTTTGTTCCTCTCATTTATAGTTTTAATTTGTCACCAATTTTATGATTTTTAAAACAAGGGCTTGAATTAAGATACTAACAAAAATGTTATTTCTTTATTTCGATATTAATTGCGACAGTCGAAGTTAAATATCGCGCATAATACTTACTTCAGCACACACAATTGTAAAAACCTATTATTATAACCATGTAAGTCGATTTCACTATTTTTATTTCCACATGCAGCTTCTTTCAGGTCTGGAATGAGTTTTAAAAATATAAAAATCCATTTTCCTTGTAGCGCAAAAAAAAAAAAACGAAAAAAAAATATCTCATTTGACAAATAAACTTCGTCGTGTTATTTTAAAGAAATTTTGCATAATCACTGTTCAAAGAAATAAAAGTTCATGTCAGATGCATCCCCGGCTAATGTTCAAGTCTAACATTTTCATTGTATATATTCAATGGAATAAGGACGTAGGTTATGCAATCAAACCGGAAGATAGAGGAATAAATATTTGTTCACTGTGGAAAATCCACGACAATAGGAAAACATGTGGCTTATATGGAGAAATTTAAGACTATAGAAGTGCACAGATGATAGCAGTGGGTGAATGGTTCGTGGTGCAAAGAAGTTTTCAAAGAGTATTTATACTCCTGTCATTTTCATACCATTCTCCACCCATGGGCGGCAAACATATAAATCCGACGCAATTTTGTGTCCCAGTTAAATACAACCTCCACGACTATAAACACCGCTAGAAGTGGATTAAGATTTTTAAAAGAATAGATAGGACAGAATACTTGTGCAGAGTGCAATATAATTAGACTTAGATTAGTAATTATATGTTCTTAACCTTCTTTTATTTATGTCATTATATCTCATATGTACATACACATAAAAACGATAAGAATTGTATTTTGGTAGCCTTTGAATGTTAATTTTAGAAATCTCTGGGTATGATGTATTTAGATTGTGTCCTGTTCCTATACCATGTGCTTAAAATACTATCTTCTTCTTTTAGGATAAATAATAAATGATAGGTTATGGAAATTTTTGTAAGCCTGTGGCGGCACGGTCACAATTTTGTCACAGCATGTACCTGATTAATATGAAACGTTGTATTGTAGTGAGTGGTTTCCAAACGACAAAAAATACTTTGCGCGACGCGACGTAAGAGTATTTTGGTTAGAATTATGAAGTAGGCCTATTAACCCTTTATTACTACCCGGGGTCGAAAACGATCCCAAATATAATTCATTTGTGTTTTTCTCTTGAAAATTCTCATCGCTAATTGTTTTGAAAGCGTACTAAGGATAACTGAAGTTCATTCGGCGCCAATATAAAAAAATCGATTCTTTTTTTTTTTTTGAGAAATATAAAGGGGCTGGGGTTGTTTACGACCCCAGGATAGGAATAGCGCAATTGGAAAATTCCAGAATTTTTTTCAGGGCAAATTAACAGAACCCAATACGATGGCATATGTACCTACAATAACACTATTCTTAAATTATTAAAACTTTCATACTTAAAAAAACTTTTGAATTCCTTAGTAAAATCGGCTAATTTCACAGTGGGATCTTTCTCGACTCAAGGGTAGGAAAATCAGGGTTGAAACTATGGGTTGAGTTGTAAAGGAAAATGTTAGTTTGTAAGTTATTCTAGTTTATACAGGGTGTTTCCCACGGAAGGTCAATAGTTTTTCACAAAGCACACTGTATCTCAGAAACGACAGGACGTGCGGTCACAGTTAAGAGCTCATTGTATGCAGAACTTCATGGCCTTTCCAACGATTGCTCAACCAGCCCCATAACCCGCTCCCATCAAGAATTATGGTTGTCTAAACTAAAAACTTCGGATTTTCTTATCTTTTTCAAATTTAACCTCTTTATTTTTGTCAAAAAGGTCCTTTTTTTATAATAACTATAAACTGTAGACTCTCCTCTGTAAGTTGACCTATTACAACCTATGTGTTAACTGTAGCCGTTTAACAATTATTAACTCATAACCTATTCAGGTCACACCGAAATTAGACGATATTTTTTAAAATGACGTACTAAAGACACAAATTATCGTTGAGAATAGGTTTGAAAATAGGTTTGAGAATAGGTTTAGAGCTAATAACTCTTAAAGGGCTTTAGATAGCATATTGGGTGTAATAGATCATATTAAAGATTAGAGTCTACAGTTTACAGTTTTTATAAAAAAAAGTTATGTTAAGGACCTTTTTGCAAAAATAATACAGATCAAATTAAAAAAAAAAGGTAAAAAAATTCGAAATTTTTAGTTTATAAAGTGTTTTCCAATAAGAGGTGTTATTTTGATATTCAAAGACAAATGCCATTTTTTTTAGATAAATGATCGGATCTTTATTTAATTATAAAGAGGAAGGTATGCCGTTAATAATGGAAAATAACATCAGCCAAATGACCACCACAACCACGCCTACAGGACCATATTAAGTTAGAAGTCAGCCACAGCTGCCGTAGACACCCATATATTTTTCCAATTGTAGCACTGATATGGTTGCAACAGGAGAATCGCGAATTAAGCTCAAAACCCAGGCTCTTTGCAAAATCCACATAGGGAAGTCTGGTGTTATTTATAATTACTGGTGGTAAAATATCAGTATCAATGTCCTTTCTATAGGTCGCCAGACAATTTGATTTAACAGGATTTAATTCTAACCTATTTTGTACAGACCAATCATACACACGCTGGAGATCTTCATTCAGTCGGCATATGCAATCTTCTGTTAAGCCACTGAGATACATCTGCACGTCGTCAGCATACAGATGTATTGCAGCGTCATGAACTACGTCGGTCAGGTCATTTATATAAAGACTGAACAAGAGTGGGCCAAGTATTGATCCCTGGGGGACACCACTATATAAATTCGCCGAGTCAGAGAGGGAGCTCTGTACTTTTACAAGTTGAGTCCGTCCGCTTATGAAGCTCTTGAAGAGCTGAACAGCAGATGAAGAGAAAAAGAATCCTTGAGATAGCTTTTTCAGCAGCTTATCATGATTAATAGAATCAAATGCTTTGCTGAAATCGAGCAATACGAGAATTGTAAGATGGTCATTATCTAGAGCTTCGTGAACATCCGACGAAATTTTGATCATAGCAGTTAGACAATACTCTTTACAAATTCATGGGTGAAAATACAATTTTTGTGGATGAAAATGTATCACTGCGTCTCGGTAAGTTTCCTAAGTTATGGAAAGAGTCGTTTATTGTCCCAATTTTTAAGTCCGGTAAAAGGGAGCTTGTTACCAACTATCGTCCTATTGTTTTGTATTCTCAACCTGTTTGAAACTTCTTTATATGAATTCTTGTATTTTCATTGTAGTGGAGCTGTTAATCCTTATCAACATGGTTTTATGAAGGGAAGGTCAACAACAACAAATATATGCTACAGTTTTCATCTACCAGTATCGAATCGTTTAAGCGTTATTGCAAAACTCACTGTATTTATCTAGACTTCAGCAAGGCTTTTGACAGGCTTCCTCACTTTCTCTTGTTATTTAAATTGAGATCCTTAGGTTTTCCAATTTGATTATTTGTAGCTTAAAAATCGCAAACTTAGGATATAGTTCCTTTCTACTCTGTCTAAAGAATAATAACGGCTTACTCGGGTGTTCCACAAGGTAGCCACTTAGGGCCCCTTCTTTTCATATTATTCATAATTGATGTTTCCTATGTAGTTATCAAATCTGATTTACTAATTAACGCAGATGGTTTAAAACTATATAAAGCATTGTGAATCGCATTGTGATTGTCTCAAACTGCATGATGACCTGAACAGACTTTTTGAATGATTTACAATGGTTTCCATTTTTAAACGTTGATAAATGTAGGGTAACCATTTTCTCTCGTAAGTGAGTCCCTTCGAATTTTGTTTATGTTACAAATAGGTTGTTATTTTCGAAAGTTTAAAAAACATGTTTGACTTTCACATATATAACATTGTTAATAGGGCGACTCAATGTTAGGTTTTGTAAAGCGCTGGACAAAAGAACTAGATGATATCTTATATTACTAAAGCTCTTTTTACCATTCTTGTTAGACCAATTTTGGACTCTATCAGTATTGTCTAGTAGTCTCTTAGAAAAATCACTCCGATCATATTGAGAGTGTACAAAGGATATTCTTACTTTTTGTCCTAAGAGGTCTCGAATGGAGAGATAGAATTCATTTTCCTCCTTATAACGAAATATTAAATTTAATACACCTTCCTACACTAGAATCTCATAGGAAAAAATTTGTTATAAACTTTGTATTCCAACTTGTGAAGGGTGATATCATGATACTTGGGAAAAGTAATTACAATTCACGAGCTCGACACTTGCCATCTAATTATTTTATTTATTTGTCTTCCAATCACACCAACTATAGACACTTTGTGTCCATGTCTGTACTTTTAATTTGAATTTTGATTCAATTGATTTTCATAATTAAGAAAAAACTTTAATAATTGCTGATGCTATGATGTATATTATATTCAAGGATCACTGTAGCTAGAATTTTTAGACAAAAAAACAAAAAAAAAAAAAAAATTAAATACTAATCGCGACATAAGAAGAAATATATGTTATGAACACATACTTACAGTATATGTACATTAAATGAGTCCTACAGGAGATAACGAGCAAAATACGCACAGAAAAAATATGCAATAGATTTTACAAAAAATGTAACTAAATCGATTAAAATTGGAATTGATTTTCAGACTGTTACAGTGTAATAGATATTACTATATAAAGTATTACACTGTAATGAATTTTTCTATTACGTCTAATGACTTTTGTTGCAGTCTGGCAAAAAAATATATTACGGAAAAATAAAATATATTGCTTGGCTGTAATGAAAATAATAAATAAAATAAAATACACCAAAATATCTCTTTACAAATTTTATTACATATTTAGAATACAAAAAACCCTATCAATATTATGTAGCAAATGAGAAAATATTCTTGGGTAACTTGATTTTTGAAAAAATCAATTACGAATAAATTATCATTGATTTTGTCCGTCAGCCTGTATTAGTTGATGTGAACAAGTGACAGGTTAACTTCTAATGGAATCCTTGGTATCAAATCTATCAGAGTAAAATAACGTAAATTTTATGCAGCATGTGGAGCACAAAAATTTCGTATACAAAACGCACTCGAACTCAGTTGGCGTTGAGTCCACTTACACATAAATTGTCGCACGAATATTGATTTGCCCCATCTGCCAAATTTGCTATTTTGAGTTATGTACCTACAGTTCGTGAGATTATTACTGAAGTCGAATTAAATGCTATAATCAGCTCTTTTCTAACTTAAGTATGTGTTGAGATACAAAATTGTTATGTTTATCCCATGTCATATCTTACATTTTTGCATATGAGACAAAGAAATACTCAGGCCACGTTAATTCTCAAGAAACTTTTAAGATACCAACACCCAACACTACTAAAAATGTTCATCCTTTAAGCCCAACTTAGAAGGTAAATCTATTTCTGGTCCACAAAAATAGTACTAAAACCAAACAAAACTAGGCAGACTTTCACTACACCGTTCGGTTTCACTATTGTTTATTATTATTATTATAATGCCACTATACTAAGCTTTTTTTTTTCAATAACAAAATCACCAAAACAACATCCGAATTGTTTTCATAAAATCGCTCCTGATCAACTCATGCAACAATGTCGCATAGACAAATAGCAAGTCTGAAGAGCTATTTATTGAAACATTAGTAAAAATTACTGTTTTAATTGATTTCATTGTTTCATAATAGTAATAGAATTTATTACGGCGGCGCAGTAAAATTTGTGACCCAGTAATTTCGTGTAATGGATTTTACTATCACAACAATAAAATCTATTTTAGTGTCTGTAATAGAAACACACTTGTTAAAAATAATAAAATGTACTACCAATAATTTCTATTACATATTTAGTAAAATTTATTACAAAATTGGCAATTTTATTAAAAATGTAAGCTTCGAACTTTTTCACATTTTCATGCTTTTGTAAAATTTATTACACAGCAGCAATTGATGTTACTACGTTATTTCTCTGTATGTATAAAGAACCAGTATTACAATTCCTTTAAGTGCCTAATTTCTCTTATGAAATTGTGAACTCACATACGAGTAGGTGAATAAATTTATTCTCCGATGAAGATGAAAAGTGGGAGAACCTTTTATTAACGGAAAAAAGAAACCTCAATAACACTTGAATAGCATTTCACCTTAAATATTGTAAATTAGGCATATGAAATCAATCATGTAGAAATTGCATCGAATGTACTACAAGAAATTTTCTAACCTGTAGAACTTTATAAAGATAAAAAATATTCTGAATTTTGACGTTTTTATATTATTCTCTCAATCTTAATGTAAAGTTTGGAGTGTTCCAGAAATAAATTAATTTTTGAAATCTTCCAAGAAATACAAAAGTGCGTATTTCTTTTTTGTGTGGTACTTTGTCTGTAAAAACAGTCTTAGATCATCAATGTAATCTTAGAACCCAAAACTCATAATATTCGTATCTGAAGATAATTGCCAATATCAAATCCAGAATATTCTTACGCCATCGTTCACGAGCTCTTTTATAGCAGTTCTTAAACAGAAAATTCTGCAGAACACGTGATTGTCAAGCACGTGTTTTAAGTTATCCTATAATAATGGGCGACTACATATACATTCGTCCCGTAAGGATATAAGAAAATTCCACATAAAATGGGATTACGAAAAAATAAAATTACATCTTATCGGACATTATTTATTCAAAAAAAAAAAAAAAAAAAATATCATTCAAAGCCAGCAGCTAGCTGCCTAGAGAAACTTTGAGTTTCTTATTTCTTGCATTGAAACTTTTCATCATTTTCCATTTTGTGGATGGCATAAGTAAAGGTGATTCTAGGAGTATTCAAATAAGTGCTAACTTCAAGTTTATGAATTCATTGAGCATGATGCAGATAGTTATATCCTTAAAGTCTAGTGAAGGAGATAAATGAAACAAGAACTTAGAAGGACTTAGAGACAGGTGAAGTTTTCTCATCGGTCAGCAGCTCTAGGACTCGTGTATGTACATATGAACATACATCCGATTCTCCACTTGTTGCACAAAATCTGCTACTGGACGTAATTGGCTTGATTATATGACATGAAAGTTAGAGAAAAGTTTCTGTTTGTCGAGTAGGTATTAGTTTCTATATATAGTATACCATTTTCATATCTCATTCTATAGTTGCTGGTGTGTGGCTGAATGTGAAAGAAATTCATAGAAACTTTACGATTGCTTCTTAACAGATGAAGTTTCTAGACATATGAGTGTAATATTGAAATGGAATTTATTGCATGATTTTGCGAAAGGAAAGCTTAGATAATCTCTATTGGTAGTTATATGTGTTGCGTACAATGGCATTCAAAGTAATATTACTAATATGTTGTCATTGTTTTATTGAGACTTATGATTTATTATATAAAATTTGTAGACGTGATTGATTTCCATTTGTCGAAGTGACGAACTTCCATTTAATGTATACAGTCTCGTCAAATCAGTGTTAAAACACATGTAAATGGGTTCGCTCCTGTGGAATTGAGTTCATGAATTGAAGCAAAAGTAGCTGTCTATGTTAAGATTGAATTATGTATCGATTGTTAAGCCATGTAAAAATCTTCTACAAAATAAGTTTTTCATTTTAATTTCTACTCTATAAAACGAATTTTGAATACGAGAAACTTGTTACCATTTACAAATGGCATTATCCATATGGTTAAGGAATTTTCATATTTCCTGTTACTATTGAGATTTCTTTCGACGTGCAATATGTAAATCTTGCCACTCATCATTCACAATTTGTGTCGAATACAATTAATTTAATAAACATCTACCTTCAAGACGATCTTCATCTGTCTGTGAACGATGGCATCTACTAAGTTTTGTTTTACTCCATCTATCACTAAGTACCTATTTTTATACACAAGAGAGCTAGAGGAACTTAGGAGCTTCGAGGAAATTTTACAAAATCTAAAGCTCTACCGGAATTTGAACTCATGACCAAATCTTTACTTATTAGACTTGATGATCAATCACAGTAAGCCATCTCGATTCCTCAATCATTTTATAAAGAGCCTCAAATATGTATATGTATGATACTATTTATACGGTTCACACAATTCCCTATTGATAGTAACTTAAATGAGGTCTTTAAGGGCGGTATGCTAGAGCCAAGAAATTCGGTCAAGCAATTTTTCTACTTATACCTTAAAGAAAATCAGGTCAAGAAATTTTTGAAAATTTGGATTTGGCAATTGTGCGATATTGTTATGGTCGAAGATATACGAGGCAGCATGCTGCCTAATGTGGCTTCATCCCTAGGGCGATCCCACACGGCGACGGTACTGCCACGTTTGGACAGCTAGACATCCTAACCTAGTTGGGGTGGAGTCTTGAGGAAAAAGGTGAAGAAGAGCTTGTGCTGGAAAACAAAGTGAGCAGAAGCGATAGGTCAAAGGTAGTGAAAATCATAAAATCTGAGTGTCATCAATTACATGTAGGTATTCCGTTTCCATCAAAAGTAATGGGTGAATCTACAATATTCTTTCAGAAATTTAGTAACTTTGTGGTGAATAAAGACTTGGAGACATCGGCGTTTCCTAAATATGGATGATATCGATGATGTTCAACAAAATATAGTATCAAATCTTCCCTTGCTTTTTGCTAACGGATATCCTACTTTCATGGAAAAATTAACAGAACCAAAATTGGGAAATTCCGTTCCTGTTATAGTGCAATGTTCCCTAGGACACATAGATCTTCACGTGAAGGTATATTATAGTGAACCTGAATGGCGGCGATGGAGAAAGTAAAAAGGATTGTTTCGATTTGTTATGAGTCTGAAAAAAGGACACTCCTCTTGAGATTTTGTAAAGAACTAGCCACTTATGGGCATGCAACATTACGATTAATTAAAAGCTATTATTCAACAACTTCATTTTATGATAGCAGAAGTAGTAAACTACTGGTAACCTCCCGTAATGAGAATATGACATATGATCAGACACAAAAAAATCGAAAATGTCACGGTCTCAATCGACAGAACCACATCACATGATTGAGCCGGCATTGTTTTTATATACATATATCTTTGCGATAACTGTGATGCTGAACTTTACTTTTATGAGGTGATCACGGAACATGAAAGAACTTGTACAGCTGATGATGATGTTATTATTTGTGACTCTTCAATCCATCAGTTCCTCCACCACCACCACCACCATTAAAGCCTGAACCTACTTATAATAGCAGAAATTTTTTACAAATTCAAAAAGGTCCTACAATTGAAAATAAGCCAGATGATGATGATGATAATGAAGATGAGGCTACTAGCTAGAATCGACGAATAAAATTTCGAATCAAACAAACAAACAGCCTATTTCATTCTTCTATTCCTTCATATTTAGGAAGAAATTCAGAATATCGTAAATATGTTAGGAATAGAAATTAAGAATTATGAACAAATTAATTTAATTTGTTTTAACTTTTTAATTATTTGCACTTTTCTATGAACTAAAATGTACAAATCATAGAAAACTAGGGGTATTCATGCAATGTTGTATCAAAGAGTGTATCATTGTAAAAGATGTATTTGATTACAACCCAGTAAAGTTATACGAGGCCTCTACATATAAAATGCAATACAAGGGTCTTGTATTTTTACATTCACAAATTGACAGTGTAAACCGGGTTGTATAGTTGTACTTAGGAGGTCAGATTGAACGTCAAATGTCAGGGGGTTCAGCGGGGAGGGGGTATCCTAAGAAAATTTCCAGTGTGCCAAATGAATGATCCTTTTGAGGACTATCGACTGGTACACTTATATTTGTTCTAGGTGGTACTGGGTTGATTTAGCAGTGTGTTCAATTTACATCTATCCGCATCACGGTTTTCCCCCACAAAAAAAGGTATTGCAAATTTGTAATCAAAGAGCATGAAACATTCTTGAAAACTTAATAAAACATCACCGAAAAACAAATTGGTGTTATCGATTTTCTTTTTTGGCCCTATATTACTTAATAATAGTATTTGAAGTTCAGAAATTCGAACCTTTCTTGCGGGGTGAGGTGGGGACGGATCAAAAAACGAACTTGGGATTTGTCTTTAGTTCGACAAGACGATTAAATTTATCTAAAAAAAAGTTTCAATTGGGGGTATTTTGGGGTGCGTGGTTCTTACCCCACCCACTCAAACCCCAAATATGACATGTGGAGTGTCTAATAAAAGCCTGCCCTGAGCTCTATCGAATGGCGTTTTTCAATTTTCAATCCGGTATACTCCATAGTGTATTATTTCCACCCTCTAAAACTTGATTACATTTTAACTGAAAACAACTTTTTTTACTTTGTCGGACTCTGCATCATAACGGATGCCCCTAGAGAAAAATTTTTGCATTTAAATTAAAAGTAACAAAATTCTCTATCTATTAGAAGGTTTTTATTTTCAATTCGAGTTAATTCTACACTGAGCTCCCGAAGTTCAATGTTTTTCCTCATCTGGGTCCCATATACCCCATTACTACATATGAGTTATTTTTCCAATTTTTTATCCATCATAGGCATAAGTGTTCGATTACGAAACTTTTTCATCTTTACAGAAAAATTCCTCCGAACCACCGTTATTCCGTAAAGGTAAATTGTAAATTTTTACATTTTTTCACGGCAAAAAGCGCCAAAGATGGCCGTAAAAGGAGGTTGTTCTACTATTATTAACATTTCTCCTAAACTATTAGCCCGAGTCGAAAACTAATTGGAAATAAACATTCCCAACAAAACAGGCTTTATTTTATCCGCTGACATTATACTGAAAAAGTGTATAATTAAGTAGTAATAGTAGAAATAACAACTTGCGAAACAACCAAAACAGTCAGAAAATCCTATGAAAAACCGGCCTTTCCTTAATTTAAGACGTTCTTTTCATAAATAGTTGAGATACATACTTTAGTTTTTATCTCAGCTATTTTTAATCGAATCTTCACAATTCTTTTTTTTTATGATATGTATGAATCCTGGCAATTTCCAGGATTTTCTCAATTTTTCCGGGGCCGGGGAGAGCTCCTACGGGCCCATTTATCACCCTGTTCCCATAATTACATTTCGAAGGAAGCTAAAGGCTAAAATGTGTGCTCACTCTTTGTTGTAAATTCTTGTTGTTTTTTTTTACATCGGTTACACTTATACATTGAAGAGTGAATATCCCTTCTGAATAATGGTGGGCTGTAGCTTCTAAGACAACTTGTTATTGGCTAGCTCTATCTTAAACAGCAGTGGCGGATCATTGGTTGAGTTAGAACGATGGTCCTGTGGAGACCTACAAGCTGCCCGATTGATTGTGCTAAGTTTGTAACAGTTCTGTCTCCTTTTTAAGCGAATTACATACATATATGGGATGACTATAGAAATAAAAATTTGGAAAGGAAAAGTTACTTACATACGAATAGTTTGATTTGTTATTAATCTCGAGCACTATAGATGGATACACTTGGTGTTGTTTCGAAAGTGGATTTTGTAAAACAAATTTTCTATTCAGCAAAAAAAAAATTTTTTTTAAATAATTCTATGAGATGTCAAATCGCCACTCTAATTACAAGACGAATCGTTCTTTCCGTCAATTATTCTAATTACGTATTCCTATTCCGCAAATGATAAAAATTCCCAACAGAAATAAGCGCAATCGTACTTATTTCTCAAAGAAATATTGACATAAATGGATTTCTCGAAAAAGAATGACATCTATTTGGCAATCGAGAGCTACAGTTTCCTGTTTGTATTTATTTTCTCAAGAATACTACTTGAAGAATTCGGCACAGTAAAAATTTCCTTGAGCATTCCTTGACGACCTTTTCTTTAGTTTTTGTATACGAACAGGAATTCCTTGCCTCTAGCATACCGCCCTTTAGGCGGACCCTGTATTACCCTGTGTTATGCAATTCCGTATATGAATAAATAATAATAATAAAGAAAAAAACAAGTAAGAAACCTTAAATTGTTCTGAGACCAATGCGTATGATTACCTAGACGAATGCCAGTATGTAATTTCGTATGGTTTTTCGGGAAAAAGTTTGTACGAGTAGTAGTAAATTGCAAAAAAGATTTTAGAGGAGAGAAATTTAGATTTTATGATATCTAAATAACCGCGAAAAAATAACTGAAATTGCCAAACTCTACACAGTAAAAAATTTGCACAAAGCTTAGGTATTTTTCCCTAAAATGTAAGTAATATTCCCTGAAATCTATGGAATATTCCTTAAGATGTAAGAAACATTCCCTTAAATTTTAGGGAATAATCCCTAAATATTAAATAATATTCCCTACATTTTAGGGGAAAATACCTAAGCTTTGTGGCAACAATTTGTGCATTTTTTATAGTGTATCAAAAATTACATTACTTTACGTCTGGTCTTTAAATGCACTTGAATCACTTTTTATTTGGGTTAGTTTGCAGTCTTAGAATTGAAAAATAAATAATATAAATACCCATGAGTCCATATATATATATATTGCCTCTTATGTAGATATGTACATATGTACACCTATAAAACTGCTTTTCTAACTTAATCAGCCACTTCAATCTGTTTCCATTTGTTGTTAGCCGTCTCCCAAGTGAAATATGTCAAAACTTAATTACACACTCTAGACCTAGACTCTCGAAGAATGTTTTCTTCTTTATTCTGATACTGCATTTATCACATCTTCCCTATCATCTAGGTCAGGGGCAATGTTATTGCCTCGGTATAGATATTGAAAATTTCCTTGACTCTGACCTTGATGATGTCCGAGGAAAAATCCTTTTGTGCACATCCCTCTCAATAACACAAAAGCTGGAATATCTACTTTATCCATTACGGTTTAAAAGTGCTGTCTTCATTCTAAATATGTACATATGAGGTTTAGATATAACAATGGCAAGGTATGATGAGAACGAGAATTATTTAGTCGTCAACTAAAGAAGATTCTTAGGAATGAATGCATTGTTTTCCAGTATAGATCTTTTAGTACTTTAAATGAAAGTTAAGCTTGGGTCAAATATTTATGTATTTACGATTTGTGTTCTTTACAATTTTCGAAATAGAGATTAAGAAATATAAAGTTCCGTAAATATTTTTAATGTACATATGTTTAGGTACACAGTTTTATTTGAACAAAAGGAGGCCTCAATGGCTGTGGTGCTGAAAATGGGTCCTGTAAAGCAATTTTTCATCCTAGTCAAACGAAAACAGTGTGATTTTAGATTAGTACTTCTAATAATCCTTGATAATAAACACATCTATAATCACACTTTGATTTTCATTATATAAGGACACTCTCAGCACATTCAAAGCCATTTGCCTTTCATATATATAGGTATATATATACATATAAGTATAGTACCTACTTCAGACACCATTCATTACATAGAAGAGATTAAGTTGGATAAAAGTCCTAAGTCTTGACATTTTGAATTCTATTCGTAGTAGGGCTAAGGAAAAAGGAATTATCCTAAGAAACGTTGGCAATATTAATTATTTAGATGAGTTAATGCAGACGCACGTGAGATCAGAGTTAATGTCCTCACATATAGTTTATCAAAGGACGATTTATTTGATTAACATCAATTTGTATATATGACACTGATATGTGTTGAAGTAGTAAAATGAACTTCTAAAATAAATCTAACGTATTATGGAAGGCCTTTGTTCCATTCACGTGATTTTGTAAAAATAAAATTATGAGTTCCTGAAATTTAAATCAGAGTCATTGGTCTTACATATATGAATGACATTAGTTCTCTTACAGTAAAGCACCGAAAGGAGGAAGGGGGGGGGGGGGGGGGGGGGTCAACTATTAAGTGAAATATCAGCCGATTATCTAGATTATTGGTAGTCGCCGGTGGGAACTCAATCTAGGTTTATAAAAATATGTTACACCGTGTTATACATTATACACCACTGACTCACGCCGTAAATCGCAACGTCGTCTAATTTAAATTGAATCTATCTAATAATTTCTCATTTATTTGTCGTTAATTTGTCGTGAAAGAAATCTGAATGTTGTTCTATAAGTTGGCGTCAAAGTTTGCGCAGCACTTTACTGGGACTCGGTCAAAACTTATTGATTTGCAAAATATAAAAAATCTTTGAATTTGTCGCTATTTTGTGGTAAAAATTAAAAGATTGTTGTATCATTAAAAAAATATATATTTATTCGTGTAGCGGTGCTAAGTTGATGTTAAGTTAGCGTGGAAATTAGCTGAAGCTTGTTCAAAACTTATATGATTACAAAATATGATATTTGAAAATTTGTTGTTATTGAAAACAAAATTTTTGTCCATACAGTTAACGCGTCCGATAATATCTCTCTCTTCCTAGTTAAAAATTCTGTTGACGACTTTTCACAGAATTTCTAGTGTAAATTGAAATTTTTTAATTGGTTCTAATATTAAATTTCTGTATAAACACCAGAAGTTTTTTGAGAATTACATATGAGATTCTTTAATTATAAATATTTGGACCGTTATCTAAACTTATGGAACCTTGAATCTTACCTACATACTCAACCCTGTTGCATGGAATTGTAGCAAATTTCTTTCATATTATTATTTACTAAAAGTCGCTAGTGGGAGGATATAGAAAAGTCCATATACTCAATAGTCTAGAACAAATCTAAAAAAAAAAATGCATAATCCCGGCGAAAGGTTCTAGATTTCGTTGCCAACTCCCTTGCATTCACTGCTACTTGACTGAAAGTTCTATTTTAAAATAAAATTTTTAGTTTATACATATATTCCCATTTAATATTGAGACTATAGTTCAATTGTAGCAGCGAGCATTTTGGGATCGAGATCATACAAAGTGTTTAGGGGAGGAATTTTATGCTTGCTAGTAGTCTTCCAGCTTTTTCTACTAGCTAAAATTGTACGTTCTTAGAATAGGATTCTCTCTTAAAGCCTAGTACTAGTTCTTAAGCAGGTAAAATATAACAGCGGAGACTTAAAGAAAAGATATAGTAAGAAGAAGAAGAAGCATTTTGGAACTTTTTCGGAAATATAACGCGCGGTCATAATATTTCTAAAAACAGGTAGTTAAAATTATTTGGAAATATTAAAAATATAAAGAATAACATGTATAATGTATGCAATAATAAAATAACAAGGACATTGAAAATACGGCACGAGAAGAAATCCAATTCATCCGTACTTACAGCAAAGACCCACAAAGCTACTACAAAAATCCAGTCAATAAATTTATCAAATCTCACAACTCTGACAATAAATATTTTTAGCGCGCTAAAGAACGGTCCGGGCGGTTAAATTAAAGTTAACTTTTTTGGAGACTAAAGGCCAAATTTAGCGCGTTGTACTTATGTAGTACCACTCTCGCGAAAATTCAGGATAAATTGTTTCCTAAATTTTCATACAAAATTTAGATTAGCGCGGACCTTCGTACTAGGCTTTAGAGGGCTAAATTTTCATATATTTTTTCATTATTTATTTACTTTTTATTATATTTTTATTTTTTTTTAATTTTTAATTTAAAGAAAAAAGCATGCTGAAATTCGAACGCGTTAAAATTTTTTTAATTAAAAAAAAGAAATAAGCTTGCGCGTTACAGACAACAACAAAAAATTCTTATAACCAAACAGGACATGAAGAGATATAAGAAAGAATGAATTTGTTATCATCCAGGTACACGCACATACTTAGATATATGTATTAGGTTTACAGTTTCATTGCGTGCCATGGTATCTTTTAACTATTCTCTAATGTGATAACTGATTACCCGGCGCTACATACATATATGTAGTAGGGAATATTACCTGCTTGTCGTCGTTCAGTCGTCCAGTCCCTAGAACCGACTGATAATCGCTCGGTAATTATACGCCTCATTTGGAACATGATTTGTTTTGCTATAACCACCGCACACGACAAAAGAGCACTTTTAGATGAATGACAATTTGATTAGTCTACAAATTGCAATTATTGATTAAAGGTTTGTGGCAGTGCGGTGTCCCATGTGCCTGTTGTCCCGAAACAGATTTGATTTGAGGCTTTTAATACTCTGTTTGAGTTTCACAATTTATTGGCCTTGAACCTGCCGCGGTAATAATAATTCATAAAAAACTGTATACACGTGACGGTTGCTTGAAATATATATTTTGTTTTTCATTGATTAAAAATTGGGTCATATAAATAAATCATGAGTTCAACACTTTTTCCGAGCTCAGAAAATAAATTATGGTAAACAACATTATTGTTGTGGTATGTTCAATATAATTTTGAAATTTTATATATATTTCTATGGCTAATTAATAGCCATCAGTCATCTGGTACCTACATTATGTACATATTAACAGTACCTAGTGTTGTACTTTTAATTTGTTAATAATATTAGAAGTAAATTATTCTTAAACACAGCACAATACAACATTGAATTTTAGTTTATTCTACACTGTATTTTGGAAAGCAATTAATTATATAAGTCACTGGATCGTCAGTCCCCCACTCTCATCCGAATTGCAACAGATTGTATGCAATTAATTTTTCCAGGCTGCATATTTAATTAATATTTTCCTTTGCATCTAATATTCTCTTGATCTGTATGCAGAATTAAATACCTATATACATCATGAAAATAAGAAACCAGAGAATCCCAAAATAATTGGAAAGGTTATAAATTAGTGCAAAAATGTATGTAATTCAATAGATGCATTCATTTACCCGTTACCATCCAAATCCAGATCATTTAAAAGGATTACAAAAATGTGCTTATGATTTTCTAATGCAATTAAATAGGCTTAATCTCTGGAATCTAGTTTAGAATAATAGAGGTGGATATAGCACCTTCGTATATAGGTAAAAGTCCAAGCAGCAGTTTATGCAGAATATAAGGAGCACTTTAAAATCTTTCATAATTACATTTTTGATCCAAAAATAAGGAAGCAAGCTAATAATTTACAAAACAACATTTTGAGAACACACACGTCATATGGATGTCATATATTTTACAATTCTGACATCTGCTGTCATACTTATCATATTTTACTAGCTTGACCATTTTCCTAAGACCTATCCTCCCCTCGATCGATAATATCTATACTCGGTATCGTAACTACATAGCGCACTTAATTGGGCTTCAGCCGGTGATGTAGTGTAAATTTAAAAAGTAATTGGTTAGGAGTCTTCTTAGTCACACTAATAATGGTATTATTTTAGAACCATATGTCCGTTCTTCTGATTTAGTTCGAGGAATAATCTCATAATTTGTCATTTATTTCCTGTTTTTAAATTTTTGATTTTACGAAATATATAAATACATATATAAGTTTGACCGAGTACCGGCGAGTTGCTGGATACTAAATAAACGATACACAAACTTAAGGGGGTTACCAGTGAAATTATAAAAAAAAAAAAACATGAAAAGTTAGTACAACTTTGCATCAAATCTGTGCGTATTATCGTGCTCAAAACTACACATAATTAGACATAAAACATTAACTAAGGTAATGACATATCAAGAATAAAGATATCGGGGTTTTGTATATATGTCATTAACTTTAGTCTACAATTTATGAAATTTCCAGAGTTTGGTACATAATAACGTAATAATGGTACACATCAAGTAGATAAATTTGTATTTGAGTATGGAAGAGCTTGAGTTGGAAGAGGAAACGACGGAAACGTTTTGATTACTAATATATTTTCGTTTGTAAGTTGCTATTTTTATAGATATTTGAATTTAAAATTATGATATTATTGCAAAGAAAGGTCAATTTGTAACAAATGTCAAACTCTTTTCTGTTTATTTTGTTTACTATAATGATAAAGGAAAAGAAGTCAATAATGTGAACCATGGTGACGTCAAAATTTTTTGTTTTTATATATATTGCATACAATTTGGCGCTTTCAATTCATTTCGTCAGCGTCAGATGGAATGATGTTCTTTTTAAAAAGCTCTGCAGGCTGAAAGTGATTACATATATAGCTTTTTATGATAAAAGACGTGTACAATGTACAAGAATATCACAGCATCATATATTTAGCTTTGCATGGACATATAGTGGTTTATTTCAATTTTCAAATTGCATAATTTGCGTTTTATGTTCCACTGAGCTTTTGAAAACAGACTCTGTTTGTAAAGCGATCGGATCGTAGTAGGATTTTTTTAAATTAAAAAAACAGTAAAAAAAATATAATTTTAAGAGAGAATGCCGGTCTAAGAATGGACAACTTTAGCTATTTATAAGATAGTTCTCGATTATACAATTCTTTATCTCTTCTTATTGTACTCGATTTCTTCGTATTAGAAATATACGAAATTAATTAAATTTGTAAAACCTTCTACAGCGAACAAACAAGCGATAATTCTGTTTTTGTAGTGGGGGAAAGATCACTGTTATGTTTCTGTAGATAAATAGTTTTGGGGACGACAGCAAAATTCCTTTCGCTGTGCTAGTTCCGTATACCTAAATTGATAACTGAAAATTGCATTCACTCAATGTCCTAACTATATTTGTATACATAGACTTTGGTGGTGTTTCGATGCGCTTTTGCTCTTGGAACATAACGCATGCAATTAGCATTGTAATGAGACATTAATTACCTGCAAAGTGCCTGGACACAAACCTATATAACCTGTGTGCATATGTATGGAAGTATTCGTATACATTGCAGTTTCAGCATTTGCATTATTTCAATATGTTTGGTATTTCTGATGTACAATGAATAAATTTTGAAATTGCATTTACCCACAAAATCTATTTCATGCAAGATTTACTCTTTTTTCTCGAATTTCGTCAATTCTATTGCAGTTCACTTGATAAGAAATTTGACATTTATTTCCTTACATTATTTGTTTTTGTTTTTTTTTTTAACTAAAATTTTAGTGTAATTTTGTTAAATAAGTTATACTAAATTAGACCATGATTGGAAAGCTATATAGCCAAGCTTCAAATTATTGGGTGAGAATTTTTTAATGTGGACAAAGCATTTAAGCGTTAGGACGAGTTACATAATTAGAATATACAATTTTGCTCATATACATAGGACAAGATACTTTAGGTTATTAGTGAAAGATTTTTTTTATAGCGGTTAATTAGTTAAATGGATAGAAAAGTCTCCGTTTCTTGATCTGACCAATTTCAATTGAGTAATAGCCCAATGTTGAGCAGGAGTTCTTCAATTTGCACACTCTTTAGATTGTTGAAAAATAATAATAAATAAAACAGATGTGGATGCAGGCACTCAAGGTTTACCTTAAATAATACCAAGACGTGTTTAGAACTAATTAATGACATAAACCATCTTCTTCTATCTTTTTGTGTATTTTACTTCTACTTACAACAGCATAGAGTCTGATTCAAGGCTCTTTTTAGACATATACCATAGATTCTGTGGCGATTAATTAAAGAAGATAAAGTCGCCAGAAAGTGAAGTACGACACAAGGTTATACAGTATGAGGGGATGGATAAGATTGAAAATTATACTTTTTTTTGTTTTTTTTTTTTTAAATTTATCGTGGTGATGGGGGGGGGGATTCATTAAACAAACAAAAAATCCAGAAGAACATTATATCACAAAGAAAATCTTACTGAACAGGAAATTTTGTCTTGGGTATTTTCCTCCATAATAATGTTTTGCATGTTGTTAGTCCATGTTTTACGAATGTACATATATATGTATGTATATGTAATGCAACCAGGTCATGAACAAAAGTTTTCATACAAAAATAGATGCAACTAGAAAGCAGAAGACTTTCCATTGTTACCTGACGGTCAAGGTGGATTGCGCTATTTTATATATCTTCAAAAAAAAAAATAGCTTGTGGTTCTGTGGAGAAAAGATCGATTTGTAGAGGAGAGGGGGAGAGCTCATTAAGTAGGCGTGTTAAGGTGGAGATTAGATATCATAAGAAATAAATTGTGCTTTGTTGAAAATGAATTGTAGCTTGCTGGTTGAAACTCATATTCAACTTATATCCTTAACGAAATTACGTTAAGTTTGTTATCTATAATACCAACGGCATCTTTCTTAAAACTAATAGACATTTTACAAGAAACAAATTGGAGTGTTATGATATTAGGGAAGAAATCTTCCAATTATAGGGATTTCATGGTAAATGTATATTTGAGATGAACAGCTTCAGTTCCAGAAATTGTATTTATATGGTCAGCATAACTATCTAGTTTTCTAATCTGAAATGAGCTTAAAGGCGCTCAAAGAAATCATAATTCCGGCATACATTCCGAACCAAAATAGCAAAGGCCCGACAGGTTAACCTTGTGGAACACCGTAGTACGGTAGAATCAAATCAGTTGTTTTATGACTTTCGACGATAATGCTCAACTTAAGGAGAAATCAAATTAAATTTTTGTACTATATCTTCAGACTGAAGACATAGTTTAGTTCATGGCTACCATTCAGCCATGTGGGATATCGATCTGTGTGGGGATACCTCGATTCGGTCAGTTTCTATGTAGAGATGAGTCGAGAGATACTTGCCTTGTAGTATTCTCCAGTCAATGAATGGATAGGCAAGACGTCATCACAGTTGCCACCAAGTTCCAAGATATAATGTACAAAAAATAAAAAGCCTAAAATTACACCCCCATAAGGAGCTTAGTGGTCCGAAATCTCCACGCAGAATCTCGTTTGAGGAAGAGCTACCAAGTATTGCAGACTCATTAATTATATTTCTATTCAGCCTTAACTCCATTTTTATCGATGGGCTTCAGGAGTTCTATCAGTACTAATCAAAATTTTCCTAGGGGTGACTTCATTGTCTAAATTATCAATGAAGTCAGTCGCATTTATCATCAATAGATTTTGTTAATCGAATTCCTACAAATTCATATACAGGGTGTTTCATAATTGGTGCAACTATCTCAAGGTTTTGATAGAAAAGGTGGACACAAGCAAAAAATTATAAGGTGAAGGGGGTGGGGGAGTTGGACACATCGTTTCGGCGGTAGGAAGGTTGCTGGAATTGCATAATAATAGACGCGATTACCATCGTCAGTAGCAAAATTAATGTAATTATGAATTATAGAAACGGGAATATCTCAAAAACGGTTGCATTTAGGCAGGTATATGTGTTCAGTCAAATTTAAGGTAACATTCCGGGGTTTCTAAATATTGTAATAAAACTGTACAGTTATCATGCATTCTGGTGGGAAAATGGTTAAAATTTAAAAAAAATAGGATTTTTTCCCCAATGTTTTTACTTTGACGTCCTGCAAGTTCCAACGGAAGGTGACACGAAGACTGATTGGACATTCGTTGGAAAGCTGAGACGATTTGCTATCATCTGAGATGAATCCTACCCTGATAGGGTGTACATCTAGAAAGTTATGGGGTGCAAAGTTGAAGAAGTACTAACACACACACACACACACACACACACACACACACACACACACACACACACACACACACACACACACACACACACACACACCCACACACACACACACACATACACACACACACACACACACACACACACACACACACACGCACGCACACACACACTCCTTATAATATTTTGCTTGGCTTAACCTCAGCTATCAAACCCTTGAGCTGGGTGCACCAATTATGAAACACCCTGTTTATTTTTAAAATGGTTCTATCAAGGATGGGTGCATATAGCGTTGTATATTGTAAGTATTTTCCGATTTGAAAACTATACAACTTTCGACAATATAGTCGGATTATAATGCTTGAATAAAGTACGTTTTATTCGCAAGTAAATAATAATGTATGTACACGCTGAAATTAAAATGTTAAATGTTAAATTCTCGGTGAATATCAAGGATCCTTTCCGAATCTCTCTCGCTTGTAACTTGTAAAGTAAATAAACATGCAAGTGTGCAGCATGTAAAATTATTTTTGAGAATTATAAGCTCACCTTTAGCATTCTGGGAATTCCTTGTTCTATTCTATCCTTATTATAACATACTTTGGTGGAGCCTGTGTTGTTAAAATTCGAACTGAAGTCTTTGTTATCGTTGATGGGTTACAGAGATTTGCTTCCGCTGATTTACGTTTAAAGAGGAACTTTACGATTTTCTGTTTTGTTGCAGTGCAGCGGAGGGTGAATATAATCGACCAGAGGTAATCTGAAAGGTAATGTAATAAAAAAAAATTAAAATTTAATGATGAAAAATTATAAACAGAACATAATCGTTATACAAGCAAAAGATAAAATTATGACCTGAAATATATTATCCTGTTCGTTTTCCTTCAGTAGGATGATAAAAAACAATCAAACAAAAAATTGTTAATAACTGAGTTACTGATGATCATAAAGCATCATTTTATTAATGTTTGGAATGCAAGTATATTTTCTTTGTACCAGTGAATTTTAACTATAGAATTGGTTGACTATTTGTTTCTCCGCAGATTTTTTCTAGTGAAGTATGAAAAACTGCAATTTCATTATGAAGATATTTTTTTACATGAAACTATTTTTTTTATATTTTATATACTTATCTATGTCGAAAATCAATGATTGAGTTTTTCACAGAATTATTTTACAGTTATATTGCTTTCGTAATACCGCGTGTTTGTTCAAACACATGACAAATTTTCCTGATAAATATGTATATCTTTTGCAGGGTCGTTATCCAAAAATCAATGAATACCCAGCGTATACATTGACACTTGTAAACCAACCTATCTCTATTGCACGTAGTTTTTTAGACACATCTGAATTTTTCCTTATCATAATTTAATTCAGACAAAATTTCCATTACTGCGGGAAAAATGATTAGAAGAAAAGAGTCATCTATGCTGGCTTCTTCTTCTTCTCAATAGCTTCAAATCCTGATCTTTTAAGAGCACGGCGAGCAGTCCATTCACTGACCTTCACTCCTGTTCGATTCCTAAAGATTTTAACTGCCACGCTAGCAGAAGAGGCCTCACCAGATCCAATATATCGCCCTAGAGTCCTTACATCTTGCTTAGACAATAACTGTGGACGGCCACCTAGGAGCACTGGACACTCAATTGATGTAATTTTTCTAAGCTTTTGTACAGCTGACTGACTTATATTACACCTTTTTGCAATTTGACGGGTGGATAATCCTTCCTGAAGTAGCACTCTCACCTGTTTTTTCGTGTTTAAGGAAACCGGTTTCATCTTAGCAAATTTCATTAATTCTTGTTTTAAATTGCACTGAACTTAGCACAAATATACAACTAGCACCAAAGCGTCATGCAAGTATCAAAATGAAATAAGCACAAATGAATTTATTACCAGGAATTAAACACTTTAGTCTACCTGGAAAGGGTCGTGCAAAACTGAGTTTTTAGTCATTGTGCATTTCTGTATAACAAACCACGTCATGCAAATATAACTGTACTTATATTATTCCTTGGAAATAGTTGTTGAAATTCAGTGGAAATTTTTTCTATCAGCCTACTAAATTCCAAGAAAAAAATGAATAATTCAAAAAATATTCAGATGTGTGTTCAGTTTTGCTCGTCACTGTACATTTTTGGAAAATCAGTAAAATAAAGGTATGCTAAAAAATAAGATAGAAAGCACCGAACCTTGTGGTACTCCACCCAAACCACAATGGTAGTGCACCCCGATTGACTGCGAAAAGACCCATACTGGTTTATCTTTCATACATCTAAATCAAAGTAAATCATAAACCCATGACGTAATGTTAAATGAAGTGGAAAGTTATGTTAATATCATGATTGAATCAAAGCCTCCGCTGAAATTAAGCTAACAACTTTTCACTCTGATTTTGATTTTACTCTGTGATTTGCTGTTTCAATGTTTTGTGTGTTTTGAGTCAAAACTAGTAAGGGTGTAGAAGGCAGTCATTGTATAAAATGAAATAAATTATCTCTGTTTATATATTTCAAAACAATTTATTCTGCAGAACCTGAAAGAAAAGAATGAAAACTAAAAAAAAAAAATTCAAGCCATACAAAAAATGTCCTAGTTTTTATAATAAACATTTATAATTATACAACTGAATGAAGTTAGCAGCTTATAAGGACCTTTCATTTCCTACCCACCCGACAACCTCGCACCAAAACTATTTCACTCTTTTCACGCGGTCACGATTGACAACTATTCGAATGACTAGCATTTGACAATAATGCTGTCATCAGAGGATAATCACTCTTCAAATTTTGGCATGAAATTCCCTTAATTTTCGAACCACTTGTTGTGATAAGAGCCTTGTGAAACTTCAATGCACAAGTTTCGCAAGGCTCTTTTATAGAGGACCACTTAAACGCTCTTCTCACATTAAATTTCTATAAAGTGAAAATTTTTCCCAAATACTTAGGCGGTTCTACCCCTTATCCGAAGAGGAGTCGATTTGTAGGCCAAGTGCAGATGAAATCGATTTTTTATTTCTCTGTCAAAAGTTTCAAGGACAAACTCTTTTTACTACATATATTTGGTTCGTGCCATACCACGGTGGTGGAAATAGTAATCGAAAATCACTGGAAATACCATGAAGTGCAGAGTTTGCAATAGAAAAGGCTTGTGTTGTGTCCTTTTGCTTTAGCAGGTATAAATCTACGATGATTACAATGCATGCTAAAGTTATTTTCTACAGGACGATTTCATCTCAGTCTTTGCTGGAATGAATGAGAAATGTGCCAAAGTAAAAATCACTTTGCTTTTAAGGAGTCGCTGTTTTTTTTTTCTTTTGACTTGGTGGATGATTGAGAAAGGTTTGGTTTTATGAAATGAATTTAGAAAAAGCAGCTAAAATATTATAAGAAGAAAGAGATAATCTTCTTCAGACTTATTTTAGTTACTTTTCCGTTGAAATTAAATTCCTGTGCAGTCATGTGTATTCTAATATGCCATCTTCTTGGTCATCACTGATAGAATATTTCACTATTCTTTCTACAATGAATTTAGAATTCCAGATATATCGATCATATGTATAACTAACTATCATTGGCTTACGTTAAGCTTTTCAATCAATGTTGCTGATCAGATTCAGAGGAGTGATTTAATTACGAATATCATCTACATAAATTTGAATGGGTTTCTGTTAGATATTTTGAGGAATATATTCTATATTATACTTATACTGCATTCTATAGGGCGGCAACTTCAACTACTTCATCAACTGACATATATCTCATACTGGTGGCGGCATCTACAACCAAATCGCAATAGTGGGACTAAAAATTAAGAACTACGGACAAATCAAACGTTTGCTGCCTTGGATTTCTGTAGAAATACTCCAATTATGGATTGTGGGAACACTACTACCTCGAGGTAATTGAATGATGAACTAGTCAGCTTTACCCGAGTTTATGTAAACTGCCCTTAGCATCGCTACCAGATTGTGCCAGCAGATGAGACTATCAATAAACCCAGGTAAAACAGTGTTAGTTCCCTTCACTAGAAAAAGCAGCTCCCAGATTCCATCTCCTAAGTTCAAGAGAATTACAAGACAATATTCCAAAGGAGCAAGATATCTAGGAGTAATCCTAGACAGCAACCTTACCTGGAATACCCACCTTAAAATGATAACTAAGACAGCCATGTGGGTATTCAGCTCATGCCACAGGCTTTTCAGGAAAAACTGGGGTCTGATCCCCAAAATGATCTTATGGATCTTCTAGGCAAAATCAAACCCATACTTTCTTACGGAGTTTCTTCTGGTGGCCTAAAACGTTGCGGGCAACAACAAAGAAAACCCTTGATAAGGTGAAAAGGATGCCATGTTTAGGCACCACTGGCGCCTTCACATCGTGTCCTCAACGAGCACTTGAAACCATTTTTTGCTTATAGTCACTCTATCTTTTTATTCAGAAGGAAGCAGCGGCTAGTATGCTTCGAAAGAAAAAGCCAGATGATCACCCTTCCTCCAATGTCGGTCACCTCAATATCTTCGAGCAGGTCAACATTAACGACCTAGATACTCCAACAGATACTAGGTATATCCAAAAGAATTTCGTTTTTCGAAAATGTTACCAGGTAACCATTAATGAAAGAAGCCAGATACTAGACGGAGGGCTCTAGTTCCTGCGACAGGCCAAAGTCTGGTATACTGACGGATCCCGGAAGGATGGCAAAACAGGCGCAGGGACGATTGGTCCATAAGTGGAATTATCCATTCTGCTTGGTGCCTCACCTTTCATTTTTCAGGCGGATGTCTATACTATAGAGGTTGGAGCTCAGGAAAACCTAAACAAGGGCTGCAAGAACTCCAACATCTACATTTGTTCAGACAGCCAAGATGCACTCCTAGCTCTTTCCTCTCAAGTTTTTGAATCGAAGCTAGTCTGGAGCGGCTACTTCAAACTCCAGCTACTGTCTAGGGAGAAGCAAGTAACCTTGGTTTGGGTTTCTGAACACGAAAGAGTGGTCAGTAATAAAAAAGCGGACGAATTGGCTAAAAACGGAGCCGAATGTCCGCACACTGGACATTTGGCCTATCAAAAAGCCATATCCGGGGGAACTGCGCAAGTGGGAAAGCTGACAACTGGATTTCCTTTGGCGTAGTGCGCCCGATATGAGGCAGACGAAAAAATTAATTAACGCCTTTCCCCTCCAGTCGCGCCAACTTATTGGACTTATTAGACAGTCGCTCAGATTGTTTGCTAACGCAGTCACTGGTCATGACCCCTTCCGACACTTCTTGAAGAAGATAGGCAAATTCGACAGTGAACTGTGTCGACTGTGCGAAGAGGAAGATGAAACCTCGATGCATGTTATATGTGAGTGTCCAGCGCTTGCACGTCTAAGGCTGAAAATCACTGGAGGAACAGTTA
Source organism: Dioctria rufipes (assembly GCA_963924295.1). NCBI lineage: Eukaryota > Metazoa > Arthropoda > Insecta > Diptera > Asilidae > Dioctria > Dioctria rufipes. Next base: position 200,646,373 of record OZ002742.1, read on the forward strand.
TTTGTCCAAATAAGTTTTCCAATCTAACCCCAAGAGCTCGTTAAAAGACTCGATTTTGCCTAACCATCTTAGGGGAAACCACCATATATTAACTCTGGGCGCTGTGTCCGCATGGTCCTGGAGGCCTAGTCACCCCTACTCTTAACTCTTAGCATTAACTAGGCGAATTGGCTAGACCATAAGGAAGATCTTCGTACATAGACTTCATACTTGAATTTTTCTAGTTGGCAACAACTTTCGTTAAAATATCCTTTTGGACAAATATCTTTTTTTGGCTTTTCGCTTTGTAACTAGCCAGTTTAAGGTACACCTTACTATAACAGTGTCACTCAATGTTTGTGTTGCTGTTACTTATAGCTACCCCAAAGTCAAATTAAAAGTAAATCCGTTTGCCTTTGTCTTGTCCATTTGTCAAAAAAATTGTGGTAAATAGAACAAATTTAGGAAAATTATTTAATTTACAATGTTTGTATTTTGATATATAAAAGTAAGCTTGAATTCTCAAAGATTTATTCTAATCGCTATATGTTTTTAAACATCATATATATATTGAAAATATATTAGACTGCAACTTTACAGCACGTAATTTCTCTGCAGGACCGATAGTTGTAGGATCTCTTTGAAATGAAATTATATTTCCTCTCCATTAGAGCCGCTATGGTTTCAGTCGATAAGATGACAAATCGGTTCACTAGTCTATATAACCATATTAGTGAGAAAACTTCTACTTCATACATAAATACATACATACATACATACACATGCTTTTTTCCGCTCTTTAAAAAATCCTTTCAAATTCTATAAATTTGTAAATTTAGCGAAATTTTCCGATCCTGGTATATACGTGGAATACAGAATGGAAAGAAACCTAGTAGAAAAATCCAAGTGCTCTGCACTGACGGCACTTGATGTTCTACAAATAGTTGGCGAGTAGTCCTGCATCAGCAGCATTGCACATTGTACTCATAGCACGAACAGCAGCTGACAAAGCAAAATAAAACTCTCCTGCACTACTGGAACGAAATTTGCAAATTGCCACATACAACCGACAGACCCTACTTCCTCTCATTTCCCGTTTCTACAAAAAGTCCACATTTAATCATAACGAAACGAACCACCCTGTGTATACTGTTTTAAGTAAGATGTATGTAAATTCTGTACAACCTCTGCCTATGGCACGTTCTTAAGATTCTCAAGATCAAGGTCAATTGAAAGAGGACTAAAGGGTTAAGGATTTGCAGATGTAGAGTTGACGAAATATACATACTAGTTATACGCGAGCTTGACTGTATATGCTTGCTGACTGATTTGCAACAGACTGCAGCAATATGAGATTTATTGGGGTGAGTGTTGTCAGAACTATACACAGAGAGAGGCTGCAAGAACTAACTAGAGGAGTTTTTTGTGACGCTCTCTGTTTGGTTTGTTGGTTGAGCTTTTAACGCTTTACGGCCGCGAAAAGACGTGTCCTTTAAACAGCTTTGGGATGTTTCAAGGGTTTTTGAAATCAGCAAATTGAAGGATTTCGAGTACTTTCTGGAATAATGATGGTTGTCGGAAGACTTTGAGGATTCTTGGGTTTTTTTTTGTGCTTTTGAATGTTTTTTTAATTGCTTTGTAGGTACTTTAAATACGACACACGAGTTTTGTTTGCTGTGTTACACACTATAAAAATGCATTTTATATTCATCACCATAAACCAAATCACACTTTATAAAGAATTCTATGAACTAAGTGTCACATGGTAATATACAGGATGTCCCGTAAGTAGTATGAAACCCCCAAGCTATGGATTGGACATACTTAGATGAGCAAAAAATTGTATGGGTAGTGGGGGGATTCTAACCATTTCCGAGATAACGGGACTTAAAGATATTTGGATCTGTTTTCACATATGACCCTGTAACTTCTGCACGTTACACCATATGATGATGATTTTAACTTTTGGTAGATAGACAATCGTTGGACTTTTCTAACGGTCTATAAAATTTTCCCCTCCTCTCGTCCGTTTTGAAGTTCAGGCTCAACAAAGCAAAAAATTTAGGAATTTTAACTACTATTTTTATCAAAAACATATCATCAAGACAAATTTTTTATATTGGATTTAAAAAGTCCAAAAGCTCATCTTTAAAATGACCTATTACACTCTGTACCCAAAAAGTTATCCTTTCTGTGTTTTTTGCACTTTTTCTTAAGCAAATCCAGCGAAAAAGTGCAATAAGTGTCAGAAAGTAGGCAATTATTTTTTGGGGACGAGCTTTTTAAGCCATACTGGATATGTTCAAGAAAAAGTGTAGAAAAAAATGCGGAAGGGTCCAAAGTACAAGGTACAAAGTGTAATAGGTCATTTTAAATCTGAGCTCTTGTATTTCTTAAATACAATATGAAAAAATGTTGTGGAAATAAAATATCCGGAATTTTAACTTTGTTGAGCCATTTCTTTCAAAACGTAGAGGAGGATGAAAAAAATTTATAGACCGATGGAAAGATCTAAAGATTATATATCTAACAAAGTTTAAATCATCGTCATAGGGTCTAACGTGGAGAGGTTACAGGGTGATCTTTGGAAATATATCCATATATCTTCATGTCCCCTTATCTCGGAAACTGTTAGGATCCCTCCTCTCCAACCAGCTATACACTTTTTTGCTCATCTAAGTATGACCTATTCATAGCCTTCCGGTTTCACACCACTTGCGGGACACCCTGCATAAGGGAGGCTGGAGCGAAATGGGCACCTTTTTTCTTTCTTTCTCGTAAATTTGTATGAGCACACAGTTCTTGGTTAAAAAACAAATTGTTTGGAATGGAAAGCAATTATTAAAAAACAAAATTAATGTCGGATGTCATTGCGTAAGTGCACTGCAACAGAGGAATTATTTCTTCTTGTTTTTAAGTTCTACCATGCTTATGTTGTCGTCAAACATTCATTAGAAGCAGTGTGACAGAAGAGAAAGCACAGTATCTTGATGGGATGCAGGGTTGGTGGGGGTGGGGTGGGGGAGGGGGTACTCCATGATTATCACATACGAGAAGAACAGGATTTTGGTGATCGAATCTGAAAACAATTGAGATCTCAATAAAAATTTTCTGCGATCATACATTAATGGTTGTTGGATTTCAGCTGAGTTAGCTATTCTTGCTATGTTAATTGGTTGGAATACATTGATACCTACTATGGCGACACCTTTAGCTCTTGAGATTTGAGGTCTTATTCTAAATTTTCTTGTAATTATTGCTAGTAATGAATATGTAATCATTACTGGCTATAACCAACCAACATCTCTTCTCAATCAATATCTGTTCAGCGCATATCCTGCCCAATTCGCAATCTACAGTAGGTATTCATAAAATTATGTTTATATTTCAGATTATCGTCGAGACCCGTCTTAAACACCATGTACATGTTCATTCCTGAAATATACATTTATTTTATTAATTTTTTTAGGCACACTATACGATTCGAATCAATTGTCCACTGTCACATGTTGTTTTTCATACAGTTATTTGCAATCTTCATTTTATATTTATGAAATCGAAATTTTTAACGAGACTTGATGAAATAAATTTATCAACTATCTACGTACAACGAAAATATTATTTATCACAAGTAGAGATATTGGAAAAATAAAAATATATCTAATTAAAATTTAATTACAACGTATACATAGTACATATATAACAATAAAAGTCACAGGATAACAGGATACAGAAACCAGGAGAATGGTGAATTATGAATTTCAATGAGATTTCAATGAGATTTTGTACAGATGCAAATCGACTTGGTTTATGTATAACTTTGCCCTAGAGTATTTTGTGTTGTCCGGTCGAAAGCACAGCACTGCACTATTTATGGATTTTTTTTTTTTTTTTTTTTTTTTTTTATTTTTGCTTTTTGTCCTGAATTAATTTAATTGGCGGTCATTGCATAAACAAGAATATTTCAAAGGAATTATTTATGTATATGTCAATAAATAATAGTTTGTTAATGAAATTCTTGAATTTAGTCTTCAACTAATAACTAAGTTTTTTTTTTTATTTCTGGTGAGTGTTGAGAATTTTATAAATCTGTGAATTACTAATGATTTACGTAATTTTTTAATATATAGAATATCACAATCATCCTTTAATTTTTAGTGCTCAAGATTAAATTCAAATTCCATTTATACTGTTCCTGTATGAATCTGAGGGAAATGAATAAATGAATTTTACAGATTAAATAAAAAATTTATGGGGGTGTTTAAAGAGAATACTCTTACTAATTGGGAGACAAAATAAAACAAACCTCGGATAAAAATACACTGATTGGTCTGCTATAATCAAATTACGAAGAAATAATAATGCCCGCAATTTAAAAGTGGTTTCTAAAATGAATATTAAGATTTATTTTATTTCGAGATGTAATCCTTAGGGGGAAAAATTTAAATCTGAAGAAAGACCTTATTAAAACATCTATGTAAGTCTTTGAAGGTAAACTATTAATGATCACACCTTGCAAATAAACTGTTACAGTGGTTACACCAACATAAAGTTTTATGTCAAGATTCTTGAGAGATTTTCTATGTACAATAAAAAATATCAAATTCTGTATCAAGCCTAATGTTGTAGAAATATAAATTTGCATGATATTTACAATTTTTTTAAAGCCAATGAAATGTCTTAAATAAAGATTATAAATACTAAGGATTCTACAATAGAGCCCTGAGAGACTTCACTTAGTAGTAAAATTTTCAACACGATTAAAAATTCTTTATGATCCGACGACTACATAAAAGGAGAAACTTTTTTAATGCACCCTATACACACTCCTTACATAATCCATTATTTTCTGATCAAATGGCATGTATTATTCCCAAACAGAGAAGTTGGTAGAGATGTTACGCAATGGTCCATTGTTTCTACAAATTATCCAAGAACCTGTTTATATATGTATCTCTGGGTGGAGCATTAAATTAAATTGTGTAAATCTGTGCAGTATTCTGGGAATTTATAATCAATTATTCGTTTTTTTCAGGTATTCGTTTCGATCTCATAATTGCCGTTGACAAGGTTATTTATCCATTCTGTCATTGTTGCTGCTGCTGCTGTTGACAAAGTATCAAATTTAATTTAAAACATTGAAGATTAATTATGTTCCTAATATAACGGAATTCTGTAAAGTCATCCAGGCGATTTTCCCAGTTCTGCTGTTCTCTTTTTTTCTCCAACCGATTGTCCTTTGTAATAAAAAATGCTGTTTTTTTTTTCTTCCTTAATTTATTTCGAATCCCATTGAAATTTAAAAATCCCAGATTATTTGTTTATTTGATTTGAAATGAGAAAGTTGGATGGGGGTAAGTTGTTGTTCCTCATCTCATTCAATCTTCACTAGGGCCCGATTGGGTGAAATAATAATACTTATAGGTTTAAGTACTTAAGATATTTTGTGTGGTCATTTCGCTACATTACTGTACACAGGAATGATATTGTTTCTGGTTGCTCCGAAATGAACAGCAACTGGCAGGAGCTAAAAGGGGAGATTATTCGTTAGTGTTGAATATGTACATAGGTAGTAGCTATTACGATAACGGACTTGTGTGAGTGTCGTTGCTGCTGTTACTGTTGTTGCGTCGTTCCACTACATTGCACAAGTGCATTTCTTACAAAGTTACGTAGTTTGTTGTTTCACTTGCAACTCCCTTTAAGTTATGTTGATGATGTTTACGTTTTCTCTAATTGCAGACCTTACGTGACAAGCTTTCCTCTTGTCGTTCCTCTAATACGATTGTTCTCGTAATTAGGTCTTTAGAAGAAGTTTATTCTATTTTGTTAATAAGAGGAAACAGGATTTTCTAATTATTAGAAGGAAACACAGAAAATACGACATTTTTTCCTTATTGCAAAAAACCAGGAATTAGGAAAAAGGGAAAAAGAAAAGGCTTAGTGTTGTTTATCATTAGACTTCATGATGTTCTTCATCAAATAATTATTATAAGTAAATCCCAGAATCTATTTGTTCGTTCGTCTGTCTGTCTTCACGATAACTGGAGAGCTGAAATTTTGCACACCGGCTTTAAAACAAAAAGTGAATTTAAGTTCGAAAATGGGGCAAATTCTTCGTAGGGTTGCCATTCAAAAATTTCGTTTTTCACTATATATTTGGGCACTGCCTGAGAGCTGGAATTTGGAACATAGTGTTTTTATGGCAATAGTAAATAAAATTTCAAAAATGGACTAAATCGGTAAATTTTTTCTTGGTGTTGCCATACAAACATACAAAACTTGGTTTTGACTATATATTTCGACATTGCCCGAGAATACGTCGACGAGAAGAGAGTTGAAATTTTGTACACAGCGTTTTCATAAAAATAGTAAAATGTTTTTTTTTTTTTTTTTCTAAAATGAACTAAACCGGCAACTACTTCTTAGTGTTGTCATACAAAATTTTGGGTTTTCACTTTATTTAGCTTTTATTTTCATCTTGGGTATAATATTATTGTTATTAGACTACTTCTAACTTTTTCTCTTGTTTACTATATATTTGGACACTGCCTGAGAACGCGTCAACGTAGAGAGCTACAGCTGCACACTGCGTTTTCATAAAAATGGATTAAATCAGACAATCCTTTCTTGATACAAAAATACAAAAATTGAGGATTTTTACGAATACTGTGGAAACGATAAGCTCTAGACCTTTTATTGTACTGAAAAGTTCTTCAGAATATAAAATCCTTTACAATTGGCTATGTCCGATGAACAGTTCTAGAAATAGATGCGAAAACCATTTTAATAATGAAACATGTACAGAGGTGTGACTATACGAAATTACATACGGGCATTCATCAAGGGTATCGCAAAAATTGGTCTTATATCCATTCTAGCTTTTTATCTATTGAGTTATATTAGAAAAGCTACTAAAGATGCAAAATAATGTATGACTTCTGAGGCCTAGGTTCAATTTCAACTATATCCAAAAATATTATGACTTCAACAGATATAATACGAGATGTGTCTGTGAAATAATTGTATTTTTTTTTTTTTTCAAAAATTTTCGTAATGAAAATGTTATCGCTTTCGATGTACTCCTCTCCCCGATCGCCAATCACTCCATAATATGATCATCCACTGTTGGATTCCACTGATTTCTTGTTCATAATTTTTGTAATTTTTCAAGTTTTTTTCAGGGCGGTATTTTCTACTTTTTCCAATGTAAAAGTCATTAATAAAATTCGAAGATTAGGGGGTGTAGGATTAGTTACAATTACTATTTTGTGATATTTTGATTTGTTCTTTATTAAATTTGAATAAATAGTAACGATTCAAACAATTCATTCCATTTGTTACAGTTAAATTGATGAAAATTATTGATTTTATTATTGATAAAAAGGAGACAAAAATAGGTCACGGAAAACCCCGGTCTTTTTTAAAGTATATATGTAGGTACATTACTTTGGTAAAAGTAGGTATCAAATTACTTGACAATTTTTGGCATTAGTTTTCAAAAGAACTTTCTTGGATGTCCGGAGAGTAGAAATGAAGTCTATAGAAACGACCAATTATTATTATATTATTGGAGTCTCTTCAATAAGGAAAGGTAGCACATATAGTAGTATAAATCTAGAAGATCATCATTTTTGAAACAAAATCGCTGATCTTCAACTCAGATTTTTTTTTTACCATCCAATTTCTATAAAAAAAACTTTGCTATAACATCTATAAAACTTATCATAGAGAAAATTTACAGCTAGTGACCAAAAATAAAATTTGTAGTGTCAAAATAGTTTTTCAAAACAGATAACACAAAAAAAACGGCCATCTTATAGTATAAATTGTTATAAAATTTTTTAATGTGTTTATTGTACTGTGGGGGTAAATTTAACGAATTTTACAAGAAGGGAGATTTTTGGATCTAATTTTGTAAATATAAAGCTTAGTCACATGAGATCTATTGTTTAGAAACGATTTTATTCGACCAACAATTGCAAAAATATATTTATTTGCATGCTTGAAGCTTAGATTTTCATTTTTGGAATATTTCTCACCTTTTTTTTTTCATACAATCTATAAAATATGATTCGTTCTAATATTGGACATAGTTTAATCACAAAATTTAAAAAAAATTCATTTTTAATAGAAATTCATTCAAACACAGTATATTTATAATCCACGAATCACTGGCAAAAAAAATTTATACTAAGCACGGTCTAAAACATTTTTGTTCATAATGTAAAGCAAAAAAAAATAATATTTTTATAAAATTTCAATCGTTATCTGCATTTATATAATAATCAAAACACCAGCACATCACCTTTCAAAGATTTCATAAAAATATAGTATAAAGAGTCGTGAACACTTCACTTATTAACCACTTAAGTGTCTCCCTCATTCAGTAGGTATACACCAACGACAATCAGATTCACTATTATAACTGCGAGACTACTTCCATGCAATACGGATAGCTACTGATGCTATAATTTAATTGATATCCTAATTTAAAGGGGACAATGCCGTCTGTAGTTGCACACACACACGCACACACTCGCACACTTTTGTCACTATGGAATTCTCAAACGAGGAGGAAGGAAATGAACGCAACGCACTGCAATTCAATACAAAACACTTTCATTACTAACTACCCTACTACCCTGCTCAGTTCAACTTCAATTACACGGTTATATTTGCGCGTACACTTGCCACGAGTGTATAAGTGTAATAAGTATTCTCGGATTCTGTCCTAATCCGAACCCGGTAGTACTCGAGGAACAGAACAGTCAGTCTTTCTTTAGTGAAATCTATCTTAAATGTTAACGTATACTATACATGATCCTCTTGCTTCGCGCATCGCATCGATGGATGTGATATCTATCTACTATAACTTTCCTTACAGCTCTCTTGGTTTTCTTAGTACGCAATCGCGTGACAAGTACACGTGACGATTCCAAAAAAAAAAAAAAATGTAAACAGTTAACAGAGATACGATTTTGAAATAAATTAACTGAATTTCGACCAATGTAGTATGATCGTTGATGGCAAAAAGTTCGACACTACCTGAAGTATATGTTTGAATTTTTCTTAACACGACAATTATTAAACTCAATCGTCTTGAAACGCATCGATGCTACCCAAATGCAAGCCGAGCGCATACTGTTTCAGTCGCCTTTAACAAAATCTGTGTTCACTTTGGTAGAAAGAAAAGCTTTCCAGAGAATCGTCATATTTGAAACTTCATGTTTGAAAAAGTGATGCTTTCGATTTATCACTCTCCGGATCCGGATGATGATGATGAGACTTTGTCTGTGCTGGATCTGTTGCTGTATTGCAATTCACAAATCATATATGTAAGTAGATAAATCACATCCATAAATCTCCACCAGTCCAACATACAACTGCTGTTCATGATAGAATCATGGACATATCAAGGATGCACTAGGATGTACTCTGAATATATGCAAAAGTCATATTGAATGAATTGAAAAGAGCTTGATAGATGCTTTTTCTTCCCGTACTCTTCATCCGGATCGAGGAAGCCAAAGTTCGTGGAGATTATAAAGACTTTGAAATTTTTTCTTCCACTTCTAAGTGAGCTCCGTACACGTCGGTGGTTAGCCTTCGTTTACATATTTTAATTTAACCACAAACTGCGAATATATGTTTTTTCAACCACTTTTGCGGGTCAGGTTTCAGTTTCAACGTCGTCGCCTTCATCGTTTAAAAGTTTTTCTTTTCAGCAGTTGTAGTCCAGTCTGTTTAGTTGCGGTATTGATGCGCTGATTCGTATATTTTGCTATGCAAAAGCATCATTTAGATGCTGGTATTTTATACGATGAACGTTAGAAAAGTTCTTTCCTCCCTCCTCTTTATGCCTTAGAGAACTTTGAAAGTGTTTTTAAAGTACACAACACACCACAATTTTGCTGAAATGTTCTGCTTTATAAACTCGTGAAACTTATGCCTTGAAATAGTGAAGGAGGCTGTAGTGAGTTTAAGTTTACACGTGACACAAAAAAAATATATATATATGAAATTGTGCTAAATATGTTGTTGGGTTTTATGGATCCTCCAACACATAAGGTGAGCATTGTTTTGGTTTACTTCATTTTGGAATTTTGGATTTTGGAATTATTATAGTGTTCATAAATTGAAATTATTAAAATTATTCGCTTGCTTGGGATCAGCCGAGTAGTGTGGATCTATTGAAAGTTCAGCTCCTAGGAGCGATGCAATCAGATTGTTGGGACTCTGGGCAATGTTACTTTTGGCAGTAAAGTAACTGGGCTAGATGAAGCTAAATGTAGCATACAGAGCAGTGTCTATTCTCTAAGTTAAGAGTGGCTAGAAATGATGTTATTATTCCCTTTCGATGAATGTCCGTATGTAATTTCGTATGGTGGTCACTCATCTGTGCAAGTTTGATTTTTGAAGTGGATTTTCGAATATATTTATAGAACGGTATAACTGATTTCATAAGATTTCATATTCTGAAGAATCCTTCAGTGTAATAAAAATTTCTAGGATTGACCGTTTTCACAATATACGTAAAAAACCAAAAATTTTATATGGCAACACCAAGAAAGGTTTGCCCGATTTAGTTCATTTTTGAAACTATATTTACCATTGCTTTGAAAATGCCGTGTACAAAATTTCAGCATCTCTGTTTTACGACGGCTCTTAATTTACTCCAAGATCACCTAGTTGATAATAGTTCTGGATGTCAATTCCATAGACGACCTGCGGCTCTAGTCTTGCATTGTTGAAATTATCTCATCAAAATGTTTGAGAAATAAAAATACAATTTTCTTCCATTGATCTTAACGTCTATTATTTTAGGTTATCCAATGAATTTTAAAAATTCTGTCGTTGGTATGTTTTGATTTGGATAATCTTCTAAAGGGTTTTCCAATAAGAGGTGTTATTTTAATTAGCCCGCTATTTCGGTAGATGTCACTTTTGGAGCTGTCATTTTTTGACATTTGACAAGTAGAAACTACGCTATTAATAAAAATGGAACGATAGACGATTCCACAACGCATTGAAATTATTAAAATTCACTACAAAAATGGTGAAAATGTGGCAGAGACGGTTCGTAAAACTCGAACATTTTTGGGTCGTCGTGAAGCACCTTGTCGGACCGCAATACAGAAATTGGTAGAAAAATTCGAGCTGTCGGGACAAGTTAGTGATGTGAAGAATAAAACCTGTGCACGTCGCTCAAGAACAGCTGTAGCTGCTGTAGCCGAAGGTGTTGAAGAAAACCCAGGTTTGTCCATTCCTCGTCGTTCTTTGGAATTAGGCATTCCACAAACATCATTACACCGTATTTTGCATAAAGATTTGGGTCTTAAGGATTATAAAGTTCAGTTAACAGAAGAACTCAAGCCGGCCGATCATCAACAACGTCGAGTCTTTGCTGATTGGGTCCTTGAAATGCATGAAAATGATCCGGAATTTCATCGAAAACTCATCTTGAGTGATGGGGCCCATTTCCACCTCGATGGCTTCGTCAACAAGCAAAATTGTCGCATCTGGGGCTCGGAAAACCAAAGAGTTATTGTTGAAATGCGGTTTATGGTCCCGCGGGGTCATTGGACCTTACTTTTTCGAAAATGACGCTGGAGCAACAGTTACGGTGAATGGATTGCGCTATCCACAGATGATTAATGATTTTTTATGGCCGGAATTGGATGGTATTGATCTAGACAACGTTTACTTTCAACAAGACGGTGCTACGTGTCATACAAGAAACGAAACCATTGATCTTTTACGGGAAAAGTTTCCGGACCGTGTTATCTCTCGAAGAGGTGATCACAATTGGCCACCGAGATCTTGTGACTTAACACCTTGCAGCTTCTTCCTTTGGGGCCACGTGAAAGAGAAAGTCTACGCCAACAGCCCAGCGTCCATTCAAGATCTCAAAGATGGAATTCGTGAGGCTATCGAGGACATAGGGCAGCCACTTTGCGATTTGGTTATGGAAAATTTCATGAAAAGGATATGGTCCTGTAGGCGTGGTCGTGGTGGTCATTTGGCTGATGTTATTTTCCATTATTAACGGCATACCTTTCTCTTTATAATGAAATAAAGATCCGATCATTTATCTCAAAAAATGGCATTTTGCTTTGAATATCAAAATAACACCTCTTATTGGAAAACCCTTTACGTTTCGCAGTTATAAAGCAGTATACTCTTTTCATTTCCTCAATTATATACAGCCTTTAATTTTGCCAGATTACTAGTGATTTGTCCCATATTGACCAATCAGCAGATTTCTCTCTATAGTTGATATAATTTCTTTGAAATTTTTACATTAATACTTTTTGTCCAGTAGATCACGACGCAAATATATAACAAATTTTAAGAAGTTAAGTAGAATTAACTAAACCCCATCCCCCACCCCGTCCACCACGTAAACATTACTGGAAAATTATGAACGTAAAAAATAATCGCATCATGAATCGTTGTTCCTGCACAGCCTCCAACACAACCATATTATTTTGCGTAATCATGTAGCAGCTTTCTCTCTAGCATATAATTTTGTAGTAAATCCAACATCGCATACATCTGCAAACCATTGTCCACTCAGAATAACTAAGCACATTGTCAATTTGTTAGCATGCCATTAGTAAGGGAAAGTTAGTTAAGGAGTTATCGGTCGGCTTGTTATCACTGATAGACACTCTAATAATTTTGTATTGTGCGTGCTTTTGAAATAAAAGTTAAATTGAACTGTTTGATTTTTTCATCCCACATAATTAATTCGTTGTCGCATCGCGAAAATTCTCGCGATTGTAAAACTACCCTACTGTACCTTTGTCTTATATGTAAATACATAGTTTTCTGATGGGTCGTATAAATTGTACTACATATATTGTAGCTGGCTGTATTTTATCTTACATAATTAATGCCGGTGTTTTGACCGATTTATTTTTTAATGGTCGTTAATATAGAATTGGAGGGCGATAACGATAATTTTCCCTCCAATTCTACTTATGTCCTCATGTGATTGCTCATTTGTTTGAATCTATCACAAGCTCTCTCGAATATCCCGTATGTATCGTGACGGTGTTACCAAAGACTTACCAATAAAGTTTTAAAGACAAGTATTAAAGACGAATTGCCCACACTCCAAAGGCAATTGCATATGGTATGACCGCTTCTGTCTTTAAGACATGTCTTAACTTTGTCTTTTATTGCGTTTTATGTCAAAACTAGATGGCGCTGATTAAGTATTCATTAAACATTTGTCTTTATAAATGTCTTTAAGACAAGTCTTCATATGAGTTTTAAAAAAAGGTTTCAGATGTGTATTTAAAATTATAATTGTAATGAACTCTGCACACGCATCGGTATAGCTTCGTTCTCATGATTTTGCTTTTGTTTTCTGTTAATAACAACAGAAACGCACAGCGATGAATGCGCAACATTCACTGTAATTACACTTTAAGACCTGAGTTACAGATATTCCGTTAAATAATTTAAGTTTTATTTGATTTTACTTTGAGAAAAACAAGCATCTAAGACGGTTAATAGTGGGTTCATATTATTGTGAGTATCCTTGCAGTTAATTCTACAAGATGACTCACTCTTTCTTCATATAAAAATAAAACATGACTGTTGTGGTTTCCCTTAAAATACATCGAAAATTCATGCAAACAAGACACAACTAAAGACGCGTCTACAATATTTTACATATTGGACGATTTTTATTTAGTTCACTAATAGATGTCGTCAAGCCAGAAATTAGTTCTCTTTTTTGTGCATGTGTATTTTATGTAATTGTCTCATTGAAGACACCGTGCAGACATGTTACTGTAGACGTTTCCTTCACTGGGAAGTTACAAATCCTACATCATCACAGAGCGAATCGTGCCGATTTCAATACGTCAAAAATGCAAAAATGCTCTGTAGTTGACGATACCCCCATACAAATATGGAGTTAATTATATTCTTCTTGTATTTTCTTAAAGCTTGCTGTCTAAAGGTCTCACCACTTTTGGATGTAACTTGGACAGTTATAGACGCCTGGTATAATGTCAATTATACGACGATTCTTCTCTACAAAGTTTGTTCCATTACTTCAAAAAGAGTATTACTCTACCAGCATACAGTTACGGAAGCTCAACAAACAATTAAAATATAAAAATTTGACAATCAATAATCCAAAGAAAAATTGCATTGTTCTCTAGCGAGTAATCCCCGCTAGTTCATTGAATGATTGAAAAATATGTGACAAGTTGACAAGTTTCCTTCTATATTTAAAGTAGGTAGCTGCTTAAATTAAGCAAAACTGCGGAGAAAAAATTTCTTTTCTGAAGTTAACTGTGGGTATTCAAATGACGCTCATGTAACAAATGGAATGAGACATAACCTAAAATTAATATTTCATTGTTATATACATACATATATAGCTATACTCCTATACTCCTAAATATAACAGTTTTCAACCACACAAGTATATTATGGAGGATGGATAAAAGGTGCTCATCTTGTTTGACTCAGCTGTACTTATAACTTACTCTGGCTGTGTTTGGCATCAACTGCAGATTTCTCTCAGTATTTCAAAAGAGGAAGTCTATTGTTAATATTCCTCCTCCGCAACCAAAAACTGCAGCAAGGCGTAAGATGTGGCATAGTTTCGTTGCTGCATAATACTCTTCGGTTCTGATGTCTTCTTGAAATAAAGGTGGTGGTGGTGTAAGGGCACAGAAGGCAGGATGTTTAAATTTTCCGAGAGCTGGGTTGTTTCCGGATAACTTACAACTAAAGAAGGCTTGCGCTAGTTGCCGCGCTGGTGTACTATATTTCGCGTTCGATAAAATTCCTAACATTTTAGAATATACCTTGAGAAGTAAAAATGTAAGCGACATACCATATCGTTTTCAATAGGGTCCCCCATTGAATAGGCTGCTTGAATACGTGATTTTCTGCATATACATATGTAAATATGATGAAGGAATAGGAGGTTTTCTACTCAAAATATACATTCGCCTTTAAGCCCATTGAATACTGAACATGAATGCGTACATAAATGTGTCTTATGAAGTTTTATATGAGGGTCGTTTAGAGAGTTGCACGCAAGTTTTTACTTAAAGTAGCAATTTAAGTACTTATCTGTGTTTTTAATATGATTATTATGAATATGCGTTTTAAACGATTTATTGATATTTCTTTAAAAAATACAAAAACTTCAGAATATCTAATAGTCGCAAATAATATTTTTGTTTTTACTTTGCAGATTGATGGTCTGGTCGCGTAAAAAACGGTAAGTTTTTCTTTTGTTTTATACTCTTAGAAAAAGTGTGTCCTAATGATTATTAAAATCAGGGAAAAAACAAGTAAAAAAGCTAGAATTGGTTTAAGACCAATTCTTATAATACCCTAGATGAATGTCCGTATAAAATTTCGTATGGTCACCGATCTATGCAAGTTTGATTTCTGAAATGGTTTTTCGCATATATTTCTAGAACGGTTCGACGGATAGAAAAAATTATTATAACTAATTTTATAGAATTTCGTATTCTGAAGATATATACATATATGAAAAGGGTTTTCCAATAAGAGGTGTTATTTTGATATTCAAAGAAAAAGGCCATTTTTTGAGATAAGTGATCAGATCTTTATTTCATTATAAAGAGGAAGGTATGCCGTTAATAATGGAAAATGACATCAGCCAAATGACCACCACGACCATGCCTACAGGACCATATCCTTTTCATGAAATTTTCCATAAGCAAATCGCAAAGTGGCTGCCCTATGTCCTCGATAGCCTCACGAATTCCATCTTTGAGGTCTTGAATCGACGCTGGGCTGTTAGCGTAGACCTTCTCTTTCACGTGGCCTCAAAGGAAGAAGTCGGAAGGTGTTAAGTCACAAGATCTCGGTGGCCAATTGTGATCACCTCCTCGAGAGATAACACGGTCTGGAAACTTTTCCCGTAAAAGATCAATGGTTTCGTTGCTTGTATGGCACGTAGCGCCGTCTTGTAGAAAGTAAACGTTGTCCAGATCAATACCATCCAATTTCGGCCATAAAAAATCATTACTCATCTGTTGAGGATAGAGAGGCTTTTCAACAATAACTCTTGGGTTTTCCGAGCCCCAGATGCGACAATTTTGCTTGTTGACGAAGCCATCAAGGTGGAAAGGGGTCTCATCACTCAAGATGAGTTTTCGATGGAATTCCGGATCATTTTCATGCATTTCAAGGACCCAATCAGCAAAGACTCGACGTTGTTGATGATCGGCCGGCTTGAGTTCTTGTGTTAACTGAACTTTATAAGCCTTAAGACCCATATATTTATGCAAAATACGGTGTAATGACGTTTGTGGAATGCCTAATTCCAAAGAACGACGAAGAATGGACAAACCTGGTTTTCTTCAACACTTTCGGCTACAGCAGCAATATTCTCGGCTGTTCTTGAGCGACGTGCACGGGTTTTATTCTTCACATCACTAACTTGTCCCGACAGCTCGAATTTTTCTACCAATTGCTGTATTGCGGTCTGACAAGGTGCTTCACGACGACCCAAAAATGTTCGAGTTTTACGAACCGTCTCTGCCACATTTTCACCATTTTTATACCCTAGATGAAATCATAGGGGTATACTAAGTTTGTCATTCCGTTTGTAACACCTCGAAATAATGATGGTAGAGCAAAATGGATTGGACACTCATTCATAATATTAAAAGTTATTTCGATTTTTGCATGTCCGTCCGTCCGTTCGTCCGTCCGTCCGTCCGTTCGTCCGTCCGTCCGTCCGTCTGTGCGCACGATAACTCGAGAACGCGTATACTTAAAGAGCTGAAATTTTGTACACGGACTTTAAAAAAAAAAAGTAAAACTAAGTTCGAAAATGAGGCAAATCGGGCAACTCCTTCGTGGGGTTGCCATATAAAAATTTCGTTTTCCGCTATATATTTGGACACTGCCTGAGAACGCATCGACGTAGAGAGCTGAAATTTCGTACATGATGTTTTTACTACATTAGCAAATAAAATGTCAAAAATGGACTAAATCGGGCAACTCCTTTTTGGTGTTGCCATATAAAAATTTCGGTTTTTTACGTATACTTTGAAAACGATCAGTCCAAGGCATTTTTATTGTACTAAAAACTTTGCAGAATACGAAATCCTATAAAATTGGTTATTACCATTTTTTCTGTGCGACAAACTGTTCTACAAATATATGCGAAAAACAACTTCAAAAATCAAACTCGCATAGATCGGTGACCATACGAAATTTAATACGGGCATTCATCTAGGGTATGATAAGTATTGGTTTTAGACCAGTTCTAGCTTTTTTACTTGTTATAGTGAATTTTAATAATTTCAATGCGTTGTTGAATCGTGTATCGTTCCATTTTTATTAATGGCGTAGTTTCTACTTGTCAAATGTCAAAAAATGACAGCTCCAAAAGTGACATCTACCGAAATAGCGGGCTAATTAAAATAACACCTCTTATTGGTAAACCCTTTATATATATATGGTGGAAGACAAAATTTTTGTATGGCAACCCTAAGAAGGAGTTGCCCGATTTGTCTCATTTTCGAACTTAATTTTACTTTTTTTTTTAAAAGTTCGTGTACAAAATTTCAGTTTTCTAAGTGAAAGCGTCTCGAGTAATCGTGCGCACAGACAGACGGACGGATGGACGGACATGCGAAAATCGAAATAACTTTTAATATTATTATTTCGAGGTGTTACAAACGGAATGAGATTCGCACTTGGGTAATACGGTGAAATGCAAATAGTCCGACGCGGATGGATGACTTAATTGTAGTCAGCCAAGGCCTCTTCGTTGGATTTTTATTTAATTATCTGACTAGACTAATTAATTCGGGAAAGGGTTTGCTATTTTTATTATAGACCGAAAATAATCATTATTTTAGATTTTTTAAACAAAAAGTTACATAGATATAATGATCGGCTCTTTAAATGAATAAGACCACAGTTGTTAATGAGCGGACTCATTTTCAATATCAACTCATCGCTCAACTCAAGACTTGAGTCTATTCAATCATTGAGTCCGCTCCACATTTGAGCGGTTGTTCATCGTTCGAAATTTGAGCGGACTCACTAATTGAGCGAAGTCATAATTTGAGTTGAGTGGACTCAAATCATGTTTGAACTAAGGAGAATCTGATTTAATTAGCTTGAAATAACCTGCAAGGAAAAGACCATACTTAAAAATGTTATAATTCAATTCAAGTAAATTATTCTTATATTTTTCCATAGAATAAACACCTTTCTAGATATTTTTTCCACAGATAGCATCACTTGCATTTCAAAGTTTCGTCTTTTAGACAACATCTATTAGGACTTAATGTTAGTTTTCCTATGCTAAATAACACTGAGGAGCAAAATAACAATTTTTTTCTGCGGCATTAGATTTGACAGTGATTTTAGTATACACTATCATTGTAAATAACTGACGTATAGTTTATTTATTTGGGTTGGCTCTGGTTCTCAAAAAATCCCATGTGGCACGATCATTATGGCACCCTTCGATATCCTCAAAGTTGAGAAGCCTTCTTGACGATTCGGTGATAAAGCGACAGTGTAGGTAGCTACAGCTAGTTAAATACAAATATCATTTACGATAGAGTAATTACAAAGAATAGATAAACTGACAGTTCAAAATAGTCGCAATTCTCGAAAAAATGCATTAAGGGCAGATGTCGGATAAATTCCTGATTAGATGACAGATATGCCGGCTCCAGGTTTAGCTATACTACCAGTGAGTCCGCTCAAATTTCGAGTTATGAACAGCCGCCTATCTTCTCCTCATTAATTTATAAAAGTACACAAATAAAATAAAAATTTCACTTAATGGTTAATTTTTGATTATTTCTTGATTATGGTATTACCATTATTTCATTGTTTTTTTTATATATAGGAATTATAGATAACTTTTTGAGTTCTGCTCAATAATAAGAGTTATTTTTCGATTATTATTTTATTCGTAATCTATTCCTCAACTTGAATTTATTTTTTCAGTTGATCCACAAGAATTACACTAGTAGAACAGAATTTATCTCACATAAATTTTATTATGCAATTCTTATAAAATTTTGTATATTAAATTCGAATCAAAATTCTCTTAACTCTTATTATTAAGAAGAATTATAAAAGTAATCGATAACTTGTGCAATTATATTACATATAATCATAGATCTTATAAAAAAATACGGTCCCTGATTTGTATGGAAAGTATAAATATGTATTTGTTCAGAAAAGGTCATTTGTTTAATGGACCATAAATCAGTTTATGATCCCTAGAGGTTCGAACACCACCGACGCCCGAAAGTGTTCTGGTATCAATATTACTCAATATATAGCGACATTGGGATCCAATTACCGCATTTGTTAAAAGACTTGTCCTGCTTAACTGCCCCAAGTAGTACATAGCCTTATTTCTATGTTTCTAACCTGATTATTGTATTATTTACATGAAAACCGACTAGTCGAGCCGGGTAAGCCCTGTTCGTGCTCTTATTATGTTGTTGCGGCTCTGTTTATTCCCATTAATTTGTAACCAATGCTAATTAATCAGTCCACTTTGTCTATACGATTCTTGTACTTGTATATGTTTGAATCAAAGAATCACATGGTAGTCTTAAGGCTTGAATGATTCTCTTGACTGACTATCGGTAGCTTCATTAGATTAATTTAGATTTGTGGAATGGTCTGCAGGAGTTAGCTTCGCTTTCACTCCGACCTGAAAGACATACTGTGAATCCAATTTACTCCCTTCCTAGATTTAGACTGTTAAGGAATCATATGGTGGTCTAAAGCCATTCTGGGATTGAGGCTCCAGACGTAGTTTGATAGAGGAAAAGCATGTTCGAGATGATGTAATCTCCGCCTGGCCAATGCTTGACAGTTCCAGAGTAGGTGATCCAAAGTTTCATGAGCATACTGACAAAAGCGGCAGGATGAAGTCTCAGCCAATCTTAACTTGTTTAGGTAATACCTCAAGGGGCAATGGCTTGAGAAGAGCTCTGTAATCAGTTTGTTGAAATACTTGTATTTACTGAGCATTTCTCTCCGTTTGTTTTGAATTGCACACCGTAGTTTTCTCACAATATCGTAATGGTATAACTTTGGGAAGAAATGCAGTAAGCAAAACCCCTTTCCTATCGCAGAACACAGTGCACATGATTATTTTTGGTGACATTGTCGTTTTGAATTTTTATTTTTTTTTTCGGAGATTATGTGTGCTCCACTCGCTTGGATTCTGGTGTGACATGACAATCCCAAGTTTCATCACCTATCACAATTTGGCTTAAAAAAAAAACTTCCCCTCTTCACTGCACCGTGTGAGAAATGTCAAAGCACTGCCAAGTCGCTTGGTTTTGTGAACATCAATGGACATTTTTGGAACCCATCGGGAACATATCTTGTGATAACCTAAGCGGCATGTAACAATTCCGTACAAAACAGTTCGTGAAATCTGCGGAAATTCATCACTTTCCCACTCCATCACTCATCGCGTCTTCACCGTAAACATCTTTAACTTGACGATAAATTCCGGCCGGTTTCACATTCATTACGTTTAAAAATCGAATTATACAGCACGAATCTCTTAAACATTTCAAATGTGTACAGCAAACTGAAAATATAACGTAGTGCAACCAAAATGGCGTCAATTGAGAGCTAGTGAACAAGGAAGACTAGCGTCCATGCGGAGATAGAATGAACCGATACTTATTTTACGAACACGCCTCATATAGCTGTATGGTCATGTTGGAAAATCCATGCTCTATCAGCCATATCTTCTTTTATTTTGAATTTTTCCATTCCAATAGCTATTTATTGTTTACATCGCTGTGCTTGTCTCTTCTAATCACCAAATCAACTGATCAATTATACGAAATTGCAACTCGTATTATTACAGGCGACTGTGGCTTCTTACAAGATGCTTCAGTTCTTTCCTAAGTATACATAAAAATAGTAGAAAATGACATCTGAACCATCAAAAGGAAGCATTTTTAGTTTCATCGTCAATTTACCCAAGTTTCTTCTTTAAATGGAGACTTTCAAAACAGGAGAACACTTTCTTTTATTTTTTGAACAGTTTTAACAGTTTTTGCAGATGTTCTTAGGTCATAAGGTCGCTACACACGCTCAAGCAAATCTTGCGACTTATGCATATTCCATTTGTTTAATTTACATGAGCGTGTGTAGCGAATTCCGGAACTTGAGTTGAGAGAACATGAGCGAAATCGGCGGAAACTATTCCGTACAAGCAAAACTTATGACTTTGCTATGGAATTGAACTAGACAAAATCAGATGTTAGCATTTGCCTCCACTCGCAACGAATTTTGTTCAAACTTTATTTCATTCCTATAGTAAAGCCGTCAGGTTTTCTTGTACACAATAGTTTCGTCAGATTTCATACATGGCAGACTTCAGTCTCAACTCAAGTTTCAACTTGCGCTACACACGCTTTTGCAAATCGACAGCTAGTGCAAGAAGAAGTACAACAGGGTCCAGTCTTTCAATCGTCCGTCATCGGATGAGTGTTGCCAGGTTTCATCTATTTACCGCCTTATATTTTAGGTGATCTCCAATGTAGTGTTTCTCCACGGCACAGAGATACAAAGTATTCTCATTACAAACCACGTTCCGCCATTTGTGTTCGAATGCATAGGAAAGTACGATACAGAGAACACAATATTCTCTCTCCTCTCTCTGTCCTTTCAATAGAAATGTATATATATTATATAGGACGAAACACGTCACAGTTGTAGTGTCAAACTTTTAATGAGAATACCTTGGTGTTTCTCGTTCCTTCTTTTTTTGATTTCTTCCAAATCATCATAAATGTGAGGGCAGGATTCTTCAATTACACTGATTCTATCCTTTTTGGCGGACTGGTATACATTATCAAAGCTCTGTTTACCACTCTTATTAGACTTAAGTATTATGGAATATACCAGTCCTGTTTGATGTCCTTCGTATAGAAATCACTCCGATCGTTATCAAAATGTCAAAAGAAGATTTTAGACTTATATTTCCATTCGTCACGTTTTCAATGCTTGAAAAAATTAATTTTAATTCATGGACATTCGAGATTGCTAGATTTTATTTACATGTATTAATTTTCTCATCCTTTGAGCACTACTGTCAGAATGTGCTGTATACTTTCAATTTGAATTTTACAGTATTAAGGTATAGCTATTTTCTAGAACTATTTCTACATGGTCCTTCCTACTAAATAGTATCGAATACCTTTAAAGCAAGATAATGTAAAATTACTAAAAAGACATGTGAAGTACCTCTGCAGCTGGATGAGAGTAGAATGCTTTTACCACAGATGAGAAATAAGGTATTTCTTATCTTTGCTTTTACTTGATGGAAATTTTCAAACGAGCGCTTTTAGTTCCATCCAAACAGTAGCCAACGTCTTTGTTGGTATTACAGAGAATTTATTATTTCAGAAGTGAACGAGCTATCCCCCTTATCCTAGGTATACCTTAGTGCGCTTTCAGACAGGAATACAGGATAAACTATTCTTGTGTACGTCTATTGCATATACATAATATCTATGAGCTAAGGAATTTTTGCATTGTCTCAAGAAGAAAAAATTATTAAAAAAGTTTTTTTATAAATGAGAAATCATCAAGAATACTTTCCAAAGTTGTTTGTTTCTTCCACGAACTATGATATTTATGTACTGTAACCTGGATGCAGTCTAAAAAAAAGGCATATACATATATGTACATAGTGTATATATATATGTACATATAAATCTCAGTCTCAGTATGGATTTAATCAGTGCCAGGAAGTTCACAGGAAGCAAACCAAGTTCATCATTTACCTATATATTCTGACGAAGGTAAACGTTGGCAGTATTCAAGGTCTTCATTTCATAAAACTCCAAGCAATCAAACAGCACCGATGGAACTTGATACTAGCTTGGGATTTTATCACAGATATACATATATGTAGGTTCTGTATATACATATGAAACTCATTGCGGAACTGAATATGAAAATACGAAAACGAAACAGAGAATATGAAAAGGAATGAAGTCAGTCGTCCGAAAATGCTATTGCCTCATGGGATTTTCTAGAAATATAGGTGAAGAGCCGTGTTATATAATGTTTAGCCACTCTTCTATGGATTTTGAATTTCACTCCATCATAAACTGAAATTATTATTAAAAGAGCATCGAGGGTAATTTTGAGGGTTCCATCAGGACATCACGTCGACGGGTTATTACATCAGTTTTGTAGTTATATCACCGTAGAAAGTTTGTTCGTAATATGATGGAAGTCTAAAGGCATAAATTATTAGTGTTAACATAAAGAGGAACTACCATAAAATTGGTTTTGGTCAAACTTCAAGTTACAAGTTAGTACGAATTGGGAAAATGATTTTACAGGAAATAGTTAATCATCCTTGAAAATGGTGAATTAAAGATGGAGAGTAGAAAATTTCACACACAGAGGAGATTATTATAAATTTTTGTGCTTCAACATTTCATTTTTAGATAATTATTACTACCCTCTTCGTCGACGCCGCCCCGCCGCCTTAAGAGATTAGAGATTTTGTATCGAAACTAATTTAAAAGAAGGATAAAATGTCTGCCACAGAGAAGTCATGAAGGATTAAGTAGGATAAAACTTTTGTTATTTCTAAAAATATATTATTATAGGCAAAAGCAATTGTATATGATATATACTCTCCGCGTGCCTTAATAAAAAAAAAAACAAAAGGGATTTCATTAAATCTACATATTAACAACTTTCAATGAGATTCAATCCTTAATATTCCTTAGAAATGATTAACGAATGACTGGACAATATGATAAAAATAGGAATGATATAAAAATCTAAAAGAGAAAAAGAGATAATTACACAGAAAAAGTTGGATAAAATGCGAAAATTAAGGATCTTATATAAAATAGTTTTGATATTTTTGTTGAATCTATCTATATTGGTGACTTGGATACATCTGGATCAGCTGCGAAAATGAAACTCTGGGGTTGAACTTAGTTCGTCCTAAAACGAGCCACTTTTACGAATGATGGTTTGCGCTCCTGATAGTACTCGAAATGATTAGAGTCTTTAGGAAATTGGGTAGTTTTTTAGTTAGTGATAATGAACTGAAAAACAAAAAAAAAATCATTTTAAATTTTATTACGGTAATCATTAGTGCAAAATTTTTCAAAATTTATTATATAGTGCAGTTCTCTTCTTACAAAATCGATTATTATTATTTTTAAGTTTTTAGTATTAATTTACATATAATGAAAGGAATTTTACATTTAATGAAGCAACTTTACATCTTTATATTAGGTATAATTACCACTCTTCGCACATGCAGTTTTTCTTAATAGATATGTGATTTTTCTCACAGTCCGTTTACTACATTACATTTACTATTTTTCAGCGTCAAGATAGCACTTTTTTTTTATACATAATACAAAAATAACAAAATTTATTTAAATTGAGCTTTTATTTTCTTAATGCGTGTAGAAAACCTGATATTGATGTCAGAAAAAAATAACGATCTTCAACTTATGACGCATCTACTAGACACAAAATACGCTTGTCCGCACCTCTTTGATTCTTCCATATTGTATTAATGTTGCACACGTCAATAAGGATTCATCTTAACAAAGATTCGCTCATGATATGACATATTTGACGTCATTTATTTATTTATTTAAGAACGTCATCAAAGATCTGATTACTGAGTTTACAAAAATATAAAAGTATACATAACAATGTAATGAATAGAAAAGTAACTCTAAGTAAGCTGATCTTTTATTTGACTTCTTGAAAGATGAAAGTCATATGAAAGTCAAGAGATCATTGATGAAATCGGCTCGTGCATGCCATAGTTTGTACTATGCTGGGAAACATCGAATAAGTCGTACTTCCTCAAGGAGCGCACAGGAACAGATATATTAAGAGAATTTAAGAGCTCAGAGGAATTTATCACACCTTGTATCCACTGAAATGCAAGAACAACTTTGAAAGTTTTTCGTCTATTCTCGAGAGAAACCAAAGGAACGAGTTAAAGCCTGTCGACATATGAAGGTAGAATAATAGGGTTATCCCAGTGAAGCCCACACAGGGCAAAACGAACGAATCTCCGCTACACAGCCTCGATGCTATTTATTTAGACCGGACTAGCATACTCCAAAATAGGTCTAACGAATGTGCAGTAAAGGACCTTCATTATGAATGGATCATTAAACTCCTTTGACCATCTCTTTACAAACCCCAGAGTAGCATTAGCCAACGATTGTGTTAATATGATCCTCGAAAAAAAGACGAGTATTAAGGAAGACACCCAAATCTTTGGTTCTGTCAAGTCTAGTTAATAAACATCAATCTTAAGTATAACTAAATTTGAAAGGTCTCCTTTTACGAGAAAAGGACATAGCGGTGCATTTGTTGATATTGAGAGGAAGACAGTTAATAGCACACCATTTATGAAAGGTGTCTAATTCCAAGTTTAAAATTCCACACTCGTTTTCATTAGAAACAATGCGGAAGATTTTGGCATCGTTAGCATAGCAAAGTATTCTTGAATTACCCAAAATCAGAGAAACATCATTAATGTAAATTATGAAAAGAAGTGGTCCAAGATAGCTACCTTGAGGAACGCCAGAAGTATTAGCTATTTCGTCAGAAAGAGCTGCGCGAAATATAACTCGCTGCGTGCGATCAGATAAATAAGAACGAGTCCAATTGACAAAGACAGTAGGAAAACCAAGAACAGTCAACTTGTGAATGAAAATTTTGTGATTGATTCGGTCGAAAGCTTTATTAAAATCCTTGAAAATGCAATCGACTTGCTTTCCACTTTCAATAGCAGAAATGCAGAAATTAGTAAACTCTAATAAATTAGTCGTAGTAGATTTACCTTTCATAAAGCCATGCTGAAAGGAGCGGCAGGAAAGGCTTGCTGTGGAAATACAAAACATCAAAAACCAGGGCTTCAAATATCTTACCAATACAACTTAAATTAGCTACAGGTCTGTAGTTAGAAATGTCGCACTTGTTGCCCTTCTTGTGCAAGGGAATGATCAAAGAAAGCCACCACATATTAAAGATAAATTAAATAAATAACACAAAACAGAAACGATGGACGTAGCACCATGTTTTATGATCACTAGAAAAACTATCAGCTATGCTTGAAATATACTTGGAGATAGACGCTTTGTCGAACAACAGGTCTTTAGGTTGAAGAGAAATCAGCGAAAGCTTCGTCAAATGGGTAAAATCGTTATAACTAATATCACAGTGGCTATCGCAGAAGGCAGTCTTAAAAAAGTCAGCAAAGAGATTGGCAGTTGCCAAGGAATCAACACTGTCTATGTTTCCGAGTCTCAACGATGAAGGGTATCCATCACAGTTGCGCTTAAAATTCACAAACTTCCAAAACTGTTTAGGCTCAGTACGCAAGTACAACCTCATTCTATATATATAGTCGTTGTATGAATCAGTTAATCATGAAGTGTACTGAGTAGGCAAATTAGAATAAGTTACGTAATCAGCATCACTCCTTGAGGAACAGAACCTCCTCCTAGCTTTATTCTTTAAATTTTTAAGATGCTTCAAAGAGCCATTGAACCACAGTTGACAATTCAAAGTACGACTCGAAATAACAAGTGGCACACAGTGAGTAAAACAAAGAAATAGTATGTCATAAAACGAGTTCACAGCTTTATCAATGTCGCGTTCACCCAGAACACTTGTCCAGTTACAAGCGGATAGCCATTCATTCATTTTTTTAAAGTTATAACAAATACTCGTAGTTACTAGAAGCATTAGATGATGAAGTAACAGTATCAGAAAACAAAACTATATGTAGTGCTGGAAGATGACATGTTTCAGGAACCATAGGAGTTAAACATCGCTTGACGAGAGTTCCATTGGGATCGGAAGAAAATACCAGATTCATTAGTCACGCTGCTAGACTGCATTAGACCTGATGAAATAATGTCAATAAAAAAAAATTGCATGTTGAGTAGTTGCCGAAAGAGAAGGCAGCAAGCCTTCATCATCCTGAGAGTGTAGCCTGTCAACAGTAGGCAAATTAAAATCACCAAAAAGCAGCAATTCATCTACAGGCAGCAAAACTTCAGTAAGCCTATCTATACAAGAAACCAGCAAGTCAAATATCTCAGCTGATGGGCATGGAGGCATATAAACTGTAGCAATATATACGTTTTTGTGTGAAAGAATGAGAACCACACATATAAACTCCAGATCGCCGGACTCAACAAATTCGATTAACATGCATGGTAGGTCGCATAGCTGCCTTAAGCTCACGTACCTAGGTTGATAGCTACCGCATATATAATTCACTATGTAACTTCTAACCCTGTAGTTCTTTGTTGATTCTAGAGATATCTTTTTGTATAGAATCTTCTTCAAGACCTAGATTTTTTCTAGCAAGTTAGTCTGCTGGTTAGAAAGTGTGGTTAAAATACGTGTACACAAACCTTAGCAAACATTTGTATATACGGAGCATATAAATACGGAATAAAATTTGTCACAAGAAAACGCTAACTGTACATCGAACATCAGTGGAAAACAAAAATTCACGCTCTTTCCTTAGGGTCCAATTCTGTGGTTATTAATTAATTATTTTTTCAATATTAATTATAAACGAGACGTCAAGATACCATAATGTTCCCATCCGGTCTATTGTTACCCTCACTGCAGCCTATTAGAATATTAATTTTCTACGTAGTACATTTTTCATGTTTAAAAACCTTTAGAAACCTTTCTTGCTAATTCTAATAATACGTAGTAAGGATTAAGGTTTTGGGACATGCATACCTATAACAAATTATTCTCCAGTAATTGAATTAACCTTTCTCCGTAATTTAAGTAAAATTTCTAAACATGTAATGTTGTTTACTTATTATGATTATGATCCTGAGACAGACCCCGTGCCGATAATCAATACTTGAGTGAAATATTAATTTTCTTTGTGTGGTCAACTTCATTAATTAGATAGCAGAAAACCTTTAACAATTTGGAGGCAATTCACTTTACTTTAATTACCATATCTATTCAGTAATAGAAATTGCATGATGATAAGAGAAATTTCAACAAAAGTTAAATTCAATATTCGCAAACCAGATTTAACTAACTTATATATCTTTTCGGGGGTTGAATTAAATATAGAAAAATTTTGAAAATTAATATTTATTTTTAACAACTAGCAGACTTGACAAGCTCTCGTTTTATTAAATCCATGTAGGTTAGGTATTGGTTGGTAGTTATACAAAAATGAAAGGAAAATTATAAAAAACTTTAATTTGAAATAAATCACATTACTTATAATATTTTTAAGATCAAAATAATTTCCACAAGATGCAAGCTTTTGGATAAATTTATCCTTGCATATCTGATCAGAGGGCTTTTCCAAATTCCACGGAACGCACATTGTTTTGCACTTACCTACCGACGCATAAAAATTCTTTCAACATTCTGTGTCCTGTCTCTTATCTCCAGAAAATTTTGCGAAGTGTGGAGATAAACAGAGAGAATGCGTCACGGTATCCTAAAGCCTATAAGAAAAACAAAAAACTTACAGAAAATATGATTGGATAATGAATGGCTCGCAAGGCCTGGGAGTGTCTGCAAGCTCTTAAAAATTTATCAAGGAGAAACCAAGTTATCTTTATATGATGGCCATAAAGGCAAGAAAATTGCTGACGGCCTAGCCAAAAGATTAGCGGAAGCTAGCTTTGTCGGACCAGAGCCATTTTGTGGTACCTCAGAGCTATCCTATATAGCTGTGAGAGAATCCCTTTATTGAGAAAGGCTACTAAAATGACTTCGTCAGACAGAAAAATTTATCGACATGTATCTAGCGGAAAACAAAAACAAAAACTGCTACTCCTTAGGAGAACAGAGTTTAAAATGATCAGCAAATTGCCCCTTGAGGTATCACCTAAGCAAGATGGGCTTGGCTCATACTTCACCCTACCGTTTCTGTGAGGATGCTCATGAAACCTCGGAGCACCTGCTCTGCAACTGCGAAGCATTGGACAAGCTGAGGTTGCTCCACCTGCCTGTCCTCAAACAAACTACATGTGGAACCTCAATCCCAGAATAGCTCTAGACTTTATGAACAGTCTAAATTTAGAAAGGGAGTAAATTGAACGGGGACTCACAATAGATCTTTCAGGTCGCAGTGAATGCGAGTCCAATGCGTGTACACCCCTCCACAAATCTAATCTAATCTATGGGATTATACAAGGTTCTATCCTGGAACCATTGTTGTTTCCTCTTTGACATTAAAAATATTGTAAAAAATATGAAAATGCGCATTTATAGGTATAATGCGAATCATATACTTACGAAGTTCTATTTATCCTTTGGTTTAGGTCTGATCGAAGATGCTGATTTATATAATAAAAAAACAATTAAAGGTTTGTAATGATTCCTCATTGCTCATTAATTCATGTAAGTCCATGTGTCTATCTTAATCATCTTTGGTAACTCGTGTGTACAAATATTGTACATTCACATGGAATTAGCAATTGCGGTTATTCAAATATTTTACCGAAGCTGATATTCCTGAAACTTTATTCATAGCACCATTCTGCCTTTTATTCAATATGTGGTGACATTATTTATTCAATTCTCGGTAAATGTTTTAGTGATTTCTTGTGATAAATAAGTCAAATTCAGTTCCATATATACGCGTTAAGTTAAGCAAATATCTTGAATCCTCGAAATCCTAAATATCTCCCCGATTAAGTATAACAAGTTTTCACCTTTTAACATAAAACTTGTAGGTATTCATTTCGTATTTGTATTATCCTTATTTATACTCATTGAACAAGCTTGTTCCACTGAACACACAGAAAATGATTTTCACGTGAAGATGCCTCAATCCTACCAGCGTAATTTTTATCAAAGTTTCATAATTAGCTTTTTCCACTAGAATACTGTGATTAGCCTCTAATTGAAAACAGTGGAATTGTTAGATGGTGCTCCATGTGTGCTAGGTCGCCTATCAGCCGCCAGCTGTCGTCGTTAAATTACTAATTCTGACCTCAATTATTGAAACTTTACCTCTATTCATTGACTGATTTTGTTAAGTTCCTTTAAATTGAACTCCTTCTACGAGCAGAGGTATGAAGTTTATTCGTGACCTATACTATGTGAGGAGGAGTAGAGATTGGGGGCGTATATTGGTTGTCATTCAGTCGACGATGACGGCTCCACATGTTCAATTCACGTCCCTATTTAAATTCAATTGTCCATGCCACGTGACCTATGTACCTGTTATGCGTCAGAAATAGAAACTGCAAATACAAAAGGAAATGAAATGAATCGATTGAAGGGATTGTGCCTGCATTTTACTTCTGGAATTTCTTTTCTAATATCTTTTATTTTATGAACTTCCACAAGGTTTCCGCAATAGCTCAGCAGAATTTTTTTTTTTTTTTTTTTTTTTTTTGTTATTTATTATAAAGTTGAAGTTTATGTCATTTTTGAAATTCCAAGAATATTTTTCATAATGTCATACATACTGAGTACGTAGGTAATGTCCGAAAACGTGTGTACATAAAAAATTTGAGAAGACATAAATATCATTTAAGGTTTATCGGAATCTGAAGGAGGATGTTAGTTGGATGGTTAAATGGTGAAAATTTATTTTACTATTTTGTTATAAAGAAATGAAAATTAAGTGCACTTCCCAAAACTGGAGCTACATAGACAATTTTACTTACATTTGATAAAAGTTTGAACCACAGGTACACACCAGGTCAAATTGAATACAATAATAATATGGACTTTGCTTATATTTTAGCTAGATGAAAATCGGAAAGTATACAGAGTTTTTAGCTGCCCGTCTGTCTATATGTTCGTTCTGTCCATTCGTCTAACATTCTATTGGTTAGTTAAAGAATGCATTTGTTATACCGATCTGTTGTTATAGTTATAAAGTTAAATATATAATTTATATAAAATGCCCAATAATAAAAATTTCAACAACCACCAATTTTTCAAATGTCATAAATGAAAATTTTTGGATGCCACCTCTAAAAAATTGTTTAAACAATTTAATCGTATGTATTTACATTTTACATTACATTTACATAAATTGTTTAAACAATTTTTTAGAGGTGGCATCCAAAAATTTTCATTTATGACATTTGAAAAATTGGTGGTTGTTGAAATTTTTATTATTGGGCATTTTATATAAATTATATATTTAGCTTTTGTTTTTACCAAAAACAATAGAAGCTATGTTCTTTTGGTGCCAAATAGTGTTCTTCAGAACACAGGAGATTGCGAATTGAAGTGATTTGTAGGGTGCATAGAAGTAGTAGAAAAGGTTTTGAAAGTTCAGAGAAAATAATCAAATTGCCATGACTTACGTTCTTACAAAATGTCAAATAGAGCTTGGTTTTTATGATGGGGATTTTTCATTTGTGAATGTGACCGAGCGGGAAGTCATTTGGGCTCTAGGATCAATCAAATCTATTGCTGTCAGTCTGGACAATATTAATCTCAGTTTTCTCAAGTTAATCTTCCTCTTTGTAGTCAGGCCCATTACTCCCATCTTCAACACAGCTATTACAACAGGATGTTTTTCAATGCATGGAAGTTAGCGAAGATCATACCCATGAAAAAACATCCGAAAGCAAATCTACTTTCTGATTATAGACCTATTAGTATTTTCCCTGTTTTATCAAAAATATTTGAAAGGCTTCTTTTTGACCAGCTTATAGGTTATATTGAAGTGTCTGTTCTCTTAAACTCTGCCCAATGTAGATTTCATGCCAAGCACAGTACAGTTTCAGCCTTGCTAAATTTAGATATTAAGAATAACACAGAGAATAATATGGCAACAATTCTATGTCTGCTTGATTTCAGTAAAGCTTTTGATTCGATAAATTTTAATATATTGTGCAATAAACTCAAAACTAAATACAAACTTTCAAGCTCCACGCTAAGTTTTATACACTCATATCTATGGGGCAGGCAACAGGCGGTTGTAAATGGAATGAGTTGTTCCCAGCATAAAACATTACACTTGAGGGTACCGCAAGGGTCAGTTTTGGGTCCTCTACTGTTTTGTATCTACATAAATGACCTGGTGAAAGTTCTTAGGCAGTGTTTCCTTAAACTTTATGCTGATGCTGTTGTGCCTAGCTACAAGCATAGATGATCTGTATCTGAATGTGAGCAAAGCCAATGTGGATTTGGAACTTATTTCTAGCCGGGTAAAAATGAATAATCTTACTCTAAATCCAGCTAAGTCTCAATCTATAGTTATTTTTAACGATCACATCGATACGTCTCATCTGCCTTGTATGTCTCTTAGTGATATGCATATTCCATTCGCTGACTCAGTTCGGCTCTCGGGGTGTATTTTGATACATTTTTTAATTGGAAAAATCACACATATGTTCAGGTTGAAAAAAATTTATGGTGGTTTAAAGGCCTTATGGCGACATGCATCCTACACTCCTAGAGATACTATCTGTTACGATCTGTTACTACCAAATATAATTTATGGCTGTGAAATTCTTGGGAACTTGAATAGTATATGTTGTAATGAACATGCGTGAACATATTTCCGAATACTCCAAAAGTATACTGAGTTACTCGCTGCTTGAAAATTATGTTCGATTTTGAACGGCCTATATGATGTTCAGGATAGTTAATTCTATGTGCCCTAATTATTTGGGTGATAATGTTATCTTTCTTACATCAGCTCGTACCAGATTCCTACTTGTACCTTGGCATAAGCTGCATTTCACCACTCGTTTGTTTTTCGTCTAGGTGTTTGTGTGTGGAATACCCGCCCATTTGAAATTAGAACAATGTCCTGTTAGCTTCAAGAGATTGTCATTTAATCACTTTTCTAGTAGTAGCTTTGATTATTTTCTCTATACTTTCAAAACCTTTTCTATTTCCATGCACCCTACAAATCAATTCAATTCGCATTCTCCTGTACTCTGCAGAATACTGTTCGGCACCAAAAGAAGAATTATTCTACTAATAAAACTGCAAATGCTTGGAGCTAACAATACTAATGAAAAAATATAAAAGTGTCCACATAAAGCGCTGTTGATACATAAATAATGCCAGAAAATATTAATTGAAATCCCTATAAAAAAGCATTTAAGAACTTCCTTTTTAGTTTTGTTCCCATCAACATTCACAAAACCAGTCTTTCGCGCAATCGCAGAACTGTCAATTTTGACGTTTTAGGTCAAATAGCCAGTATCAATATTTGGATTTTGTAAAGTTTTTATCACTGCGATCATGTTTGGTCTATTGTAATTTTCCTCTGCTTTATATAGTTCACTTTATGACGATATGTTATGGTGTGAATTGTTTTGTTGTTGTTGTTGTTTTGTGTAGTTAGAGATTATTTCCGGTGAAGTAATGACATTTTGTTGTTGAATCTTCTTTATGCCAGTCCTGTTCTTCTAGACTTCTAGATGCGTAGACATTGAATTTAGTAAATTATAAAACAACGTTAAAGCAATATTGTTGTAACTGTTGTTTAATTTGTTTACTGCTAATGTGATATAAATTTTATTATTTAACATTTTTATAAATACACCGTGTCGAATTGTTTATAGTTTTTTAAATAAGTAAATTTAAATAATTTTAAAAATAGTAATTGATTTAGTGTAAACCTAGAAAAGTTTTAAAGCATTCATAAATTCTGTAAGAACCATTGTCTGATGTGCTTTTCACCTAAAAAGCTTTTCACGTGAAAAAGCTTTGTGAAGCTTTAGTACAAATCGAAACCAGTTCAGTTGTCTAAAATATTATCGGTGATGCCAATTCAGATATATAGATGGAGGGTGCTACATGCAAAAGAAAGCTTTCTAAAATTAAGCTCAAAACAGTAAATTTTATTTGAAATTCACAACTATGAAATTAATAAAATCTTACACAATATTGCAGTAATATTACAAGTCATTGTTACAAATTACAACTTTGACTCATGCTTTTGCTTTAGTTTTCTTTGCTTTTTCATTTCTTTTTTAAGTTTATTATGATTTCATGGAGAGTTAAAAGTTTTAAATTTTCTTGTAACGATAAGTTCTAACATCTTGTTTTCTCAGTCTCCTTAGATTTATGGGCTATCGTTTATCCAAATTTCCCATCCAGATTTTGTATTGAAAAATCATTCAAATATCCGGAAATTATTCGAATATGAAAAACAGATGGAAAATCTAGACATTGACTTACACACCGATCTAAATTTTAGTTACGAACTGTTTGTAATTTTACAGAGCGATCTGAAATTCATTTTCGAATTGTTTATAATTTTACACATCGATCTAGAACAAAAATATATATATTTTTTTTAAACTACAAAACGAATCACTAAGGAAAATTAGTGCTTCCCTTTTAGAATGGAAGAAGGACGTCATTGTAAAAATCCCCGAAATGGGTGGCTTTAAAGATTCCCCAACCACTGAGGCGGAATCTGCTTTTTACATATGCTATCTCCGAATTGTGATATAAATATTTGCTATACAGAAGTATAAGCAATCAACAAACAAGCTTTCGACTGAGTTAGTATGGTAGCGATTAGAACAACACTTTCCGAATAATTATAGATCATTTAGCGTAATGAAGATTTTGTCTTATTAGTTATTAGCTCATGTTTGTTGATTTTGAAAAGTCGTTCGATAGTGTGAGTCATGAGTATGTATTGGATGCTTTACGTAAAAAAAATAATAACATTATTTAGATGTTCGACCATGGCGCCAAAGTTCAGGTGCTGCATTATGGAAAGCTATCGGAATTTTTCGAAATGCTATAACCAGAGTGAAACAAGACCGCATCTTGTCACCCACATTCCTATAGCCATGTACCATGTACCTAGGCAGCCAATTGGTAGAGGTTTGTATGATGAAGTTGTATTGAAATCACTTTATGGAAAATAGGTTCAGGCCCAGCTTATATCGTTTCCAACTAGAAGACTGACTTCTGCATACTGAAAAATGAATGGCAGTTCGAGATTTTCAAGTTTGCAAAATGGCGGTATGGTTAATAACATATAAAGTAGGTAAAGTCTTCCATCTATACTTCTTATATACATATTTTCCTTTGGCTTTCGCATCTTAAACATTTGTATTTATTACGTACATCTGCAAATCTCCAGTTCAAATCGTATTTATGGATAAATAAATAAGTCATTTTTAACATGAAAGCATTTGTCCCGTTAAAGATATATAGTAGGAATATCAACCGGAAGTAGACATGTTTTTTTAGAAACAGCCTGACCCAACAATTATTGTAAATTCTACATCTCATCATCATTACTATACGTAAAAATAGCTCCGCATTAGTACTTTGATTCATGCATTAAGTAAGCAAAATATCTAACAACAAAAATAATTTTATTATGTAATCCAATAAAATTTTGAAATTTTTTCATTTCTCACTGCCACCAATCTTTTGAAAAAATATAAGGCTCCTCAACAATATCATAAAATAACACAGGGAGGAGTATAGTCTCAATCCGTGACTTCGATAACCTTTGAAGAAAAAATGAGTTCAACATTTTGATAGAGGAAATAAATGGCTTGTTCATTGCCACATATATGTATGTATGAAAATATGTACATATATGTATACAGTACTGGGAGGTTGTACTTGAACCAAATTTGGCTCTTTAGAGGCTTACTTAACGTGCACAGCATCCGTATTTAACGTTATCTATTTTCCGCGAAAATCTTCTTGATGCCCTGTTGGCCTGATTTCAGAGCTTTTATCACCATATGCCAACACTGCAGAATGATTTCTAAGGGTGTCTGCCTGTTTTCTTCCTATAAAACTCTCGAATTTTGTCACTTTTTCTTAGATTTTTTTTTTGTATTTTATAATTTTTAATTTAATTAAAAACTTTTTTTCCCTGGTGATAAGCATAATTTTTATTTTTTCAATTAAAGAAAAAGAGAAAAACAAAAATAAATGTGTGTGAATGGTAGCCACATGAATCCGTCTATCTTGAGAGCATGGTACACGTGCTATTTACAGTATGAACGCATATATCCTATCCGTTCAACAGGTGTTTTCTTGTAAATTTGTCTGGGGCACAACCTCGAACATGCGTGTTTTCTAAGAGTTCTCCTTAAGGCGTGGCTATACTCTCTGACAACTCCATGTTCCTGTAGGGTATTCAAGTTTACACCCAAATATATGTGTATATATGTACATACTATATATGTCCGTATAAATGTATACAAGTAAAGTATTATCCCGGCGTGAAGTAAACAAACTCCTTAAGAGGTTCCTTGACATGGGCGATTGACCCGATGATGTTGTCACCATCTAGTTGATATGGGAAGTTCCACTTTTGTGAGGATTGTGATTCAAGTGAATAACTCGTGGTAGTTCCAATAGACACTCGTACGCATGTCAGGATATAATTTTTACGTTTTGATTCATATGTTCTGTTGTTGACGAAAATAAAATTAGACAAAGTTAATAAATTGTTTATCGGCTGCACCGCAAAATCTACATACATAATAGAGTTTCTACATGAATACGATTACTTGGATGATTGTATTCCTTCGATACTCCAAGAAGATCCATACATAAATGGACATTCTTTTAGAAGCATTTATTTCCATAATTGATGGGCGCTATTTTAAATGAGGGTGGTAAATACCATTCTGAAGAAAAAATTATTTCATCCTTTGAATATATCTAAATTATAATATACATAGATCGTATGTTTTGCGGTATTCCACAAAGTTCCACTCTGGGTCCGGTTTCATTTTTAATCGTTATTTTGATAAATATTACACATTAATTTTACTCAAATTTACGGAGTTGTCAATAAAAGGTGTACTGCGGTAATAACTCATTCAATTCATTCTGAATCCGCTATTATTTACAATCGTTATCAATATAAAGACAAATTACAAATAATATCGGACCCAGACTGGACTCTTACCGCATTCCACAAAAAATAAAATTGATTAAGAAACAAAAGTCTATCAGAAATAACGCAGTGAGGTTATCGCCAACTATAGAAGTTCTTTTGTTATCAGAAATTTTCATAATAGAAGTAGTACAACTACGCTTATGTTTAAAATTTGACTATGCTACTTAGGTCTTTATTCAATAGATTTCTTGCCATTTGTTTATGTATGATATTTTCAAATGCTTTAGGAAAAAAGTTAAGATAGATATGGGGGGAATATGAGTTACCTTCCATCTAGGAAAGTTACTTTGTGATCCCAACATTTTAAATTTATTGCTCCTATATTTGTTTAGTGTGAAAAAAGTTTTATATACATATCTTATTTTGGCAGATGTCTCAAATATACTGGAAGAGGCGAAAACTCTTAAAATACATAGCAAAATGCTTTTAAAAGGGTCTTACTATGGTAAAGAATTATTCTGAAGAAGAATTGATTTAGTTTTATGATGGAATGTAGCTAAATATGATCGTATCAGTCAAGGAAAACTCACAGATAATGCATTGTGTTCCACGAAGAGGATCTTTATTTACTACATATACTATTAAAAAGTCTGAATGAAAGTCCATTTAAATAAACATTGTTTGCTTTGTGTAGAATTATTATTTTCAAGAAAGATGAGCAGTTCTTTTTTGTTGAATTATCAAATTATTTTTCTTCTACATATACATTGTATGTAACCTCATTTTTATGTTCATATTTTTTTTTTTTTTTTTTTAATTTGACAAAAACCGAATCCAATTAAATATATGAACGAAAAATTTTATTGCATAAATTATCAAAACAGAAATATTATGAAACTAATAAAATTACATTTTTGTGGTCTTTGGCCCTCATAAAGTTATATTTAAAATAAAAATTGCGGAAATATTCTATATTTTTTATTTTACTTTAATTAATCTCTTCAACATTTTTATCGTAAGGTTTTGATTGGTTCACTAAAGCATAAAAAAAATATCGCCTTAAAATAAATATCATAAATTTTTGGTAAAATATGAATTTTTATGATGAGGCTTATAGCATTTATGGTGCATTTGTATAACTTGTCTTATTTTATATATATTACATGTAAAAATTTAAGATTTTAAAGAACAAATGAAGAGATTCAAACTATTTCCATGAGTGAGCTATACATAACAAAAAATTTGTAGATGTACAAAAAAAAAAAAAAAAAATTTTTTTGCGCCATTATCCGAAGAAATTGTACCCCTGAAGAGTCTTAGTTTAAATCATTCGCGGCTTCTTACAAGTCTCCGGCCAGACGGAGTTAATATCCAAGAGAACACTTTGGCGAACTGCTGTAGCTATTTATATTTTAAACATGCCCAAGCCATAAAAATCTGCCAGATAATTTAAAATTTACCATTATTGGAGCTCTGAATACTTAATCCTTTATTATAGTAGGTAATTAGCATTTTTTATTACACTGTAAGAAGTAGATATATAGCTTCATCAATAATAGATAGTATTAAGTCAATTTACATTCACTTTAAACGAATGGAATTTACCATTCTAATGTCTCATGTCCAAAACAATTTTACACTAGTTTTTGTGTAAAATTCTCCGGTACCTATATCAGAATTTAAGTAATTTTATAAAAATATAATCAAAAATTTTCTACTACTCTAGGTAATGAAAAAATTACACAATTACTAAAATAGAAGTAGATTAGTACTATTTAATTAAAATTCCTCCTGATTATCTAAAATTTACGTTAGATTATCGTGATCGAAGTAAAAATAGTCTGCCATTTTTTAAGAGTGCACCTAGCTCTCTTACTCGATATAAAAAATCTGAAGTCTTCAAGACATTTTAAAATTATATACATATTTAATCTAAAAATTAATATTCTTCTTTTGTTGTTTATTCTTTAAACTGTTCGACTTTTATTTTAATAAGTC
Organism: Dioctria rufipes; assembly: GCA_963924295.1. Classification (NCBI taxonomy): domain Eukaryota; kingdom Metazoa; phylum Arthropoda; class Insecta; order Diptera; family Asilidae; genus Dioctria; species Dioctria rufipes. The sequence continues at coordinate 200,685,215 of OZ002742.1, forward strand.
TAAGTATAGAAAATTAAATGGGGGTTTTTTTGGCTCACAATATTTCTTCTAAAATATGACTCATTGTTAGGCCTTTACAACAAAGGAAAGAATTACCCCAAAATATGCTTCCGTTTAAAACTCTTATTAACATTTTTATGTTATGCGAAAAGTGAAAAAGTATAACACTTATTATTGTGTTCTGGAAATTAAACTATTTCACTTTTCTCATAACATTAAAATATTTATAACTTTTGAACGGAGTCAGATATTGAGGTAATTCTTTCTATGTTTTAAAGCACTATTAAATGGTCATATTTGAAAAGGATTAAAATTATGTATTTGGTGTAAAAACTTTACGATAACACGGCAAATTTGTATGACATTTTTTTCAAGAATTCAATTTTAAGGCTTGATAATTGAGGCATTTGACCATAAATCATAACACGTTGGATATCGTAATTGGAATGAAAAACCCCTTTGGGGCCAGCTTAATCCAGGCGATATCATTGAAAGGTCTTCTGAGCATTTAAGTGATCACACTTCCTTCGAAAAACGAAAATTTTTTAGACATAAATTTGAGTTAGACGGAGTGATTTTTAAGAGGGGATCTCAAAAAAAAAGATATGATCAAGACGCTCCAAAAAAAACTATTTGCCTACTTCAACCTTCTTATTTACTGAACACATTTTCGTTCATAGTTTTTTTTAACTACATATATTTAAAAAATGACTCTATTCAAACTTTAAGGTTTCCTCGAAACCCACCAAAGATTACAAAAAAACAAAAAAAATAGAGAGTGGGCTTTTTGAGATATTCGAGGATAACGGATATATCCATTATCCTTGAAAACAAATTTTCAGAAAAAGGTCCTCTACTAATTTTTGTCAGGAGCTACAATGCTTTCTTAAATAAATAGCGTTTGTTTCGTTGGCTTGTGATGTGTACATTGTGATATATATAAATTTTTGAAGTTACACTTACCAATCAAAATTCTTACCTTTTTTCAAATTTCAAAATTCCATATCTCCGTCAAAAATGAAAAAAAAAAAAAATATTTCAGCAAAATACTATCAACATTTAAACAAACCTACCTGTGAACATTCATAAAAATCGGAGATGGTCGATGCCCAAATTTACACAATATTTGTCGATTTGCAGTATCCTCTAAATGAATTTTGCTATATAATTAGCCTATAAATGAGTTTTCTCAAAGCAGAGACCTAGCTAAATTTATTTATTTTTTCAATCCGAAAACAGTATATTTACCCCATTTTATACAAATCCACTATTACCTTTCAAATACCCCCAAAGTTAGTTGTTTACGCCATAATTGTCCCATAATACCCCGTTAATGAGTTTTCTCAAAGTCACCCCATTTCATCAAAATCCACTATTACCTCTTAATTGTCCTATTAGTATTCCTTAATTACCCGCTACATACATATATATGTTCTACATCGATAAAATTTACAAATTTACAAGAATTGCTCGTTTATTAGTATTTGCTTCACAGTCCAGGCTTAAGTCAGAGCTTAGCTAAGCCACGGGTGTGGCTTAAGTCCAGAACTTAAGCCTACTCCATAAGCTGAGGCTTAGTTAACCCGCAGATGAAAATTTTTAATGCTGTAATTGTGAATTTTTGTAAAGGAAAATTACCATTGTGGATTAAAAACTAAGCGAAAGAAGAACTTTTTATTTACCAGTTTGTTGTGGTTTTTATCTGGAAGGATATCAAACCCGAAAACCATTATTGCAGAGTGTTTCGACAACGTAAACCATCATAGCCGAATGTGTCTACAGTCGGAACTGAGAATGAAATTCAACGTCATCCCATTTCTCGTTTAATAACAGAAATTATAATATTTAGGCAAAATATATATTTAGCAATAATTTCCTATATGTTTCACTGCAACATCTCAAGCTTAAGCCTTCGAGATGACGGGCTTAAGTTAAGCTTGCCTTAGGTCAGTGATATCACTTAAGCCTTGACTGTGAAACCATCGCTGTGGCTTAAGCCTTGACTGTGAAACCGGCCATTAAGATATAAATAGATGTCCTGCAGTTGAAAGTTAACGACATTCTTATGCCTTAGAACCAGATTGATTCAAAATTAAAGCCTTTCGCTTGTGAAAGGAAATGACTGTATTCCATTTCCATAGTTTAACGACAAAGAAGAAGATATCAGGGCAAGGCGTGCATTTGCTCAGCTGAATCTCAACTTACCCAAATCTTAGTTATAACAAAACTGAGAGTTTTCATGAAAAGTACTGATTGCAAACTTTTGTTAATAGTTGTTTGTATTGAATCTTTAAAATCTGTTCCGGTGACTGAACTGAAGGGTTATGGAGATGGTCTGGCCAAGAGAAGTCAGAATCGATGTATAAATAAAAATGAAAAAATGCAATTGGATTTGACAGGATAACTGACCGTCTCAAGGTAGGACCTAGACTGGAACGAATAAGGTAAACATAGTACAAAGAGCCTTAGTAGCACTACTAGGAGAACCACTGTAATAGAAGCGGCATCGATTAGGAGACGATAGAGTATAAATGAAAAGCTGTCACAGGAAATAGGATTTTGTTCCCTTCGAAGAATTCAAGGAGCAGTAAGTAAATTATTCTACTTCTTGTTCCAAAAATTCTATCCATAATGCTGCATTGCATATAGCATAACAAACGTGTATACTCAGAGTATAGTTCTGATGCATTTCGATAGTACCTACCATTTTTGTTTAATCTTCGATGCTGCTAGCATACTAGCTAGTTTGTATCACTTAGCATTGTCAGCACACATCTTGGTGTGCAAAAATCTTATTTAGATTTGATAAAATGATATTTCCCTTTTCCTTGGCAGTTTCATGAAACGTCAAATTGATGATGAAGGGTAGGCTTTAATTCCATTCATATTTTAAATTTTAATTATTATAAAATAACAAAAAAAAAATCAAGCTTTTATCCTCTGTTTTAGTAATTTTCACACATTTGTTAGATAAATGTCACCTCTTTTTCCATGAATACGCGTTTCTTTGTTGACATCACTTGCTATAACCGGCGAACATATTTACAAATCCATGACAGGTGTGAATTATACAAACGGGTAGCAAGCATATAAGAGATGCTCATACAGCGATATCGTGGGAAACTGTCTCACAATTTGGATGATGATGATAAGGCATGCATCTCTGACCTGCCCATTCAAAAGAAAAAAAAAAAAGTGCATTCACTCAACAAGTCACCGGCAAAAGTACCGTTCCCCTTCTGGCATAGAGAAAATCTCTGGAGTTATCACAAGAAACTGGGCGAAGGTGTACAACATAACCAAAGAAGGGCTCAATTCATTTTGTCACTGGTTCCAGCACTAGTTCCGTACTGCACTGTCTAAAGTCTTCTGAACTCTGGACGATGGGGTCTGGATGTGGATGGGACTGCCTGTTGAATATAGACACCCGACATTGCATGTTTCTTCTTGTTTTTGTTATTTTTTTTTTATTTATTTATATTTTTTTTTCTGTATTCATCTGTTGTGTGTCGGTCTATACTCGACTCATGTTTTGCAGTTTATCTTGCTTGACAAAATGACATTGTGCAGCCACAATTGTGTCGTCGGAGTGCATTTACATATAACGTGGAGTTATATGATGTGCAGCCAAATGACTTTGTGCACTTTTGGGAACAGCTCGAAATATCTCCGTATTCAGCTTAAGATCCCACCAGAAAAAAGAAAACACTGTGATTATCGACTGCTACTGTGTGATATGGTAATATAATGTTGGGAGGTAATCCCCATCAGTCTCAGCCTCATCATAGAGTCGCAATTCATTCCTCATTCAGTTCTTTTGGGTGTAAATGAATGCACGCATTATATTAAAGAAAAAAACAAACTTCTCTTGAAGAGGCTATTCCTCGGGTACTTACCTAAGTTTAAGGCAGATGCATATTTATTGTGTAAATTCAGCCTTTAGCACTACATTGTACTCTGGCTGAAGAGGAAGACTTGCGAAGCAGCATTTTTCCATCAGAAAAACGGAGCTCCCCTAATTGCCCCCAATCCTCTTCTTGTGGCCACATGATACCAAAACGCGCGCACTCCACTTGTTACTACTCAGCAGAAAATTTTTGTGAGAGTTTACGATGTCGGCGACTTCATTCAGTTGTGCGCCGTCGATTGGTACGGACGCAGATAAGTCGCGCCGTTTTTTGTTCGTGTATATCTGGCACTTCTACTCTAAATTCAGATTTAGTATAGAAAAGTCCGCTTAAGATTCGGTTAGTATCTATCTATATAGCAGAGATATTATATCCTTTCGTACCGATTTCTCTAAGGACACAAATCGGGAAAAAAAAGTGCCTCTATACTTTTTTGAATCTAATTCGAGCAGTTTTAAACTTAAATCCGTGTTTTAAATTAAAAAAAAAATTAATAAAATCTTAATGTGACTATAGTGACTTCAAACCGGTGTTTAGTAAATGTCCTTTTTTTTTTTGTTAGATAAAAACTGATTCGTAGACACACGGCTCAGAGAGGCCACCGAAAGCAATCGTTCCCTGTCTGGATTTTTTATTTCTCTTTTTTATTTTTTTTTATTTTTATTTGCGAAAAACGAACCTACGAGTCAACCGTTCACCTATCTACAAAGTCAGCAAATTTCTCAAACCTTTGGTATCCGGTTTAACTGTTTTGTTGATGTTTGGATATTGTGTGCTTTTTTCCTTTTAGTTAGTTATCCAGAGTGTGAAAGAAGAAAAAAAAATCCTCGGGAATTGGAAAATTTACAAAAAAAAAATTATTTACTAAAATAAAAAAAAAAAAATCGTAATTGATAAAATTTTTGGTCCATAATTTTTGAAATGGGGTCCAGACCCCATTTATCTGGGACTATAAGTGATCATTTAGTGTCCAAAATGTGGAAATTTAGCATCCTGTGCTTAGTTTTATCATCGCTAGCCGCTAATACTGGAACATCCTATGCTAAGGTAAGTTTGCAGTGAGTTTGTGGTATATTAAAGTCAATTTGTCGACTATTTCTTGAAAAAGTGCAGAAGATTTCAGTCTTATAGGGAAGGTCATCTAGTTGTGGAATTTTTAAGAGCACGCACTAGACTAGTTAGATAACATTGGACATGGTCGGGTGCGTCTTCAATAGAGATGCGGTAAAGTTTTATGACAATTTTGTTTTGTTGTTGTTGTTCTTACTGCTGGTGCTGTTGGTATAATATGGATTTCGTATAGGTTGATGAAAAGTTAAAGTGCATAAAGTTCGTCCATTATATTACAAAGATGATTTTTTTTTATAGAATAAAGAAAACATATTTAAGCTAAAAACAAAAAAAAAAAAAAAACAAAAAAAAAAAACAAAAAAAACTGAGAAATAAACAAAAAGATCCTTGTGGCAGGGAGCTCTGACTTGCAAATTAAAATTTCAATAAAATTTTTAATACACGTATGCATATAGATATCAGTAGCTTATCTTTCAATTTTTCATTAATAGTTTTATAATTCATTCAGACCTCAGATCGTCATGTTTAAAAAATGCTCTAGCGGAGTCGTTTCTATTGCTCTAGATATGTTGTAGGCTTGCTACACTTTGGGTCTATTTTATTTTCGGAGAAAGTCCAAAATAGTCTCACTCTGAACCAATTGGACGATTTTATTTTTATTATTTCCTAAGTCATAATTGACCCATTTGGCGCTTCTGTATGTACAAAGCAAAGAAATCTCTAAATCTGGTTTATCTCGATCATCAAGGATTTCTTTTTATAGTATGAATGCTGGTGTGCCACAAGGTTCTGTATGTTAATCCATTTTATTTATTTGATTGAAGTTTCTCCTTCGTTTGTTTGAGAAATAGGAAGATATTTTTCATTGATAACCATAACCCCATTTTTATATAAAGATGACTTCGATGATTTCCAGGTTGTCTTCCTTTAACAGTATACCGACTACAATTTGTGGTACTTCCAGAGCATATTAGATTTATGGAAAAAGTAGAGAAAATAGTCATCCATAATGATAAGGTTCTTATTTAAAAAGACAATACTTAATCAAAGCTATTTAATAGCATTTACTCGAGATTTTGGCGTTTTAAAATACGTAAAACTCCCACTAAATATGTATGTATGTAATGTATTCATAAGAATATTCCTCATCATCTTGAACACCAAGTCTGTCTCTTCCATTTTATTATTTTGACCTAAACATTTTCATAATTTACCAGCCAGTGACACATATCAATTTAGAAATGATTTCGGTTTCCTCTTGTTCTTGTGCGCATGTTGCTTTATCCATGATAATCTGACCTTCAAGACGCTTTTTTTTTCTGTCTTTTACCCAAGTAAAAATCAGTTAATTTATTTCTTTTAAATTGTTAGAATTACATAAAATTGGGTCATTTTGATTAAATATCTGGAATTGAAAGGCGAAATATGTATGTGCATGCATACATATAACAGTTGTCTAGATAGTTCTATAATTTGTGATTATATTACGTGTGAGGTCAAGATGTCAACACAGATTCTTCCATTTTATTCAGTAAATTTTTTTGTGGTGTAAATGAAGAATTTATTTAAGATTTATGGATAATACTGCTTGCATAAAATATATTATCGTAAAAATTATCGTAAAATTATGAATTGTTTTAAGTATAGTTACTCGATTTATCTGAATTTCAGAGTACGTAATATTAAGAAAGAAAAGGATGATCTACATTTTACGGTGAAAAATTTATCGTATATGTATATCCACGTTTTACGGTAAAAATTATCGTATATGTTGTGTGATTCACATTCGTTACCAGTTATCGGACATTATTTTGGCGTTGAAATTTTTTATACTACTTTAAAAAAATTCGATAAATTAAAAAAAAAAAATGTATTTTATTAGATCTTCTATTGATGTCTATAAAAATATATGCAGTAGATTAATAATTCTGTAAATTTTATGTTGTTTTTGATCGGGGTTTAGGAATATAAGAAACGATGTGATCTTTTTTGGGGATCTCCGATCATTGAGAAAAACTACGAAACTTTGTTTTAGTAGTTTATTCGAATTTTTCCGACGTTTCGAGTCTGGGTTTTTAGAGTCCTTTTCAAGGGATCTGTAGAAATACAATTATTCAGACGTCTAGCATATTGAAAAATGTTTGGATATAAATATATTATATTAGAGGTAATTCAAAACAATTAATATATTTATATCCAAACATTTTTCAATATGCTAGACGTCTGAATAATTGTATTTCTACAGATCCCTTGAAAAGGACTCTAAAAACCCAGACTCGAAACGTCGGAAAAATTCGAATAAACTACTAAAACAAAGTTTTTAATATATTTATATCCAAACATTTTTCAATATGCTAGACGTCTGAATAATTGTATTTCTACAGATCCCTTGAAAAGGACTCTAAAAACCCAGACTCGAAACGTCGGAAAAATTCGAATAAACTACTAAAACAAAGTTTCGTAGTTTTTCTCAATGATCGGAGATCCCCAAAAAAGATCACATCGTTTCTTATATTAATAATTCTGTCTTAAAAAAAAAACACTGAAGAAAAGTTTTCGAAAAAAAAATCTTAAGAAAAGGTCTCGTTGGCTCAGTGTTAAGAGCAGTTTCCCGGAAAGCGGAAGGTGCCGGTTTCAAAAACCAGACGAGGCTGTTGCGTTTTTTTCTTTTGTATTATAATTTAATTCGGAATCGTTAAAAAGAAAAGATCTCAAAAAATTCTTCTATTCCCCCTATGGAACATAGTTAGATAAAAATTGTACGCAGAAAATTGTTACTTTATTCATAATGATTTTATCTTGACTATTATATTAAGTAAATTATTTCAGCCAAAATAATCTAGAGATTAGTAAAAAACCAAACCAATTTCAGTCATTTCTCTTATTATGAACATATTTCATATATAGTACATACTTACAGAACTGTATAAACCTCTATGAACAAATCTTAAATCAAGTTGATTCTTTCAAGGTTCCTTATAATCCCAAAACTGCACACAGATAAAAAAAAAATTATTCACAAAGTCTTTGTCAATTCCAATCCCAGCCCAAAGTTAATTTTCTTGTCTCGAACACGAATTAACGTATAGTATTTCAAAATTCCTGGAACATGCGGCGGCGGTAGCCGCTTTAGCTGCGCCTTTAATAATTAGTTAGCTCCCATGACCTCTTTTTCTCTTTGAAGAAGACTACCTAGATTTGGACTGAAGCAAATCAATTGCAAGACAGCTTTAAAAAAACATAATGATGCCTTGACTTATATGACTATACCAATTGCATAGCTGTTTGTCGCGTCGTCGTCGCATCGTGCCATTCATCTCATCCTCAGAAAAAGAGCGCCTTTTAAACAGACTTATTTTGGTGATGCCCTCCCTCGTTGATGTGTCCTAATTTTGCTGTTTTGTTTTTCTTCTCTGCTTCATGACAAGTTTTAATTGACTCCAATCATAAAGTCCAGCTTGTAATAGGAAAGTGGCTTATATTTAATATTATATTGAACAAAAAACAACGGATGCAATAAGCTTAACTATACATATCAACATTGTAACAAGGGTTTAGTGAATTTTTAATGATCATATGGGAATGAATGTTTTCGTTTAAAATTAGCAAAATGTTTCTTTTACTAAATTTAAAAAAAAAAAATTTACTTTTATTCGATCACAACAGAAGTAGAGTTACAAATAGTCTGACTATATCTTTCTATAGTTAATGATACTCTAGAAAACTTCTATTGCTTGAATTACTGATGTCATAGATTTCGTCCCCGATAACCAATTGAGACAAATGATCGTAATATAAATGAGAAATGGGAGTGGAGGCTATCGAACCAAAATGGTTTTAGCTTGTGACACCAAATAAAAACGATCAGTTCCTGATGATATTTTGTATATTTTAACAACAGCAAAAAGATTGCAGTCCCCTTGTGATGTCTGAAAAGTCGATATACGCCTCCTTAATAAGACTTGATTTAGAAGCCATAACATTTACTACCAAAGCCATAAAATCCATTAAAGTAGACGACAGCGCATAAGAGAGTATAGTAAGGAAGGGACAAACGCGAAATATCAAATATCGAAAAGGAAGTGATGTCATGTGCAGAAAATAGCGTCATTACACATACAGAGACTTCTCTGCTGAAGTGACTGTCGCAATCTCTAAGACAATTTTTTTTTGGTATCTTATCACTGAAAGCCTCCAGCTGAACCATAAAAATTGTTCGATTGATGTTTAAGTAAGAAGAGATAATAATTAGAGAAGAAGCTGCAAAAAACAAAAAACGCTTTGAAATCCGAGGCCTAAATGTTTTTTACAAAAAAGAAAGAAAAAAATAGAAAAAAAAATCAAGATTACAATATGTGTCTCTGGACAACTACAAAAATCGGCTCGATCTTCTATGGCTAATACTAGATGTTAGACGTGTGTATATAGTCTTAGGGTGTGATGTTAGGTGGTTAGCTTAAAGTTTGATGCTAGATAAAAGTCAAAGTTCGAAACATTTAGCATTTGAGGATTAATTAGTTTTTGCTTCAAGTATTAGTTTCTGTTAAATAAGATGAGAGATGTGAAAATCTTACATTATTATGACTACTACGAAGGCCTCTGGTTAGACTTGCTGCTACCAACGCCTATACGAAATACGCCTCTGGGCTGGTTCATTTCAATGCGGTTTTTACTCTTGTCTGCTGAAAGTTTTTTTTTTTATTTTATTTTTATTTTTATTTTTTCCCTTTATGCAGCTCTTATGCAGTCATATTCACACATTCTACACATGTTCACACGCATAGTGATAAATTGGTAGCACATTGCACTTTCCCTATGAATGTTTAACAGTCTTCGACTTTGGCATTCTTCTCTTTACATACATATATATATATATATTTACAAGAATATTGAGTAAGACGTTCAGTGATGATGATGATTATGATGATGATGTCACCTCTTGAATAAGTTACAAAACAAAAGGAAAAAAAGTATCGTTTTGTTGTTTTTGTATAGAACAATAATTATTATCAAAGAAAATAGCTATTAACTAACGCGAACTATAAGATCTGTTTTCCTTCAGAACATGTGTTCAAGAATCTTAAGACTTCCTGGATTCATAATCGATTTCATGCGCTAAAACAGCCAATGTTGAACATGTCTGATCCTCATAAAACATTCATGGAACGCAATTTATAGGGTAAAAAAACAACGAAGAAGAAAAAAAAAAAAACTAGAAGAAATGTGCGATGTTTTATAGCCTAAGCCTGTATAGTATTTAAGTTGCAACATTAATTGAGATCACGTCACTTAACGCCGAACTCCACAACTTCACTTCTTTCATACCACTTTCTTCAACATAACTGCTGTTCCTCGATGATGACGACGAGACGACTCCTCTATAAAACACTCAGAGTCCATTACATTACCATATCAGCCCAACCCAGCCCAGACCTTTGGGATCTTTATGAAAAACCACAGAATATTGACGACGACGACAAAGACGGCGGCGACGAAGATGACGACGACGACGACGACGACCGTAACAACAACAACACTATCACTAGCTTCACAGGAGGAATAAAAGTGAAGGGCAGCAATGTTGTTATAATTGCTACGTGCAAGAGTCTTTTAATACCACAGAACTGAAAAGCAGACCACGATTAAGTCACGCATGCATTGCAGATTGTGTGACTTATTTTTGCTATTTAGAGATGGATGCGAATGTGGTTTTTCGCAGATTGGGCGATTAAACCACTTTTGGTTAAATAACTTGCTTGATCCTTGTTTAGATCGACGATGCTATTTATATACATAGGAAAGGAAACGATTATTATGTATGCATCTATGACCTCGAGTTCGTGACTTACAATATTATTACACTAAATCATATGCAGAATCTAGGCGCCCGTTTATCTTGTACATACATAGATACATATCTGTTGCTAATTTTATCATCTCTGAGATTTCGAAATTAATTATCGATGCTATGCATAATGTTAGATGATTATAGGAATGCTCATACTATGTAGGATGCTATAGGAGGAGCGGCGCAAAATGTTTTGTAATTTTACTTTGAAAATAAATTTGCGACTATTAAGAAGCTGTCTCAGGTATACATACATTGGTGGGGTGATATTTTTGTAAATTATATGAAAAAGAATAATTCTCATACGAGCTAAAACATCTTTTTGTTTTTAGTATTCATATTATGCAGTTGAAGAGAATTTACACGAATCTAGTCTTTATGAAAAAGTTTGTATAGTTTTTTGCATTATTTCGTTTTCATGAATTTTTTGAAAATTTCGTTAATAAAGAAAAAAAAAAAATCAGGCAAAAGCAATATTTCACTACCTCCTGCTTTTAATATAGTTTTATTGGTATTCTTGCTCGCAGTATTTTGTGAAGCTTCACATGTATTTGGTGTAATACAAAGATGCCTTGAAAAACTTCTATTAAAGTGGACGAAAAAATATTTTTAATTAAAATTTGCCATTAGTAAATTAAACAGATAACTTGGATGGTGATTGTCATTGTCTAATATCGCTAAAGAAATATTTTTTGACATAAACGATGGAAAATTTAATTATTGAGAAGATTATAAGCGCGAGTAATGTGTAAAAATTATTGGATTTGATTTTTTTTACATTCTCGCACTTCCTTTTCATAGCAAAATTATTAGCAAATCAATTTGCGCGTACTATACTCATTCAAGCCAGTGTTACCGAAAAATTATTAAAAAAATAATAGCACTAAAATTTGCCAAAAGATGATAAAAAGTCATTGAAAGAGTCGCTATGAATTGACACAGATACGCAAGGAGGGTCGGCTCGTCAAAATTTAGGCATAAATTAGCGAGGAAAAATTTACGCTAAAAATATAACAAGCAAAAAAGGTAGAATTGGTCTAAGACGATAACCTATATGAAATTTCGTATGGTCATCCATTTCAGCAATTTTGATTTTTTGCATATATTTCTAGAATGTCTCGTCGAACAGAAAAAATGATTATAACCAATTTTATAGGATATCATATTCTGAAGAAGGTTTTAGTAAAATAAAAATGTCTAGGACTGATCGTTTTCACAGTATATGTAAAAAACCTAAATTTTTATATGGCAACACCAAAAAGGGGTTGCCCGATTTATTCCATTTTTGAAATTTTATTTGCAATTACCATGAAAACACCATGTACGAAATTTCAGCTCTGTATGTCAACGCGTTCTCAGGCAGTATCCAAATATATAGTGGAAACCGAAATTTTTGTATGGCAACCCCAGGAAGGAGTTGCCAGATTTCTCTTATTTTCGAACTTAATTTTACTTTTTTTATGTTTAAAGTCCACGCACAAATTTTCAGCTATCTAAGTACACGCGTTCTCGAGTTATCGCGCGCACAGATGGACGGAGACGGACATTCAAAAATCAAAATATCATCTAATATTATGCGTGGGTGTTCAATCCATTTTGCTCTACCATCATTATTTCTGTGCGTTACAGATGGAATGACAAACTTAGTATACCCTATAGATTTCATCTAAGGTATAAAAAACATTTAATTTGTTGTCCGCTATGCTCGTGTGTATTCAAATACGTTGAATCGCCAATTTGACAAAGCTGGTTCGGATATACTAGCTTTACATTTGGACCAAGGATGGACTTCAATGACAGGCTGCAGAGAAACCAAAAGATTCATTAAAGGACCTTCACTAAAGAAGAGCCTAGATTCTTTAAGGCTGGATATCTAAGGATCAACTCAGAATCATTAAAGGAGTCCACAGCAAACTAAACAAACACATGCATCGAATATGCATATCACCCACTGATGTATGTAAGCTGTGTCTCGAAGAGGATGAAACATCGAAGCACGTCTTAGGCTATGGTTAAATCTTGATAGATTTCGGGTGAATTTTTGTCACGAGACATCGTAAGACTTCACAAAAATAATTTATAGCTTTAAAGTATTATAATCATGGCTATACTGCCGACGAAACAATGTACGATGTCTCTTTTGGTCGCATGATTTCTCGAGATGAATTTTTCGAATTCAAGTCAATTTGAATTTCTCAGGAGATATCTCGCGATTGTCTGTGTGAAACTGTGGTTTGCGAAAAATTAATTTCGTGCAAAATCGGCAATGTGGAATCAAAAATTGCAAGATTACGCTAATTTTCGCTTCTAAATGTAACCAGGTCATCATGAGATAACAAGCAATGATTTGGTAGCCTGATGTCGTCTATTTTAGTGCGATGAAAGTTCGCTCGGAATCTCTCACAATATAACCACAGCCTTATGGGAATGCAAGGTCATTGCACAATGTAGATTCTAGAATTTTGGCTTATACTTCTTAAAGACTGTTGATTTTGAGGAAACCTCACTCATTAAAAAAAATACTGCTATTCCTAGGAAGAATGATATTTTTGGACGAACTATAAAAAAAGTGGTTCATAATAAACCAATGAATGGCTGCAGTACAAAGGCCACTCGCCCCGCTTAACCCCGCTAATCTATTCTAATCTACTAGCTTTATATTTCTCTCGAATAATGTGGATTCTTACGTTCGAAAGCCTGATTATTTACGAGGTAATTAAAATTAGATTCAAAGTCGGAAAATTGCAAACTCGGTTAATGGGTACTTCAAAGTAATTATTCTTGATTTAAAATGATGAGCGTTACTAAAAGAATTGATTTAATGGAAAGCTAGTTTTTCACATAAAATTCCAAAGCCTCTAATATTTGTTTTTCTCATTCAACTTCACGTAGGCCCCATACTTTCACACGATTCCACTATATATTCATTCGATAGACCGAAATTCATATTTTAAATAAGTATTTACAAAGAAATTCCAAAAATTATAGTTTTTTGAGTTTTGGATAAAAGCGGCCACAAATCATCGAGTGAGTGAGACGATTTCGCACGATCCTAGATTTATTCGATAAATTGGAGAGTATGGATCAAGGAAATCAAAATCTCGGAATTTTAGCAGCTCAGTTTTCTCAGTAAACTGTTCCTGGGATTTTTTTCATTAGGAATTAAAATTTCGAAACTTTCATTTCAAAATGATGGGGAATAAGATAATAAGAAAACTTATATGAACTTCAATAATTATCTATCCGAAAAAAGTTATAGAATAGGGTGGTTCATAAAAATTCTCTTATTTAAAAAAAAAAAAAGCTTTCTTATCCTCTCTAGTTTCGTTTACCATACATTTAATAATTTCTTGCTTTCCTAGACTGTGAAATATTTGTACATTTATCTGACACACCCCGTATAAATTTCATTTATTATTTAAACGCCATCGAAAGTTTACGCTTTGTTCGAATATGGTATAGAGTTGTGGATTTTCAAAAACTTTATATTAATTTAGATTAAATTGTTCTCCGCACTAGTAACAGATGATAGTAGACCTACGTACCTACATGATAATTAGATCAGTTAGAAATCTGATAGTAGATAAAACTAGTAGAGCTTTTTGTGTGTAATTCATAGGTACATAAGTCTTCTTTACTGGATTTAAAAAAAAAAGCATTTTCTTTATTATGTCAGTTCCCCTATAGCTTCATCTTCCGCACTTGTGATAACGATCTTGCTAAAAATAAACATCACTCGTACTACTAAAGCATAGTGTTATCGGTCACAGGTATAAAATACAAAAACAACAACAAAATCACTAAGAAAATCTCATCTAGGTTGACTATGCGTTCGTTATCAAGCATTTTTCCACCGCATTAAACATAGAGCTTACAACGTGCTTCAGTTAATGGCTGCAATGCTTGTGTGGATTTTATTGTTTTCTTAAGAAATTGTTTTAACCTATTCCCCCGGTGCGGTGGTTATCACTAAGCTCTGCACTTAAAGCATTTGCTTTGCTTCATCAAGTGCTATATGTAAGCGCTATGATTATAATAAAAAGTATAATGTAAATGTAGATGCGAGCTATTCCATTAATGTGAATTTTATGCAACAGGCGTAAATACATATGGTGAATTATAGGGTGATTGTTGCCAAAATATTTTCTTGATTTTACTTGAAGTAAAACTTTTTTAGTAGGATGATAGCTACATATCATGTGAATCGTGTGCATTAGAGTCTTAATTGCATTGGTACATAAATAACCATTCTATGTACCTACCTACCGTAAATGTTACTTAATATCTTACCGAGATAAATGCTTTTTGCATGTTTACTGATCGTCAAATTCACTGAACATTACAAAATTTGCATTAATATCACACTCAAAGTTAGTTATCTTCTGAACTGCATTGTCTCTATTAAACCTTACCTCATCGTTTTGATTTTACTTGTGATCTCTCAAAGTTTATCGTCAATTACAGTACGGTATTTATGTGTATCCTCATCATCGTATCTTGAGATGATCTTTATTTCTCAATGAACAGAGTAAGTTGGAACGCACGATCGTTCATTTTTGACGAAGGAAATTACTTCTATATAACTATGACTAAGGCTTCGATTAACAAATGATTTTAGATAACTTGTATAGGTACATATATAGGGTGAGGCCCCACATTGTACTTGTGTAAGATCGCCTGCCCAACCTTATGATCAAATTTGTTTCGCCGTCTAATAATCATGTCGTACATATCAAGATAAGAAGAGGGAACTAAATCGATTTATTAAAATTATTTCTTGTTGTAAATTAATATTTTTATTTGGCTGCCGCAATTATACACATTCGTAAATTGGTTTATGATGATCGCCAGTATTGAAATCATCAATCCTTCGATAAGTATGAAGCGGGCATTTCAAGGTAGTTTTTTTTTTCTGGTTATTTGGTAATCGATGATATCACCTGATGGTTGGGATTTGAATGTTTTTTTTTTTATGTTTTCCTCCATTATGGTTTTCGTCTTTGTATTCATAAAAATGTGCACGAAGGAAAAATATTGGATTGTCGCGATTCAAGTTAAAATGCGCGTGCTCAATTGGTTAATTCATGGCAATCGTATTAAATTTTACTCACGTTTTGCGCATACACTATTTAACTGCGATTTTCATAATTGGCCGGCCGGTTGACCATAATATATTGAATATCCTATGTATCCAAGTGGATTTAAATGCGGTGGTTTTTTTTTTTTTCATAGAAACATCAATTGCTTGATAAATTTATGATAAGCCCTATTGATCAAAATATTGAATTTACAGTTGAATACGATATTTTTCTCATGATCTATTATGCGCAAGTTCGCAGAGCCTTATTGCTGTAATATTGTGGACCGGAAGTTTCAAATGTGTTAATCCATTTCTACTTATGTAAAATTATCATTATCATCAATAATTCATCAATCATCATTATTTCATTTCTTTATAATATAAATATTCTTTAGAACTTCCGAACTACACATGCCATAAAATTAGAGCTACAACCGTTTCGTACAAATTTGTAAAGTGTTTATTTTTGTAATATTGTCTGCGGAATAAATCTTACTCATCCAAATTGGGATGGCTGCCTATTTTATATGATGAAAACAATTTGAATTTCAACGTGACTGAAATCTTTTATCAGTTTTTTTTCTCTCAATCTTATTAGCCACCGCCTTATAAAAAATCAATAAAAAACGCAAAAAAAAAGTGCAGGCGCAGAAATTTTTGGCTGTAACTAATAATTTAAATGTGTTACGATTGTTGAAAGTTGAAATTGAATAATTGATTACTTCTATAGAAGTAGAATTTTGAAGGCTATTTAGATTTGTAAAGTTGATTCAAAGTGCAAACGATTAAATATAAAAAAAATTGTTAAAGGCCATACACCTTTTGAGAATATTTCATATTATAAAATATTGAATTTAATCTAAAAATAGAATTTGGCAAAAAATTGATGTCATTGATTCGTTTTGTAATAATGATGACACAACACATATGCTCTTTGGTTGTAGTTATTGCAGAATTTCCGGTAAATTAAAAATAAAGTCATAAAATCGGCACTTTTTGATATTTGAAATTTTATTAACTTTGTTTTCATGTTTTTTTTTTTTTATTATTATGTATTAGTGTACTGGTATTTTTGAATGATATTTGAAAGCATTAACTAATTTTGGTAAAAAAAAAGGTGAGTCTACTGCCCGAAAATGCATCTTTCATAATTGTCAGACAGATTAATGTTGTATGGTTCTCTAGAATACTGTGATAATAGTGCGTTATATTCTTGCAACCATACCAATTTAGTTTTTAGTTTTATTTATTTGATTGATGTTCCACAGGGATATATCTTGGGTCCTTTCTTATTTTCATTAAGATAATTTATTAATTGTATTCAGGAGATGTCAAAATAAGGTTCAGATCCAGTATATACGATTTTTAGTTTGTATTAATTCCTGAGTATTTTGGCACCCATTAAATAGTTGGATTCTTGCGACAAGGCTTGCTTGTTATTAGATTACTTTTCTACTTTTCATTCTTTCATATTTTTCTAGGCTTTGATAGATTTTAGCTTAGCTTATCTTCAAAAATACAAATGAGATTATCCTAAATTTTAATTTCCAAAAACCTAGCTTTTTGAAAAGAGAATTTGTCCTTTCTACACACTCTTTTCCTTTCGGGAAATGATAATGCCCTGTAACAGTTAACCCATGTCAAGTAAAAGTCGAAATGGTATATAGGTCAACTGATATGAATTTCTAATTAACAAGTAGATTCATTATGATAGATAATATTTTGGAGTAAATGACTTAAGCTAACTTATATTTAAACATTACGGCCCAATGGTTATGTGACGTACCTATAGTGCCCGCATATGATTTTACTTTCCAATACTTTAGAGATGTATTTCCGCACATAGTGTTCTCTAAATGCTTTCATTAGAAGAGTAATCAAGAGTTCTAATCTAGTCGTTTTTGGAAGAACACGGAAAAAATTCCAACTGCACCCTCTTGTTTATAAGGGTTTAAATGATTTTAATGAGGTTTTCACTGTCGTTTTTTCAAGAATTTGAAATATCGTCCATGGTTAATTTTATTACAGTAAGTTTAGATGGGCGCTAATATACAGTAAATTCAAAACTTTTTTTTTTTAAATCCTTAATTAATTCAAATTAATACATACTTACATGGAGTATAGAACAATTTTAAGAACTTTTATTTTTAACGATTCTAAATTAAATAATTGAATAAATACAATAAGAAGAAATAACCGACTCGTCCGGGCGAAAGTTCCCGGTTTCAAACCCCGGACAATCGGTTTCTTTTTCCTCTTGTATTTATTATTTAAATTAAATTCGTCAAAAATCAAAGTTCCTAAAATTCTATGACCGATTCTAAAAATTGTGAATTTGATTCCCGTAGAGGAAAAAATAATAATACATTACATATACATATACATATTTAAAATTGATTATGTAAATTTTACTTAATTTATCCTTGGCGCTGGTTATTATCTACACACACATATCTTTACTTCAGTGTTATTTTTACTTAAAATTTTTTATCCCAACACAATTAAAAACAATTGAATTACAAAACGTCAAAATTTCTGTTGCCTTTTTCAATCAAAAATCAAAATCCTCATCTTACCAATTAACTTGAATATTTTAAGATACCCTTAAAAAAAAAAAAAAACAAAAACAAAAAAAAAAAACATTCGCCTCTCCTTAAAAATTATCAAATCTTTATAATTACAAGTTTTTGTATATCGTATCGACCCTTGTCGTTTTACACAGGTTGTTAGTGAAAAGTCCATAATTTAAGCAAACCATCAAAGTAGCTCTTCCATTTGTTTCAGTTTATTTGGAGATAGATACCTACGCAAGTATTACATTTCACAAACCGAAACCAATTAACTTCATCTCCATTAACAACAGAAATTCAGTTAAGTAAAATGAATCCGAACCGATGAGGATTCCTCTGAAAGTTCAGGGAGCGCTTATCTGCATCTCCACTCTATGAATATAAAGATTTCATGCAAAATGGGAATAATAATACTTATAGCATCCATGCACATGCAAGTGTAATATGAATATTTTAATTCCATTTCTATACCCCTTCGAATCTTTAGATAGCATATAGGAAAAGGAAGGGAAAAAGATAGAAGTTTGTTTTCATTTATTTTCTTTCTAACCTAATTGCAGGAAAGGATTATTAAAAATTTCAGGTTTAATAAGTTGGTAAACATGGTCAACGAAAACTTATTTTTATTTATACTCCCGGAAAAATGTTGTACAGTAATCCCCGAATAAAAGCACAAAATAATCGGTTTTTTGCTAGTAAGCGATAGCCAACTACAAGCACAATATATGCTATTATAAAAAGTTCGTGATTTAAGATAGTACAACAAACGAACTATTTCTTATAGAGTAGCTGCTTGTACCTAAATTTGAAAAATAACATAATATTTTTATTCAAGAACAATGTATATACAGGGAATCCAAGGAATAGTGTCAAGCGGATGTCTAGAGGTAGAGCACCCTTAGGGGTACCCGAATAACCCCATATATGTTCTGCGATTTTTTTGTAGTTTACAAGTTATGATTTTTTCTTGAGTTTTTACCAAATTACTAATTCGAAAACATTTTTGGTCTAGCGACTTAAATAATTGAGAAAAATTACTGATTTTTTTTTCCAATATAGTTAAGTGTTAAGCCCACCCAATGCAAAAAATTTGATTTCATAGCTCATACCATTGCGCCAAAAGAAATTTTTAAATTCCATAAAGTTCAAAATAATAAAATGTGCCAAAATCTTTGAGGGCTGTTTAACAAAAACAGTCACATAACTGTTTCACTCAAAAGTTATTTTAAAAACTTCCCCATTTCACTGGGTATTTACCGTGTAAATATTATTAAGATATCTCTTTGGCATCATAGCTAAATTTCTATTCAAAACGTACCAAGTTCCGAAATCTATTTGAACTGGGGTGCTAGATTTTTTGCACCTTAGATTGACTCTAACTCAGTAGGGTTATGCCCGATCGGAAAACGGATTTCATTTTTCACTTCAGCTCATTATCAAGTGCAATTCGCAGAAGATTATGGATACTTCATATCTAAATGATGCAATAAAGATATCTCAATAAAATTTATATGGTAAATAACCAATGAAATGGGAAAGTTTTTCAAATAAGTTTGGCTGAAAATAGTTAGGTGACTTTTTTTTAAATCACCCTCAAAGATTTTGGCACATTTTATTATTTTGAATTTTATGTAATTTAAAAATTTCTTTTGGCGCAATGGTATGAGCTATGGAATCAAATCTTTTTGCATTGATTGTGCCTAACACTCTGGTAAATTGGGACAAAAAATCAGCAATTTGTATGAATTATTACATAAAGTCACTATGACCAAAAATGTCTTCGAATTAGTAGTTTGGTAAGAAATCACGAAAAAATTCATAACTAGGAAACTACAAAAATCACAGAACATACATGGGATGATTCGGGTACCCGTAGGGTGCTTTACCTCTGGACTTCCGCTTGACACTATTTCCTGGGACGCCCTGTATATAATGTATATGTCAAAATATACCTATACACCATTAGATTCACTTAAAATAATCAGAAATCTCTTTTTATGCTTTGGACTATATGGACATTTTTATAATTCATTCTTTGAGTAAATTTATGTCTTTTAATTCAAGAGCATTTGCAAGTAAGTATTTGTGCACAACGTCCAGCGCAAGTGTCACATCCTTCCAGATTGATACCTTATTGGTAGAAGCATCACTTGCAAGAACTTCCAATCATCACTGCCTGGACGATCTGCTTCAAGGATCATCTACTATCTCTTTGTCTGTTTGTTAATGTTCCAAAACATTCCAAGTTGTCATCACATTTTAGCTACTCGTTAAACTCCTCATCTTCTGTACGCAATTCTATAACCTTTGAAAATCGCATTTTGGGAACAGTTCATACAATACATGATTCCATTTAGGCCCGAATTACACGGCTTTTCAGTCTACTTCGACCTAACCCAAATGGTAAATGCATGTGGCAAGATTAAATTGCAACTTCGAATTCAACTGGGACTTCGACTGAAACTGAACTTTGCTCAAAGTGCAAAGTTGGTGCCGGCTGCGGCCGACTTCAGTTCAGAAATATCCATGTTAAGGAAAAAGTGTGAAAGGAAATCGGCAAAGTCTATGTCGTAATTTAATTACAAATTTCATCGACTTCGAACAAATTTTCGCGAAGTGAAACAATTGGAGTTCCGGGACGAATTTTCATTTAAAAAAATTTATAATAAATATAAAAATGTAATTTTCTAAAACGTCTTTCACTGCAATAAGTTTATATAACTAAGTTTCTATAAATTGTAAAAAATAATCAAGGAAAAATATTGAAAATTTTGAAAGAGTTTTCCTGAAAGTCCAAACTAGCTAAAAAAAACTATTTTCGATTTGAACGACCTCTAAACACTAATGAATTGCACTGAAATTTTGTAAAGAAATTTAGCAGTACATTCGCCAACATATTTTGAACCATTCAGATATTTTAACACTTTTGCAAATCCATACATTTTTGGGCCACCTTAATATACGAATGCGCTGAACAGAAAATTGAACCTGCGGGGAAATTTCCATTGAAAATGGGAAATTTAAGATGCGTTGTTAAAAGCTATAAAGGGGGTATTGTTAATAGGTGAGGTTGCTATTAACAGAGTAAAAGTATTCGAAATTATTAGGAAAATGTTGCGGGCTTCTACAATATATGATAATAAAAGGGGTTTTTTTTTTGTATTTAAAACATTGGCGGTTTCATGTTTATTCTTTACAACATAAGCTGCGCTGAATATCTTGTTACAAAAAATTAGAGTAATTTTACGATTAGATATTTTATTTTTGAGATTTTCCTCCGTGGACATAAGTTCTGAATACATTTACTCTATCTATGCCTACTAAATATTAAAATATTTTTTAATATTTCTTATCTCAAATTCCATTAGCTATTTAAGGTGTATGTAAAAGACGCATCAATTAGTATACTTACTTTGCTTGCTTAGATTAGATCTTCGCAATTTAAGATTTGTGCGGTGTCCTTGAGTTATATATGCTTCTATGATAAGAAATGATAAAAACTTCAGAAAATTACTTAATATGCGCGGTTGTACGTGTGCTTGTGTTGCTGTTATTATTGAATACACAACCGGATTTTATGCTAGTTTCAGTAATAACAAATAGGAAAAATTGTGTTGTTTGTTCATATGTGGAATAATTATTATGCGAACGCGAAAATAGGTAAATGGGTATAAATTATGCATGACAATGGGGACAATGCGTTCATATCGCTGTTGGGACCTTTAAGATTTTTCGTTTTTTTTTATGTTGCTCATAAACTTTAATTTCGTATTCTGCGAATTATTAACCGTACTGGTCGCATATATTCAAGGCACATTGTAATCAATAAAATGGGATGAAAGGAGAGGATTGAAATGGTTCATCAGAACTGCTTAATTCAAATTATCCGCATGCATTGAGATATCCTTTATAATCTGATTATGACTCATTACTTGAATTGGAATAGACAAAACAACATTTAAAAATTGTTTTTTATCAATATAAATAGAAGTGAAGCTTGTAATACAGTTACACTTATTTTAGCATTGCATATGTATATAAAAAAATAATATCAGTGCACTCTCGACCGAAAATTACTTAAAGACTAAATACAAGGGCTTCTATTTAAGAAGAAATTTTGAAAAACCGATTTTTGGATTTTTACATTTTCTTGAAGTAGGTATACAGCATCTCAAGTTCATGCTCTCAAAATTTTGAGCTGATCTGATTAAAATTAATGAATCTATATCACTTTGAAATATGACTTGCACAAAGATTCAGAAAAGGTATTGTGCGGCAGCTACGAAAGACAGTTCCCTTTTACGGATATATGAGTCATACTTGGTGTGCTAATTACTTTAATCCATTAGACCCAATCAGAATAAATAAAATTTCTATAAAAATTCCGCATCAGTGATCGACGCGTCAGCTGCTTACTCTTTATGTGCAGTATAAAAACCGGGTTCGAGTTATATATTGTAATATTTAAAAAAAAAAACTTAATCTTAATCCAAATATCTCGAGAAGCATTGTACCGAATTTATTCATTTTTTGCAAACATGTCGTGGGTTTTTCTTTTTCATTGCATAATTTTTGATTTACAGGGACATTTTTTTTTTAGCCAAGAATAACTTTGAACAGCCACCATTTTGTCTAAAATTATGTTTTGTTTAGAAAAACGGGCTCCGCTTAACATGGATCACCGCAAGATCCACAAAAATTGACGTTTTATTTTTGCCTTATAGGTAGGCCCCCTTAAGTTTTGTGGTTAGGCTATTTCCTACAAGGTGTTTTTGGATATGTTATTTTCTAATTCTGTAAGTTTTGACAGTTTTGACACAAATGATCACCCGGTAAAAAAATGCCATTTCGTTTAAAGTCTAGTATATACTGGAAGTCCGCGCTAAGCTAAATTATAGCGAGACTTCATTGTCGGTCCGTTCTTTTATCAGAAGAAGAAGAAGCATTTTATTTAATTTACTTATTCTTTTCCAATATGTTGATGTTTTACAATTTATTATTATTTTTTTGTTGTAGTTGACATTTCTCACAACTCTTACAAGAAATATATTTACCGTGCTAAAGAACGGCTAGGGCCGATAAATTCAATTAGTTGGAGACTTAAGGGTGGTGCCACCTCTAATCAATAACGTCAAGCCCAATTCAGCGTATTGACTTTAGTACTGACCTTGCTAAAATTCAGGATAAAATTTCGACAATGACTCTTAGCGCTCTAAATTTTATTATGAAACTTTATTTTTGCGCTGACCTTAGTAAAACGCGAAATTTTTAGCATAATATTTTTTTATGATTTCTAAAACGGATTAACTCGACAACAATTCTCACTCACAAAAACTATAAAATGGTTAAGCACCATCTCTGGCCACTGTAGAATGCTAGTTCAATTAGTTTCAATTAATGTTCCGGTTTGTACCCGGGTTCAACTGGAATCGGGTACCCGGTTACTCGAATATTTCAAGTTTACTTGGGTGCACAGGTACCCGATTCCGAGTTACACGGGTATTATCCGGATATAATCGATTTTCTATTCCGATTATCCTGGTATCCGGATAGAATTAGTTCTAAATTTTTTAGTACACCGGTACATTACTGAATACGTGAATTTATTCACAATAAAAGAATTTCAATCTGCTACCCGAATCGCGGTTTGCATGATTTTCCATATTAATTAAGCAAATTAGTTTTTCAATATCCGATTCCCAGGAATCGATTACTCACTACGCGTTGCTAAATAATCCATTCCTAACAACTCGATTCCAAAGAATCAGGTACGCGGATTACTCGACTCTTACCCGTGAAACCCGAATAGTCGGATAAGGATCGAGTACGCGAAAACCCGGGATTTAAAGAACATTAGTTTGAATATTGGATGTAGTTCGCTCTAGGGAGAACCACAAGAAGAAGGACGTTCTTCTGTCTCCAATTATGGGCAGTATAGTCTGAAACACAATTGCGATAAATTGAGCGAACGCCGGTGTAATACCGGCGATGTTCTTAATGTTACACCGAAAAAAAGATTAGTTGCTTTACGCCAATGAATTTGGTTCATCAACAAATAATATCAGTTGATTTTCAGCTTACGAATCATATTCGTTAAGAAAACATTAGTTGATTGAGCTAATCTTGTTTAGTCATATCATTTGTGAATTCAACTAATTGTTTAGTTAATTTTGATAATCTTTCAGAATTTCCTATCCGAGCATCTCTTGTTTTTTCAACTAATTATTTTGTTGAATTAACTAATTTTTATATAATTAATTTCGAAAAAATAGAAATATCAGCTAAAACAGTCGTTGTTTAATCCAGTCTTCAGAAGCACTTATTAGAACAATCGACTAATTAATATCGCTCTTTCAACAAATTCAATTCTCAAAATTAACTAATTGATTGGTGGATTTTGCATACCGCATTATTTAAAATAACTGAAACATTAGTTTGAAGACATTAGTAATCAACTAATTGAATTTGTTAAAATATGTAATGAAATTGGAAAGTTCAACTAATTTTTTAGTTGAGTATAATAATAAAATGCTATGAATTTAGTTATTTTTGTAATTATTATTTTTATATAATTTTATTATATGCCCGCAATAATCTGACAATGTTTTTAATAAAGACGTAAAAAGTCCTTCTGTATGGGTATGTATGAGTTTCTGCCTGCAAACCCTATATATTCACTCAGTATAAGTTCTAGTGAATTTTATGAGGCAAAAATTTCTGATTTGTTGATTCATCGAATGTATAAGTCGAAATTACGAATTGGGTTTTAACATGTCCAAACGATGAAGCGACAGTAAAAATGATTATGATTCATTTTGCAGGTAATTTCTCAGTGTAAGAACAAATTGGCCCTAAACGTTATTCCAAAACACTTAAAATATTGTAAATTTTGTATGACAACACCACGGGTTTCAAGATTTCTTACATTTATGAAATTATATTTATTATTTTTTCGAAAATACTATAGACGCACAGATAGACGGACAAACGGACAGACATTCAAAAATCAAAATAACAATTATGTATGGGTGTCCAATCCATTTTTCCTTTATCAGTAATATGCGTTACAAGCGAAATGATAAACTCAATGGAATTTCATCTAGGGTATAAAAATAAATATTAATGATGCAGTGATTTAAAATTTAAAGTTATCCAAAAGTTATATTATTCATATCAACTAATGTAATTCGTTAATTTAGAAAATTGTGAAGTTACATCATATTAAGAAAATCGACCAATTTATTTGTTGAATTTATTAATTGCATAAATTCACTAATATAACAAATCATATTCTTAAAAAAACAAACAAACAGTTTCGTTATTTCTGCGAAAAAATTAATAATTTTATATGTTGATTTTACTAATATGTCTTCTGAAATATGATTAGCTAATTTATCATCAAATATTTTTTAACTGAACTAATTGAATTCGAAGCTACAACTAAAGTATTTTTCAAAACAACTAAGGGGAAATCAACTAATTCCAATTAGAAATTGCAACTAATTAGCACTTACAATTTTATTAATCACTTAATTGTTTTTCTAAATCAATTTACAGGAATTACGAATGTACAATCAACTAATCGTGATTTGTCGTTTTAACTAATAATTTTTTTTCATTTTTACATTATAAAACGTGCATTGAGGAAAACGTTCTTATAACTGCAATAAAATTTGTTGATCGTAAGTGTGTTTCAGGCTTAACGGAGGCAACGGTGATCATATCAAGCAGCGCTATTTCGCATACCTAGACTGTGCTAGAGGTCCTACAGCAAAATTTCGTTAATACTGGCGTTTTAAAGAATACCATTTCAAATATGTACTTTAAATATGCCTTGATCTGCGGCTAATACTCAAAGTCCTAAAGCATTAAATTTTCCCCCATCAAAGCTATAATATACAACAGCTAAATAAACAATTTAATTAAAAACCAAAAATCCCCAAAGGTAGCTCAAGTATATGCACATAAAAATCTAAACACATTCCCAATTTTCAATTTCTCTTATCTCAACAAATTACCCAAACGAACGTTTATGCTACCGAATAGATAAAAACAATCAAAGATCATTTATCACCACATAAAAGTTTCTTTCAATATTATGGCGTTGAGTGTCTGTATCTCGTAAATGAAACGAAAGAAAACCGCCTTGCTCGGGCCCTTTTCAATTTAAAACAAACGCGAACGAATGAAGCCTATAAAGACCTTTCATCGTCTCTCTAATAAATCACAATAAAAGAATTGTTGACCCTCGAATCGATTCATATTGTTATGAAGAGCGAAAGCGGGCAGTGCGGTGGTTAAGCGGCATGTCAGACACTTTGGCTGTGCTCTTAAGCATCTTGCGCAACTCAAACCTTTTATTAGATCTGTGCGCAACTATGTGTATGTATAGCGGGAGCCAATATGATAAGAAGATTGTATGTCTAGTAAATTCATCGGAATTAAATTATATTGGGTTAAATACCGATTTATTGATAAAGTTAAATGTTTGTTTTGAAATCAATTTTGAATATATTAAAGGTGCCGTTACGGAAGAAGTGTCAAAGTAATTAAGGATAATGCCAATCATCATAAAGGGAGTTGCTTCAGATCTAACGTTTAAGAAGATTTCCCGACAAAACAAGTTTTAATGAATAATAACGTACCAAAGCGGCATGTTAAAGAATTTTATTAACACACACGCAAACAGACAGACAGACAGACAGATATACGTCTTCAGTAAAATTAAAATGGAAAAATATGCGTGTCGAAAGTGAATAGTGTTAATTACGATTTGATGAGATTTCACACTATAAAATTAACACAAACATAATTGAACATGTAATTTTAAATTTATTTGTAAAAACGCGCTATTACTAGTGCAGCTCTGTCTTAAACATTTTATTGAAAAGTAAATTACAGATGCAGTCATAATTCATTCTTTACATAAGAAAACTTAACTCTGTTGTTTGCATTATTGTCAAATATTTACCTAAGATATATTGCTAGTCGACTAAACTTGAACTGATTACTTGTTCACCTTCAAATCGGATTAAAATTAGAGACAATGAACTAATTGGAGCCTGGTTCTAATACAGCTTACAGCTACAATTCGTTTCCTATTATGACTACACATGCTCGAAGTAGGTACTCCAAAAATGCTTATGTTTAGTTTTTACTAATAACTTTGCCACACTTGAACAAATAAAGCCAGCAACTATTGAGTATTGGATATAGCCAAGCTAATAAAGATGCAGGTCCAAAAATTTCTACTACTGCTGCCAGCCGCCGATGCGATCTGGATACGATCTTTCTTTTGGTTAGTCAGTAGATAAGACTGAAGAATTGACACCAAAAGAGAAGATAATTTTTTGGCATGAGGGGAAAAGAAAATTTGATAGATAGAGCTACGTGATTTACAGTTTAAGGTTTCCTTATAATCCACTGCGGTATGAGGGGAGTCAGTAGTGGTACTCACTTATAATTAACTTAGACGAATATGCAGTTTGTTTGATGTTTTTTGGATGAGTATCACAAATTAGCAATTGTATTAGGAGAAGCTATTACAAGGCATTACTATTAGGCATTAGGATAAGTCACTCAAGGCATTTCTGAAGTTATAGGTTTTTTCGCGATTACATATAAAGGATATAGCCTTAAAAAATTTTCTATTGGAATTTCTCTGTTACTATAAACATCCCAGATAAAAATAATCAGTATAACTGCTCCAATATGGACGGGATCGTTTTCGATCGGTTTTCTTGTCACTCCAGTAAGATCTACAATCTGCCGTCTTTATCACATCAAATATGATTTTTTTTAGAAAATATCCCTCCAATGATAAGCTGAGGACGAATCAAATTTTATACGAAGGTTCCCCTACTTGTAATCGTGGTGGTGCTGTTATTTTGACATTTTGATGCCTGATGTAATTGAGGCCGATCTCTGTCATTAGAGAAAAATTATCTTTCTTGGAATGGAATTGAACACCTCAGCCTAAGTTGGAAATAGGTATTCTTTCGAAACGCTCTGGATACGTTAGTAATATTAGCTCCCTTGGATACTCAGTTGATCGTTTACCAAAATAGTATATGACAAAAGTTAATATATTGCAAATGTGCTTTAACAAGGCATTTCATATTGCTTTGCTTAGTCATATAATCGCAATTCTGGTAAAATTCTAAATGCAAGTTCGTATGACTAAAAAAAAAGTAATTAAATTTTAATTATACGGAACTTCCTTAAAATGTGATGCCACTATCCAACAGATAATATACATAGATCTAGATTTCTGGCACAGAGCATTCAGCGTTGCAAAGTCGAAGTATAGAGCTTGCTAACGAATACAGCGACGTTTCTTATATTTGAAATCTACTCATAACAAACACCAGGAGTCTCCTTAGATTAATTGGGAATACTTCTGTGATCTAAGGTGATTCAGTGATATTATGAAATGGTTGAGATCGTTGCAAATGTCCAAGGAAAATTCGTCAGAGATATGGCAAGAAGAATTAGAAGACGATCTTCCAGATAGTTACATATGAGAAGAAGAAAATGATGTCAGATACCCTAATTCGTCTTAGGTTCTCAGAGTATAGATCTCTGTCATATTTACTATTTTTAATTTTCAAACACTGTAAAATAACGGAAAATCAAAATTATTATACCTTATTTTTAAGAGATTCGAGGAGATTCGAAGTCCCGAAATTAAAAACAAAATAAAAAAAAAAAAAACCACTGTAATGAGAGTAATATTATGTATAAGCTAAAATTTTTGAATTAATGACATCACTTATTCTCCAATATTCGTTTACTGTTAGCATGCAATAAAATATTTATATGATCCAAATGTGTCACCAAAACATTTATGCAAATTTATGTATATTGTATGTCTCACTCTGTGATTCTCTCTGGGCTGAATTGAATACACGTGAGTAATCCAATCCCATCAAGCCTTCAGACATGAAGAGTCGCCAGATTACAGTGCAATAACCTTAAAAAGAATTCCTCAAAACATAAACTCGTTATTAATAACATTTTAACAACAAAAATTTCCAATAAAGCAATATGTGCATGCGCAAATGGACTAATTGAAAGTGAAAGAATTAAAGAAAAATATAAAAAAAAAACAAAAGCACAAATTTAAATAAACAAGGCGCCATTGTGGTGCCAAAAACAACGATTTTTCCGCGCCAGCTCGTCTAAACAAAACTTTAGCGCAATTGATTAATGGCCGTTAGCGTTTTTCATGCTATAAGCGATCGAATTGCTTTTTCAGGGCCCTTTTGAACTTAGTCTTCTTGTTTGAATATTTTTCATAAACACTCTCCAGACTTTAGAAGCAGTGCAGACGTTAATCTTTATATATACATTTTTCATATATACATGCATAGCTTCAAAAATGTCTAATCATTTACAGACTGTATATAATCATGAATCACATACCACTTTCGCTATTAGTGTATTGATTTTTTTTTAATTCATTTGCTCATGGACAGTAAAAAATGTCACCATTGAAATATGTCTTAAGGAAAAATTTTTCAGACGATTAAAGTATCCATAAACTTTTTTTTTTTTTTATAAACATAATTTGAATCGGAAGACAGCTGTTTGCTGAGAGTTTTCGAGCTTTTTTTTTTCATGGTGACAAGGCGTAATATCTGAAGCAATTGTTTTTTCCGTGGGTTAATTATGTAAATTATTGAAGGAAAAATCGCATTTAATGTTAATTTTTAATAGCGTCATCATGTAGATACGGAATTCATTAATCTACTGTTTAACAGTGGTCAGTGAATGAAGATCTGAACGGTATTTGATCTTCTGTCTCTGAATCTGCAATTACATATATATAATCATAAAAGACTCCTTCCAATCACTTGTTTTATCCCAAAAGCGTAGAATTTGTCAATAAAGAACATGTGTCCAAGCTTCTACTCTTAACTTTTGTAATTTTTTTACGCAATGATTGTTTATCAAGAGTGGGCTGGAAGATGTTTTGCTGCTGGATATCGAATAGAGTTTTCATCATTTCATTGTGCGGGAAGCACTTCAAGATCTTTTAAGATTGCAATTAGGGGTAGTAAGTATGGGTGGAGATTGCAATCATTTGTACATAATGCTCTGATAGAGAATGTTAGATATATTAGATAAAAGGATTTGCGAGTAATACAATCGACAGGCATAACAAAATATTCAATACGATTAATTTAGCAAAATATATTTCTTTTGAATCTTTCTTCAATTGAGTGCCATACACTCCGACTATATTTACATAGCTCCTGAGCAACCCTTTCTTTCAAAATCCCATTTTAGAATTCCATTGCTAAACTGTTTTTCATACTGCAAATATTTCTCCTTGGTTACTGTTATGTCACAAACGTTAGCAAGTAATTTTAAAAAACTCTTAAGAAATGAAAATTTTTCAGTCAAGAATCTAAAAAATTGTTTTCAACTAATTACGAAATTTTATAGTAAAATGAGTAAAATATTATTTTTAAGAAAAAAAAAACCACAGAAAAGGACTAAAATGGGAATTTTTCATGTTTTCATACCCTAGATGAAATCATAGGGATTGGACACCCACGCATAATATTAAAAGTTATTTTGATTTTTGCATGTCCGTCTATCTGTCCGTCCTCACGATAGAGAGCGCATATACCGGAGTCAGATTGGCAATTTCAATAATGATATGTTCATATTGCAATTATGTCAATTACGATACTGAGAAATTAATTGGAGAACTTACATTTCATTTATCGCTTGATTTGTCATTTGACCTAAGAAAGCTCAGCGCACGTACGAGCAAATATTGTGAAATTACTTGCCTATATGGAAAATAAAATCGAAATAGACACTTCAACTTGACAAGTGTCAAGTAATAAATGTCAGAAAAAGTTGCAGCCAACATTGCTGTATAAAATTTTGTTGTAAAAGGTTTGTGTATTAAATGATTATGGTTTATAACTAGGGTCATATTGCAATAAACTCGTATACCGCATACATTTTTCGCAATTTCAATATTGAGTCCGAATGTACTACATATTGAGCTGTTTTTCAGTATATATAGAGACAGACTTGCGGTTTAGCGCGAGTTACAATATTGAAATTGCAAGTCCGTCTCTGGTATTAGAATGCTGAAATTTTGCACACGGGCTTTAAAAAAAAAAGGAAAATTATATTCGAAAATGGAACCTATCAGGTAACTCCTTTGTAGGGTTGCCATACAAAAATTTCGTTTTTGACTATATATTCGGCGACTGTGAGAACGCGTCGCCGTAGATTACTAAAATTTTGTAGAAAGCGTTTTCATAAAAATAGTAAATAAAGTTTCAAAAATGAACTAGATCGGGCTTGGTATTGCCATATAAAAATATAGTTTAGTTGCGAAAACAATCGGTCGTATACGTTTTTGTTGTACTGTAGTCACTTTTACTCATTTAAACTTGCACAGTTGGGTGACCATACGAAATTACATACGGGCATTCATCTAGGAGGGTATCATAAGAATTGGTCTTAGACCGAGTCTAACTTTTTTACTTATTTTTATAGGGGTGATAATGCCTTGCCAGATTATGTTTAAGACTAAACGGTTCTTAACGAATTTTTTTTTAGACACGAAAAATTACATTTATTTTAACAAATTTTGTATGTGGTTTTTTTTTACTAACTATATGGAGCAGATAGAATCGTATTTGTTTATATTAACGATCAGTAATGGCTGCTGCGACATTATTTCCCTAGATGATTAATTTTGTACCCATGGCATATAAATTTCGCAAAAATTTTGTAATTTTTGGATCTTATTCACATATTAAATGAAGTAACTTTGGTTTTCGCCTCATAAGTATAAAAAAAAGTTATCGTGTAAGGATGGCAAATAAATAAAGTGGAATGCCCACTTTAGGCACTATGACACCTCTAGACATGAGAAATGTCTTAAACGATGCATTATGATGTTTATTTCATTTAAGCGGGGCAAGCCTTAGGGAGTGGGGTTGTCCAAGTGTGATCTAGTACATTTTGGAAAATGAGAATCGAATTCCTTAGGTTCTGAAAAGAAGTTTGAGTACCCATAGCCATTCCCATTCCCCCTTTTTTAGTTTTTCCCAATTTTTTTATTTGAACTGGAGTACTAGATTTTTTCGGACCTTACATCAGCTCTAACTCTGTAGGGTTATGTCCGCTCGGAAAACGGGTTTCGCTGCTCGCCTTTATAGCCATTCCCATTCTCACTTTTTTAGTACATATTTCCTTATTGTTTTATTTGAACTGAGGTACTTGATTTTTTCGGAAGTTAGATCGGCTCTAACTCGGTAGGGTTATGTCCGCTCGGAAAACGGGCTTCGCTGTTTGCCTTTATAGCCATTCCCATTCTCACTTTTTTAGTATTTCTCTATTTTTTTATTTGAACTGAGGTACTAGATTTTTTCGGACCTTAGATTGGCAAACGTATTTCGCTGTTCGCCTCAGCTCATTACCAGCAACAATTCGTCGAAGAAAGTTTTTTTCTGTCTACTTTTAGAGGTGTGGATAGGAACTCCCCCCGGGGGGGGGGGGTTCCAATTCCACATGTTGCATATCAAATTAAAAGTCCCGGTGAGTACTATCGGATGATGTACGCTTTTCCCAATTTTTTAGCACGGTTTTGCCGCCCAAGAACGCATTTTCATGCACTTGGATCACCTACACCCCAGCTGCTACATTCCATGGCTAATTAGTGCTTTGCTGTGAGCATTTTTATCATAGGAAGTCATTTTCCACGACTTACCAATTTCGCGCAATCACGAGAAGTAGCAAAGTCCACTTTTTCACCCAAGAAATTCGCTCAAGCTACATCCGATCGTCAAAACTTTCCCCCGCTTAATTGAAATTAACATTGTTAACAAAATATGTTCAGAGTATCACAATGCATGGTTTAAGATATCTCTCATGTCTGGAGGTGTGGGGACTAAAGTTGTATGAAAAGTGGGCATTCCGCTATATAAATTTGGCCAAGTAGCTAATCTATACCCTGAAACGGATTTATAATAATTTTGTTTTTTTTTTAATGTTAAATGAAATGACATATATTACATAAGCTCTTTCGTTCCGTTATTTTTCCATAAGCACACCAGAGCTTCAACTCTTCAGTCATTAAATCTAAGCTCATACAGTTAACTTATTTTTTTTTTAAATCTAATTTTAAGCCACTGTTTTGTATGGAAACCGTCATAAATATGAAAATCCTCACAATCCACCACATCAATCTACTCCACTCCATCACCTACCTCCATAAAACTTATTCTCCTCTTTATTTTGTCATAAAAAAAATCACACTTAAGACGGATATAATAGTTGTTATAAGAAAATTTATATATTTCCCCTGAACCTATTTAAAAAAAATTCCAAGAGTTCATAAAAATTTTCTTAAAAAAAAAAAAATCGCAGTGTTACCATAGCGCGAAAGAAAAGCATTTTCGTTGACGTGACTTGAATATACGCCTCTACTCCCCCGTAGAAGTCATATGTATATGTGTATGTTACTCCTTGAAATTTCTTCTACGTAAAGTCACGGGCATCGTACCGTTTCTTGGTTTTGTGCCTGTGCATGTTAAAGTTGTGATACCACACGTCTTGGTTTTTTCTTTTGTTTCTATCCTTGAGGGTGAAAATCTTCTCAGAGGGAAACCATGTCCATGATGGGTGAAAGACGAAGTAGAAATCAGTGCCCCACGTCGAATGTCTAGAGAATCTGATAATGGGTGCAAAATGACAGCGATAATAATGATGACGAGAACAAGACGTGTATCGATGATGAG
Source organism: Dioctria rufipes (assembly GCA_963924295.1). Lineage (NCBI taxonomy): Eukaryota > Metazoa > Arthropoda > Insecta > Diptera > Asilidae > Dioctria > Dioctria rufipes. Next base: position 200,719,468 of record OZ002742.1, read on the forward strand.
GATGAGGTCTGGAGAAAGAATGCACTTGCTTCTCGTAATGTGTGATCTATGGCATGGACTTGAGGGATAAACTGTCGAAAGCTTGTTAATGTTTGATATATAACAGACGGATAAAAGTACTCTTCTTTAGTTGGGTCGTGGAAGTTTTCCTGTTGATGGGAAACGATTGGTGTGTTTAAGGGAAACAGATTGTCACGCGTTTGACTTACCTACTTATATATGTATATAGATACCTATATTTTCTGAAAATCTTGCCCGAAATTTTGGGATAAACTGCTTTTTTACGGTGCTCATTAATCTAAAGTCTTAAGTAGTACTTCGAACCGATTTGTCATACAAATTTGATAATCAAGAGTGATTGATACGAACTACGTTAAAACGGTCAAAACTGAAACAAAATTTTCTAAAGTCTTTTGTTAAAACTCAATTGGGATTATCATTAAATTTGTTCCAATTATTCTGGAATTTTTTAATCGACTCAATTCCAACGCTTAGCTTGGCGTCAAACACGCACATTATTATCTCATGAAATGTCGTTGAAGTTGCAACATGTAATCAGTTAAAAATATTCCGACACAGACAAAAAGGAAGATCGTCATCTATTTAAATGTCGAACATAATTTACTTCGTGTTTCTACGAGAGATGTAATTATTACAAGGGAATAATTGTGATGCGTTAACTAGGTCAGCGCTTTTATCAGCATATATGTCTTAAAAGTTGTGTATACAATGAATGATTTAAGAGTTTGTCTTTAATTAATTGTTTTGAAATACTTATAGTCGATTGGATTTCGTATTTAACCTTCGGTTTCAGTTATACTTTAAGGAACAACAAGTATGGAACCATTCTGTTATTGTTTTTATTATTAATAGAATGAAGGATGTTTTTTGATATTTTCTGATACCGATAAAATTGTTTGTCGTTTTTTTATTTCTCGATAATATGAGATAATTTCTGCTGCAAGGAATCAATTTACTTTATGAGCCCGTTCCACCCCTCTCATCTTATTCAAATTTTATCGCATTGAATCTATCAAGAACAAACAAAAATCCCTTTATTGGGAAAGGCTACAAGTTTATCGACACCTCTGGCGGAAAAAAGAGCTCATACTCCTTAGGAGAATAGAACTGAAAATGATAACGGAGGTCTTCTCTCTTCTCAGGCCATTGTCTATTGAGCTATCACCTACTAAATAAGATAGGCTTGGCTCAGACTTAATCCTGCCGCTTCTGTCAGGATTCTCATGAAATCTCGAAGCACATGCTCAGCAACTGCAAAGCATTGACCAGGCGGAGATTACTTCACCTCGAACATGCTTTTCCTCCACCAAAGTACGTGTGGAGAGGAGCTTAAGTCGCAGAATGGTTCTAGACTTTATTAACAGTCTAAATCTAGAAAGGGAGTAAATTGAAATTCGACTCATAATAGATCTTTCAGATCGCAGTGAATGCGAGATCAACGCTTGCACATTTTTCCATAAATCTAATCTAATATAACTATCAAGATCTACCATCATACACGACCAAAAGTTAGACCAACAATTGGGCAATCTCACTTACAACCAAAAATAGTCAATTGATTGGCTGAATATGTAAATCACTCTGGTTTGGTGCCCCATTGTACAACCCAACTACACAAGCATTGTTCGTGTCTACGTCGTCAACACTTAACTGTACAATTTCTATAACACTGCCAACCGCAAGTCTCCGAATATGTATCGGATCTGTAGAAAAGTAGAGTATGTCACATCTTTTCTATATAGTCGATCTGTTTAATCGATCCGTCTTTTTTTCAGTCGGCTATTTTAGTCGGCTCGTATTTTTAATTGAATATTTCTTGGTCCAAGAGAGAATTTTCCTGTGGAAGATACATTTCAGAGAAGGTATACAATTCTGTCGTTAATTTTGTAATAAATTACCCTATGAATTTCTCTCAAAGACTATTTGTGAAATTGAGATTTATTGGCCTCAATGCACTACTTCAATTTTTAGGAACTTTTCTCTCATGCTTTTTATTTGCTTGATTTAATTATGGCTCTCTAAAAGTTTGATAGAGTCGCAGATCCCCTACCGATACATAAGTGTCTTTGCAGAGGAAAGCTTAGGTAGGTAACACTTTCAGTTATTCAGAAGAAAGTTTTCAGGTCTACCAGAAAGTTTATCAACTGTTAGACTTAAATCTTCATCACAAACTATTGAATCAGTTTTTGTTTTACCATCAATTACATAGAAAATCAATTTTGCTGAAAAAAAATATAATTGGTCCTTTTGCATTTTCAGTTGAAGCAAGTTTAACTAAAACGTAATTGAAAAGTTCTTAGTTCAAGAGCAAATAATTTATATAAAGATAAAAAGTACAGGCCCTAATATGGATCCTTGTGGGTTCTATAGTATCAGTAGGACGAAGTAGTGTTTTCTGTAACATATTTTGAAAAACGGCCAAAAATCATTAATTTTGACGTTAAAATTTTGAAAGTATAAGTTGAATGCATAAAGTTCAAATGAATTCGAAATAAGCTAACATTTCTTCAGCAATGTTACCAATTACTCCCCTCCCTAGGCTATTAAATTTACAATACAACACAAAAATAATTCTACTTTTCCATTTCAAAGAGAATTTTGTTTGTTTTTAATTTAATTTGTATTTCTTCTAATTATAATTGTTAATTCTTCTTTTCATTTAAACACAATTTACTTTTTAAACAAAAAAGTGCGTGACATTCTTTATTACTTCAAAGGAATGGCTACAAAGCCAAGTTACTTAAAATTCTAAATGTATGTAACTCGCGCAGCCGTACATATATACCACAGACAATAATTAATTTTTCACCACTTGTGACCATAACCATAAATGAGACGAAAACAAAAGATTCTGTCAAGGAGAATGAGAGCACGTCATCATTCAAGCAATGAAGTACAGAATGCAGGGCTCTTCTTCAATCTGAGAGTGTTACATTTGTCGGGATGCTGTGCGAAACAATGTCCATGATACTTATATACACCCAACTATATGCATGCATACTAGAAGCTATTTGTTGGAGGGCAGGTATAGGTACATATTATTATGTATAGTGGCTGTACAGGACATATCATCATCTAGTGCCCTTCTTTGCCACTTTATCTTTTATGTGGTGTCTCACCTATTTTTTCGCCTTCTTAGCGCAAAAATTGAAAATTATCTCCACTAGAGAGATGATATGCATGAGTAGACCGAGGTTTTCCATCGTGTGTCGTCTTGTTGTAATGTACAAGAAAAAGCTAAGAAGTTTAAGGTGTCATGCCACCCGACCAGATTGAATAGGTTCTTTTGAAGAGAGAAGTCAGTAAGGACTCTGGAATTAAATGGGGGTAGATTTTTCCGCAGTTTTTTTTTTTTTTTTAAAGAACACACTCACTTTGTTTGTTTGTATATAAAATTAGGTATACAGTTTAAAAATTTTAGTTCAGTGGGACAGTTTTGTACTAATTTTAGTTGCGGTTGAATATAAAGAGGTATTAAATTTAGTGATGGATATATATAAATAAAAGTGAAATAGTTTAGCAGCAGGATTTTATTTGTCGTTTCCTTTATGTACTAGCACATTCCTATTATTTATGATAATTTGGGGGAATATACATATTTTATGCGTATTTACGCACCACAAGAAAGTGTGGAGAAGTTACATTGAAAACTTGATGGCTTCAGATTCTTAAATAGATAAAGGTAATTGGAATATCAGAGGAAATTAAACACAGAAAACGAAAAATACACCGGCAGCTACCGGAAAAAGGTTAAAGAGTTTTGCTGAAAAAAAAAAAATAAGAATGAAAGATTTCCATTAACAGAATAGAAACAGTTGTACACAGATGGACGTTTTGAACTTTTACAAAATCTACGAGGTCACAAAAATACTTGATAATCTTGGAAGAATCTGCTGGTTTCAGTACATCGTATACTTAAACTGACAGTCAACAGGATTTTTGAAGAAAGTTTTGAGAAAAGAAATGCATCTTGCTCCTTCATTTACAAGCAGAGATGGGCGTTTTTGCATTACCACTAAAATGGCAGCAACACTAAATTTTAATGATAGTTAAAATATAGGTTGCACTATCACTAAATGATTAGTGGTAGTGCAAATTTTTTATCACTATCACTAAACGAATAGTGGTAATGCATAGTCTATTGCATTATCACTAAACGATTAGTGGTAGTGCAGAGTCTAGTGGTAGTGAAGAGTATATTGCATTATCACTAAACGATTAGTGGTAGTGCAAATACTTTTCACTATCAATGAGTGATAATGAATTCGTGCATTGGTAGTGCAAACATCTTTCACTAGCACTGAACTAGCAACGAGCGAATATTGCATACAATTTGTAAAGGTAAAATTTCTAGCAAATTTCTAAGAAAAAATTTAGGACTTCCTTACATTATTCCCTGTCGGAAACAAACAATAGTAAGAGCTTTAATATCTCTAACTAATATTTTAGACATATATGTATATGTAATATTTGCTTTTAGATCAAGCATCAAGAATATCTTTGGGCTGTGATCCAGCTTCAAGGAAAATCAACCGTTTCTTGATGGACCAAGACGAGAGTTTGGAGTGTTTGCATCAATATCCAATATTGAAAAAATTATTCATAAAGTATAATACTCCCATCATCGGCTCCTGTGGAAAGACTATTTTCCTTTGCAGGAATTGTTAATACTTCCAGACGGCAGAGCTTGTCTGACAAAAATTTTGAAAAATTAGTTATAAGAAAAGCCAATTCCATTTTGTGTAAATGAAATATTTACATTGAAAAAGTAAATTCAATGGAAATAAACGTTTGAAAGACAAGGCTCCCGTTAATCTGACCTAATACAATTAAGTTTTTGATATTACACAGAATTCAAATTCAACATACAGAATAAAAAACCTTCCGTTCAGTTTTCTGTTTTGCGGAGATGGAGATGATTCATTAACAATTAACACTAATTTTGATCGAACGAGCTACGCGTAGTGCTGCATATGCGTACCATTAAATTGTCGTTCAGTGCTAGTGAAAGATGCACGAATTCATTATCACTCATTGATAGTGAAAAGTATTTGCACTACCACTAATCGTTTAGTGATAATGCAATAGACTCTGCACTACCACTAATCGTTTAGTGATAATGCAATAGACTATGCATTACCACTATTCGTTTAGTGATAGTGATAAAAAATTTGCACTACCACTAACCATTTAGTGATAGTGCAACCTGGCTTTTAACTATCACAGAGGCCTCTAGTGCTAATGAAATAATTAATGCACTGAAAATTTAATGCACTACGCCCATCTCTGTACAAGTAGGTATGCAACGTATAACAATGATTAAAATATAAAACATGAAACAGTGCATATATAATTATCCCCAAGCGGGATCCCTGGAACGTAGGCTACAAGAAGGCTCATCGTTCACCCTCCAGATTTTAGCGATTGCTCATAGGCCCCAACCGGATGCTCTTATGAAGTTCAATGTCGGCCCCCAACTCTCCTTGCCGGCTTCATGCAACTCGTCCAGGAGGTGTGAACCAAGAAATGTGTATATCTTTCCTGAGAATGCCGGACAGTGACAAAGAAAATGAATCAACAAATCGCATCCTATGAAGGTGACCATAAGAAAAGAATGCCCAGTGAGAATTGACATTAGAGTTCTCAGGTTTGGCTTGTTTATACTGAATAGCTTGTTCGTTAGGTTTGGGCTAGATTTACCCCACATTTCCTTCGTGGTTCGACCCGAAGGGTTATCCAACCAAAGACAACCGTGCTGTCGGTCGGCCCACACTGAAATTCTAGCAGCAAGGTATTTCGGTGTGATCCCCATCTTGGAAGAGGATGCCTCCGAGCTGCACCAAGAATGAGCTAGCTCATCCACCTTTTCGTTCCCGCCGATATCGCTATGACCAGGCACCCAAAGAACGAGTACACTGTTATTCCGAGAGAGGGAGTTCAGGCTGGTCTTACACTTCAAAACCAGTTTGGTAAAGGGTCTTGACAAAGCCATGACAGCTGATTGGCTGTCCGAGCAGATGGTAATCTCCTTATTCTCAGTAGCTGAGATGAGGAGACGTCTTCCTGCTTACAGGATTGCCTTGACTTCCGCCTGGAAAACCGTCACATGATTTTCGAGGTGTATGACAATTTCAATATGAGGCTTCTCGCAGAAAATGCCTGCTCCGGTGTTTTCTTCAGATTTGGAACCGTTTGTGTAAATTAAAGAGGTTTGTCAATGGCTGAAGCACCGAATGTAATTCATATTCTGCCCTAAATGTAATTCTCGATTTTAAGTTGCTTTTCAGCATAGTCTCGAAGGCGCTGACCCTCTCGATGTTAGATGCAATAGATTCTAAGCGCTGCAATTGTCACCCCTTTTTGATGTGTATTTGCACGGGTTGTATATTAAGTATGACCTCAGTGCTGGTTAACTTGAGAGCGCCATATACATTGAGGAGGCACAGTATTTGATTTGTTTTCCAATATATTGCGACGTGTGGCGAAATCCATTGCTTTCCACCACACCACAGAACTGTAGGTTAACGTCATGTACACATCTACAATTATAAATTAAAATCCACTAGATACGTAAGATTTCCCAAAGACAATTTTACTGTTTTGAAATCAAAATCAATCAACATTTCAATTTCGTCATGGATGGGTTATGAGTACAAAATATTGATTCACAGAATACTGAAATATAAAATTCTGAACTCTAAATTGCGGAAAATAAAACCCCAGAAAAAAAAAATCCCGGATTTTATAGAATAAAAAATAAAGTGAAGTTAAATTCAATATTTTATATAAAATCTGTTCACAAGAAAAACGAAAACGCTATTATATTGATTCCATGTTAAAGAGTTATGGGTAGAAAATCAATTTTTTAGATTTAAGGTTAAACCCGATAATGAAATTTAAGCAAGTATATCCATTACAAAAATCAATGGAAAAGAATTTTGCCAGCTTTTCCAAAGTTTTGTCAGAAAATTCAGGATTTTTGTTTTTTCGAGTTTCCCGAATTTTGAGTTTTGCGATTTTTAAATTCAGCAATAAAGTCTCGGGATTCTTGTGTAAACGAACACTTTCAGTCCCGGGATTATTTGTTCCTGGTTTTTGTTATCCAATATGATTTTGCCTTTTTTTTTTCAAGTACCTATACTTCTTATTTTTGGCGCTGTACCAGGTATGCGGGAACTGTAGTTCAATTAAATTACAAATTATTAGAGATGCCAAAATAAATAAATAAATTAATTAATTGTAAGGTATAGGGAGGGAGTCTTTTATCAGTTTCATATGAATTACAATTTTTTTTTAATTATGACTGAATTACTCATGGATGGTCAATAGAAATTCATTCAATCTTTTCATGTAGTTTGATTATGTGGAAACTTTCATATCTATGTAAATATCTCACTCAAAAAGTTCGATCAGTTTGAAATTTGATTTCTGCAACTTCTGTCAACTTCATTCCCCAAATTAATCGTTAACTTTTGAAATATATCTGAATATTTATTTTATTTTGTAAAAATTCCAAAATATCTGCTTTAATTTGAGCTTTTACAGGATTTATTTTAAAAATAATCATTTACAGGTTATAATATGTATGTAGGCCGAATTAGAGATATGACTTTCATTATAATAAAAAAAATAAAGAAAATAAGAGTTATAAAAATCTTCAATATTCCATATTTAGAATATTGAATGATAGCTCTGTAGGTCATCCAGCTTAAAATTCAAAAACTAGTAAAAAATATTCAAAATCTAGCTGAAAATAAATGCCCTGCAATAAAATGACCACCAATTGCTTGACACTCTGCATAAATTGAACATTGAACCATATGTGATAAAAGTTATGCATATATGTATGTTTTTTGTTTCGTTATAAATACCTAAACATGTTTTTATTATTATTATTAAAACTAATTTTGATTATTTTTCTATTTTTTGCAGGTAAATTTCAAGAGATTTCATTATGGTGATTAAGTACTCATTTAAAAACATTTACTAAGTAAGTATGCACTCGTCTACTCAAATAAATGTCCTTTTAAAAATTATTTATTAATTCATTCAGATTTAAACAGTTATAACAGAATGTAAGCTAAAAATAGTTTGCCGTAAATATAATTGATTTTAAATTTACTATAAAAATTTTTATAACCAGAAAATCAGTGGGAGAATATTAATGACTTCGCTTGAACGAAACACTATCATTAGCTGCCCTATGAAAGACATAACATTTACGGAAACTTTAATTACGTCGGATGCTTCATAAAAATATAATCATTTTGCGGTTGTCGATTTTCTATATGATTTCATTGGTCACACAATGTTGTGACTCCTCTTGAGGCAAAAGTAATTATATATGAAGAAGGTCATGTCGATAAAATTTAATGAAGTTAGTTAGTTCTATGAAAATGTTTTATACATGTTTTTTATAAATATATGTATGGCTAGCATTTTGTGAAATACTCTTCTACAGGGTGTTCTACGAATTATTGACAATGAATCAGCTAAATATTGATAGGTCTAAGTTGAGAAGTAGAAAAGTGTACGGTGTCTGGTATATCCTAAAGGTTTGAAAGGTTACAGATTTTTTAATAATTTTTTTTATTTTATTTCTTTGTCTTAATCACTCTATGATAATTATTTCAGATTTATTTATGAACTCGGCCTTGACTTATGTTTAACGTGTTTCCTTCCGTTTTTTGGGGTTAGGTCTTAACAAACCCGATATTTCGGATTTTAACTTGGCAAGTTTTTTTTTTGTTGTTGAGAAAAATAGTAAGTTGAATAAAAATCTGAATTAAAGTTTTGGAATGTTGTTCACCTTAGTTATGGAAAGAGGGGGGAAAATTATTTAAGTCAGTCATCGGAAGGCATTTATTTATTTATTTATTTTATCACCTTCATGACAAGATGAAAAATTTTTCTTATTGTAGTTTTTTCTTTCCCCTTCTTAATCCTTTTCTCTTTACCATTTTCTTACTTCGCCTAATCCCCTTTTGTTCATAATTGCTTTTTTATCCTCTTTAAATCTCCAATTTTTTAATTTTCCCTTTTCGGGAATTCTGTCTATATTTTCTTATTCTAGATGTTATATTACTACTCATCCCTGTTCATTGATGTGTGAATCACCTTTGAACTATCCTCCACTCAATAGAACTCACCTGACAGTGTTGAAATTTTCCGAATAATTTTTTATTTTATTTAAAATGCGTTTCTTTCCAAAAACAAATTTGTTTTTCTTTTTCTTTTCATAAACATAGTTGAAAAGCTCACAATGCTTTTTTAAAAATTTGTAAAATATTTAATATCAGTAGATACGTAAAATTTTTGAGATTATAAGTTATTAGCATTGGTGATATTAGAAGCCAATTAATAACACCATAACGTCCAAATCAAGTATGAAATGTGATTATTAGACAACACTTTAAGAGCAGATTATTCTCGAAAAACTCCTAGTAATCTGTAGTCGTTGAAAGTCATTCGCAAATGGTATGATCCAATTGACGTCCAAACGTTCACATAAAAAAAATCTACTGTACTGAGAAGCTCCTGAGAAGTGTTTTCTGTGGAGTCGTTTTAGTCTACATTGTGTGAAGTACCTCCTCCATCCTGAGTCAACTGGGATCTGTCTGTCCACAACACCAGTTTAGAAGATGTAGCATATTTTATAAAAACCTACCCAAAAACATCCGCAGCACTCTAACGTGTAAACCATATGTTTTCGTCTCTCCCTCCATTTTCATACAAGTTTTTTGTTCAGTTTTACCATTTTTGCGTAGCTCTAACTTTGTTGACCATATCCCTAATGGAGGACATTGTACAATCGTTATGATGTAATTCCACTCTCTTTTTAAGTTCCCTTAATCTTAAATCACCTATTTGAACGATCAGCTTCTCTGCTAGTTTTTGTAAATTAGATATTTCTGAATTTTGTGTCAATATTCGCATACATTTTCTTCATTTTATTAATTTTTAGCTGTAAAAATAACTCAAAATACCGATCAAAAAAAGTCGCACCAAAAAATCTACAGTGTAGGTACGTTCTTTACTTTCATACAATAAGAAAATTAGCATTTTTTTTTTTACCAGTGCTTATGATTTAATTTGTGTTGTACATTTTACGCTCTAACAGTTCAAATTGTTTCATCTAAAACACATGAAAATATCTCTTTAAAGAAATTTCCAACAAAGTCGTCAGCTCAAAAATGTAATCCGCTGGCAAGTGACCAGAACAAAAGATCACCAGTCAAGCAGCCACAAGAAAATTTAATTTAATTCCTTGGCCTCTTAGTAAGTCACATTAAGTCACATTATGACCATGTTGTGTAACATTATCATGTAGAATTCATGAAAATTGTCATCAGAATGCAGTTAGAGTGGGACATTTGCCAAAAGACTTGCCCCAGATGAATGCCAAAAATCTCATCTAAAGATTAGTAGTTCACATGAGTGCCCCATCGTGTGTCCTGACTACACCTGTCCACATTGTATTCTTCTATATAAGTGGAGAGAATCTCGCGCGATGTCTCCCCCTATACCCCATAATATCCTCTTGAAAGCTATTCTCATAATTTTTTTCTCTCTCTCGAAATGATGCCAGGGTTAATTGAAAATTTAAACTTTGAAATCATCCAGTTTATGTCTATATTTATGTATGTTAGGTATACAAATTTTAAATTGAAGAAGAACATCATCATGTGTTAAATCAAAGGCCACTGTCCGCCCTACATATATATACATATATTTAGATTGAAATCAATAGACTCTTGTTGTTCATCATTTAAGAACATGTCCTAATAGCATCAGACGGTAAACAATTGAATTATTTCCAACCGATGAAACTTCATATTCAAGGAAATAAGGAAAACATTATTTCGTTGGACTATTGAAAAATTTGTAGAAGATTAATGGGTTGCTTCCGGTTTTAAAAGCTCCTTTTGTAGTAAGGTATATAGACATGCATACACGTGCATCTATAAAGTATGTACGTACGCGACTAGACTGTCACTTTGAATGATTCCTTTTAACGCAGATAAGAAGTCATCGATGTCACAGCAATAATCGGTGTACAGTGTCTTCCGGGTTAGAAAGTAAACTGATGTTGAAACACGTGTACCTACATCCATACATATATGTATACAGCTGACAAGCATCAATCAACCCCATCAAGTTTTCTTCCACAAAAGATCTTAACCCACTAACTTTCATAACAAATTTAATCAATGAAGTTATAAAGTAAAGGAACTGTGGGTAGGTATATACCCTTTAATTCAGTTTTCCCCTTGCAAAAAGGTCACTTCGAGTTCATCACACTATTGTCATTGTACGTTTGAGGGCTAAGACAAGTAGGGAAAGCGAAAACTACTTAGCTTATAACCCCGAAAAGTAAATGCCCTGCTGAGTGAAAGGTTACTTACATGTAATTTCAGTCGAAAAAGATAAATCTACACAATAATTAGCTTTGGGTTTGTATTTATGTACACACAAGTATATATAAGGATATGTTACCAAGGACACTTAACCGTAATTTTTTTGTTTTTAACTTAAGTCAGGTGCAGTCTAATTGTGTGGGTACTTCTTGACTTCATCATTTTACAAACTGATTTATAGTTTAAGAGTTAGGGAACATATGCATGTTTCGTCCCATATGTTAAAGTCTGTAAAGCATACAGTTGGAAAGTGCTGTACACTATTCCTGCTCTCCAACCACCATCCATATCTTCTTCCTTTACCACCCAGCATTTGTATCTTCATCCTCTTTTAGTTTTCCACCTAATTATATTTTAAATATCACTTCAAAAATTAAATTTACTTTAAGTCAAAGATCCTTACACGAATTAAACTTATGATAGATCCGATCTTTTAATATTATAACATACAGTGGCTTTTAAATATATTAATAATAGACAGTTCATTCAGCAGTGACCAATTGTAAATGCTCTCCAGATCACCGTTGAGGTGTCAAACATAATCCTCCTCCAAAAAAGCATTAGATCTACTCAGATAAATCTGGAAGTCATCTGCGTACAGATGAATAACAGAGTTAGTAATAAAATGTGATAATCTATTTATTTATTTATTTTATTTATTTTAATTGTCTATAGATTACAATATCTCACAGACCTGCAGTTAATGTATTAATTAATTTTAAGATGAGCTAACACGTCTTATAAAAAATACAAGACTTAAAATTATCTCTTGGCATAGAAATATTAACAATATTGTCGAAAATTTATTAAACATTGAAGAACAATTAGAAATAGGCTCGTGATTACCATAATTCGTTGTGTGATGGGGAATATATAGTAAGCAAATTAGTCTTTTAGGAGCATATATATTATTAATCAATGATAATAACTCGGGCGAGTTAATTCTGTAATCCAAGATATCTTTAAAAAAAAGTTGCACAGTTAAACTCCCGTCATATTCCAATTGAGATAAACTCAACAGTAAACATCTTACAGAATATGAAGGTAAATTATCATATCGGTAGTTGCATTTGTCAAATCTAGTAAAGCTTTTCTGTATTGATTCAAGGCGATGATTGTGAACCTTGTAGTAGGGGCACCAAGGGACACATGCATATTCTAAAATAAACACCTCTGAAGTCTTTAGAAGTACGAATCCTAAGCATCTACGAGCCTTATAAAAAAATAAATTATCAACTCAAAATATGAAATTTAATATCCTAGACACACAGCACGATCTAATGAATCATTAGTACTAACGATTCATTAAAATGTCGTGTGTCACATAGTATACGTCATTATGGCTCAAAAATCAGATGATAGTGAAGTACACTAATGAAATGTTTTCTTCCTTCATTATAGCTATAATGAGGAAAATGTACTAGATTTGGCATATAATATAAATAGAGAGCTCCGCTGTGCATCTGCTGATTTGAAAAATAAAAAGAAGATATGCAAAGAAATGCAAATCACAAACTTATTCTTTTTAATATAAAGTTTTTCTCATTTCTAAATTTTTAAATAGAAAAATAAAAAGAATAAAAACAAAGTTTATTCCGTTAACATGATCCATATCGCTTCTTTAATGTCATAAGTTTATCAAAACCAGTTTGACAGTACAACTTAATTAAAGAAATGGCTGTGTGTCTGCATTTTATAATGAATCATTATAGATTAATTAGTCGTTAGTTATTTCATCATTAAGAACGGTGTGTGTAGGGCATAACTGAATTTATTATCATGTATAACCCCCAAGTCATTACTTTCAAAAAACCTAGGAAGACTCCTGGTTATTTATTAGATAATCAAAAACTATTTGATAAACGATGAAATGTCATACTTTTACATTTACCAATGTTTAAGTGAAAATTGTTCACAGAACACCAATCAGAGAGACTATTAAGATCACGTTGTAGGAGTGCGCAATTATCCACAGAATTGACTTTTAAAATCAATTTTAAGTCATCAGCAAACATCAAACATTTAATAAATTTGAAACTTCCGACTATATCGTTAATAAAAAGTAAGAAGAGCAAAGGGCCTAAGTGGCTACCTTGAGGCACGTGAGAATTATCTTTAATCTCTCCGCAGAGGATCCTACAAATTTTGCATTTTGTTTACGATCAGTCGATCCATTTTAAAAAAGATGAGTGAAAGCCAAGTAGACTAAATGTACATAAAAGAAGAGAAATATTAATTCTATCAAATGCTTGTAAATAACATCAACTTGATATGAATCTTCTATATCATTAATAGCGTAATGTGAAAAAATAAGACCAAGCCGCACGAAAAAGTAGAAAATAAACTTTTCTTCACACACAGAGTCAGATTTTATTCGCTGACAATCACTGGGATATATTTCAGTATGATCAGTCAGAGGTGGACTCAGATTTTTTGATTGGGACATTTCTCTTGAATATTCTTTCTCTTCATGAATCAAATCACTTATTACCTCTGATTAATCATACTGAAATATATCGGTGATTGTCAGCGAATAAAATCTGAGTCCACCTCTGTGTGTGAAGAAAAGTTTATTTTCTAGTGTTTCATGCGGCTTGGTCTCAGTTTTGTTTGAAAACTCGTCTTTTACTTATTTTATTTTCTGCCTTTTTCACGTTAACTAAATTTTTATTACGTGCTGCATGGAGTTATTTTAAAACAATTTTATGACGGCTGAAAAGACACTGATTTACAAGTTTTTCAAAAAATTTATTCGAGTATCAAATCGTTGAAGTACTGCAACGGTTTTCTGAAATTCAAATTATGTTTTAAACAGCGCTTTTTAGCTGTATTCAAAGTTGATTCCATATAACATAAATTTTCCCAATTTTCCATGTTTTCCACAGACTTTTCCTATTACTATGAAGTTTTTTTTTAAAATTTACATGAATTTTCCTCGATTTTTCATGCAAGTTTTCATGATTGTTGAAGAGAAAGTATTGATGCCAGTAGGACGGAAAAAAATGATTCCGCGTAGCTTGTAAAACTTTTTTGTCGGAAAATTTTCCGGAAAAGTCGGAAAATTTTCCAGAAAAATTTAAAAATTCTGCATTTTTCTTGAAACAGATTCATCGATGAAAATTTTTCCGATGATTTTACCGCTTTCCGGGCTTTCCATGGAGTTTTCCACAAAAGCAACTTTATGCAACTCATTTCGCTCTACAACTTTGTCTTAGTTGCATAACTCTGAAACGCTCCTTTGGTCAGAAAAACTCCGGAAAAGCGTTTTACATGAATTTTCCTCGATTTTTTCTGCAAGTTTTCACCATTGTCGGAGAGAAAGTAATGATGCCAGTTGATAGGGAACTTGATCCTGCATAATTTAGAAAAGTTTTTACCGGAAAATTTTCCGGAAAAGTCGGAAAATTCCGGAAATTTTTTTCGGAAAACTCTGCATTTTTCTTGAAACAGATTTATCACTAATCAAATTTGTACCAAATTTTCAAATGATTTTTCCCGATTTTCCGGGTTTTCCATGGAAATTTCCGGTTCATTTTGATAGATTCAATTGTCAAGCGACATGAACCTGTTTCAGCTCGCTGTGATGACGAAAAGTGGGTCTACGAGAGTGTCGAAAATAGTAAAGAAATAGACAAATTCGTGTACCAGTTAAAGGGAATGGCTGGCCTCAAAAAGAGGTAAGATTAGTTATACATGATCGACCAGGAATAAATTCATTCTGTTCAAATGAAATAATTTCTTTTGTTAAAAATGCAACTTTACAAGTTAATCAATGAGTTAAGAAATTTAGGAATCGTGCGCATAACAGAGACCTCTATAATTTTTTATGCCATTCTTTTGCCCAGATTTAAATGTAGGTGTAATGAAGGAGATTTTCCAAATATCTAAAAAACTCCCTGTTTGTAAAGATAAATTGAAAATTAAAGTTAATGTATCAGACTTGGTACTAGAATTTAAACAAAGAGACTGCACCAATGTCAAAAGATGACAGAGGGGTAAAATCAATAACATTAAGATAAGCAGAGTCATCACTGTACAGCAAACAGGTCATAGCTAGATTCTAAATTAATTGCTATTTTTGTTGTCATATTGCAACATTTTCGGAAGATGTGTTTACGTTTTGTACTTATAAATGATCAAAATATCTGATGAGATTCTCTTAATAGGAACATGGTTTTTAGGCCAACATGAATAATGTCTAGGAACCTGCTATACATTTGATGTAAATCATCGGAGTATATCGAATTCCACTAATAATTTGAATGGAAGCTATAAAAATTATGGTCATCAGCCTTAAAAAAAATTATATTCACAAATATCTGCTTCATTATAGTGA
The DNA here is from genome assembly GCA_963924295.1 of Dioctria rufipes. Classification (NCBI taxonomy): domain Eukaryota; kingdom Metazoa; phylum Arthropoda; class Insecta; order Diptera; family Asilidae; genus Dioctria; species Dioctria rufipes. Next base: position 200,735,242 of record OZ002742.1, read on the forward strand.
GAACAATACTCATAGACAGAAATGGTAAGATTAACAACTTTATGATGAAAATCAATAGGCGTTACAGAAGTACTAATTTCATAAACTTCAAATTTTGAATTATTACTTATAAATATTATAGATCTAACAATTTACTAAACATATTTGTTACCGAATTCGATTGAATTAAATCTATCCCTATACCAAATTACCTACAATATAATATTCTACTTCAGATGTGACATTCTTTGGTATTAACATAGATTCCTCTAAATTCCATTGCCAATCAATATTAGGCAAATTAAAATCACCACAAAAACATAAAAAATTGTCATCATCATACTTCTCAAATAGTGACAAAACATTATTTACATGACACTTATACAGTTCCATTGAAGAAGAATGTCGGATGTAACTTACGCAAATATCTACGGAGATAGAATTAAGATAAGATGGCACTCGAACGCATAATTGATCGATTTCATCGCAGTGATTATGCAGATGAATCTTCTCGCACACAAAGAGGTTCGAAAGGCTACTAGAACTCCTCCTCCTCCTCTTGTAAAACCAGTCGATAAAGGACAACGATCTTTAAGATAAACAATATATTGACTCTCATTGAAAAATTCTCCACAATGTTATTAAGCCAAGTTTCAGTGAGCACAATAGTAGCTGTGTGCTTTTGTGTCCGCAGAACAGAGAAGAACAAAAGATACACAAAAGAACGTTTCATACATTTTCATAGAAAGATTTAAATGAAGCGAACAGTACAAATAGTTCGCTTCAATCGATAGAACAATTTGTTCTCTCCAGTATATGGAAGTTCTAGAACAAAATAAACAAAAGAACACAGCTAATATCATAGTCATTTTCCATAACAGCAAGATAAAAATCATTAAGTTTCGTTCTCAAACCTCGTACATTTTGATAATAAATTATAGTTTAATTTTGAATTAGTCTTTAAGTTTGAACATGAATTTGGGCTTGAGGTTGAGATTGTAGTTAAACTTGAGTGCGATCCGGAGATTGGGCAACATTCGTTGATATTACATCGTTTTTTTGAAATTTTGGAAAATTTTCTGTCATAAAGCCCTTATGGTCAAATGTCGGCGATCAATAATCTTGATATTAAATACTCGGGAACACCCAAATCGAAGTAATGACAAAAGTTAAGCATCCTTTTTCCAAAGAGGAAAACAAATAAACAAATCAGATGAAACTCCTGTCTTCGCGGAAACGAAAGATATAATTTTATCAAGAGTGGTATCCGCATGTGACAGATGCAAGAAGTTAATTACAGAGGGCTAAAAAAAGAACCCTGCGGAACACCAAAATGAAGGTATGAAAATGCTTAGAACAAGAGTTTATGGATTTTTACCATTTATCACAAAATTCAGTAAGAATCAGTAAGAACTTTAGGTGCTGAGGATAAGTTTCACCAAAATTAAGTACATTAATAAAATCAATAAGCATCATGCGCTCTATACTTTATGGAAAATAGTAGTGAAAGAACTTTATTTTTATGTACACACTTAAAGGAAAAAAATCTCCCGCTACGTCGTCAGTGTCACATCCAGCTATAGAATACAACGAACTTAAAGTGCTACCAACATCCTTAGCAAAATATCGGTTGAAACTATTTGAGTCAATTTTAAAACGGATTGAATTTTGGCTAAACTGTGGATATTTTTCTATAATCTCTGTTCACTCTTGTTACACGTAAATATAAAATAAGCTTAAAACTAATCTAAGTGCGATTGAAGGCTCGAATCATTGATGTAACCTTATTATGTAAATCCGTATTATTTCTGTCTATTTTTTTTTGTGCTTTTTAAATGAGTAGTCTGCCATACCATTATGAACCTAAATAATGATCCGTGTATATCGATCAAAGCATCCTCTTCCCTTATCCGTACACATATCATGTGACAGTCATCTTCATAATTTAATTTATAATTTTAGAAATTTTGGGAATTTCACTGAAATTCAGTTTAATGAAAATTTGTACAAAGTACGGATGTACAAGAAGTTTTCAAACTATGCTTACCAGTTTTTAAATGCTTCTACATATATTTAGTATTTAAGTAGAGTAATGCGGCAGAGCGCCATCGTGCATAAAGTACATCTCGCTCCTAAGGGAAAACGGAATATACTCATCCAACATGTCTTCTAAATCATGTTTTAAAAAGGAGAGGTAAGTGGTACTAAGAGTAGCACTACCTTCAGAAAATTATAACCAAAGCAATTGTGGGTCCAGTCATAAAAGACCCTACGTACCTACCTGTGATTATTGGTTTAATGCAATTTTATGATCTGGCTTGAATCTGCCAATGAACCTCCAGTGCTAAAACCGATTCAGGTATTGGCATGCGGTTTTTTTCCAGTAATAGAGGGTAGTAGGAGCATTAATAAGAAGCAATAAATTTGGGTTACATGGAAGAAAGTTTTTGAAATAAATAACGGTATTTATGAAATTTGTGTGTAAAAAAAATCAAAATTTTGGAAATATTTGAGAATAATTTAAAGATGCTTAATTAACTAATACAGAGAAATACACTTTTCGACAGCTACTATTCTTGGCTATTTAAAAAGCCAAAAATAACCAAAATCTAAAGGGTGGTTCAAAAGTTATACTCATTTATTCCCATCAGGATTCACGAATATTGGCGAAATCTTCAACTGGTCACAACTCCTATAGGAAGGTTTCTACGGGGGGGGGGATACCGGAAGGTATCTTGATCAGAATCACCCTGTAATTTTCTACAAAAATTTTTCCTTTTGAATTTTTTAAGTCCAACTTTATATACTATAAGGGTATCATATAACATCATTTCCGCCTTCCAAATCGAACATATGCATATCGGAAAATGTGTGCTCAAAGTAATTATTGCTTAAAATATTATAAATATAAAATTTCGCGGAAATACTTTCTCTTCGATAGCCAACTTTCTGGCACATTATGCTGTTAATAAAATTTAAAACACATGTAATGAATATTTACGGAAAATTAGCAAAACATTCACCCTTTCGAAATGATCCATCATTGGATATATTTAGAATAAAATTTTCATTACTGTCAGTCAGTCAGCGAAAGTGGAACTATTATAATATGTTCACCCGTCATATGGCAATACTATAAACCTAAAAATGAATAAAAATCAACAAATTGCCGGCAAATGATCACCACATTCAAAATCAGAAATTCTATTTTCAGTTCAAGTGACGCGCCTGACTCATTATCTATATCTATTGCGTGCGCCGTTTATACTGAGCGAATTTATTGAAAATGAAAGTGAAAACTGAAACTGATGAAGTCGAGGGGCGAATTGAAGATTGCATGATGATAGATAATTTACTGTTTGTATATAATACAGATTTGGGTCAAATCCAGGTTTTTTGTTGTTTATTATCTTGTAACAATGTTGGTTTTGTTTAAAACGCGGCTTGTTGAAATATGTTTTTGATGTTTTTACATGGAATTGATTGATTACAGGTGGTGGAAATTTTTTATAAAAAAATAAATAAATATATATCTACTTAGAAGTAAGTAGATTAGAATCAAATATGATTTTTTGAATCAGATTTTGATAATAAATGGCGTTACAAGTGAAATACTTTTTTTATACTCTTTTTTCTCTCTCTGTATCTCAAAATATGCTTAAATACCTACTTTTACTTTAAATGTATGTATCTTTCTATCTATTGAGGATGCTGTCTTTAAATTCCAAGCAGAGATATTAAATACCAGTGGAAGATTGTGCTAATATCTATACCAGCAGAGCTATTACATAACTGCTCAGCCATTATCAAATTCCCGAATACGTAATTAACTTTCAGAACTAACAATAATCAGAGAGTGACTGAACACATGATTTAAAACAAACTCCAAAAAGCCCATCAAATAGTAATGGTGCACGCACGAATCAACCCTTCAACTTTAAAATTTATGTATTAAAATCCTTTTCCAAGCCGTCAAAATCAGCCTTCCTCTCATGTTTGACTAAAGCATACCTACTTCGACAATAAGTGGCGTAATACCGACCATATAAGAAAAACAAAACGTTCACTCAAGCTGCATGTCACTGACCACACACTCTAGCACCATGTAGTCTCATAAATAGCTCATCAGAAAGTCTTTTGCTCCCATTCCAATGGAATCTTCCCAAAAACTAAGTCTGACACAGGGGAGGGTGAGTAAGCCCATAAAGGATTTTTCCTTCCAGGGGTGAGAAATCGGTGTCGCGTGCCTAGAATTCCTGATTTTACAGCAACAGAAGCTGCGATCCCTCTTAAGCTTCCCTTTTTATATATATATTTTTTTTTTGCTTGCTTCTTGCAAGGGCAGTGTGCTCTTTGTGGTGTCGGTCGGCTCGGTGATGTTATAGCGGCAGTGACACTATCATTTGATAGCCTCATAATGGTAATAACCATAATAGCCTGTGTCACCCCGTGCATGACAAACTTATCGGTGCGGTCTTCATCGCTTCAGAATTTGAATCCCTTTTAACACACTTTGTGCAAGTATCTATAGTAGTTGGTAGCGCCCCCCCCCCCTTTCTCGCTATATTTGCTGTACGTAGAATTCCCCAATTTCATAAGTCAGTTTACTTCACACAGAGTTTTGTAGAGATGTTGCGGGTAGTTAGAGGGCGATAAATATCTCAAGGAAGATTCCTTGAGATACCCCCAATTGAACAACTTAACGAAATTCTCTCCCGAGCCCCCTTACAAGATGTTGCATTAAGTCTTGACAGTTTGCTCTTTTGTTTGTCTACGGGTCTCATAACCACACCATAATGTGGTTGGCTTGTCTGCTTCGGGTAGGTAGGTGGTTTATTGACTCGAAAATTACCGCAAATGGGATACTAAATGATTTTGTTAGAATTCGGCAGATTGGGGTTGGTTGTTTGTATGGATGGAGTAGAGGGTTCCATATACTCGTCGAGAGTTTTCATAAGCGATTTGATTTATGATTGTTTATTCAAGCGAATCTGTTGCTGGACTATGAACTTGGGCTCATGAATTATTAGTTCTATGAGCTGATGTCATCTCTACGAATATGTTTCGTTCCAAGTGACCATTAAAGAAAGAATTTTGAAATAGCCAAACATAATCACATCATCGACAAGGTTAGCACGTCCTCTCTATTCAAAATCTGTAATGCATAAAAAATTTTTCAACACCACAGGCTTTGTAATCGTTGTGGGTTTCAGGGGATAAATAAAACATTTCAAGTTCATTTAAAGTGCGTTGTAGTGGTGGTGGTGATGGTAATGCTAGTGGAAGACGATGACACCATCAAGAGTTCTCATAAATTTTTAAACTCTGCACGATTTCCTCCCCTATTGCATGAGTATCCAGCTTCTCGTTGCCAGCCTTAAGCTGAATAAAAGACTGGAAATTGCACTTGAGTTAGCTCATCGTCTTATCCAATGCCAAAGAAAGCCACCTACATAAATATACAACATGAAGCGTGTTAGACAAGGGACTACAAAAAATTCACACTACACACCTACATCTACGTATACATACATCATCCCCAGAGGCTGGTGCAACATGTGATGATGATTTTTAAAGAGGTTCCTTCCCCCCGCACATCGCTACATAGATATGACATTGTGCTCCATTTCAACATATTTTCTTGGTTTTATCTTAAGTCCGCCACCATTAAATTCATGCATGCTACTTCTACTTCTACTTCTACACATTGAGGGGATAAGAAATGCATTTCAAATGCAAATCGCCGGATGTTAAAAATTTACTATAGAATACCAGAAAATCTAGTGATCATCAGATTACGACTGTAGCAACGAAAACACACTTGGCGAATGGCCCCGAAATCGCGTTAGACACCCTCCCTGTATTCCCTGTATTCTCTGCCCCCTAAACCTACAAACTCTACAGGCGATCCAATTTTCTAATTGACCCAAAGACAAGACAGTTTCGTTTCAATTTGTCAGGGAAAACAAAGAAGATCTGCCCCGCTACCGTTCTCTAAAGAAGATATTTTTGTGAAGATTTAATCAGATCGCGCACGCACAATTTATTCACCGGCAATGTGTACTTATTCACCGGTATGTATGTAGCGTGTATAATGTATGTGCAAGGAGACTATAGAGATGATATCGCAAAATGTGATAAGAGAGCATGTCATGACATTGACAACATATGATGATGATGACGATGAAGACCACGTAGACAATTACGACGACGTTTTATAATAGAAATTGCCACAAAGTATGTCTTTAGGGCAAGTGCAATCAATTTCTCAGCTGGTCGTTTCTAATTAAACTGAACTAAACTGAGCTGCGCCTTCTAAGTCGCATGCGCTGCTTTAGCATGTAGAACGGATAAGGAGAGAGATTTTTCGCAATCTTTCCTTGGCCTCATGTTTATTGCAACAGATTGCATTTAATTGAGTTGTAATTCGACTTAAAGCCTCCCCCGCTGTGGTTATGTTTTGATTTTCCTCATTAGCCTTTGAGGAAAATTGATTAAGTGCTCGGGAATTTGCAAGCGCGTCGTATTTAATTAATTGAGAGTGTAAAACTAACGAATTTTAAGGAAATTACTGATAATGAAGATAGGTGCAAGTGATAACAACTGTTGTTATTATAAGAAATATGCATTTATAATGGATTTTTATTGGTTTTCTTCCATTGAAACTAAAGCATGATGTCATTCATCAGGCAAGTTATGTAGGAAATATTTGAATGGGACGATCAGATATTGGCAATGGTACACTGGAGAAGGATCTATAGTAGAAGGGGTAAAAGCAACTGTTTTACTTTATTTAACGATATTTTTAGTTTCTTTTATCTAAATTAGAAGTTCCAACTTTGTAGATTTTAAATGGATATTTTTTTGTAAATAAGTACCTACCTTAAAGTCATTGCAAATATGTGAAGCGTGTAAAGAAATTTAATCCAAATTATTGTGAAATTGGATAATTCTTTTGCTGATAATCATTTTCACTTTCCTTTGTCCTCGAATACTACCACTATTTGAAACTTTTTCCTCATCTCCAATTGATTTTTATGAGTCTAGCCCACAGAAAATTCGACAGAAATGAAGTGAAATTCTGTGAGATCGTCCTACTTGAAACTGGTGATCAACAATGCCATTAATAATTTCTTTGTGTCCTGAAATCAACATAGAACGATTTGGATCTTTACGGTGTTTGTATTGCCAATCGAATTGAAATCACAGCACAGAATGCATTTATTTAAGTTAAAACTAGTAGAAGTTTTTAGAAAATAATAAAACAAAGAACTGAGAATTACGAATAAATCAACTGTTATTTATAAACTTCTTTGTTAAATACTACTGCTACTACTACAAATTAAATTGGGTTTTATCAAATTTCCTAGGATATATTTTATTAGAAAATCCCAGCAAAAGAAAGTATGATTTATATATCACGGAAGTGGATCATGAAATTCGCACAGGTGTTTATGGTATTTATAGATTAGTCTATCTATGTCGAAATGTAGTGTCGTAAAACTAAGTAATTTGTATATGTAATTACATGAGTATTAATTGTAGTAAGGCTCTTATATCTTAAGAGCAACTTTAGTACGCATCTTCTAAATTACGAAATATTAAAGCGATCTTCCTAAAGAATCTTAAGATTATCCGGAAAAACAAAACACGAATTTGTTTATTGAACTGCAATTGATCGTGAAACGATGCAATCTAATGGTTCTAAAGATCTACGCGGCTATGGGTCTATCCAGTGTTGGGACGTTGTTGTGGTGGCCAAAATTCCATCGAAAATGGGAGTTACGGGAACTTATCCTACAAATTATTGTGCGAATTTCCACAATTTTTTCCTAGATACCAAAAAGTATAATAAATGCAGCAAAAGGAACAGTTCATGTATCTTTTGAAAACTATTTAGTTTTTATTGATAGGGGAACCATTACAAAAGTAAATTCGCAAATTAAGAGTCAACTTATAAGTGCCAACTATATATCAGCTATTTACTGCAAAGTCTCATCCCTAATCACAATTATAATCATTTTTTAAAGCCTTTCTATTTGAAAATTGCTCAATTTTTGAGTTTCACGATCATGCGCAATTAATTTAACATAAAAGAAAAAGAAAGTTCAATTTTGTGCGTCAATTTTAAGGAAATATTTTCTGAACTTTGGAGATATGATTTTTCCCATAATATTGTACGGGGTTAATCCTTTCTCCATTTTTAAGGTTTTTCAGACCAAAAACTCTCATAATATGCCCACTCTTCATACTACTTTAGACCCAATATGAACAGACATGAGAGATGTCTTAAACGATGCATTATGATACTCTAAACCTTGTTTTATGGGCAATGTTTATTTAAGTTAAGCGTGAGTAAGCTTTGGCGATCAGATGTAGCTTGAGCGACTTTCTTGGCTGAAAAAATGGACTACTATCCCGTGTTTGTGCGGAATTGGTGCGTCGTGGAAATTTTCTACGAGAAAAATGTTCACAATAGAGCACTTATGGCCATGAAGGAAACAACTACAAAAATATATGCAAAATGCTGTAACTGGGGTATATGTGACCCAAGTGCATGAATGTGGATTTTCTGGCTGCAAAAATGTCCCGAGAAAGTTTTTTGCATCGGAAAAAAATGCACCACCCGATAGCACTCGGTGAGACTTTTAATTATATATACAACATGTCGTATTGGAACCACTTCTCCCACGCCCGAGGGTTCCAACTCCCACCATAAAAGTATGCAGAGAAAAATTTTCTTCTACGAATTGTAGTTGGCAATGAGCTGAGGCGAACAGTAAAACCCGTTTTCCGATCAGACATTACCCTACCGAATTAGAGCTGTTCTAATTTGCGAAAAATCTAGTACCTCAGTTCAAATAAAAAAGAGGGAACGACTAAAATAGTGAGTATGGGGATGTCTATTTAAGCCTCCGAGTATAGGAGTGTGGGTACTCAAACTTTTTCTCAGGACCTAAGGAGTTCAGTTCTGTATTAGATTTTCGAAAATGTCCAAATTCCTTCCCCCACTTAATTGAAATAACAAAATTAATAAAATATATGTAGAGTATCATAATGCATTGTTTAAGACATCTTTCATGACTGTTCATGCCGGGCCTAAAATGATAAATAATTCAGTTTTAGAAGAAAAAAAATTTACGATCTTTAAATCTGTGCTCCATAAAATCTGCCCACAATTAATCCAATTTTCTCATCAGGCAACCCAATAAAATATCTTTCCACCTATAATATTTGCCAATTATCATTTTAGTTTAGTTTATCGTTTTAAATTTTTGACAGACAAACTACACGAAAGTGTGACTATAACTAAAGTGACAGTCAGTCAAAAATTCCATCCTCGAGGACCCTTAGCCACCCTCTTCAAGTATACATCCACTTTACATTTCTGTTAAATTGGACGTTAAGAAAGCGATTTGTCAATCCAAACTGAATATGTATGAATGTTATCTCTTCCCATATTTATGCATGTACGAGTATCTTGAACCTTTTAAGAGACAGGAAGTCAAAAAAAGCTCATCAGAGGAGGAAGCTTTCCCTGTGCGTTGACAAATTGACGTTGGTTTTCATTTTTTATGGCGTTGTTGAAAATTATCATTTTCGAATCCTTTTCATGTATCCATTTGCTCACAATGCAACAATAAACGTAATAATAGACACACGTCTATTTTTAACACCTTCTTACCATTTGGTGAATTCTGGATGAGGTGGCGTGTTCTTAAATGGAACCGCGAATGTGCAATCCATTTTATTAGCTAAAGAACATAAACAACAACGAATGAGTGATTCAAGCGGTATTGCTTTTTTGAATTGCACCACACAAAAATACGTACATATATGTGTGTAGCTTGCTAGTTTATTTGAAGTCGGAAATAGCTGGATGTAGTCATCACCTGAAATGTGCACTTTTGAATTCATGCTGCATTCAAGTTCTCACCTATCAGTTGGATCTTGCCGAAAACCTTTCTGACAATGTGTAATGAGGAAATTCCATTCTAGTGTGCAAAGCCTAGCCATATAATTTTAAATTATTCAGCGTTTTATATCTGCACCGGCTTGATAGTTATGTTTACTTAATTCATTCGCCATTATTGGTCTCTTACATAATAGAGGTGTATACCATAAAATTCCGCGAGATTAACAATCAGACTAAATATTCCTATCATTTGTAAGGCGGAGATTTTGTGCTTGTAGTATCTCTCGTATTTCTGCAATATCTGTCAGCGAAGAATTAGCCGTGATGTGATGCCACACATATGTACATATCCATACATATTTATTAGCATGCTCATGGTAAGGAAATTGTTTTTTAATACGCTCGGGGTGTGTTAGCTATCTTAGCTTGGCCCGAAATGAAATTCTTTGGCGATGGGCCAAACATTTCTCACGTTGTGCAGTGCCAGATGCTTTTTCTCTTTTCTTTCTTTAACTGATATCTGTGGTAGATAATTATTTATCAGAGGCTTAATCACTTGATAAGAATCTCTATGGAGGTTTTTTTTTTGATAATTCAAGATGACTGTGACAGGTTAACTGCAGACTCTTGACTTATTCTTTAAAAAAGTGGGAATCTTACTTAATTGGGATGCTTTCAGTTTTGATTGATGGGATTGTCAGGGAGTGTTTTTGGTCGGTCGGCGGACAGTATTCATATCAAATTTTTGACGTTTAGCTTAATTTTATGTCATTCAAACTGATATGTATTCATTATTTCTTAAAGAGATAAATTCCGAAATTCGAAGTTAGGGTTTTCAATGGAAGTTCGAAAATTCTGTTTGGAATTGATTCATATGAACTTTATGAATGATAATTTTGTTAGGAAACAAGAAAAACAAAATTAAAATCAACAAGTGAAAAAAAGGCAGAAATCGATATACATATACATTTTTTGCTTATGAACATAAGCCGACTTTTGCGAAATTTTTGTATGATTTATTTTCGAAATTTTTTTTTAATTTCGAAAACTAAATTCGAGTTTTCCGAACATAACAATAAGAAAATCCAAGTATCGAACACTTTTATTAGAACATTCAAGAACTGATTTTCGAAATTGTTCTTTTTTTTGTAACTGTTTGGGTGAAACTTAAACAACGAGGAAAACAAATTTAATATTTAACTTCACGCTTTTCTTAAATATTGTAAGATATTAAACCGGGCGAAATATTGTTGTTTGATTTATAATGCTTTTATATAGGGGAGGCCGGGGAAAAGCCGATTTAGAACAAAAAATAAAGACTTTGAGCCAAATAAGTGGTATCTTTGGCAACTGTAATTCTTCAACTAAAAATTTACTATAGGCAGTTTATGTAAAATTACCTTACTTACCGTAGTTCACACATGAAATCGCATAGAAACTGCATTCGTTTGAGGCTCTCCTTCTAATAATAATGATAATTTCTCTATTGGTGGCTGAACTTCATACAATCTACCGTTTGTGACTTAAAGCTGTTTGGCGACTTTATCCCGATGACAACATTGCCCCGTTCTCCCATGCTTCTATACAAAATTATTGAAAATTAATCCCTCTTTTGTAAAAAGTTTTTGCACCGGCACTGGCATCTGATTCTTCTTTTATGCCCTCCTATTAAAATCTACAGAAATCTCAGAATTCTAATATTATTAAAGACCGTAAATATATTTTAAAAATTAAATAAAAAATGATTCTTCCTTCCAAAGGAATACAAAAATGCCATCCCGTAATAAGTGAAAGTGCATCCTACCTGTTTAGAACAGACACAATCAATCTTATGCCTTCAACACTTTCCACCAACAAGTAGTCCTGTAACATCAAAGAAACCTTCTGAAGAAAGTGGTTGTGTATTTGCTGCAGCCTATAAAGCTGATATTAATCCCAAACATACAACTCCCCTAAACTGAACTAAATTTGGAACAAAGTCATGAAAACATCTTAAAATAGAGGGGATGAAGCTCATATAAAATTTTCCAGCCTGGGTACTAAATAGTTGTTGTGGTGGTGGAAATTTCTATGCCGTATTACTGACTAATCAGTGCCAACATTGTTTGGTGAAAATATTACAAAATGATGCAGAGCGCACTTGTAAGAAATGAGGACGACACATTGAAGAAGACGATACTCCCCCACAAGTATATGCCTACTCTCCCTCAGCAGCTCAAATAATCTCAAACAACATAGAGACAGGTCCATGGGAGGGGGAAGGGGGGGGGGGGGTGATATCTTTTAAGCATCTCTTGACTCTTATACTTCATTCACGAATGAAACTTTCAAGTGCAACAGATTATTGCCTGCAGGTAAAAATAGGTGACTCCAAGGTGTTCAAATATTTTTGATTGCACTTTCAATCTTCACTGATTAGGGACAATATTAATTTCACTTTTTGGTGTAGGTGTAGCGTCCTTTTATACATATCTACTTATTACAATCATGTATATAGGTACCAACCTCGCGAATTTATAGGACCCCCCAGATGAGCGGCTTTTTCTTTAGTTGACCTCAACACGAATAATTCATTGGACATAGAATGCAGATTGCGAATGAGATCATCAATTTGCCTGATGGTAGGTATAATGGCAATGCAGCACAAAGTCGCCCACATGAAAATTGTAGTAACGATTCTTTACAGTCGTAACGACTGCTGTTTAAGAGTTAGAATTGAAGGCATACTGTATCCAAGAGGATATCTTTTGGACCTGACGTGCCATCGACTCCATATATCTCTTGGATCTTCTAAGGCATTCACAAAGGGTCTTAAGAATGTTTCGGATACACTGGAGAAGATTAAAGATATGTGTATATGTGGATATAAGTATGGTGTTTCTAGGGCGGCAGCTATTACTAATTACAATTTATGATCTATGGGTGGTATGAAATGTTTTACGGATGACTTCGTCTTTTTCTTAATGAATATAGCTATAGATTCTGCGGCGATTAACTCATAAAGAAGCTTCTGGGAAAAATTTGTGAGTGGACATGCAATAGTTTTGAGAATGAGCTCAAATATTATGTAGAAATAATGACAGCCTCTCTGCAGTACAAGTTTGAATTGGTTAAAGATAAATATGAGATGGAAAGAAAGTGTAAAAAAAAACAATTAAACTAGAATTACACCCTTGAAGTAATTCTATTATAGGATTCCTAAAAAAATTAATTTTTTTTGTATTTATGTATTACTTACCGTCTATGAACGTGTTGATGAGAGGTTAAATCCTTAAAAACTTTGCCCGAATTTGCTATAAATTTATCGACTTATAGTCAGAAGATCTGGAAGCAAGGAAGATCCCGAAATGGTGACTCACTTTTTCTGTCACGACTCTCTCCGCTAACCAATAGAGAATTTTTGGTTACCATTACACGTAAATGGACTACATGAAGTATGCAGGAGAGGGTTGGGAACCAATCTTACATTTTAGTAGAGCATCCAGCTGGGATTTATGACCAAAGTCTTATGAACAAAAACCAAAACCTCTTAAAACCACCCATCTAACATAATTATGTAGTACATATTTTTTCTAGGGAAAAACAACAGGCAGATTGCACAAGATCATTTATTCATATTACACTCGCGATTTAGAAAGCGTGAGAGCTTAAAAGAATCGGAATTTTTGAGATTTTTTCAAGCGAACATTTGTTATATAAAAATTTGCATACTGACATACATGCGTTAAAGCATGTTTTTTTTTTCAAATATATAATTTGTAACTGAATGGTGCAGATGGTCCTCTCGCAACAGTCTGCTCGAAAAAGGTCCCTCTCTGGCTACGCTTACCTAAAAACTAGTCTAACGAGCTACATTTTGACTAAATTGCTATAGGTAGTTTATCCAATGTAAATTGACTGAGTTACATACATTGAGAACCGATACGTAAAATGGTGTTTTGGGAAATCTCGTTTAAAGTTTAAATTTTTTTTTTTTCGATAAATAATTATTGTTTGATTTTACCTTTATTCGTCGTTTCCGAGTCTAGACAAAGGCAAATAACATTATCAGGACAATGATTAATAAAGGATCATAAAACTACACGCACTTAACTCTTTTTTTTTTGTTATAATCATAAAAATTTCCTTGAGAAGGACCAAGAAGAGATCATAAATTTACAGACGGATATACAGGCTCAATTAACCGTCACCCTGTTGGTCCCCCTTAATCCTAAAGAACCGATGGATTTATTCTTCTTTATATAAACTTTTTCGAATAAATTCTCAAATAATCTGATAGCAAATGGTAAACATAAAAATTCCGACAAATAAAATCTCGATATAAAAAATCGCAATAAATCCCGAAAAAATTGCTAAATGCAATTCCAAACATAATCCGCAAAAACGTTATTACGCAAGCTGCTTCTAACATTTTCAGGATTTTTTTCCGGGATTATATGTATTGGAGATTTTTGTTTTTTGAAATTGTTTTCAGATTTTGGTTTTTAAATCTCAAAAATGCAAGTACTTACGTCGAAAGTTGATTGATGGCGAATTCTAGTCAAGAGAGCTTCAAGTCACCTTCCATCTAAGCTTCTACCGTGTTCTTATAAAATCAAATAAATCAAATTCTCTTATCTCAAAATGTTGCCAAATTTCATATAAAAAAAATGGGGTTACATAGCCCTTTGAAATTACATTTGGCAACATTTCATTCTGAATTTTAAAATCCCAGCATATATGTATAATCCCAGTAAATGAAATTCGAAAAAATATTATCCCCCGCCATACGAAATCTCATAGAAAATCAAATTTAATTCCTTTTATATTTTTGAACAATTGAAAATTGTCTACCTACTATATATCTGGGATTGTAGTATTCCTATTTCGAGATTTTTGATTTCAAAACTTCCGGGATTTTGATATAATCACCTCCATTTGCCCTATAATTCCAACACGGCGGCATACATAAGTTGAAGAGCAATAACTCTGTTGGGAAAAAATGAATTCTGCTATTTTCTAAAAGTCTTGTTGCTACAGAATTCTTGTTTAAGAGATATTCTCCAGATCTTTTGCAAAATATTAATTCCCGGGATTTTCTTCTCATCGATTTTATACTTAGCTAAGTTTTTTTTTTTTTTTTTTTTTTTTTTTGTATTTCAGGCTTCGGTAATCCGGAATTTCCTGATTTCAATTATGCGGAATTTTCTATTTTGGGATTCTCAAATATTAAATAGAGCTACCGCATTTCATATCTCGATACGGACTGCTGTTATACCTTTAACCGAATAGTAAACAATAAAATCTTAAATTATTTTAGATCAAGACGGGACAACTTCTTAGTAGCAAACAGCTTGTTCTAGATTTGGATTAAGGATGGAAGATAGTGTTGATTATTATCCCGTCATAATGAAGATTCGACAGTGAGTGTAGTTTTTCCAGTTTTAAAGTAAATAGTACAAAATATCGATGTCTTAACCAACTATTGTATTTAATTAGAACTCCAATTTGATCAGAATCGTCTTTTATGTTGATGTTGAGAGCCTCCAAAGGAAGCAGTTTGTCCTTTGGCTTGATTTTAAAAAGACTCGAAATTTGTTCCGATATTTTTTGACTCCAGTTGGGTTCCATTTCTCTGACCCAATAGCAATTTACAATGCTACTGCTTCCAATAATTCTTATATTAATCGCAATTTATTCGTTATGTTGGCAGAACTGTTCATAATCAGGCTACCAATATTCGGAGTTTTTTAACGCTACTCTGTCGGATCGCATTTTGTCATATTGTAATTAATCCTATGAATTGCGAAATCTAAAAAACAAACAAAGAAATCTTTTTAATTCCTTATAGCTTCAACAGAAAATGAAATATTTACAGAAATAAAACGCAATTTAACCTTGTTTTTTAACATGGGTGGCAAAATGCACACACGGAACCATCCGCTCTAAATATAAGCGTCATTCATAACTGTCGAAATCAAATGCTAAAATTACTGTCAGTCTTTACTAGCAACATAAATATATCTGAAATTTTTTCTTATGCCAAACTTGGAACAGCTTAAATCACACTGCAAAAAATAATTGGCAATATACCTTTCGGCTACCTAAAGTTACTCAAAAAACATATTCTGAGTAAATTTCTTTTCAAATGGTGTATTGGAACCTTTTTAAAAGGATGTACTTTTGTATGTACTTTTACCTAAGCTGTGTTATTTTCCATATATTTTATTATTTTGTGACCAATATGTTATGAAATCTTAAAACTAAACCGAATAGAAATATACTCTTATTTGGTAAATTTGGAAAAATAATAAAAAATAAATATGGAAAAACGAAACCTATCACTTTAGTAAAAATACCCAAAATACAAGGCATACATTATCTTTTTTATAACCCGATGAAATACGCATGTGTGCACTATGTACAGTTTTATTGTAAGCCATTGTGTGATTAAGATGTGCGCGAATTAATAATTTTAAAAAGTTTCCTCAAATTTTTAAGAATTCAATAATTGTGAAAACTTAAATAGTTCAACAAACATAGTGCATTGAATGTTCCCTTGCTCCTTTGGAAAGAATTTCTACATTCGGCAGAAAATTACTCAATATGCATATTACTTATCCCCCTTTATCCATAAGTACTTCAAACACCTGTTTACCCTTAATTTATTCAAAAATTTCTCTTCTACATTTAGTTAATTTATTGAATATCATCCAACTTATATGTAAAAAATTTTCCTTTTCCCGATAGAAATTAGAAAATTCATTAAAACCTATGGAATTGAAACTCCCTATAAATAGGTGAAACTTATCTATGTCCAAAGCCCAAAGTGTACTTTTCCTTCAAGTTAGCGAAATATGCCTAAACTTTGTGGCTCAAATTGTTGCCACTCTTGCTCATGAAAATATCGTTTATAAATTATTAAATTGAAAAAAAAAAAAAAAAAAAAATCGTTAAAAATTTAAACACACATCAAGCCAACCACCTCATCATCGCACAAAATCCACACCGGAAATGGCGTAATATTAAAGCTTTCATCCAATCATTTTTTCCGCCAATTTCATACATACCCAAAATGAATTGTAGAAAAGCTTAAATAAATTGTGACTTGAATTCATTCTATTTTTCAGATAACCGAAGACACAGACCTAATATTCGATGATGTTGGAACACCAGCTAAAAGCCTTCAATCTATGACACAAACCAATGAATCTAAAAAGACGAAAACTAGTGAAATTGGTTCAAGTCTAAGTGATCCTGAAAGTTCAGAAGATGAATTGGATGACGACAATGGAACGTATTTACTTAACAATAACGGTGCCGATGATAATAACAACAATAATAACAACAACGACGACGACAAAGATGAACTTGTTCCTATGTCATCGGACGAAACCGGAAGTTGGCTATCTCAAAGTGTAAATAGAGTTCGAAGAGAAATTAGTCGAATACTTGGCGGGAGTGAAGAGGAACTAGAAAAATTGAAAGTAACAAAACCACCAAAAGTGAAAAATACGAAGAAAAAGGAGGAAAAATTGAAAAAATCTCTTGCTGTCAAGGAAAAATCAAAGAAAATTGCTGAAAGTGCTAAAGATAAGCCAGAGAGAAGAAAACGTATACTCGATGGCCGACGGAAGAGACAAGGACTTTTCAATTGGTTTGGTGGAGATGGTGGTGACGATGAGGATGACGATGGAGAGCTGGGTTCCGGAGAGGAGGAATCTTATGAGATTCGACATTGTAAGTGATGATTTTGTAGTTATCTTTTTATTTATATACATTTTAATTATTTTGTTTCTTTGTTTTGTGTTTAGATCGCATTACATTTATCGTTAGAGAGATTTGGAATCGTGATTTCAGCAATATGAGCTCTGCGGCATTTAGGAATATGTCAGAAGCTATAAGTGTGGAACTGGTGAATTTATTTGATAAGGAATTCAAGGATTTGGACGAGTATTATGCTATGACAGCACAAGTTGTTAATATTGCGTGAGTTATTTGAAGATTTTGTTCGAAATTATGTTGAAAATTATCCTGAATTAGTTGAAATGACTTCTAGGTCATCTATATCCCTCCAAATTGCTTCAGTCAAGACGCACGTAACATGTGGCTGACCAATTTCCATTTTTTCTTTCATAGTCGGTTTACTAATTTTTAATAGCTAGGGATCAATTTCGATTTCAGTTCCAAGACTGACAGTATTGACAATTTTAAAATTGCAGATCGCATTTTAGGGTAAGGTGGAACATTTTTAAAGTCATTCCAAATGAGACTTAGAAAATTACTGAAAACTAATTACTAGAATGCCATAAGAGGTAGACAAGCAAAATTATATTTTATTACTCATTTGCAAAGAGATAGTTTCTTGGCTCTGTTAATTAAAAGCTGCGCCTCATCCTTGACTAAACCTGTCCTCATCCTTGACTAAACCTATTCTACTTGTTTTATTCGGCAGGAAACTTTCTAACTGCTTGGAAACTAGCCCATGTTCAGCTTATTCCCGAAAAATTAGAGGGTAGCGAACCCTCAAACTATCAACCAATTGCAATCATTTCGATACTCTTGTGCGTTTTTGAATCTATCATTAACTCCAAATTAGTGAAATATATAGAAACCAATCAACTCATCAACGATCGCCAATATTGCTTTCGGACTAGACACTCATCTAGAGACCTGTTGACTTTTCTTACTGAACGTTGTTTCAAACGAGATTGCATTACTAGATCATTGAATAACGATCTTGACAATATCCTCGCTTAGGGCAACCGAATCACATCGAATTCAATGCAACTAAGACCCCAAGTTGTTTAATTTCTTTAAAAAAAGATCACCACTTAACCATGAAGGGATCCAGACAAGATAATCATTTAAAGCATACCAGACTTTAGTTCGAGACTTCATCTTGCCTGTTGGCGACCATACACAAGAGGCATGGGTGCCTCGCTTTACCTTTCTATCCTTATTTTCTATGATTATTTCGAATCTAGGTCGACACCAAGATTTTTAATAAGGCAAAATACCTGCGGAGTATACCGAAAAAAATTGTTAAGGACAATGTGCTTAGGCCTTCGTCCCTTTGTACTATGAAGTATTTCTTGATAGGTCTCAAAAGATTCATTTGTTGCTTTAAGGAAAAACTTATTAAAATTTCAAGACAGTGTCATGTTAAAACCCTTATTTTGAGTCTAATTAATTATAGTTAAAGCTGCAATATTGTTGCCAAAGTTATTGAACTTAAGGCTAAGAAAGCAGACAACAAACATTTTTGGTTGAGAATATGACCACCCTTGGCTACATTCAGTATTTTGAGGTAACAGCTCTTTCACGATATCTTCCACAATCTGGCTCCTTTGCGCAGGTCAAAATAACCCATCCTGTATTATATCAAGATCAGAGGAAATTCGATTTGATCTATTCCTTCCGGGTTTAGCCACAAAAAAATTGAAGGCAGCCTACAAATTTAGATCCAAAAGGTTCTCACTGTGTGCTCTTCCGACGTGACTTGGGACTATTTATGTATCTTTGTGTGAAATATATTTACTTCTCAGAGTCCACTACTACACCGCTAGTAGTAAAGAAGCCTACTCACCTCGAATACAAAAGGTAATTAACCGATTAAAGAGGTTTGAGTCCTAGATGCATTGAATTTTATGTGATTAGGTATGAAAGCTTTCGATTCTTCCCTATTTTTCATCTTAAATTAGTAATATCCAACAATAAAATTTTCTTCTCTCTGCAGACAAACGAGTGATCCCTTTAGAATTCATATTACCGCTGATCTAGAAGTAACTGGTGATATTGACAGTAATCAGCTTAACACGAAAATCCGTGATGAATTAAACTCATATCAAGCATTGGGTCCAATTAGTGCTACTGCTGATGAAAACTACTCTTTCCAATATCTTGAAGGTAAGTAAACAAAACTCTTTCGATTAAATTGCATATTCCGACGAAACATTGTGCATTTGTCATCTGCATATATACATGTGTATATGGTACATAGCTATAGTGACACTAGCGATTCTACTCTAGATTATCCCATACTTCCTGAGATAGACACAAACGAAGTTTATACGGTGTCGTATACCGAAAGAATTCCTGATACCTATATACCCGATCGATGCACTGGTGATGAGTTCAAATGCCGTTCCGGGAAATGTATCGATCTTAGATTGAGATGTGATGAACTTCCCGATTGTGATGATGAATCTGATGAAGAAGATTGCCCTGAAAGAGGTATTTTTTTTTTATTATTATTTTTTTTTATGAGGTTTCGTATTTTTCGTCTAATTCATTCACATTTACATATCTGCATATATCATGCACAATACAATACTAATCATAATCGAGGATATGCCATTTAGCAAAGAAATATGCAGGTATATAAAATAGGCAAAGAGAAAGGGTCTAAAGAGCATTTTTTAGTATAAAGACAAAATTACGTATCGTTTATGTGATACGGTGATGTTTACATTGTAAGAGTACTCTACATAAAAGTGAGTTTATATATATTTCTTTGCTTAAAACTGTCCCGGATAAAGAAAAGTTTTAATAAATTTTTGGTTTATTTCTAACACCGATTACTTTACTAACAAGTTAACAACATGCAAACAAAACCTAATGGCGTTATTCGTGATGAAATCAATATAAAACCAAATCAAATAAAACTATATTCATAAGCTCTGATAACAAATCCTGTACTGCAAAATTCCGACAAAATCCCGAAAAGAATAATACCGAAAGAGGCAAAATCGCAAAATACCAAAAAAACACAAAAACTCGAAATTCTGAAAAATAAAATTCTGAAAGATCAAAATCTCAAAATGCCTAAAATACTAACAATCAAAATCCTGGAAGATCAAAAAAACAATTCCGAAAAGTTAAAACCCGATAAAAAATCGTTAAAAGCTAAATTTCTAACAATAAAATCCTGAATTACAAAATCTCGAATCCTGAAGGAACAAAATCCCGAATCCCCAGAAACAAAAAACACAACCCTGAAAGATCAAAATTCCAAAAAGAATAAAGAAAAAGCAAGCAATTTTTTTATATTTTAGCTGTGTTCTTTTGTGTACCTTGTTCTAGAACTCCCATATACTGGAGAGAACAAATTGTTCTGTCGATTGAAGTGAGCTATTTGTACTGTTTGCTTCTTTAATAACTCTTCTATGAAAATGTCTGAAACGTTCTTTTGTGTATCTTTTGTTTTGCCCTGTTCTGCGGACACAAAAGAACACACTTTTGTGATTTATTTTCGCGATTTTTTCTTGGGATTTGGTTTTTGGAATTTTTTCTTCGGAATTTTATTTGTCGGAATTCTGGCTGATTCGCATGTACAAAACAGATCCTATTCAGAACTACCATATAATTACAATATTACTCTTTTCGTGTACGCTGCATCTTGAATAGTCCAAAATATTTATTTTTAAATTCTTTCGTTGTTCTGTTGAGTCTCGTGCCATAATGGACTGTGCTGATAGTTTTCCTCATATCCCTGTAGCTATGTATAATAGCTCTTGACATTTTTTCTTCACATTGACTTGAGGGGATGGACTCCTTATTAGTGATTTGGGATTACCCGATGGTACCTAATAGTTAGCATATAATACGTCATGTCTTATCTACACATACATATTGCTTTTGTGCCGAACACTAGCTGATCGTTAAAGCTATCACCCCTGAAGTGTCATCTATGATATTTTTCAAGAAGTTAGGCTTTTGATTTTACCTATAGAGTACTTTCGCGAACTGAAATTTAGTAAATTTATTTAACTTCTCGAGTTTACATATGAGGCTCTTTTTATTATTAAAAGCTCGGTGGTTCATAGTATTGTCGACTAACGGTTAATATAATTTTTTCTATGGTTTTTCACATATTAATTGAAGTTAGATCCTTTTTATGTCCCATAAAGAGAACAGAAACTACAAGAATAAAATTAGCCTAAAACATAATAATATGTGAGTTGGGTACACAATTTGTGCGCCATCTCCTGTTCGTTAGTAAAACTAGAATTACAATTTATATGTGCAGAAATGGATTTTAAAAATTAATTTCAACTCTCTTTTGATGTAAAAATCTGAATTTTGTATAAAACTATGTAGTTCTAGAACGTTCATATATTGAAGGAAATATTTGTTCTGTTCGTTTCAATCTAACTTGTCCATAAATATCTAATAATAATACGTAAAAATTTTAATTTAATATTCTTTGACATATAAAAAGTAGTGCCAACTGTTAAAAAAAATTATTTTCCTGCTGAATTCTCATTCGACGATTCTTTTACCTGAACTTCTGTGGTAAGTTCTTCTACCAACAGAAAAAAAAACTTTTTCTGCCACTTAAAAACTTTTGCTTTTGGCGACTTACTAACAAACATTTCATTGTCATTGAAGGAAGACATAAATTGGGTAAAATCATTTGCGCAAAACATTTCTATTGCTGAACCATATTTTTCTCAACATACACACTACACTCATACATACAAACGCATACACCTCTATATATATATCTATAAACTATGCTTACGCCATTTCACATTCTTTTCATTCATATAATCCTTGCTGTCGCATCGTTTGTGTATATGCCCTTTTTCAAAACAGTTTCTTTCAAACAAATTTCATTGTATGCACAACGTTTAGAAACAAGTCCAGTTGAACAAACGACAGCAGAACCTTGGTGGGGTGTACAACAATCTGGGGATAGAGAAAATGAAGTGTCTCAGGCGGGATCAGGATGCCGTGGTGATGATGCATACCTTTGCCGTCGTAGTGGTAAACAAATTTGTGATGTTCAACGATGTGATGGGGTGCAAGATTGTCCAAATGGCGAAGATGAAGAGGATTGTGGTCGCGGTAGTTATTTAATTTTTGTTTTTTTATTTTTCACTTAATCTTTTTATTATATTATATTTTATGTATTTTTGTTTCTTATTTAAATATTAATTTTTATTTATATTGTTTTTCTTCATTTTTATTATTAGGAACTGAATGCGAGTCATATGAATTCCCTTGTGATGGTAAATGTATTCTTTTATCACAAAGGTGTGATGGTTATGAAGATTGTTCTGATGGAACTGATGAGATTGAGTGTCCTTTTACTGAGCGTACAATTGGTAAGTGGGTTTTACATTTTTTTTTTTTTTTAAATAGATTGGGGTTATTTTTATATTCATTTACAATTTTATTTATTTTTACTTGAAAATCGTTTACAGTAAAGTCTTTTACCAAAATTCGTCAAACATTATTTCTACTAATATTAAAATTTTGAATAAAATTGTGATAACAACGAAGCACTTTATAGAGATTCGTTGATTTGAAAATTTTATGAAGTTGAAACAGTTTAGTGGATATGTTTATGCTATCATTATAAATTTTAGGATATAGGGATATATGAAAAATTTAGGTATTGAAGCAACTAGGCAGTATATTTTATGCAATTGAAATGTAGTAATTGGTTTTGTGTAACCCAATTCCTTGCAAAATTTAAGATTCTGGGAGTAAGAAGTCAGTTATAAATTTTCTGTTTTGTTTTAATACCAAACATGCTACCCAGAACCTAACTTTAATTATACCCTGTTAGTTAATCTGAGTTCCAAATCTTAATGAATTATAACAAACTTAAAAAGTATAATGACGGTATTCAAGGTCAGACAGACTTTTTATTTGATATGCTGTAGATACTGTATTTGTCGTGTCTGGATAAGTACAGGGAACAGCCCAAAACGCTAATTTTCATATTAACAATTTTTTTTTACACTGATTACGAATCAGATATCCTTTTGTGATCCGCTTCCATTTCACTAAACTATGACTACCCTTTTCCTTCATTTTTAAAACTATTGTTTTTTATCTTTGTTCAAGATTGTAATTCTGAAAGGTTTCCAAAACCATCTAAATAGCGCCATTGAACACTTTCATTGACCAATTTCATAATAATTCAAACGTCGATTATCTATTAATTTCGAAAATTTTTGAATATCCAAAAATCTATAAATCTATCGGCTTTGAAATGAAAATCCTATCCCGATTGGTTTTGAATTACGTAATTAAAATATAGAGGATAAATTAAAAAGTAGTGGCAGTATATTTTCCATTCTAAAGAGTTATACGAAATGCCTGTATCGATCAATTCAATTTTAGAAAGACATTTTCAAAAGTTAATCTCGAAAAACTTCAACTTCTATTTTTGGGAAGTGAATTGCTTTTATCGCCTTTCAATTTTCGAGCTCAAAATTTCTGCTAAAAGCTTAGAAAAAAACTTTAGATTTACTAGTATAGTATGAATACTCTACTTGCTAGTTCGCCCATAACTAGAATGACAAAACCAGAAGTTTCATCCGGGCTCTAATCCTCAAACAAGCGGGCCGAGTTCAGGTCAGTGCTAATTACTTACTCGGCGGAGTTTTCCCCGAGGGTTGATCATGCCATTTTCCCAGATTATATTTATTACCTTGTCGCAATGGCATCCTTGGGGCAGCATTTATGTGTACCTTTCTTGGTAAGATCACTCGATTGCCAGGCTCTGTTTTTATTACTTATTCTTTGTCTTGAATCGTTGACGACAGCGATTCAGTACGTTAGGCTCACATTTAAAATGGATCACTAATCTGCCCCTTTACTTGCTTGTCCTTGTTAATTGCTATCGTTGCTACCGTGTCTGACGACGTATTCATTTCAGGCAATAAATGCTAAATATTTTTTGTGATCTCATGGATCCTACACTATAATTTGTAAATTTTAAAAATATTGAAATTTGTCAAAACAAACATCTTTGAAATCGCTTTATGAAATTTGCATATTATATGCATATTCCCTTTATACCTGTAAAAAATGCAAAAATAATTTATATATATAAACTAAAAAGGAAAGGACCAAGAATTGATCCTTGGGTTATTCCATAGGTTATTGATAGAAATTCTTAACCACCATGCTCCCTCCCACGTAAGGTGACTTTTTTAATACACAATGCTTGATAAAGAAAAGTAAAACGTAGGTACTATTAGAGGGATTGAAGCACTTAATCAATTTATTCAGGAAGACTTTATGATAGACACTTTCGAATTCTTTATAAAATTCAAAGACGGTAATGATAAGAATAAAAAACAAATACAATTTGTCTTAAAGCTTACCAAAAATATAATTTTGTTAGTGTGGTCCGCGAAAACGAGAACTGGCCATTGTTGAAATTAGTAAAAAGTTTAATGGGGTTTTTGCTAATGGGAATTTTTACAACTATTTTTTAATAATTTTCTGCATTACACCATTCTTTTGGAGATTTTATTGAACTCTGAACTCAACTGAGCAATAAATGTAAAGTGCAAAAAAGTTTTTTTTCCTTGTTTTTTTTTTTTTTTCAATTTTTAAACAAAACTCGAAATCTGAAATTTTTCCACAAATCTTAATTCTTCTTCTTCACTACCCAGTGCATATTCCATAAAATTAAAACTAGATTAATAGAAAAAAAAGTAATAATAATGCAAAAATCGTAGTCATTATAGAAGAAGAAAAATTGTATTCAGCGATTCTCTATCCAATCAAAATAGTCCTCTTCAAATTATCTTGATGTTCCATTTATGTCAGTTTTCATCTGACTATTTTCAATCGAACTAAAGACGAAATGTCTCTCATCAATATCCCAGCTAGCAAAATTCTCAAGTAAACCACCATAAATCACTTAAAGATGCCGCTCTCTAGTGCTTCAATTATATGTATTTATCCAGAAGACACACACACACACATACACATATATTAAGTACTAGAGGCTTTCGGAAACACACACACATAATTACAATGTCAAGTGGTAACATAAAATATATATACCAAAACGAAAACATTCGCTAAAATTAAAATGTTTCTTGAGTCGACTCTTTCTGTTTGTTTGTTTTATTTTAAGAAATCTTCACACATTCCCTACAATGACCTTGACTTTAATGGTGACCTAAAAAATTCCCTTTCGATGATATCACACTTACGCGCTTAGAATCATAAAGCTAATTGTGTCAATTAGGATAAATCTGTTCAAGTAAGGGCTTTACGCAACCTTCGTCTGTCATATGCGATCTTATGAGATGCAAGCATTTCTTTGGTTTTATATTGATTGATTAACTAACTGTGGAATTTTAACTTTGATCTCACCCGATACTATAGTTAAGATACTTCTTTAAGTGTTATAGGAATGGATTTTCAGTTCTAAATTTTATGATTGTCGTTATATAGTTACGCAAATATGCGTTTACAACAAGATGGAATATATGATCTTATAAAAATCTCCAGTATACTAATTGTACTTTCTTGAGTATTTCGACAAAAGTTGGAAAACATGGAGGAAGTTGTTAATGAAACTAATCTATGACCGTGACGGCAAGGGGGGAGGGGGTTGAAAAAATCAGTCTTTTTCGAAATTATATACTTTTTTACGAATATCTCTTTTTAAATCAACTTTAATAGAGTCAAAAAATTCGGATCTTTTTCAAAGTTACTGATATTGACTTAATTGGCATACCAAGCTCACTCGTTCTCTCCTTCTCTCTTTTCTGTCCTCTCTCTCCGAGCAAGTAGATAGATCCAAATTAAAGGTAGGGCATCAGATATTCGAAATAAGGCGCAAATTATAGGTGCTTTTTTTTTTTTTTTTGAAGCTTCTAGAACTTTTATTTTATTATATTTTTTTTTAGGTGAACTAAAATCGGTACTTACTACAATAAAAAGATATAACTGGACTAAAACATAACATGGTAAAAATGTTCAATACAATTGCAGTCTTCGATTGACGATATTGTAATACGGATCTATTTCGAGACCATTACTGATTAGCCTCTATGAGTCTGAGTCTGTATAGTCGGCATGATCAAAATTGAGCTCACAAAATTTGAATAAAATTTTACATAGTGGTCAAGTGAATTTGTTTTTAATCTGCCCATTTTTGGTATACCACTATCGAATGTGTATGCATGTGTGCCTATGGGTATTCTGTATTAATATTAAAATAATCTTCCTAAATATATCTAATAATCCATTACGTTAGTATTCTTGTAATACTTGATTTTTTTTTAAATGGATCCAAAAATTATACACAAAATTATATGTTTTCATTATATATACTAAAATTTAAATTCACAAACAATTTAGAAACGTTCAACAAATCAATTCTCTTATTATTATTACACTAATTCATGGAGTCCCTCAAGGATCTGTTTTAGATCCACTTTTACTTAGATTAACCGATAATGAGTAATAGAAGTGTGCTTTTACAATTTGAATGATTTTCTATAGTGCAACTATATAGGCATCGAAGTGTATAGTCTCGTTAATTGATTTGATTTGATTCAACGAGCACTTGCATCCTCTCACAAGTATGCTTGTAATAAAACCCTTTGCCGTTATCTAACTGATTCATTAGTACAAAGTTTTCCTATGAAGTTAACTGGCTTTCGAATGTTTTACAAAATTCTTTGAGATCCAGTGAAAAAGTATCCTTCGCCAACCACATTTTCCTCAATAGCTTCGTGCGCTACAACCCAAAAAAGACCAATCCTGCTTATCGCTAGCCTCTTGCATCAGTATTTCTAAACAGATCACATACAAGCTTAAATTCTATCGTGTAAAAACTTACAGTTAGTATAAAAGTTATACAACAGCAAATTGAAAAAAAAATTTATTGTTTCGCATAATCACCGAAATTATTTTATTTTAATAATAATTATTAAAATTTATGGAATTTAAAAAATTTTAAATCCATCTCCATCTATACACCAATAGATCATCCACCACAATTTATTCATTGCAACCTCTGTCTAGCTCGTTCAACAAAGATTCTATCTAACGCTTAAAGAGCAACAAACAAGCAAAAGAACCAGAAGGGGGAAGAAAAAAAAAATCCCCTCAAAATGTATGCTACATGAATATTCATCAGTAAAATCCTCCGCGTTAAATAGTAAATGGGTAAATGGGGAATGCATGCTGGAAGTTGAGGATTTTAAAGTTGCAGCATATAAACGACAGCGGGTGCTGGCATTCAAGAATCGAGAGTTGTTCATAATAAAGTCCTTCTTTCTAGCTACTTCAATATTTTGCATCTATATGTATACAAACAAAGGGATGAGGAGCTAATATACTTGTATAGCCACCCCTAGTCCTACACTCCTTCATTCCTCTCTAGCATTTAAAATGATGCTGCATATACGGAAGATGGTAAATTGCCTGTCTTGCTAACGAACTTGTTTTGATTAAATTTTTTACTTAACGCGGCAACCGCTAGAAAACAGCAGTTTTTCACATTACAAGGACTCATAAGGACACCGTATAGGGAAATAGTCCTGCATCACATCACACCACACCATCGCCTCAAAAGAAACAATTTTTCAGATTTTTTTATCGTTTATCTCTCTCGAGAGATCAACTCCTGATAACGAATTAGTTTGAGTACGAAAATGTTCACCATATAAAAAATTTTTAACATCCATGTATTCATGTTGAATGGTGAAAGTTCGGCAGAGGGCGAAGAATGAATCTATAGTAGTCGTAGTAGCGGTAGTGTTGGTGGTGGTGGTGGTGGTCCACTATAACGTTTCAATCTTACATTTTAAACTTTTGTCGCCGACATCCACTTAATCCTCATGACAATGCACCGAGGGGTGATTTTAATCTGCGCAAATTGTTTTACCATTTTGGGAATATTGTGGCGATGTTGTCGCATGTCTTAAGTGGGTGTGTCGCGAGGAGAATATTATTATAAAGAGATTGGTAAGGGGAGGATGGTACATATGAATATTTTGGTTTGTTAAGGGTGATATTGTTGTTTTGGCAAAGTTTGCCTTGGATGAGCTTAAAATCAAATGACGATATATGTCGGAAATTTTCTGTCCAAATTTGGGGTGGTGGTGGTTAGATCTGTGGCTAGAAATCCGTATATGAATTGTCCTGTATAATGTTTCGAGGGCGAAAGTCTTTTGGTACATTTTCAATTCACCTCTCAGCTGGAGGGCACCAAGCAAATGGGCAAAAATTAAGTGGAAATTGCAAAACAGAGATTTATAGCTGATAATTTTGTAATGGTTTTTGGAGAGACTTTTTTTTAGATTACTTTCAATGAAATATTTAATGATAGAAAATTCATTTGAAAGTTGTTTAAATATAATGAAAAAAGTAGGGATAATGTGTATTTGTAGGTTAATGAGCAGATTACAAAAAATATTTACTATACTAATGTAATAAGAAATAGATTATCTACGATACTATGTTGTTGTGAAATTACATTCAGTTATAAATAGTTATCGGGTATATTTCCCTACAATGTAAAATGTAATGTAAATTTACGCCTAGGTGTTTATTTATTTACAACTACTTTTTTCATGTAGGTACCTAATACTACGTTTATAGATGTATTTTCAGATACAATTTTTGTGTAAATCTCGTTAGGAGCTACTCATTATGTAATTTTACTTCTTTTAATTTTCTTTTCTTATAGGAAGGGGACGAGAGATCTCAAGCACGGAGGCCAGGGCGGCCCATTGTGCTAACCTGATAGAAACCTTCTCACCAAAACCTTCCTGTTCTCTTAATGAAGCGCATCAGGTCTTGGTGAGGTAAGCTTCTCAGCTCATTCACAAATAGGAGGGCAGACCCAGGCGTATTCAGCCTGCTCCGGGTAAAGGCCGGACACACACATATAAAGTGTTCGGTTGTCTCAAGCTCTTATTCCAGGCAGGACAGATACTCAGGGCTGTCAACAACTCTTAACCTTGTTAGATGAGCTTGAAGTGATCGGTGATGATGCCATCAGAGAAATTCCTATTAGGCCCATCAAGAAAAAGTGTTGTACTCCTGCAAGTTTTCATGTTTGCCCATCTCTGCTTTTGCTTCATACGAACGTCCCCTTTGCTTAGGGATCCGATAACCGAGGTGGAAACGCCTACGGCAGATTCCTTCCTGTCCTAGGAAAGGAGAACCAGAGCCAGAACTGGCAGAAGGTCATCATTTTCATTCCCCATGACATCCATATAACCAGGAACTTCTTGTTGTGGATACACATCTGCAGATAAGATGACCTGTAATCCCCCAGTAACTTAAGAAATGTTCTTTTCCTCTATCTTCGCTGCCATTGCGATGGCGAATACTTCAACTGAAAGACAGTGGTGTGCCTTCCAAGTGAGTACTCGAGCCCAATGTCAGGTTCTAGACAGTAAACACTAGCACCGGCTCCCTCATTAGTGAGAGAGCCGTCGGTGAAAATTTTTAGAGCAGACCGGAGAAGGCTCGACGAGGCACTTACCTCAGTCCACGATTCCTTTTCAGGAACACTTACAGAAAAGCAACGCCCAAAACGAAGCTCTGGTACTATTACATCAAGTTGCATGCGGGATATAGGTTTTTTCCCATTCCAGCTCACACGCCAATAAGCAATGGAAAGAGCTAGTCCAGTCTTCCTCCCAACATCCCTATGAGCGCAATCTACACACAGTTCTGTTGGCATCTACCTGAATGACAAGATCCAGGAGTGGCAGATTAAGTAGGGCCTCAAAGACCAGCAGTAGCCAGCAGCCTGTAAATATCTGGCATGCAAGTCTTTGCAGTCTTGCAGGCTCGCCACAAGAGGTATATGTGAACAAACGGGTCTTACAATCGAGGTGTACATCCAGTGCACAACATTCGGTTTCAGGCCCTGCCCCATGTGCAACCAAAGGTTCTCCTGCATTGAGCAAAGATCCATATAACCATATTAACTTTTTCCTCTACATGCAACCCCCATATCAGCTTCGTCAAGGTAGACTCCGAGGTGCTTGACAGTTGCAGAGTATATCATATTAATTTACACTAGATGTAAAATTTAGTAATAGCTTTCATTACATCAAAAGTAAATTTACAAAAAATTGAGACAACAGAAATTTACGCATCCAATAAAAATTACATTTCCCCAGTCTTTCGATAAAATTCGCATTCATAAACTTTCCATACTTGGATTTTTCCCTAACGTCTGTCATTGGCCGATTCTGTTTCGTGGTACTATCTCCACTGATATATGAAATATTTTTGGAGTACCTCTAGCTAGTATTCTTGGTCCGTCGTTTTTAATTCTTTACATCAATTATATTAAGGAATATATTTAATCAACTTCACGTTGATTGTGCTTCTAAAAAAAACTCAGACGTAGCTATTTTTCACAAAATTGTTGTAGTTACTGTCATTCTCTTAAGGTTGAAAATTATATATGTAACTGCAACTGTACTGATAAGCGTTGCTCATGATTGATGTTTACTACCATCAGACTAATTATGGCATTAGTTAATGAGCTCCGTCCAAATATTTTTATTGAAGAACTCAAATCCTATCCTTATATTCCTACCAAAACCTTTGTCATAAATCAATCCATTTCCTTATTAATTCTAAACGAAATTTTCATATGCAACCACCCATCCACTCCGGGTACTTCCACATACATACATATATATTTATTCACCTACATATTTCTAGTAGAGAACTAATAGTAAGTATATGTAAAATACGAAAGAATGGTGACCGTGCCAAGCAGTGTCACCTTTGAACTGTTATTGTTGCTGTTGTTGCGTTTTTTTCCCGTTTGACATTTTTCGCTACTGTGTTCTACTCATTCCAAAACGTAAATCGAACACCTCCACCTAGCCAAACTCTCTATAATCATCTCCTGCCAGTTTAACCCTTTCCAAATTATTTCTACATCGTAATTTATCTATTTTGATAATTCTTCGTGATTTCAATGTGAACCACATTCGCTCCCAAGGTCATTTATTATCCTGTCTACAAGATGGCATGATATGCGTTGTTACATCGAAAAAATAAAAAAATAAAAACAGAAGCTCAACAACAGTTTCGCAGTTTCTTCGCATTCCTTAAGACTGAAAATTTGTTCTGAAAATAGGGGAGTACAGCTAGTTATTTGTATATATATATACCTTGTCTGTTAGAAAGGTTTGAAAAGTAGTTGGGGTGATGGAAGGAAGGCATTAATTGTGATTTAGTAAAACAGGCAGAGAACGAATATTTGATTAACTCGAGAAGGCGTACGTATAGACACAGGTTTTAAAAGAGCTCGTTGTCACGAATATACAATAATATCATGTTTGGCCATGCAAAAGAATTTAAATCCATCTTAATACTAGAGTTTTGTCTTGTTGAGGTTAACTTTTGATGTAAACGTGTAATGTAATTTTGATTATATTATTTTAATTAAGTTAAATAATTCAGTGGCGTTGGAATTAGATTTTTGTTTGTAAGTTTACAATGAAAATCATACAACAACTATTTCACAGAATACCAAGGTAACAACTTGCCGACCAAAGTAATGTGATCAATTCAATGTTAGTAAAATCATCATCGGCTGGTTGTATGCAAAGTATCTTTTTCATAATGTGATAAAAAATGTACGAATAAAAGTAAAAATAAAACTCCGTTGTTTTATCTTTATCTTATCTATCAAACAATGTCAATCAGCAGATCTACTGTAATATTCGCTCTCTAGAGACATTAATATCAATTATGGTGTACCCGAAGGTTCAATCATGGGGCCATTGTTTTTTTTTCACTTTTCATAAATTACCGTTGTGATTAAAAATTGTAAATATTTGTAAATATATGCTAATCATCATCTCTTCGTCTGGTTTAATTGAAGATGATCTCCAAAGAATTAATGAAAATTTTTCTTCGGTGATATTAAAATCTTCCAAGTCTTAAGATATTCGTTTTTAGCAGGATCTTGTTTCGAATACATCTGTTTTTTTTTAATATGTTTAAGGGGAATAAAAACAAAATTTCATAAGAGATGCTAACTTATTTGCCCATGTGTTTATGAGTTTGAAGTCGAAGCCATACTGCTAAATAATAATCTGAGCCAAGCGAAAATTAAAAAATTAAAAAATCCAAGACATACAAAGTTTTTGAAATTCGAAAATGTTGATCTAAATTTCTGGATTAATTCAATTGAGAATTCTTTACTTTATGTTTTTACCAGGTGGGCAGGCTGGGTTTGCACTGACTTCCTTCCTTCTTTCCTTGCTTTGATCAAAAGACTTTGAATAGTAGATATGGTCCCTGAATTATGTTTGGATAACCAGAATGTTGATTTAAAGTGTTTTCTATTTCTATTTTAATTTTTGAGTTCTTCAACAAAATAAATGTATGATCACGAAAACTTTTGTCAACTTGACTCACAAAGAAATTTACAGCTGAAATTTATTTTATTTATGTCATAAAAATTGGGTATTTAACGGATGTCCATCTGCTCGATCGCCATCTTAATAAGAGATGTTCATAATGATTTTAAGATTTTTTTTATTGTCAGAATAGCTGGTAAGAGGAATTCTATTAAAAATCTCCGATTCAGTAGCATTTCACGTATTATTTTTTTATGTTATCTTACATCATACAGTTCATATCAATGCCTTCCTAAAAAAAACTACAATTAGCACTACAAAATATGGGGCAAATGAACGAATTTATGAAGAGCATAAAAAATTTATAACAAATAAATTTTACATATCATAAAATTTACTCACATTAACATATATAGTCAGCCCCCGAAAAGCCTTCCGCGTTCGAAATGATTGACCTTAATCATAGATGGTCATAAACAAGTCGCGCCTCCAAATGGCGATAAAATAAACCCCCCACTCATCATCTACATTACATATATATAGATCATTATATGACCGCATGCTGTTGATCTTGTTGATTATGATAAACGATCTGAAGTGGCAAAATTCAATTGAAATTGTGTTCAAAGAAGAAATATATTATATACATCTATGATTTGCCGATATCATTTAACCGTAAGCAAATTCATAGTTAAATCAAGTCATATGACTTCATCAAAACTAGCATTGCAATTGCATCATGTCACTTCTCCATCATCATCCACAAATGTCCAACTAACTATTTTCTAGGAATTTTGTGGTGGTGGTCAAGATCACTGAAGATCACGAACAAACATTGGCCCCAGGATGAGTTCAATTTCTATAATGTTTATATAGTGAGTTATCATTGATACATTAAGCAGCTGAGCGCATGCATAATCTTCATTAATTAATCTCTTTTGATCGCATTGCTGAGCATGGTAATCTATTTTATGAAAATTAGGAATAATAATTAGAATATTGAAGTATCTCTGTTTCGTGTCATCCACAAAATCTCGATAGAAATTATTTCATAGAAAAACATCAAGGAAACGAGGAAACTGCAGCATTGAAATCTCTCATTACACCAATGAATGATGACAGAGGCTTTGTTAACTGTCTGTGGAAAATGTGCGGCATGAGTAAGACAGTCGCCTATACCACGGTCAAGTGTATTTTTACCGATTGCATTATGCCACCGCGCACGATATTAATTCAAATTGTTGTGCGCCACCCATTGGTCTTAATTGTTTGCGCATGCAGTCGGCTATTTTTGAAAATGTGCAGCTCTGAAGCCAAGCAATACATATTATGTCTTTTTTTTTTTTGTTTTTTTGCGTTAATAATTTATGTATGGATTCAATCAAGGAGTAATTTCTGAAATCCATACATACCAATTGAGAAGTAGAATATTGATCTGAATATGTTTTTACGGTGATTTAACGTAAGAGTTTTTAAATTTATTGAAATGAATTTTGAAATTGGGCCAAACTCAATAATAATGGAGATTTGTGATTTCTGAGAGGTTTGTCGATATTGTGTTTGTTTTTTTCTAGTATTCCGTTACGTGATTAGCATATTTATTTCTATTTCAAGTTTTTCAACGAGTAAAATAGAAATCTATTTTTGTGAAATAATACAAATACTTTTCTCTGAAATTATAGGAATTTTGAGATAGATACAATTAGCAATAAACAGTCTGACATATTTATCCTACAATATCTTATCCTGTATAGTCTGCGGGACGAAAAAAGATAAAAATGTTTAAATGGCTTGGATAGGTTTCTAGAAAAATAACTACAATGATTCCTCTTACAAAAAACCCGTGGTGAGGCATTAATTGCAACGAAGTTGGATTTCGTAACAGAACTGCCGGGAGAGATTAAAAATTACAAAAATTATAAAGGAATTTAGTCTTGCAGTGACAGATTTCTATAGGCATTTGAAAACAGACTAAACAACAAAGGTTATAATATTGAAATTTGAGAAACTCCGAAATTAATATGAGATGTCGAGACATAGATCTCTTCATTATTAAAATCTATATATTTGCCCTTTGATATCTGCAATTTTATTAACTTACTAATATTTTACTCCATACTCCTTTTTTCCTTCTGAAGTTTCTATTATCTGATATTTTCGCTTCTCTCAGTCCTCAAATCCTATAACATTGGCATGTACACTACTGATAAAAAAAAAGTGAGCAGAAGAAAATATTTCAAAAATCGGTTGATTACGGTAACAAATGTCACGAAGTTTTAATATAAAGAAATCGGTCACTTAAAATTTCGAATTAAAACAATAACATATATTATCTTAGTTGTTATATTTACTCCTTTATTTTTTATTATGTCCTATAGTCTTCTTGGAATAGACGATATTCGATTTTCAATTAAACTTGGTGGAATTTCGTTCCAAGCCTTTTCAATAGCTGTTCATAGTTCGGGGATATTGCAAACATGAGGTTTGTGAATTTTCCTATTAATGTGGTCCCAGAGATTTTCGATAGAGTTCAAATACTGACTTTGAACAAGCCAGTTGTTGAAAATTGTTTTGTTCTTGAAACTAGATTTTAGGCTTCCGGGCCGTATGACATGGTGCATTATCCTGTTGAAATATATATTCATTTCTATTCTGAATATCTTCTTAAGCTATTAACAAACCTTTTTAAAAAAATGGTTGTATAAATATCAGCAGTTTTTTTAACGTCCTGATCCACTTTTGAATTTTAAGAGAATTGAGGCTGCTCACTTTTTTTTGATCAGTAGTGTACATGTATTTTTGTAAATTATTGCATACAATTTCACATTGATGACATTATTCTTTCATTAGTCTTATTTGCAAGGTGATCTTTAGGTTCCATAGTTTCAATACCAATATGTCGGAATAACTGCATTAGAACAACGTTTGTTTCTTTCGCAATAGTATTTATTTTAGTATATTCAGGCAATTCCTGGCCGAGAATTTGTTGGGAAAAAGAAGAAAGAACGTTCTTCAGAACTCCATTAGACCCGCTCATCTAATATTTATTATTCACCCGTGCAGACCGTCGTATCACATTGAACCATTTGAAATTCTAAATGTAGCTAACCGTCAAAGATAGCCGTTGATGTATCTTAGAATGGATAAAGACAATAGTTATATACACATACAACGACCGTCATATTCTCGTCTATTCGTTATTAATTTTGTATCAAAAAAATATTCGCCAATCCACACATGAAGCACTTTAAAATAGTATGTTAAAATTGCATATTGGCTGCTGTCGGATTACGATACCTAATTGAATTTAAGTCAGTCCTTGTAAGTATTAGTATGCCTGGTTATTTGTTGGTCGCCGGAATGTGACTCTAACTGTATCTGTGTGTGCTTGCCTTTACATTTTATAAAAAAAATCCACCCATTTACCATAGGTCTCTCTGAAATCTCTAAAAATATATCAAAAGAGTAATTAAAGCAAAGATAGATACTTTCATCAACAAAACTATGGATTAAAAATAGGGGAGAGTAGATCATTGATGGAAACCAAAAAAAAAGAAAGGGAGAAAGAATAGAGCCTTGAGGTACACCGATTTAGAAGTATCGTCATCTAATACATACCTTGTTAGGCGATCAGATAAAAACCTACAATTCAGAATAAAAATGCCTACTTATGATAATAATAATGCATGAGAATAAAACGAAGAAAAAAACGCCGAAAAAATCACATTTCTTGTATGAGGTCCCCCTTTAATTTTATTTTATTTTTATTATTTTTTTTATAGCGGCAATAGAAATACACAGTCTATGAAAATTTCAACTGTCTACCTATTACGGTTCATGAGATACAACCTGGTGAGGGACGGACGGACAGCGAAGTCTTTGTAATAGGGCTCCCGTTGTTACCCTTTGGGTACGGAACTCTAAAAATGATAGATTTGAAAAGCCATCCAATTAATTGAAATCATTTCAAGGGATTGCTACTATTTTTTTTTTTTTTTGCAACTCATGTTCATGAACTATTTTCGAATTAGACAATTAAAGTACTTTTTGCAGAGGTGTAGGCCAAAAAAATTTATAGTCGATCTAGCAGCCAGAAATTGAAGCCAGTCAGTCAGCTACTATTTCAAGTGAAGTGATGGATGATATAAAGTGGCGCAACACCATGATGTTGTTCCAATTACTTAACAGTAATTTACAAAATATTCACCTCTTATTAGAATCATGCAAATCAGAGTCCTTTTTGTATCAAATTGTAACATAACGTCAAAATACCGACCATACACTTCGGATAAATTTCTATATACTCACGGGATACTCTGTACCTATGTATGTATAAAAAAGGACCTATGAAGATCTTGTCCTTAATAGAAGCGCTTTTGATGAATGCAATAGCGCTTCTTTGGAAGCTTGCAGCGTTTCCCCACCGTATCCTTGTTCATATCTTTTTAACTTGAGCATGTCCGCAGAGGGAAGTGCTCAGTAGTATATTCTTGGGAAGCGCGTTTGTAGGGTGGCACTCTTGGAGCGCTTGCAGGGTAGCGTTCTTGGAGCGCTTTTGGAGAATACACAGGAAATCAGGATAAGGGTTTTATGAATAATTTCAGTTTTATTCTGAATACGCTCTATTTTATTTTCAATTAACCGCACACTACTAGTACATAATGAAAATTCTGCTGAGCTTTCAGATGCATATGAGCCATCTTTTCATAACAAAAACAGATAGGTTATGAATAAGCCTAAACTCAGAGAAGAGATCTGCTTCTGCAAATAGTCCTTTGGCTATGGTAAGAGAGCACTTCGGAAAAGATATTTTCTGGCTACGGTGTGGATACGCTTCCCTTTACAAGC
Organism: Dioctria rufipes; assembly: GCA_963924295.1. Lineage (NCBI taxonomy): Eukaryota > Metazoa > Arthropoda > Insecta > Diptera > Asilidae > Dioctria > Dioctria rufipes. The sequence continues at coordinate 200,773,087 of OZ002742.1, forward strand.
GCTTGACATATTTCCCGCTGGGTGGGTCATAAAAACCCAAATTATGTTTATCATAATTGAAAACAAAAAACGAGCAACTAACATTTCCCCTCGCCCCGTAAGGAAATTCATTGTAAAATTGTTCAAAGCTAAAAATAACAAATTCAACTATACTCTCTGGTTCTTGTCTTAGTTAAATTCACCACCACAAAATCTGCAAAGTTTATTTAAATTAAGTTTTCCTTCCAACATTCACACGTGTTTTCCGCATTTTCCAATGTACCACCTTCCGCGTGTATACCCCAAAAACAATTTTTTTTTTTATCGAAATCTGTAAAGGCGCCATCCGCACACAACAGCACTCCGCCTCATATAGCTCCCAATGCCGCCCACACATTTCTCGTTGACTTGAAGCTCGTGTTGTGTTGTGTTCTGATGATGTACAGAATCCGGTATCAACGCCGGCATCTTACACAGTGTGAGCAGTAGAAAAGTACAGAGATTTCTGTTAGGGCGCTGCAAGTCGGCCTGCACAGTAAGCGAAATCTGAGGCACTTCACTTTCTGTGCTCTGCGGCGGGTATACGACACAACGAAACCGAATTGAACAAATCCAAGTCGAAAAGTTTAAAATCAACCGCCATGCTCTGACGCTAGTTGCCGCCACTCAATAGTCGATCGCGGACGGTGACTGCTGTGCTGGAACATGTTCGATGAGCTTTTAGTGCCCTACTGAACTGAGCTGGCTGCTACAGCTACAGCTACAACTATATACTCTACAGCCCTCCTTGAAGCAGAATTTTTTCCGAGCCAGTTCGTTTAGTTTAAGGAAGAAAAACAATTTTCCAACGCTAAAATTCAGTTACATTTCGACCGTTAGAGTGGTTAAAGCTCCTCAGCAGTGAGTGGTGGTTGAGCTTTTCTTCGACATTTATAATATTCTAATCACATATTAGGAAAAACATACAAAAATAAATAAATAATTCTGTTGAAGAAGAAGATTAGTGAACGCAGTGCAGTAAAAGTGGAAAAAATTGTTTGAAACTTTTTGTTTGTTTTTCTTTCAGTGAAAATTTTCAATTTTTGGTAAATTTAGAAAATAAAACTGTTCCATAGTGTGGCACTGTGAATTTGAATATTATTGAAGAAAAATTGTTATGAAAATGAATGAAAATTAAAAAAGTGAAATTTCTGTCAGGTGTGCAGTGGCTAAAAATGGTAAAAAAAGGGGCTTCTGCAATAACAGCAGCAGCATAAAAGTTTCGCGTCGGAAAAATTCTTATGTGATGGGTGTGCGTTTAAGTCTTTCAGTGCGGCTACTGAAATTTGATAGTTTTCGTAAACGATGCTAAGGTAAAAATGTGCTCCACAATGCTCTCAATATTTTTCCGTGGTGCTGAAATCTCGTAAAACTTGTTTCTTTCATATTCTTATGATGTTTTCTATTATTATTGTTGTTGTTGTTGAAAAAGAAAAACTAAAACAAAAATAATTTGTAACTGAATTAATAAGAAAATTTCATTGAAAATCAAATAATTTTCTATTTTTCTTACTTATCCAAATGTTTCACATTTAAAGGAAAATAGAAAAATTACACTTGAATTCATTTCAGTGTATCAAAACAAATCTTTCAATTAATGTTAATTCCATTGGAGATATTCTGTGTATCTACCTACTTCTTTAACTTACTAAATCTGGAGAGAAAAGTCAGCAAGACCTTAAAAAACAAATTTTCCATCTTGAAAGTTCTTATCCTATTTTACCTTCTTTTCGATCAAGAAAAAGATCAATTTTGTATGTACCTACTATATGCCCGCGTTACAAAAACAGTAAATCTTTGGTATAGTGAACTTGCAGTTCGTTTTCGTATTTACCGGTAGTTTTATTAGATGTTTGTTTAAAGCAAAATATTTATTTACTGTTTTTCTTAATTTTGTAGCAACCAAGGTATTCTCATTTATCATATATTAGAAATGCTAAGGATAAATCTTTCTTACGCGAAACTTAGCATTGTTAATCGAATACAAATTGATGAGAAACGAAGATTTTTTTAAATTCTAGTATAAAAATGAAAATCTAAAATCCAATACAAAGTTTGCTGGACTTTAGATATTTCTAACTAAACCACTTAATCCATTACTCTGAAAATTAACAACAATTTAAGTAAAGCTTTGTGATATTCGAAATTAGGTAGATGTTCGATAAAGCAAAATTCTGTCTAGAATATAGAAAAAGACCTACCTCATAGCAAATAGTTTTTTGTAAGTGAAAAGCAGGAAAATTAAATTTTTTCAGTTTTCGGAAATGTTTTTATCAGAAAAATTGTGAGCATTATATTTTTCGAAAATCCTTAATAAGTTTTCACACTTTTCACAAGATGAAATTAATTACTGAAATCATTTTTCTATACCGTATGTTATTCAAAAAGCAATATATAGCATCTTAAGATTGTTGTGATATTGTTTGGTTATTTCGAGTTCGAATTTTTATTTAGAGGAATTCTTTTCTCGGAATATTCAAAATTTGATCGTTAACATGTCAGTAAAGCCCACTGGATAATATACTTTCTTATTGTTCTTATTGTTTGTTGCATTCTGAATTCAAATCTATGCTCAGCATATAAATAGGAATACTTTCAATATCATCAAAATCCATTAAGACCTACATATTCAGACTAGATTGCAACTAATATAGCTTGTGTAGTAGGCAATTCAAGTTCATATCCCGATTGTTCAGGTTATTTGAGTTCAGTAGAAACTTTAATCGCAGTTTGTATTCTTAAAAATATAAGTTAGAATTATCGACTTAGAAGAATGTAAGTGCATTCCTGTAACCCCCAGCTTTGTAAAGATTTAGAACGTTCCAAGTATAAGAATCTGAAATCCAAAAAGTTTTTTTGTTTGTTTTTATTAGAAGTTTTGACGTGTAGAGGATAGAATGGAAAAACTCTGTCTTAGAATCTGATTGACATTAAATTTCAGAATTTAAAAATAGATAGAAAATAGACATCTGATCCCTAAGTCGATGTTATTACTTTCGAGAGATCCTGTGCCTAAATCCTGACAACTTGGTACCATTTTCCTATCTTTCGTACAGATATTGTCATATAGTAATGATGTTGATTAATGTAACTACCATTAAAATAGTACCTATCTACCTCTACTGCTATAACTGGAAAATCGTTCAACAATACTTAATCTACGGCTTTAGATGCATTCTAGCAATAGTGTTCAGGTATAGCTAAAATTTACTCTCAACATATGAAAAATATGTTCACTTATTTTTAGAGACAATCCTACAAACATTTCACTTCGAAATCGAATCAAATTCGAAATAAATTAATTTTAAATTTCATAAATTGAAACTTCAAATTTGATTGCGAAATGTTTGCAGATTGCACAGAATCTAATATAGATCTGTTCTGGCGATCCGATTGCGGTTCGTTAAATCGATCGTTTACTATAATCTCGATCCGGTATTGATTTTGCTTGCAAAATGTTTGCAAATTGAAAAGAAAAGATAGAAAATTCGATACTAAATCGAAGTTGTGATCCAATAGACGACGATCGATTTGGAGAAATGATAGTTTTGTGAAGAGACTGGATTCCAAATTTATCAAAGAATTAACGAACTGCGAAACTACATATATCAGCTAAGATTGCATATTTTTACATGATATGTGTAAACTGTGTACAATATTTCAAGAATAATCTATCAAATGTAACTAGTCAATTGAAAATTGATTCACTATAAATATAATTTTATTATTACACAGATTTCATATTGTGAACTTTAGTCATAAAAAACAAATCCTGTAAAAATAAAGGAAACTCCGATTTTACGGTTTATTTTAAACTTTAGATGCTGTCCAAAGTTTATAGTTTAAATGGTTGTACATTTGCATTTGTTAATTGTGGAAAACATTTATCCATACAACTGTTTGAATCACGAATAACTCGTTAAAACGAATATTTTCCGTGTTTCTTCTTTTACGTATTCTCTTAGATTTCAAATGTTCGAGTATGATTTTGTTTTCTTTTGTTTATTGTTTTTGTTGTACTCTTCGAAAATTCTACGATAAATGTGAGAATTTAAAAAAAAAAAATTGTAATAATAAAGTTATTTGTGATATTAGATCTCGCGATTTTTCAGTTGTTTCATAATTCATGGGTATTTGTAAATCATAAAATAAATAACAAAATAAAACTTTTGAGAATTCTTCTCAAAAGTGATTCGATAACGAACCATTAAAATGATTGAATATTGTTAAATTTTTATGAATACGTACCCTATCCAATTCGAAATGGTCTTCTCCTTGAAAGTCAAACTTTGACCGACCCAAAAAACTCTATTCCCATGTTTTAAATAGAATGCCTCATATACGTATTCGTATTATTATCGCAGAAGCGAATCTTTAACGAATTACAAAACATTTAATTTAAAGGAGGTTTTCTTTAAAATACGATTTTCTTATTTGTGCCTCAATTTAAAATTTAATTTATTTATTTGCAACTATATTTATGGCGATTGAACGGAACTTTATCACACAAATGTTACTTTCAGGACAGTAGAAATAAGAGAAAGACTCTATTTCTGAGTTTAAGTGGAAACTTTATAAAAGCTATAGGATAGATATATTGTAAACAGTTAGATGGTGAATTATTAGGGAAAAATTCTTGAAGTTTGCAACCTACTTTTTTCTCTTATAATTTTTCTTCTCTTTCTACTTCTTCGAGAATTTTTTTTTGCAATTAATTAACTTACATAAACATATTTGTTGCACTCAATGAAGATTAATATATTTTTTTATACGACTAAAACCTAACTATAGCTCGGAATTTGATTCAGCTCGAAGTCTAATCCTGCTTTATTAGGTTTCTTCGATATCGTACTGCAATATTTGCTGGGTCTGTGCTATCAGTTATTAATTGAGTTTAATTTCTGATCTAATTTCGCAAAATTCGAGGAAATTATAGAAGAGATTTCTTCGAGTTCGGATTGATTTCACAAAGTCAGAATTTCGAGAAATTCTTTTTATATATCTATCTCCATAATTTGTGCTAGTTTCCACGGAATAATACTGAACAAAAGATTTTACTCCTCTTCAAAAATAGAAAAAAATACATACCTATATAAAAACATATCGTTCATTGCACCTTACAATTTTTTTTTTTTTTCATAAATGTGATACAACAACATTAAACAATTCAAATAACTTTGCGATGAAAAACACAATCTACCGCCCGCCGAATGCTTAGACGCCAAATAAACAAACATCCGGCAAAGATTGTCTCGAAACGGCGCAAATCTTTATTATTTTTACATGAATATTTCGCCCAAACAAATACCTCCTCATATCCATATTGCACCGTTTAACTCTGTCGTGCCTTCGTCAAAGCAGAGCAGATTGTGATGCAACAATATCAGAGTGAGCCAAGAATCAATAAATCTTCGGTAATCATACATAGTTTGGCCGTTATGTGGGCGCTCTGACATAAAGAACTCAATTCGTCGCATGTCAAACTAAAATTAATATAAAACAAGAAGAAGAAAAAAATTATTAACATACACAAAAACTGACCTTCTTGAGCGCGATCATTAAATTTGTTCTGGATAGCATAAAGTTTCCAGATCAGATTACTTTATGTGGTATTGATACGGTGGGATCGAAATTTTAATCGTATTTTGTGTAAGATCGCTCGCAATTTTCACTCATGTTTATCACATTTTAGTGCATAAAAGAAGGCGAAAAAATATTATGTAAATGATAATCGAGTTTTTTTTTCTCTTCTTCTGGATCAAATCTATGGACATTAAGCATATTTCCGAAAATTTTATCAATAATTGTATAACACAAGCCAATGTTCATCGATCACTTTGAAAATGTATCCAGATATGTATGCATGCATGTAGGCATATTCGGATATGTTTTCTTATATGCCTTTGAATTGTGTTAACGAGCCGCTCAATAGTCATAAAGATTTGTTGACCTTTATGATAAAACAATAAAAAGCTTAACTAATTTTGGTTATATTGTATGCAAATAGTCACACGTCAAGGTGAAATTATAATTTTTTAAATACTCAACTTCGATTTATTAATTAGTCAACGGACTTGGATTAAGAAGTGTTTAGACAATTATTTAAATCAATTTCTTGAATAACTACTTCATGTCTGCTGGTTGTGTGTTTTTTTTTTTTTTTTTAACTAGCGGCTTAATTAATTATGTTTTCTTTAAGATTTTCGGTGCTATCTATCTGGTTCTCCTTAGGCTGTGAATTATTGCATGCTTATTGAATTTAGAATTGGTATTCCTAACTAGGCTTTCAATTTCGAAATGTTTTCTTTATATTTTGCCCATGTACAACAGGGTATCAATCTGTATCAATATTTTGATGTCGAAAGACACAAAAAATTTTATGAGAAAGAGAGGGGAATAACATGTTCTATTTGTAGGAAGTAATTAGGAGGACTAAAGTTTTCATAAATTACATAAAACTACTGAACTATACGCCATATGAAGATGATTTACTATTTTAATAGATAATCCTTGAAGCTTGCTAATGATATATAAATTTTTTACCTTTCCTTCTCTTTAACTTTAACTCAGTTTTGTATTTCTAATTTAACTCCATATAATTTTTATAGAAAAACACCTCATCAACACCAATTCTTCATATAAACCAAAAAGAAAATGTATCAAATACAGTTCCGAACGTCAAAATTCATAAAACAAAACCATGAAAATCAGAATAATGAAAAGTAAAACGCAAAAAAAAATCTGGAAAAAGAAAAAGAAAAAAATTAAAATAACTTGTTTTTTTTTTATTTATTTTTTTTATTTTTTTATGGATTTTTTGATTTATTGGCATTTTTTGGTTTATTGGATTTTGTCGCTAAAAAACTTGCCAAGATAATCTACTGAACATCATTCGATTGAAAAGCGTGACAAAAACAATTCATTGCATCTGCTAAATTATATCAAATTACAGAACAAAATTTGCAACTGAGTTTTTTACAGTAAATTGATCTATCTCCAGGTAAACAATGATTTCAAAACGAATGGATCAGTATTTGGTGCTAATTACACATTTCTCCATTAGTCTGATTAGCTTAACCATATTTATCGGTAAAAATTTATGTTACAAACATTGACCAGTGTATAGGGAGATTATTTATGTAAAAATTTAATAACAGTGGACCAATAATAGATTCTTGAGGAACACCAAATTTTATTGAAAACTTGTAAGGATTTGTATGCAGTTTACTTTCTAATAAATTTTTTATGACTAATGCTACCAATGTGTTGGATTGGATTGGATTGAGACGAGGCTGGGACCTAGTCAGAATCCCTGGAACTTAAGCCACAACAAGACTCATTGTTCACCCTCCAGCCTAAAGAGCAATTGCGGGCGCTCTAACAAAATTCTAAATTGGCCCCCAATCCTTAGAGACAGTGACAATTTTTGGATTCCACTCCGCATACTCTACATATCGGATGGTTAACAAGTCCCATCCTTTGTAGGTGACACCTGTGAGGAGATTGTCCAGTGAGACTTGACACTAAAGTTCTCAGAATTGAATTGTTTAGTCCCAATAACTTTTTCGTTTCGTTTGCTACCAATGGTCTTAGATAATTCAATAGCCTAAAATATAAGATGTCATCCCTGTCAATATCGCATATATAGTATATTATACTAAGAAAACGATAGTTGTATAGTATATGGACAGACTTATATGTAGTACTTGAAAAGTCGTATAAGATCCATTATGAACAAATTTTTTCCTATGTCCATATAAACGAGGACAAATCAATTGAAAACGTGCAGCGAAAAAAAGAACAAACGTACTTTATTTACGAAAGAGATTATTTCAAATCTTATCAACATGATCATTGTCATGTATGTCAGTGTTGATTTGGTGTCGAGTGTCCAAAATTAAGGTACGACACTGTTCCATTTTTGCGAGCAAAAAAAAAATAATGAAAACATTGGCCAACAATTTACCAATTTGTGCAATCAGGAATTGAATCATCTTCCATTCTGTAGTAGAAAGCCTTCTCTAAATAACATTATAATTTGGAGTCGATCAAGTGCTTCTTAAAGCAAGTAGCGACAAAAATATCAATAGATATTATCCGTTATGCAATCTTTAGAGGATTGATCGTTTCGTAATGATGTTGACTTCCTCTATGGAAAATTTTCAAATCCTTCTTTGCCTTTTTTTTTTGTGTTTTATCACCCTTTTGTGTTCTCAAAGGTTACTGCATGATTCATCATATAATAATTTGTAGGTATAGTAGTAGGTCGTCCATCTGCAACTAATGATGATGATACATTACATTGTTTGATAAAAAAAAATTAAGCTATCAATATCACATTTAACCTAGATATATGCTTTAAAATTATTCTTCGAAAATCCGTACTTCCTCATTTATAATTACAATTATCTTTTCATATTACCGCCCTTCATGAAATAATGAATCCCCCGCATTTGTTTACTTAAATTGTGCAATCCGAAATCAAAACAATTTCTACTCCTTTCTGAAATCTGTGAACATCCGTATCCATCCAATTTAAGGAAGGACCAAAAAGAACTATACTACAGACAGACTATACAGCTGTTCTCTATTGAAGGTCTTTCATCCTTGTTGATTCTATTCACATTCGTTAAATGCGTTAAGCGCACCTTATTAAAAATAATTTGAAATTATTTTTCTCTAGAAAAATTTATATATATGAATATAAACGAGTATGTATGTATATGTATGTACACAGTTTAACTCTATAGAGGGCCATTTCTTTATACAGGATACAAGAGGAGCGGGTGCTAAGTATAATATAAACGAGCAGTTAACAAGAGGACATCTCTCCCGCAATTTTATTTATCTCAGAGAAAAGCATTTAAATTTATGCTGAAATAAAAAAAAAAAAAAAAAAAAAAAAAATGCCCCAAGAAGAAAAGGATGCTGCTGCTGAATATGGAGAGTAAAGTTGAAATTGAAGGTAACAAGGATGTTTTCTTCTTACAAAATTTCCACTCTAATGAGATCCTCATTCGCGAGATGAGATACACTCAAACAAACAACCACCCTCCCTCTCTGGCAAACTTATGCAATTTTGATGTAACTACATATTCCGACTGTAGATTTTTTAGATTGAATCAGATTGGATTAATTTTTACTCTGGAATTCATTCAAGGTGTTGAAAGAAATCAAAATTGGCGCTAAAATAATTTTCATCATTCTGCGCGCTTAAATACATACATAAAAAATAAAAGAACATAGAAAATCTATAAGAGAGTCACCCACACCCATACACGCAAGTCCATCCAACACCATTCATTGTAACACCGGGAAGGCAAAAAAAACCTATTTTCGGTGTGATGAAAAAATAATTTTGAAATTTAAAAATAGACTTTAGGGCACAGACTTTAGGGTAAGAGAGACAAAAAAAACAAAAAATAAAAACTTAGCAGTGTCACGCATGCTGAATAGATATGGCAAGTTAAGATACGTTCAATTGTCAACGAATAAAATAAACTTTTCATTTCGGCGAATAAATCTCGTATTTCGTGTGTGTATGTGTGTTATACTACAAAAAATTAAACGTAAACAAAAGTCTTAAAATAACTTACAATAAATTTGTGATTCATTTTAAAAAGTGTGACGTTTAGAAAGAAAATGGATCCTCTATGGCCTTACACCTGACCTATTAGTTGAATTGCCTAAGTTTTGATATTAATAGAAGAGAGACGATAATTTTTGGAAAAGATTTATGTCTAATGTCTTGGAAAAAATATCAAAATTAAGATTTTGAGTTTGTCATTTTTTTATACCTGCTTTCTGTTCGACAGGTATTTTTGCTTTTTTATTTTCTTCTGAAATACTATGAATGAGTAGAGTGCACTTTATTTCTATTATCATAATACATTTTTACTTTATTATCTTTAATATTGTAATTGAAAAAAAAAATCCTGACAAAGATTCAATGTGTGTCGAAGATTCAATATATATCCGAATATGATGATCTTTCAGGTTTTTATATCCAATTTAAGCGTAGACAGGTATTTCTTTATATTTCAACTCTTGATCGAACTCCATTCTCCAATTGAATATAGTTAAGATGTTCATAGGGATATTGATTCGATAAAAAAATTTAGTTTTCCAAGGAATATTTCCAAGACATTTACTTATCGGTTGGTAATTATAAGGGTAAATTAATTTATTATAAACTAATTAAAATCAATTTCTTCACCTTTCCTTGTTTAAAACAAAAATATCTTACCGATATAAATGTGGACTTTGGAGAGATGTTTGTGCTTTCCTTGAAGATAAAAATCAGCCATTTCTTCAATGCCGTTTCCTTGCGATAATATCGGTATACAATTCTCTAGTGAACAAAACACTCTAATCTAAATATCAACTCGTACATAACTAACGGCTACTTACAGCCTTGCTGGAAACAAGTCAAACTAACTCAAATTTGTATGAGTTTCATGTAAATTTGCCGTCCAAAAGGTATTGTCAGGATTATAAAAAGGCCCATAAAGATAAAGTCACTGCATAAAAAATATCGAAAATGAAACATATGACTGCAAATCAATTCTTTCAAAAGTGCCCCAAGGGTCTACTTTGGGTCCTTTCCTTTATTATTTTTTACCACCAGATAGTATTCTAGCTTCATTCTAGCCACCGCCATCATCGATTTTCTTTGTATATTTTGCAAGCTTGTCTGATCAATGGTTTTATGGTGATCAGCATATCCGCTTCAGCCAATCGCCTTCGCTCTAACGACTTAAGTCGATGATAAAATATGTTCCGCATTTTTTTTTACCAGTTTATTAGCCACGTGAAACTTTTCTTAATGGCGCTGGAGTATTCCTAATATTTTCAGTCAATGGATTTCTGTATTTCATGTTTTTGATAATCTTCAGGACGGTAGCGAGTTCAGGGTGTCTATAAAAATAGTAATGATGAGTCCGGTCGAATGGCCCACGATGCTATCTGGCTCACAGATAGTTGTTTGAGGACATTGAACAATATTGACACTTTTCTCTCAATGGAGAGCCTTCTTTATGCTGATGCTACACTTATCCTGGATGAAAGGAAGATGAAAGACCGTGCCGTCGGCATCAAACACAATAAAACCAATGTTTGTGAAAATAGTAGAACTACTCAGTTAAACAGTAGACAAATGGGTATTAGTGGAATGCGCTCTAGCGCCCTAGAAAAGTCATGATAAAGATAAAAGCTGGCGTAGCAATAGCTATAGACCTCGGCTAATCTCGAAGTTTATAACTATACAATTATAAAGCCACTTTGATATACCTATACTTCATTTTATTAGTATTATGTAATTAACTTTGGGTTTAACTTAACCTGGATTATTGTCTAAAAATTTCCCCCTTTCCTTTTACTAGCTTATTGGTGACTATTAAAAGTACAACAACATTACGGCAGGGAATTTTTAAGTTTATAGATGATTGAGGTCTGTCAACTTTTTTACTGTAGTAGAAAATAAAAAGTCTCTACTACCCCACTACATACAAATAAATAGTTAGGAAATCAACTGATTTCTTAGCCTATTTTCGTATACGTATAAACGAATTTTTTGTTGAATTTTATCTGGAAAAATTTCATTACAAGTCTAAGTCTTCCTCCCATACTGCAAAGAAATTGTTAATAAATAGACTAAAAACGAAAATATTCTTTTAAACTCTCTTTTGAACTTATATTACATACATACATATATATTTAGGTACATGATAACAATTAAGTATGTACCAAATAATATTCATCTTTGCTAGACAATAAAGAAAAAAAGAAATTTCATAACATACAAACACTGGACAGGAATTTGCAATTTAATCCGCAAATTGCAGCTTGTTTGAGGTGAAAAACAATGGCATCAGCCACCAAAGAAATTGGAAGCCCTTTAAAGATGATTACATTTGTTGTCGCGCAAAAGGGAGTATCGTGTTCTTCAGTGTCAGCGTTATATTTCGTAATGAAATCAAGGAAATATTTTTTTCGCGCAATGTATTTAGGTCGCAAGATAATCATAGAATTGTAACATTTTCAATATTTTACAATAAAGGATTGCTTTACTCTGTGGGCGAGAGATAGTTTACACACAAAGTATGAATATAGTACAATTACGGCTTCTTTGTGAGATTTTCTTGATGAGAAATTTCACTATACGATATGATCTTTAACAGAATGTTGGAGATTTTTCAAATTACTTGACGCCTCATAAGGTGGGCATCCGAATCTTGGACATCTGAAAATCATGGGTAACTTTTATGGATTTTGTTTTGTTTTTTTTTTTTTAAAGAATCGAAAATTTGTTTTGGGATTGTAACGATATTTTATTTTCCTCCAAAATGGCGTTACTACATTGCTTCACTTTAAGAATATTAAAGACTCGGATGCTGACGGGAATATTTTTCTCGTAGAAAATTAAAAATTTCACTGAAATCAGCTCTTAATTTTAGCATGAAAATAAATTTAGGTATCCCCAGTCACTCCAAAATTTTTCTCTTTCTTAAAGTCTGCAAAATTTACTTTCTTATGATGAGATTTTCGTATGTGCAATCATTCATACTAAATATTGGTGTCCCACAGGGCTCTTATCAGTGACCTTTGTTTTTCACTTTATTTTTAATAATAATTGCAAAATACGTCATTATGCAGTTGATATACAAATTCATACATAAACATCCCTTGATATTGCACGTTTGACTTTAGTAAATCTTTAGTCTATTACAGTCATTTTTGGGCCACTATATATAGTAATTAGTAAATTTAATTACTCACGGTATTTCAAGGCAATTTGAAAGTTTTTATGTTTTCATCTTTTTTCTACAGTCAAGTCAAATGGGTATAGTCCAATTTTTGACCATTTTAGAAATTTTTATTGATTTATGGAAGTCAAACGTGATCGAAAATGTCTTTTAAATGTGGGCTCATAAATTGATTGAAAATTTCTTAGATGGAATCAAGTCTAATTTGAAATTTACGATCTTCATAATTAAATCAATTAAACATCCATTGATGGAATGAACAAAGACCTACAAAGTGGGAAGTCATAAAACTATCTCTCACTGCAACACATACCTACCTACTTTAGTTTTTGATTTATGTACGTACTCATCTCAGTATGTTACAAAAATTATACTTAATAACATTCAAAAAATGGTATTTAAAAAAAAAATAGACACAAATCGATTTACATTTCGAGGTTAAAAAAACAAAAACAAAATAAACAAAAATGTATGCCCCAATTAAAGGACGACTAACGATTACACAGTGAGCATCACTTTAATGACAACGAAAAAGTGAAAAGTATACGAATACAAATTTAGAAGTCCATAAATGAAGCGAAAACACAAAAACAAAAAATTCAAATTTCCAAGTAAGAGCAAAGATCTAAAATTAGTTTTCTATGATATTTCGGCTTTTTGAACGTGTTTGCTGCACTGCATCCCATCCCAAATGAATCGCGGTAAATTCTTCACGGCTGCTATATGTATGACCAGCATATTGTGGGTGAACTGTTTGATCCCTAAAATTTGCTGAATTTCTCCCCAGACATATTGGCTTTTAGTGGTTAATGACTTCTTCTAATATTGAGAGCTGAGTTGATGTGCATAATTCAAATTCTTTTTCGATAAGGATAGATATAGATTCACCGAAAAATTTGGTTTTCTTTTATTTTTGTGGGAGAGAAATTTGTTTAAAATTTTTTTGTGTATTTCGAAAATGCGATTTGTGATAATATTTATCAAATTAAACAGAAATTTTAAGTAAGCAATTAAATAGTTTTGAATGATTTATCATTTCGTGATATTTTATTTACTTTATTTAGTTGGGATAGGCTTAAATTTATCGTCAGATGACATACATAGAATTTGCGTTTTCAAGTGGTGTTTTTTTTTTTGTCTATTTCAAATAAATACACCTACCAATTTGCTGTTATGGGGCTGTACGTTCGTTTACTGCTATCTCTGGAGTGTTGATTCTAATGTCTCTATTCGAAATACAGCTAATATTCTGAATAGTTCTCTCTTAATTTTAGCAGATCTTTCAATGATCTACTTATTGACTTTTAGGTCACTATCCAAAATTTAAATTTAATAATATCTAATGCCACGTACCTAAAGGTTCGATACTACAACTCTTCCTTTTTTCCCTATTTATTAATGAAATATTGATTCGTGACAGCTTAACTTCTTCATTCAAATACAACTTGACAATTTTGTTATTATACTTATTTTGTAATTTTTAGTTTTAGGTTTTTTTTTGTAAAATTTTGTAAAGCGATTTACATATGCCTTTAAAGCGTGTCTCGAATTTTCGATTGAACTTAGACAGAGAATAAAATTTAATCTATCTTTCCATTCAGGAAATGATTCTAGTTTTATATAATCATTTTTATATGCTTAGCAACAAAAAAAAGTAACTTAAACTTCCACAAAATTAACCAAATAGTTACAAATCTCTTAAAGTTTCTGGAAGTTTTCCTGAGCGAGCCATGGTTCTAATAATCTGATCAGGTATGGCGACAGCATCATTTCTTTTTAGTTTGCCAAATAACAGTCATTAACTTCTCCGATTATTTCAGATAAATCGGCGATACCCTCATTAAAATTCGATTTATGTTTTCTTGATGTGACGGAACTTTTATATTTTAAGCTCCTTTCTCTTATTATCTACAAAATTTTTTCTAGTATTAACACTAGACTTCATACGGCTCTGGTCAATCTATCTCTGCAGGCTAATCGATAAAAGGTCTATGTACTCTCTCTTTTGTTGTTTGTGCATACAATAGTTAGAACCCTTAACTTCGAACACTAAAGTTTCCTTCACTTTATCTTCAGAATAAACATTGATATAATTCATCTTATTGCCGTATGGTTTTATCACTAATACTATCCTACTTTATCTTTACCATGTCGAAATAGTCTGAATATTTCCACTTCCTGCAGTAATAGTTGGTACTAACTAGATAATTCTTAATTGAAATTCCTTTATATGTAACCTAACGATTCATAATACAACTTCGGCTCTATTCAATCACATAGATGACTACAAATGATATTTTCAAATGTAATTTAAAACACACGCACACACACACACACACACACACACACACACACACACACACACACACACACACCATTTTACCCTCAATAACCAAACGAAACTTTTAATTTTTAACCACGCAATATGAAAAAAATTTCACTCTCAATAAATTATAAATTAATCCTTATTCCTAAAATTATCATATTCCAAACATAACAGTAAACATTATAAACACCATTAATTATATGTTATCCGTTTAAAAGATACACTTTTCACCATCCTACCCTAAAAAGGCTATTAACATTCTCTTTTCTTGCTGCCAACCAGACCATATCAAACAGCAAGAATAAACGTTTTTATACTCTTAATATAAAATTCCAAACGAGTACATATCATGTAACTGTATATAGTTATTACAAGTGGTACACCACAGGGGTCCATTCTTTCCGGCTTACTATTTGTGCAACTGTGTTTCATCATCGCAATTGAAAACTCTATCCATATAGTTCGTTCAGTGGCGAAGAGGGGGAAGTAGGAAATTTCTTTTCTAACTAGCATTTTCCTTTTTCAGTAGAAAAATATTCATACAAAAAAAGAAAAAAAAAACGAGAAAAGACACGAAATTCTATCACATTTTAACTACTCCTCTTATTGCTTGACTTGAAGTGCTATATATAAGAAAAAGACGCCATAGGGAGCAACCTCACGCCCACAAAACAAGAATAAAGGAAGAAATCATCGTAACCAAGCTGTGTAGTACATCCTTAAAGCCAAAAATACGAGAAAATATCCTTGTTGTCATCAGGATATGATTTGCATTACAATAACACTTTTACCCCTCATACAAAAAAAAAAAAAAAAAAAAAAAGAAAAATGTTTCTCTGTACAGCAGCAAGTTGTCGCAGATTGACACAATTTTTAGCTTGGGATATTCTGCTGAACCAATAATTTGACCTTCTGAATTCTGACTTTATGACATCCCTTTTTGCTGCTCCTCTGCGTAATATTATCCCCGTAACGACTTTATAAAATCTTAAAATCGCAACTGCGATAACAACAGAGTTGACGACAACAACAATAACGGCAACGACGATAACGCCATCAGTGCGGTATTTAGAAGAAGAAAAAATCTTCAATTTTCTATTTGCTGATGGCGGCGGCCACCTTCTTCTTTCTCTATGTACTTCTTTGGAAATTCAACGAGGTTTTTCTGTGCGTACACATAAAAAAAATGTTTAACAATGATTCAAATCAGCGCGGTAATGAAATGAAAATATTGAGAGCGTTAAATCACTTAAAATTTGCATTTTAATACGGAAATTATTATGAAATGACATCGCTGAATTTATTAAAAATGTAAAGAGGGCAAATGAATGGCTGAAAGTGTTGAAAATCAATATTGTTTGCCGTTTTTTAAGATGTTACTAATGAGAATTACTAATTGTAAGAATACACTTGCCTCATCTAATGTTCGAATTGAATTTATCATAATAAGCTGCTATAGTGCCACCTGTCGGAAGTAGTGAAAGAATCATTTCACAGTGCCATCTATTTGTGATTAAGAAATCTATTATATAATTTAACGTGTGATCTTTTGTTGTTATTTATATATATATATTTTTTTTTTATGTATATTTTTGTGATTTCGATAATTTGGAAATTTTGCTATCACAGCTACTGAAGAAAGGGAACAAATTCTCTACTGCAATGGGGTGGTGTCACCCCTTACCACTTTTATCAATCGGATGTTTGTTAACTTTTGTGATATCTACGAATGCACGTCTTTATAGATATGGTGAGTGTTATAATTGTTGTATAATTAATTGTAATTTTAGATACCTACCTAATTATATATTTTAAGAAAAAGTATAATAAAGGTTGCATAGTGTCTACTTTGAAGGAAATGTTATTCTCCAAGGTAGAACTTTCCAATAATCTAAACATATTATGTAAATGTTATATCAATAAAGTTGCTAGATTCCGTAAAGAAAAATATGTAGAGATGATTTTAGTTTATTTACAGTTTTATTCTATCTATGGATAGATACGGTTCAGACATATTTCCAATAGTTTTTTTATTTATTCTAATAGCTGTAGAGATAAGTTCCTAAGTAAGCTAATCATCGTATTACTAACCGCATACCATTTATTAAAACTTTACTGATTTATCTATGAATCATGCAGACGTCAGTTTTCGTTCAATTGAACAGTTTTTCCAATTCCGTGTTCACTTTTACTATTCGCAATTTCGTATATAGTTTGGAAAATTATAACCTTATTAGTTGTGGTAAAAATTAATATCATCAAATAAATAGTTAATTTGTTAGTTCTCTGTGCCAGTTGTCTCTCGATATTGTAAGCGACACTAATAAATGACACACTAACGTCATTGCAATAAATTTTATGATCTGATCACAGTTGTGAAACAATATCACAAAAAAAAAAAAAACATTTTTAGCATTTTAAAGCTTTAGAGTTTCTCTATAAAGATAATCTTACTGTTAACCATGTTAACTAAACTCTTGACCAAATTAATTACTTAATTTAGATTCTCCAATTCTTCGACTAAACGAATTTAAAAAAAAAATCATGTAGAATATCGTAAATTCAAAAATTATAAAGTGGTGTGCCGTAGGGCTCTATTTTGGATACTTTATTATTTTTCGTTTACTTAAAGGAACAGTCTGAGGTTGGCCGAAGCTACACAGGATACGTGAAAAAAATTTGTATGACCTAATAGACTTTATGGGATTGATCATATGAAAGTTGGTGAAGATTGGTAACACTATTGTTGTTGTTCGATTAGTACTGAAAATTCATAAAATGCCAGCTCCAAATGCTTTTTCTTTTTTTACATTCTACTTCCCTTTTCATCAAAGGATATTCCTTGACACTTTGGCTATTCTAGAAAAATAAACAAATCGTTAACTGTCAGTACCATCCATACATATGAAATTATGTCACTCATTTAGACTATTTGTCCAATATAAATGTGAATCGTCAGTAGTTCGGTCTTTTGGTGGTGCTTCGCCAAGATTATCAATCGATACCAGCGACAAATACTTAGTAGCTTGATGAGATCGTGTTGTTTTAACAAAGATATCAGATGAAGGTGCCCAACGCCATTACTAGGGGAGCGTATGCTTTAGTAATTTCCCCCATTAATACTGCACATACCGACGACAGACAAATGTTTCATTTAACGATTATATGAGATGACTCTACTCGACCAGAATTTTATGACACTTAATACAACCAATTATTTCCCGGAGTATCGATCAAAAAGTTATTTGTTACCGTTTTAAACTGAGCAACAATACTTATACTTTAATTTAACAAGCTTGTGGAAATGTAACCTCTTCCTAGCTCGTGCTTTTAAGGCACTTCAAGTCGAATTGGGATTTAGATATTTTTTCAAGAAGGAACTTTTTTTTGGATTCTATTTTTTCATTTGTTTTTCAAGTCACTCAATTTCGCTATTTGGGACCTGTTGATGAGTCAAACCAAGACTTGAAACTTGTCACCCAAAATATAATGGGTTGTGTGATGAAATAACAAATTAAAAACATTTTTTAGCTTTTTGCTATATACCGGAGTATCCAAAAAAAGTTCTTTCTTGAACAAATATAAGTTTAACCCGGTCAAAAATCCTATAGAGTAATCTCTATCTTTATTAGATATTTTTGTACAGTTAACATATGTACCTGAATTTTGCTTCCTTGACTATTTACCTTTTTTTTCTAATTGAGAAAACTAAATAAGCTCAGAGCCCCTAAGAAATTTACAAATTGCTATGTAATGACATGTGAACAAATCCAAGATAATTTTACGTGATAGACTTAATGGCTACCTACTAAGCCTTTTCAATCCTTTAGGCTTTAGGCGATAATTCCAAGAGAATGTTTTCAACATGAAAACGTTGTTTACGAAATTTAAGCCCTCCAGAAAAAAAAAGAACTCTTAATTGAATCGCTAATTAAAGGCCTTTTAAAAAACTACATATAACAAACAATCCCTTCTCTCCAAAAATTATTTCGCAGCAATTTTACGTTTGCTAATTAACAACAGTTTATTTAACCTATTAATTTGTCACTAAGCGATATTTCTCCAGCCCTTCATAAATCTTATCTCAGATGATGATATCAGGTGAACTTACGTATTATACTTAGAAAACATCCTAAAAGAATTACCTGGAGTAGCCAACAAATTCCCTCACTTCAAATGGGTGGATAGAGGGTGGATTTAAGTTGTTGGTACTCACCTCTGTAGATTTAATTACATCGAGAAGCAAGAAGTTTGCGAAAAAAAAAATTGTCCCTAAGGAGAGATTGGAACAATGTGTATGAGTATGTGTAGGTATCTTGTACTACCTACCTCTATGCTTTAATTAAAAATCATGCAAAGAAAAAAAAACTCTTTTTATAAGAAAAACAAGTGATTTATTTTTGGTGGATCATTACGCCATCGCTAAGGGATGAAAATTCTTTTGAAACATTTTTATCATTACTGGCAACGCATATGGTATATAGGCATTTTCTATTTCATAATGTAAGTAAATATTTGTAAAATGCCCTGTTTGGTACCTGAAAAGGTAAAATTAAAATGCAAAGAAAGAGCGCGGCTATTCTATTCAAACAAATAATAATAATTTGCGGCATTGCGCGAATAAACAGTTCACCACGCGAGATGTGCATTTCACTATAACAGAGGAGACATACGTATCACCTCGTCTAAAAGTTCCTTTTTTCTATCCTCTATGTAGTTGGTAGCATTCATGTAATCCAATGAAGTCAATATCGTGTCTGTAATTGCAGAGAACATTTTTACCAAACATATCTCCCTTCCCCCAGTAATGCCGCTTCCCGCTAAATAATTAAAAAAAAAAAAGAAAAAACTTAAACAGGATGTTTTACCTGCTGAAATCATCCAAATAAAGTTGATTAAAATATAGATTCAGCCTTAACTTGCCGAATATTGATTACACATCAAATTACCTTTCTAATAGACCCACGATAAAAGAACTATTACTATCAACCCCACTATGGACAATGATTACAATTATGTAATTGCGTGGTGTAGTGATTATACACAAAAGTTGATGTGAATAGACAGGAACTAAAGTTGACTGTGCCAGCGATAATTATGAAAAACACCAGAAAAATTGTTCATCATCGTATAAATGCACGATTTTATTATAAAATAACAGTGGTGCCACAAGGTTCATTGATTGGGCCATCAATCTTTCAATCGACACCTTCAATTAGTTACGCAAGAACTCGAGTGGAAAGATTTTCCAAAGATACGGAACTATTTATATATATTACAAGTGAATTGAATGATATAGGTGTGCCCAGGGGTGGTTACTACTATGAAAATGCAGTCATGATAATTTAATGACTATAATAAACAGGTTACGCGTGCGCATTGATTCATAGAAAACGAAACATATGTTTGTACATTAGTTGAAAATTTTAAAGTGATATTTCCAATGGGTGGGTACACAATACTTAATTTATGTTGAAAAAAAATGAGTGCGGATTTTTTTGGGTCTTGTTTTTTTTTTCTACATATAAATTTCTATATTTACATGATAAATTTCACACATAGAATAGTAGCGAAGTACATAGGTACCATCCTGACCTTTTACATATTTTTTTTTTTACTACGATAGCACTCTCGTCTCTATCAAAATTGGGTACGACTTGTGTGTTCGACCTGATTTGTTTACTCTTCACTTGACATATTATTACCGTGGAGCTGGCACTGCAGAATATCTACCGTTTAAGTTTATGATAAGAAGGGGAGGGGAGGGGGATATATGTTAATCAGCTCAGAAGAGAAAGGTTTTTTGGGGAGCTGAATCATAATTAAGTAGTACTCAACCCCCTTTTTCAAGAAGATGCCTATTAACCGGGTTGGGAGTAGAAATAGTGAATAATTATTGTACTGCTCCGTACGGGGAGCGTATATGCGTGGCTCTTGTCATTGTCATATTTTCATATTTCGTAATAAAAAGCCGCCCAGGACTATTAGTCGTAAAAATGGCTTAAGCTTATAACTAAACTGAAAAGTTTCCCCAATGGAATTGTGATTTTCTTGCACAACTTCTTTGAACGAAGAAGCACTTTCGCCACAAGACTCTTTAATGGGGACATTTCACGATCCATCCGCTGACTGGTACTTGCCTTGTTAATGTTTGTTTTAAAGGCTTAATTATAATTTTTTAGTTTTTTTTAAAGTTTCTACAAGTTTTGTTTTTGTGGTGAACTTAGTCTTGTCTCTCATCCATGTGATGATTTTCGTGACTATTGTTTTGATTGTTTATGTCTTTGATTATATGGTTCTGCACAGTATTAATTAAATAATGAGAATTTTTAAATTAACGGTAAAATTTTAATTGCTGCTATGATTTTTATTTGCTTAAGGTGATAATTTAAATAATTATATTTTTGTCGTAAGCGTTTAATAAAGTATTTCTCATCAATTAATCCTAGCCTCAAATATGAAATCAGTTCCTGGCTTTCTTTTATGTTCATTTTAAAAGCTGAAATTATATTCTGAAAACCATCCCTAGATAATTGTTTCACTGTAGGTATATAGCTCCCAACCTCGAATATAGATATTGATATCTCCATCACGATTACGTTCAGTGTCATTTCAGAAGAAAAAATCTGGCACTTCATATGAAAAAGCTCATTATATTTGAATTTCGAATATTTTCCAAATTACTAAAACTGAAGTTTCCCT
This sequence comes from Dioctria rufipes, assembly GCA_963924295.1. Lineage (NCBI taxonomy): Eukaryota > Metazoa > Arthropoda > Insecta > Diptera > Asilidae > Dioctria > Dioctria rufipes. The sequence goes on from OZ002742.1 coordinate 200,794,897, forward strand.
GAAAAATCTGATTGGAGTAAAATTTATTTTCTTCGTTTGAATTTGTGTAACATTTGAAAGGTGAAATTCTTATGCATAAAATAATGCTGACATGTTTTGTTTTTGAGATTATTAAGGTCCTAAAACTTCTTCATTATTTCCACATGAAGGTTGTAGTTTTGTACTGAGCACGTATCATCCTTTGTTAGATATCTCAAAAAAAAAAAAAAAAACTCGAATTTCGAATTTTTTGTGAGAAAACTTTGAATTTTTAAAATTCATGACTTTTTTTACGTTTTTGTGCTTCGATACTTATTCACAGAATTACAGCATTGAACAATTGTGCTCATCTCAAGATGTGCTGTCTGTAACCATCTCCGCTTAAATATTGTATCGGATGCTATTATTTATAGAACTGAAAAAGACACGCAAATTTACAGATCTAAACATTTTTAGACATCATTCGCATATACATAAGTAGATATTACGCTTCGTAGGAATGCAATATACATATATATATGTAAATGGTAACCATTCGGGGACTCATGATTGAACCCTGCGGCACTCCGCGCATAAGAAACCTTAACGTCCTTACACAATCCGATAAGGAAAATACTAATTCAGAAAACAGTCGAAATTGTAGGACTTATTTATCTTACAGCCAAGAGGTATTAGCGCTGCAAAACTGCAAAAGAATTTGTCACAAATTTAAAAATATTAACAGTTTGAGCACCTTTAACTTACGAATATTAAAATTTACTTTTAGAATGGCACTATGAGCATTCCTGAACTCCAAGTATTTTGTAAGAACCTCTCATATATTTCAGATAAAATGAACAAAGTACTGATATGCCGCTATTTTTTAAATCATTCCCGTTTACGGTTCTAAAAATAAAGTCAAATTAACTTCCATTTAATTAAAAATTCTTAATTTATACATCATTTCCGGATGAATCAAATCTGCAAGCAACAAAAATAAACGATCAAAACTTAAAACAGATCTTTTCCATTATCGCAAAACACACTTTCATATCCAAATTGAATTTTCCAATTAAAATTCCTCACAGTGCAAGAAAATTCCTCACATAAGTTCTGTTTTAGCTTTCTGATGCGAAAAATTGATTTCGCTTCAAATCGAAATTCCTTCGTCATCATTTTTAATCCTTGAGGCTTGCGGTAAGTTCAATGGATGATAATGAATGACCGATGAGATCACATCACATTACATTGCTCCTGAAAAAAAAAAGTTTATGATTGTAAATATAAATCAAGTATAGACGTTTACCTCCTATATAAACGTCATCAGTTTACTGATGCGCCAATAACGATCGTCATTTAGGTCACTGGACATCACCAAGTCTATTTCGCCAATTTATTCACTGACATTTCAAATATAATGTTTTTTTTTTTTTAGAATTGTATAAGTCTCATATTTTCTTAACACAAGAATTTTTAGCATCTAGTACCACCCACACACTCCTCAATTATAAAGGCAATAGTGATACGTGTACACAACAAAATATCATACATGTCTCAAAAGAAAACCAATTAAGTTCAAGATGTGAGAAAGAATAAAAAAAATAAAATTGCCACATGTTATAAGGAAACTTCTTCTGATCGTGTCAGTAGTTTTTTACTGCAGCTGCGCTAATAGATATAATCTCAACTCATGCTAGATGCTATTGGTTGGTATACAGAGTTAGAGTAGCATTTATTATGTGCGCAAGCGCAGGAGCACATTTTACATTATGACAAGATCAGTATGGCTCTCTCCTGAAAATGCTTCTTCATATTCTTCTCTTTTGTTTTCTATTTGTTTTTATGTTTTTTGTTGTTTTACATTTCAGTGAAATCCTTTCAACGTGATGCTCTCTGCTGAAGATTTCCTGGAAGCGATATTAAGAAGAGTCACAACTGTTTGTGGTGATCGTGTGTTCATTCGAATGAACATTATATACATAGCTATGAATTCTAAAGGTGCGATTATCTCAATTTTAATTTAAGTGATGACTGCACAGACGCCATATAATCAATAGATGCAGAACAACCGAGAAATATTAATTGAACCACTTTGAGTTCTCCCTTGAATTAATTTTGAAATTGATCTTCGTGGATCATGCTAGGCATTCTTCCATATGTTAATCACGCAACTTTCCGTATGGAAATTCTTGCGCAGCATTCAATAAATTTTCTGCTGTTTTCAATGTGACATGTTAGCTAATTGTATGTGTGTGCTTATAAATAGTAGTAAATCTATTAGACGGTAATTGAAGGTTTAATCAAGCTGATCAATTAGTCTTGAATTATTGTAATCATGTCGATCGGAAGCGGCTAGCTATGATTATGGTATGATAATTTCTTGATCAAACAATTGAGATCAGTCTTGTTGATTGCTTTTGATATTCATGGAATGTGGAATTGATCGTGACATGGATTTCACACCTGATTTTTATAGTCTATTAATATTTATTTTGAACCTATCATTGATCGCTTTGTTTTTATTCAACAATACATTGTAGTTAAAATGTCAATCGAGATGATGGGGAAAATAAGTAAGTAGAAGGCATCAAGAATCTTCGGCAGATTACAAAGTCTTCAATATATTCAGCGGCTCAAAGTTTGACGAGGCTGTTTTTCAACTAACGTACCTTTCTATTTATACTTCTGTATTTCACTGGGATTTAGTATAGACAATATTTCGGACCAGGTTTGATCATATGGTTCCAGTTTGTTCATTTTTTAAATTTTTGAATCCTAGTACGTGTGTTAGAATGCAGATTAATACTTTAGAAAAATAGAGCATAACTAAAGCTAGCAGTCGAGACTTTGAACCAATCATGGTAAAATCGTGATTGTTCCATAGCCGAACAAAAGAAAGCTTAAGATAAAAAAAAAAAGTTCAAATATCAGCTTAGATTTCAGACTGACTTAAAATTCTCAACCGAAAGGTATCTTCTTGGAAAACACTTGCGCAATAGACTTTCTGATAGAATTTGGAAGATTAAACCAAAAATCGTATGGTGTTCAAAACGCAATAACTTGTCCTATAAGAGGAAAGAAAGAGCTTAATAAAGATGAAGTACTTGTCAAGGAGTAACTGGTGCCATCTCTATGGATAATTCCCAGATGGCATGGATGTATAGGGTGAAATAATTCAACTCGAATCAGACTCGATAAGAAAACTACAATACACCTACATATACTAAATTGTATATTAAAGATTACAGAGCTCTATCTATTAGGGTAATAACAAGGCACAATACATGCGGCCATCATGATCATAATCGGTTCTCAAACCTAGGCTTCCTGCCTAAAGACGATAGGTTAGACAGAGAGGAATCAATCATTGATAAGGTCTAAGTGCTTGTAATTTCTTCACTCGTAAATCCAATAAAAATAAAATTTCCAATTTCATTTAAAGATACACTTCACATAATAATATATATTGACCCAACGTAAAATATCTAACCAATTTCGTTGTTCATTCCAGCCTCACTAGAATACAAATTACTTATATTTTCCTACTATGAAAAACTTTGTTCAATTCACCCAAGCAAAATTGATCCAAGTATACATATAAGCATAGTAGGGGTAAATAAATGCAAATTAAACAGAGGACAAAAAAATAACAATTAAAAAACAAAACAATAAAAAAAAAAAAAAACACCACCAAAAGTAAGTTGCCATTATTTGTCATTGCATACAAACAACTGACATCAGAGACTACTCGCATATCCGGATCCCCTATATCTGTTGAAAGTGATTTTTTTCTGGATTTTGTTTGATGAGTTTCTGGTGGCCAGCTTAATGCATACATCAAACAATTGATGTAACCTTTCAGTTGCATCCACATAAAAATCAAAATTTATAAAAAACCATGCTCAGGGTGGAGGAGGACCAAATAAAATTTTATGAGATATGAAGGCGAGCGATTTTGTGCATTATGGCATGCCTGCCGTTATTGGTGTACCGAACAGTCAGTCCATAGTTATCCCCATGAGTATCAAAAATTTTAAATCACTTTACTGATACAAAAAAAAAAAAAAAACAAAAAAAAAACAGTAAGTAAAACAAAAAACAGATGCGAAAAAAACATTTAAAAAAATCTGATTCAAACACCTCAAATCGAATTATGCTGTGGTGGTAGTACTGCCGCCCATAGTGTACCACCTGATCTCAACCCATGTCAATGATAAACGCAGTATAAGTGCTGTCGACCTTTTGATTCGGTTGTCCTGGATTGATTCCATGGCAAGGCAACTCCACCCTTCAACTTTCGACAGACGACTCACTCTGTTTGCCGTTGGTGTCTTTTATCCCTTTTGATGGATTTGTTTTTATCAATTCGGTGATTGTGGTTAATTTAATTCACTCGAATGCGGTAGATACGAACCATGTCCATGTCATGAAGTTTGGTGTGGATAAAGATGACATTTTGTAACTACGTTTTTTTCCCTCAGCTCCGTATGCTGTGGGAGCTCCATACATAAATTACTTTGAAATGAGAAAAATTGTATGCAGTAGCAGCAGCTAAAAAAGTAAACAGGTGGCCAGGTAGTTTGATTTGTTTCATATGATTCCTTCGAGATTTTATCGTTAGTTGGATTCTGCAAAATATTTTGCTGATAAAATCTCGTATCTATTGATGATAGACTTTACAATATCCTTCAAACACAATTTACTAAAAATCGGAAAAGTTTTAACTTATATATACCTAAAAGAAAAAGACAACGAAAAAATTTACTCGTTTCAAGCTTACATCACATTCTTAAATTGCTCTCGATCGTGGCTCACAGGATCTTTAAGTGATCACGAAAATAAAATCTTGATCGGTGTAAATCGTATTAACAGCACTTAACTCGCTTGTAATGACTATAGAAAATTGGCAATCTTGACTTCAATCAGATTTTTCTTTATATAATATTAGCAATAAATTTATACGTTTCACCAGCTTCTTTGAGGTTGATCGTGCATGATCAGTGATCGTGACGTTTCGTGAATTCCTATTCGCATTTTGTGTGTGGTTAAGGACGCTATAATTACCATTTTTGGTTGTCAGTTGTTAGTATCGAAACATCATCAACTGATACTGCATTGTTTGTGTAATTAAATTTGAACTGGAGATGGAAGAATTAGGCCGGAGATGGTTGCTTTTTTTTTTTTTTTTTTATTTAACAGACAAGTATGGAATGGTATACAAAAATTTCCTGGTAAATCACTTCTTTCAACAGCATCCCTCGAGAATCATCTTGTGGATCTAAAGGGCTCTGTTTTGTCCAATAATTTCTAGTGGACTCCATCATGAGAGCTAGGTTGATGTGGATGTTCTAACGATGTTCTAGGTGGGCCTATACGGTGCGTTTACTACAGGTCTGGGGGTTTTTTTTTTTTTAATATACAATGTAGTAGAGAAAACTTTCTTGAAATTAAACTGTGCAACAATATAATTCGTAGTTTCTCGGAATAGATTTCTAGCATCCTACTTTTAATTTACGATCACCCTAAAGTCTTACTTTAGTTTAAAGGGCATTTATCATGGCTGTCTGCATTTGAGAGGAAAGAGCTCTTAAGAGTGATTTCCGTACTATTTCCAGAAATTCGATATAGTCTGCATCAACGTCCAGATGATTTTGTTAATTTACGGGCGGAAATAGTAGTGCTCCACTGAACTCGAAGGCTTTCGATGTAATCGATGAGCTCTTTGTGGCCATAAGTTGAAGGTTGCTTAACAAACTTTGTCATTCAGCTCCAATTTAATTTTTTTTTTTTCGTATCTGAGCTGAAACCGTGGTGACCTGTTAAACTCCACTTTAAAATTTTGTCGATTCTGCGCCAAAGCCATGGCCTATCCAACTCCACTTTCTTCTTCTGTTTATTTCATTCCTGAGTACTTCCGTACATCTCCAAAGCTATTGATTTCATACTCAATCTATCCATCGAATCTTTGAAATGTTTGCAAACGATGTGTTATAGACCAACACCAACTCTTTCTTTACTTATACTGAAGCAGCTGTCCTTCTCTGTGCACTTTGATAGGGCTATTGTGCTGGCCAGTGTCCATTCATGTTTTCTCCCGTTGTTTTGTAGTCTTTTAGTAATAGTTCTCAATTAAGTAGGCTCCTCTTTCGATACTAGTTTCTTAGAATTAGTGGCGTCTCACATCGTCAAAACTGTCTTGATGGCTTCTATATTGTGGTCAGGGTAGCGTTAGTAAATCTGCTATTGCCAAAAAGCTTCAAATCTCAAAAAGCAAATCTGTTGCATAAAAAATACATATTATTACTTCACATATCTACGCACAAACTCCTTGTAATTAGTGTGCACTTCTTCAATCAAAAGCAATCTAAAAGCCTAAAAAAAAAAAAAAAATTTGCATCTAATTCAAACAATTAGCTATTTCCTCCGTGTAACGGAATGAAAACGATTTGCTATCATGTGATAATGCATTCAACCAGGAACTGAGTAGGCATACACATATAAGAGAAGCTTAAGTTGCTGGAGCCATCAATCTGTAAAAGTTTCTTTAATGTGCTTACGCATGCGCTTTTCTTATCATCTCATTTGTTTTAATTGTGGTGCAAGCCTGTGTCATCCGTGGACCTTCAAATCACTTGCAATGCAATATTTCTTACTTAAATCGTATGAGGAGCATTGATAGACCTACATACAATACATATATACATATATGCCTGTAGTATTTTACTCTCCAGATACTCCTGATATGCCTGTGATATCACTTTACTTTCGTTGAGAGGATTGAGGCCGTTGCAATAATTACTGTTTAGTTACCGACTTATGTAGATCAAGTGTGATAAAATATACGAACTACTACGAGACTTATTAAAACTTTCCAACAAAGTTGCAAGCTTAGTTTGAGGACGTGTGTGTGTGTGTGCTCGAAAAGATGCGTATATAAAACGACTTTAGTCTCACACATTGTGAGTTGTAACAAGAGTGAGTTATTGCATAATTTTTGTTATCTCATGTAGGTAGGCCTTTAAAAAAAAACATTTCGATTTCGATCCATCCGACACATTCATAATCTTACGGAGACAGACATTTGTTTATTTTGAAAACAATCATAATTGCAGACTAATTCTTCTCCTTCTTCTTATCTTTGAAGCAAATTTCTTGGATGTCTCAACATTAAAGTCGATCAAATTTGCTACCATTTGCAATTATACATTCAGAATTTGGATAAAAAAAAATCTATAAAAGCATTAGAAGTCAATTTTTCTGCAGATATAAGATTATCTTCGGGATCTAATTATCTCAGAGTTATATTTTTCCACGGTGGTACTGTAATCACCCGCTTTTTTTTCATTCAAATAACTTGTATAGAAAATACGAGCTGTCTACCATATATCGATCGTTAATAAAATTTTCCACACATCTTCCGTGATACTTATAATGTTCTGCTGGTTGATTTGATTTAATACAACATCAACTATCCGTGAATGAATCTTTCTTTGAGTGATAGCAAAAGCCACAATCTATACGGATAGAGACCACAGAAACCACTTCAGCATATACATATGTATGTACTGTACATATATGCCAGGCCAGCAATGCTTAGAAGACCTATCCATAAAAATAATAACAATAATAATAAATAAGAAAAAGAGAGTTCAGTGTACGCTAGTGCAAGTGTCTCAGATATCAATTTCCGAGTCTTTGTCTGTACCGACGATGGATGACTAGTAGCGACACGAATTAAATAGTGTTTCATAAGCCGCCAAAAGCTTTAGACGAATTGAACGGATAATGAAGATATCAGTCCTAGATATCTATATCTAGCTACATAGACTGGCTATGGTAATCAGTTTGATGATCTATGACATGAAAATGGCGCTGATTGTGTTCGAAACCCTTCAAAATTACCAGTTCCACTCAAGCGGGAGTAATTATCTGATATATGTACAAATGTATATGCTATGCATAGAAACTAACCTTAATATTGAATGACGGAAAAGTAATTAAAAATGGAAGAACAGAATTTGATGGTTTTACTATCATTTGGCTAAGATCTTTACCCTCTGCTAATGGTTAAACGATTAAAAATATTTTAGGTGGAAAGGTGGAGCGATTTACCTCTTTTTTTTTTTTTGTTCTTAAGGTAGTTAATGTGCAATATCTTTGAGCAAAACACATAAACTCAATCCTAAAATTTTAACTTGTCACACTCATGAGAAGTTCAATTAGAGGGGTAATACTGAATCTGACTGATAGCCACCACAGGCGTATTTTATTTTGAGTATTTTTTTCAAAGTTATGATGATGCCGAATTATAACAAGAAATATGATTTAGGTTAAAGTTAGGTTGTAGAATTTCCGCTAAGATTTCTGTTGTTGTGTTCGCCAGAAATCTGATATATCCATCAAAACTGTGAACACAGAATTCATTGCGAACATAGATGGTATCCATTAAGAGTGGTCGGCATTCCATTTACAAGAGTCTGAATAATATTCTGACTTTGTACAACAAAATTACCCTAAATCTATTTATGACGATTAAAGCTTCCATAACTAATAACATTCTGCCACTAAATTAATAAAAGCGCCATTATTGTAAAGTGTAGAAACGCTACCCACTCTAAAAACAAAACCCAATAAATTTTACAACGACATTTTGGATATTGCTTTAAATAGGATTTGTATTGTTTTCTCACAAATTGTAATTTTACTACAATTTAGTAAAAATATTGTTATATTTATTCGAGATTCATCAGGTTGATTACTACAATAGTTATTATAAAAAACAAAAATAAAACAAAACAAAATAAAACTACTCCATCCAAAAAATATAAAATGGCAAAATCAAAAGAAGAAAGCAAAGTTTATCTGGTAATTATTATTAAATTTGAGTTAATTTTTCAATTGCAATCTTGGAAAATTCAAATTAATACGGACCAAATTCTCATTAAAGAGACGAGACATTGAAGTCAAAGGCTCCCTCGCAGCGTAGATGTTTTGATGGATAGAAATATGGAGAAAGTTTTGTCATCTGAGCGAGCTGCTAGAGGTTGATACACCAATTGAGCTTAACAAAAGTGGAGAATTTATTGAGCCCTTCAAAATATCGAAAATTAAGACACAATTCTAAAGATATTACACCTAGTTTCCAGCGTCTGTAAGGACAACAAGTTCAAGCGGTCCACAAAAGGGAAGATTACCGAGTAACTCCAAGGAAGTGCGAATCGGAGGAATCTGTGTTGAGCACCTTCGATGCGATTAATCTGCACTTGGTAGTATGGGGATCAGAAGTCGCTGGCCGATTCTATAGTATCGATCTAACAAAGGTGCAATAAAGAAGTTTAGTGATAAAAGGTTCGTCAAATTCCTTGGACCATCTCTTCACAAAACCCAAAATCGAATTGAGAATCACACACAGATCATTGGTTTTGTCGTTCCTGGATAATGAATATTTCTCCAGAATATAAGAGAAAAGAATGGGAAACCTTTTGCGAGCGAAAGCCATGGTTTAACATTTAGAGGAAGACGATTACTGAAGGACAACATCTGAAAAATTCCTCAGTCAACGTTTAAAAGAGCATAGTCGTCATTAGATTAGAACTAACGACGCGACGCTTAACAATGTATTCTAGAATTGAGTAAAAGTAAGGATACATCATTGATGTACAGAATAAAAAGTAGTGGGCCAAGGATACTACCTTGAGGTACACCAGAGGTATTAGCTATCTCAGCAGAGAGTGATCTGCGAACTATAACTCGCTGATAGATAAGAAGATAACCAATTAACGAAAAGGAGGTGGAAACCAAGAATGGAGAACTTGTGAATTAGAATTCTATGATTAATTCTATCGAAGGCCTTGGTAAGATCAGTGAAGATGCACTCAATCTGCTTACCGGACTCAATGGCTGGTATACAATAGTTAAGAAACTCTTACAGATTAGTCGTGTTTGACTTACCCTTCAAGAAACCATTCTAGAAAGAACCCAAGATCGGTTTACAGTGAAAAATCACATCACTGACCAAGGCCTCACAAATCTTCGCAACATGGCACCAAGTTAACAATAGGTCTATAGTTTGAAACGTCCGATTTGTTGCCCTTCTTATGTAGAGGAATAATCACAGAGTACATCCATGACCTTGGAAATGAGCCGCAGGACAAGGACAAATTACAGAAGTAACAAAAGACATGGGACGGGATCGGGCTGCATTTCATCAAAAAGAAAGCGAGGATACCATCAGGAACAATTGTAAAACTATCGAGTAAGTTAAAAATGTGTTCACTAACAGATCGTAACGTCGTCAAACACAAAATCTTTGGTTTCAAGGGAGGTTGGCTGGAGCCTAGTCAAATGAGAAAAATCAATATTACTAATATCACAGTTGGAATCGTAGAATTCAGAGAATTCATATTATTATTTTGAAATGGTCGGAAGATCTGATACCGAGATAAAGAATTACCAGTCCGAAAGCTATTTTTGATATTATAAACCGGGCCTTGTCTTCCGACCTGCTTAGATGTAGACCTATATTTCAATTAAGCTAGACTTTTTAGCTTTTTCGTTATTCCAAGAACTGTACCTATACAAGAAGTCAATATTAAATATCTTCACAAAAAGCAACACTCCTTGATAAGAAGACTTCAAATAGAATTTCGTTTTGCCTACCTTACTCCATATCTAGTGAATTCTATCAATACAACGTCTTCAATCACTCGAAAATCATCAAATTAAAGCAATAAAAATTTACTCAAGCAATTTAATTTAATGAAATTGAAACGAGGCTAAGTAAACAGCCGTAAACAGAACGTAACTGCATGCTTCTCTGGTAACAAAAGGGTCAATCTTAACTGCAATAAAAGAAAAGCAAAAAAAAAAAAATATTCCAAGGTTTCGCTTTGATGATCAACAACAACCAACATACTCTTCGTCCTCTCGTCGGCATATGTCTTAATTCTTTTCAGCCGCCTCTCTATACCGCAAGACATCACCATCATCTTAAAGTCACATGTTGACCGAAATCATTGCATTGCATCCTGGTCTTGATTACTATTTGCAGAAATCCGTAACGAAATGAAAAATCCATGTTGAAAAGGGGAAAACATGTAGTAGGTACCCCATTGAGGAAATGTTTCCAAGTCATCCTTTTTGTGATGGGGGTCTATTGCAATAGGGGAGCACGACAGAACAACATAAAAGTCACGAAATCAAAATATCTGAAAAAAAAAGGACGACAAGAAAACCTAACACAAGGACGTGGCACGCATTCTAACAGCATTTTCTATATGCATTCTCTATAAGATCTTAAAGATTTCTTGTCATCCTGCGACTTCATTGTTGGGGCATGAGAGTTGATTCCTTATTTTTTGTACCTATAAACAGGACAGGTTTGGTTGACTTTTGTGCAAAATTTTTTGAATTTCAGTATTTTGTATACTTATATACTACATATGTATGTATATATGTTCTAGACCCAGGAAAATCCTGTCTGGTGCAAATCAGGTAACAAAGAATAAAATCTGGATCGTCCACTTCCTTTCCTAGAATTCTATGATACGGGAAAGTCTTGGAAGCCGTTCTTTCTGATGTTGACATTTTATTCATATCAAAAAAAATTCACAAGTCTCGAGCTTGGTTCTCAGATTAGGTCACGTATTTAATCAGACAAAATGATGCTCTATTTTTTTTTTTTTCACCCATATTTTAGCATTCAGTTAGCGAAATTTTAATCTACCGCCACTGTTTCTATAACAGACGCAACCCGCCGTCGTCGTTTTTATACTTTTATAAAATAATGGCGGTGATATAGCATATTTCTTCAGATTTTCCTCAGCTAAATTAAAACACAAGGAATACATAAATAAACGGAAATTCATCTCGCATTTCAGGAAGACTTATTAATAAACCATCGGAAACCATCGGAAACCATAGGAAAAGTTCTGCAGTATGTTGAACAAGACTCGGTGGCCAGGGAGGATTTAATAGTAAATTTCTCAGGAATATCTCAAAATATCAAAACACTTTCGGTAGTAATGCCGTGAAGACCACATTTTGCCGAAAAAAAAAACAACAAAATAAAAAACAAAAATTTGTTTGTTTTTGTTTTGATTTACCTGAACAAAAGTTTACTTGTTAATTATTATGGAAGTTTTAGAAGCTTTGGAAGTGGCGATAGTTAGTTTTGGTGCATATACCAAACACACCACCATTAAGTGGTCTTTTCTCAAACGAGAAAGTTTTTTTAACTTCCCGTCTTGGTGCTATTAAATTTTTACTGGAAAAAAAAATAGCCATCTCCAGAATTTACTCATACATTTTGTATCCAACTTCGGCTTACTTTAGATAAGATTTTAAAAGAATTAAAAATTATTACAAGTTTCTGCAGTATCTAGCGAAATTTGCGACACTTTTTTACTTCTCGATTTTAGAAGTACGAATTTAAATAATTTTTAAGTAAATAATCAAAAACAATCGTGCAACAGAATTGCTATCAAATCGAATTAATATTGTAGCAACCTTTAAAAATTGCTTTCAAGGTCCTCCTAACTTTGAAGTAAATTATTAAGGAAAAATTACGTAATATTTGCTTGTTAATATTTCACATAGCCATAAGCAATCAATATGGAAATCAAAAAGGAAAAGTTATAGAGAGTCTGGTTCAGTTTGAAAAGGCTTTTTTATATGTTTTAACTTAAATTTGACCCAACTATGAATTTAAATGAAAAAAAAAAATCAATTTAAATGTATGATTAAATTAAAGTAATTACTACGTAAATTTTTCTAAAGAACTGCCCTGCTTTATTGCATTAGACTGCCGAATTGAAACAAGAAAAATGGGATTGTTACAAAATTACCTCATAGCTAAAATTACGTATTTTTTACTGCAAAATTATCTGCAATAAATCAAAATGAAATTCATAGAAGCCACAAAATCTTGAGGGACAATGTTTTTTTTTATGATGTTGCCAAAGCACAGGGGAAGAAGATGGGGTGGGGAATTGAGGATTATTGGATTGAGGATCTCATGTTTGAGGAATTTTCACCTAGAGATTTTGACTCTTGAATTATTTTTTACTTTAAAATTTTGAATTTGGAGATTTTATGCTTGGGGATTTGATTTAAGAATTTTATTTTTAGAAATTACCCGAAGGCAATCCAATATGGTTGCAATAAAATAGTCTCTACTTAAACTCCAATTCAATCTCACTCTCATCCTAATTGACACCACGTTTAGTAAAAAGTCAACTGAACTTTCTTACATATTATATTTAGACTTACCCTGTATGTATATATATGAACTGCGCAATATGGAGCGACAGACTGACCATAGATTTAGATTTAAGCGGAGCAAGTGCCCTATGCACTGCAGCCATCTTTCGCTTATTGTGCACCGCTCATATTACAGTTCTTCTAACAAACCCACTCTTCCTAGAAAGAAATTTCTTCGAAGTTGGCAGGTTTTAAGAAGTATGAGCCAAAGGCCTGGAATCTACATTGTGCAATGGCCTCATATTGACACAGTACGTGCTGCGATATTTCATCCTCTTCGAAACATAACCTACACACATCAGTGGGTGAAATTCCCATCCGATGCATGTGTTTGTTAAGCTTACAGTGTCCGGTTAGGACTCCTGTAATGATTCTGAGTTGATTTCTAGATAGCCCCAACAGATCCAGGCTCTTCTCTGAGGAAGGTCTCTTGATGAATCTTCTGGCTTGTCTAGATCCTGTCATTGAGTTCCATCTCTGGTCCATTTGGTTCCGGATCCAGGTTTGCATGGTAAACTTCACGGTATTGTAGGAGATACCGCAAAAGGGTTCTGGTCCTATAAGGCGCATTGTTGCTCCTTTTTTGGCCAGTCCCTATCTGATATTATTATCTTGAAGGGCAGACGGAGGTTGTGCTCAACAACCATTCTGTTTGACATCATATCCACTATTGGATTTGCTTCAATTCTTCTAGTTATCGTGCGAAGACTTTCAGAGTCCCATTCACTATAGCCATCTGTTCGGGCTGTGTACACCGTGAGTCCAGCCTCTTTTGCAACCATGTCGCCCAGTGCCGGTAAGTTTAATAAGGTTCCTAGAGCGCCGGTGGATGTTGTACGCATGGCACCAATTACACTTGGACAGGCAAGTCTTTGGAGCTTATTTAGCTTTCTGGTGGTTGTCTTTTGTGTGCATTTATTCCCCCATGCTGCTGCAGCATAGGTGACCATGGGTCTGACTACTGCTTTGTATAGCCAAATCAAGATATTCGGCTTCAGTCCCCACGTTGAGCCAGCCAGTTTTCTGCAGTTCCACAGCATTAGTGTATCTTTCTGGATTGTCTTATCAATGTGTTTATTCTAATTCAGTTTATCATCAAGAGTTATCCCGAGATATTTGACTTCTTTGGACAGTGGTAAAGACCACAGCAGAGGAGATAGTACTCCTCCTTGGGGACAACCTCTGGTGGTATGTACCTCCAGTCTCTCACCAGAGAGCTGCGGCTTTATAATCCTGTTGGAAAGCATTGCCTGAATCCATCTGTTATGTGTTGGATTCAATCCATGTCTGGCCAATGCAGGCATTATTGACTTAATAGAGGTGTTGTCAAACGCGCCTTCAATGTCCAAGAATGAACAGAGAGCTTTTCCTATACCATCTGTCAGGTTTAGTAAAGCTAGTTCGATTGATTTACCTTTTTAATAGGCAAATTGGTTCGGACTTAATGGATGCTCCTTGAGCAGTCCGCTTCTGATGTGCCTTTCCACAATTTTTTCCATTACTTTAAGAACAAACGAAGTCAGGCTTATGGGCCGATATGACCTGGACTGGGATTCAGGTTTGCCTCCTGCTTTCGGAATATATTTCACCCTTACCTTCCTGCATGCTTTGGGAATATATCCCCATGCAAAACTTGCTCTAAAGGTTCGAAATCATAGCTTATTTTGGGTATGATCTTGATGAATCGGATTAACCTAATCTAATAACCAGATTTTGTTGTTAACAAAAAAATCAGATAAGCTTGCTAAGCCAGTCTTAACTATATCTAACTTTATAGGCAGTGTAAAACTGGTGCAATATCTGGGTTGTTTCTATACATACATAACTCAATCCAATCGTTTCTTTCATGTATAATTCTTTTAACAGAATGATTTTTGTGATTGAGTAGCATTTCCTAGTTGGTTTGATCACAGGCTACTAGCAACTTAGGAAAAACTTTGTGAGAAGGATGAGAAAAGATAAAACTACTGATACACGTCTTGTGCGAATACCTACTTTTACATAAATCAAATTGTAATCATCATAAAAACGCTGTAGAACGATCAATATTTCGCCGATCTTCAGAAGGATTGTAACTCAGTTGACTAAACTAAATTGTTACTAGCGTTACTACAACAGCAGATTCAATCAATTAACTTAATCCTCAATTTTCCCTTTTCGCACATCATTTTTGGCAGGGATTATTCTAAAAATGTATTAATTTAATATGAATAAAAATTAAATTAATACAAACTTACATATAACTCAAATAATTAATAAAAATTTCGATCATGATCTATAAGAAAAAAATAAAAAAACAGAAAGTCTGATTCAGTGGTAAGAACAATTATGAAAAAAATTTATCGCACCATTGAAACGACATTAAATAATGTATGCATACATAAAATATGTATCTCAGCAATTAAGTATTATTGTTTTAAAAGCAACATTGCTTAAACATTATATCATGACATTGTAAATATTATGAAATCACCTAGGAGTGACACAGCTGTCAAGAAAACTCACATAAATCCTTCAATCCACCACCCACTTAAAAATTATTCTCCACTTCGTTGTCGTCGTCGTCGTCAACTGTGAATGAAAAAAAAAATTATTAAAACAAAAGTAAAAAGTGATCACATCACGATCACCAACAGATCAGAACCAACCTTATAAATTAATCAACGCTAAAAGAGTTTCGTTAATTGATTTAAAAAAAATAATAAATAAATAAATAAAAAATAAATAAAAAATAAAAATTATATTTTTCACCCAAATGATTAATTTAACCTCGTTTTTCACGTTCACACTTTGTCCTCTTTCATACAATTAACTACTTACTTTGCCTGCCGCCTCTGATTTACAACACGCAGCTAAATGGACAGTTGCTAATTCATTAATACCCCTGGGCCGCAATACGCTAATCTATGCAAATCGTGTCAGTGTTACTCTGGCTATCTTTGGCTATAGTATGTTGGTACTATATAAATATAGAGATAAATAGATTAGATTCTATAGATTGCCAGAAACAGCTCCTCTCGTACGTACAATCAGTGCAGTGATGGAGGTGGAAGTGATTAATGGTCACCACACCTGAGATGGCAATTAGTACCGCAATGTAAACAATTCAATCAAAAATTTATAAAAAAAAAAAAAAACAAATACAAATCGAGGCTCCTCTTAATGGCGTTACGGTAAATTGTTACTCAATTAATGTTAATTAAGTCACAGATCATAGTGGGAAGGATATTTTTTTCGCGGATGGGCGTCGTGACGGATCAGTTGATTCATTTTTCATTCACAATTCACACGTCACATATTGTGTGATGTGGTAATAATATACGCATGTAACCTTGAGTACAACACGTGAGTGAAATGATGTAAATTTTGTTGATAAAATATGCAAGTCGGAGACAAGTGAATAATCTTCATTTTTTTTTCTTCATTCTTTCTATAAGCTTGCATTTGTAGAACAATAGACAAGATTATGTATAACAAATATTGACATATGTATATTTGTTGTTCTATTTTTGTTACTGTATAATTTCGGTCGACCTTGTTGCATCCATATTTCATAGTGCATTTCATGCCGGAGAGCTTTGTTTATCTGAAAATGCTGTTTTCTTTTATCCTGAATATCAAGTCTTCCGTAGTGATCGACACCTTGTTTGAATAAAACAACTGCCCAATTTGATACTGGACGGCGCTATATGCAGTTAGAATAATTTAGAACGTCTATATATTATTCTGAGACTTTTTCATGAGGGTCTATTGATTGTCATTGCATTCATTCCTCTTAAATCGATCTCTGTAGGATTTATAAACAACAACTTGCCTCTACGATTGATAATCTTTCTGTGTTACACATGTTGCCTAGTGTTGCCGGAAAGAAATTTTCAATGGTACCAATCTTTAGATAAAACTATCACATATTTTTAAAACTAAATTTTAATTAAAATCATAAATAATAAAATTTGTGATTTATTCTGAATTTTAAAATTGACAAAAAATAAAAATAAAAGAATCAACGAACAATTACAAAAATGAATAAATGATTTTGTTTTAATTTTTTAAATTAAATTGTCCATCTTTCTGGTAGTTTATTTATTCCAGGGTAGTTTGAGTTTGATGTAAAATATTCCTCCTTATCATGTTTTTAGTCTGATAACATTTTACAGAAGATTGGCAATAAAATTACCTCAGTAGTTCATACCAACCCGTCAAAAACCATATGAGATTTTTTTTATAAAAGATAATTTTGTGCAATCTACTTTTTTCTCCATCAGATTATATTGTAGGCTTCTATTTGCTATTAACATGAAATTTTGTTAAATTTATAGCGGGGGCTCATCATAAAGAGTTTGAATCAAAAATGTCCATATTTTTTTAGACACAAGGTGACCACGGTACTGTCTTTTTGTTTAAGGATTTATGCCGGTAGTTCTATAATTAACATCCTTTCATTTTACACCGCTTTAATTAGGCTCGTCTTCACATAAAAACTCTATCTTTAATCCAGTTTAGACGGGTCAGTAATCTGCCTCTGCTGCACGAAAACTTGTGGGTAATATAATTGTTGGGGGCAGGAATTAAGCATCACCCTACCTACAGATTTCATGCAGCAGAGGCAGCATACTGGCCAATATAAACTCCATATGTTCCGATCACAGAGACATCTAGTACAATCTTACGAAAAATACTTCCATAGAATTATTAACTTTCGTTTACAGCCGTTATTTATTTATTGCTTTTGCATTCAATTCGTTAAAAGAATTGTGTAAATGTTTTTTTTTTTTTTTTTACAAAGGCTGAGACATCCCTTATGAAAAAATAAAAAAGTAAGAGCAATATTGTTCATAGATGGCAGATTACAAAAAAAAAAATTATAAAGGACGAACATAATATAGCTTTTTTTTTAGCAATTATATATTATAATTTTTTGTAAAACTTTTGATTAAAAAAAAATATTCATCGCATAAACGTGGTATAGTAATTAAGTGTTGTAAGAATTTGTAAAAAATGTTCCAGCACTTAAATAATTTGGATACTAATTCTATGACGTTAATTATTTTTTTTTGTAATTAAAAAGTTTTTTTTTTTTTTTTTCAAATTACAAAAATTTTCATCGTTATTGTAAAATTCTAAAAACTTTGGAACAATTCTTCCGGTCATCCCTACTTAAAAGAAAACTTTCTTCCAGCCACTTAACGAAGCCAACTTAAAAAAAAAATTAGCTCTTGTAAATATCCATCAAAATTCAAACATCAAAAGGCGCTATATAGATGAGACCTAAAGGCATGTCATTTACGGTAAAGGACGAAGAATGAGTAACAAAATAAAAAAAAAATAAAAACAAAAACAAGGAAAATTCAATCCATCGCCATCAGTGGTACTATTTCAAAGGGGAGTCAAAAGCAAGCACAATATGCTTTCTGACAAATTTTAACCCCAGCATAAGCGGGTATGAGATTACATGCGGTAAGTAAGGGTGTCTGGTTGTCTAGTTGTATTTGCTGCCTTGTCTGGCACCTGTAGATCCCATTCCGAATCCTGGCTGAAACTGACTGACGGTATAATTGTCGGCTGAGCTCTTTTGAGGGTGCTGCTGAGCTATAATAGCAAAAATGAAAACACTTGTTTGTTAGCGCACTCAACACTTTTTGTTTGACAATAAGGGAAAAAACAGTTTTGGAAGATTTTTTATTCGGACTTGATTTTCCGTTTGAATTGAACGTGGTGAGTCCATCTATTGAGAATTCTGGAAGAAATATGCACATATATCAGTTTAAGAATTATATTGATGATACGATATATTATATTAGATTGCGTGTGGGTTGGTTGCTGTACTATTTGCTTATATTGGTATTATATGGATGAGCTTATTGAACCTTTGGTTAATCTCTGCTCTACCACCCTAAATAAGTTCAACTGAATATACAACTTCAACTTGAGATATGGTACATTGGTTTAAAGCAAAATGGATTGAATCCTTCTAATATTTCCTCTGCCTTACTTTACCAGTTATTATAATTCCTTACGCAACATAGAATAATATACATATTGTTACGAACGCGGCCTTAGTTCATTATTCAAAATGTAATATTTCAAATATAACTCACAAGTTCTTTTTATTCCACTATACTGTTTTATCAAAGTCATAAACGATTATAAATAAACAATAAACTTTAATTATCGCTTGTACTGTGCTTAGAATTAACGACATCCAAATAGTTTACTACGTTCACTTGACTGTCTGAGATAAGACTTACTCTTGGTGGTGACAAGCTCTGTGTTTATAATCTACAAATTGCCCAGAAGATTCTATTCCAGAAATATCGATCTCCGAACTTAAAGTTGTTTACTGTCTGAACCAATAGATGTCACTTTTCCTAAAGCTGTATATGTCCAAATCAATAGATGTCGCCCGCTCTTATTGCACGTATTAATATATATACCCTTTAAACCTATTTCGTACGTCTGCCTACAATTTGTTCTATGTATGCTTAAAAGTTGTTTGCAATTCAATAAAGCATTCTATTTTCCTAGATTTTCTCTAAAAAATCTGTAGGTAAGAAAGCATTGCATTGCTATATCAAAATCAGGCAGTTTCGTCTTTTTTTATTTGAACGGTATCATAGTAGTTCCTTCTCTACCCTTCTCACAGAATGGTGAATTCTTTATTAACATTAAATACTTATCATCATCATCATTATTATTATTCATCGTAGGTAGATTAACAAATTTCGCATTTATTGTACTTTTCACAGTCATTCCACATCATGCAGCAAGTTCTTATAGCTCTATTTGCAACAAGCCCTATCAAAGCTTCACGGTTTTCCAAGATCGCGTGAAGAAGAAAAAAAATAAAAGATCTATAATCCACTATTCTCATCGATATGTCTATTTTTCAGTATTAATAAGAAAATTTGTATTACTCCTGTCAGCAATAATTATAAAGTTCCAATTCTGAAGTTCTTCCAGGCTACCCTATCAGGATAATAGTCCAACATTATTCCAAACCGAGATTCTGTCTGCAGATCATATCGAGATGAATGGAGAGGCAGCTTTTTTCATCTCATTAGGTCCATAGAGATTCCATTTAAGCTGGTATTCTTACAACCGAGTTCCTTTGGGAGCAAACAAAATATGAATCCCACCCGTTTTCTTCCAGTAAAATAAAATTCGTATTTACCATGTCGTCTCGAAACTTAAAACACTTTTTCCTAATTAATTGACGATCAACAAAAGTCAGTCTTTACAACAGTTAACCTCAATTAAATATTTTTAAAAAAGCGCAAGATAAGAAACGGACAGGTATGGTGGTATGCTGAGGACTTAAAAGCAAAATTCGCGTGAACTTTCATTGGAAGCAACAGTTTTACTTTCTAACTATTGCCAGTAGTAAAATGCGCAACAGGAGTACACAGCGAAGTGTGACCGAGGGATATACATACATGTGTATATGTATGTAGAGTATATCAGCAAGACGAGGGAAGTGAAGTATTTTACAAAGCTCTTTAGCTCCAACAAAGGTTGAAAATTTCTTCAATGGGACGCAACGCAGTATGTGTCAATTTGTTGTTGTCTTCTGTATATTTCATCCTCCTTCCTTCACCTATACACTTTACACCTTCACTTAACAACAGCATAAAGCCTTCCTCCTTAGGACGGACACCTGAGATTGTATATAGGAGAAACATCCATTCCTGGAAGCAGCATCCCTTTGGTAAATGCGAGTACATGATAGCTGTCATCAGTATAGGATCAAAAGGACCGAGATGTGGTACTGTGGAGGTAGGGAGATGACTGCAAAAGAAATAAACAACCTGGTGGGGTATTTAGTATAGTGTGGTGGAACAACACTGTTCTCGTTGAAATTTTTAGATCTACTAACGTCAGCAGCCAGCGAACCACCCAACCAGCTGTATAAAGGTTAAAAGATTATGTAACCTGCTGCTCCGCTACTGTTTCGGTTATTTGGAAGATGACACATTTCCAACGACGAGAGATTGTGAGGGTGAAATAATTCCGGATGATGTTATACAACGGTTATATATCGGGCAAAAAGGATTTACTATGATGTGTATAGGAACACCCAGGATACACGATCCAACAACGTTGAAGCAGTTTAGCTTCGTGTACTTGTGGCTTTTAGGGGATGTTCACAATTAAGTGTGAGCAAATTTAGCTGAGAGTGGAACTAAATTTCGTTTGTAAGGCAAATTGAGGTGAAATTAGGGTGAAAATCTGATTATTGATGCACTCTTGTGTGTTCTTCCTTCTCACCTTTTCTCACCGCTCCCATCGCAATACCATTAACTGCAGATAGTGTATTCGATTTTTGTACATTATGGTGAACATTTTATTTCTTTAAGTGAATAAAGAAGGTAAATGTCTCTTGTCATTTTTCAGTTTATTTAAAGGGGTAAAAATAAAACAACTCGTTGAGTTGTCTTCTGTTGTATTTTATTTATGTACTAAATATGGGGTTATGAGTAACACAAACTCATATTGTATGAATACGGAAGTTATCCGAGTAATATTTATGACAACTCTATATTTCGGAAAAGAAGTGCATTTTTTTTAGGTATGAAATATATTTAAAATGAGGTATTCCATTGGTCCTAGGTTCAAATTTCGCTGGAGTTAACCAATGGTTGGGGCATTTAGTTCACAAGAGATTACGCACTGAAACCCATTCGATAATTGTGGCACATACCCACTACATACAATCTAGAAATCATAAGATGACATAAATATTAGCTACGAAGAAGTATATAGGACCCAATATAGAACTTAGTGGTATACCAATTTTCACATGTATAAAATCTGAATTTCAAGTTTTCAAAACTAATACCACAGTTTGCACTCATGAATTAAAAATTCAAAAATTCAGTTTTCAGTTGTTCTTCTTGTTTTCACCCCCCCCCCCCCCCCCGTATCTGTTCCTGCTTATTTATGAAATAAGTTGAATTTCACTACACATGAAAATTTCTGCGACTGTTGAAAATTGACCGAATACAGAACGTAATAATTTGAAGTAATTTCAAGCAAAACACAAACTCCTACATCGAATATTCCACATACCCTAAATAAAATTGTTGATTTCAATGACGTTTCAATACATCCAGTGTATAAAATCATTAAAAATATTTGCATAATGTACTTACCTCGTGTATACTTCTAAAGAAAAGAAACTAATATAATCTTCCTGTTGTATCACAAAAATCCTCTTTGCCCATTTTGAGCTAATTTAAAGAACTCGTTCGCCTAAAAAACACTGAAAAGCGAAACATAAAAAAAAAATCAAATTACAATAATTCAAAATTTCTATATATTTTATAAATTCCACATTTCATTAGATATTACGTACTAGAAATATTGAATTCATTACGATCTTACGATCTTATGTCCCATCAATTCATAAACCACTTTGATCAGAGTTGTTGCACCAGAATGTCCATGCAATCTATGCACGCATGCGCGGTCATATCAAAAATGTCTTCGATCGTAAGATCGACCAAATTATCTCCAATTACGCATGCAATTTACGAAGAATAATTGTGTAACTTTATCATTGCGGCTGTGCACTTGTGATTTGCGGCGATGTCAACTGGTATGTATAAGATCGCGCTGCGTCGTCGCCTCAATTGGATTTTTCACGTTCGTCAATGTTTTCCTATAAATTCGATTGAATTTTTGATTTTTGTTTTTTTTTCATCAGGAAAAATTCCTTGGGTGGAGAAAAACTATAATCTTATAACTGCGTTTGCTGCAACCTAACAACTTTTTTTTTCACTATTCTTTTCAATCCTTTCTACGCATTGCGATTGGCGTTCTCTATATTTTGTAACTGACTGATTTAGATTTCGTTTAACTTCAGTAAAAGAATGTTATGGCGGGCGTTGCAGCCAGCGATTATGAAATGAACATAAATTTATCTGACAAAATTTAAGTGGAACATATTTTCTTAGATCTCTTTAATTTATTGGAAGGGTAAAGGAAAGTATTGAGTGGAATTGATAAAAAGTATACAAGTCTAGGTCATTTGCCATTGCAAAATTGTTTTCTCATAACTATTATTACATGGAGAAAAATGATTGAACATTTTTTGAACATCATAAAATATATAAAAGTTTCCGAAAGTGATGAAATGGATGATTTGAATAGAAACTCTTTTAAAGTTAATAAATCTATACAAAGTGGCTCCGTTAACCATTGGCGTTTTTCATGAGATAATGTAGTTGGTCAAAATAAAGAAAACATTTATGTGATGTGGTTGAGAAGGGAGGAAGGAGTATGAGTGTAAAGTGTGATAATTATTCTCTTATTAAGAAGAATATAGTTTCGAAAAATAAAATGGAAATCTAACTAAAATACTATGTATGAAATCTCCAAAATTATGGCCGAAGGTGTTAGTTTAGTTTTAATATCCTAAAATTAAACCCCTACTAAGTTAGAAGTTTCGCATTAGTCAATCTAACAAAGACACTATCGACCCTGCTCTTCGTTTACTTCATTCTTCCTTATCAAGATAAAAAAAAGAAATAGATTGAATTAAAAAAATAAATAAATAAAATGTAACCGGAACATCAATTTCAATCCCACCTCAAATTAAAAAATTCTTCTCTAATAAATTATAAAATCTTAGTCCTTTTTCTTTTCAAAGAACAGTCACGTTCTGAAGAATTATATTCTTATTACACAACCGACTAAATTAAAACATTATTTTATTAATATTCAAAAAATTCTTTCAAAAAAAGTCACACATTTCACACATCTACAAGACTACCTATAAATTTTTAAAATTACGTCTCGGAATGTTTGAAGGGATTTTTAATAATAAGATTAGGCCCACCCACATTTTTTTTTTTTTTTTTAACAATAAATTTTGGAATTTTCGAAATTCAAAAACCATTGATTATTGTTTTATAACCCATCGGAAACGGTACCGACTCACAAAATTTCATGTCGATCGGTTAAAACTGCCGAAGTTATTAGTAAAAAACAAACAAAAAATAAGTTCTAACCCTAATTTTAGAGTTTGACTTTACCTCAAAAATAAGGGGAAATGTAAATTACAGAATACTACGAAAATTTGCAGTTTGAAATTCTCCTTTAAAAAATGTCCTTATGGCCCACTGTAGCTCCTAGTAGCATTCGACTGCGACGAGAATCACAGTGGAACTAACTGAAAGTGCTGTCAACTATGATTATGATTCGAATTTCGCTAGAAGCGACTAAAACATAACTAATTATCTCAAAGTCGAATTTAAGAAAATAAAGCTAATCGGAAAAATGGCAACAATATCTGAAAATTTAAATGTGTACATTTTGAATCATTTCAAAAAATAACTGCGGGTGTAAAAAAAAATGTATAAAAATTTAATTTGGATCTTAGTAACTGTAAAAAATATTCCGACTATTCCCTAAAATTTAGGGGAAAAAACCTACATTTTAGGGTATATTCCATAAAATGTAGGGAATATTCCCTACATTTTCATTAATATATAGAGAATAGTCCCTACGTTTTAGGGAATATTCCCTAATCTTATCGAAAAATACCTAAGCTTTATGGCAACAATTTGTGCAAAGTTTTTACTGTGTAGATTTTTAAAAAGTTTTTATACAAATTTCCAGGCAATGTGCAGATGTGTGTGTTACGGGTGTGCTAAATGTCACCAGATTTAATTACCTAGTCACTAAATTAGCAACACTGTTAACTGAAATTTGACTTAAACAAAACCTTGATGCTGGTGGTTGATGCGTTGAATCGTAACCTTGATGCTGGTGGTTGATGCGTTGAATCGTAAATTCCATATTTAATAGAAAAGCGCAAGGCATGTGATATTTATGATTCGTTGCATTGATGATTTACTATTTTACTGCGCATGCTCAATCAAATTTTGTTTTTTATTTATTTTGGTATCAATTCGACTTAAAACTTTATACAAACCTATTCTATACAATTTAGGCTATATATTTTTTTTTAATTAAAGGTAGAAACGTTTGGCATGAATTTCCTGACGATCATGAAAATCTATTAACGCCTTCACTCCTTTTTACATCACCCTCACCTCTAAAATTTCTAAATACAACAAAAGTGAAAAAGCAAGGAAGACTATTCAAAATTTATTGATGAGACCTTTAAATGCCTACAACTAGGAAGAAATGCAACCGTTTTTTGCATAAATAGGAAAAGTTTCACTGCAGAGGTATCCACCTCCTTTACGAAATTGTATAAGTTGGACAAAGAAAAGATATAGTCCGCCAATTTAAACGTCACGCAATCACGTTAGCTAGGTAGATATAGGCACTATCACTAACTATAGTGAATCCTGAATCTTGGCATAGTCACTTCTTTTAAGGAAAGAGGAGCTGAACCCGTGTGAGAATATATACTATATACCTTCCATCAACATGCATATACTATACATATACTATATATATACATATGACAGTTTAGTTGGTAACTGGTAAGGGAATCATTAATTTGTGGAAGCCCTGTTAAATGACATCTTCATGTTGTAAAGGGTTGTTGTGACATGCAATGCCATCCCCTTTTGGTCGTATTTTTATGCATTACTTCGATAGACTCCAAAGACCTCTGATTGAAATCATCGCAACAGAGGGGTGGAAGTGTATGGAGGGTAAAGTATAACGTAGGCGCAAAGTGGAGGACAGGAATATGCTTTTATTGTCAATTAGCATGTCTGATGTGTTTTTGTGACTTGCCACATTTTAAGCGTTCCATAATCATACTTATACATATAATAATAATGCATGTCTTCGGTGTGTATGTAAAAGATTCCAAAACAAATGTATACCTTTTGGAATTTGCCAAGACTCATCCTTATTTGATTTTACCCACAGGAGCTATACACACCTTGGAGTTTAATTCAATTTCACGGGATCCTAACATATCTCGGCCTGTCAATGATCTCTTCAACAAATAAGCCTCCAAGGCACCTTTTCTTTCAATTTTTGTTTTGTTTAAACAATTTGGGTATTATCCGAAATTCACTGCTATTTACACATTATGTATATGTATGTATATTACGTGCATACCAAAATAATGTATGTATGTTTGTACATACATTCGTATATGTCTCAATTTCCTGTACCGACTACAACTTGTTGGCGTCTTTTGAAAGCAATCGAACCAATAAGCCCCGCACTCTTCCCGGATTTCGTCGTGTCGGTGAGATATTTGTCGAATGGATTTGCTTGGCATTGGTTTATACAAAATCGGGGCAATTTAACATTTTTGGGATGATTGGGGAACGACCCCCTTTCTTATACTATATGCAAGCGATAATTTATTTGAAAACAGGAGTATAACCCCAGATTAAATTCATGGGTTCAAAGTTCGAAATAAGAGGAGAAAAATAAAGGAAATCGGCTTACTTTGTTTTTTTTTTTATGTTTTACATATTGAAGTACATATGTAAAGGGATTTTTTTTTTCCCTGAGGGGATTTTGTGTCAGTAACTTAAGAATATCTTCCTGTATCTCTTTTAACGAGGTTAAGTTATAATTAAAGCTACTGTTAAGGAATTCAAGCGTAGAGTATAAGGAAATTCAATCTTTTATTATAGAAGTTTTGGAAGATTATTCCTATATTCAGGATATAAAATTATCGAACTAATTTCGATAAGAACTTATATGTCCTAGAACCTAACTCCTGAACTATTTTAAATCAAATGAAACATAAATTCAAAAGTTCGACGTTAACTGGTAAAAAAAAAGGATTTTCTCTTTACGGGATCTAGCAAAATGATAATCCTTCTTATCTATCCCAATACATTCATCCTTTCCTATTTACCTACATTGGTCATTAATAGTCTTCGACAGCTCTGTTCTTCTTAGGATACATTAACTTGAAAAAAATTTATTGCCTCAATAAAACTCCTTTTGCTTTAAGAAATGTTCCCAATCCCTGGCGACTTACAAAAGTCCCTACTCTTTTATACTCAAATGGTGTACGTATGAGTAGTATCCAAGCGAAGGCCTTCAGGTTAATTAGACCAGCAAAGATGCGAGCCCGTTAGAGAAACGATATTGATTCAACTTTTTCTTTGATATTATCTCTAGGCTCTTCTTAACAGGAATGAATTGTCATGTAAGAAATAAAGAAATATGAAAGAAGGAGAAAGAGGAAGGGAAAGAAGAAGACAGACAAAGAGAGAGAGAGAGAATAGAGGTGGATCAACGATAGAAAATGAGAGAAATGAGAGATAGAAACGTTCAACCTATTCCCAAGAAAGGAGAGGCTAGCGATTCCTTAAATTACCGACCAATTGCAATCACTTCGCTTCTTTCTAAGTGTTTTGAATCTATCATTAACTCCAAATTAATGAAGTATCTAGAAACCAATCAACTCATCAACGAACGGATGGGACGCTCATCCGGAGATTTGCTGATTTTTCTTACGGAACGTTGGAATCATAGTTTTCACAATTTTGGTGTGTCTAAAATCGATACCATAGATATATCAAAGGTCTTTGATCGAGTATGGCATCCAGCCCTTTTAAAGCCAAACTTTAAGTACTTGGTGGTCTCTCTCCTCCTCTTCTTGGATAAATTTACGCCTGTATTCCTGGTTAAACTATTGAGGTCTTTGTTATCTCGTGAGTTTTTATCACAAGGGGCGAATACAGCAAAAAATCTACATTCTCATAGAGATCAGCCAGTCAATGTTGGTATTTTAGTATCGGAAGGCCCTTAGAGAATTGGTTGGTCTAATTAAATCAAATTGACCTAAATCCAACCGATGTTAAGAGTTTAATTAACTTGGCGATTATGACGAGAAGAAGAACCAACTCGTGGTAATAAATTGAGAGTCCTCTAAAGCACGCACTATACTTCGTCATGTATGATCTCTATATAAATTTTGATCCTGTAAGAAAGAATTTTGAATATTAGTTCCTTGTGGTTGGCACACATTTGTATCTAGAGCAGGTGTTTTAATAACAAAAAAGAAGTTAGACGAATTGGTCTAAAATCGATCATTAATTTCCCTTTAACACTATCTAATCCTGTCAGGCGTGTAGTATGATGCAACTTCTGAAAACCACCACAAATCATATTGTGAAATTGCATTCAGTTGAATTGGCTGGACATTCACGTTACTTAGGCTTCACTCAGTGTTCATTAAGCGATCCACATCTTAAAAAAAAAAACACAAAACAAAAAACCACAATGAGTAGCTTGAAATTAATATTAATATAATTGTTAAAGATAAGCTCATACTCAGAGACCGACTAGATAGCAACTGTTACAGCTAAGCTAAAAAAAAACACCCTCACACCTAAACACTTAGTTACTAATAAAAGAAAAAAAAAACAAAAACAATAATTTTATTGATAAGCTCATACTGACAATATGTGAGAGGGCAGTCCCATTTCCAATTTGAATCAATTACCACAACTCGTCATTTCTTGTCAGTACGACAACTAAACACGAGTATAACATCCGGCAATGGTGAAACCTTTGATGTTTTCCGGTCCTTTAATCAAAGCGCACTTTCTAAAATTCAGCAAAACAAGAATCGGAACTCAAGTATGGGCATCCTTTCCGGGAATATTTCCTGTTGTCCCATTATGTGCCCCAAATCGTATAGGTAACGTCTTCGGATTTGAAAAATAATGCACGGTGACAACAATTTCGAAGAGGACAAGGATATACAAATAAAATTTCACAATGCAGGAAGTTCGTCCTGTTTCATTGTGGTGGAATAGATATGCATAAACACATACATACATATGGGGATGCGGATAGAATTTAAATAAATGTCAGTAAGTACGCCGGTTACCTCGGGTCTTTCATTATTGAGATTCTGATGTACATGCTTACTCTAGGATTATTTTCAAGGATGATGTTGTTGAAATTTTGTAACTCTCTCACTATAGTCGGCAAATAATTCCAAGAAATGCATTATCCTTTAAAACGAAGGATAGAGGAAGGTCTCATGACTTTCAAATTTTTGCGCAACCTTCAAGTTCAGTTTTGTATAAAGTCAAGATCTGAAATACGAAAAAAAAATAAAAATTAAAGAGATAACTCTGAGGCAGGTGTCCTCTTCCAAAAAGGACTTGTCGATGGTACTGGATGTGTCGAATTTCTCTGTTAACTCTAGATCCGATTTCAAAAAGCTTGGAGAACGTTAAACACACACAAAAATAGAACTTGGAAAATATTTTGCTGTAAAAGTCATTCCAAGGGTGATAAGAATAGGCTTTTATTTCAGGATATAATGGAAGAGTTTCAAACTAATTAATGGCTATTATAACAAATGTAAAAAGTAATAGGCACGTGTTTACAGACACACAGACAAACTCAATGCCATTTATATAATAAACAAACAGACACACTTTCGCAGAAATAGAGAATCATCAATGTTTAATAAAAACATAGAAAACAGGAATTTCCTTGAGCATGAAATCAAAGCTCAGGGAAGTTCCCGTCCAGTATAATAGGTATATGCTGCACTGATGGAGTTCTGAAATTTACACACTTCGCGGTTTGAAGAGCACACTCCATGATGTATCTTATATCCATCGAAATGGCACTATTATGACAGATATTTTGTTCAGGAAGAGTTTTACTGACTGACGGTTTTCTCAGCCGAATTCACATCTTCTCGAGTGCAAATCATTTGAAATCTGATATGAACGCCAGTCAAGCAACTCAAGCGAATGCATTACTTTAAGAAAATTATTGTTTTCATTGTCACTCTACATAACTATTGCTGACGTCGGTGCATATATCGTTGCGGATTCGCTTCAGCTGCTCCTTTTCAAAACAAGTCTATGATTTTGTTTTGTTATTAAAATAAAGTTAACGTTGCATATAGTATGTAGGTATGTATGTATGACCTTTGTTGATTATTATGGATGGGTTTTAAATTAATAATCTCCATGTAACGATTATTTTCGAGACGAAGATTGAGGATGTACCATTAGACCATGTTCAACATATATACGTAAAATGAACTACACGAAGTTTTTATATGCCTTGTAAACTAGCAGTTTAATACTCCTCTGAAAGTGTAACATCTACAAGTTTCAATCATTAACTCGTAAACATCAACTTCGTCAAATTTCTCGGAAGGCATTACCGTAGTAGACACGATTTAATGATGAGTTCATCATGAGTCCTTAAATGAAGGTAATGGGGCATTTGTTCTAGAGTTGGAACTAAACTCATTATATATCTTTCTTTAACATAATGAGCTTCTCCATGATCACTCGATGAGCAGTTCGATGAGTTGTTACATTATTTTCTTGTTCTCTTGTTGCTCACTGATACATTCGTTAGTCAAATCATGATAAAATAATGGAACATGACATTGGTATATATCATGAGTCGGTCATTATAATATCGCACAATCAATTTATTGTACATCTGTATATTCTGAATTGCACACCTTTTTCTTTTTGATGACTAGTCATGACTTAGTAGATAGAAGGGGGATTTTTCATAGTTTCAAACGATCTTCTCAGGGAACCTTTCGGAATAGGAGATCAAGATGAACTAAAAGGAAAACCGTTTTGACAGAAGATGTATCAATTGAAAAGTCCTGAAGTGCACTAAGGTCTATCGTATATACAAAAGAATATGTTCTAAAAAGAGCACCTATTGCTATTCTTTGTTTCACAAGGGATTAGAGGAGCTAAGTGATAGCTATACATTTCACAGCACTTTACACAACTTTCTGTAAATGAATCCGATTTTCATCTGCTCGTCATTATTAATCAATAAATCAACACACCATTGGTTCATAATAAGACATACAGTGTAATTTCATGGAAATGCAAATGAATTTTGTACGAAAACGCTCATGGAATGCTCATCGAAAGGCTGATCGGAACTTATCAGAAAATTTCACCCGCAATCAAAGTAGAGAAATTTACACTTAAATGCACAATCTCCACATGAAACAGTCTTGTTTACATAAAATTCTCCCTCCGAGCGGGAAAGAGGATTTTCGAAATCAATGCACATTTTCTACTAGGATGGTAGAAAAATCAAAATGAGCTCATCAATGACCTCCAAATGAGCACTCAGATTAACATTATGATGTAATTTGTTCGCGTTAGAATAAGATAGGTAGTACCTACACATGAAATAAATGCATCTCTCACTTTTTTCCGAAATATATACCTTACTTCTCTTTTGTGCATATGACAATATTAGATGAGCACGTTGATGAGTATATAATAAGTGCTACGATGAGCATATTAATGAGCATATTAATGAGGATTACGTTGAGTTTATAAACGAATGTATCAATAAGTAGAGTTCATAAAAAGCACATCAATGAGTGTTAGGATGAGTTCATACATAAATGATCATACCAATGAGTATCATGATGAGTTCATAAATGAGAATCTCGATCAGTTTACTACTGATTTTAATACAGATTTCATATATTTTTCCGAATTCAAAATCCCAGATTTCAAATCAATCCACCTATTTTCCAATTTATGTTTTCTAAAATGAATATAACAATGTGGAGGAAACTACATGATTGTGCAGGATCCTGTAAAAGGTTTGTCTCAGCCCAGTGGTAGTAGTCATATCATCTTATAGCTATTGCTATGGAAAGATATAAAAACCATTATCAGCAAAAAGAGAGGTCGACTAAGAAACCCTGTAAGGACCTTGAGCTGCAAGGATTTGGGCATAAAGTCTTGTTCAGCATTATAAGCGACAGTTTTCTCCTGGAAGAACGAAAAATAAACTTAAAATCAACAAATTAGAAAAGTAAATTCAAATTTTTCTAGTAAAAATGTCATCATGGTGTCAGTTCAAGGAAAAAACATTTATTTATAGGTGTTTCTGTATAGACATAGTGAACAGTTTTATGATATTTAATGATATCTTCGATGAGAAGATTTACTGAATTCTAAAAGAAAAAAAAAACAATAAAAAGGTGACAGTGACACAGAAATGATATCCCCTTTTTCTTCTTATTTCAATTTAAACCATGATTTTCTGGACACCCTGTGTACTAGATAAAAACAGAACCTTAAATAAATTCGCGATATTTTTTTAATTAATTTATTTATTAAAATTCAAACTTTTTCATCATATATATATTTTTTTTTGCAGAATGCCGATCTGACGAACACCAATGTCGTGATGGTACCTGTATTCCAACATTTAAACTTTGCGATAGACAAAGAGATTGTCGGGACGGTGATGATGAAGAAAACTGCCGTAAGTATATATACAGAAAATTATATACACAAAAACAAAAATACTCCTTCAAAATTTTGACAATATTTAAAATGTTGTTTAAAAATAATTTAAAGAAAAAAAACTGGAAAATTATCCATTGCATACATTCGATACATTATTTAAGAAAATATTACTCTTCCGAATATGGGTAGATAAGTAACTATGTATCATATAGTTGGGTATACTATACATATATATTTAACATAAAATAAAAATACACTTCTCACAATACATACTTACCTACATAACATATATATGTAAAAAATATCATTTTGCATATTATTAAGTATTTTGTGCTAAAATATTGTGACTAACACGAAATAAAAATTTCTTGTTTTTTTTTTCATTTATTTTACAATGGAAATGCACCTTCGTATCTAACTCTGTTGTATATCATGGATGGAATCATATACATAATTATTGCTCTGCTCTGTATATATCACAAAATATATATATATATAACATCATGTTTTGCACGCACGTCTATATATATACACACATACACACATAAATTTAAAAAAATATATATATATACACCTGGGAATTAAAAACAAACAAAAATTCAAATTAAAAATTATGCAACTAAAATTAGCTGCTGAATGCAGCGGCGATAAGTATCAATGTAAAGATGGATCGAAATGTATTAGTGATGATCTTGTATGCGATGGTGCCGATGATTGTCCATCTGGTGATGATGAAGAGAACTGCGAATCAGGTAATTTAATGTTTTTTTTTTAATTCGCGGTTTTTGTTTTTTTTTTAATTATTATTTAATTTTGTGTGAAAATAATTTGTTTGTTTATGTTTTGTTTTTTTTCTCATAAATGTTTGAAGTGTTTGTTTATGTTTATACTGAATTGTCGTGAATTTTCAAAATATGAAAAATTATCCATTTTTTCTCTCTCCAACTATGCTGCGCGCGCCATCTATGTTTATGGATTTTTGGTAAAAAAATCAAACATTGTTTTTTTTTTTTATTTTTTTTTTTTCAAAATCAAAGTCATTCCAAAATTTCGTTACTTCTGTCCAGAAGGCAAATTTACATGTCGTGATTTATCATGTATATCGATAGTTGGACGTTGTGATGGAAAAGTCGATTGTCCTCATGATCGATCGGATGAGGAAGGATGTCGTATGTTGACAAAAATTCTAAATTTATATTTTATATTTTTTTAATTAACAATATACTTATACTATAAAATATAGACTAATTTTTATATTTGTATGGTGAATGTGTGCGTGATTTGTTCAACTAATTTACTAACATACATATGTACAATTATTTGCTTGCTGCCCTGGAATTTAGCTTGTCTCTATAATAAATGGCAGTGTGATGATGGGACGTGTATTCCAATCGAACTTAAATGCAATGGAAATATTGATTGTCCTGAAGATGTGTCTGATGAAAGGAATTGTAATGGTAGGTGATGGTCAGTGGTTTTTTTTTTTTGTTATGTGTGTGTGTCTTGTTTTTATTTGAAATTTAGTCATGAAGATACTTTTGTAAAGGTAAGTTTTATGTTCATTATTTCATTAGCATTATTAATTATTTCTAGGAGATAGTTTTGTTTCATATTAATTTGAAAATTCTACAATAATATATGGTTGCACGCTATTGAATACTTGTGTAAATATTATACGCATGTTGAAGGCTTTTTTGGAATGGTACTAACTTTTATATAAACATCTAAACAGCTCTATATTTGTCGAAGATTTCTAAGATATTCATATAAGTAAAATCATAAACTAATTAATATGTATGTTTATCATCAATATTTTTGAATAAATGATTAGGAAGTAATGATTAGGTGTACCCTTTGCTTCAAGTCTTCTGTCATTTTTTTATTAGTTTCTTTACTATATATATCTTGATTAGGTTCTCTATGAAAAGACCACTCTAATTTCAAGACCTTAACCAAAAATCACAAAATCTCCTATTTGAGAGTTGCCGGTAGTGGGATATCTTTATACACTCCTTTTCAAAGCTATAAGCGAATTTTAAATTTTCCGTTTTCTCGAGAAGAATATCATCTATAATTTTTGCTAATTTCTGGAAATTTCATCTACACAGCTCAAATAATATTTAGACTAGACAACTTATCTAGTGCATTAGAGCAGTCTGGAGTGTCACTCCATTTACTGAAAACAATTTATCATAAGTTGTATTCGTTCTTGAGAAAACGGAAAATTTCAAATTCGTTTATAGCCTTCAAATAGAAGCAATAGAAATCAAGCCCTCTATCTCCTGCCTATAAGCTTTAAAATTTCCCATAAATCTAAAAGAGTCAAAGATATATGTATCTACGTGGAAATTTTTTAAGCACGGTTACAGTGGCACACTGATGGTAAACCTTGAAACTTGAAGAGATTTTTTTTCAATGCAAATAGATCTGAGTTTAGGATACATAAATACAAGATGTCCTACTTCGTATACTCGTAGACCTTTTCTGTATTATTGATGAAAATAACTGACCATCTTAGGGAAAGATAGTTTTCCAACTGAGTATTTTTAACAAAAGTTAATTTACACATTTTTTAACAAAATTAAGTGTAATTTTACACTTATTTTTGTAAAAAAAAAAATGTTTATAAATACATGGCAATTGGGTGAGTTTACGTGGTAGGCGATTGTAAATTAATTGAAATTAATTTATAATGAATTTTTATCTAAAAGGACAGATAAGGCCTTATTATTTCTTGGAGCAGACCACAAAACCCAATCTTTTACATATATCCTTGCAAACGTTTTATAATTTGTTAGTGTCTCCTAGTGTTTTTACTAGACAAAGCTTTGTTGAATAGCATTCTAGAAATCCGGGGAAAATTTTTAATTTGGTGTACTATGGGAATGGGCTTCCTTGTAATGTCCGTGCATGAAACAAAAAAACAAAATGAATTTTCGACCACTAATTTCTGAGTTTCTATACCGGACTCTGAATAGCTCTTATCTAGAGCTTTGGGGCATTAAGTGTTTGAAGTTTAGTCTAAGAAAAAGCTGTCCACATGAGATGTATTTATAGTAGCTATTCTATTCCATACAGATCTGTACGTCTCTTCATAGCCATGACTTTGGTAAGCGATCCAAATATCAGCGTTGCCATTGTATCCTAGCAAACCGAGCGGATAGGTCCTCGCACACATCTGTTCAACTGAAAACAGAGTCGAATAGTGGGTAGGCTGACACAATGAGAAATTTGAAATAAATTGCATTACGTTTGAAAGTGACTTTATCTCTATCGCTTCTATTACATTTCTCAATTCTCATTAGCAAT
Organism: Dioctria rufipes; assembly: GCA_963924295.1. Lineage (NCBI taxonomy): Eukaryota > Metazoa > Arthropoda > Insecta > Diptera > Asilidae > Dioctria > Dioctria rufipes. The sequence goes on from OZ002742.1 coordinate 200,830,611, forward strand.
CTTTATTAACTTTATTTAGTAAAGCCCCTACGAAAAATTTCATATTAGGAATGTACTACGAATATCATTTTGAATCTTTTCCTAGAATCTCGATTTCAATTTCATTTCACTTTCCCTTTTACTGAAGCTTTAAAACGAAAAAATTATGTATTTTTTACTACCGTCATCGCACCATTTCTATTTTTGCTATAGAATTTAATTGCACCAGTCTCATCCGTTGCACATGTCCATCTGTTATGCATCTACAATGGTTGTTTTTTTTTTCTCCCAAATTGTTTCAACAGAACGAAGACCAGAAAATTTTCTTAGCAGTAAAATGACATGAGCTTCCAACACCTGTAACAACTAAAAATCTCCTCCTAACCCCCGCCCCCCCACAATTGTAAATATTTTAAATTTACCCCTGTATCCAAAAATTATGCATCCAAACATGGGAAAATAATAATTTCACTCAACATTTTCGTAATTTGTGAAATATCGAGAAGCAATTTCGATGGTCATAAATATTGCAACCGCTAATAAACCATTTCGGGATGGAGGGCATTGGGTGATGCATGAACTTCCCTCTCCACCTCAGTTTCAAATAGCTACAGCCATCTCTACAACGGACGAACAACGGTCAAAATCTGTTTTCTTTCTTAGCTTCGCAGACGTGTTTCCAGTTGGTAGGGGTGGGAGAGACTAACGAAACAATAGAATGCCAAGGTAGTAAGGTAACCATTGCTTCCGTGAATGAACCCAATTTTAATAACTTATTTACTACCACCACCCACACGGTGTATTTCAATGGTATATGTTTTGTGTGAGGTGAGTATTAAGAAAGGAGTTGCGGGAATGGAAAAAGGATAATAAAATCTCCATATGCATGCAGAGTGAAATTTAAGTTGAATGAAAATCTGGATTGAAAATTTTCTGATCATTATACACCTCACATTTGGTTTTGATAATTTGTAATTAGAAAGGTCAAGCGTCTGGCAAGGATAAATTCTGTCTGAAGGAGTAAATATTTGTATATAGATAATTATGTAGGTAATGACACCTGGAAGAGATTATTTTTGTCTGGTTTTTAGCCAAAAAGAAAATTTGACGTAGTGGAAACAGAATGATTTACATATATAATTTTCATGTTCGCCCGTATTCGACTATGTGATTATTCGTGCTTACTCGGACTCATTCGTGTTTGGAAATTTTCATTCACCTCCTTAGGATTCGATTGTATTTAAATTTGTTAATTTGCTCATATTCATGTGTCCGTCCGTACTTGTATCATTTCTGTTAATATTGGTATGCCGCTTAAAATCGTTTATCATGCTCTTTATCTCAGCTTATATGCGTATTTTTTACTGTTAGTTCATGTTCGTCCATGTTCGTCTGTTCCCTTATTGATGATTTTTCCATATATTCGCCTATATGTTTTACTTTTCATATGTGATTTATTTTCATTCATATTCGTGTTCCATATGTGCACGAAAAATGCCAATGTCGGTCGATGTCCGTTCGTACCGTTTTGTGCCCTGCCTATTAAGTGTTCATAAACCTAAAATGAACAAGTAAAAAAGCTACAATTGGTCTAAGACCAATTCTTATGATATCCTAGAGACCTAGATGAATGCCCGTATTAAATTTCGTATGGTCACCGATCTATTCAAGTATTGATTTTGAAGTTGTTTTTCGCATATATTTCTAGAACAGTCTGTCGCACAGAAAAAATGGTAATAACCAATTTTATAGGATTTCGTATTCTGCAAAGTTTTTAGTACAATAAAAATGCCTTGGGCTGATCGTTTTCAAAGTATATGTAAAAAACCGAAATTTTTATATGGCAACACCAAAAAGGAGTTGCCCGATTTAGTCCATTTTTGACATTTTATTTGCTAATGTAGTAAAAACATCATGTACGAAATTTCAGCTCTCTACGTCGATGCTTTCTCAGGCAGTGTCCAAATATATAGCGAAAAACGAAATTTTTATATGGCAACCCCACGAAGGAGTTGCCCGATTTGTCTCATTTTCGAACTTAATTTTACTTTTTTTTTTAAAGTTCGTGTACAAAATTTCAGCTCTTTAAGTATACGCGTTCTCGAGTTATCGTGCGCACAGACGAACGGACGGACGGACATGAAAAAATCGAAATAACTTTTAATATTATGAATGGGTGTCCAATGCATTTTGCTCTACCGTCATTATTTCGAGGTGTTACAAACGGAATGACAAACTTAGTATACCCCTATGATTTCATCTATGTAGGGTATAAAAAGAAGCGACAGGCGAGCAAAAAAAGTCTCTGTTTAATCAGAAAGCCACTGAAGACAAAATACATTTCATTTCACTCAGTATTTCTTCGTGCATACGCATATATACATACACTCGAACTTACACAAAGTGTTGTTTTCATATAGTACATTTATGTATATGTAGCATATTCTGTAATGAATACATAAGTAGTTCGCTGTAGTTCGTCCAAGTAGAAAACTCGTAGAAAAACGCAATATAAAATTCTGTAAAAAGTCATATTGAATATTTTACCGATTATGACAGACAGATTAGTATAGTAACGGTTTCGTAACTTTGTGTGCAACTTGGAATACCTACTATTTTTCTTTTGTAAAAGTTAATTAGTTATTTGTAAAATATTGAAACATTATTACCGTTAAAACTATTCGTCATTTTCAATTTCTCAACAGTTAGCATTACATAAATGATTGATAATAATGTTACTATCATGACACATAGTTACAGTTCCTTTTCAAATTGAAAAAAAAAAAGTATTCCAATTCTATGCAAATGTCAATTTTCGATAACATTATAATGCGTCAGTATGTATGCAAGTAAATAATAATCATAGAATAAAACAAATCATGGTATTATTACTATAATCCCGTAACATTATTGAATTGCTATTTTATAATATATTGTGACAGTTTCGTAACAACTAAGCATTTCTATGTCCTTTTCTCAGAAGTTCAGATTCAATATGACAATTAAACGATACAAAGATTGCGACACATTTTCTTGTATGTTTCAACTCAATGCGTCTCAATGTTACTAAATTATGCCTAATAGTTGGGAATAAATGTCTGAAATATTGAAATATTTTCCCATACTTGTATCCTTCCTTGTTCATATATTTTTCTTCGTGTTCATTCGTGGTAGCTACTTGGGTTAACTGATATACATTTGAATTCCGACCGATTCTGAGTTTCGTTAGCCTATAGTAGTTAGTATCATCTTTACCAAAACCCAAAAACTATTGTACACGTCTAATAACCTCTATATGGTGTGCCGTATGTCATTCTTAGACAAACAAAAAATTGTATGGGGGGGGGGGGTCGTAACGGTTTCCGAGATAACGGGACTTTAAGATATTTGGGTATGTTTTTATAAATCACCCTGTAACTTCTGAACGTTACACCCTATGATGATGATTTAAACTTTGGTAGATAGATAATGAACAATGGTCTATAAACTTTTTTTTCCTCACCCTTTCCGTTTTGAAGTTATGACTCAACAAAGTGTTAAAATTTCGGAATTTTTACTCGTTTTTTTTTTTATTTAACTACTATTTTTATCAAAAAACACGACATCAATATCAATTTTTCATATTAGATTTAAGAAGCCCAAAACCTTAGCTTTAAAATGACCTACCACACTCTGTACCGAAAATGTAGCCCTTTTTGCGTTTTTTGCACTTTTTCTTGCCTACTTTCTGGCACTTATTGAACTTTGTCAGCCATTTTCACTGTATATGCTTAAGAAAAAGTGCAAAAAACGCAAAAACGGCTACATTTGATTGTCAAATGCTATGCTATATTTCATTTTTCCATTTGGTATTCTCTACCTAACATTTTATATATATATTATTATACGTATATTAATATTAAATTTTACATTTATTTTTCTTCATCTGAAATTTACACAAAACAGAACCAGATGATTGTACATTCGATGAGTTTCAATGTGACAATGGTCAGTGTCTACCACTGCACTTATTTTGTGACCAAAATTATGATTGTTCCGATTATTCCGATGAGAAAAATTGTCGTAAGTACACAAAAATAATCACACAATTAAAAAACCTTCCTTTGGGGATGTTCTTTACGTATGTATGTATTTATATGTATACATGTATGCTCTGTTCTGTCCCGTTTTAAAAATTGCTACCAAATGGGATCTACCTATATGTATTTCGTTACGTTACGATGAACAAGATTTATTTTTATCGTTCATCACATAAAAACGTCTTCTCCTGTTTTTAAATTTAGCAAATTATAATTTTTCCTGTTTTTTAAATTTTATTTAAAAAAAATTAATTTCAACATTTATTGTGCTTCCTCATGTATATGTTGACAGTAAAATCTGTGTTCCCTGACATTATTTTGTTTTTTATTTCATTTTATCTAAGGAAATCCTCGCAATTATTTTGTTTATTTTGCTATCTTGGCTCGTAAAACTATCATTTTCTTTTTCTAAAGTGATTAATTATTATTTGTCTACGAGATATTACATCAGATTTATATTGTGATGTATTTTTTTTTTTATATATATGTACAAATTTATGTTCATCCCACGTACTTTTATACCTACCTTTCGCGAAATGTGTGTGTTGTTTTTTTTCTTGTTAGGTGTATCCTAAACTTTTTATTATTTTGAGCTGTGTAGATGATGAATTATGTTTTAACAATTTTTGGGGAATATTTGATTTTTTATTATTAATTTTGCTTTTTTTTTATAATACCTATGTACATATTATTTTTACAACGTATATGCAACAATTTAACAAGAGCTTATAAAATTGACATGTTAACATTTCAACTAACTTTCAAACCTGAACACAAAATTTTAAATTCTTAACTAAATAAACCCATTTCAAAAGTTATATTTCTTTGAGTGAGTGAGTTGATGATAATTAAAATGGCAAAAAATATATATTAAATATAAAATGTATAGGCAAAGCCTGTAATTATTTGAAATATTTTAAGTCTCAATAAAAAAATTGGTTATGTTAGATTAGGTAAGAGGGGTGCCGCTCGGAAACAGGCCTGCATTACTTAGACCTCCAGTGGGTCCATTGTGTCTCATTGACCTCATAAGATAACCTTTAAACCGCTCTATATCCATCCACTTCCCTTAGGAATCTCAGGATACATCAGAAATCTTTACTTTGCAGCTCCCTTAGACTTGTAAAGAAGTAGCTAGCTACCAAATAGCATACCTGTTTTATTCATCAGAGCGTGATACTCGCAAAGTCCGTATTGGACGGATTCGATTTCCTCAGAGTCCTTGCAGCTCCTTCAGAAATCGTTCGCCGCTATTTCTAGCTTTTCAGCATGGTGCCGTATGGTCCAGTAACCCGTAATAACCTATACTTAATTCCTGGTATTTGCTCTACTGCCATAAAAGAGTTCTCCTGTCCTCTTCCTGTCATATGCAGGCCACAATTGCCTCATAATGTAGCAGATTTCCCTGCTGAACCACCGGAGACCTGGCTTTTGTTAGGCGCATTTTAAAGCTCCGATTGGGATCCTCACATAAGCTACCGCTGCGGAGCTATCCAATTCAGAGCCTTTTTTGGCGTACTCATTAGCCATCTCGTTGCCTGGAATATCCTTGTGGTCAGGTACCAAACATAGGGTTACCTTGTGCCATGTAGTCAATTCCTCTAGGCTTGTCTTACATAACTGCACCAATTTTGATTTCACCAGCACAGCATCCAGCGCATTGATAGCTGCCTGGCTGTCAGTGTATATGCAGATATATCGTGCAAACTTTCTGCACATAAATACCCATATTTCCGCCTAGTAAATCGCCTGCAAGCTCTGCCTGTCCGGCAGTCTATAAGACTTGTGCCACTGGCAGTCGTCTCGGGAGTACACTCCAACCCATGTGCCTGCACTCCGTCTTGGATCCATCGTGAAGATAGAAATATATAGAACGTTGCCACCATCTCTTTGCAATCTCAATCGTTCCAGGTGGGCATCATTGCATTGACACCCCCACCAAAAGTTAGGACATGTACTTAAAGTCTGTTTCTACCCTGCAGACTCTGCAGTCTATCTTCTGGAGTATATTGAAATGTCTAAAATGTCTTTCCATCCACCAACCCCCCGCTCTCATCCTGACAGCACTAATCGCCGCTACACCTCTGCAGTAGATGTCTAGCGGCAATAAGTCCCATGACCTCCAGGTTAAAAAAATGAATCAAAAAGGCCAGATAAATTAGAATTTATGAAACAAACTTCAATTTACTGTCAAAATGAGGAAACAGCAATAATAAAAATTTGAAAAATGCATAATCATAAAACATGTCCAACACCTTAAAATTGTATAAATTTTGCAATTTTAAGCACATTTAATATTTTTATTGTACCGCATACAAATAAACTAATAGAAAATATTTTGAAGACATTTTTTCGATTTTAAAATGTGTCTAAAAATATGAGCTCTGAAGTTCAATGGAATAAAGTCCTCAAAAGATGAAATCTAAGGTGATCCAGCATAGACATATACTATTAATCCTTCTTCTTAGTCTTACTATAGTCTCTTCAATTGAATTCGGTTCAAAAAATCAGATTGAAAAACGTCCATCCTATACCTGGAAATACCAGACAAACACCCAGAAAATAATCAATAAATTCAAAATATCCATAAAACCTTTTTCTTTAGTAAGACAAGAATTTATTTAATACACGGTGGTAATACTAAAAAAAAAAAAATAATAATTAGTACTAGAAACAAGTCTGGATATTAAATTAACTTTACATTTAATTACTTTGTGCCCTAGTATTTATCGAAAAGGTACCATCTTTCTCCTTCGATACTACTTTGAGATCGTCCAGTGACTTAGCGGTTACCCCTTATAGTAGAGATGCCGATTTTTGTATAATCGATTATAATCGAATAGATGAAAATCGATTGTATACTAGCGACAACACAGTTCACTGCTTTAGAACTAGTGAAGAGCACGCAAGGATAAAAGTGGAGAAGTTTCATTTCAATGCTGTAGGATGGTAAAGTCGCGATTGAAATCCTTATTCACGTAAAATTATATCTGCAGTAAAAAAAAAATTTCGCAAACATCCAGTTTAGAGGCAGTTCTAAAAGTGACCATAAGATAAAAAACAATGCTAGGTTAAAATGGATTAAAATAATTACAAAAAAAAAAATAGAATAATCGATCTTCCATCTGAAGAGACATAAATACACACAGAAAAGTCCCTAATGCGATTATACAGTTTTACTGATTCGCTACATCCATCAATTTAGCTGAGGAATTTCAAAAACTAAGGTTACTGTTTCTTGTTACTTGTTTATCTTTAAACTTCTAACTTTTACTTTATTGTAAATTTTTTTCTCTCCAACTTTATAACAAATTGGACTCTAAATTTAACATAATAAGATGAGAAAAGATCGACAAGCTTTAGTTCGACCTCTTCTATCTGATGACCACACAGCTTTCGATCTTTAGCACTGGTCATTCGAGATCCTAGATCTTAGATCTGTTCAAATCATACTTCGAATGCTCTGGAAAACTTCTTTACTCCTCTTTTGTACTATACATATTTATCAGATTTCGAGTCGAATGTGTTCTATCGCTTATGGAAGATATGAAATTTTATGTTAAACTATTTTTATAATAAACATGGTATTAACATGGCTAAGCCTTCTAAACGGCATGAGCTTTCATTCAAGTGACTTCTTTCTACAACTGACTTTTCAATCTCAATACTATGAATTTTAACTGTTCTTCTACAAGAGACAAGAAGTGTTAATAATCTTTTTTTCTAATCAAAAAAATTGAGACAAATTAAAAAATTTCAACAAAAATTTTCAAAATTATAAACTCAAAAACTGTCACCCACCCAAGGAATTAACTTTTCACTAACAAAATAAAATTAATTTTTTTTTTTATCTAAATTCAAAATTTTTTTTGTATAAAATTTTTATTTAAAATATATCTCTAATTATAGTTTTAAATCAAATATTCAATATAAAAATTTAATTTTTGTTTTTCTTGGTTTTGGTTTTACATTTTGGACTCAAATAAATTGGATTCTACTTGCATGGGTTTTTTTATCGAAATGAAATCAAAATTCGACCTGATGATTGGTAAAAAAAAACAAAAACACAAACAAAAAATAAAAAACAACGTAACAACATATACAACACCCACAAAAAAAACTATTTTTGTTTTGGCTTTACACGTACATACCTACACTAAAAAAACAAAAACAAAATCAAATCCCTCTCAACAAATTTTTTGTACATACTCACATATTAAAAATGTTACGCATGCATGCACGCTCAAATTGTACGCGCACAACATACAAACAAACAAAACATTTGTATGAATATAAACCAAAAAAAAAAAAAAAAATCAGCATGTCCCGGTGATCAATTTGCATGCGCAAGTGGTGTATGCATATCCAGCCATCTTCGGTGCGATGGGCTGCATCATTGCAACGATTACTCTGATGAGATCGGATGTGATAAAACGACGACATCTACGACGATCACGCCGAGAAGTATGCAAAATTTTAAATTTTTCCCTTTTTTATTATTATTATAATTACTATTTATTTTTATTTTGCATTTGTGCTTTATTATTTTTGTTTTATATTAATAATAATTTTATTTTACTCAAAATCATTATTAAAAAAAAAAAAAACAATAATTTTCATATCATAATTATCATGCCCTCGTATACTATATATATATACAAATAGCTGGAAAGAATAGCTCTTGCACGCCTGACGAATTTACATGTATTAGTCGTGACTGCATTCCAAGGATAGCTGTTTGCGACGGTAGAACTGACTGTCCAAATCGCGAAGATGAATCGTCTGCGTTCTGTAAATGTTCAGCTTATGAGGTGAGTTCAACGACATGCAGACAATTGTTTTGTAGACGTACATGTAGAGAAGTAGATGATAAAATATATTAGTTGAACGATGTTGAAGTGAAAGTGTATTCATTTTGGTTAGATGAACTAAAACAAATGCGTTGACTAACGTATTGGCTATTGGTTATGATTGTCCTACTACTAAGCACTGTCAGGTATTTTCACTACACCCTTTTCATCTTGATTGTACTTTGGTATTTCTAAAAATCCGAAAGCATAAGCCCTGCACTTCTGTGAACTGTGTTCTTTTGTCCATTTGAACTGAACATTTCAAATGAACCTACTATTCAGGATTGCTTCCAGATGTTTACCCCTATTAGAGAATTCAAATGTTTTACTGCTTAGAACCGCTTAGATTTTGATGCAAGGAGTTTGAAGTTTTAAACCTAAGGAGAATATATTTTCACGATTCGTGCACTTAGTTTCCTTAGCACATCTGTCCACTTGATTAATCAAGATGATATCGTGGTAGGTCCTTCCTCTAATTTTCCACAAGAATGCTAACTTCGAAAATTTATATCCTGCATCTGCTGAAGACCTGCATTAATTCTGAACACACATTTAAGATTATTATCACAAGTGACCAATAGTATCACCGAATAGAGACAAAAATGGTTTCCATTTTTTTTTCTCCTCACGCTGAAAATTAAAGCTGTATATTCTAGGTGGAGGTATCAAACAGGTTCCACTTCCAGTCAATGTTTTTCTGTCTGGAATACTTTCTTTGATCACAGTATCACCCTATAAATGCTGGTGTGCCCCAGGGTTCTGCTATCTCTACATCTCTCTTCTTAATTTTCATTAGTGATCTGCTTTCCCTTACTTCCAATCCTATCCATATTTTTGTTGAGATAGTACCCTTGATTTAGTGTACTCCTTTGACGCACTTGTGGACCTCAGAAGGAATATCACATCTGTCAATCGAGATTGAATAACGACCTTGATAATATCCTCGCTTGGAGCAAACCGAATCTTGTCAAATTCAATGCATCTAAGTCCCTAAGCAAAGCAGGTCACACAGCCCGGGCTTTATTATATATTGTCCAAAAGAGAGCCTTAAAACTCATTGGCGATTTGGCAATAACTTGTCATATCGTCTCAATCGAGCACTGCTGCAATATTGGATAACTTTTGTCATTGTTCTGATAAATTATCTCGTCTGATCCCTAGCAGAATGATTCCTGCACGCAATACTCGCGCTACAAACCACAAACATTATTTTACCCTTCAAATTACAGTCTACCATCTTCTGTCTTTCGTCAGACATACAATCCACTAAAGTTTAAGAGTGACATACATCAGCACCTCCTTTGTCTTCCAAAGCAAAGCCAAACTTTTTTAAAAAAAGCAGTAAACGAAAGAGCGAAGCTCGCCCTTATTTTTCTAAAGCATAAAATATTCGACCTCCTCGAAAATAGACGTCTTGAAGTGATTTTATTCAATAATCTTCTCATCTTACCAAAAAATAAACGGGCTAAAATCAGTTGCGTTTGTAAATTAGATTTTCAATATTTTGCTATATGGCTATAGACATTGTTACGAGTGTGGCCTTAATTCGTTATTCAAAACACGATATTTCAAATATAACTCACAGGATTTTTTTTATTCCACTATACTGTTTACTTTTATCAAATTCACAAACAATCACAAATCAATTCTACTTTAAATATCGCTAATACTGTATTTATTGCAATCCAATACTGTTGTCTGTTTACTACACTCACTTACTGTCTGAGAGAAGACTCATTCCTGGCGGTGACAAGCGTTATATTTATACTCTAGAAATTAACCAGATCCTTCCCGAAGATTCTATTTCAGAAACATCGATTCTCTGAACCTAAAGTTGCTTACTGCTCGAAACAATAGATGTCGCTTTTCCTAAGGTTGTTCATATCTGAATCAGTAGATGTCGCTCGTCCTTTCTTATTGCACGAAACAACAACAGTAACTAAAAAAAAAACCAAATGAATACATTTAAAACTTCCTAAAGATAACAAAAAAAAAAGCATGTGTCTATCAGTAAATTTCTGAAATATTACCAAAAACAGTTTAAATGTTTGCGTGGCGGTGGATGTATCCCAAAACGTTACAGATGCGATGGTAACTTCCAGTGCTACGATAGAAGCGACGAGGATCATTGTCGTAAGTATGAATTTAGCTTCTTCTTCAGTTTTACATTTTTTTACAATATTTTATTTCATCATTTTACACAAGAATACACAATTTTTATAATTTTATATAAATTTTATTGCATGATCACTGAATTTTGTAACTATAGAAGACCATAGTAAAAATGCTTTTGCATTGTGAGTGCATGAATTCTAGCCCCGTGATATGATCTACTTATATAATTTGCATTATTTGTAGAACATTATAAACAAATGCATGAATTTTTGTGTAATTAAATTTACGCCGAATTGATAAAAATATATTTAGTAGCTATTACTAAAATTAAATTGCGAACAAATGAGTGTGAGCCTTTTCTAAAAGTGTGTGCGCGTGTGTTTGATGAAATTCATATATTCCATCGCCAATAAATTTGCACCACCCCTTTATAAAATGGACATATTTAGGTTGTAGCTGTAATCGAAGATTATAATTGAATTGGGTTGTTTTTTTTTTTACTGAATTGGAATAATTGTGTTTTGTGGGATTATATTATTAGATTTTGAAGAAAAATCTCTTTGAATGATTTTGATTGCAGCCACTTATTATTATTATTTTTTTCTTGCAATGATTCGCACATGATTTTTTTTTTCTGGTTTTTTTTTTATTTTTTGCTCATTTTTGAGGATTTTTGATAATTTCTATTCTTCAATTATTTTTCGCATAGTACCTACATAATTTGTATTTTTTTTTTTATTCATCAAATTTTTATAGATCATCGTGACAGTCTAAATAGTACAGATTTACCGCACGGAGATTGCCTTGATAGCCAGTATCGTTGCGCGGACGGAATTTGTATATCAAGTTATAAACGTTGTAATGGCATCAATGATTGTGCTGATAATTCCGATGAACAGAATTGTCCGCCATCTACAAATTATGATTACGATGATGGTATCTGTCCTTTTTTCTTTTCTTTTCCTTTCTTTTTCAATCTTTCCCTTAACCTTATTAGTCTAACTTTTTAATGAGAATTGAGAATTTGAGGAAAATTCATAAGATTCTTTTCATTGGTATTATATAGATTGGCCGTAGAAGAACTAATATTAAAGAAATATTTGAAAACTTTTATATATGTATATATACCGGCTGTATTGAAAATAATATTAGGTAAATTTCCAATCAACAAATTTCTGTTTTAGATATCCCAATTAGAACAATTCGATTTTTTCCCAATAGGTTATGTTTACAAGATTTCCAAAGTACTGAAATACGTAACTTTTAAAATGTCATTAATTTAGTTTTAAAAGAGAACCATACTAAAATGCCAGTAAGCAAATTCTTCTCATCGAAATCCGATGAATTTTACCTTTTCTTAATGCCTTGTTTTCTAGGATATAAGAAACAATTTAATTTCGTCATAGAGGATTTTTGAACAATAAATAAAAAACCATATTTGGATTCTCGGAAAAATGATTGTACCATTTTCAAAAAAAAAAGAAAAATACTCAATCAAAAACAGGAAAATTTATTACACGGTTGTTTAACTATGAAGACGTTTTAAGGTGTAGAAGTTGAAAGCTAAATAAATCGGCTTCGATATATCATGTCCTCTTTCAAAGAATCATTTTGTCTGTTTCAAAATGCATTTATTTAAAAAAATCTCATACTTAAAATCTTTTATATCTACTTATCCTGAGACAGCGAGCTCTTGATGCTTTTGATTCTTTATTTTGCAGAGGAATTTCACAAAATTGATATGAATATTTCTTTAGAATGTTGCTAACTTAGGATTACTAAAACTCAGTGCTTTAGAACAAGTTAGGTACATATAAATGATAAAAGGATTTTTGTTCTCTTCTGGTGACTTCTGTACATGAGATTTTGTAACCTAATTATATTCACAATCAGCCAACTCAACATCATCCGAAAGTACGCTAAATAACTAATTACTGAAACTAAAATGTCATAATTACTTACCTATCCAATCCAAACAACCATATAACTCTAATTTTGCCATAAATATAAAAAAAACAAGGCCCAACTTGACAGCCTTGTGGTACCTAATTCTTTTGTTAATCATTAGTTATTTTTTTAAAGTTTTCAAATATTTCTATAAAATTAAAAAAAAAAACTGTAAATAGCCAGAAAATTCAAAATTTTGTAACTAACCCTTGTATTCTAAGTAGATTTTTTTTAATCTATTTTAACGATGTAAATCTAAAAATTTCATAGACTCATTTGTTGACCTGGATACTGCTAATAATTGTGCCCCCAATGAGTTTCAATGTGATGGTTCAACATGCATTACTGTAGATTTAAAATGTAATGGCTATCCAGATTGCTTAGACGAAACGGATGAGTTTGATTGTCCAATTCTGGCAGGTAAAAACAAATATGCGCCTACGTAAAATTCCATTAACTGTATTAAAACAAATTTCAAATTAAAATCGAATCGAGATTCGATAATGCACCCTCCAACCACCAACCCTCCACTAAATATAATCAACATAAATAGTTTCCTCATCTTTTGTTATTATTATTATTATTTTTTATATATATTACATATAATCTTATTTTACTAATTTTACCAGTAGCAATGGTAGGTAGGTAGTTAGTTTGTAAAAATACAAACAACTTGGTAATCTTATATATTATGTACTTAGAACAGTCATTATTAATTCGAAATGTGTCTAACAATTTTTACAGTTCGGCAATGTATGTGTACATATGTATATGTAATGTATGTATGTATTTTGTAGATTCTAGATCGTAAAGTGAGTAGCATTGAATTATTGTAACTAATATTAACCTGCTTAATCCAAATGTTCCATATGATTTTATTATTTCGAACAATTCAAAATTATAATGAAATACGAAAAAAAAAATCGAAATAAGAGCACAATTGACAGATATACATGATTAGACATATGAAAAGGATTGAAACTGTCGATCTATAGTACACTTTTTTTTTTATGATAAATATGGGAACGATGACTGTAATACTTTCGAAATTTGCGTGGTATCAATACCACAATGAATACCAGTCAAATAAAAAAGAAAAAGGTATGAAAACTTACATTGAAGGAAAAACCATTGCTTTTCGTATCCAAAATCTTTTTTAAATAGAATTATCATATCCGAAGGAAAAAAAAAATTCGGATAAGATAGAATGAAATGTTTGAACCAGCACTGAATACACTACGCACATTCATTTAATAGTTTCAACACTTTGCTTAGTGACAACTTATGAATTTTTAAGATTTCTCCGTTTTTGGAAAAGTTCAATTGTGCTGTGCTATTCGAAAATTTTTGTTAAAAACAAACGCCTGTTTGTTTATATTCTGGTTGGTGTTCGAAAAGATTACACTTTTTAATTATATTTTTCTGGACACTGTAGATATATCCAAAATGTTTTCTTACAACCACTCAAATAGACTGCAACGCAACTATACATGTGATCCCTACGAATTAAAAACTGACCTGATTAAGGAATTTGTTTTTACCCTCTTTATCATAGTACAAGTACACTGATCTATCAGTTGCAAATACATAAAATTTAATTTCTAAAACTTTTCGAAGGACAGTATACAAAAACCCGGAAGTCTCTCGAAAAATCGTGGAACAAAAATCCTGGTAAACTGAGATCCTAGAATAAAAAAAAAACATATTAAAGCGCTACGTTCGGTATGAAATCCCGATTAAAAACCCAAAAGCTATAGCCATGTATGTAGTAGTCATATATACTTTTTAGAAGAAACTCCAATCGAATTTCTCCAGTATTTTAGGAGATTGTATTTTCCAGAATTTTGATTTTTCTGGTAACATATTAGTTCCTAGTTTTATATACTATCTTAGTTTCGAGTCCTAATAGCACCCACCAATGGTTTTACCGTGCATTCTTAACTACAGCATCTATTTCGTTCCCATGTCCTACGCACGATTTATGGAAGTCGAAAAGTAGAGGAAATCATCATTCAGTCAATTACTCTTAAGATTTGATGGGCGAGAGTGATTTACCTATTCTTGAATCCTACTAACCTTGTTAGTGTACAGATTATAAAACAGCAGATAGAGGGTAATATACGTAGGTGGAAGGTGAATTTGAATTTCAGATTTTAAACGTAAATAAGTAGATTTTTTTTTTCTAATTTATGAGCTCGCAATTTTGGATATGCTCCCTATTGCTGTTTTGTACTTTCTTTCTTTTCACCTAAAACCCAGCTCGGAGATAGTGGGCTCACTCCACACAATACTTAGTTAGATCATTTCTAGATAATATTGACAAAGCAAAGCAAATATGAAATATAAATTCGTTACAAAAGTCTTAATTTTTTTTTTTTTTTTTTTAAACTCACACCTTTCTACTTTAGAAAATTTTAGGCTAGACTCTAGCAAAAAAAAAGTGTTTTAACGGCAAAATATCCCCCCGGTACTGTTTTACTCACAATTTGTCCATGTCCAAACTTATCCACTTCAATACAAGTAAAATTTCGGTTTTTCGAATTTTTCTTTTTTTTTTAGTAAATTTTTCTTCTGTTGAATATTCGTACTATGAAATTGTCTATACAAAGTCATAGCTTCAGATATCACTTTTCCAATAAAATGGAATTATTGACCTGAAATTTTTAACCTAATTTACAAGGAAAAAGAAACTTGGCGCTTCATAGAAATTTTTTTTACCCAAAAGCGGCCGGCCTACTAATTCTAAATTAAATTACTGTAAGTAATTTTTTGTTATATGAAATTGCATGAAAATATATTACTATTAGCAAAATAAAGAAATATGCCAATGGGGTTGTCTATATTACAAAATCAAAACTTTTTTTTAAATGCTCTATAAAAGCTATAAGGTCAGATTAAATGTTATTGAATTAAAAATGTGTAAAGTCTGCTTGGTATTATCTCACCAATTTTTCATTATCAATGCTCAAGTTTCATCAAAATCAGAATCATTATTGGACGCTTGCGAATATACCTACATATATCTCTCAGTTCACAATCAAAAATCATTCTGCTACTGGTTCCGAATTTTTTCACTATCACACTTTTTCACACTCTTAAAAACTTTTCTAAACTTTTCCAGTTTTCAAAGAAAAAAAAATAGAATAAGTCGTTATTATTATTTCCTTTTTTTTTCACTATTTCCGTCTCCCATTCTTATCACTGAGTTTCTCATTATTTTGTAAATAAATAATTTTCACAGAACCAGAATGCAGTTCAGATGAATTCCAATGTGATAATGCCTTCTGTATACCTGAAAACAATCGCTGTAATGGCATTCTGAATTGTATAGATGGCACGGATGAACAGGACTGTAGAAGTTGTCAGCTTGAAGCATTCCAGTAAGGAAAATTTCCATACACACACACATACACACATACATATATTAAATCATTTATAATTTAAAAAAAAAACAACACCCAAAAAACATTTCAACATTATTCTACTTTTTACACGTATAGTTGTCGTAGTGGTGAATGCCTTCCAGAAAAATATAGGTGCGATGGAAATAACGATTGTAAAGATGGAAGTGATGAATATGAATGTGGTAAGTAATGCAATGAAACACCAGCGATTTTCGTATTTTGGGAATTTAATATTTCCTGCATGTAGTATTAATATTAGTAAGTATTATATTTACATGAGTTGCGAGACTTCCTTTTTATAATGCTTACATAGCTTTCGACAACTTTATAGGGTTCGACAGAGAAGACTGAAATTCATTTTACTAGAAATGTATAGAGATATGAGACTATAAAAATTGTATTTATAATTCGTCAACGAAAACCATATATTTGACTTCGACAGCAAAGTCGTACATATCTGATACACGATGGGACTCAGCCTCCTTTCAATTCATTTCTTTCTTTTTTCCTGAAGATCTGCAATTCATTGCAGTTTAAGGACTTCTAACTTTTACTTTTGAATGTGTTCCTTAAAAGCAATAAGAGACTAATTTTCGATTGTTCCATTTATTTATTCTTCGGATCTTAGCCGAAACGCACACCGAATCGGTGAAAAAATAAGCAATCTATCTTAAATTGACACCTGATTTGTATAAAAGATTTTTTTTATTAGGTTTAATGAAAATTTTGTTTCATTTTTTCATTCTTTACCCATTCGTTTTGGTTCTGATCCAATCAAGTATTCTACATGGATCAGATCGGATTGGAACTCTGACTACTTTTCAGGATCTGTAATATTCATAAGTAGCCACGTATGAATTTTCTTTCTTGAAAATTCAATCCAATCGCAGACACTATTCCGTGTTTCGAGAATTATTTTTTGTTCAATTTTATTTCCCAGAACTATGTATAGTATGTTCTAGAGGATTTTGAAATTTGCGATTTTGTATATTTCAACATAAAAATGCTTATAAAAATCTAAATTGTATTTTCGGGATTCTTTATTGTGAAATTATTTCTCCCGAGTTTTTCAAATCTGCGAATTTTTGCTCAGGAGACTAAATTCTAGCATTCCAAACCTAAACCCCTTACCCCACATTTTCCAATATTTTACGGCATTTTTTTTTTGTTTAAAATTTTTTTAATTTTTTTATTTTGAATTCTTGGATTTAATTGTTTGTGTCCAATTCGTTATAAACTCCTATATTTTCGAAGATTTTCTGAAATTAGTCACGAGACATCATCAAAAATTTAGATTACCAAATTCTGGGGAATACAAAATTAGAATAGACGGAATCCATTTTTAAGACTCGATCTTGTTTTCGGCCATTTTTTTTTTTTTTATCAGTTTACCAAAACTTGTATGGTTGCGGTAAATAATTAGGGTGAGGAAAATGAGACAAAATACCCTATTCAAAGCTGGTCAATTCCGGTCAACAGCAGTAATGTTGGCCTAATTGCAACTAATCAAGCTTTATTTGTGCACATTTTAACGGAAAATGTTTTTACCTCAGTTACTCGACTGCCCTTGCGAATATAGAAATGATTCTCAATTGGGCTTTAACCGAAATTTAAAATAATCTCGGTTTCGGGATATTCAGTTTACTTCTCTGAAATTTTAATTAATTTTATTTAATGAGACTTTCAATTTTATAAAAAAAAATAAATCCCCCAATTTCTTCGACCTTATGAAAATAATAAAAAAAAATTAAGGGATTCCGATATTTCCCGAAATCTTAACTTTCGATATCATCAGCCTACCGATCTTTTGTATTCCAGAATCGGTACGATACCAAAATGTCTTTAATTAAGTGCTTCGTAGTTTATATTAACTCTTAAGTTTTCTGATATTTCCAATAATTGTGTGAGCCTTTCTTCGTCAGTCTTCTCTGCAGTATCCTCCTTCGAACACTAAAACCAAAAAGTATTCTACAAACCTACATATATGAGAGTTACACATAAAATCATCTTCGAAAATATTTTATATTCGATTGTTAATTTTTACACATTTAAAACTTGATAATACCTTGCAGCCTGTAAAGTAAAGAATACTAAAAGCGTTAAATTATGAATTATAATTACAATTTGCAATCCTTGTTACATTCATTAACAAAAAATCAAAAAATCATAACCAA
This sequence comes from Dioctria rufipes, assembly GCA_963924295.1. Lineage (NCBI taxonomy): Eukaryota > Metazoa > Arthropoda > Insecta > Diptera > Asilidae > Dioctria > Dioctria rufipes. Next base: position 200,849,159 of record OZ002742.1, read on the forward strand.
AATAAACCTCATCTTTTCACCAAAGCATGTTTTTTTTTTTTTTTTAGTATAATATTTTTTGTGTCACTAACAATTTTTATAAATATTTAATAAATTTTCGCAAAATTTGCACTTTATGTAAATGTAGTTGTACACATATTTCTGTTATATGTTTTTTTTCTGTTTTCTTTCATAATTGTCTCTTTGTTGTGTGCATTTTTCTGTCGTCGTCGTCTTTGCCAACATTATATCAATTGATTTCAATATAATCGCGCACTTGTACTACAGCACATTGCAGTTCGTATGAATTTGAATGTGGTGATGGTTTGTGTCTAAATAAGGATCGTGTCTGTGATGGTGTGCCAAATTGTAAAGATGGATCTGATGAACAGGGTTGCGATCATGGTAAATAACTTTTATGTTCTAGTTTTTTTTTTTTTGTTTTTGTGTTTTTTTTATTCAAAATTTTGGTAAGCAAAACATTTTTCTCATATATTTAGTACCTACCTGATGTGTAAGGCGGCTTTCACTAAATGTTCAAATCAGATAAACAAATTAATTGCTAAAATTTATGCTTTTTACATAATATTCATGTACTTATATTTTCGGTATTACATATATACAATAGACTTGTACAGTCTTTACATACAGGGTGAGGCAGTTAATTTATAATTGATGTTTTAGTCTTAAATAATTGGCAGTATTAGTTATCAACCACGAACTCAAAATGGCATAGGAAGTGACATCACTCGGTGGCTTAGAAGAAACATACTTAGTTTTTCTAAATCGCTTAGAAAAGGTGATCAATTTTAGGTTAAAATGGAATAATTTAAATTTACCCTATATATATAGTATGAGCCGCTAACTGCACAAATCGATTAACTCCATAAAATAAAAGTCAGGAAACATTAATACATTTTTATACATTTCTTGTGAAAAAAAAAATTGTTTTTTTTTTCAATGGCCATAAATTTAATATTTTGTCATGTAGTCTTTCATGACAACAGTTTTTATGGTCGTTGAATAATAAATATGTTTTTTCAATTTTCAATATTTCCTACCTTTTCTTTTATGGAGTTAATCAATTTGTGCAGTGAGCGGCTCATATATATTTCAATGAATAAGTAATTGATATACCTACCCTAGGAAAAAAACCTAAACTTACTACTTTAATCAACAAATTTTAACCGATAGATGTACCAATAATGATTAAAAGTATTGATTTACACGAAACCGAAAATAGTTAAATAGGAATATATGAAAACTCACTTTCAGGTCAAATAGTGTGGACATAGATGCGCACATACCTGAAATCAATAAATATGTGCTCCAAAGCAGGAAAACCGATCATTCTACGATTGCTCTTTATCAGTTCATTAGACCTTCACCTTTTAACTTGAGAGCACTAGTTTTTAGCTCCGAAAATTTGAACTCTCCGTTTTATCTCAATATGATCACAAATGGAAACTTTATTTTTAGTTTGTAAATTTTTATAAATGGTAGTCTTCTGTTTAGTTCTAAATTTTTATCTTTTATTCTCTCATCTCCCCTCCGAAATTATTTCTAATGGAACTTTCTTAGAACAAACCAGAAATCTGAGCAAAATTCTATGCTGCTTTATTACTTTCTAAAGGAGCACAATTAGTTTTTCTTACTGGATTATATAATTATGAAAGGATTATCATCTGTTTTGTTTTTTTTTTTTTTGCTGCAATATTGAATTTTAATCAGTGATTAGATTGTATAAGGTTTACTTAAAAGTTCAACCCCTTCCATTTTAAGAAAACAATCATATTTAATCATAGGGGTATTTCAAAACTTAATCAATACCTGGAACTTGCAATAATTTAAAAATAAAATATATTTTTTAACAATTTGACTTATCTCACGCTGTATGTATTCTTATAAAAAGAAAACAATTTTTTTTTTTTAATAAAAGAGATGTGGATTCTTACTGTTAATGACATACAAATCTCTAACAGATTTTAGTAACAAAAAAAAAATTTTTTTTTTTCATTCTTACAATTTTATAAAATTTTTAACGCAAACTAAGAAATTGTCTTTATATAACTTTGTATTTCTTAATATGGATAAAAGCGTAACTTCTATTCCCCAATTTTTTTGGTTTAAATTGGAGCAATTTTCTCTCCCAACTAAGACTTCAACTAACTACGCAGTTTATAAGCTTGTTCGTCTTCGTGCTCCATTGAGGACGTGAATTGATTGATCCTTTCTTATATTTGTTGTAATAAATGCTGTCAGCTAATCAGTCATGCTTTTGTAGTCGCTCCACGAAAATCCGCATTATTTATAGTAAAATCCAAAAATTATATATTTAATTTACGTGTTAGTCAATGACTATTCCGATTATCGTGCTGCTTGAATTTTGCTAATATTTAACTTATGGTGATTTATATTGCAATTTTTCTGTGTGCCACTCAGTTAATTAGTACAAATTTTCTCATCTGGTATTTATAATACTCTGTTAATAATTTTCAAAGTGAAATTTATTATGTCGACGACCCGAAGTTTAACTAAGGGCTCCAACAAAAGAGAAAAAACCGCTCCAGACATCGCCAGTATTAACATGATAATTTCAAATAGGATTGACGGCACAATGAATGCATTGCAGTCCCGTGTTGAAAGCATCGAAACTCAACTATCGGCCTTGCAGGAACAGTACACCAGACTTGCTGTACAGTCTGATGATTGAATTCGCAATTCTCTTCATTCAAACAATTTCTAATATATATTAACATCAATACTGTGTGGTATGATGTTATCCAGATGCAGATTCACCCAGACTCCCTTTAACTACCCTCATACAATGCAATTTTGAAAATCCTGGCCATAAGATAGAAAATCTGATTTTTTTTTTCATTATTATTTTTGTTTATAGTTAATTTTATTTCAACTTTATTTTATCCTTTACAATATCATAGTTAAATTTTCTCTGAACATGTAATAAATTCTTCATGATAAAAATGATTTTCTTTCCCTCATTCTCTTCCTTGCTCTTTTTACTTTATGGCATGAATTTCCAAAGAGAGAAGAGTATAAAGACAAATTAAGAGAAGAGATTACTTTTTTTTATCAATATCAGTTTAAGAATACCACATCCAAAATAAATTTAAATTGCAACCAAAATTTTTCGGTTTTTTTTTTTTCGTTTTTATATTATATAACTTAACTTTTTTTTTTAATCTTACTTATATATTTATGTATTTATCAATCTTCTTTTCATATAAAACCTACTACTTACTACATACCTATATATATATACATACATTTGTAACACATGTACGTAAATAATACTTCTATATAAAATCACTCACACACGCCAAAAAAAAAATCAAAACACTAGAAAATAACATTCATGAGCCATGCGGTGAAGATCAATGGCAATGTGGTAATGGCCATTGTATTAACAGCGAGTTCTTATGCGATAATCATACTGACTGTTTCGATGGAACTGATGAAAGCTACGATACCTGCTCAAAATATGGTAAAGCAAAATATTGTTTATGTTTTCTTCTTGTTTTGTTTCACACATTTGTTTATGCAATCACAATAATGATAATAATAATAGTAATTAATAATAATGTTGTTCGTCCTCTAAAATTAGTACTTAACTATGTCGTCCAAAATCATTTTCAGTCATTTTCAAATTCAAATTTTTTACTTACGTGCACCAACATTATTTTTAGTGATCATGCAAAATCGAATTAGTTATCTATTTTATAAGTGTAGTTTTAAATATACAAAAAAATTAAATTAAAAGCAGGTAAGATATTATTAACTATATATTTAAAAAAAAAAATCCATCTTAAGTGTAAATATACATACATTAGAATCTAATTCAATCTCATGAGTCTAAAGGTACTTCTGAAGACCTTCTTCTCTCTATAAATTGACTTTCATTAGAACTAACCAATCTCTTTCAAATTCACTTCATACACAGAGCATGTTGTAACACCAGATATGTGTTCATATGAGGAATTCTTCTGTGATGAATCATGTCATTCGCGAGAAATTGTTTGCAATGGTAAACCTGAATGCATAGATCGCCGAGATGAAGCTCATTGCACTCATTATAATACAACAACACCATCATATCCAACACGATATCCATGTACAGAACTAACATGTCCTGGAGGTACGAAATGTTATCGATATGCTGAAAAATGTGATGGCGTTACTGATTGTGATGATGGTTACGATGAAAGGGATTGTAAGTATTATTTCGATATCATATTTCATTTAAAAAGGATACTTCTGTATTTTTGAATCAATTTTATATTATCTTTATTCTTTTCACACTTAAATTTCTCTATTGTCACACCAAAAAATTGTATTTTTTCTATCTTTCTACTTTAAAATTTCAAAATCAAAAATACTTAACACAACTACCGTATATATATAACATCATATAGGTCCATGCAAGGAAAATGAATTTTCCTGTTACGATCATCAGTTATGCATTAATGTGACACTACGATGTGATGGTTTCTACGACTGTAAAGATTTCTCAGATGAACAATACTGTTTTGGTTAATATCTCTATCACTATGATTCTCTCTCTATATTTTTTTTCCTATAAATTTTTTGTGTTTTCTTTTTCTTTTTGTTATTATTAATTAATTAATTAAGTATACAATGAAGACGTAATATTTAAATTGAATGGTTAAGATGATGAAGGTAATGAATCGCGACAAAATAGAGTTTTTAAGCGTTATGCACGCTTTTTATATTTAGAGTCACATAAAACTAAGAACTAGATCACTTGATCAAGTATTGAAAACTCTCTGTAAGAGGTTGTAGTACCTACAAAATCAAATCGGGAGTATATAGTGCTCGCATTCTCTTTATTTCACAGCTGACGAATCGCTATTGCACTCCATCATTGTTATTGGCTTCAAGCAATTTAATTCTTTAATTTAAAGGATAGTAAGCGGCGAAGAAACTTGATCACTGCATCACTGAATTTCTAAATGTTGCCTAAAATTCGGTAATCTACGGCACCGAAAATCTCTAGATGTTGATTTTGATTTGAATCGGATCATAAATAACAAAATATGTCCTGCAATCTTTAATTTCTAATTTTGACCAAATATTCGTAATCTGTATCATCGAAATCCGTCAATATCGATTATCAACAAAATTCGCTCACCAATTTAAAGTTGCAGCGCATCTAACAATGGCGCTTAATTTTATAATTTAACTAGGCTTGAATTTATGCGGGAAAATTAGCATCAGTCATAGGTGCCCTTTCTTTAAGTATGGCCAACCATATACAATATAATGAGATTTACAAACTTCTTCACTTCTTCTTCTCTAATCAAACACTAGAATCAGATTATGCTTTCTGACGATCTAGATCGCCTTATAACTCATTTTATGAGTGAAATTTATGTATTAATCTGAATATTTAGAGAAATTGGAAATTTTACTTTCATTGACATCTAACGTTAAAATTTTTCGCAATGCTATTTATAATAAATCTACTGAAGCACGTCTTGAATGTCAGAAATTTTATATGCACTTAACTTTTTTAATTTATAAATTGACATACCCTCATCAACTAAAACCTTCAATTGTTCCTATATACACATATGAAAATATAAATAAATTACTAAAAACAAATCGATTCATTTATACTTTTCCTAATTAGACATAAAAACATTTGATATGATTTATTAGATGTTCGTTCTATATATAGTATAGGCGTATGTTTAGATAGTCTTTCTGAGATTTTTGACGCAATTTTCTTGTGTACATACATATAATATATTATAGTAGTTATCTATAGAACAATAATACACTTACACAAAACACGCATAAATCATTGTAAATACCACACATACACACACTTTTAGATTTTGTTTTTGTCCTTTACGTAAATAGCTTAGGACATTTTATTGAACCTTGAAGTATACCGTGTTTTTTTTATAATATTTATACTTAACTTCATTTCTATATAAATTTACAAAAAAAATTCTATAGAATATTTTTCCATTAGATATAAAAAAATGTTTTTTAGTTAATTTATATCCTTTTTTTGTTTTCATTGCGGAATATGAATGCCACCAATTTACTGTTCCATTGTACTAGAATTTTTGCACGAAATTGATGTTTTCATTAATTCCATTTTCATTTATATATTTCTTGTGTCTTTGTAAGTATATTTCTTATACTTATCCATAGAAGTATTAGAAAGTATATTTTTTTTTTTTTCAAACTATTGTAAATACTTATGATATAACGTTATATAGTGTAAATACATGAAAATAATTAATTAATTAGTTATTTAATTGATTGAAAATGTTTAATTTTTTTTTCTGTATAATAATAATTTCGAATAAATATCTATTTGTTTTGTTATACAGGTTGTCGGGATGATCAATTCAAATGTAATGATGGTACATGCGTGGAAAAATATGCTAAATGTAATGGACGTCAAGAATGTCCAGATGAATCTGATGAATTCAATTGTTTACCACCAGCATCACGTTGCCAACCACATCAATGGGCATGTGATAATGGTCAATGTGTTAGTGCATATTCAAGATGCGATGGTAGAGCTGATTGTGGTGATTATTCTGATGAAAGAGATTGTCGTAAGTAATTTTTTATTTGTTGTAGGTACTATTTTTTTTTTATTATATTGAATAGTAATCAGTGATGGATAAAATGAAGAGCAAGCAGATTATTAAGTTTTTTTTTATTATATCAACTTTATTTTGAATTAGGTAATGCAGCAGTTAAGTGAAGGCGTAATTATTTTAATCGAAATGAAATGAAACGGAAATGTAACAGAAATAAAAACACGCAATTATATATAGACAAAATACAGAATCTGTTTCTGTCATTATTGTTTAATTTGATATCCTTAAATCCCGTTTTGTTTTGAAACTGCAAAATTCGGCTACACAACGGTGTATTTTAAAATTCGAAAATGAACCAAAAATCGAATTACCCAATATGTAATTACGTAAAATCCAGATTGTCAGAAAAATTCCGCTTAATTTGTTTCAAATTTGAATATACGAAATAATAATCGAAAAATCTGAATAATCCAAAAATTTAAAATTCAGATTTCTAAAAATCCGGATTCAAATACCAGCCCTAGTAAAGAAGAAGAAAAGATTAATATGATTTCTTATACTAGGTAGTTACTCTAACTTTTTTAATACAACTAAGAGGGAAGAAACTATTATATTAGTTTAAAACCAATTTTGGCGATAGCCTATATGAATTCGTGTAAATATCATCAACGTTCTGTTTTAAAAATATCCACCATAAAGATTTTTTTTTTTCAAACGCGGCTAGTCGCATAGCAAAACTGGTTCGAATATATTTTATAGGTTTTTACATTAAAAACACTTGGGACAAACTGTTTACTCAATAAATTAAAAAAATCTAAAAATCTGATAATTTCTGTATGGCAACCCTACGCGGTGGGGGAGCTGCTAAATTTCGCCAAGTCAATTACAGACCGCGTACAAAATTATTTCAGCTAAACGACTATTCAATCTTCAAATACATGAAAACTGAAACTTTTGTATGGCAACACTAAAAACAGAGTTGTAATATATTCATCATCATCAACTTAATTAATGCTTAATTTTTTCAACATATTGTCATATATAAAATTTTAACTCGCCATTATGTTAAAGAGTTTTCAACATCAGTATTTTAAATTAACAATAAAAACCAAAAAATTTTAATGGCAACACTACTGATTTTATCTACATATGTATATTCTAACCTTTTTTATACGTTCGAAACTATTTTGCGAAAACGGTGAAAATTTGAAATTTTCTTATGGCATCACTAGAAAGGAATTGCTTGATTTTACCTACCTACTAAAAAACATAGCTCCTAATATTGATCCTTGAGGTATACCGAAAGTTATCATTCCTTAACTAAAGTGCTTCTAATATTTATCATGTCCAGTTTCATAATTATGCCCAAGACTGAGTGCTAACGGCTTTACTATGAGTTTTTCTAATAAGCTTCAATCCAATGGTAAAAGCAGTTTATGCAATTGCATCCACTAGCACTTCCTTCCATAGAGAAGAAAATACCCTGAATGTTAAGTAGATATGATAGATCATATTCAACTCGTGAGGTCTCAATTCATCAAATTAGACACGTCACGTTGTATGATGAATTGATCCTCCCGCCCCAATTGAATAATATCGTATATATTCCCTAATTCCTTTCCCTATCTCGTTCCTACCATGCTGTGCTTTGCATCATAGGATATCCCCTGATCTTGGCTTAATAATATATACATAAAAAAAAATCCAGTTACTTTTATTTCCTTAGATTTCTGTTTCATTTCATTTTGATTATATAATACTGGGAGCCTTTAATGTGTTTGCAAACATTTCTTTTTTTTATTTATTTAACACTAAAATCTTTAACTGATTTTCTTATATAATATTTCTGTAGATCCAACAATAGCTCTGCTGAACATTACAATTTATCTACCACTGAATACTATCACTATTTTGCAGGCATATTTTCGTAATATTTGTAAACGTATTTATAAACAATAAAACTAAAAAAAAAAAAATTTAAAACTTTATGTTAAATTAACACCTTAAGCTCCTGAAGTAGATGGTAAGGAATGCGGGCCAAATATGTTTCGCTGTGAAAATGGTCCATGTATTTCGAACGCATTAAGATGCAATGGCCGCAACGATTGTCCCCTCGATATTAGTGATGAACTTGATTGTGGTCCTATTACAAATGAAATAATCAGTAAGTGACTAAAAAAAAACAGAACATGAGTGATACATACATATATCTTCAAGAAATTTTCGCTTTACACTTACATAATTATATAACTTCACGGCTGTGTTAATAAAATTAACAAAAAACTATTTAAAATTCTTGAAAAAAAAAAAAATACGTCCTTAGGACCGTGTAATTACACCTACTTAGGTGACATAATATCATAAAAAGGATGCTTTTTTACATTGTAAAACCACGAATAATACGTCCTGGACGAAATTAGCAAAAATCCACTAACGGGTATGGAAGAGAAGAAATTTGAATTTTCATTAATACCCCTAGTCCGCAATAATCTGTTTTATTTTTTTTTCTTGTATAATTTAAAGTTTTAAACTACACACGATAGTGCGATAACAAATCACAACAATAATAACCCACTGTAAACCAACCATTATAAAATGAGTGTGAAGCACGATTAACAAAAAAATTAATTGACATTTTCTTTAAGTGAAAGCTTTTATTAATCATTTTTTTATTTAATTTTATTAATTTTCATAGGTATTATTAAAATAAATCTTTTTCACATCCACAGCATCAAAACCACCATCAGATCCACAACTGGATCTCAAGACGTATCCAGCAAGTCAAATAATCAAAGAAAGTAAGTAAAAGTAAAAATTTTATTTATTTGGAAAAAATATAAAATCACCAAAAATTCAAATGTCAGTAGTATGTGCAATATCCAATAGGTAATGTAAGTAAAGCTCAAGAATATTGACAAGTTGTAGATCGCACGTCGTACAAAATTGAGTATGGCAGTACCCCGTAAGAACTAAAATATCAAATCATGCATCTACTACTATTACAAAAGGTGCTATTGGTACTTTTGAGATTGTTTTTAAAGAAAACAATTTACAGAGTTGTGAATAGAGCAGCCGCAGAAGATTTGGAAATTTTTTTTGGTTACTATGCAAATATTTTTGTGTAACCAAGACAAGTTTTGGGATATGTGGGGATGCCGATTTATAAAATTTATTCAGATATTTTTTTTGTTCTCTTTTTTAAATAATTGTTGATTATTTTTCAATCTTGAAAGCTTTCCAGAAAGATTTTTTTTTTTTATTAGATAAAAGCCTATTACTGACTCACATCCATTTCCATCAATGATTTCCTTTATTTTTCCTCTCTTGTTATCATTTTCATTATTCTTTATCGAATTTGAGTACACAGAAATAAATATAATTTTTAAGTATAATACGAAATAACTCGTCTTTTTAAAAGAAATATACAAAAAAAAAAACATAAACAATTTATGAAAGAAATCACCAACAAATGCTAACTAAAATAAAAATTTGTTTTTCAATATTTTTCTAATCTGATCTATAAATCACATGAGCCAGGATATATTAGGGAGGGTAAGTTACATTTTATACTGGCAACCAAGTGCATCACAAAATAAAACCTGTATATATATGCAGCTATAACAAAACAGATAAAACAAAAGCACTTTACACATTGTTGCAACAGTTCACAAAAGTTCAATTTTCAAAAATTAGCACACTATTCAAACGAAATTGGTTAAATGCACCACAAATTCGTTTCATTTTCGAAATTTCTTCTTATTTGATACACCATTTTGCTTGAAATTAAGTTTTGTAAGATTTTTTTTTTCATTTTTATTGTAATTGTAATTCTTTATGTTTTTTTTTCTATATAGGCCGAGAAGTTGTATTCCGTTGCCGTGATGAAGGTCCAACTAGAGCAAGAGTTAAATGGTCCAGACCAGGAGGCAGACCATTACCAGTTGGTTTTAATGATGTTAATGGTCGTCTAGAAATTCCAAATATAAGGGTGAGTTAACAAAAAAACATACTCTCAAGTCATAGTAAATAATAATTGTGGCAACATTGTCTGTTCATTATCATCACTTGCTGTACCTTTTAATAGTTCTAATCCTCTGATTAGGGCCTTTATGCGTACGAAATTAGAGGCAATTAATTTTTAGAGAATGTTTAATGTTCCTTATATGTATGATCTCCATATAATTCCAAAAATTACAATCAATCATTGTAATTTTATATATCATTTACATTATGTGCTTCAAAATATCCGAAAAAAAATCATAATAATAACAAGTAACGAACGTACTTATTAAAACACAATATAGCAAGTAAAGCAATAAAAATGTGTGTGTTGCTCTTCAAATTCCCACTATACGATAAGTCAAAACGGCTACCGAATTATTATTGTTTTTGGTACTCTATTACACAATGTGTCTATATTGCGACTCACGTTTATTACTTAGAAGAAAGCCATAAATCATCGCCCTGATGCTACTTATATTTATGTCGCCTAAAAACACAAACTTTCTAACTTTGGTTATTTCTTATCTTTCAGTTGGAAGACGCTGGCGAATATATTTGTGAAGCAGTTGGTTATCCCACATATACACGAGGACAAAGTGTTACTGTTCATCTGACCGTTGAAAAATGTAAGTATTTAGAATTAATCTAAGTTAATTCCATTAGCAATCCCTTAAGCCTTCGAACTATAAATTATTAACTTGAAGTGTTACTTACTAATACATGCAGCATGGGGTATTCAAAAATATGAAAGGCCATCCAAGAAGATCAAATATGGAACAGTTCCACATATTGGTCTAGAATTTTTTGGAATAGGTATCCTAATAAATCCCTTATATTCTAATAACGGCAACCTTATATACAATTTTCTCCCTCTATTATTGCTAACTCTATATATAATTTCTGCTTAAAATGCATCTTTCGGACTTGGTAAATATTTCATCTGAAATAGTTAAAATCTACTAATTTTATGTTATTTTTTTCTCTTCATCTTCCATCATTATTGCCACACAATAGATAATCCTCTACTGGACCGGCCACCACAAGCTTGTGGATATCATGAAGCTACTTGCATGAATGGTGAATGTATTCCGAAAGCAAGTATTTGTGATGGAATCCCTCATTGCTCGGATGGATCGGATGAACATAGCTGCAGTCATGGACGTAAATGTGCTCCGAATCAATTCATGTGCCGAAATTCGAAATGTGTCGACCGAACTTGGCGTTGTGACGGTGAAGATGATTGTGGCGATCGTTCCGATGAAGAAAGTTGCGATCCAAATCCAAGCGAATCACCATGTAGATATGATGAGTATCAATGCCGAAGTGGACATTGCATACCTAAATCATTCCACTGTGATGGTACCAATGATTGCAGAGATGGTTCTGATGAAGTCGGTTGCAGTATGTGACTTTAAAATTTTTTTGTTTCTTTTGTTTTCAAAAATATTTCAAAATAATTTCAGTGGCTCCTGCTGTCATAAGTCCACCTCCACCAAGAGTTGATATTCCAATTGGAGGAATTTTGAATATTACTTGTAGAGCAACGGGAGTACCGACACCAATTGTAGTATGGCGTTTGAATTGGGGACATGTTCCAGATAATTGTGCTTCGACAAGTGATGACGGATTCGGCAATCTAATCTGTAATGATATGCAAACAGTACATAGTGGCGCATATTCTTGCGAAATTATTAATATAAAAGGAGGAATCTTTGTGACTCCAGATACTATTGTAACTGTAATTGACGAACGTGAAGATGTTTGTCCAAGTGGATTTTTCAATGCTTTGGCTGCACGAAGAGATGATTGTATCAATTGCTTCTGCTTTGGAGTATCGAATCAATGCAGGAGTGCCGATTTATTCGTATACAATGTAATTTACCTGGAATCATCTATGTGAGGAATAATTTTTATTAATTGTTTTATTTTTTAGCTTGCACCGCCAATTACATCTCATAAAGTCGTTGGAGTTGAAATTCAACCATATGGCGAAGTAATTGTTAATGAATTCTCTGGACACGAACTTATTTCCTTAAGACATGGAGTCCAGGTAAGATAATTTAAGCGCCGAATAGATTAGAATAACTTGATAATAATAATCTCAACAATTTAATCCTACAGTTCCGGGCTTCTAACCTTCCATATACTCGTGAAGTACCATATCTTGCTCTACCAGAAGACTATTTGGGAAGTCAACTCAAATCATATGGAGGACAACTTAAATATGAAGCACAGTTTATTGGAAGCGGTCGACCGACAAATGTTCCTGATGTTATAATTATTGGCAATGGATATACGCTGTCATATCATGCTCGACAAAACCTTGAGGCAAATATACGCAATGAAATCACTGTTCAGTATTCTCCAGGACAATGGACTAAATCAGATGGACGTCCAGCCACACGAGAAGAACTTATGATGGCTTTAGCTGATCTTCAGCACTTATTGCTTCGTCTACAATATATCGACGCTACAGAACGGGAAGTTGAATTAACCCACATTACTATGGACTCTGCAGGACTCAGTGATGTAGGACTAGGATCAGCTTCTTTGATTGAGCAGTGTACCTGCCCAACAGGTTATGTAGGCTTCTCTTGTGAGAAATGCGCACCAGGTTATGTAAGACAAAGAGGTGGTCCTTGGTTGGGACGCTGTGTACCTGAACCACTTCCAACATGTACCACAGGCACATATGGTGATCCGAACCGTGGTATTCCATGCCGACCATGCCCCTGCCCACTAACAAATCCTGAAAATAACTTTGCTCGTGGCTGTTCACTAGGACCGGATGGTGATGTCGTCTGTCATTGTCAACGAGGTTATACTGGACGTAGATGTGAAGTATGTGAGGAAGGTTATCAAGGCAATCCGATGCAACCCGGTGGAAACTGCCAACCAATACCATCTTCAAGATGTGATCCTCTTGGTACTAATTATACCAATCCTGATGGCAGTTGCAGCTGCAAACCACTCGTGACGGGTATTTATTGTGATATGTGTGCACCAGGAACTTTCCATTTGAATGAATTCTATCCGCTCGGATGTATCGAATGCTTCTGCTCCGGTGTAACCCAAAGTTGTTCCAGCAGTAATTGGTATAGGGATACTGTCCATTCTCATTTCAATGGAAGAACACCGCATGGTTTTGAAGTCATTTCAAATACAGAAACTCCTGTAAAAGGTCTTGTACAAGTTTCAGATACTGGTAGAGAGCTTCAATTTGAGGACAGTTATATAACAGATGTTCTCTATTGGAGTTTACCATCGAAATTCTTAGGTAATCAGTTGGGTGCCTTTGGTGGTATACTCAATTATACTCTGCGTTATAGTCCTATGCCAGGTGGACTTATGTCTAAGAACACCGCCCCAGATGTTGTACTTAAAAGTGTACGTATAATTTAATTTATTGTTAATTTATAACTCTCTAAATATTGAAATTACGTTTAGGCCAATGATATTGTTCTCACATATTTCCGAAGAAGCGAGGTTCCTCCTAGTGTTTACAATACTCACACAATTCCTATGATTGATACTGAATGGCGCCGACAAGACAAAGGAAAATACAACAGAGCATATTTCCTTATGGCATTGGCTGATATTGAAGCAATTTATATCAAAGCCACTTATACCACTACAACAAAAGAAGCAGCTCTTGATCATGTCAGTTTAGATACAGCTACCAGAACAAATATTGGAACAACTCGAGCAGTTGAAGTCGAACAATGTGCCTGTCCAGTAGGTTATACAGGACTGTCTTGTGAAAGATGTGCTCCAGGATTTAAAAGATCACCAGAATCTGGCTTATATCTTGGATTCTGTGAACAATGTGAATGCAATGGACACTCGACTGAATGTGATCCTGAAACTGGTATCTGTTTGGTAATAGAGTTTCTGAAAATATTTTAATTTAGTAAAAAAAAACAAAATCTATTTTCCGTTTTACTTACAGAACTGTCGCGATAATACCGCTGGTGAAATGTGTGATGAATGCTCCCCTGGTTTTGCTGGCAATGCAACTGGTGGTACTCCATATGATTGTCGACCAGGCGGTGGACTTGGACAGCAAATATGCAATTGTGACTATAGGGGTTACGTTAAATGTGAAGGAGGCTATTGTCAATGCAAATCAAATGTTATAGGCTACACTTGTGATCGTTGCCGAGAAGGAACATTCAACTTAGATGAAAACAACCCAGATGGTTGTTCAGAGTGTTTCTGTTCTGGTGTAGCTACAACATGTGCCAAATCCTATTATAAACGTGAACAACTTCCAATTGCATTCTTCGTTGAGAAACCGAGTCTTACAGATTACGAAGGACAGGTTTTAGTTGCAGATGGAAATGCTTTTGATGTTGATTTAGTTACCAATCAAGTGTCTTATAATAAGCCTATTTATACAACCCAATTCTGGAGCCTTCCAAATCGTTTATTAGGCGATCAAGTCAGATCGTATGGTGGAAATTTGTATTTCACTCTTAGAACTGAAGCATATGGCAATTATGTTCCTGATCAGGATATTATAATTCGCGGTAATGGACTCAAATTATATTGGTCAAGGCAATCAGGATTAGAAGATGTTGAGGTTTGTTGAATAAATAAAACAAACAAAATCTTAGCTTTAATAAAATATTTTAAATTCTGTAGAATGTAAGTGTTCGTCTACATGAAACTGAAGGTTGGTTCCGTCAAGATCAAAGCGGAGTTCATCCAGCATCCCGAACTGATATTATGACTGTTCTATCGAATTTGGATCATATTTTAGTTAGAGCGAATCCAAAATCATCGACACAATTTACAAGTTTACGTGATGTTATCCTAGATACAGCTGTTCCAGGAACATATGAAGAAGAAGCATCAGCAAATGAAGTTGAAGCTTGCGTATGTCCAGCTGGATATGATGGTACAAGTTGTGAGGTAAGGAAAAATTATTCTTCTTCAACTACATTATGATAATATTCAATAAAATTCTATCGATCTAGACTTGTGCTAAACTATATTATCGCAATGATTCGAATATTGTTGGTCTTTTTGGCGCTTGTATGCAATGTCCATGTGGAGATGGTGCTGAATCATGTAGCATGCAACCAAATGGTATTGTTGAATGTCATTGTATGAGAGGTTTCAGTGGAGACAGGTGTCAATATAGAGGTATGTGAAATTTATGTAATAAGCATTGAATATAATTTTTAATAAAAAAAAAGAAAACAGGAAATTTATAATTATTAAAAATTATACTAATGAGAACGTTATTTTGGGGAGGTTAGATCTGAATGACACTTTAAATGAAATTTTTCGCCTTCGTGCCCAGAAAAGTTTCTTTTGACTGACTTTACTACCAAATATTTTCTAGATTAAGTTTCACAATAATTTTGAAATTGTCAATTATTAATGGAAATCCATTTTCTAAACATATCATTTGGTCACGTTTATCGTATCTACATATATAAGAAATTAATTATTTTTTATTTTGTTAAATACTTCAAAAAGGAATACTTTGCGTCAGGTGCACTAGTAGCGCGAACACGTATGTGCATTTCTGTTTCATAGTTTTCTTGTGAAATATCTCCCAGTTGTCTTACACAAACATCCTTCAGCGGATATAATTGTATGCTTTTGATTACCTTATACATTTATGATATAACATTCCTTATAATAAAAAATAAAAATAAGTTGACAAAAAAAAGTTGGTTAAAAATATCCCCGAAACAACGTTCTATATATATATATTTTTTTATATATAATTATTCTTGCATCAATCAATATTAAATCAATCATAAAATTCGTCACGATAACTTGACAAAAATATAAAATAAAAATGAAATAAAATAATAAATAAAAAATACTGGCCTTCATCACATATATCATTAAATAAGTATAGCATTAACTGGGGCAAAGCCTGAGACGATGGTTATACCCAATTGTAGCTATCACATTCACTGGAATCGCCTACCAAGCTCATCTGAAACAGTACTCTATCTCTACACAATGGATGCCATAAAAATCGGTGAACTCTACCTAACGAAGCACTCCAATTGCAAATGGAATTCCACGGCTAGAGAAGAAATAGGTTGAGGAACATTTTTAGACAATTTTTTTTTTGTTTGGTAAAATTTTGGGGTCATCTTTTTATTTTTTTTTTTTTATATATATATTTTAATTTTATTTTATTAATTATAGTAGAGAGAAAAGAAATTGGACTTTTTCCGTTTAGTTTAGTTAGTCTGGGTCCATTTTCTCCGTTTTTGTCTAACAGCTGATCAATGTAATATAAATTATTTACAAAAATACATATAAATAGAGAGTAGACATCGACTTATATATGGGATTACACACTATCAATGCAATATTTAACACTTTAAAGTTTTTTTTTTGTTCTTTTATTTTTTGTAAAACTATACTTTTTTACTACCTACTTTTATTTGTTCCAGCTGCATTACGAAGAGTTAGCTTTTGTGTTGTCCATTATTGCAATTTTGGTATATATATATATTTAAAAATTTTTCCTTTTTAACTTAATATTTTCAATGTTTTAGATTTAGTTAAAATTCTTGTTCCGATTAGAATAGATTACAAAAGCTCACGAGAACATATACAATATATACATAGTTTGCACGCTAGAGCGGGCAAGAACTTGCTTTTGTTTATTAGATTTATGTACTTTACACGAAAACTAGGTTTACAGAAATTATGCTATGTTGCTTCTAATTTTTTTCCATATTAAATTGAAATACTGTATTTGATAATATAAGAGTGAATCAAAAAAGCACTAATTGTAATATTAAAAAAAAAAAAAAACATCTGCCTTCTACATTGAAACACTTGCATGCGATGTTGCAATTTTTTCCAAACCATCTCTATAGAAAGCAAGAACCTTTTTCCTCAACCATGTGAGAATAGCATTTCTGGCTTTAGTTAAAGAACTTCAGTAGGTGTCTCTTCTAAATGTTTCTTTAATTTAGGTAAACAATTATCATCACTTTGCCAATTGATTTTCCAGATTTGAATTTTATTTATCCCAATGATTCTCTTAGTAATCACTGCTTAGACTAAATTTTGCTTTCTGGATCTTACTGGTAAGTCGATATCACGTCCTCTCAGACAATTCTAAAGTTGTTGTTTTTTGTTTGTTTTTTTTTGTATCATATTCAAAAAGGAAAGAGCAAGTTTTATTTGTTGCAGTAAATGTTCTGGAAGCAACGCCTTTAATAGCTTTAACAGACATAATGATAAATCAGTGATGATAATCAATTTCAATGCTTTATATCTTTTGATTCATTCAAAAAATGTTGTTTGATACTTCAATTAACATTAAACAATATTGAGCACAGATTGCTAATTTGAACAAAAAAAAAAAAACTGCCAACAATTAATACACAAAAATACCAACATTATGTTGATTTAAATTTTTCAAAATTTTTACACAACTTCAGGACACTTTTAATCATTTTAACATGTATTACAAATTATTTTGATTACTACTTGTATAGAAATGACAAAACTATCAAATTGGGAAGAAGCAGCATAGCAAATTAAATCGAAAATCAAAAACCATAAATAATATAAACTACAACAAAATCAAACTGAAATTATATGTTTAGCTTAGAGAACGTTGGTAAACTTACTATAATATGTGTGTAGAATTTTTTTATAATATGTAGGTAATTAAGTTACCATAGAAAAGTAGCCAGCCACTTTGTAAATTTGAATACACCCGTATTTTGTTCGAAGCAAACACATCATCAAATAATGGGGTTCACACAAAATACAAACACATAATCGTCAATACATACATGACATCATATGACAACATAAAATATATACTCATATATACCTCCTCTATACATTTGCATACATCAAAATAAAAATAAAAATATATTTTTCTAGTCTTAAGCAACGTTACTAACCCTCGAAATTCGCAAGCTTTAAATTTGATAAAAATTTGTGACTAATATGGTTCCGAAAAGTTACTTGGAGTATTCACAACTTTAACATTTTTTTTTCTGTTTTTCTTTTTATCACATTATAGGAGACGATCAACGACCAACGACATCACGTCCACCATTAAGACCGGAAGTGACGATTTCTGTTATAGTTTCAACACCAGTCATAAACATTGTTTCAATTGGTGAATCAATAACATTGGAATGTAGCGCACAAGTGATTGTGTCTCATGTTAGTACACACATGCACATAGAAGCTTTTTGCATATTAATCGAAAATTATTATTTTTTTTTTCATTTTTTTCTAGGTACCAATCAATGTTATTTGGAAAAAACAAGGTGATCGACTTCCACCCACTTCCATCCAAGATAGAGGTCGACTTTATTTGTCCAACGTTCAAGTATATGATTCTGGTACTTATGTTTGTCAAGCACAAAGGGGTGAAGAAATAGTCTCACAACAAGTCACTATTACTGTTACACGTAAGTATTTAAGACCGTTGATTGGTCAATTTTTATCCAATTAAATCACAGTAAATTTTTTAACTGTTGCCTACTCTCTTAATTATTTTCAAGGCTTTTCTGAGGATTTCAAAAAGAAAATTGGTAAAGTTTATTAAGATTGAAATTTTTGAGAGCGCTGTTTATTATTATTATTGTTTTTGCTCTTGTTCTTTAGTTCTATGGTTTTAAAGATACAAGTCATTCTTCTTATCCCCTCCTTTCCAAAATTGTAATGCCTTCTCACAATGAAAATTTTAAGATTATTAGGATGAAGATAGTGAATAAAAATGTACATAAATTGAGATGCTCAAACGAATACCTGTATCATATACCTTACGTAATCATCATAGATTTTATAATTCAGAAGTCTCAAAACAAATAAAAAGAACATATTAAACCCTCTCTCCTTCCCTCGCTGCTCCTTACTTTATTCGAAATCTCTTAATACTTTTTTCTTATCTCGTCTGGATTTGTACCTACTCGGAAGACATATATTCATAATAAACATAATAATAAGCATTTTCATAAAAATTATTGTAAATTTCTCCAGTTTTTTTCATCTTCATCCCATGGGAATATAAGGCCTTTCAAATATTTAAAACCGCCTCCTTGTTTGGCCCTTCACACTTCTCTTATTTACCCCGATAACTACATTAAAGCCTAAAATTTACTTCCTTTAGAGGGGTGCGAAAATTATATTATGATATTTTTAAATATGAACTTCGAATCCTTCGGTGCTCATGATCATCCAATCCGTTCAGGACGGGGCTTAGAGTTATATGAATTTAAAGCCGATAGCAATAATTTTGGCTGGAAAATTGGTGCCGTCATCCAAGACCTCGGATACGCTGAAAAACGTGTAAACGATATAGGTATCAGGGAGCCACGATTTGTGTGTTTTATGTTACACATTTAACCTATAGCAAAAACTATAGTCAGAAGATTTTATTATTTTTATAACTCTGTCCTAATTTGATTTTAATTTTGAGATTCTTGTCTCTCTGGCTTCATTGTTTTATTATGTACTCCACTAAGGTTATTCGTATGATTTTTATTTTGCCGCAAATCTATCGGTCCTACACTGACTGACTAAATATGGAGTGGATTTTCTTTCTCACGACACCCAAATAGTTTTTCAGAGTTGGTTTTTTTTCTTATATTTTTTTCTTTTTTTCTGATCGCCGAATTTTTTTTATATTGATATTATTTCAAAGATTTCAAACCAATTGGTGTCAGTCAGTATAGTTAGTATACAAATATGTAGTCTCCCTATCTCTCTATAGATGTTTATATTAAATTTACTTCTTTCTACAATTTTCACTATCAAACAATATTTTTACCACAAACATTTCGATTTCAGCTGATATCAATATTCCATCACGACCATCTATAACTGTTACTCCACCAACCGTAGATGTTGAAGAATATCAACCGGTTGATGTACACTGCGAAGCTAAGGGTTATCCAAGGCCATCTGTTACATGGACAAGAATTGATGCACCAATTTCAGCAAATGTCTATACCGATGGTAATCGTCTTACATTCTCACCTATTCGTCAAGAAGATCAAGGCTCCTACCGGTGTCATGCACAGAATAATCTTGGCGGTGATGATTATGTTTTATATGTTTACGTTCGACCAATTTATGGTCCAACACCTACGTTACCAACAACAACGCCTGGTCCTTCTACTGAAATCGTATACATTGAGCCACCTTCATATAATGGACGAATTGGTGATTTGATTACATTGAAATGTCGATTGCGAACAATCATCACTGTTACATATGAATGGTTGAAGGATGACTATGATGTCTATAGAAATAGAAATGTCGATGTTAGAGATAATACCCTTACTATTAGAGAAGCTACCGCAAGTGATAGCGGTATATACACTTGTCGTGCAGTTGATCCACGTTCAGGCAATGTTTACAGCTCTGTGTCTTATGTTACGGTCGATAGTGGCGGGTAAATTTTTGATTAGAGTTATTGTCTGGAATTGGAAATGATATGATTATTAATAATTACTTTCAGAGAACCGCCGAGAATACACCGGTTACAAGAACAACATCTTATTATCCAGGGTCAAGATTTAAATATAACTTGTGATACAACCGGTACACCTTATCCAACTGTTAAATGGACTAAAGTGAGTAAAAACTGAAATTGTCCGAAATTAAATGTATCGCCTCTGCTTAACTCTTGTCTATTGTAGCTTCATGAAACCTTAGATTCGAATGTACAACAAACCGGAAATACGTTAAGAATCTTAAATGCTCAACCGAAAAATCGTGGAGTTTACGTTTGTATCGCTGAAAGTCCAGCAGGCTCTGATCAATCAAGCACCATAATCGATGTAGAACGTAAGTACTTGCATCCCTGACCTCAACCGTTCCCATGTAGTCCTATCATGAAAAATGCTATAACAAAATTCCTAATATTTTCTCACAAGCACTCAAAAGTGGAGTTGGTAATTCAGTGATTACTGACAACCTTATGATATTCTTTTGCTCATCAAATTGTTTGATTGCAGCACGTGAACGCCCACTGATTGAGATTCAT
Organism: Dioctria rufipes; assembly: GCA_963924295.1. Taxonomy (NCBI): domain Eukaryota; kingdom Metazoa; phylum Arthropoda; class Insecta; order Diptera; family Asilidae; genus Dioctria; species Dioctria rufipes. Next base: position 200,870,750 of record OZ002742.1, read on the forward strand.
CCAAAAGAGCCACAATCAGTGCGTATCGGCGAATCTGTTATGTTGAGCTGTCGATCAATTGCTGGTATTCCCGAACCAAGGATAGCATGGCATAGAGTTGACAGGATGCCAATGCCGACAAGAATAAAGGAAGATTATCCAGGAACAATAACGTAATTTCTAACTGAGGCCTACTATTATTGTAATCAATCTCTCTCATTGGAATATTTTCTATTACAGTTTCACCGATGTTGATATAGCCGATGCAGGAGAATATGAATGTCGAGCAGAAAATGTTGCTGGAACTATAACAGCTACAACAGCAATTCACATTGTTCAACCACCTGTAGTAACGATTCATCCGAATCAGAATGAAATCGAATTAACTGAAGGCGATGAGCTAAGATTGGTTTGTACAGCAACTGGATATCCAGACGTTAGCTTAAGATGGCTTGATCCGAATGAAAGGGTCTTGAAAGAGCAACAAATTAGTTCCCTATATAGAACAGGATCGGCTCATGAAGTTACGCTTGATGTATTCCATGTAAGCATGCAAGATGCAAAATTATACTCTTGTCATGCAACCAATGGTGGTGGAGATGACAGGAAATACATCAATGTTCGAGTCAAACCAAAACGTGGAGATGTCGGTAAGTTAAATGTGTCGTTGAGAAAATTTTAGCTATCGATAAATGCTTGGCTTATCCTTGCATGTCTTTCAGAGGAATTTATTATCATAGGTACCTACTTAAAATACATAGATCTATATTACAAGCTAGCTAGTAATGGTTGGCACAATTTTATATTTTTTTATGCTTAACATCCTGCTTAAATAAAATTTGTGTAATTTATGCATATTAATTGTTTTTTGACTTAATAGGAAGTGCAGATGTAGATGAACCACCAACACCATATCCTGGATCACATCCTGAGAGACGTGAAACTTATTTGGCTGAAATTGGTGATAGAACGATTCTATCTTGCAATATAGGTAAATTTTGCATTTCTTTTTTTAATAATTTTATGTCTATAATTTCTAAAAAAACAAAAACACCAAAACCTTGAACTTTAGCTGAACCGTCCCACGCACGAACGACATGGGAACGTATCGATGGCCGACCACTGCCACAAAGATCTCAAGTTATCGGAAATGATTTAATAATTCATGACTTAACTGAAGATGCAGCTGGTACATACCGGTGCTACGTTATTGAACATAACCGAAAAACTCCACTTATAACTGCCGAATTAGTACTTTCACCTATTCCACGAATCTCATTCTCTCCACCAATGCCAATGACTGTAAGAGCTGGAGAGACTGTAGATATATTCTGTAATGCCACTGGAGAACAACCAATTCATGTTCAATGGCATGCAGAGAATCATCGACCACTGCCACAGTAATTATCTATAATCAAAATTAATTATTTATTTTAGTTTTAAATTTATTTTAATTATTTTTTTTTTAGTTCTGTAAGATCAGAAGGACCATATCTTAAATTTGAAGCTATTAAACCTGCCGATGCCGGACGATATTACTGCTCTGCCAGTAATCGTCGTGGTGATGTTACAAAAGTTGCTGAAGTTCTTGTTAATAGAGAAACAGTTACTGACCGTCCAAGTAATGCACAAATTCATGAAGTCTATGAAGGTCAAGGAGTGACCTTGGATTGTAATGCTGGCCATGAATATCATACAAGGCCTGATATAAGGGTGAGTAGTACTTGTTTTTTTGTTTTTTGCCATAATTATATGGCGTGGATATTTTATGTAAGATAAGCTAGCACGATTTCTAATCTAGTGACGAAGTGTAGCGGGCTAATTGGATATAAATGAGATCTACGGTTACATTTTAATAGTGATAAAATGTATTATAAAAAAAAACGAAATTCCTTCTATATCACTCGCAGAGATCTTTTATTTGACACCTAACATGCCTTATCTAAAATCAAATGGGTGAAGAAACCTCCCAATGCAAAATTATAATCGAGCCCTGTTAAATTGAATACAAATCAGTATACGACCATTTATTGTATGCAGTTTCATCACCTTCGGCTTATTATTTTTATTATTATTTTGTGGGGGGATGCAGACAGAGCTCCCGCCATTCATCTAGTCACCGTGACTTATGGGATCTTTTGTGGCATTACCCCTAAATGCCCTAGAGCGCCCAGTCTAACTTAAGGTCTTTTATAAAGTTTATGATATTCTTGGGGCCATCTTTGTGACATCTTCTGGCAGTGGGAAGCCTTTTCTAAATGTCTTACCCTTATGCGACACAGAGACTCACAGTCACACAGGACATGTTCAGCTAGCTCATCGTCTTCCATACAGAAGCGACAGCTCTCATTATCGATCTTACCCATCTTTTTAAGATGATATCTAAGTGGACAATGCCCAGTAAATAGGCTCGTTATGAACCTTAATTTCTTTCTGCTGAGTATGGGGATTGCGAATACTTTGCAAGCTTCTTCACTTGTCTCAACCCGGAAATATTTTCCCAGTGTGCCTTTAACTCTGTTCTCCCAAAGCCTGATCTTATCTGAGATGTGACTTTTTAGGTATGCAAAAATCGGCTCAGGGCCAATAAACGGAGATCTGGCTCCTTCCTTTGTAAAGCGGTCCACAATCTCATTGTTCTTAATGCTTTTATGTCCTGGCACCCAAATTAGCGTCATATTATTTGCTTCCGTCAGTTGCTTCAAGACAGTACGACCCACACCAGCTTAAACTCAAAAGTAAACGAGTTTAACGCTTTAAGTACTGCTTGGCTATCTGATATTATGTATATTTTAGCAGCTCCACGCATATTCTTATGAACTATTTCACGAGCGAAAAGTTCTATGGTATTTGTGCCTGAAAAATAGTTGGTCAGGCCCCCAGTGCCTTTGCGAGAATGCACTTCGGCCCATATATGCCCACGTCTGCCATCCGTGTACTATTTAAGAGATCCTTTTTCAAAGTGTGCCACTGTTGACTCTCCTCTAAGATCACTTTCAATGGTGTTTCAAGGTTATGGCGTTTGTCTAAAATAGGTTTGGTCATCGGGTCCCTTAGAAATTCTTGGAGGTGGAGGACTTTCAGGTGCCAACCAAGTTGGGTGTGCTCAGGAGATTTGCACTCCCTTTGCAGTTTAATTGCACTGAGGATGGCCTCTTTCCTAACATACAGATGTAAAGGAAGTAGGTCCAGCATAGCCTCTACGGCTGCAGTTGTGCAGGTACGCATGGCACCAGTTACTGATTATTTATTAGTTGAACATAAGTATAAATATGTATAAAAACTGTACAATACTCCTAGGAATGAACCTTAAAGAACTCCAATGAACTAATTGTTATTGAGAGTGAAGGCCTTAATGCCATCAAGTACTATAGACATTTTTATATGGGCTCGTTTTAAGAGTGATGGAAATTCATTATCAATTAATTTGAAAAATTTTCTAAAGTCTTTTCAAATACTAATATAATTTGTGTAAAACGAATTGTCACCTATCACTATACTGTTACAAAAATTTAACCATTAGATTAATTCCATTGAAATCGATATAAGTTAATCATTCTCAAGTCTTGAGTGTTGCTAACTAAAAACCCTTGTGATAATCCATCAATCGAAGCTAACCTAAGTCAATAAATTCGATTCTTGCATTAATTTTCTCAGTATTATATAATCCTTTAATTATGAAATTGAATGTAAAGTTTCAATTGAAAAATGTTCAATGGAAGGAGGAAACTAACAGCACACATTTTTTTTCAGTTCAATTGGCGACGACCAGACCGTCCAATATCATCAAATGCACGATTCGATAATAGTCGACTATTCATACAATATGTCCGTCGTGATGATGGAGGACGTTACATCTGTGAAGTAATTTCACCACAAGGAATTATTGCCACAAATTATGTCGACATAATTCTTAAGCGTGAGTATCGACATAGACGTGATCAATTGTCAACTTTTCACTCTCCCTCCTCTAAACTAAATCGGTGGCGGGAATCCCAGTAATAAAACTAAACAAACAAACAAACAAAACGAAATATAATTTTACATAAAAAAAATAATAATTCCTTAAACGAAATTGAAAAATATCAATCTGATATTAAACTTAATTTTAAAATTGATGATAAAATAACGCGCTAAATTGAAATAAATTGCAAATGTCTATATATTTTTTAATTAACAACAATAAAAATTATTATTAATCTTTTCTTCAAAATTTATCCATTTTTGAAATATCAATTATTTTATCATCAAAATATATAGAACAACACAGTTAGTTCTGTATAACTTTTACAGAATGTTCCTCAATGATTTTAATTGCATGCCCAAATTTAGTGTTCATTTTTTTTTTAAGTTTGTTTAACTGCCATGATGCAAGAAATTGCAAGAAATTTGTTCAAAATATATTTAAACAAAGAAAAAACATAAGAAGAGAAATGAAATTAAGTTTTTCATAAAATATTAATTGTTTATCACAATTATTTAATGAGCTACCTATAGATTTTTTTTATTATAACATTTTTTTTAGTTGTAGAATTCACAGTTTATGGCTGCCATTTTTTATTAAAAAAAAAAAAAAAAAAAAAAAAATCGATTCTTAGAGAACATTTTGTTTCATTTATAAAGAAAACAATGAAACATTTAAACAAACATATATTTTTTGCTCCTCTATTAATATTATTAACAATTTTTTTTATATATATATTTAAATAGTCGTACGTTGAAAGATTTTTTTCATTTAACAATATTACTCTTTTGAAGTTTTTGTTTTTTGAGATGAATTTATTTTTAAGTTATAGATGAAAATAACTCCGTTAAATGTGACTTTATTCTTTTTATTTCATACTAATTTCTAAACTAAAGTTTTTCTAATTAAAAAAGAATAGTTAGAGAACAATTCGAAAATTAACTTCTGAACCTATTTTGAGTGAGTGAATTAATCTAATTTAGGAAATAAAAATGTTCTTTTACAATATCGTTTAATATCTCAAATTGTGGGTTTCCATTTGAAAGTATTAATTTAAGGAGGAGAAAATTAGTTAAGAAAACATTTACCACGAATAGGGCGGTCTGCTCGTCAATTAGATACATGAAAACTATAAAGTGCCCAGTAAAAGATATCACAATGAATTTATGTAGCATTTTCGTGTAAATGGGATGTAAAGAAACCAATTTCATATATCGAATTGTTACATCAAATTCACGTAGAATCATAGGAATAAAATCTACCTGATTAATTTAATGTGGGTTTTATGTCGAAAAGACAAATAGATTTTATACAGAGAGAACAGCATTGATTTCAGAATATAAAAACTTTTCTAAATCTTCGCCATTTTACACACGCATAATAAATCTACTAACAGAGCTCTGCTTTTTTATACATAGTTCTTACACGTAAGATAATACCAAAAACAAATAAAATTCACAGGTGTCACTTCCTTTCTCGTTCTCTCTTATGGATGGACATAATGGCAAAGGAAAATCGTACGGTTAATTTTATATTTGGTTTGAAACTAGCTATTGGGTGGTGAGTGTTGAAAGAAAATGGGAATTGTATCAACACACTAAGTAGTCAAATGTGTCCTGAACAATATTCGTGTAGGCATTAGGGTCTTGTATTGTGTGATTTTTGCTTTTCTTTAAAGTTAAGTATAATTGTATTTTAAATAAATTAAGGAATATCATAGACAGTCTCTGAATAGATCTTAAGAAAATAAGAAATAAAAAATTATCTCAGAGGTAGAGGGAGAAATAGTTCAGGAAGAAATAGTTGAGGGAAGGAGTTAGTTAAGGAAGATGGAAGTTATGCAGGTCAAATGTAAATAATTGTATAGAATTTATGTAATGGGTACAGTAAAATGGTAAAAGTGGAAGGAATGAATCCGAATATTTTCTTTTCTTTGTCAAGGGATAATCATCTGAGGAATATTGTTTATGAAATGCATAAACATTTTATTCCTCTGACATTTTTTGATCGTTTTCTATTGATCTAATTCCATTTTTATCCTTTCTAGTAGATATAACTTATTATGAAGACTGTAAAAACTGAGAATCATTTTATATAAGTGTCTTCAGCAATATCTGCGATTCTGTACTCTGATTCAGAATAAAATTATATAATATATTTCACCGTTAAATCTTTTAAACATCTGAACATTAGCATTATCGTTCAAAATCTAAACGTAAACCATCTTTAATTAAGGTTTGACCAATTTTGAACTATGAAAATTAATCAATTGTTTTTGTTCTTCGGTGTAGGAATTGTGGTCTTCCTTAGAATTAGAAAATGATTTGATTTCCTTCATTATTGATTGAGTCAATGGAAAAACTTCGTCTTCGTTGTTCGCCTCTCCTTCTTCGTCAATAGCTGTCTCCACTTTCTCGTCTTGTCCTGACTGAATTAACTCTGTATATGAGTTCACTACTACCTCGTCGTCTGATATCACATGATGCTCTACCATGTCTGATTCCGCGAATCAAATCTACTCATCATTAGAATTGCTAATAGTGAAACACAGCTAGAAGTAACCGTTAAAATTAGAATTTTAGATCATAGAAAATATGTAGTAGAATTTAAACTAGAATTAAAATCACCTAAATAGTCCGGATGGACTCGACGCCGTGGGCCAAAACTTTATTGTGCTAGGCTTAAGTTAGGCTTAAAATTATGCAATAAAGCAATTTTAAAATTATAAATTAAAAATGAATATCTTGACTTAAATCACTTGTGAAGTTATGCAAGACCACCCACAAGGTGACCCTATGCTGGGTACCTGGCCACGGGAATATCCCAGGCAACAAGATGGGCAAATGGCTCTGAAATAAATAGCTCCGCAGCGAAAGCCTATGTGAGGATACTGATTGGAGCTTTAAAAGAGGCGAACAACAGGAGTGTCTATAAAAAAGCAAGCCTCCGGTGGATCAAATGAATAAAAGAGATAGGTAGCTACTTCTTTTCAAGTCACGGAGAGCTCCAAAGCAAGAAGTTCAGATACATCAGATACATCCTAAGGGAAGCATGATGTTCTAGGGTGGCTTTAAAGGTTATCCCATTAGGTCAAAGGGCACAATGGAAGTCTAAGTAAAACAGGCTAGGCACTTTCAGCGGTGCACCCCTCTTATCTAATTTAAATCACTGTATTCAGTACTTAATGCTTCAGTGTATGATAACATTTGAAATTTTCATTATGCCCACGGTAAATTTTTAACAAATCAACGATGATGACGTCAGCCAGTGGGGCAAAAAGCTTTCACTAAACTAACCGACTAGCGATCGCCCGGCAGGGCATGATCATGCTAAAGCCTATATTCCAGTCGATATTTTATTATATTCGCCTCATAGGTGTGCTAATATTCTCCTTTGATTTTATTCTTTTAATTACCTCATCCTTTAGAGTATTTTTCTTCAAATAGCATATGTTCAGATCTTTGAAGAGAAATTGAAGTTAATTCAATTTTAGTTAGCAAAAATGTCATCTAGTAGTAAGTAGTACTAATTTAAATACCTATTCGATTTCATTAGAGAAATTCATAATTAGAATAGCTGAGGATTAGGTATTTCCAGCATTTAACTAAAAAAACAAGGGGACTTAAAAAGAGCACAATAATTAGACTTAGAACTCACTCAAAATGGTCTCATATTCCTTCTCAACTTTCAAATCTCTATCATTCTCCCCACTAATTTATAATAACCGCCATTCTATTCTTCCTAAATAGTGTCACTATTCCCACAACAACAACAAAAATAAAACGATTAATAGTAGCAACTAACGAGCCCCCATTTCTTATTCCTTCTTAAATATTATATTAAAAAATGCATTAAGCCTTCCGAGAATGTCATTTGTTCGACTTTTAACTTTTATACACACACATACAAATTCGTACCAAAAAAAATGTAATTCCAATAATAATGATTTGCTAACCTCAACCACTCAAAACACCTTCTTTTACTTGTTACTATAATATTTTATTAACACAATTTTTTTTTTTTAACTAGAAAAGTTTTTTTTTAACTCAAATATTATTAAATTAATATTAATTTTTTGTAAAAAAAAATTATTCCTTTTTTACTATTTTTTCAATTTTCATTTTTCTCTCTTTATATCGTTGAACTCTTATTGTCTCTGTCGTTCTCCTTGTGTTCTCTACCACACTACCGCAAACCGCAAAAACATAATAAAAACAAAATCGAAACAAATCCAAAAAAATTATATAAAAAATCAAAAAATTTTTATATAAATAAGATAGAGGACGCGTCTCCAAAAATGAGGTTTTTTGCATGGTTTTGCATATCTGTCCAGGTGTGTTTTTGATTACTTTTATTTTGTTATTTATATCAATTTACTGTTATTATTATTATTTATACACATGTGTCCTTAATATTTTTATTTCCATCATTTTTTAGTTACAATTTGTATTTTTTATTTCAGATTAGATTTTTCCATTATATACATTATGACATGTGAATAAAATGGAAGAGAAGGTGGATTAATTAAATTATATAGAACCGAATCTTATACGTGGTGTTTCCATAGTCTCTGTATATTTTGTGAGAGATCTCCATAAAAAATTCTATTTTTTTTTTTATTTTCAAGATCTGATTCTGTGACGTTCATGGCACATTCTAAAACTCTATGGTCTTCCGTTTAATTCTTTTAAGGCGATCTGTATTTTTCATGTTGTGGAATCTTCATCAAGAAATTTTGAAAGACAGATATTTACGAAACTTATAACTTATTTAACAAGCAAACCTACTTTGATCGATCTTAGGTGCCCCCACTCATCTCCTATTCTATCCTCTTATAGCAAATGAACAATATTAACAAATCTTTAGACTTCTGTTTGGGATCTGTATTTCATATTTCTTTAGTTGCAATGCAATGGAGAATATGCTGTGTTAATATAATTAAAAAAATATCTCGAGGAGAGAACTGTATTATTCTGAGCTCCGATTTCTAAGCTTGTCGTTGTCTATGAGTTATGTTCTAATGCTGAGATGGATTGTTTTCTCTTTTTCCAGAATATAATTGCCATTTTAAAGAGTAGTTTTTTTTTATATGATACGATATGATATGATATGATCCAATCAAGAGCGTTTGTACTTCATATTTAGCTAGATCATCAGCGATTTCATTTCCTATGCCATTTTCCTGCCATAGAATCCATATGAATTGTTTATTTCTTATTTTACATGTTGAAGGTAGTTCTAGAAAAGCCTGGTTTCTACACTTTAAGAGCTATGTGCCTTTACAACGAAAAGAATGGCAGATCAAGTAGCGCATTTTTCTATGGCCACCAATTAAGCTTGAAATGCTTGAAATATCGTAGATAAGATTAGGTTAGGTTAAGAGTAGAGGTGACTAGCGGCCACTAGAACCTTGCGGATACTGCAACCAGAGTTGATTTATTATGCTCTCCCCTCGAGTTGAGCTAAATCTAGCATTTTTCCAAACTAGATTGTGACCTTTACGGTTAGCTTGAAAACTTTATTTGGAATGAAAAAATTTTTCTCCAGTTATTTGCAATCTTAAAGCTGCAAGCGTAGAACACTCACATATGATATGCTTCAAGGTGTCATTCTCGCATAGTCAACACAGTTCGCTGTTGGATTTGCCTATCTTTAAAAAAAAAAAAAAAATTAATAAATAATCGAAGGAGCCATATCCAGTGAATACCAGCCGCCTATCAGTCATTGTTGGCAGTCTCTAAAAACAACTTAAATGGCCAAAGACTAGTTTTTATTGAGAGCCAATTGTAACAACCGCCCCAATTGGCAGTAGCTTGAACCGCAAAAGAAAGAAACCCTTCCATAAGGCCTTTAAGTCGCATTTTTTGTTAATTCACAATGGAACATCGACATAAGGCAAATAAATAATATAATACAAAAAATATATATATCCACTTCTCTTTCATTACAATTAACTTGCCTTTCTATAATACGAAATAATTGGCAAGGCAATAAAAGAATATTTATAGTTGTCTCTTTAATTTATTTAAAAAAATATATATATATGCAAATTTCAAAATAATCAAAATTGTGTTGCCTTTCCAAGACGTAAGTGAAATTTTGTAGAAACATCGAAAAAATATTAAACTTATAAGAAGAAATCAAAACAGCAATACAAATTAAATTCCAAAATTACGACGAAATTTAACGAAAAAAAAATAAAACAAAAAGCAAATATCAAATTTTGAAAATATTTATTAAAAAGAAATTTGTGATGCTCTTTTGGTTATTTTTTATTATCTCTCTACAGTTAGGGATACATTTTAAGAGTAAATTAAAAAAATAAAATTAGAAAAATTCACAATAACTCGATACTAAATTGAGATAGTCAATTTCATGTGTAGTTAGTTCCTCAATCACTTGTGTCTGACACTTTTCACAATAATTTATTTTGTTTTATACAATATTTTTTACACTTTTTTGTTTTTATAAAAAAAACCTTAGTATTAGTACATACTTAGTACCAAATGTTCGAAATATCGACAATTCCTTTTTTATATATATTTTTTTAAAAGTGGAATTTTCGAATTTCGAAAAAAAATTTATAAAAATTTTACCAATAATTTTTCTAATTTATTTTCTTTTTTATATTTCATTTTACCTCTTACTTTGATCTTACCTCCTACTACTGCAATTCTACTACTACTACTACTACTACTACTACTACTACTACGCTCAAAATCTAAATATACTTTTGGCAAAACAACAATACATTGAAATTTGTTTTTTTCAAATTTATTACAAACATAATACAAAAACAACAACAACCAAAATAAAACCAAAATGGAACCAACTGACAATTTGTATGCAAATTTAAATAATTGTGCACTTAATTGCTATGTGATTGCGTTTTGTGAATTATATATACATACATACATTTTTTTTTTTTTAAATACTATACTGAATACACGCTTGTTTATTGTTTACAAAAAAAAAAAACAAAAAAACAAAACCGTTTGAAATTGGTAAACAAAATTTTTTGGATTTGACCATATTATATGCCTACACGAAATTTTACTTGCTCGAATATAAAACAATTAAAACGCACGTTACCCAAAAAATGAAAAATCAAAATATCGGACTAAAACAGGATATCTCGTACCGAAAAACTGGGTAATTATGAAGCCCGTTTATACTACATGCAAAGTGATTGATTTCAAATGTATATCGCACCCGCACACTTGCATTAGCCCATCCAGGGTATGCGATGGCATTTATGATTGCACCGATCACTCCGATGAGCTCAATTGTAGCCAAACAAAGCGACACAAGAGATGGAAAAAGGACCGTAACAAGATGAAATATATCGGTTTGTTTTTAATATTCATATTTTTTTTATATACATAAAACATAAATATTTATTTATATGTTTTTTTCTCACTATTTTTGCATTATATACATATCTACACATATAACTGTTCATATGTCACAAAATATAGAACAATCACGTAAAACTTTTCTTAGCTTTCTTTTTTAAAAAACAGACACTTTGCATTTACTATAACAAAGAAATTCAAATATACATATATACACAGGGTGTTTACGAAATATAACCGCCATACTCTATCTATAGAATATTGACAAGAAATGTTATAAAAAATGAGTTTATGAGAGATCATTCATTATATATGTGTGTGTGTCCTATTTAATGTATATATTTTTAGACTAATAGGGTAATTTGAAAGTTTTTATTTTTCATTTCTAAAACAGAAGAAAAAAAAACTTGTACAACAATGTCCATGTTTGTCTATAGCATACGTCTGTGCATAAAACTTTTCCTTTTTCAATAGTACAGGCAAGACTCTTCTTCTCGCCTAATCCTTTATCTAATAAAGGTAGTCAGAGTATTTCCCCCACTTTTATGAGTTTAGTTTAATTAAAATGAATGAAAAAATTGAGAAATATAAAAATGTATCACTATAGAATTGGAGTCACGTGTATGTAATTTCATTATACAGTCCTAAATTTTCTCCTTTCATTTATTGGTTGTTTGTATAAGAAATGAGAAAATACATTTTAGTCGCCCTGTAACTAAAAAAAAAAAAAAGCACGAAATACGACACAGAAAATGATTTTTATAAACTATTTTTTCTCATTGTTTGTGTCATAATTCTGTTATATAGTATAGCGATACCATTTCGTAACCCACTTTTTTGATATTATAATACATTCTGCTTACACAGAGACTTTTTAGAACACGCAAAACGCACTTATAGATATAAAAAATCAAAAATTACATAAAACTTGTATAGCAAAAAGAGCACCTTGTACACATATTAAGTATGGTTGCAATCAAAAAGTCAGTCAAATGCAATTCATCATTGAAAAGGAATTCTGAAATATTTTTTTTTCAATACTATATTATGTGGAGCTGTATTGATATAAAATAATATTTGATAAACTTTTTGACCGCACATCACTCTATATAAATGCACCAACAAAATACATACGCTGCACTGAATTTAATACATATACATACTTATTTACTATATCTCAACACATTTTTACTTTACTTGTAGTAGATTTTGCTCTACACCACACCTTAGAAAAAAACTAAATATGTTTTTACACGGAATTGTTGTAGCCTTGTAGCGCCTATATTATTTAGTAAATTATGTTTGTACTTAGTTGATCACTTCTGTATAAATGTTTCATCAATATCGTCTAGCAAATATACTACTATAACTACAAAGAAAAAATATTTAAAAAGTGAAAAAATATCTAAAAAGAGGAAAAAGTTTTTATTCTTTTTTTCTTGTTTTTTTTAGCGAATTGGCGACAATAATTGGCGTTTCTACTACTTTAAATCTTATTCGTATTTGCAAGACAGCTGTGTATCTTTGTTTTTTTTTCGTATATTTTTTTTTATTTATTTTTTACACATTTTGTAGACATTTAAAATGATCTCATGGAGGTTAATTATGAAAATTGAAATTGTAAAATTTTTTGATTTAAAAATATCATTTCAAGGTGCTCCAGAATTTCTTCCTTGCGTATAAATAAAATCGAAATATAAAATAATAAATCCAATTATATGATTTTATTACATAAGCCTAAAACAATTGTTGGTTCTTAGTTTGATTCCAAATAGTGGTAAATTTAAAAAGCTTTTGTCGCCGTTAGACCTTGTTGTAAGTCTTTTGAGTCTTAGTTCGCCCATGAATATACTCGTACATACTTAAAAGATTCCGATCCTGAGTTTCATCAACTCTCAATTGGTTCTTCTAGTTTACTAAAAAAAAAACTATAATTTTAGATGAATCGATTCATATAATTATTTGTTACTTGGTCTGCCCTTCGAAGCTACACATGTTCCTAAACAAACTCAATGCATCCTTAGAATTCCAAAAACTCACTCCTGAAGTGACAAAATCAATTTTTTAAATAACTCTTCATCCGTTCTTGCTTCCATAAAATTCTGAATCTTCCAAGTGTAACATTCCTAGAAAAGTGATTGCTTCTGAGTCTGTTATTACCATTACCAAAAGAATAGGTCCCTCTTTTACCGCCTTTGTTTTATAATATTGCGGAAGACCTGTACTCTAACCATCGAAAAGGTAAAAGTACAGATTACAAAATACTTTATGCCATGAGAAATTAGAAGCTATATGTATAATAACGATCTGAAGGTCTTCAGCTTTTTTAAATTCTGTTAGAATCTTACGTTTTCATTTGAATTTCGTATAATTTCTAGAAAACAGTTATTTTTACCTCTTACTGCCTATTTGAAAGCAAATTTTGCACAAAATTTTATAATTATTAATGTTTTATTTTTATATAATCCAAATTTATGCTAATACATTTGGTCCAAAGTTTTTCCAATAGCTCAAATCTATTCTCATAGTGGTTTTCCGGAAGATCTTTCAAATAGTCGGCCACAGCTGTTTTCACCTCTACCCGTCGAGATTGTAAAAAATTTTAAGGGCCGAAAGTACAGCCTATTTGTGATCGAAAATGTTATATAACATATTTTCGAGTTCGCACTACTTTCGAAGTTATAGGCGATTTTCGATGTTTTTAGAAATTTTGAATCTTAAGTCACCTTTTTGACTGTAACTTAGTTCAGACTGTTCACAGGACGATCATTTTTTTTTCCGTATCATTATAGAATCTCATTCGAAGTAACTCGGTTTTGAAAAGGTTCACACATAAATCTCGAAAAGTATGGTCATAGAGAACGTTCCTCATTTATTACCTTTTATAAAAGTCCAACACGATTAGTCCACCTTAAGTGCTGCCACAGTTACAGTAAAAACTTGCCTGAAACATATCACTCATAACTTGAGCAAAATTAATTCGAATTGCAATAATTCTTTTAATGATGAGGAAGAAACAATGTACCTGAGGTAAAAACTCTCACGATTCATTAATTGCAATAAACAAAATTTATTTCTGAGACTGTTGACAATTTATTTTCCTTCATAAACCCTAAACGGTAGCCAATGTCTTTTTGTCTAAATACTTGATCCAGAAGGCTTGCATAGAACGCTCTTGTGATAATTTTATCGATCATAATTAGCTTAGCATCCTAGAACATGGATGCCATAACCTTTTTGGCCGATGAAATTGACTTAGCTTTCTTTGAACCAAAATAACCAGTTTTAGCCCATTGCTTTGATTGTTCTTTGATTTCTGGAACATAATGGTGGTCCCAAGTTTTATTCATTTTATTCATTATCACAAATTGGTACAGAAAAAGAAAATTGGACAGAATATTGTACCGTACCAAATCGACGGGAGCATTCCACTTAATCTTTACCTCTTCGTTACATACACACATCAATTATTTCTAATTTCATTTATATTTCCACCCCCCCATCCACCTGCTTGAAGACTGTGATGCACTTTGCATAAAATTCGAATCCAACATACCTTTTTGGCTCATTAAATTTTGAAGTACGCCCCTCCAGGAGATCAATATTAGCTTTAAAATTAGTTGAACAATTTTAGTAGTAAAACTTGTATAGCAAATTTTCACTGTAAGAGCATTTTTATGTAAGCACCCACCAGGCACAATATTTGTGGTGTTTTCGTTTATTGTTACTAGTTGTGTGTTTTTTAGTTAAAAAAAAAAAAAAAAGATTTTGTGCACATAATAAAAGTTAAAAATAGCACTAAAATCAAAGAGAAAAATGCGAAAGTCAACATGATTCCAATACGGTGGTGGATGGGTACGTAGTTTATGTTTTTTTTTTTATTATTTTTCTTGTTTTTTTTTTTTTATTTCCATTGGTTTCTACAAAATTATTTTTAATTTTTTGATTATCGAAAATTCTCTCTCTCTCTCTCTCTCTCTTACTCTTTTTCTCTCTCGCTGTCTTTCTGTGACATGGTCTCTAAATTTAAGACTAAAGCAAAAATATTCTGGCCCAAAAACAACTTTTTTTTTTTACTTTTTCTTACTGAAACAAAATTTAATTTATGCTTTTTGAAAAAAATAAAAAGAAACTCAAAATAAAGCGCTGTAAATAGAAAGTGCTTGCAATATTATATATAATATTTTAAAACTGTAACATTGTGTATTATCAGCTATGTATATGGTAATAGAATAATATAAATAATATTTAGAAATATAAAGAAAAGTTAAAAATAATTCTAATTCATGTACTAACTTGTAGCATTACTTTGCTCGCTTTTTTGTCGTACTAATATCTTTGTCTTGTCACTGACGTCTTTAGCGATGAATAATAATAATAGTAATATGAGTACAACAACAAAAATTAAAAAAAAAACATTTACACTTTTCTTATATATTTTAGGTATATTTTTTGCAGATGTAAATTAATAGACAAGCGTTCTGAAGTTCCTTTTTCTGTTTTGAAAACAATAACTTTATGTAGGTAATAGTTTACAGTTTACGATTGCAATTTTACTCCCTTTATATCTACCTATTATATCTACCTATTGCAGAATTGGGCGATTGCAGAAACCGAATACTTAACTGCAAAATTATTTAATTCGCTATATAATCTTCTTAGAACGATATTAATATAAAATTTCATCCTAGTCTTGATTGTGTTCTAACAGTGGTTTTGAACAATTATCTTTATCATCTTTTATTATCTTTCATCAAATTTGGAGGATAACCTTTATACCGGGAACAATATTTTTTCTGATTAGGAAATTACATTTCCGGAAACCTACCGCTGCCACCAAAATTTATTATTCTTGAAGCCTTTATTACTAATTTAAAATAAGGCTGGGTTTGCTTACTGTTGGATGATGTTCATCATCTCTTATATAAGTTATGTGGAAAATGGAATTAGGATTATTTTGTTTTAACAATCCAATTTGTTACGTCGTAACATTTACTTTAAAAATTCATTTAGATTTATTGGTGGAATATCAGGGACTGTATCAGATTGTTTAAGGATTGATAGAAATCGAATGTTCATTTGTTGTTCTATGCGGATGTCTTTTATGTTCTCTCGATCAAAATAAAAAAAATGTTGAGAAATGTAGAAATTGAACATATCGAAATTAAGCATAGCCTTAAGTTTTAGGTTAGGAAAAAGCAACTAATGTTTAAATAAATAAATAAATAAATTCTTCTTGTAACATAGAGCAAAATAATATACATACTCGTATGTTTTATTCTTACATAAAGGTTTAGGTTTTAGATATTTTAGGTTTAGGATTTCCATAAGATCTTATAATAACATGGTTGCGATAATATCTTATAATTCTTAAATCAGAGATCTCAGAGATCTTTATGTTATCGATTTTAGTTCTCTTTTGTTTATATTACTTATTAATAACCTATCCGATAATTTACCACACTTGCTTACGCTGACAATTTGAAATTTTCTGTTCACCCTCGGGCGGCCGGTAATCTGTTTATGTCATTCTTTGATTTCTTAATATTGACAAATACCAGGTACAGTGGATGGAAACTGTTGATTTCCAGCAAATCGTGCTCTGTGCGACTAGTTTCCTTCTATCTTATTCATGCAAGCGAAAGTAACTTGCATTTTTTCCAGAATTACCTACAACAGGATTTTCTCCATAAAAAGTTGAATAATCTAAAAAAAAAAAAATCCAAAATCATTTAATTAGAATAGTTATCGAAATCAACGAACGCTTGTCTATTATGCTTTCAATACAAGTAGTAAACGCGTATTCATTTTTCAAAACTCTCAACTAATCGTTATTCACTTTTCTTTCTTCTCTCACCCGCCAAATTGCATTAAATCCGTTGATGCTGCGCGAACATCGAAAAATACTGAAAAACCACACGTTAGGCGGAAATTTGCCAGTTTTGAAATTGGATCCACCACAATCCTTCCTAAGAGTTGGAGAATCTACCGAGGTCGAATGTCATTCAACAGATGCCTACGTTGATGTTGTATGGGAACGTGCTGATGGCAGAAGGCTACCACCAAATATAAGAGTGAGTCAAATTTAAAATTTATGCCTAGAAGAGTTTAAGTTAAAATATTATCTCCATATATTACAGCAAATTGGAAACAAATTAGTTATTCAGGATGCAGATGTAACAGACTCCGGAGATTATATTTGCCGATGTAGAACTGATGAAGGCGATGTTTACTCAACCAATTACGAATTGAATATTCAAGCGCAAAATCGACCTGACTTTAGAACAAATGAAGTCTCAGATACACCGATTACACGACAATCAAGAAGACCAAAAGTTGAGCATGCCGAAGTTGGATCTAAGGTCATTTTACGATGTGATGCTGAAGATCCAAGAGCTGAATTTAAATGGGCCCGACAATATGGTCAATTCCAAGCTGGAAAAGACTTACAAAATGTAAAGTATCTGCCTTAAAGAGAGAGGAGAGGTGTGGGTAAAAAAAATTTCATTTTTAATATAACTTTTTTTTCTCCTCTTTTCTAGAATGAATTAATTTTGGACAAGGTACAAGCTAAAGATGCCGGCACTTATATTTGTACAGCTACACATGATGGATCATCTGTTGATGCTCCAACTACTCTTGTAGTAACTGGAGCCATTCCACATTTCCATCAGGCTCCTCTTAGTTACATGACATTCCCAACACTAGATACTGCCTTTACAAAATTCAATTTCGAAATTACATTTAAGCCAGAACAACCCAACGGACTGCTACTCTATAATGGTCAAAAGAAGGGTAGCGGTGATTATATTGCTCTTTCTCTAAACGATCAATATCCAGAATTTAGATTTGATTTTGGAAATGCACCAACAATTATTCGATCTGAACGGCCCATTACTTTGGGTGACTGGCATACAATCAAAGTTAGCCGCTTCCGTAGAGATGGTTTTATGGTAGTTGATGATCAGCCTCCTGTTGCTTTCCCACCACCAGCACAGTTGTTGGCTTTAGATCTCATTGAGAATTTATATATTGGAGCTGTACCAAGGTGGGAAGATCTTCCACCATTAGCAGTAGAACGTAGAACAGGTTTTGTAGGCTGCGTAAGTCGATTGGTGCTTCAAGACAAAATTCTGGAATTGAATAAGGATGTGATTAGTAAACAAGGAATTACTTCATGTGAACCATGCGCAGATGATCCTTGTCAAAATAATGGTATTTGCTTAGAGAGTCAAACTGAAACTGGTTACACTTGCATTTGTCAAGAAGGATTTACTGGAAAGAACTGCGCTGTAGAGGGTAGCTCATGTACACCTGGAATTTGTGGAGCCGGTCGATGCGAAAATACTGAAAGCGGCATGGAATGTTTCTGTCCACTTAACAAAACAGGAAATCGCTGTGAATACGTTGAATTCCTGGAGGAGGGTAGTCTTTCATTTAAGGATGGCAGTTATGCTGCTTATAAGTATGTTCTACTTTAAATTGCGCTCAATTTCTACAACGTCCTGAATTAATGAAAATATTTTTTTGTTACAGAACACCGCGGCCATCTAAACTTAATATTAAATTCCACATCCATCCAAATACTTTAGAAGATTCGGTTGTTTTATATGTTGCAGAATCAGAACGAGTTAATGGCGATTTTGCTGCTGTTGTTATTAGAGATAAACATCTCGAGTTAACTATCAATACCGGTGCAAGTAAGTTCATATTACATATTGTTGAAGATGACCTTTTATTAAAGTATGGCTGCAATAATGTTGTCATGAGTTTCATGTGTAGATCTAGCCTATAAAGTTCATTTTTATTAATTTATTATGAACTTGCTAGATTTTTATGATCAGGTCATCTGGATATCCCTAAGAGCTATAGTAGAGGGTTGATTGACTAAGATTTCCTAGATGGTAATCTTTACCCATTTTATCAGTGAGACCTCGACTTCTACCTATGTATTAAAAAGAAATGTTATCAAACGCGATATCGATCTTCAAGACTCATAGGTTATGCCTTTGTTTTTTCCTCCAACACTTTTTCTAATCTTAAAACAAAAGTATTAATGGTGGTTGGTTGGTTAGACCTGCCTGTTTGATAAGCGTATTGAAATGGGTGCAGCAGTGTCTTATTGATTCTGCTCCTTATATGAGTACTTAACACATTCAAATTGATTTTGCTTGGCGGAGATTCAAATTTGGTTATATACCGTATTTTTTTAACATTTTCTACCGCTTCTTCTTCAAATTTCATTTTTTTTAACGTAGAAAAATTTCCTACTGAAGATGGTTATGTGTTAAGTTATAAGCTCAGCTAAAGCGAAATTTTGTTAGGTATGATTTTACGTTTTTGGTTGTAAATTGCAGTTTGTGTAATATTTTCTGCTTAATATGTAAACCGTGATTTCCAATATTTTTGTGTTACCATTTCATTCTTAAACGATTTAAATATGTTTCCATTTAGGATTGAAACCCGTCATTATTCGTTCACTTAATCCTCTGGTTGCGGGCAAATGGACAGAAGTTGAAATTGGTAGAAAAGTCGGCGAAGGTTACTTGCGAGTTGGAAATGAACCAGAACAAACTGGAAAGGCTTCGGGTCCTGCTAGAAGCTTATATCTAAAGACACCATTATTCCTTGGAGGCTATGATAAAAGAATTCTTCTAAACAGAGATGTAGGCATTACGAAAGGATTTAGCGGATGTATTTCGAACGTGAGTAAAATTTATTTATTTTGGTTATTTTATTTATTTTTTAACTGTAATACTAAAAATACTGAAATTATTTTAGCTCCAAGAATCCAACAGGAAAATCAATATGATAGCTGATATTTTAGATGCTGCAAATGTTCAGAATTGTAGAGATAACAATGAAATTACTCCTCCGGCAGTAAACGGAAAAGATCACTATCATGCAGATAGCTGTTCCCGTGAGCCCTGTGAAAATGGTGGTACCTGCGTATCAAATGGAGATGATTTCACGTGCAACTGCCCGCTTGGATTTGCTGGAAAATTCTGTGAAGATCGTAAGATTTACATTCACACATATAAAGAAAGTCTCCAAATCATCACCTTTTAATTTTTATTTTACAGATATCATGTTACAATTGTCTGGACATTTTCGAGGCAATGGATATCTTGAGCTTGACCGAAATGTCGTTAGTAATGCCACTAATCAATTTGCAACAACTATTGCAGTATTGTTCTCAACATCTCAACCGAATGGTATTCTATTGTGGTATGGACAACAAAAGGGACATGCATACATTGGACAAGACTATGTTGCTCTTGCCGTTGTTGATGGTATTTTGGAATGTTCATATCGCCTAGATGGAGAAGAGGCTGTAATTCGAACGACATCAATTCGAGTAGATGATGGTAGACGACATGTCGCCATAATTAAGAGAACTGGTAATCAAGCTAGTCTAGAACTAGATCATCTATCGCATTACGGAGAAACTAGACCAACTGCAAAGAATGAAATGCATCTACCTGGACATTTGTTTATTGGTATAATTTTGATATTTTAGTTCAATGTAAACGTTTTGTTAATAAACAATTGGTTTTTCTCTCTCTCTCTCTCTCTAATAGGCGGAGCACAAGATCTAGTCAGTTTTACTGGTAATCGATATACACATGGATTCAACGGTTGTATCCATGCTGTTGAAGGTGAAGTAGACGGAGGAATAATTCTTGGAACGCATGCGATTAGCGCTGTAAATGTAGATTCATGTCCAAAGTAAGTTTCTATCATTTTTTTTTTCATATACTAACCATAAAATTAATTTTTTTTCTCTCCTGCTGCTTCTAATATAGTCCTAATTGGATATCTAGTCTTGTATATACTGATCTAGATACAGATTTCGGTACTCGTTTCGATCCGAGTAGCTTTGATGAGATCGGTGAACCACCTCCAGTTCATATTTTATATCCGCGTCCAACATTTTGGACGCCAAGAAGTTGTGTTGTTAGTAGTTATTTTAGTATAGAACGACAATTAGTCTTATGGGTGGTTGTGTTAGTAAGCCAAGTTATTCTGAACATTTTTCATGTGATCCGGTAAAACTGAAAGTCTTTAGAGCATCACCTCTCCTTGTACATATGTGAATATTCCTATGAGAAATGCTTTTTCGCCGCTTCAATGTGGAAGAATCAAAAAATGAATTGCCTTATACAATAGAATACTACTACACATGAATCTGTCTAGAAATGTTATAGGCAAGCCTCAAGTTCCTCTTTTAATGAAAGAATTCCTAAGTAATACTCAGATTAAGCCCTTCATTAGCAGCAATTGATATGACTATAGTTCGATTTTAATGAGTTATAGTAGGTTTGATTTATGTTTTCATTCAAATTGATTGCAATCTAGTTTCTTTTTTTTTCTTTTTCTGTTGTAAATTTATGTTTTTTTATTACAACTTTTTTCATCCTTCATATTTAATGCCAACTAGTTTTATTTTTCCTGACTGAATTACGAATTTTATCTCAATTTATCTTCATACTTCTCACAAATCTAGTGAGTAAAAGGGCAGTAAAAGTGACACTCCAAATGATTTTAGTTTGCAATAAGATTTAAATTCCATTCCTCTAAGTTGATAAAACTTTAACATAAATTAACTATTCTTTGTACATTTATTCTTGCAACTTAATTGTTGAACAAACTTGTTGGTTTTTTTAATATTTTATGGCAAGAGAGTCTCAAGCACTTATCTTCTCAAGGGAGCCTATAAGTTGGGCCTGATTTATAGACTTACTTGAATTTTGAACTTTAAAATGCATTAGAATGTCTTGGTGAGATGTGTTTTTCAACCGAACATCTAGTAAATGAACAAATCCAATCATTCCTGTATTGAAGTCTTATCGACTGCTCAATGTTCAGTCTTCTCAGATATTCCTATGTATAAGATAGATAAAACATTCTAGATTAACGGTGTTGGCATCCATCCTTAACTGATTATAAAAACCGTTATCACTTATTAAAATGCCGATCACAGATCAGCCATGACTCCTTCTAAGGCCAAAAAGAAAGTACGTCAAACTTAATAAAATCTTTTGAGTCTACGTTGATATTTCCTATGAATATGCCAATCACTGAAATTACAACATCAATAGTAGACTTTTGTTCAAGAAATCCACCATACATTTTTGCTGCCCAAGAATCCTATTGAAAATACAGAACTTATCCAATGCTACCTAATTTACTAAAATTTTCTCTTAAGTCTTCTATAGCCAATCGAATGTTCTGTCAGCAGTTAGTAAATATTTTTTCCTGTGACAAATGTTTGCAAAGTTGTGAACCTTTAAAGTAAATATTTTCTTTTACCTTAACGCAAATATTTCAAACTATTGGCATATTTTTTTTTTTTTTACTTCTTTTAGGTTAGTTATATATATATATATATTTGAGCATTCTTAAGTTATAACGAACTGGTCTTACCTGAATCATATTTTACAAACTTAAGGTTTTTACCTGAACGAAATGGAAAAATTTGAAACAATCTTCTAAAATTACTTTTTTTTTATTCTTCTTATCTCACCTATTCCATTTTTTCCCGTATTTTTAATTTTTATTTTTGAATTGATTTTACTCCATTTTTTTTTTTACTAATTTTTGACTTTTGTAAAATATGTTTTCTTAATTTTTTATTTATTTTTTTTTTTTATTTTTTAAACTTTAATTTCATTTTATTTTAGCGATGACATTAACGAAGATCTAGAAGGACCAGAACCGCCAGTTGTGTAGGGTCACACTTCAGTTCTTATAAAGAACAAAACAAGAAATAAAAAAATAGTCATGTAACAAAACTTGGCGCCTGAAAGGCACCGCAGTTCATTTAATTTAACATTTTACCTATAGTTTTCCAGTTCTTTAAGAAATCGTATAATTATTGTGTAATTAAAATAAATTTTCTTATAGAAGAAGAAGCCATTTTATGATATTTTACTAATTTTTCTTTTATTCACTGTGAATCACACTAATAATAATATAATAAAGAAACAAAGCAACCACACAACATTGTATAAAGTCGAATAAAATATTGAGAAGTGTATAATGCGCACGCTTTTTATTTTCTTAAACTATCAGAGATAAGCTTCTAACGAAAACAATAACGAGCATCAATAATTTTAGATAAATAAAATTACTCAAGACATATGACATGTTGAAGGTCATCCACTCTGAGTCATATCATACAATTATCGAAAATTACCTACTAAATAAAGTAAATATAATTAAAATATATACATGAAGGAGATTGGTAGTAGATTGCCAGTAGTGAATAGTAGAATTATCTACGAAAGTTCGTATGTTTTTTTTTGTTTTTTGTTTTTTTTTTTAGATAGGCTAAGTTGATTCATTTGTTATTAGTGAAACTGTTGACTTTTATGAGAGAATTTATATCGAAAAACTAAAACAAAACCTAAATTCATTAACCGAAATAATGTCAATAACTAATTAAAATTAATTAATTCTAGAGAGTAGTTGCGACTAAGTAGTGTGCGTAGGCGTCAGATGAGTAATTAATTTAAGAAAATTGTAAAAACGACTATCCACTCTTAAGTCAAATTATTAAACAAGTGCCAAAATGTTATTAATTAACTAATAATTCAGTTATAACAATTAATTAATTAAAGCAATGTTTTTACAGAGCAGCTCTTTTATAAATATTACCTCCAATAAAAAGTCTTTCCTGAAATGCACCAACATAATTTTTGCATCATTTTCGCACACAAAACTATTCTCTGCTGGCGACAATGTAAAAAGAACTCATCCTTCATTAACAAAAAAAAAAACTAAGGTTCAGGGTATTCCATTTTTCTCGGGAATCAATGTGTCGCCCTCTATCAATATACACCCCCTGAAATGACACCTTTAGAATCGATTGAATCGTTGCCGATTTCTGATGAAATTTTTGTTACCCCTAATCGTTATACACCCCCTGAAACGACACCTTTAGAATCGATTTACATGAAAAAAAAATACCTAAAATCGTTAATATCTCGAAAACCGTTAGCCGTAGCCGATTTCTGATGAAATTTTTGTCACCCCCTGTAAAGGACACCCTTAGAATCGATTGGCATGAAAAAAATACACAAAATCGCTAATATCTCGAAAACCGTTAGCCGTAGCCGATTTCTGATGAAATTTTTGACACCCCCTAAGTGCATACACCCCCTGTAAAGGACACCGTTAGAATCGATTGGCATGAAAAAAATACACAAAATCGCTAATATCTCAAAAACCGTTAGCCGTAGCCGATTTGTGATGAAATTTTTGACACCCCCTAAGTGCATGCACCCCCTGAAAGGACACCCTTAGAATCGATTGGCATGAAAAAAATACACAAAATCGCTAATATCTCGAAAACCGTTAGCCGTAGCCGATTTCTGATGAAATTTTTGACACCCCCTAAGTGCATACACCCCCTGAAAGGACACCCTTAGAATCGATTGGCATGAAAAAAATACACAAAATCGCTAATATCTCGAAAACCGTTAGCCGTAGCCGATTTCTGATGAAATTTTTGACACCCCCTAAGTGACACCCCCTGAAAGGACACCCTTAGAATCGATTGGCATGAAAAAAATACACAAAATCGCTAATATCTCGAAAACCGTTAGTCGTAGCCGATTTCTGATGAAATTTTTGACACCCCCTAAGTGCATACACCCCCTGAAAGGACACCCTTAGAATCGATTTGGTGTCAAAAAAATACACAAAATCGCTAATATCTCTAATATGTCCAAAAAACCGTTTCGCCGTGGTCCGACGCATATGCTCCTAGTTTTATTGGTCTAACTTTCCACCTAGTGATTTATTTTCAAAAATTTTTTTGCACTTCTATTTCTGTTCTTATTCCGCGTCGAATGAGCCATCTCTCATCAAAATCGGTGAGTTTTCATTTTTTCGTGAAAAAAATCTATAGGCTATACCATGTTTTTTGGCGAAATTTTGACTGAAAATTAAATGTCACCGATTTTGACGTATGAGCACTCGTTGGACGCGTATTGAAGAGAGGATCATCCCTACAAAGTTTCGCTGGGAAAACTTTCTTGGTTCTCTTGATATGTCCAAAAAACCGTTTCGCCGTGGTCCGACGCATATGCTCCTAGTTTTATTGGTCTAACTTTCCACCTAGTGATTTATTTTCAAAAATTTTTTTGCACGTCTATTTCTGTTCTTATTCCGCGTCGAAGAGCCATCTCTCATCAAAATCGGTGAGTTTTCATTTTTTCGTGAAAAAAATCTATAGGCTATAGTTTTTTGGCGAAATTTTGACTGAAAATTAAATGTCACCGATTTTGACGTATGAGCACTCGTTGGACGCGTATTGAAGAGAGGATCATCCCTACAAAGTTTCGCTGGGAAAACTTTCTTGGTTCTCTAGATATGTCCAAAAAACCGTTTCGCCGTGGTCCGACGCATATGCTCCTAGTTTTATTGGTCTAACTTTTCACCCAGTGATTTATTTTCAAAAATTCTTTTGCACATCTATTTCTTTTCTTATTCCGCGTCGAATGAGCCATCCCTCATCAAAATCGGTTAGGTTTCATTTTTTGGGGAAAAAATCTATAGGCTATAGCCCATGATTTTTGGCGAAATTTTGACTGAAAATTAAATGTGACCGATTTTGACGTATGAGCACTCGTTGGACGCGTATTGAAGAGGAGATTATTCCTACAAAGTTTCGCTGAGAAAACTTTCTTGGTTCTCGATATATGTCCAAAAAACCGTTTCGCCGTGGTCCGACGCATATGCTCCTAGTTTTATTGGTCTAACTTTTCGCCTAGTGATTTATTTTCAAAAATTCTTTTGCACATCTATTTCTTTTCTTATTCCGCGTCGAATGAGCCATCCCTCATCAAAATCGGTTAGGTTTCATTTTTTGGGGAAAAAAATCTATGGGCTATAGCCCATGCTTTTTGGCGAAATTTTGACTGAAAATTAAATGTGACCGATTTTGACGTATGAGCACTCGTTGGACGCGTATTGAAGAGGAGAATATTCCTACAAAGTTTCGCTGAGAAAACTTTCTTGGTTCTCGATATATGTCCAAAAAACCGTTTCGCCGTGGTCCGACGCATATGCTCCTAGTTTTATTGGTCTAACTTTTCACCTAGTGATTTATTTTCAAAAATTCTTTTGCACATCTATTTCTTTTCTTATTCCGCGTCGAATGAGCCATCCCTCATCAAAATCGGTTAGGTTTCATTTTTTGGGGAAAAAAATCTATGGGCTATAGCCCATGCTTTTTGGCGAAATTTTGACTGAAAATTAAATGTGACCGATTTTGACGTATGAGCACTCGTTGGACGCGTATTGAAGAGGAGAATATTCCTACAAAGTTTCGCTGAGAAAACTTTCTTGGTTCTCGATATATGTCCAAAAAACCGTTTCGCCGTGGTCCGACGCATATGCTCCTAGTTTTATTGGTCTAACTTTTCACCTAGTGATTGATTTTCAAAAATTCTTTTGCACATCTATTTCTTTTCTTATTCCGCGTCGAATGAGCCATCCCTCATCAAAATCGGTTAGGTTTCATTTTTTGGGGAAAAAATCTATAGGCTATAGCCCATGATTTTTGGCGAAATTTTGACTGAAAATTAAATGTGACCGATTTTGACGTATGAGCACTCGTTGGACGCGTATTGAAGAGGAGATTATTCCTACAAAGTTTCGCTGAGAAAACTTTCTTGGTTCTCGATATATGTCCAAAAAACCGTTTCGCCGTGGTCCGACGCATATGCTCCTAGTTTTATTGGTCTAACTTTTCGCCTAGTGATTTATTTTCAAAAATTCTTTTGCACATCTATTTCTTTTCTTATTCCGCGTCGAATGAGCCATCCCTCATCAAAATCGGTTAGGTTTCATTTTTTGGGGAAAAAAATCTATGGGCTATAGCCCATGCTTTTTGGCGAAATTTTGACTGAAAATTAAATGTGACCGATTTTGACGTATGAGCACTCGTTGGACGCGTATTGAAGAGGAGAATATTCCTACAAAGTTTCGCTGAGAAAACTTTCTTGGTTCTCGATATATGTCCAAAAAACCGTTTCGCCGTGGTCCGACGCATATGCTCCTAGTTTTATTGGTCTAACTTTTCACCCAGTGATTTATTTTCAAAAATTCTTTTGCACATCTATTTCTTTTCTTACTCCGCGTCGAATGAGCCATCCCTCATCAAAATCGGTTAGGTTTCATTTTTTGGGGAAAAAATCTATAGGCTATAGCCCATGATTTTTGGCGAAATTTTGACTGAAAATTAAATGTGACCGATTTTGACGTATGAGCACTCGTTGGACGCGTATTGAAGAGGAGATTATTCCTACAAAGTTTCGCTGAGAAAACTTTCTTGGTTCTCGATATATGTCCAAAAAACCGTTTCGCCGTGGTCCGACGCATATGCTCCTAGTTTTATTGGTCTAACTTTTCGCCTAGTGATTTATTTTCAAAAATTCTTTTGCACATCTATTTCTTTTCTTATTCCGCGTCGAATGAGCCATCCCTCATCAAAATCGGTTAGGTTTCATTTTTTCGGGAAAAAAATCTATGGGCTATAGCCCATGCTTTTTGGCGAAATTTTGACTGAAAATTAAATGTGACCGATTTTGACGTATGAGCACTCGTTGGACGCGTATTGAAGAGGAGAATATTCCTACAAAGTTTCGCTGAGAAAACTTTCTTGGTTCTCGATATATGTCCAAAAAACCGTTTCGCCGTGGTCCGACGCATATGCTCCTAGTTTTATTGGTCTAACTTTTCACCCAGTGATTTATTTTCAAAAATTCTTTTGCACATCTATTTCTTTTCTTATTCCGCGTCGAATGAGCCATCCCTCATCAAAATCGGTTAGGTTTCATTTTTTGGGGAAAAAAATCTATGGGCTATAGCCCATGCTTTTTGGCGAAATTTTGACTGAAAATTAAATGTGACCGATTTTGACGTATGAGCACTCGTTGGACGCGTATTGAAGAGGAGATTATTCCTACAAAGTTTCGCTGAGAAAACTTTCTTGGTTCTCGATATATGTCCAAAAAACCGTTTCGCCGTGGTCCGACGCATATGCTCCTAGTTTTATTGGTCTAACTTTTCGCCTAGTGATTTATTTTCAAAAATTCTTTTGCACATCTATTTCTTTTCTTATTCCGCGTCGAATGAGCCATCCCTCATCAAAATCGGTTAGGTTTCATTTTTTGGGGAAAAAAATCTATGGGCTATAGCCCATGCTTTTTGGCGAAATTTTGACTGAAAATCAAATGTGACCGATTTTGACGTATGAGCACTCGTTGGACGCGTATTGAAGAGGAGAATATTCCTACAAAGTTTCGCCGAGAAAACTTTCTTGGTTCTCGATATATGTCCAAAAAACCGTTTCGCCGTGGTCCGACGCATATGCTCCTAGTTTTATTGGTCTAACTTTTCACCTAGTGATTTATTTTCAAAAATTCTTTTGCACATCTATTTCTTTTCTTATTCCGCGTCGAATGAGCCATCCCTCATCAAAATCGGTTAGGTTTCATTTTTTGGGGAAAAAAATCTATGGGCTATAGCCCATGCTTTTTGGCGAAATTTTGACTGAAAATTAAATGTGACCGATTTTGACGTATGAGCACTCGTTGGACGCGTATTGAAGAGGAGAATATTCCTACAAAGTTTCGCTGAGAAAACTTTCTTGGTTCTCGATATATGTCCAAAAAACCGTTTCGCCGTGGTCCGACGCATATGCTCCTAGTTTTATTGGTCTAACTTTTCACCCAGTGATTTATTTTCAAAAATTCTTTTGCACATCTATTTCTTTTCTTATTCCGCGTCGAATGAGCCATCCCTCATCAAAATCGGTTAGGTTTCATTTTTTGGGGAAAAAAATCTATGGGCTATAGCCCATGCTTTTTGGCGAAATTTTGACTGAAAATTAAATGTGACCGATTTTGACGTATGAGCACTCGTTGGACGCGTATTGAAGAGGAGAATATTCCTACAAAGTTTCGCTGAGAAAACTTTCTTGGTTCTCGATATATGTCCAAAAAACCGTTTCGCCGTGGTCCGACGCATATGCTCCTAGTTTTATTGGTCTAACTTTTCACCCAGTGATTTATTTTCAAAAATTCTTTTGCACATCTATTTCTTTTCTTATTCCGCGTCGAATGAGCCATCCCTCATCAAAATCGGTTAGGTTTCATTTTTTGGGGAAAAAAATCTATGGGCTATAGCCCATGCTTTTTGGCGAAATTTTGACTGAAAATTAAATGTGACCGATTTTGACGTATGAGCACTCGTTGGACGCGTATTGAAGAGGAGAATATTCCTACAAAGTTTCGCTGAGAAAACTTTCTTGGTTCTCGATATATGTCCAAAAAACCGTTTCGCCGTGGTCCGACGCATATGCTCCTAGTTTTATTGGTCTAACTTTTCACCCAGTGATTTATTTTCAAAAATTCTTTTGCACATCTATTTCTTTTCTTATTCCGCGTCGAATGAGCCATCCCTCATCAAAATCGGTTAGGTTTCATTTTTTGGGGAAAAAAATCTATGGGCTATAGCCCATGCTTTTTGGCGAAATTTTGACTGAAAATTAAATGTGACCGATTTTGACGTATGAGCACTCGTTGGACGCGTATTGAAGAGGAGAATATTCCTACAAAGTTTCGCTGAGAAAACTTTCTTGGTTCTCGATATATGTCCAAAAAACCGTTTCGCCGTGGTCCGACGCATATGCTCCTAGTTTTATTGGTCTAACTTTTCACCCAGTGATTTATTTTCAAAAATTCTTTTGCACATCTATTTCTTTTCTTATTCCGCGTCGAATGAGCCATCCCTCATCAAAATCGGTTAGGTTTCATTTTTTGGGGAAAAAAATCTATGGGCTATAGCCCATGCTTTTTGGCGAAATTTTGACTGAAAATCAAATGTGACCGATTTTGACGTATGAGCACTCGTTGGACGCGTATTGAAGAGGAGAATATTCCTACAAAGTTTCGCCGAGAAAACTTTCTTGGTTCTCGATATATGTCCAAAAAACCGTTTCGCCGTGGTCCGACGCATATGCTCCTAGTTTTATTGGTCTAACTTTTCACCTAGTGATTTATTTTCAAAAATTCTTTTGCACATCTATTTCTTTTCTTATTCCGCGTCGAATGAGCCATCCCTCATCAAAATCGGTTAGGTTTCATTTTTTGGGGAAAAAAATCTATGGGCTATAGCCCATGCTTTTTGGCGAAATTTTGACTGAAAATTAAATGTGACCGATTTTGACGTATGAGCACTCGTTGGACGCGTATTGAAGAGGAGAATATTCCTACAAAGTTTCGCTGAGAAAACTTTCTTGGTTCTCGATATATGTCCAAAAAACCGTTTCGCCGTGGTCCGACGCATATGCTCCTAGTTTTATTGGTCTAACTTTTCACCCAGTGATTTATTTTCAAAAATTCTTTTGCACATCTATTTCTTTTCTTATTCCGCGTCGAATGAGCCATCCCTCATCAAAATCGGTTAGGTTTCATTTTTTGGGGAAAAAAATCTATGGGCTAGCCCATGCTTTTTGGCGAAATTTTGACTGAAAATTAAATGTGACCGATTTTGACGTATGAGCACTCGTTGGACGCGTATTGAAGAGGAGAATATTCCTACAAAGTTTCGCTGAGAAAACTTTCTTGGTTCTCGATATATGTCCAAAAAACCGTTTCGCCGTGGTCCGACGCATATGCTCCTAGTTTTATTGGTCTAACTTTTCACCCAGTGATTTATTTTCAAAAATTCTTTTGCACATCTATTTCTTTTCTTATTCCGCGTCGAATGAGCCATCCCTCATCAAAATCGGTTAGGTTTCATTTTTTGGGGAAAAAAATCTATGGGCTATAGCCCATGCTTTTTGGCGAAATTTTGACTGAAAATTAAATGTGACCGATTTTGACGTATGAGCACTCGTTGGACGCGTATTGAAGAGGAGAATATTCCTACAAAGTTTCGCTGAGAAAACTTTCTTGGTTCTCGATATATGTCCAAAAAACCGTTTCGCCGTGGTCCGACGCATATGCTCCTAGTTTTATTGGTCTAACTTTTCACCCAGTGATTTATTTTCAAAAATTCTTTTGCACATCTATTTCTTTTCTTATTCCGCGTCGAATGAGCCATCCCTCATCAAAATCGGTTAGGTTTCATTTTTTGGGGAAAAAAATCTATGGGCTATAGCCCATGCTTTTTGGCGAAATTTTGACTGAAAATTAAATGTGACCGATTTTGACGTATGAGCACTCGTTGGACGCGTATTGAAGAGAGGATCATCCCTACAAAGTTTCGCTGGGAAAACTTTCTTGGTTCTCTTGATATGTCCAAAAAACCGTTTCGCCGTGGTCCGACGCATATGCTCCTAGTTTTATTGGTCTAACTTTCCACCTAGTGATTTATTTTCAAAAATTTTTTTGCACGTCTATTTCTGTTCTTATTCCGCGTCGAAGAGCCATCTCTCATCAAAATCGGTGAGTTTTCATTTTTTCGTGAAAAAAATCTATAGGCTATAGTTTTTTGGCGAAATTTTGACTGAAAATTAAATGTCACCGATTTTGACGTATGAGCACTCGTTGGACGCGTATTGAAGAGAGGATCATCCCTACAAAGTTTCGCTGGGAAAACTTTCTTGGTTCTCTAGATATGTCCAAAAAACCGTTTCGCCGTGGTCCGACGCATATGCTCCTAGTTTTATTGGTCTAACTTTTCACCCAGTGATTTATTTTCAAAAATTCTTTTGCACATCTATTTCTTTTCTTATTCCGCGTCGAATGAGCCATCCCTCATCAAAATCGGTTAGGTTTCATTTTTTGGGGAAAAAATCTATAGGCTATAGCCCATGATTTTTGGCGAAATTTTGACTGAAAATTAAATGTGACCGATTTTGACGTATGAGCACTCGTTGGACGCGTATTGAAGAGGAGATTATTCCTACAAAGTTTCGCTGAGAAAACTTTCTTGGTTCTCGATATATGTCCAAAAAACCGTTTCGCCGTGGTCCGACGCATATGCTCCTAGTTTTATTGGTCTAACTTTTCGCCTAGTGATTTATTTTCAAAAATTCTTTTGCACATCTATTTCTTTTCTTATTCCGCGTCGAATGAGCCATCCCTCATCAAAATCGGTTAGGTTTCATTTTTTGGGGAAAAAAATCTATGGGCTAGCCCATGCTTTTTGGCGAAATTTTGACTGAAAATTAAATGTGACCGATTTTGACGTATGAGCACTCGTTGGACGCGTATTGAAGAGGAGAATATTCCTACAAAGTTTCGCTGAGAAAACTTTCTTGGTTCTCGATATATGTCCAAAAAACCGTTTCGCCGTGGTCCGACGCATATGCTCCTAGTTTTATTGGTCTAACTTTTCACCCAGTGATTTATTTTCAAAAATTCTTTTGCACATCTATTTCTTTTCTTATTCCGCGTCGAATGAGCCATCCCTCATCAAAATCGGTTAGGTTTCATTTTTTGGGGAAAAAAATCTATGGGCTATAGCCCATGCTTTTTGGCGAAATTTTGACTGAAAATTAAATGTGACCGATTTTGACGTATGAGCACTCGTTGGACGCGTATTGAAGAGGAGAATATTCCTACAAAGTTTCGCTGAGAAAACTTTCTTGGTTCTCGATATATGTCCAAAAAACCGTTTCGCCGTGGTCCGACGCATATGCTCCTAGTTTTATTGGTCTAACTTTTCACCCAGTGATTTATTTTCAAAAATTCTTTTGCACATCTATTTCTTTTCTTATTCCGCGTCGAATGAGCCATCCCTCATCAAAATCGGTTAGGTTTCATTTTTTGGGGAAAAAAATCTATGGGCTATAGCCCATGCTTTTTGGCGAAATTTTGACTGAAAATTAAATGTGACCGATTTTGACGTATGAGCACTCGTTGGACGCGTATTGAAGAGAGGATCATCCCTACAAAGTTTCGCTGGGAAAACTTTCTTGGTTCTCTTGATATGTCCAAAAAACCGTTTCGCCGTGGTCCGACGCATATGCTCCTAGTTTTATTGGTCTAACTTTCCACCTAGTGATTTATTTTCAAAAATTTTTTTGCACGTCTATTTCTGTTCTTATTCCGCGTCGAAGAGCCATCTCTCATCAAAATCGGTGAGTTTTCATTTTTTCGTGAAAAAAATCTATAGGCTATAGTTTTTTGGCGAAATTTTGACTGAAAATTAAATGTCACCGATTTTGACGTATGAGCACTCGTTGGACGCGTATTGAAGAGAGGATCATCCCTACAAAGTTTCGCTGGGAAAACTTTCTTGGTTCTCTAGATATGTCCAAAAAACCGTTTCGCCGTGGTCCGACGCATATGCTCCTAGTTTTATTGGTCTAACTTTTCACCCAGTGATTTATTTTCAAAAATTCTTTTGCACATCTATTTCTTTTCTTATTCCGCGTCGAATGAGCCATCCCTCATCAAAATCGGTTAGGTTTCATTTTTTGGGGAAAAAATCTATAGGCTATAGCCCATGATTTTTGGCGAAATTTTGACTGAAAATTAAATGTGACCGATTTTGACGTATGAGCACTCGTTGGACGCGTATTGAAGAGGAGATTAAGTTTCGCTGAGAAAACTTTCTTGGTTCTCGATATATGTCCAAAAAACCGTTTCGCCGTGGTCCGACGCATATGCTCCTAGTTTTATTGGTCTAACTTTTCGCCTAGTGATTTATTTTCAAAAATTCTTTTGCACATCTATTTCTTTTCTTATTCCGCGTCGAATGAGCCATCCCTCATCAAAATCGGTTAGGTTTCATTTTTTGGGGAAAAAAATCTATGGGCTATAGCCCATGCTTTTTGGCGAAATTTTGACTGAAAATTAAATGTGACCGATTTTGACGTATGAGCACTCGTTGGACGCGTATTGAAGAGGAGAATATTCCTACAAAGTTTCGCTGAGAAAACTTTCTTGGTTCTCGATATATGTCCAAAAAACCGTTTCGCCGTGGTCCGACGCATATGCTCCTAGTTTTATTGGTCTAACTTTTCACCTAGTGATTTATTTTCAAAAATTCTTTTGCACATCTATTTCTTTTCTTATTCCGCGTCGAATGAGCCATCCCTCATCAAAATCGGTTAGGTTTCATTTTTTGGGGAAAAAAATCTATGGGCTATAGCCCATGCTTTTTGGCGAAATTTTGACTGAAAATTAAATGTGACCGATTTTGACGTATGAGCACTCGTTGGACGCGTATTGAAGAGGAGAATATTCCTACAAAGTTTCGCTGAGAAAACTTTCTTGGTTCTCGATATATGTCCAAAAAACCGTTTCGCCGTGGTCCGACGCATATGC
This sequence comes from Dioctria rufipes, assembly GCA_963924295.1. Taxonomy (NCBI): domain Eukaryota; kingdom Metazoa; phylum Arthropoda; class Insecta; order Diptera; family Asilidae; genus Dioctria; species Dioctria rufipes. The sequence continues at coordinate 200,905,345 of OZ002742.1, forward strand.
TCCTAGTTTTATTGGTCTAACTTTTCACCTAGTGATTGATTTTCAAAAATTCTTTTGCACATCTATTTCTTTTCTTATTCCGCGTCGAATGAGCCATCCCTCATCAAAATCGGTTAGGTTTCATTTTTTGGGGAAAAAATCTATAGGCTATAGCCCATGATTTTTGGCGAAATTTTGACTGAAAATTAAATGTGACCGATTTTGACGTATGAGCACTCGTTGGACGCGTATTGAAGAGGAGATTATTCCTACAAAGTTTCGCTGAGAAAACTTTCTTGGTTCTCGATATATGTCCAAAAAACCGTTTCGCCGTGGTCCGACGCATATGCTCCTAGTTTTATTGGTCTAACTTTTCGCCTAGTGATTTATTTTCAAAAATTCTTTTGCACATCTATTTCTTTTCTTATTCCGCGTCGAATGAGCCATCCCTCATCAAAATCGGTTAGGTTTCATTTTTTGGGGAAAAAAATCTATGGGCTATAGCCCATGCTTTTTGGCGAAATTTTGACTGAAAATTAAATGTGACCGATTTTGACGTATGAGCACTCGTTGGACGCGTATTGAAGAGGAGAATATTCCTACAAAGTTTCGCTGAGAAAACTTTCTTGGTTCTCGATATATGTCCAAAAAACCGTTTCGCCGTGGTCCGACGCATATGCTCCTAGTTTTATTGGTCTAACTTTTCACCCAGTGATTTATTTTCAAAAATTCTTTTGCACATCTATTTCTTTTCTTACTCCGCGTCGAATGAGCCATCCCTCATCAAAATCGGTTAGGTTTCATTTTTTGGGGAAAAAATCTATAGGCTATAGCCCATGATTTTTGGCGAAATTTTGACTGAAAATTAAATGTGACCGATTTTGACGTATGAGCACTCGTTGGACGCGTATTGAAGAGGAGATTATTCCTACAAAGTTTCGCTGAGAAAACTTTCTTGGTTCTCGATATATGTCCAAAAAACCGTTTCGCCGTGGTCCGACGCATATGCTCCTAGTTTTATTGGTCTAACTTTTCGCCTAGTGATTTATTTTCAAAAATTCTTTTGCACATCTATTTCTTTTCTTATTCCGCGTCGAATGAGCCATCCCTCATCAAAATCGGTTAGGTTTCATTTTTTCGGGAAAAAAATCTATGGGCTATAGCCCATGCTTTTTGGCGAAATTTTGACTGAAAATTAAATGTGACCGATTTTGACGTATGAGCACTCGTTGGACGCGTATTGAAGAGGAGAATATTCCTACAAAGTTTCGCTGAGAAAACTTTCTTGGTTCTCGATATATGTCCAAAAAACCGTTTCGCCGTGGTCCGACGCATATGCTCCTAGTTTTATTGGTCTAACTTTTCACCCAGTGATTTATTTTCAAAAATTCTTTTGCACATCTATTTCTTTTCTTATTCCGCGTCGAATGAGCCATCCCTCATCAAAATCGGTTAGGTTTCATTTTTTGGGAAAAAAATCTATGGGCTATAGCCCATGCTTTTTGGCGAAATTTTGACTGAAAATTAAATGTGACCGATTTTGACGTATGAGCACTCGTTGGACGCGTATTGAAGAGGAGATTATTCCTACAAAGTTTCGCTGAGAAAACTTTCTTGGTTCTCGATATATGTCCAAAAAACCGTTTCGCCGTGGTCCGACGCATATGCTCCTAGTTTTATTGGTCTAACTTTTCGCCTAGTGATTTATTTTCAAAAATTCTTTTGCACATCTATTTCTTTTCTTATTCCGCGTCGAATGAGCCATCCCTCATCAAAATCGGTTAGGTTTCATTTTTTGGGGAAAAAAATCTATGGGCTATAGCCCATGCTTTTTGGCGAAATTTTGACTGAAAATCAAATGTGACCGATTTTGACGTATGAGCACTCGTTGGACGCGTATTGAAGAGGAGAATATTCCTACAAAGTTTCGCCGAGAAAACTTTCTTGGTTCTCGATATATGTCCAAAAAACCGTTTCGCCGTGGTCCGACGCATATGCTCCTAGTTTTATTGGTCTAACTTTTCACCTAGTGATTTATTTTCAAAAATTCTTTTGCACATCTATTTCTTTTCTTATTCCGCGTCGAATGAGCCATCCCTCATCAAAATCGGTTAGGTTTCATTTTTTGGGGAAAAAAATCTATGGGCTATAGCCCATGCTTTTTGGCGAAATTTTGACTGAAAATTAAATGTGACCGATTTTGACGTATGAGCACTCGTTGGACGCGTATTGAAGAGGAGAATATTCCTACAAAGTTTCGCTGAGAAAACTTTCTTGGTTCTCGATATATGTCCAAAAAACCGTTTCGCCGTGGTCCGACGCATATGCTCCTAGTTTTATTGGTCTAACTTTTCACCCAGTGATTTATTTTCAAAAATTCTTTTGCACATCTATTTCTTTTCTTATTCCGCGTCGAATGAGCCATCCCTCATCAAAATCGGTTAGGTTTCATTTTTTGGGGAAAAAAATCTATGGGCTATAGCCCATGCTTTTTGGCGAAATTTTGACTGAAAATTAAATGTGACCGATTTTGACGTATGAGCACTCGTTGGACGCGTATTGAAGAGGAGAATATTCCTACAAAGTTTCGCTGAGAAAACTTTCTTGGTTCTCGATATATGTCCAAAAAACCGTTTCGCCGTGGTCCGACGCATATGCTCCTAGTTTTATTGGTCTAACTTTTCACCCAGTGATTTATTTTCAAAAATTCTTTTGCACATCTATTTCTTTTCTTATTCCGCGTCGAATGAGCCATCCCTCATCAAAATCGGTTAGGTTTCATTTTTTGGGGAAAAAAATCTATGGGCTATAGCCCATGCTTTTTGGCGAAATTTTGACTGAAAATTAAATGTGACCGATTTTGACGTATGAGCACTCGTTGGACGCGTATTGAAGAGGAGAATATTCCTACAAAGTTTCGCTGAGAAAACTTTCTTGGTTCTCGATATATGTCCAAAAAACCGTTTCGCCGTGGTCCGACGCATATGCTCCTAGTTTTATTGGTCTAACTTTTCACCCAGTGATTTATTTTCAAAAATTCTTTTGCACATCTATTTCTTTTCTTATTCCGCGTCGAATGAGCCATCCCTCATCAAAATCGGTTAGGTTTCATTTTTTGGGGAAAAAAATCTATGGGCTATAGCCCATGCTTTTTGGCGAAATTTTGACTGAAAATTAAATGTGACCGATTTTGACGTATGAGCACTCGTTGGACGCGTATTGAAGAGGAGAATATTCCTACAAAGTTTCGCTGAGAAAACTTTCTTGGTTCTCGATATATGTCCAAAAAACCGTTTCGCCGTGGTCCGACGCATATGCTCCTAGTTTTATTGGTCTAACTTTTCACCCAGTGATTTATTTTCAAAAATTCTTTTGCACATCTATTTCTTTTCTTATTCCGCGTCGAATGAGCCATCCCTCATCAAAATCGGTTAGGTTTCATTTTTTGGGGAAAAAAATCTATGGGCTATAGCCCATGCTTTTTGGCGAAATTTTGACTGAAAATCAAATGTGACCGATTTTGACGTATGAGCACTCGTTGGACGCGTATTGAAGAGGAGAATATTCCTACAAAGTTTCGCCGAGAAAACTTTCTTGGTTCTCGATATATGTCCAAAAAACCGTTTCGCCGTGGTCCGACGCATATGCTCCTAGTTTTATTGGTCTAACTTTTCACCTAGTGATTTATTTTCAAAAATTCTTTTGCACATCTATTTCTTTTCTTATTCCGCGTCGAATGAGCCATCCCTCATCAAAATCGGTTAGGTTTCATTTTTTGGGGAAAAAAATCTATGGGCTATAGCCCATGCTTTTTGGCGAAATTTTGACTGAAAATTAAATGTGACCGATTTTGACGTATGAGCACTCGTTGGACGCGTATTGAAGAGGAGAATATTCCTACAAAGTTTCGCTGAGAAAACTTTCTTGGTTCTCGATATATGTCCAAAAAACCGTTTCGCCGTGGTCCGACGCATATGCTCCTAGTTTTATTGGTCTAACTTTTCACCCAGTGATTTATTTTCAAAAATTCTTTTGCACATCTATTTCTTTTCTTATTCCGCGTCGAATGAGCCATCCCTCATCAAAATCGGTTAGGTTTCATTTTTTGGGGAAAAAAATCTATGGGCTAGCCCATGCTTTTTGGCGAAATTTTGACTGAAAATTAAATGTGACCGATTTTGACGTATGAGCACTCGTTGGACGCGTATTGAAGAGGAGAATATTCCTACAAAGTTTCGCTGAGAAAACTTTCTTGGTTCTCGATATATGTCCAAAAAACCGTTTCGCCGTGGTCCGACGCATATGCTCCTAGTTTTATTGGTCTAACTTTTCACCCAGTGATTTATTTTCAAAAATTCTTTTGCACATCTATTTCTTTTCTTATTCCGCGTCGAATGAGCCATCCCTCATCAAAATCGGTTAGGTTTCATTTTTTGGGGAAAAAAATCTATGGGCTATAGCCCATGCTTTTTGGCGAAATTTTGACTGAAAATTAAATGTGACCGATTTTGACGTATGAGCACTCGTTGGACGCGTATTGAAGAGGAGAATATTCCTACAAAGTTTCGCTGAGAAAACTTTCTTGGTTCTCGATATATGTCCAAAAAACCGTTTCGCCGTGGTCCGACGCATATGCTCCTAGTTTTATTGGTCTAACTTTTCACCCAGTGATTTATTTTCAAAAATTCTTTTGCACATCTATTTCTTTTCTTATTCCGCGTCGAATGAGCCATCCCTCATCAAAATCGGTTAGGTTTCATTTTTTGGGGAAAAAAATCTATGGGCTATAGCCCATGCTTTTTGGCGAAATTTTGACTGAAAATTAAATGTGACCGATTTTGACGTATGAGCACTCGTTGGACGCGTATTGAAGAGGAGAATATTCCTACAAAGTTTCGCTGAGAAAACTTTCTTGGTTCTCGATATATGTCCAAAAAACCGTTTCGCCGTGGTCCGACGCATATGCTCCTAGTTTTATTGGTCTAACTTTTCACCTAGTGATTGATTTTCAAAAATTCTTTTGCACATCTATTTCTTTTCTTATTCCGCGTCGAATGAGCCATCCCTCATCAAAATCGGTTAGGTTTCATTTTTTGGGGAAAAAATCTATAGGCTATAGCCCATGATTTTTGGCGAAATTTTGACTGAAAATTAAATGTGACCGATTTTGACGTATGAGCACTCGTTGGACGCGTATTGAAGAGGAGAATATTCCTACAAAGTTTCGCCGAGAAAACTTTCTTGGTTCTCGATATATGTCCAAAAAACCGTTTCGCCGTGGTCCGACGCATATGCTCCTAGTTTTATTGGTCTAACTTTTCACCCAGTGATTTATTTTCAAAAATTCTTTTGCACATCTATTTCTTTTCTTATTCCGCGTCGAATGAGCCATCCCTCATCAAAATCGGTTAGGTTTCATTTTTTGGGGAAAAAAATCTATGGGCTATAGCCCATGCTTTTTGGCGAAATTTTGACTGAAAATTAAATGTGACCGATTTTGACGTATGAGCACTCGTTGGACGCGTATTGAAGAGGAGAATATTCCTACAAAGTTTCGCTGAGAAAACTTTCTTGGTTCTCGATATATGTCCAAAAAACCGTTTCGCCGTGGTCCGACGCATATGCTCCTAGTTTTATTGGTCTAACTTTTCACCCAGTGATTTATTTTCAAAAATTCTTTTGCACATCTATTTCTTTTCTTATTCCGCGTCGAATGAGCCATCCCTCATCAAAATCGGTTAGGTTTCATTTTTTGGGGAAAAAAATCTATGGGCTATAGCCCATGCTTTTTGGCGAAATTTTGACTGAAAATTAAATGTGACCGATTTTGACGTATGAGCACTCGTTGGACGCGTATTGAAGAGGAGAATATTCCTACAAAGTTTCGCTGAGAAAACTTTCTTGGTTCTCGATATATGTCCAAAAAACCGTTTCGCCGTGGTCCGACGCATATGCTCCTAGTTTTATTGGTCTAACTTTTCACCCAGTGATTTATTTTCAAAAATTCTTTTGCACATCTATTTCTTTTCTTATTCCGCGTCGAATGAGCCATCCCTCATCAAAATCGGTTAGGCGCTGTGGGATGAACCAAACGTAATGTTAAGGCGCCAAAATTAACAACTCATACTGATACCATGAAAGGCGTTGGTTGCTTAAAACAGCAGGACGGTGGACATGGAAGTCGTAATCCGCTAAGGAGTGTGTAACAACTCACCTGCCGAAGCAACTAGCCCTTAAAATGGATGGCGCTCAAGTTGTATGCCTATACATTACCGCTGAAATATATGATTTATAAATTATATAATTTATAAATTTTGAAGTTTTAGTGAGTGGCGAAATTTTGACTGAAAATTAAATGTGACCGATTTTGACGTATGAGCACTCGTTGGACGCGTATTGAAGAGGAGAATATTCCTACAAAGTTTCGCTGAGAAAACTTTCTTGGTTCTCGATATATGTCCAAAAAACCGTTTCGCCGTGGTCCGACGCATATGCTCCTAGTTTTATTGGTCTAACTTTTCACCCAGTGATTTATTTTCAAAAATTCTTTTGCACATCTATTTCTTTTCTTATTCCGCGTCGAATGAGCCATCCCTCATCAAAATCGGTTAGGTTTCATTTTTTGGGGAAAAAAATCTATGGGCTATAGCCCATGCTTTTTGGCGAAATTTTGACTGAAAATTAAATGTGACCGATTTTGACGTATGAGCACTCGTTGGACGCGTATTGAAGAGGAGAATATTCCTACAAAGTTTCGCTGAGAAAACTTTCTTGGTTCTCGATATATGTCCAAAAAACCGTTTCGCCGTGGTCCGACGCATATGCTCCTAGTTTTATTGGTCTAACTTTTCACCCAGTGATTTATTTTCAAAAATTCTTTTGCACATCTATTTCTTTTCTTATTCCGCGTCGAATGAGCCATCCCTCATCAAAATCGGTTAGGTTTCATTTTTTGGGGCAAAAAATCTATGGGCTAGCCATGCTTTTTGGCGAAATTTTGACTGAAAATTAAATGTGACCGATTTTGACGTATGAGCACTCGTTGGACGCGTATTGAAGAGGAGAATATTCCTACAAAGTTTCGCTGAGAAAACTTTCTTGGTTCTCGATATATGTCCAAAAAACCGTTTCGCCGTGGTCCGACGCATATGCTCCTAGTTTTATTGGTCTAACTTTTCACCTAGTGATTTATTTTCAAAAATTCTTTTGCACATCTATTTCTTTTCTTATTCCGCGTCGAATGAGCCATCCCTCATCAAAATCGGTTAGGTTTCATTTTTTGGGGAAAAAAATCTATGGGCTATAGCCCATGCTTTTTGGCGAAATTTTGACTGAAAATTAAATGTGACCGATTTTGACGTATGAGCACTCGTTGGACGCGTATTGAAGAGGAGAATATTCCTACAAAGTTTCGCTGAGAAAACTTTCTTGGTTCTCGATATATGTCCAAAAAACCGTTTCGCCGTGGTCCGACGCATATGCTCCTAGTTTTATTGGTCTAACTTTTCACCCAGTGATTTATTTTCAAAAATTCTTTTGCACATCTATTTCTTTTCTTATTCCGCGTCGAATGAGCCATCCCTCATCAAAATCGGTTAGGTTTCATTTTTTGGGGAAAAAAATCTATGGGCTATAGCCCATGCTTTTTGGCGAAATTTTGACTGAAAATTAAATGTGACCGATTTTGACGTATGAGCACTCGTTGGACGCGTATTGAAGAGGAGAATATTCCTACAAAGTTTCGCCGAGAAAACTTTCTTGGTTCTCGATATATGTCCAAAAAACCGTTTCGCCGTGGTCCGACGCATATGCTCCTAGTTTTATTGGTCTAACTTTTCACCTAGTGATTTATTTTCAAAAATTCTTTTGCACATCTATTTCTTTTCTTATTCCGCGTCGAATGAGCCATCCCTCATCAAAATCGGTTAGGTTTCATTTTTTGGGGAAAAAAATCTATGGGCTATAGCCCATGCTTTTTGGCGAAATTTTGACTGAAAATTAAATGTGACCGATTTTGACGTATGAGCACTCGTTGGACGCGTATTGAAGAGGAGAATATTCCTACAAAGTTTCGCTGAGAAAACTTTCTTGGTTCTCGATATATGTCCAAAAAACCGTTTCGCCGTGGTCCGACGCATATGCTCCTAGTTTTATTGGTCTAACTTTTCACCCAGTGATTTATTTTCAAAAATTCTTTTGCACATCTATTTCTTTTCTTATTCCGCGTCGAATGAGCCATCCCTCATCAAAATCGGTTAGGCGCTGTGGGATGAACCAAACGTAATGTTAAGGCGCCAAAATTAACAACTCATACTGATACCATGAAAGGCGTTGGTTGCTTAAAACAGCAGGACGGTGGACATGGAAGTCGTAATCCGCTAAGGAGTGTGTAACAACTCACCTGCCGAAGCAACTAGCCCTTAAAATGGATGGCGCTCAAGTTGTATGCCTATACATTACCGCTGAAATATATGATTTATAAATTATATAATTTATAAATTTTGAAGTTTTAGTGAGTGGCGAAATTTTGACTGAAAATTAAATGTGACCGATTTTGACGTATGAGCACTCGTTGGACGCGTATTGAAGAGGAGAATATTCCTACAAAGTTTCGCTGAGAAAACTTTCTTGGTTCTCGATATATGTCCAAAAAACCGTTTCGCCGTGGTCCGACGCATATGCTCCTAGTTTTATTGGTCTAACTTTTCACCCAGTGATTTATTTTCAAAAATTCTTTTGCACATCTATTTCTTTTCTTATTCCGCGTCGAATGAGCCATCCCTCATCAAAATCGGTTAGGTTTCATTTTTTGGGGAAAAAAATCTATGGGCTATAGCCCATGCTTTTTGGCGAAATTTTGACTGAAAATTAAATGTGACCGATTTTGACGTATGAGCACTCGTTGGACGCGTATTGAAGAGGAGAATATTCCTACAAAGTTTCGCTGAGAAAACTTTCTTGGTTCTCGATATATGTCCAAAAAACCGTTTCGCCGTGGTCCGACGCATATGCTCCTAGTTTTATTGGTCTAACTTTTCACCCAGTGATTTATTTTCAAAAATTCTTTTGCACATCTATTTCTTTTCTTATTCCGCGTCGAATGAGCCATCCCTCATCAAAATCGGTTAGGTTTCATTTTTTGGGGCAAAAAATCTATGGGCTAGCCATGCTTTTTGGCGAAATTTTGACTGAAAATTAAATGTGACCGATTTTGACGTATGAGCACTCGTTGGACGCGTATTGAAGAGGAGAATATTCCTACAAAGTTTCGCTGAGAAAACTTTCTTGGTTCTCGATATATGTCCAAAAAACCGTTTCGCCGTGGTCCGACGCATATGCTCCTAGTTTTATTGGTCTAACTTTTCACCCAGTGATTTATTTTCAAAAATTCTTTTGCACATCTATTTCTTTTCTTATTCCGCGTCGAATGAGCCATCCCTCATCAAAATCGGTTAGGTTTCATTTTTTGGGGAAAAAAATCTATGGGCTATAGCCCATGCTTTTTGGCGAAATTTTGACTGAAAATTAAATGTGACCGATTTTGACGTATGAGCACTCGTTGGACGCGTATTGAAGAGGAGAATATTCCTACAAAGTTTCGCCGAGAAAACTTTCTTGGTTCTCGATATATGTCCAAAAAACCGTTTCGCCGTGGTCCGACGCATATGCTCCTAGTTTTATTGGTCTAACTTTTCACCTAGTGATTTATTTTCAAAAATTCTTTTGCACATCTATTTCTTTTCTTATTCCGCGTCGAATGAGCCATCCCTCATCAAAATCGGTTAGGTTTCATTTTTTGGGGAAAAAAATCTATGGGCTATAGCCCATGCTTTTTGGCGAAATTTTGACTGAAAATTAAATGTGACCGATTTTGACGTATGAGCACTCGTTGGACGCGTATTGAAGAGGAGAATATTCCTACAAAGTTTCGCTGAGAAAACTTTCTTGGTTCTCGATATATGTCCAAAAAACCGTTTCGCCGTGGTCCGACGCATATGCTCCTAGTTTTATTGGTCTAACTTTTCACCCAGTGATTTATTTTCAAAAATTCTTTTGCACATCTATTTCTTTTCTTATTCCGCGTCGAATGAGCCATCCCTCATCAAAATCGGTTAGGTTTCATTTTTTGGGGAAAAAAATCTATGGGCTATAGCCCATGCTTTTTGGCGAAATTTTGACTGAAAATTAAATGTGACCGATTTTGACGTATGAGCACTCGTTGGACGCGTATTGAAGAGGAGAATATTCCTACAAAGTTTCGCTGAGAAAACTTTCTTGGTTCTCGATATATGTCCAAAAAACCGTTTCGCCGTGGTCCGACGCATATGCTCCTAGTTTTATTGGTCTAACTTTTCACCCAGTGATTTATTTTCAAAAATTCTTTTGCACATCTATTTCTTTTCTTATTCCGCGTCGAATGAGCCATCCCTCATCAAAATCGGTTAGGTTTCATTTTTTGGGGCAAAAAATCTATGGGCTAGCCATGCTTTTTGGCGAAATTTTGACTGAAAATTAAATGTGACCGATTTTGACGTATGAGCACTCGTTGGACGCGTATTGAAGAGGAGATTATTCCTACAAAGTTTCGCTGAGAAAACTTTCTTGGTTCTCGATATATGTCCAAAAAACCGTTTCGCCGTGGTCCGACGCATATGCTCCTAGTTTTATTGGTCTAACTTTTCGCCTAGTGATTTATTTTCAAAAATTCTTTTGCACATCTATTTCTTTTCTTATTCCGCGTCGAATGAGCCATCCCTCATCAAAATCGGTTAGGTTTCATTTTTTGGGGAAAAAAATCTATGGGCTATAGCCCATGCTTTTTGGCGAAATTTTGACTGAAAATTAAATGTGACCGATTTTGACGTATGAGCACTCGTTGGACGCGTATTGAAGAGGAGAATATTCCTACAAAGTTTCGCTGAGAAAACTTTCTTGGTTCTCGATATATGTCCAAAAAACCGTTTCGCCGTGGTCCGACGCATATGCTCCTAGTTTTATTGGTCTAACTTTTCACCCAGTGATTTATTTTCAAAAATTCTTTTGCACATCTATTTCTTTTCTTATTCCGCGTCGAATGAGCCATCCCTCATCAAAATCGGTTAGGTTTCATTTTTTGGGGAAAAAAATCTATGGGCTATAGCCCATGCTTTTTGGCGAAATTTTGACTGAAAATTAAATGTGACCGATTTTGACGTATGAGCACTCGTTGGACGCGTATTGAAGAGGAGAATATTCCTACAAAGTTTCGCTGAGAAAACTTTCTTGGTTCTCGATATATGTCCAAAAAACCGTTTCGCCGTGGTCCGACGCATATGCTCCTAGTTTTATTGGTCTAACTTTTCACCCAGTGATTTATTTTCAAAAATTCTTTTGCACATCTATTTCTTTTCTTATTCCGCGTCGAATGAGCCATCCCTCATCAAAATCGGTTAGGTTTCATTTTTTGGGGAAAAAAATCTATGGGCTATAGCCCATGCTTTTTGGCGAAATTTTGACTGAAAATTAAATGTGACCGATTTTGACGTATGAGCACTCGTTGGACGCGTATTGAAGAGGAGAATATTCCTACAAAGTTTCGCTGAGAAAACTTTCTTGGTTCTCGATATATGTCCAAAAAACCGTTTCGCCGTGGTCCGACGCATATGCTCCTAGTTTTATTGGTCTAACTTTTCACCCAGTGATTTATTTTCAAAAATTCTTTTGCACATCTATTTCTTTTCTTATTCCGCGTCGAATGAGCCATCCCTCATCAAAATCGGTTAGGCGCTGTGGGATGAACCAAACGTAATGTTAAGGCGCCAAAATTAACAACTCATACTGATACCATGAAAGGCGTTGGTTGCTTAAAACAGCAGGACGGTGGACATGGAAGTCGTAATCCGCTAAGGAGTGTGTAACAACTCACCTGCCGAAGCAACTAGCCCTTAAAATGGATGGCGCTCAAGTTGTATGCCTATACATTACCGCTGAAATATATGATTTATAAATTATATAATTTATAAATTTTGAAGTTTTAGTGAGTGGCGAAATTTTGACTGAAAATTAAATGTGACCGATTTTGACGTATGAGCACTCGTTGGACGCGTATTGAAGAGGAGAATATTCCTACAAAGTTTCGCTGAGAAAACTTTCTTGGTTCTCGATATATGTCCAAAAAACCGTTTCGCCGTGGTCCGACGCATATGCTCCTAGTTTTATTGGTCTAACTTTTCACCTAGTGATTTATTTTCAAAAATTCTTTTGCACATCTATTTCTTTTCTTATTCCGCGTCGAATGAGCCATCCCTCATCAAAATCGGTTAGGTTTCATTTTTTGGGGAAAAAAATCTATGGGCTATAGCCCATGCTTTTTGGCGAAATTTTGACTGAAAATTAAATGTGACCGATTTTGACGTATGAGCACTCGTTGGACGCGTATTGAAGAGGAGAATATTCCTACAAAGTTTCGCTGAGAAAACTTTCTTGGTTCTCGATATATGTCCAAAAAACCGTTTCGCCGTGGTCCGACGCATATGCTCCTAGTTTTATTGGTCTAACTTTTCACCCAGTGATTTATTTTCAAAAATTCTTTTGCACATCTATTTCTGTTCTTATTCCGCGTCGAATGAGCCATCCCTCATCAAAATCGGTTAGGTTTCATTTTTTGGGGAAAAAAATCTATGGGCTATAGCCCATGCTTTTTGGCGAAATTTTGACTGAAAATTAAATGTGACCGATTTTGACGTATGAGCACTCGTTGGACGCGTATTGAAGAGGAGAATATTCCTACAAAGTTTCGCTGAGAAAACTTTCTTGGTTCTCGATATATGTCCAAAAAACCGTTTCGCCGTGGTCCGACGCATATGCTCCTAGTTTTATTGGTCTAACTTTTCACCTAGTGATTTATTTTCAAAAATTCTTTTGCACATCTATTTCTTTTCTTATTCCGCGTCGAATGAGCCATCCCTCATCAAAATCGGTTAGGTTTCATTTTTTGGGGAAAAAAATCTATGGGCTATAGCCCATGCTTTTTGGCGAAATTTTGACTGAAAATCAAATGTGACCGATTTTGACGTATGAGCACTCGTTGGACGCGTATTGAAGAGGAGAATATTCCTACAAAATTTCGCCGAGAAAACTTTCTTGGTTCTCGATATATGTCCAAAAAACCGTTTCGCCGTGGTCCGACGCATATGCTCCTAGTTTTATTGGTCTAACTTTTCACCCAGTGATTTATTTTCAAAAATTCTTTTGCACATCTATTTCTGTTCTTATTCCGCGTCGAATGAGCCATCCCTCATCAAAATCGGTTAGGTTTCATTTTTTCGGGAAAAAAATCTATGGGCTATAGCCCATGCTTTTTGGCGAAATTTTGACTGAAAATTAAATGTGACCGATTTTGACGTATGAGCACTCGTTGGACGCGTATTGAAGAGGAGAATATTCCTACAAAGTTTCGCCGAGAAAACTTTCTTGGTTCTCGATATATGTCCAAAAAACCGTTTCGCCGTGGTCCGACGCATATGCTCCTAGTTTTATTGGTCTAACTTTTCACCTAGTGATTTATTTTCAAAAATTCTTTTGCACATCTATTTCTTTTCTTATTCCGCGTCGAATGAGCCATCCCTCATCAAAATCGGTTAGGTTTCATTTTTTGGGGAAAAAAATCTATGGGCTATAGCCCATGCTTTTTGGCGAAATTTTGACTGAAAATTAAATGTGACCGATTTTGACGTATGAGCACTCGTTGGACGCGTATTGAAGAGGAGAATATTCCTACAAAGTTTCGCTGAGAAAACTTTCTTGGTTCTCGATATATGTCCAAAAAACCGTTTCGCCGTGGTCCGACGCATATGCTCCTAGTTTTATTGGTCTAACTTTTCACCCAGTGATTTATTTTCAAAAATTCTTTTGCACATCTATTTCTTTTCTTATTCCGCGTCGAATGAGCCATCCCTCATCAAAATCGGTTAGGTTTCATTTTTTGGGGAAAAAAATCTATGGGCTATAGCCCATGCTTTTTGGCGAAATTTTGACTGAAAATTAAATGTGACCGATTTTGACGTATGAGCACTCGTTGGACGCGTATTGAAGAGGAGAATATTCCTACAAAGTTTCGCTGAGAAAACTTTCTTGGTTCTCGATATATGTCCAAAAAACCGTTTCGCCGTGGTCCGACGCATATGCTCCTAGTTTTATTGGTCTAACTTTTCACCCAGTGATTTATTTTCAAAAATTCTTTTGCACATCTATTTCTTTTCTTATTCCGCGTCGAATGAGCCATCCCTCATCAAAATCGGTTAGGTTTCATTTTTTGGGGAAAAAAATCTATGGGCTATAGCCCATGCTTTTTGGCGAAATTTTGACTGAAAATCAAATGTGACCGATTTTGACGTATGAGCACTCGTTGGACGCGTATTGAAGAGGAGAATATTCCTACAAAGTTTCGCCGAGAAAACTTTCTTGGTTCTCGATATATGTCCAAAAAACCGTTTCGCCGTGGTCCGACGCATATGCTCCTAGTTTTATTGGTCTAACTTTTCACCCAGTGATTTATTTTCAAAAATTCTTTTGCACATCTATTTCTTTTCTTATTCCGCGTCGAATGAGCCATCCCTCATCAAAATCGGTTAGGTTTCATTTTTTCGGGAAAAAAATCTATGGGCTATAGCCCATGCTTTTTGGCGAAATTTTGACTGAAAATTAAATGTGACCGATTTTGACGTATGAGCACTCGTTGGACGCGTATTGAAGAGGAGAATATTCCTACAAAGTTTCGCCGAGAAAACTTTCTTGGTTCTCGATATATGTCCAAAAAACCGTTTCGCCGTGGTCCGACGCATATGCTCCTAGTTTTATTGGTCTAACTTTTCACCTAGTGATTTATTTTCAAAAATTCTTTTGCACATCTATTTCTTTTCTTATTCCGCGTCGAATGAGCCATCCCTCATCAAAATCGGTTAGGTTTCATTTTTTCGGGAAAAAAATCTATGGGCTATAGCCCATGCTTTTTGGCGAAATTTTGACTGAAAATTAAATGTGACCGATTTTGACGTATGAGCACTCGTTGGACGCGTATTGAAGAGGAGAATATTCCTACAAAGTTTCGCTGAGAAAACTTTCTTGGTTCTCGATATATGTCCAAAAAACCGTTTCGCCGTGGTCCGACGCATATGCTCCTAGTTTTATTGGTCTAACTTTTCACCCAGTGATTTATTTTCAAAAATTCTTTTGCACATCTATTTCTTTTCTTATTCCGCGTCGAATGAGCCATCCCTCATCAAAATCGGTTAGGTTTCATTTTTTGGGGAAAAAAATCTATGGGCTATAGCCCATGCTTTTTGGCGAAATTTTGACTGAAAATTAAATGTGACCGATTTTGACGTATGAGCACTCGTTGGACGCGTATTGAAGAGGAGAATATTCCTACAAAGTTTCGCTGAGAAAACATTCTTGGTTCTCGATATATGTCCAAAAAACCGTTTCGCCGTGGTCCGACGCATATGCTCCTAGTTTTATTGGTCTAACTTTTCACCCAGTGATTTATTTTCAAAAATTCTTTTGCACATCTATTTCTTTTCTTATTCCGCGTCGAATGAGCCATCCCTCATCAAAATCGGTTAGGTTTCATTTTTTGGGGAAAAAAATCTATGGGCTATAGCCCATG
This sequence comes from Dioctria rufipes, assembly GCA_963924295.1. Classification (NCBI taxonomy): domain Eukaryota; kingdom Metazoa; phylum Arthropoda; class Insecta; order Diptera; family Asilidae; genus Dioctria; species Dioctria rufipes. Next base: position 200,920,970 of record OZ002742.1, read on the forward strand.
CTTTTTGGCGAAATTTTGACTGAAAATTAAATGTGACCGATTTTGACGTATGAGCACTCGTTGGACGCGTATTGAAGAGGAGAATATTCCTACAAAGTTTCGCTGAGAAAACTTTCTTGGTTCTCGATATATGTCCAAAAAACCGTTTCGCCGTGGTCCGACGCATATGCTCCTAGTTTTATTGGTCTAACTTTTCACCCAGTGATTTATTTTCAAAAATTCTTTTGCACATCTATTTCTTTTCTTATTCCGCGTCGAATGAGCCATCCCTCATCAAAATCGGTTAGGTTTCATTTTTTGGGGAAAAAAATCTATGGGCTATAGCCCATGCTTTTTGGCGAAATTTTGACTGAAAATTAAATGTGACCGATTTTGACGTATGAGCACTCGTTGGACGCGTATTGAAGAGGAGATTATTCCTACAAAGTTTCGCTGAGAAAACTTTCTTGGTTCTCGATATATGTCCAAAAAACCGTTTCGCCGTGGTCCGACGCATATGCTCCTAGTTTTATTGGTCTAACTTTTCGCCTAGTGATTTATTTTCAAAAATTCTTTTGCACATCTATTTCTTTTCTTATTCCGCGTCGAATGAGCCATCCCTCATCAAAATCGGTTAGGTTTCAATTTTTGGGGAAAAAAATCTATGGGCTATAGCCCATGCTTTTTGGCGAAATTTTGACTGAAAATTAAATGTGACCGATTTTGACGTATGAGCACTCGTTGGACGCGTATTGAAGAGGAGATTATTCCTACAAAGTTTCGCTGAGAAAACTTTCTTGGTTCTCGATATATGTCCAAAAAACCGTTTCGCCGTGGTCCGACGCATATGCTCCTAGTTTTATTGGTCTAACTTTTCGCCTAGTGATTTATTTTCAAAAATTCTTTTGCACATCTATTTCTTTTCTTATTCCGCGTCGAATGAGCCATCCCTCATCAAAATCGGTTAGGTTTCATTTTTTGGGGAAAAAAATCTATGGGCTATAGCCCATGCTTTTTGGCGAAATTTTGACTGAAAATTAAATGTGACCGATTTTGACGTATGAGCACTCGTTGGACGCGTATTGAAGAGGAGATTATTCCTACAAAGTTTCGCTGAGAAAACTTTCTTGGTTCTCGATATATGTCCAAAAAACCGTTTCGCCGTGGTCCGACGCATATGCTCCTAGTTTTATTGGTCTAACTTTTCGCCTAGTGATTTATTTTCAAAAATTCTTTTGCACATCTATTTCTTTTCTTATTCCGCGTCGAATGAGCCATCCCTCATCAAAATCGGTTAGGTTTCATTTTTTGGGGAAAAAAATCTATGGGCTATAGCCCATGCTTTTTGGCGAAATTTTGACTGAAAATTAAATGTGACCGATTTTGACGTATGAGCACTCGTTGGACGCGTATTGAAGAGGAGAATATTCCTACAAAGTTTCGCTGAGAAAACTTTCTTGGTTCTCGATATATGTCCAAAAAACCGTTTCGCCGTGGTCCGACGCATATGCTCCTAGTTTTATTGGTCTAACTTTTCACCCAGTGATTTATTTTCAAAAATTCTTTTGCACATCTATTTCTTTTCTTATTCCGCGTCGAATGAGCCATCCCTCATCAAAATCGGTTAGGTTTCATTTTTTGGGGAAAAAAATCTATGGGCTATAGCCCATGCTTTTTGGCGAAATTTTGACTGAAAATTAAATGTGACCGATTTTGACGTATGAGCACTCGTTGGACGCGTATTGAAGAGGAGAATATTCCTACAAAGTTTCGCTGAGAAAACTTTCTTGGTTCTCGATATATGTCCAAAAAACCGTTTCGCCGTGGTCCGACGCATATGCTCCTAGTTTTATTGGTCTAACTTTTCACCTAGTGATTTATTTTCAAAAATTCTTTTGCACATCTATTTCTTTTCTTATTCCGCGTCGAATGAGCCATCCCTCATCAAAATCGGTTAGGTTTCATTTTTTGGGGAAAAAAATCTATGGGCTATAGCCCATGCTTTTTGGCGAAATTTTGACTGAAAATTAAATGTGACCGATTTTGACGTATGAGCACTCGTTGGACGCGTATTGAAGAGGAGAATATTCCTTCAAAGTTTCGCTGAGAAAACTTTCTTGGTTCTCGATATATGTCCAAAAAACCGTTTCGCCGTGGTCCGACGCATATGCTCCTAGTTTTATTGGTCTAACTTTTCACCCAGTGATTTATTTTCAAAAATTCTTTTGCACATCTATTTCTTTTCTTATTCCGCGTCGAATGAGCCATCCCTCATCAAAATCGGTTAGGTTTCATTTTTTGGGGAAAAAAATCTATGGGCTATAGCCCATGCTTTTTGGCGAAATTTTGACTGAAAATTAAATGTGACCGATTTTGACGTATGAGCACTCGTTGGACGCGTATTGAAGAGGAGAATATTCCTACAAAGTTTCGCTGAGAAAACTTTCTTGGTTCTCGATATATGTCCAAAAAACCGTTTCGCCGTGGTCCGACGCATATGCTCCTAGTTTTATTGGTCTAACTTTTCACCCAGTGATTTATTTTCAAAAATTCTTTTGCACATCTATTTCTTTTCTTATTTCGCGTCGAATGAGCCATCCCTCATCAAAATCGGTTAGGTTTCATTTTTTGGGGAAAAAAATCTATGGGCTATAGCCCATGCTTTTTGGCGAAATTTTGACTGAAAATTAAATGTGACCGATTTTGACGTATGAGCACTCGTTGGACGCGTATTGAAGAGGAGAATATTCCTACAAAGTTTCGCCGAGAAAACTTTCTTGGTTCTCGATATATGTCCAAAAAACCGTTTCGCCGTGGTCCGACGCATATGCTCCTAGTTTTATTGGTCTAACTTTTCACCTAGTGATTTATTTTCAAAAATTCTTTTGCACATCTATTTCTTTTCTTATTCCGCGTCGAATGAGCCATCCCTCATCAAAATCGGTTAGGTTTCATTTTTTGGGGAAAAAAATCTATGGGCTATAGCCCATGCTTTTTGGCGAAATTTTGACTGAAAATTAAATGTGACCGATTTTGACGTATGAGCACTCGTTGGACGCGTATTGAAGAGGAGAATATTCCTACAAAGTTTCGCTGAGAAAACTTTCTTGGTTCTCGATATATGTCCAAAAAACCGTTTCGCCGTGGTCCGACGCATATGCTCCTAGTTTTATTGGTCTAACTTTTCACCCAGTGATTTATTTTCAAAAATTCTTTTGCACATCTATTTCTTTTCTTATTCCGCGTCGAATGAGCCATCCCTCATCAAAATCGGTTAGGTTTCATTTTTTGGGGAAAAAAATCTATGGGCTATAGCCCATGCTTTTTGGCGAAATTTTGACTGAAAATTAAAGGTGACCGATTTTGACGTATGAGCACTCGTTGGACGCGTATTGAAGAGGAGAATATTCCTACAAAGTTTCGCTGAGAAAACTTTCTTGGTTCTCGATATATGTCCAAAAAACCGTTTCGCCGTGGTCCGACGCATATGCTCCTAGTTTTATTGGTCTAACTTTTCACCTAGTGATTTATTTTCAAAAATTCTTTTGCACATCTATTTCTTTTCTTATTCCGCGTCGAATGAGCCATCCCTCATCAAAATCGGTTAGGTTTCATTTTTTGGGGAAAAAAATCTATGGGCTATAGCCCATGCTTTTTGGCGAAATTTTGACTGAAAATTAAATGTGACCGATTTTGACGTATGAGCACTCGTTGGACGCGTATTGAAGAGGAGAATATTCCTACAAAGTTTCGCTGAGAAAACTTTCTTGGTTCTCGATATATGTCCAAAAAACCGTTTCGCCGTGGTCCGACGCATATGCTCCTAGTTTTATTGGTCTAACTTTTCACCTAGTGATTTATTTTCAAAAATTCTTTTGCACATCTATTTCTTTTCTTATTCCGCGTCGAATGAGCCATCCCTCATCAAAATCGGTTAGGTTTCATTTTTTGGGGAAAAAAATCTATGGGCTATAGCCCATGCTTTTTGGCGAAATTTTGACTGAAAATTAAATGTGACCGATTTTGACGTATGAGCACTCGTTGGACGCGTATTGAAGAGGAGAATATTCCTACAAAGTTTCGCTGAGAAAACTTTCTTGGTTCTCGATATATGTCCAAAAAACCGTTTCGCCGTGGTCCGACGCATATGCTCCTAGTTTTATTGGTCTAACTTTTCACCCAGTGATTTATTTTCAAAAATTCTTTTGCACATCTATTTCTTTTCTTATTCCGCGTCGAATGAGCCATCCCTCATCAAAATCGGTTAGGTTTCATTTTTTGGGGAAAAAAATCTATGGGCTATAGCCCATGCTTTTTGGCGAAATTTTGACTGAAAATTAAAGGTGACCGATTTTGACGTATGAGCACTCGTTGGACGCGTATTGAAGAGGAGAATATTCCTACAAAGTTTCGCTGAGAAAACTTTCTTGGTTCTCGATATATGTCCAAAAAACCGTTTCGCCGTGGTCCGACGCATATGCTCCTAGTTTTATTGGTCTAACTTTTCACCTAGTGATTTATTTTCAAAAATTCTTTTGCACATCTATTTCTTTTCTTATTCCGCGTCGAATGAGCCATCCCTCATCAAAATCGGTTAGGTTTCATTTTTTGGGGAAAAAAATCTATGGGCTATAGCCCATGCTTTTTGGCGAAATTTTGACTGAAAATTAAATGTGACCGATTTTGACGTATGAGCACTCGTTGGACGCGTATTGAAGAGGAGAATATTCCTACAAAGTTTCGCTGAGAAAACTTTCTTGGTTCTCGATATATGTCCAAAAAACCGTTTCGCCGTGGTCCGACGCATATGCTCCTAGTTTTATTGGTCTAACTTTTCACCCAGTGATTTATTTTCAAAAATTCTTTTGCACATCTATTTCTTTTCTTATTCCGCGTCGAATGAGCCATCCCTCATCAAAATCGGTTAGGTTTCATTTTTTGGGGAAAAAAATCTATGGGCTATAGCCCATGCTTTTTGGCGAAATTTTGACTGAAAATTAAAGGTGACCGATTTTGACGTATGAGCACTCGTTGGACGCGTATTGAAGAGGAGAATATTCCTACAAAGTTTCGCTGAGAAAACTTTCTTGGTTCTCGATATATGTCCAAAAAACCGTTTCGCCGTGGTCCGACGCATATGCTCCTAGTTTTATTGGTCTAACTTTTCACCTAGTGATTTATTTTCAAAAATTCTTTTGCACATCTATTTCTTTTCTTATTCCGCGTCGAATGAGCCATCCCTCATCAAAATCGGTTAGGTTTCATTTTTTGGGGAAAAAAATCTATGGGCTATAGCCCATGCTTTTTGGCGAAATTTTGACTGAAAATTAAATGTGACCGATTTTGACGTATGAGCACTCGTTGGACGCGTATTGAAGAGGAGAATATTCCTACAAAGTTTCGCTGAGAAAACTTTCTTGGTTCTCGATATATGTCCAAAAAACCGTTTCGCCGTGGTCCGACGCATATGCTCCTAGTTTTATTGGTCTAACTTTTCACCTAGTGATTTATTTTCAAAAATTCTTTTGCACATCTATTTCTTTTCTTATTCCGCGTCGAATGAGCCATCCCTCATCAAAATCGGTTAGGTTTCATTTTTTGGGGAAAAAAATCTATGGGCTATAGCCCATGCTTTTTGGCGAAATTTTGACTGAAAATTAAATGTGACCGATTTTGACGTATGAGCACTCGTTGGACGCGTATTGAAGAGGAGAATATTCCTACAAAGTTTCGCTGAGAAAACTTTCTTGGTTCTCGATATATGTCCAAAAAACCGTTTCGCCGTGGTCCGACGCATATGCTCCTAGTTTTATTGGTCTAACTTTTCACCCAGTGATTTATTTTCAAAAATTCTTTTGCACATCTATTTCTTTTCTTATTCCGCGTCGAATGAGCCATCCCTCATCAAAATCGGTTAGGTTTCATTTTTTGGGGAAAAAAATCTATGGGCTATAGCCCATGCTTTTTGGCGAAATTTTGACTGAAAATTAAAGGTGACCGATTTTGACGTATGAGCACTCGTTGGACGCGTATTGAAGAGGAGAATATTCCTACAAAGTTTCGCTGAGAAAACTTTCTTGGTTCTCGATATATGTCCAAAAAACCGTTTCGCCGTGGTCCGACGCATATGCTCCTAGTTTTATTGGTCTAACTTTTCACCTAGTGATTTATTTTCAAAAATTCTTTTGCACATCTATTTCTTTTCTTATTCCGCGTCGAATGAGCCATCCCTCATCAAAATCGGTTAGGTTTCATTTTTTGGGGAAAAAAATCTATGGGCTATAGCCCATGCTTTTTGGCGAAATTTTGACTGAAAATTAAATGTGACCGATTTTGACGTATGAGCACTCGTTGGACGCGTATTGAAGAGGAGAATATTCCTACAAAGTTTCGCTGAGAAAACTTTCTTGGTTCTCGATATATGTCCAAAAAACCGTTTCGCCGTGGTCCGACGCATATGCTCCTAGTTTTATTGGTCTAACTTTTCACCCAGTGATTTATTTTCAAAAATTCTTTTGCACATCTATTTCTTTTCTTATTCCGCGTCGAATGAGCCATCCCTCATCAAAATCGGTTAGGTTTCATTTTTTGGGGAAAAAAATCTATGGGCTATAGCCCATGCTTTTTGGCGAAATTTTGACTGAAAATTAAATGTGACCGATTTTGACGTATGAGCACTCGTTGGACGCGTATTGAAGAGGAGAATATTCCTACAAAGTTTCGCCGAGAAAACTTTCTTGGTTCTCGATATATGTCCAAAAAACCGTTTCGCCGTGGTCCGACGCATATGCTCCTAGTTTTATTGGTCTAACTTTTCACCTAGTGATTTATTTTCAAAAATTCTTTTGCACATCTATTTCTTTTCTTATTCCGCGTCGAATGAGCCATCCCTCATCAAAATCGGTTAGGTTTCATTTTTTGGGGAAAAAAATCTATGGGCTATAGCCCATGCTTTTTGGCGAAATTTTGACTGAAAATTAAATGTGACCGATTTTGACGTATGAGCACTCGTTGGACGCGTATTGAAGAGGAGAATATTCCTACAAAGTTTCGCTGAGAAAACTTTCTTGGTTCTCGATATATGTCCAAAAAACCGTTTCGCCGTGGTCCGACGCATATGCTCCTAGTTTTATTGGTCTAACTTTTCACCCAGTGATTTATTTTCAAAAATTCTTTTGCACATCTATTTCTTTTCTTATTCCGCGTCGAATGAGCCATCCCTCATCAAAATCGGTTAGGTTTCATTTTTTGGGGAAAAAAATCTATGGGCTGCCCATGCTTTTTGGCGAAATTTTGACTGAAAATTAAATGTGACCGATTTTGACGTATGAGCACTCGTTGGACGCGTATTGAAGAGGAGATTATTCCTACAAAGTTTCGCTGAGAAAACTTTCTTGGTTCTCGATATATGTCCAAAAAACCGTTTCGCCGTGGTCCGACGCATATGCTCCTAGTTTTATTGGTCTAACTTTTCGCCTAGTGATTTATTTTCAAAAATTCTTTTGCACATCTATTTCTTTTCTTATTCCGCGTCGAATGAGCCATCCCTCATCAAAATCGGTTAGGTTTCATTTTTTGGGGAAAAAAATCTATGGGCTATAGCCCATGCTTTTTGGCGAAATTTTGACTGAAAATCAAATGTGACCGATTTTGACGTATGAGCACTCGTTGGACGCGTATTGAAGAGGAGAATATTCCTACAAAGTTTCGCCGAGAAAACTTTCTTGGTTCTCGATATATGTCCAAAAAACCGTTTCGCCGTGGTCCGACGCATATGCTCCTAGTTTTATTGGTCTAACTTTTCACCCAGTGATTTATTTTCAAAAATTCTTTTGCACATCTATTTCTTTTCTTATTCCGCGTCGAATGAGCCATCCCTCATCAAAATCGGTTAGGTTTCATTTTTTGGGGAAAAAAATCTATGGGCTATAGCCCATGCTTTTTGGCGAAATTTTGACTGAAAATTAAATGTGACCGATTTTGACGTATGAGCACTCGTTGGACGCGTATTGAAGAGGAGAATATTCCTACAAAGTTTCGCTGAGAAAACTTTCTTGGTTCTCGATATATGTCCAAAAAACCGTTTCGCCGTGGTCCGACGCATATGCTCCTAGTTTTATTATTCTAACTTTTCACCCAGTGATTTATTTTCAAAAATTCTTTTGCACATCTATTTCTTTTCTTATTCCGCGTCGAATGAGCCATCCCTCATCAAAATCGGTTAGGTTTCATTTTTTGGGGAAAAAAATCTGCCCATGCTTTTTGGCGAAATTTTGACTGAAAATTAAATGTGACCGATTTTGACGTATGAGCACTCGTTGGACGCGTATTGAAGAGGAGAATATTCCTACAAAGTTTCGCTGAGAAAACTTTCTTGGTTCTCGATATATGTCCAAAAAACCGTTTCGCCGTGGTCCGACGCATATGCTCCTAGTTTTATTGGTCTAACTTTTCACCCAGTGATTTATTTTCAAAAATTCTTTTGCACATCTATTTCTTTTCTTATTCCGCGTCGAATGAGCCATCCCTCATCAAAATCGGTTAGGTTTCATTTTTTGGGGAAAAAAATCTATGGGCTATAGCCCATGCTTTTTGGCGAAATTTTGACTGAAAATTAAATGTGACCGATTTTGACGTATGAGCACTCGTTGGACGCGTATTGAAGAGGAGAATATTCCTACAAAGTTTCGCTGAGAAAACTTTCTTGGTTCTCGATATATGTCCAAAAAACCGTTTCGCCGTGGTCCGACGCATATGCTCCTAGTTTTATTGGTCTAACTTTTCACCCAGTGATTTATTTTCAAAAATTCTTTTGCACATCTATTTCTTTTCTTATTCCGCGTCGAATGAGCCATCCCTCATCAAAATCGGTTAGGTTTCATTTTTTGGGGAAAAAAATCTATGGGCTATAGCCCATGCTTTTTGGCGAAATTTTGACTGAAAATTAAATGTGACCGATTTTGACGTATGAGCACTCGTTGGACGCGTATTGAAGAGGAGATTATTCCTACAAAGTTTCGCTGAGAAAACTTTCTTGGTTCTCGATATATGTCCAAAAAACCGTTTCGCCGTGGTCCGACGCATATGCTCCTAGTTTTATTGGTCTAACTTTTCGCCTAGTGATTTATTTTCAAAAATTCTTTTGCACGTCTATTTCTTTTCTTATTCCGCGTCGAATGAGCCATCCCTCATCAAAATCGGTTAGGTTTCATTTTTTGGGGAAAAAAATCTATGGGCTATAGCCCATGCTTTTTGGCGAAATTTTGACTGAAAATCAAATGTGACCGATTTTGACGTATGAGCACTCGTTGGACGCGTATTGAAGAGGAGAATATTCCTACAAAGTTTCGCTGAGAAAACTTTCTTGGTTCTCGATATATGTCCAAAAAACCGTTTCGCCGTGGTCCGACGCATATGCTCCTAGTTTTATTGGTCTAACTTTTCACCTAGTGATTTATTTTCAAAAATTCTTTTGCACATCTATTTCTTTTCTTATTCCGCGTCGAATGAGCCATCCCTCATCAAAATCGGTTAGGTTTCATTTTTTGGGGAAAAAAATCTATGGGCTATAGCCCATGCTTTTTGGCGAAATTTTGACTGAAAATTAAATGTGACCGATTTTGACGTATGAGCACTCGTTGGACGCGTATTGAAGAGGAGAATATTCCTACAAAGTTTCGCTGAGAAAACTTTCTTGGTTCTCGATATATGTCCAAAAAACCGTTTCGCCGTGGTCCGACGCATATGCTCCTAGTTTTATTGGTCTAACTTTTCACCCAGTGATTTATTTTCAAAAATTCTTTTGCACATCTATTTCTTTTCTTATTCCGCGTCGAATGAGCCATCCCTCATCAAAATCGGTTAGGTTTCATTTTTTGGGGAAAAAAATCTATGGGCTATAGCCCATGCTTTTTGGCGAAATTTTGACTGAAAATTAAATGTGACCGATTTTGACGTATGAGCACTCGTTGGACGCGTATTGAAGAGGAGAATATTCCTACAAAGTTTCGCCGAGAAAACTTTCTTGGTTCTCGATATATGTCCAAAAAACCGTTTCGCCGTGGTCCGACGCATATGCTCCTAGTTTTATTGGTCTAACTTTTCACCCAGTGATTTATTTTCAAAAATTCTTTTGCACATCTATTTCTTTTCTTATTCCGCGTCGAATGAGCCATCCCTCATCAAAATCGGTTAGGTTTCATTTTTTGGAGAAAAAAATTAGCCCATGCTTTTTGGCGAAATTTTGACTGAAAATTAAATGTGACCGATTTTGACGTATGAGCACTCGTTGGACGCGTATTGAAGAGGAGAATATTCCTACAAAGTTTCGCTGAGAAAACTTTCTTGGTTCTCGATATATGTCCAAAAAACCGTTTCGCCGTGGTCCGACGCATATGCTCCTAGTTTTATTGGTCTAACTTTTCACCCAGTGATTTATTTTCAAAAATTCTTTTGCACATCTATTTCTTTTCTTATTCCGCGTCGAATGAGCCATCCCTCATCAAAATCGGTTAGGTTTCATTTTTTGGGGAAAAAAATCTATGGGCTATAGCCCATGCTTTTTGGCGAAATTTTGACTGAAAATTAAATGTGACCGATTTTGACGTATGAGCACTCGTTGGACGCGTATTGAAGAGGAGATTATTCCTACAAAGTTTCGCTGAGAAAACTTTCTTGGTTCTCGATATATGTCCAAAAAACCGTTTCGCCGTGGTCCGACGCATATGCTCCTAGTTTTATTGGTCTAACTTTTCGCCTAGTGATTTATTTTCAAAAATTCTTTTGCACATCTATTTCTTTTCTTATTCCGCGTCGAATGAGCCATCCCTCATCAAAATCGGTTAGGTTTCATTTTTTGGGGAAAAAAATCTATGGGCTATAGCCCATGCTTTTTGGCGAAATTTTGACTGAAAATTAAATGTGACCGATTTTGACGTATGAGCACTCGTTGGACGCGTATTGAAGAGGAGAATATTCCTACAAAGTTTCGCTGAGAAAACTTTCTTGGTTCTCGATATATGTCCAAAAAACCGTTTCGCCGTGGTCCGACGCATATGCTCCTAGTTTTATTGGTCTAACTTTTCACCCAGTGATTTATTTTCAAAAATTCTTTTGCACATCTATTTCTTTTCTTATTCCGCGTCGAATGAGCCATCCCTCATCAAAATCGGTTAGGTTTCATTTTTTGGAGAAAAAAATTAGCCCATGCTTTTTGGCGAAATTTTGACTGAAAATTAAATGTGACCGATTTTGACGTATGAGCACTCGTTGGACGCGTATTGAAGAGGAGAATATTCCTACAAAGTTTCGCTGAGAAAACTTTCTTGGTTCTCGATATATGTCCAAAAAACCGTTTCGCCGTGGTCCGACGCATATGCTCCTAGTTTTATTGGTCTAACTTTTCACCCAGTGATTTATTTTCAAAAATTCTTTTGCACATCTATTTCTTTTCTTATTCCGCGTCGAATGAGCCATCCCTCATCAAAATCGGTTAGGTTTCATTTTTTGGGGAAAAAAATCTATGGGCTATAGCCCATGCTTTTTGGCGAAATTTTGACTGAAAATTAAATGTGACCGATTTTGACGTATGAGCACTCGTTGGACGCGTATTGAAGAGGAGATTATTCCTACAAAGTTTCGCTGAGAAAACTTTCTTGGTTCTCGATATATGTCCAAAAAACCGTTTCGCCGTGGTCCGACGCATATGCTCCTAGTTTTATTGGTCTAACTTTTCGCCTAGTGATTTATTTTCAAAAATTCTTTTGCACATCTATTTCTTTTCTTATTCCGCGTCGAATGAGCCATCCCTCATCAAAATCGGTTAGGTTTCATTTTTTGGGGAAAAAAATCTATGGGTATAGCCCATGCTTTTGGCGAAATTTTGACTGAAAATTAAATGTGACCGATTTTGACGTATGAGCACTCGTTGGACGCGTATTGAAGAGGAGAATATTCCTACAAAGTTTCGCTGAGAAAACTTTCTTGGTTCTCGATATATGTCCAAAAAACCGTTTCGCCGTGGTCCGACGCATATGCTCCTAGTTTTATTGGTCTAACTTTTCACCCAGTGATTTATTTTCAAAAATTCTTTTGCACATCTATTTCTTTTCTTATTCCGCGTCGAATGAGCCATCCCTCATCAAAATCGGTTAGGTTTCATTTTTTGGGGAAAAAAATCTATGGGCTATAGCCCATGCTTTTTGGCGAAATTTTGACTGAAAATTAAATGTGACCGATTTTGACGTATGAGCACTCGTTGGACGCGTATTGAAGAGGAGATTATTCCTACAAAGTTTCGCTGAGAAAACTTTCTTGGTTCTCGATATATGTCCAAAAAACCGTTTCGCCGTGGTCCGACGCATATGCTCCTAGTTTTATTGGTCTAACTTTTCGCCTAGTGATTTATTTTCAAAAATTCTTTTGCACATCTATTTCTTTTCTTATTCCGCGTCGAATGAGCCATCCCTCATCAAAATCGGTTAGGTTTCATTTTTTGGGGAAAAAAATCTATGGGCTATAGCCCATGCTTTTTGGCGAAATTTTGACTGAAAATCAAATGTGACCGATTTTGACGTATGAGCACTCGTTGGACGCGTATTGAAGAGGAGAATATTCCTACAAAGTTTCGCCGAGAAAACTTTCTTGGTTCTCGATATATGTCCAAAAAACCGTTTCGCCGTGGTCCGACGCATATGCTCCTAGTTTTATTGGTTTAACTTTTCACCTAGTGATTTATTTTCAAAAATTCTTTTGCACATCTATTTCTTTTCTTATTCCGCGTCGAATGAGCCATCCCTCATCAAAATCGGTTAGGTTTCATTTTTTGGGGAAAAAAATCTATGGGCTATAGCCCATGCTTTTTGGCGAAATTTTGACTGAAAATTAAATGTGACCGATTTTGACGTATGAGCACTCGTTGGACGCGTATTGAAGAGGAGAATATTCCTACAAAGTTTCGCTGAGAAAACTTTCTTGGTTCTCGATATATGTCCAAAAAACCGTTTCGCCGTGGTCCGACGCATATGCTCCTAGTTTTATTGGTCTAACTTTTCACCCAGTGATTTATTTTCAAAAATTCTTTTGCACATCTATTTCTTTTCTTATTCCGCGTCGAATGAGCCATCCCTCATCAAAATCGGTTAGGTTTCATTTTTTGGGGAAAAAAATCTATGGGCTATAGCCCATGCTTTTTGGCGAAATTTTGACTGAAAATTAAATGTGACCGATTTTGACGTATGAGCACTCGTTGGACGCGTATTGAAGAGGAGAATATTCCTACAAAGTTTCGCCGAGAAAACTTTCTTGGTTCTCGATATATGTCCAAAAAACCGTTTCGCCGTGGTCCGACGCATATGCTCCTAGTTTTATTGGTCTAACTTTTCACCCAGTGATTTATTTTCAAAAATTCTTTTGCACATCTATTTCTTTTCTTATTCCGCGTCGAATGAGCCATCCCTCATCAAAATCGGTTAGGTTTCATTTTTTGGGGAAAAAAATCTATGGGCTATAGCCCATGCTTTTTGGCGAAATTTTGACTGAAAATTAAATGTGACCGATTTTGACGTATGAGCACTCGTTGGACGCGTATTGAAGAGGAGAATATTCCTACAAAGTTTCGCTGAGAAAACTTTCTTGGTTCTCGATATATGTCCAAAAAACCGTTTCGCCGTGGTCCGACGCATATGCTCCTAGTTTTATTGGTCTAACTTTTCACCCAGTGATTTATTTTCAAAAATTCTTTTGCACATCTATTTCTTTTCTTATTCCGCGTCGAATGAGCCATCCCTCATCAAAATCGGTTAGGTTTCATTTTTTGGGGAAAAAAATCTATGGGCTATAGCCCATGCTTTTTGGCGAAATTTTGACTGAAAATTAAATGTGACCGATTTTGACGTATGAGCACTCGTTGGACGCGTATTGAAGAGGAGAATATTCCTACAAAGTTTCGCTGAGAAAACTTTCTTGGTTCTCGATATATGTCCAAAAAACCGTTTCGCCGTGGTCCGACGCATATGCTCCTAGTTTTATTGGTCTAACTTTTCACCCAGTGATTTATTTTCAAAAATTCTTTTGCACATCTATTTCTTTTCTTATTCCGCGTCGAATGAGCCATCCCTCATCAAAATCGGTTAGGTTTCATTTTTTGGGGAAAAAAATCTATGGGCTATAGCCCATGCTTTTTGGCGAAATTTTGACTGAAAATTAAATGTGACCGATTTTGACGTATGAGCACTCGTTGGACGCGTATTGAAGAGGAGAATATTCCTACAAAGTTTCGCTGAGAAAACTTTCTTGGTTCTCGATATATGTCCAAAAAACCGTTTCGCCGTGGTCCGACGCATATGCTCCTAGTTTTATTGGTCTAACTTTTCACCCAGTGATTTATTTTCAAAAATTCTTTTGCACATCTATTTCTTTTCTTATTCCGCGTCGAATGAGCCATCCCTCATCAAAATCGGTTAGGTTTCATTTTTTGGGGAAAAAAATCTATGGGCTATAGCCCATGCTTTTTGGCGAAATTTTGACTGAAAATTAAATGTGACCGATTTTGACGTATGAGCACTCGTTGGACGCGTATTGAAGAGGAGAATATTCCTACAAAGTTTCGCTGAGAAAACTTTCTTGGTTCTCGATATATGTCCAAAAAACCGTTTCGCCGTGGTCCGACGCATATGCTCCTAGTTTTATTGGTCTAACTTTTCACCCAGTGATTTATTTTCAAAAATTCTTTTGCACATCTATTTCTTTTCTTATTCCGCGTCGAATGAGCCATCCCTCATCAAAATCGGTTAGGTTTCATTTTTTGGGGAAAAAAATCTATGGGCTATAGCCCATGCTTTTTGGCGAAATTTTGACTGAAAATTAAATGTGACCGATTTTGACGTATGAGCACTCGTTGGACGCGTATTGAAGAGGAGAATATTCCTACAAAGTTTCGCTGAGAAAACTTTCTTGGTTCTCGATATATGTCCAAAAAACCGTTTCGCCGTGGTCCGACGCATATGCTCCTAGTTTTATTGGTCTAACTTTTCGCCTAGTGATTTATTTTCAAAAATTCTTTTGCACATCTATTTCTTTTCTTATTCCGCGTCGAATGAGCCATCCCTCATCAAAATCGGTTAGGTTTCATTTTTTGGGGAAAAAAATCTATGGGCTATAGCCCATGCTTTTTGGCGAAATTTTGACTGAAAATCAAATGTGACCGATTTTGACGTATGAGCACTCGTTGGACGCGTATTGAAGAGGAGAATATTCCTACAAAGTTTCGCTGAGAAAACTTTCTTGGTTCTCGATATATGTCCAAAAAACCGTTTCGCCGTGGTCCGACGCATATGCTCCTAGTTTTATTGGTCTAACTTTTCACCCAGTGATTTATTTTCAAAAATTCTTTTGCACATCTATTTCTTTTCTTATTCCGCGTCGAATGAGCCATCCCTCATCAAAATCGGTTAGGTTTCATTTTTTGGGGAAAAAAATCTATGGGCTATAGCCCATGCTTTTTGGCGAAATTTTGACTGAAAATTAAATGTGACCGATTTTGACGTATGAGCACTCGTTGGACGCGTATTGAAGAGGAGAATATTCCTACAAAGTTTCGCTGAGAAAACTTTCTTGGTTCTCGATATATGTCCAAAAAACCGTTTCGCCGTGGTCCGACGCATATGCTCCTAGTTTTATTGGTCTAACTTTTCACCCAGTGATTTATTTTCAAAAATTCTTTTGCACATCTATTTCTTTTCTTATTCCGCGTCGAATGAGCCATCCCTCATCAAAATCGGTTAGGTTTCATTTTTTGGGGAAAAAAATCTATGGGCTATAGCCCATGCTTTTTGGCGAAATTTTGACTGAAAATTAAATGTGACCGATTTTGACGTATGAGCACTCGTTGGACGCGTATTGAAGAGGAGATTATTCCTACAAAGTTTCGCTGAGAAAACTTTCTTGGTTCTCGATATATGTCCAAAAAACCGTTTCGCCGTGGTCCGACGCATATGCTCCTAGTTTTATTGGTCTAACTTTTCGCCTAGTGATTTATTTTCAAAAATTCTTTTGCACATCTATTTCTTTTCTTATTCCGCGTCGAATGAGCCATCCCTCATCAAAATCGGTTAGGTTTCATTTTTTGGGGAAAAAAATCTATGGGCTATAGCCCATGCTTTTTGGCGAAATTTTGACTGAAAATCAAATGTGACCGATTTTGACGTATGAGCACTCGTTGGACGCGTATTGAAGAGGAGAATATTCCTACAAAGTTTCGCCGAGAAAACTTTCTTGGTTCTCGATATATGTCCAAAAAACCGTTTCGCCGTGGTCCGACGCATATGCTCCTAGTTTTATTGGTCTAACTTTTCACCCAGTGATTTATTTTCAAAAATTCTTTTGCACATCTATTTCTTTTCTTATTCCGCGTCGAATGAGCCATCCCTCATCAAAATCGGTTAGGTTTCATTTTTTGGGGAAAAAAATCTATGGGCTATAGCCCATGCTTTTTGGCGAAATTTTGACTGAAAATTAAATGTGACCGATTTTGACGTATGAGCACTCGTTGGACGCGTATTGAAGAGGAGAATATTCCTACAAAGTTTCGCTGAGAAAACTTTCTTGGTTCTCGATATATGTCCAAAAAACCGTTTCGCCGTGGTCCGACGCATATGCTCCTAGTTTTATTGGTCTAACTTTTCACCTAGTGATTTATTTTCAAAAATTCTTTTGCACATCTATTTCTTTTCTTATTCCGCGTCGAATGAGCCATCCCTCATCAAAATCGGTTAGGTTTCATTTTTTGGGGAAAAAAATCTATGGGCTATAGCCCATGCTTTTTGGCGAAATTTTGACTGAAAATTAAATGTGACCGATTTTGACGTATGAGCACTCGTTGGACGCGTATTGAAGAGGAGAATATTCCTACAAAGTTTCGCTGAGAAAACTTTCTTGGTTCTCGATATATGTCCAAAAAACCGTTTCGCCGTGGTCCGACGCATATGCTCCTAGTTTTATTGGTCTAACTTTTCACCCAGTGATTTATTTTCAAAAATTCTTTTGCACATCTATTTCTTTTCTTATTCCGCGTCGAATGAGCCATCCCTCATCAAAATCGGTTAGGTTTCATTTTTTGGGGAAAAAAATCTATGGGCTATAGCCCATGCTTTTTGGCGAAATTTTGACTGAAAATTAAATGTGACCGATTTTGACGTATGAGCACTCGTTGGACGCGTATTGAAGAGGAGAATATTCCTACAAAGTTTCGCTGAGAAAACTTTCTTGGTTCTCGATATATGTCCAAAAAACCGTTTCGCCGTGGTCCGACGAATATGCTCCTAGTTTTATTGGTCTAACTTTTCGCCTAGTGATTTATTTTCAAAAATTCTTTTGCACATCTATTTCTTTTCTTATTCCGCGTCGAATGAGCCATCCCTCATCAAAATCGGTTAGGTTTCATTTTTTGGGGAAAAAAATCTATGGGCAGCCCATGCTTTTTGGCGAAATTTTGACTGAAAATTAGATGTGACCGATTTTGACGTATGAGCACTCGTTGGACGCGTATTGAAGAGGAGAATATTCCTACAAAGTTTCGCTGAGAAAACTTTCTTGGTTCTCGATATATGTCCAAAAAACCGTTTCGCCGTGGTCCGACGCATATGCTCCTAGTTTTATTGGTCTAACTTTTCACCCAGTGATTTATTTTCAAAAATTCTTTTGCACATCTATTTCTTTTCTTATTCCGCGTCGAATGAGCCATCCCTCATCAAAATCGGTTAGGTTTCATTTTTTGGGGAAAAAAATCTATGGGCTATAGCCCATGCTTTTTGGCGAAATTTTGACTGAAAATTAAATGTGACCGATTTTGACGTATGAGCACTCGTTGGACGCGTATTGAAGAGGAGAATATTCCTACAAAGTTTCGCTGAGAAAACTTTCTTGGTTCTCGATATATGTCCAAAAAACCGTTTCGCCGTGGTCCGACGCATATGCTCCTAGTTTTATTGGTCTAACTTTTCACCTAGTGATTTATTTTCAAAAATTCTTTTGCACATCTATTTCTTTTCTTATTCCGCGTCGAATGAGCCATCCCTCATCAAAATCGGTTAGGTTTCATTTTTTGGGGAAAAAAATCTATGGGCTATAGCCCATGCTTTTTGGCGAAATTTTGACTGAAAATTAAATGTGACCGATTTTGACGTATGAGCACTCGTTGGACGCGTATTGAAGAGGAGATTATTCCTACAAAGTTTCGCTGAGAAAACTTTCTTGGTTCTCGATATATGTCCAAAAAACCGTTTCGCCGTGGTCCGACGCATATGCTCCTAGTTTTATTGGTCTAACTTTTCGCCTAGTGATTTATTTTCAAAAATTCTTTTGCACATCTATTTCTTTTCTTATTCCGCGTCGAATGAGCCATCCCTCATCAAAATCGGCTAGGTTTCATTTTTTGGGGAAAAAAATCTATGGGCTATAGCCCATGCTTTTTGGCGAAATTTTGACTGAAAATTAAATGTGACCGATTTTGACGTATGAGCACTCGTTGGACGCGTATTAAAGAGGAGAATATTCCTACAAAGTTTCGCTGAGAAAACTTTCTTGGTTCTCGATATATGTCCAAAAAACCGTTTCGCCGTGGTCCGACGCATATGCTCCTAGTTTTATTGGTCTAACTTTTCACCTAGTGATTTATTTTCAAAAATTCTTTTGCACATCTATTTCTTTTCTTATTCCGCGTCGAATGAGCCATCCCTCATCAAAATCGGTTAGGTTTCATTTTTTGGGGAAAAAAATCTATGGGCTATAGCCCATGCTTTTTGGCGAAATTTTGACTGAAAATTAAATGTGACCGATTTTGACGTATGAGCACTCGTTGGACGCGTATTGAAGAGGAGAATATTCCTACAAAGTTTCGCTGAGAAAACTTTCTTGGTTCTCGATATATGTCCAAAAAACCGTTTCGCCGTGGTCCGACGCATATGCTCCTAGTTTTATTGGTCTAACTTTTCGCCTAGTGATTTATTTTCAAAAAATTCTTTTGCACATCTATTTCTTTTCTTATTCCGCGTCGAATGAGCCATCCCTCATCAAAATCGGTTAGGTTTCATTTTTTGGGGAAAAAAATCTATGGGCTATAGCCCATGCTTTTTGGCGAAATTTTGACTGAAAATTAAATGTGACCGATTTTGACGTATGAGCACTCGTTGGACGCGTATTGAAGAGGAGAATATTCCTACAAAGTTTCGCTGAGAAAACTTTCTTGGTTCTCGATATATGTCCAAAAAACCGTTTCGCCGTGGTCCGACGCATATGCTCCTAGTTTTATTGGTCTAACTTTTCACCTAGTGATTTATTTTCAAAAATTCTTTTGCACATCTATTTCTTTTCTTATTCCGCGTCGAATGAGCCATCCCTCATCAAAATCGGTTAGGTTTCATTTTTTGGGGAAAAAAATCTATGGGCTATAGCCCATGCTTTTTGGCGAAATTTTGACTGAAAATTAAATGTGACCGATTTTGACGTATGAGCACTCGTTGGACGCGTATTGAAGAGGAGAATATTCCTACAAAGTTTCGCTGAGAAAACTTTCTTGGTTCTCGATATATGTCCAAAAAACCGTTTCGCCGTGGTCCGACGCATATGCTCCTAGTTTTATTGGTCTAACTTTTCACCTAGTGATTTATTTTCAAAAATTCTTTTGCACATCTATTTCTTTTCTTATTCCGCGTCGAATGAGCCATCCCTCATCAAAATCGGTTAGGTTTCATTTTTTGGGGAAAAAAATCTATGGGCTATAGCCCATGCTTTTTGGCGAAATTTTGACTGAAAATTAAATGTGACCGATTTTGACGTATGAGCACTCGTTGGACGCGTATTGAAGAGGAGAATATTCCTACAAAGTTTCGCTGAGAAAACTTTCTTGGTTCTCGATATATGTCCAAAAAACCGTTTCGCCGTGGTCCGACGCATATGCTCCTAGTTTTATTGGTCTAACTTTTCACCTAGTGATTTATTTTCAAAAATTCTTTTGCACATCTATTTCTTTTCTTATTCCGCGTCGAATGAGCCATCCCTCATCAAAATCGGTTAGGTTTCATTTTTTGGGGAAAAAAATCTATGGGCTATAGCCCATGCTTTTTGGCGAAATTTTGACTGAAAATTAAATGTGACCGATTTTGACGTATGAGCACTCGTTGGACGCGTATTGAAGAGGAGAATATTCCTACAAAGTTTCGCTGAGAAAACTTTCTTGGTTCTCGATATATGTCCAAAAAACCGTTTCGCCGTGGTCCGACGCATATGCTCCTAGTTTTATTGGTCTAACTTTTCACCTAGTGATTTATTTTCAAAAATTCTTTTGCACATCTATTTCTTTTCTTATTCCGCGTCGAATGAGCCATCCCTCATCAAAATCGGTTAGGTTTCATTTTTTGGGGAAAAAAATCTATGGGCTATATAGCCCATGCTTTTTGGCGAAATTTTGACTGAAAATTAAATGTGACCGATTTTGACGTATGAGCACTCGTTGGACGCGTATTGAAGAGGAGAATATTCCTACAAAGTTTCGCTGAGAAAACTTTCTTGATTCTCGATATATGTCCAAAAAACCGTTTCGCCGTGGTCCGACGCATATGCTCCTAGTTTTATTGGTCTAACTTTTCACCCAGTGATTTATTTTCAAAAATTCTTTTGCACATCTATTTCTTTTCTTATTCCGCGTCGAATGAGCCATCCCTCATCAAAATCGGTTAGGTTTCATTTTTTGGGGAAAAAAATCTATGGGCTATAGCCATGCTTTTTGGCGAAATTTTGACTGAAAATTAAATGTGACCGATTTTGACGTATGAGCACTCGTTGGACGCGTATTGAAGAGGAGAATATTCCTACAAAGTTTCGCTGAGAAAACTTTCTTGGTTCTCGATATATGTCCAAAAAACCGTTTCGCCGTGGTCCGACGCATATGCTCCTAGTTTTATTGGTCTAACTTTTCACCCAGTGATTTATTTTCAAAAATTCTTTTGCACATCTATTTCTTTTCTTATTCCGCGTCGAATGAGCCATCCCTCATCAAAATCGGTTAGGTTTCATTTTTTGGGGAAAAAAATCTATGGGCTATAGCCCATGCTTTTTGGCGAAATTTTGACTGAAAATTAAATGTGACCGATTTTGACGTATGAGCACTCGTTGGACGCGTATTGAAGAGGAGAATATTCCTACAAAGTTTCGCTGAGAAAACTTTCTTGGTTCTCGATATATGTCCAAAAAACCGTTTCGCCGTGGTCCGACGCATATGCTCCTAGTTTTATTGGTCTAACTTTTCACCCAGTGATTTATTTTCAAAAATTCTTTTGCACATCTATTTCTTTTCTTATTCCGCGTCGAATGAGCCATCCCTCATCAAAATCGGTTAGGTTTCATTTTTTGGGGAAAAAAATCTATGGGCTATAGCCCATGCTTTTTGGCGAAATTTTGACTGAAAATTAAATGTGACCGATTTTGACGTATGAGCACTCGTTGGACGCGTATTGAAGAGGAGAATATTCCTACAAAGTTTCGCTGAGAAAACTTTCTTGGTTCTCGATATATGTCCAAAAAACCGTTTCGCCGTGGTCCGACGCATATGCTCCTAGTTTTATTGGTCTAACTTTTCACCCAGTGATTTATTTTCAAAAATTCTTTTGCACATCTATTTCTTTTCTTATTCCGCGTCGAATGAGCCATCCCTCATCAAAATCGGTTAGGTTTCATTTTTTGGGGAAAAAAATCTATGGGCTATAGCCCATGCTTTTTGGCGAAATTTTG
Organism: Dioctria rufipes; assembly: GCA_963924295.1. Classification (NCBI taxonomy): domain Eukaryota; kingdom Metazoa; phylum Arthropoda; class Insecta; order Diptera; family Asilidae; genus Dioctria; species Dioctria rufipes. The sequence goes on from OZ002742.1 coordinate 200,942,732, forward strand.
ACTGAAAATTAAATGTGACCGATTTTGACGTATGAGCACTCGTTGGACGCGTATTGAAGAGGAGAATATTCCTACAAAGTTTCGCTGAGAAAACTTTCTTGGTTCTCGATATATGTCCAAAAAACCGTTTCGCCGTGGTCCGACGCATATGCTCCTAGTTTTATTGGTCTAACTTTTCACCCAGTGATTTATTTTCAAAAATTCTTTTGCACATCTATTTCTTTTCTTATTCCGCGTCGAATGAGCCATCCCTCATCAAAATCGGTTAGGTTTCATTTTTTGGGGAAAAAAATCTATGGGCTATAGCCCATGCTTTTTGGCGAAATTTTGACTGAAAATTAAATGTGACCGATTTTGACGTATGAGCACTCGTTGGACGCGTATTGAAGAGGAGAATATTCCTACAAAGTTTCGCTGAGAAAACTTTCTTGGTTCTCGATATATGTCCAAAAAACCGTTTCGCCGTGGTCCGACGCATATGCTCCTAGTTTTATTGGTCTAACTTTTCACCCAGTGATTTATTTTCAAAAATTCTTTTGCACATCTATTTCTTTTCTTATTCCGCGTCGAATGAGCCATCCCTCATCAAAATCGGTTAGGTTTCATTTTTTGGGGAAAAAAATCTATGGGCTATATGCTTTTTGGCGAAATTTTGACTGAAAATTAAATGTGACCGATTTTGACGTATGAGCACTCGTTGGACGCGTATTGAAGAGGAGAATATTCCTACAAAGTTTCGCTGAGAAAACTTTCTTGGTTCTCGATATATGTCCAAAAAACCGTTTCGCCGTGGTCCGACGCATATGCTCCTAGTTTTATTGGTCTAACTTTTCACCCAGTGATTTATTTTCAAAAATTCTTTTGCACATCTATTTCTTTTCTTATTCCGCGTCGAATGAGCCATCCCTCATCAAAATCGGTTAGGTTTCATTTTTTGGGGAAAAAAATCTATGGGCTATAGCCCATGCTTTTTGGCGAAATTTTGACTGAAAATTAAATGTGACCGATTTTGACGTATGAGCACTCGTTGGACGCGTATTGAAGAGGAGAATATTCCTACAAAGTTTCGCTGAGAAAACTTTCTTGGTTCTCGATATATGTCCAAAAAACCGTTTCGCCGTGGTCCGACGCATATGCTCCTAGTTTTATTGGTCTAACTTTTCACCCAGTGATTTATTTTCAAAAATTCTTTTGCACATCTATTTCTTTTCTTATTCCGCGTCGAATGAGCCATCCCTCATCAAAATCGGTTAGGTTTCATTTTTTGGGGAAAAAAATCTATGGGCTATAGCCCATGCTTTTTGGCGAAATTTTGACTGAAAATTAAATGTGACCGATTTTGACGTATGAGCACTCGTTGGACGCGTATTGAAGAGGAGAATATTCCTACAAAGTTTCGCTGAGAAAACTTTCTTGGTTCTCGATATATGTCCAAAAAACCGTTTCGCCGTGGTCCGACGCATATGCTCCTAGTTTTATTGGTCTAACTTTTCACCCAGTGATTTATTTTCAAAAATTCTTTTGCACATCTATTTCTTTTCTTATTCCGCGTCGAATGAGCCATCCCTCATCAAAATCGGTTAGGTTTCATTTTTTGGGGAAAAAAATCTATGGGCTATAGCCCATGCTTTTTGGCGAAATTTTGACTGAAAATTAAATGTGACCGATTTTGACGTATGAGCACTCGTTGGACGCGTATTGAAGAGGAGAATATTCCTACAAAGTTTCGCTGAGAAAACTTTCTTGGTTCTCGATATATGTCCAAAAAACCGTTTCGCCGTGGTCCGACGCATATGCTCCTAGTTTTATTGGTCTAACTTTTCACCCAGTGATTTATTTTCAAAAATTCTTTTGCACATCTATTTCTTTTCTTATTCCGCGTCGAATGAGCCATCCCTCATCAAAATCGGTTAGGTTTCATTTTTTGGGGAAAAAAATCTATGGGCTATAGCCCATGCTTTTTGGCGAAATTTTGACTGAAAATTAAATGTGACCGATTTTGACGTATGAGCACTCGTTGGACGCGTATTGAAGAGGAGAATATTCCTACAAAGTTTCGCTGAGAAAACTTTCTTGGTTCTCGATATATGTCCAAAAAACCGTTTCGCCGTGGTCCGACGCATATGCTCCTAGTTTTATTGGTCTAACTTTTCACCCAGTGATTTATTTTCAAAAATTCTTTTGCACATCTATTTCTTTTCTTATTCCGCGTCGAATGAGCCATCCCTCATCAAAATCGGTTAGGTTTCATTTTTTGGGGAAAAAAATCTATGGGCTATAGCCCATGCTTTTTGGCGAAATTTTGACTGAAAATTAAATGTGACCGATTTTGACGTATGAGCACTCGTTGGACGCGTATTGAAGAGGAGAATATTCCTACAAAGTTTCGCTGAGAAAACTTTCTTGGTTCTCGATATATGTCCAAAAAACCGTTTCGCCGTGGTCCGACGCATATGCTCCTAGTTTTATTGGTCTAACTTTTCACCCAGTGATTTATTTTCAAAAATTCTTTTGCACATCTATTTCTTTTCTTATTCCGCGTCGAATGAGCCATCCCTCATCAAAATCGGTTAGGTTTCATTTTTTGGGGAAAAAAATCTATGGGCTATAGCCCATGCTTTTTGGCGAAATTTTGACTGAAAATTAAATGTGACCGATTTTGACGTATGAGCACTCGTTGGACGCGTATTGAAGAGGAGAATATTCCTACAAAGTTTCGCTGAGAAAACTTTCTTGGTTCTCGATATATGTCCAAAAAACCGTTTCGCCGTGGTCCGACGCATATGCTCCTAGTTTTATTGGTCTAACTTTTCACCCAGTGATTTATTTTCAAAAATTCTTTTGCACATCTATTTCTTTTCTTATTCCGCGTCGAATGAGCCATCCCTCATCAAAATCGGTTAGGTTTCATTTTTTGGGGAAAAAAATCTATGGGCTATAGCCCATGCTTTTTGGCGAAATTTTGACTGAAAATTAAATGTGACCGATTTTGACGTATGAGCACTCGTTGGACGCGTATTGAAGAGGAGAATATTCCTACAAAGTTTCGCTGAGAAAACTTTCTTGGTTCTCGATATATGTCCAAAAAACCGTTTCGCCGTGGTCCGACGCATATGCTCCTAGTTTTATTGGTCTAACTTTTCACCCAGTGATTTATTTTCAAAAATTCTTTTGCACATCTATTTCTTTTCTTATTCCGCGTCGAATGAGCCATCCCTCATCAAAATCGGTTAGGTTTCATTTTTTGGGGAAAAAAATCTATGGGCTATAGCCCATGCTTTTTGGCGAAATTTTGACTGAAAATTAAATGTGACCGATTTTGACGTATGAGCACTCGTTGGACGCGTATTGAAGAGGAGAATATTCCTACAAAGTTTCGCTGAGAAAACTTTCTTGGTTCTCGATATATGTCCAAAAAACCGTTTCGCCGTGGTCCGACGCATATGCTCCTAGTTTTATTGGTCTAACTTTTCACCCAGTGATTTATTTTCAAAAATTCTTTTGCACATCTATTTCTTTTCTTATTCCGCGTCGAATGAGCCATCCCTCATCAAAATCGGTTAGGTTTCATTTTTTGGGGAAAAAAATCTATGGGCTATAGCCCATGCTTTTTGGCGAAATTTTGACTGAAAATTAAATGTGACCGATTTTGACGTATGAGCACTCGTTGGACGCGTATTGAAGAGGAGAATATTCCTACAAAGTTTCGCTGAGAAAACTTTCTTGGTTCTCGATATATGTCCAAAAAACCGTTTCGCCGTGGTCCGACGCATATGCTCCTAGTTTTATTGGTCTAACTTTTCACCCAGTGATTTATTTTCAAAAATTCTTTTGCACATCTATTTCTTTTCTTATTCCGCGTCGAATGAGCCATCCCTCATCAAAATCGGTTAGGTTTCATTTTTTGGGGAAAAAAATCTATGGGCTATAGCCCATGCTTTTTGGCGAAATTTTGACTGAAAATTAAATGTGACCGATTTTGACGTATGAGCACTCGTTGGACGCGTATTGAAGAGGAGAATATTCCTACAAAGTTTCGCTGAGAAAACTTTCTTGGTTCTCGATATATGTCCAAAAAACCGTTTCGCCGTGGTCCGACGCATATGCTCCTAGTTTTATTGGTCTAACTTTTCACCCAGTGATTTATTTTCAAAAATTCTTTTGCACATCTATTTCTTTTCTTATTCCGCGTCGAATGAGCCATCCCTCATCAAAATCGGTTAGGTTTCATTTTTTGGGGAAAAAAATCTATGGGCTATAGCCCATGCTTTTTGGCGAAATTTTGACTGAAAATTAAATGTGACCGATTTTGACGTATGAGCACTCGTTGGACGCGTATTGAAGAGGAGAATATTCCTACAAAGTTTCGCTGAGAAAACTTTCTTGGTTCTCGATATATGTCCAAAAAAACCGTTTCGCCGTGGTCCGACGCATATGCTCCTAGTTTTATTGGTCTAACTTTTCACCCAGTGATTTATTTTCAAAAATTCTTTTGCACATCTATTTCTTTTCTTATTCCGCGTCGAATGAGCCATCCCTCATCAAATCGGTTAGGTTTCATTTTTTGGGGAAAAAAAATCTATGGGCTATAGCCCATGCTTTTTGGCGAAATTTTGACTGAAAATTAAATGTGACCGATTTTGACGTATGAGCACTCGTTGGACGCGTATTGAAGAGGAGAATATTCCTACAAAGTTTCGCTGAGAAAACTTTCTTGGTTCTCGATATATGTCCAAAAAACCGTTTCGCCGTGGTCCGACGCATATGCTCCTAGTTTTATTGGTCTAACTTTTCACCCAGTGATTTATTTTCAAAAATTCTTTTGCACATCTATTTCTTTTCTTATTCCGCGTCGAATGAGCCATCCCTCATCAAAATCGGTTAGGTTTCATTTTTTGGGGAAAAAAATCTATGGGCTATAGCCCATGCTTTTTGGCGAAATTTTGACTGAAAATTAAATGTGACCGATTTTGACGTATGAGCACTCGTTGGACGCGTATTGAAGAGGAGAATATTCCTACAAAGTTTCGCTGAGAAAACTTTCTTGGTTCTCGATATATGTCCAAAAAACCGTTTCGCCGTGGTCCGACGCATATGCTCCTAGTTTTATTGGTCTAACTTTTCACCCAGTGATTTATTTTCAAAAATTCTTTTGCACATCTATTTCTTTTCTTATTCCGCGTCGAATGAGCCATCCCTCATCAAAATCGGTTAGGTTTCATTTTTTGGGGAAAAAAATCTATGGGCTATAGCCCATGCTTTTTGGCGAAATTTTGACTGAAAATTAAATGTGACCGATTTTGACGTATGAGCACTCGTTGGACGCGTATTGAAGAGGAGAATATTCCTACAAAGTTTCGCTGAGAAAACTTTCTTGGTTCTCGATATATGTCCAAAAAACCGTTTCGCCGTGGTCCGACGCATATGCTCCTAGTTTTATTGGTCTAACTTTTCACCCAGTGATTTATTTTCAAAAATTCTTTTGCACATCTATTTCTTTTCTTATTCCGCGTCGAATGAGCCATCCCTCATCAAAATCGGTTAGGTTTCATTTCTTGGGGAAAAAAAATCTATGGGCTATAGCCCATGCTTTTTGGCGAAATTTTGACTGAAAATTAAATGTGACCGATTTTGACGTATGAGCACTCGTTGGACGGTATTGAAGAGGAGAATATTCCTACAAAGTTTCGCTGAGAAAACTTTCTTGGTTCTCGATATATGTCCAAAAAACCGTTTCGCCGTGGTCCGACGCATATGCTCCTAGTTTTATTGGTCTAACTTTTCACCCAGTGATTTATTTTCAAAAATTCTTTTGCACATCTATTTCTTTTCTTATTCCGCGTCGAATGAGCCATCCCTCATCAAAATCGGTTAGGTTTCATTTTTTGGGGAAAAAAATCTATGGGCTATAGCCCATGCTTTTTGGCGAAATTTTGACTGAAAATTAAATGTGACCGATTTTGACGTATGAGCACTCGTTGGACGCGTATTGAAGAGGAGAATATTCCTACAAAGTTTCGCTGAGAAAACTTTCTTGGTTCTCGATATATGTCCAAAAAACCGTTTCGCCGTGGTCCGACGCATATGCTCCTAGTTTTATTGGTCTAACTTTTCACCCAGTGATTTATTTTCAAAAATTCTTTTGCACATCTATTTCTTTTCTTATTCCGCGTCGAATGAGCCATCCCTCATCAAAATCGGTTAGGTTTCATTTTTTGGGGAAAAAAATCTATGGGCTATAGCCCATGCTTTTTGGCGAAATTTTGACTGAAAATTAAATGTGACCGATTTTGACGTATGAGCACTCGTTGGACGCGTATTGAAGAGGAGAATATTCCTACAAAGTTTCGCTGAGAAAACTTTCTTGGTTCTCGATATATGTCCAAAAAACCGTTTCGCCGTGGTCCGACGCATATGCTCCTAGTTTTATTGGTCTAACTTTTCACCCAGTGATTTATTTTCAAAAATTCTTTTGCACTTCTATTTCTTTTCTTATTCCGCGTCGAATGAGCCATCCCTCATCAAAATCGGTTAGGTTTCATTTTTTGGGGAAAAAAATCTATGGGCTATAGCCCATGCTTTTTGGCGAAATTTTGACTGAAAATTAAATGTGACCGATTTTGACGTATGAGCACTCGTTGGACGCGTATTGAAGAGGAGAATATTCCTACAAAGTTTCGCTGAGAAAACTTTCTTGGTTCTCGATATATGTCCAAAAAACCGTTTCGCCGTGGTCCGACGCATATGCTCCTAGTTTTATTGGTCTAACTTTTCACCCAGTGATTTATTTTCAAAAATTCTTTTGCACATCTATTTCTTTTCTTATTCCGCGTCGAATGAGCCATCCCTCATCAAAATCGGTTAGGTTTCATTTTTTGGGGAAAAAAATCTATGGGCTATAGCCCATGCTTTTTGGCGAAATTTTGACTGAAAATTAAATGTGACCGATTTTGACGTATGAGCACTCGTTGGACGGGTATTGAAGAGGAGAATATTCCTACAAAGTTTCGCTGAGAAAACTTTCTTGGTTCTCGATATATGTCCAAAAAACCGTTTCGCCGTGGTCCGACGCATATGCTCCTAGTTTTATTGGTCTAACTTTTCACCCAGTGATTTATTTCAAAAATTCTTTTGCACATCTATTTCTTTTCTTATTCCGCGTCGAATGAGCCATCCCTCATCAAAATCGGTTAGGTTTCATTTTTTGGGGAAAAAAATCTATGGGCTATAGCCCATGCTTTTTGGCGAAATTTTGACTGAAAATTAAATGTGACCGATTTTGACGTATGAGCACTCGTTGGACGCGTATTGAAGAGGAGAATATTCCTACAAAGTTTCGCTGAGAAAACTTTCTTGGTTCTCGATATATGTCCAAAAAACCGTTTCGCCGTGGTCCGACGCATATGCTCCTAGTTTTATTGGTCTAACTTTTCACCCAGTGATTTATTTTCAAAAATTCTTTTGCACATCTATTTCTTTTCTTATTCCGCGTCGAATGAGCCATCCCTCATCAAAATCGGTTAGGTTTCATTTTTTGGGGAAAAAAAATCTATGGGCTATAGCCCATGCTTTTTGGCGAAATTTTGACTGAAAATTAAATGTGACCGATTTTGACGTATGAGCACTCGTTGGACGCGTATTGAAGAGGAGAATATTCCTACAAAGTTTCGCTGAGAAAACTTTCTTGGTTCTCGATATATGTCCAAAAAACCGTTTCGCCGTGGTCCGACGCATATGCTCCTAGTTTTATTGGTCTAACTTTTCACCTAGTGATTTATTTTCAAAAATTCTTTTGCACATCTATTTCTTTTCTTATTCCGCGTCGAATGAGCCATCCCTCATCAAAATCGGTTAGGTTTCATTTTTTGGGGAAAAAAATCTATGGGCTATAGCCCATGCTTTTTGGCGAAATTTTGACTGAAAATTAAATGTGACCGATTTTGACGTATGAGCACTCGTTGGACGCGTATTGAAGAGGAGAATATTCCTACAAAGTTTCGCTGAGAAAACTTTCTTGGTTCTCGATATATGTCCAAAAAACCGTTTTCGCCGTGGTCCGACGCATATGCTCCTAGTTTTATTGGTCTAACTTTTCGCCTAGTGATTTATTTTCAAAAATTCTTTTGCACATCTATTTCTTTTCTTATTCCGCGTCGAATGAGCCATCCCTCATCAAAATCGGTTAGGTTTCATTTTTTGGGGGAAAAAAATCTATGGGCTATAGCCCATGCTTTTTGGCGAAATTTTGACTGAAAATTAAATGTGACCGATTTTGACGTATGAGCACTCGTTGGACGCGTATTGAAGAGGAGAATATTCCTACAAAGTTTCGCTGAGAAAACTTTCTTGGTTCTCGATATATGTCCAAAAAACCGTTTCGCCGTGGTCCGACGCATATGCTCCTAGTTTTATTGGTCTAACTTTTCACCTAGTGATTTATTTTCAAAAATTCTTTTGCACATCTATTTCTTTTCTTATTCCGCGTCGAATGAGCCATCCCTCATCAAAATCGGTTAGGTTTCATTTTTTGGGGAAAAAAATCTATGGGCTATAGCCCATGCTTTTTGGCGAAATTTTGACTGAAAATTAAATGTGACCGATTTTGACGTATGAGCACTCGTTGGACGCGTATTGAAGAGGAGAATATTCCTACAAAGTTTCGCTGAGAAAACTTTCTTGGTTCTCGATATATGTCCAAAAAACCGTTTCGCCGTGGTCCGACGCATATGCTCCTAGTTTTATTGGTCTAACTTTTCACCTAGTGATTTATTTTCAAAAATTCTTTTGCACATCTATTTCTTTTCTTATTCCGCGTCGAATGAGCCATCCCTCATCAAAATCGGTTAGGTTTCATTTTTTGGGGAAAAAATCTATGGGCTATAGCCCATGCTTTTTGGCGAAATTTTGACTGAAAATTAAATGTGACCGATTTTGACGTATGAGCACTCGTTGGACGCGTATTGAAGAGGAGAATATTCCTACAAAGTTTCGCTGAGAAAACTTTCTTGGTTCTCGATATATGTCCAAAAAACCGTTTCGCCGTGGTCCGACGCATATGCTCCTAGTTTTATTGGTCTAACTTTTCACCTAGTGATTTATTTTCAAAAATTCTTTTGCACATCTATTTCTTTTCTTATTCCGCGTCGAATGAGCCATCCCTCATCAAAATCGGTTAGGTTTCATTTTTTGGGGAAAAAAATCTATGGGCTATAGCCCATGCTTTTTGGCGAAATTTTGACTGAAAATTAAATGTGACCGATTTTGACCGTATGAGCACTCGTTGGACGCGTATTGAAGAGGAGAATATTCCTACAAAGTTTCGCTGAGAAAACTTTCTTGGTTCTCGATATATGTCCAAAAAACCGTTTCGCCGTGGTCCGACGCATATGCTCCTAGTTTTATTGGTCTAACTTTTCACCTAGTGATTTATTTTCAAAAATTCTTTTGCACATCTATTTCTTTTCTTATTCCGCGTCGAATGAGCCATCCCTCATCAAAATCGGTTAGGTTTCATTTTTTGGGGAAAAAAATCTATGGGCTATATAGCCCATGCTTTTTGGCGAAATTTTGACTGAAAATTAAATGTGACCGATTTTGACGTATGAGCACTCGTTGGACGCGTATTGAAGAGGAGAATATTCCTACAAAGTTTCGCTGAGAAAACTTTCTTGGTTCTCGATATATGTCCAAAAAACCGTTTCGCCGTGGTCCGACGCATATGCTCCTAGTTTTATTGGTCTAACTTTTCACCCAGTGATTTATTTTCAAAATTCTTTTGCACATCTATTTCTTTTCTTATTCCGCGTCGAATGAGCCATCCCTCATCAAAATCGGTTAGGTTTCATTTTTTGGGGAAAAAAATCTATGGGCTATAGCCATGCTTTTTGGCGAAATTTTGACTGAAAATTAAATGTGACCGATTTTGACGTATGAGCACTCGTTGGACGCGTATTGAAGAGGAGAATATTCCTACAAAGTTTCGCTGAGAAAACTTTCTTGTTCTCGATATATGTCCAAAAAACCGTTTCGCCGTGGTCCGACGCATATGCTCCTAGTTTTATTGGTCTAACTTTTCACCCAGTGATTTATTTTCAAAAATTCTTTTGCACATCTATTTCTTTTCTTATTCCGCGTCGAATGAGCCATCCCTCATCAAAATCGGTTAGGTTTCATTTTTTGGGGAAAAAAATCTATGGGCTATAGCCCATGCTTTTTGGCGAAATTTTGACTGAAAATTAAATGTGACCGATTTTGACGTATGAGCACTCGTTGGACGCGTATTGAAGAGGAGAATATTCCTACAAAGTTTCGCTGAGAAAACTTTCTTGGTTCTCGATATATGTCCAAAAAACCGTTTCGCCGTGGTCCGACGCATATGCTCCTAGTTTTATTGGTCTAACTTTTCACCCAGTGATTTATTTTCAAAAATTCTTTTGCACATCTATTTCTTTTCTTATTCCGCGTCGAATGAGCCATCCCTCATCAAAATCGGTTAGGTTTCATTTTTTGGGGAAAAAAATCTATGGGCTATAGCCCATGCTTTTTGGCGAAATTTTGACTGAAAATTAAATGTGACCGATTTTGACGTATGAGCACTCGTTGGACGCGTATTGAAGAGGAGAATATTCCTACAAAGTTTCGCTGAGAAAACTTTCTTGGTTCTCGATATATGTCCAAAAAACCGTTTCGCCGTGGTCCGACGCATATGCTCCTAGTTTTATTGGTCTAACTTTTCACCCAGTGATTTATTTTCAAAATTCTTTTGCACATCTATTTCTTTTCTTATTCCGCGTCGAATGAGCCATCCCTCATCAAAATCGGTTAGGTTTCATTTTTTGGGGAAAAAAATCTATGGGCTATAGCCCATGCTTTTTGGCGAAATTTTGACTGAAAATTAAATGTGACCGATTTTGACGTATGAGCACTCGTTGGACGCGTATTGAAGAGGAGAATATTCCTACAAAGTTTCGCTGAGAAAACTTTCTTGGTTCTCGATATATGTCCAAAAAACCGTTTCGCCGTGGTCCGACGCATATGCTCCTAGTTTTATTGGTCTAACTTTTCACCCAGTGATTTATTTTCAAAAATTCTTTTGCACATCTATTTCTTTTCTTATTCCGCGTCGAATGAGCCATCCCTCATCAAAATCGGTTAGGTTTCATTTTTTGGGGAAAAAAATCTATGGGCTATAGCCCATGCTTTTGGCGAAATTTTGACTGAAAATTAAATGTGACCGATTTTGACGTATGAGCACTCGTTGGACGCGTATTGAAGAGGAGAATATTCCTACAAAGTTTCGCTGAGAAAACTTTCTTGGTTCTCGATATATGTCCAAAAAACCGTTTCGCCGTGGTCCGACGCATATGCTCCTAGTTTTATTGGTCTAACTTTTCACCCAGTGATTTATTTTCAAAAATTCTTTTGCACATCTATTTCTTTTCTTATTCCGCGTCGAATGAGCCATCCCTCATCAAATCGGTTAGGTTTCATTTTTTGGGGAAAAAAATCTATGGGCTATATGCTTTTTGGCGAAATTTTGACTGAAATTAAATGTGACCGATTTTGACGTATGAGCACTCGTTGGACGCGTATTGAAGAGGAGAATATTCCTACAAAGTTTCGCTGAGAAAACTTTCTTGGTTCTCGATATATGTCCAAAAAACCGTTTCGCCGTGGTCCGACGCATATGCTCCTAGTTTTATTGGTCTAACTTTTCACCCAGTGATTTATTTTCAAAAATTCTTTTGCACATCTATTTCTTTTCTTATTCCGCGTCGAATGAGCCATCCCTCATCAAAATCGGTTAGGTTTCATTTTTTGGGGAAAAAAATCTATGGGCTATAGCCCATGCTTTTTGGCGAAATTTTGACTGAAAATTAAATGTGACCGATTTTGACGTATGAGCACTCGTTGGACGCGTATTGAAGAGGAGAATATTCCTACAAAGTTTCGCTGAGAAAACTTTCTTGGTTCTCGATATATGTCCAAAAAACCGTTTCGCCGTGGTCCGACGCATATGCTCCTAGTTTTATTGGTCTAACTTTTCACCCAGTGATTTATTTTCAAAAATTCTTTTGCACATCTATTTCTTTTCTTATTCCGCGTCGAATGAGCCATCCCTCATCAAAATCGGTTAGGTTTCATTTTTTGGGGAAAAAAATCTATGGGCTATAGCCCATGCTTTTGGCGAAATTTTGACTGAAAATTAAATGTGACCGATTTTGACGTATGAGCACTCGTTGGACGCGTATTGAAGAGGAGAATATTCCTACAAAGTTTCGCTGAGAAAACTTTCTTGGTTCTCGATATATGTCCAAAAAACCGTTTCGCCGTGGTCCGACGCATATGCTCCTAGTTTTATTGGTCTAACTTTCACCCAGTGATTTATTTTCAAAAATTCTTTTGCACATCTATTTCTTTTCTTATTCCGCGTCGAATGAGCCATCCCTCATCAAAATCGGTTAGGTTTCATTTTTTGGGGAAAAAAATCTATGGGCTATAGCCCATGCTTTTTGGCGAAATTTTGACTGAAAATTAAATGTGACCGATTTTGACGTATGAGCACTCGTTGGACGCGTATTGAAGAGGAGAATATTCCTACAAAGTTTCGCTGAGAAAACTTTCTTGGTTCTCGATATATGTCCAAAAAACCGTTTCGCCGTGGTCCGACGCATATGCTCCTAGTTTTATTGGTCTAACTTTTCACCCAGTGATTTATTTTCAAAAAATTCTTTTGCACATCTATTTCTTTTCTTATTCCGCGTCGAATGAGCCATCCCTCATCAAAATCGGTTAGGTTTCATTTTTTGGGGAAAAAAATCTATGGGCGAAAAAAATCTATGGGCTATAAGCCCATGCTTTTTGGCGAAATTTTGACTGAAAATTAAATGTGACCGATTTTGACGTATGAGCACTCGTTGGACGCGTATTGAAGAGGAGAATATTCCTACAAAGTTTCGCTGAGAAAACTTTCTTGGTTCTCGATATATGTCCAAAAAACCGTTTCGCCGTGGTCCGACGCATATGCTCCTAGTTTTATTGGTCTAACTTTTCACCCAGTGATTTATTTTCAAAAATTCTTTTGCACATCTATTTCTTTTCTTATTCCGCGTCGAATGAGCCATCCCTCATCAAAATCGGTTAGGTTTCATTTTTTGGGGAAAAAAATCTATGGGCTATAGCCCATGCTTTTTGGCGAAATTTTGACTGAAAATTAAATGTGACCGATTTTGACGTATGAGCACTCGTTGGACGCGTATTGAAGAGGAGAATATTCCTACAAAGTTTCGCTGAGAAAACTTTCTTGGTTCTCGATATATGTCCAAAAAACCGTTTCGCCGTGGTCCGACGCATATGCTCCTAGTTTTATTGGTCTAACTTTTCACCTAGTGATTTATTTTCAAAAATTCTTTTGCACATCTATTTCTTTTCTTATTCCGCGTCGAATGAGCCATCCCTCATCAAAATCGGTTAGGTTTCATTTTTTGGGGAAAAAAATCTATGGGCTATAGCCCATGCTTTTTGGCGAAATTTTGACTGAAAATTAAATGTGACCGATTTTGACGTATGAGCACTCGTTGGACGCGTATTGAAGAGGAGAATATTCCTACAAAGTTTCGCTGAGAAAACTTTCTTGGTTCTCGATATATGTCCAAAAAACCGTTTCGCCGTGGTCCGACGCATATGCTCCTAGTTTTATTGGTCTAACTTTTCACCTAGTGATTTATTTTCAAAAATTCTTTTGCACATCTATTTCTTTTCTTATTCCGCGTCGAATGAGCCATCCCTCATCAAAATCGGTTAGGTTTCATTTTTTGGGGAAAAAAATCTATGGGCTATACCCATGCTTTTTGGCGAAATTTTGACTGAAAATTAAATGTGACCGATTTTGACGTATGAGCACTCGTTGGACGCGTATTGAAGAGGAGAATATTCCTACAAAGTTTCGCTGAGAAAACTTTCTTGGTTCTCGATATATGTCCAAAAAACCGTTTCGCCGTGGTCCGACGCATATGCTCCTAGTTTTATTGGTCTAACTTTTCACCAAGTGATTTATTTTCAAAAATTCTTTTGCACATCTATTTCTTTTCTTATTCCGCGTCGAATGAGCCATCCCTCATCAAAATCGGTTAGGTTTCATTTTTTGGGGAAAAAAATCTATGGGCTATAGCCCATGCTTTTTGGCGAAATTTTGACTGAAAATTAAATGTGACCGATTTTGACGTATGAGCACTCGTTGGACGCGTATTGAAGAGGAGAATATTCCTACAAAGTTTCGCTGAGAAAACTTTCTTGGTTCTCGATATATGTCCAAAAAACCGTTTCGCCGTGGTCCGACGCATATGCTCCTAGTTTTATTGGTCTAACTTTACACCCAGTGATTTATTTTCAAAAATTCTTTTGCACATCTATTTCTTTTCTTATTCCGCGTCGAATGAGCCATCCCTCATCAAAATCGGTTAGGTTTCATTTTTTGGGGAAAAAAATCTATGGGCTATAGCCCATGCTTTTTGGCGAAATTTTGACTGAAAATTAAATGTGACCGATTTTGACGTATGAGCACTCGTTGGACGCGTATTGAAGAGGAGAATATTCCTACAAAGTTTCGCTGAGAAAACTTTCTTGGTTCTCGATATATGTCCAAAAAACCGTTTCGCCGTGGTCCGACGCATATGCTCCTAGTTTTATTGGTCTAACTTTTCACCCAGTGATTTATTTTCAAAAATTCTTTTGCACATCTATTTCTTTTCTTATTCCGCGTCGAATGAGCCATCCCTCATCAAAATCGGTTAGGTTTCATTTTTTGGGGAAAAAAATCTATGGGCTATAGCCCATGCTTTTTGGCGAAATTTTGACTGAAAATTAAATGTGACCGATTTTGACGTATGAGCACTCGTTGGACGCGTATTGAAGAGGAGAATATTCCTACAAAGTTTCGCTGAGAAAACTTTCTTGGTTCTCGATATATGTCCAAAAAACCGTTTCGCCGTGGTCCGACGCATATGCTCCTAGTTTTATTGGTCTAACTTTTCACCCAGTGATTTATTTTCAAAAATTCTTTTGCACATCTATTTCTTTTCTTATTCCGCGTCGAATGAGCCATCCCTCATCAAAATCGGTTAGGTTTCATTTTTTGGGGAAAAAAATCTATGGGCTATAGCCCATGCTTTTTGGCGAAATTTTGACTGAAAATTAAATGTGACCGATTTTGACGTATGAGCACTCGTTGGACGCGTATTGAAGAGGAGAATATTCCTACAAAGTTTCGCTGAGAAAACTTTCTTGGTTCTCGATATATGTCCAAAAAACCGTTTCGCCGTGGTCCGACGCATATGCTCCTAGTTTTATTGGTCTAACTTTTCACCCAGTGATTTATTTTCAAAAATTCTTTTGCACATCTATTTCTTTTCTTATTCCGCGTCGAATGAGCCATCCCTCATCAAAATCGGTTAGGTTTCATTTTTTGGGGAAAAAAATCTATGGGCTATAGCCCATGCTTTTTGGCGAAATTTTGACTGAAAATTAAATGTGACCGATTTTGACGTATGAGCACTCGTTGGACGCGTATTGAAGAGGAGAATATTCCTACAAAGTTTCGCTGAGAAAACTTTCTTGGTTCTCGATATATGTCCAAAAAACCGTTTCGCCGTGGTCCGACGCATATGCTCCTAGTTTTATTGGTCTAACTTTTCACCCAGTGATTTATTTTCAAAAATTCTTTTGCACATCTATTTCTTTTCTTATTCCGCGTCGAATGAGCCATCCCTCATCAAAATCGGTTAGGTTTCATTTTTTGGGGAAAAAAATCTATGGGCTATAGCCCATGCTTTTTGGCGAAATTTTGACTGAAAATTAAATGTGACCGATTTTGACGTATGAGCACTCGTTGGACGCGTATTGAAGAGGAGAATATTCCTACAAAGTTTCGCTGAGAAAACTTTCTTGGTTCTCGATATATGTCCAAAAAACCGTTTCGCCGTGGTCCGACGCATATGCTCCTAGTTTTATTGGTCTAACTTTTCACCCAGTGATTTATTTTCAAAAATTCTTTTGCACATCTATTTCTTTTCTTATTCCGCGTCGAATGAGCCATCCCTCATCAAAATCGGTTAGGTTTCATTTTTTGGGGAAAAAAATCTATGGGCTATAGCCCATGCTTTTTGGCGAAATTTTGACTGAAAATTAAATGTGACCGATTTTGACGTATGAGCACTCGTTGGACGCGTATTGAAGAGGAGAATATTCCTACAAAGTTTCGCTGAGAAAACTTTCTTGGTTCTCGATATATGTCCAAAAAACCGTTTCGCCGTGGTCCGACGCATATGCTCCTAGTTTTATTGGTCTAACTTTTCACCCAGTGATTTATTTTCAAAAATTCTTTTGCACATCTATTTCTTTTCTTATTCCGCGTCGAATGAGCCATCCCTCATCAAAATCGGTTAGGTTTCATTTTTTGGGGAAAAAAATCTATGGGCTATAGCCCATGCTTTTTGGCGAAATTTTGACTGAAAATTAAATGTGACCGATTTTGACGTATGAGCACTCGTTGGACGCGTATTGAAGAGGAGATTATTCCTACAAAGTTTCGCTGAGAAAACTTTCTTGGTTCTCGATATATGTCCAAAAAACCGTTTCGCCGTGGTCCGACGCATATGCTCCTAGTTTTATTGGTCTAACTTTTCGCCTAGTGATTTATTTTCAAAAATTCATTTGCACATCTATTTCTTTTCTTATTCCGCGTCGAATGAGCCATCCCTCATCAAAATCGGTTAGGTTTCATTTTTTGGGGAAAAAAATCTATGGGCTATAGCCCATGCTTTTTGGCGAAATTTTGACTGAAAATCAAATGTGACCGATTTTGACGTATGAGCACTCGTTGGACGCGTATTGAAGAGGAGAATATTCCTACAAAGTTTCGCCGAGAAAACTTTCTTGGTTCTCGATATATGTCCAAAAAACCGTTTCGCCGTGGTCCGACGCATATGCTCCTAGTTTTATTGGTCTAACTTTTCACCCAGTGATTTATTTTCAAAAATTCTTTTGCACATCTATTTCTTTTCTTATTCCGCGTCGAATGAGCCATCCCTCATCAAAATCGGTTAGGTTTCATTTTTTGGGGAAAAAAATCTATGGGCTATAGCCCATGCTTTTTGGCGAAATTTTGACTGAAAATTAAATGTGACCGATTTTGACGTATGAGCACTCGTTGGACGCGTATTGAAGAGGAGAATATTCCTACAAAGTTTCGCCGAGAAAACTTTCTTGGTTCTCGATATATGTCCATAAAACCGTTTCGCCGTGGTCCGACGCATATGCTCCTAGTTTTATTGGTCTAACTTTTCACCCAGTGATTTATTTTCAAAAATTCTTTTGCACATCTATTTCTTTTCTTATTCCGCGTCGAATGAGCCATCCCTCATCAAAATCGGTTAGGTTTCATTTTTTGGGGAAAAAAATCTATGGGCTATAGCCCATGCTTTTTGGCGAAATTTTGACTGAAAATTAAATGTGACCGATTTTGACGTATGAGCACTCGTTGGACGCGTATTGAAGAGGAGAATATTCCTACAAAGTTTCGCTGAGAAAACTTTCTTGGTTCTCGATATATGTCCAAAAAACCGTTTCGCCGTGGTCCGACGCATATGCTCCTAGTTTTATTGGTCTAACTTTTCACCTAGTGATTTATTTTCAAAAATTCTTTTGCACATCTATTTCTTTTCTTATTCCGCGTCGAATGAGCCATCCCTCATCAAAATCGGTTAGGTTTCATTTTTTGGGGAAAAAAATCTATGGGCTATAGCCCATGCTTTTTGGCGAAATTTTGACTGAAAATTAAATGTGACCGATTTTGACGTATGAGCACTCGTTGGACGCGTATTGAAGAGGAGAATATTCCTACAAAGTTTCGCTGAGAAAACTTTCTTGGTTCTCGATATATGTCCAAAAAACCGTTTCGCCGTGGTCCGACGCATATGCTCCTAGTTTTATTGGTCTAACTTTTCACCCAGTGATTTATTTTCAAAAATTCTTTTGCACATCTATTTCTTTTCTTATTCCGCGTCGAATGAGCCATCCCTCATCAAAATCGGTTAGGTTTCATTTTTTCGGGAAAAAAATCTATGGGCTATAGCCCATGCTTTTTGGCGAAATTTTGACTGAAAATTAAATGTGACCGATTTTGACGTATGAGCACTCGTTGGACGCGTATTGAAGAGGAGAATATTCCTACAAAGTTTCGCCGAGAAAACTTTCTTGGTTCTCGATAAATGTCCAAAAAACCGTTTCGCCGTGGTCCGACGCATATGCTCCTAGTTTTATTGGTCTAACTTTTCACCCAGTGATTTATTTTCAAAAATTCTTTTGCACATCTATTTCTTTTCTTATTCCGCGTCGAATGAGCCATCCCTCATCAAAATCGGTTAGGTTTCATTTTTTGGGGAAAAAAATCTATGGGCTATAGCCCATGCTTTTTGGCGAAATTTTGACTGAAAATTAAATGTGACCGATTTTGACGTATGAGCACTCGTTGGACGCGTATTGAAGAGGAGAATATTCCTACAAAGTTTCGCTGAGAAAACTTTCTTGGTTCTCGATATATGTCCAAAAAACCGTTTCGCCGTGGTCCGACGCATATGCTCCTAGTTTTATTGGTCTAACTTTTCACCCAGTGATTTATTTTCAAAAATTCTTTTGCACATCTATTTCTTTTCTTATTCCGCGTCGAATGAGCCATCCCTCATCAAAATCGGTTAGGTTTCATTTTTTGGGGAAAAAAATCTATGGGCTATAGCCCATGCTTTTTGGCGAAATTTTGACTGAAAATTAAATGTGACCGATTTTGACGTATGAGCACTCGTTGGACGCGTATTGAAGAGGAGAATATTCCTACAAAGTTTCGCTGAGAAAACTTTCTTGGTTCTCGATATATGTCCAAAAAACCGTTTCGCCGTGGTCCGACGCATATGCTCCTAGTTTTATTGGTCTAACTTTTCACCCAGTGATTTATTTTCAAAAATTCTTTTGCACATCTATTTCTTTTCTTATTCCGCGTCGAATGAGCCATCCCTCATCAAAATCGGTTAGGTTTCATTTTTTGGGGAAAAAAATCTATGGGCTATAGCCCATGCTTTTTGGCGAAATTTTGACTGAAAATTAAATGTGACCGATTTTGACGTATGAGCACTCGTTGGACGCGTATTGAAGAGGAGAATATTCCTACAAAGTTTCGCCGAGAAAACTTTCTTGGTTCTCGATATATGTCCAAAAAACCGTTTCGCCGTGGTCCGACGCATATGCTCCTAGTTTTATTGGTCTAACTTTTCACCCAGTGATTTATTTTCAAAAATTCTTTTGCACATCTATTTCTTTTCTTATTCCGCGTCGAATGAGCCATCCCTCATCAAAATCGGTTAGGTTTCATTTTTTGGGGAAAAAAATCTATGGGCTATAGCCCATGCTTTTTGGCGAAATTTTGACTGAAAATTAAATGTGACCGATTTTGACGTATGAGCACTCGTTGGACGCGTATTGAAGAGGAGAATATTCCTACAAAGTTTCGCTGAGAAAACTTTCTTGGTTCTCGATATATGTCCAAAAAACCGTTTCGCCGTGGTCCGACGCATATGCTCCTAGTTTTATTGGTCTAACTTTTCACCCAGTGATTTATTTTCAAAAATTCTTTTGCACATCTATTTCTTTTCTTATTCCGCGTCGAATGAGCCATCCCTCATCAAAATCGGTTAGGTTTCATTTTTTCGGGAAAAAAATCTATGGGCTATAGCCCATGCTTTTTGGCGAAATTTTGACTGAAAATTAAATGTGACCGATTTTGACGTATGAGCACTCGTTGGACGCGTATTGAAGAGGAGAATATTCCTACAAAGTTTCGCCGAGAAAACTTTCTTGGTTCTCGATAAATGTCCAAAAAACCGTTTCGCCGTGGTCCGACGCATATGCTCCTAGTTTTATTGGTCTAACTTTTCACCCAGTGATTTATTTTCAAAAATTCTTTTGCACATCTATTTCTTTTCTTATTCCGCGTCGAATGAGCCATCCCTCATCAAAATCGGTTAGGTTTCATTTTTTGGGGAAAAAAATCTATGGGCTATAGCCCATGCTTTTTGGCGAAATTTTGACTGAAAATTAAATGTGACCGATTTTGACGTATGAGCACTCGTTGGACGCGTATTGAAGAGGAGAATATTCCTACAAAGTTTCGCTGAGAAAACTTTCTTGGTTCTCGATATATGTCCAAAAAACCGTTTCGCCGTGGTCCGACGCATATGCTCCTAGTTTTATTGGTCTAACTTTTCACCCAGTGATTTATTTTCAAAAATTCTTTTGCACATCTATTTCTTTTCTTATTCCGCGTCGAATGAGCCATCCCTCATCAAAATCGGTTAGGTTTCATTTTTTGGGGAAAAAAATCTATGGGCTATAGCCCATGCTTTTTGGCGAAATTTTGACTGAAAATTAAATGTGACCGATTTTGACGTATGAGCACTCGTTGGACGCGTATTGAAGAGGAGAATATTCCTACAAAGTTTCGCTGAGAAAACTTTCTTGGTTCTCGATATATGTCCAAAAAACCGTTTCGCCGTGGTCCGACGCATATGCTCCTAGTTTTATTGGTCTAACTTTTCACCCAGTGATTTATTTTCAAAAATTCTTTTGCACATCTATTTCTTTTCTTATTCCGCGTCGAATGAGCCATCCCTCATCAAAATCGGTTAGGTTTCATTTTTTGGGGAAAAAAATCTATGGGCTATAGCCCATGCTTTTTGGCGAAATTTTGACTGAAAATCAAATATGACCGATTTTGACGTATGAGCACTCGTTGGACGCGTATTGAAGAGGAGAATATTCCTACAAAGTTTCGCCGAGAAAACTTTCTTGGTTCTCGATATATGTCCAAAAAACCGTTTCGCCGTGGTCCGACGCATATGCTCCTAGTTTTATTGGTCTAACTTTTCACCTAGTGATTTATTTTCAAAAATTCTTTTGCACATCTATTTCTTTTCTTATTCCGCGTCGAATGAGCCATCCCTCATCAAAATCGGTTAGGTTTCATTTTTTGGGGAAAAAAATCTATGGGCTATAGCCCATGCTTTTTGGCGAAATTTTGACTGAAAATTAAATGTGACCGATTTTGACGTATGAGCACTCGTTGGACGCGTATTGAAGAGGAGAATATTCCTACAAAGTTTCGCTGAGAAAACTTTGTTGGTTCTCGATATATGTCCAAAAAACCGTTTCGCCGTGGTCCGACGCATATGCTCCTAGTTTTATTGGTCTAACTTTTCACCCAGTGGTTTATTTTCAAAAATTCTTTTGCACATCTATTTCTTTTCTTATTCCGCGTCGAATGAGCCATCCCTCATCAAAATCGGTTAGGTTTCATTTTTTGGGGAAAAAAATCTATGGGCTATAGCCCATGCTTTTTGGCGAAATTTTGACTGAAAATCAAATGTGACCGATTTTGACGTATGAGCACTCGTTGGACGCGTATTGAAGAGGAGAATATTCCTACAAAGTTTCGCCGAGAAAACTTTCTTGGTTCTCGATATATGTCCAAAAAACCGTTTCGCCGTGGTCCGACGCATATGCTCCTAGTTTTATTGGTCTAACTTTTCACCCAGTGATTTATTTTCAAAAATTCTTTTGCACATCTATTTCTTTTCTTATTCCGCGTCGAATGAGCCATCCCTCATCAAAATCGGTTAGGTTTCATTTTTTGGGGAAAAAAATCTATGGGCTATAGCCCATGCTTTTTGGCGAAATTTTGACTGAAAATTAAATGTGACCGATTTTGACGTATGAGCACTCGTTGGACGCGTATTGAAGAGGAGAATATTCCTACAAAGTTTCGCTGAGAAAACTTTCTTGGTTCTCGATATATGTCCAAAAAACCGTTTCGCCGTGGTCCGACGCATATGCTCCTAGTTTTATTGGTCTAACTTTTCACCTAGTGATTTATTTTCAAAAATTCTTTTGCACATCTATTTCTTTTCTTATTCCGCGTCGAATGAGCCATCCCTCATCAAAATCGGTTAGGTTTCATTTTTTGGGGAAAAAAATCTATGGGCTATAGCCCATGCTTTTTGGCGAAATTTTGACTGAAAATTAAATGTGACCGATTTTGACGTATGAGCACTCGTTGGACGCGTATTGAAGAGGAGAATATTCCTACAAAGTTTCGCTGAGAAAACTTTCTTGGTTCTCGATATATGTCCAAAAAACCGTTTCGCCGTGGTCCGACGCATATGCTCCTAGTTTTATTGGTCTAACTTTTCACCCAGTGATTTATTTTCAAAAATTCTTTTGCACATCTATTTCTTTTCTTATTCCGCGTCGAATGAGCCATCCCTCATCAAAATCGGTTAGGTTTCATTTTTTCGGGAAAAAAATCTATGGGCTATAGCCCATGCTTTTTGGCGAAATTTTGACTGAAAATTAAATGTGACCGATTTTGACGTATGAGCACTCGTTGGACGCGTATTGAAGAGGAGAATATTCCTACAAAGTTTCGCCGAGAAAACTTTCTTGGTTCTCGATATATGTCCAAAAAACCGTTTCGCCGTGGTCCGACGCATATGCTCCTAGTTTTATTGGTCTAACTTTTCACCTAGTGATTTATTTTCAAAAATTCTTTTGCACATCTATTTCTTTTCTTATTCCGCGTCGAATGAGCCATCCCTCATCAAAATCGGTTAGGTTTCATTTTTTGGGGAAAAAAATCTATGGGCTATAGCCCATGCTTTTTGGCGAAATTTTGACTGAAAATTAAATGTGACCGATTTTGACGTATGAGCACTCGTTGGACGCGTATTGAAGAGGAGAATATTCCTACAAAGTTTCGCTGAGAAAACTTTCTTGGTTCTCGATATATGTCCAAAAAACCGTTTCGCCGTGGTCCGACGCATATGCTCCTAGTTTTATTGGTCTAACTTTTCACCCAGTGATTTATTTTCAAAAATTCTTTTGCACATCTATTTCTTTTCTTATTCCGCGTCGAATGAGCCATCCCTCATCAAAATCGGTTAGGTTTCATTTTTTGGGGAAAAAAATCTATGGGCTATAACCCATGCTTTTTGGCGAAATTTTGACTGAAAATTAAATGTGACCGATTTTGACGTATGAGCACTCGTTGGACGCGTATTGAAGAGGAGAATATTCCTACAAAGTTTCGCTGAGAAAACATTCTTGGTTCTCGATATATGTCCAAAAAACCGTTTCGCCGTGGTCCGACGCATATGCTCCTAGTTTTATTGGTCTAACTTTTCACCCAGTGATTTATTTTCAAAAATTCTTTTGCACATCTATTTCTTTTCTTATTCCGCGTCGAATGAGCCATCCCTCATCAAAATCGGTTAGGTTTCATTTTTTGGGGAAAAAAATCTATGGGCTATAGCCCATGCTTTTTGGCGAAATTTTGACTGAAAATTAAATGTGACCGATTTTGACGTATGAGCACTCGTTGGACGCGTATTGAAGAGGAGAATATTCCTACAAAGTTTCGCTGAGAAAACTTTCTTGGTTCTCGATATATGTCCAAAAAACCGTTTCGCCGTGGTCCGACGCATATGCTCCTAGTTTTATTGGTCTAACTTTTCACCCAGTGATTTATTTTCAAAAATTCTTTTGCACATCTATTTCTTTTCTTATTCCGCGTCGAATGAGCCATCCCTCATCAAAATCGGTTAGGTTTCATTTTTTGGGGAAAAAAATCTATGGGCTATAGCCCATGCTTTTTGGCGAAATTTTGACTGAAAATTAAATGTGACCGATTTTGACGTATGAGCACTCGTTGGACGCGTATTGAAGAGGAGAATATTCCTACAAAGTTTCGCCGAGAAAACTTTCTTGGTTCTCGATATATGTCCAAAAAACCGTTTCGCCGTGGTCCGACGCATATGCTCCTAGTTTTATTGGTCTAACTTTTCACCCAGTGATTTATTTTCAAAAATTCTTTTGCACATCTATTTCTTTTCTTATTCCGCGTCGAATGAGCCATCCCTCATCAAAATCGGTTAGGTTTCATTTTTTGGGGAAAAAAATCTATGGGCTATAGCCCATGCTTTTTGGCGAAATTTTGACTGAAAATTAAATGTGACCGATTTTGACGTATGAGCACTCGTTGGACGCGTATTGAAGAAGAGAATATTCCTACAAAGTTTCGCTGAGAAAACTTTCTTGGTTCTCGATATATGTCCAAAAAACCGTTTCGCCGTGGTCCGACGCATATGCTCCTAGTTTTATTGGTCTAACTTTTCACCCAGTGATTTATTTTCAAAAATTCTTTTGCACATCTATTTCTTTTCTTATTCCGCGTCGAATGAGCCATCCCTCATCAAAATCGGTTAGGTTTCATTTTTTGGGGAAAAAAATCTATGGGCTATAGCCCATGCTTTTTGGCGAAATTTTGACTGAAAATTAAATGTGACCGATTTTGACGTATGAGCACTCGTTGGACGCGTATTGAAGAGGAGAATATTCCTACAAAGTTTCGCTGAGAAAACTTTCTTGGTTCTCGATATATGTCCAAAAAACCGTTTCGCCGTGGTCCGACGCATATGCTCCTAGTTTTATTGGTCTAACTTTTCACCTAGTGATTTATTTTCAAAAATTCTTTTGCACATCTATTTCTTTTCTTATTCCGCGTCGAATGAGCCATCCCTCATCAAAATCGGTTAGGTTTCTTTTTTTGGGGAAAAAAATCTATGGGCTATAGCCCATGCTTTTTGGCGAAATTTTGACTGAAAATTAAATGTGACCGATTTTGACGTATGAGCACTCGTTGGACGCGTATTGAAGAGGAGAATATTCCTACAAAGTTTCGCTGAGAAAACTTTCTTGGTTCTCGATATATGTCCAAAAAACCGTTTCGCCGTGGTCCGACGCATATGCTCCTAGTTTTATTGGTCTAACTTTTCACCCAGTGATTTATTTTCAAAAATTCTTTTGCACATCTATTTCTTTTCTTATTCCGCGTCGAATGAGCCATCCCTCATCAAAATCGATTAGGTTTCATTTTTTGGGGAAAAAAATCTATGGGCTATAGCCCATGCTTTTTGGCGAAATTTTGACTGAAAATTAAATGTGACCGATTTTGACGTATGAGCACTCGTTGGACGCGTATTGAAGAGGAGATTATTCCTACAAAGTTTCGCTGAGAAAACTTTCTTGGTTCTCGATATATGTCCAAAAAACCGTTTCGCCGTGGTCCGACGCATATGCTCCTAGTTTTATTGGTCTAACTTTTCGCCTAGTGATTTATTTTCAAAAATTCTTTTGCACATCTATTTCTTTTCTTATTCCGCGTCGAATGAGCCATCCCTCATCAAAATCGGTTAGGTTTCATTTTTTGGGGAAAAAAATCTATGGGCTATAGCCCATGCTTTTTGGCGAAATTTTGACTGAAAATCAAATGTGACCGATTTTGACGTATGAGCACTCGTTGGACGCGTATTGAAGAGGAGAATATTCCTACAAAGTTTCGCTGAGAAAACTTTCTTGGTTCTCGATATATGTCCAAAAAACCGTTTCGCCGTGGTCCGACGCATATGCTCCTAGTTTTATTGGTCTAACTTTTCACCCAGTGATTTATTTTCAAAAATTCTTTTGCACATCTATTTCTTTTCTTATTCCGCGTCGAATGAGCCATCCCTCATCAAAATCGGTTAGGTTTCATTTTTTGGGGAAAAAAATCTATGGGCTATAGCCCATGCTTTTTGGCGAAATTTTGACTGAAAATCAAATGTGACCGATTTTGACGTATGAGCACTCGTTGGACGCGTATTGAAGAGGAGATTATTCCTACAAAGTTTCGCTGAGAAAACTTTCTTGGTTCTCGATATATGTCCAAAAAACCGTTTCGCCGTGGTCCGACGCATATGCTCCTAGTTTTATTGGTCTAACTTTTCACCCAGTGATTTATTTTCAAAAATTCTTTTGCACATCTATTTCTTTTCTTATTCCGCGTCGAATGAGCCATCCCTCATCAAAATCGGTTAGGTTTCATTTTTTGGGGAAAAAAATCTATGGGCTATAGCCCATGCTTTTTGGCGAAATTTTGACTGAAAATTAAATGTGACCGATTTTGACGTATGAGCACTCGTTGGACGCGTATTGAAGAGGAGAATATTCCTACAAAGTTTCGCTGAGAAAACTTTCTTGGTTCTCGATATATGTCCAAAAAACCGTTTCGCCGTGGTCCGACGCATATGCTCCTAGTTTTATTGGTCTAACTTTTCACCCAGTGATTTATTTTCAAAAATTCTTTTGCACATCTATTTCTTTTCTTATTCCGCGTCGAATGAGCCATCCCTCATCAAAATCGATTAGGTTTCATTTTTTGGGGAAAAAAATCTATGGGCTATAGCCCATGCTTTTTGGCGAAATTTTGACTGAAAATTAAATGTGACCGATTTTGACGTATGAGCACTCGTTGGACGCGTATTGAAGAGGAGATTATTCCTACAAAGTTTCGCTGAGAAAACTTTCTTGGTTCTCGATATATGTCCAAAAAACCGTTTCGCCGTGGTCCGACGCATATGCTCCTAGTTTTATTGGTCTAACTTTTCGCCTAGTGATTTATTTTCAAAAATTCTTTTGCACATCTATTTCTTTTCTTATTCCGCGTCGAATGAGCCATCCCTCATCAAAATCGGTTAGGTTTCATTTTTTGGGGAAAAAAATCTATGGGCTATAGCCCATGCTTTTTGGCGAAATTTTGACTGAAAATCAAATGTGACCGATTTTGACGTATGAGCACTCGTTGGACGCGTATTGAAGAGGAGAATATTCCTACAAAGTTTCGCTGAGAAAACTTTCTTGGTTCTCGATATATGTCCAAAAAACCGTTTCGCCGTGGTCCGACGCATATGCTCCTAGTTTTATTGGTCTAACTTTTCACCCAGTGATTTATTTTCAAAAATTCTTTTGCACATCTATTTCTTTTCTTATTCCGCGTCGAATGAGCCATCCCTCATCAAAATCGGTTAGGTTTCATTTTTTGGGGAAAAAAATCTATGGGCTATAGCCCATGCTTTTTGGCGAAATTTTGACTGAAAATCAAATGTGACCGATTTTGACGTATGAGCACTCGTTGGACGCGTATTGAAGAGGAGATTATTCCTACAAAGTTTCGCTGAGAAAACTTTCTTGGTTCTCGATATATGTCCAAAAAACCGTTTCGCCGTGGTCCGACGCATATGCTCCTAGTTTTATTGGTCTAACTTTTCACCCAGTGATTTATTTTCAAAAATTCTTTTGCACATCTATTTCTTTTCTTATTCCGCGTCGAATGAGCCATCCCTCATCAAAATCGGTTAGGTTTCATTTTTTGGGGAAAAAAATCTATGGGCTATAGCCCATGCTTTTTGGCGAAATTTTGACTGAAAATTAAATGTGACCGATTTTGACGTATGAGCACTCGTTGGACGCGTATTGAAGAGGAGAATATTCCTACAAAGTTTCGCTGAGAAAACTTTCTTGGTTCTCGATATATGTCCAAAAAACCGTTTCGCCGTGGTCCGACGCATATGCTCCTAGTTTTATTGGTCTAACTTTTCACCCAGTGATTTATTTTCAAAAATTCTTTTGCACATCTATTTCTTTTCTTATTCCGCGTCGAATGAGCCATCCCTCATCAAAATCGGTTAGGTTTCATTTTTTGGGGAAAAAAATCTATGGGCTGCCCATGCTTTTTGGCGAAATTTTGACTGAAAATTAAATGTGACCGATTTTGACGTATGAGCACTCGTTGGACGCGTATTGAAGAGGAGATTATTCCTACAAAGTTTCGCTGAGAAAACTTTCTTGGTTCTCGATATATGTCCAAAAAACCGTTTCGCCGTGGTCCGACGCATATGCTCCTAGTTTTATTGGTCTAACTTTTCGCCTAGTGATTTATTTTCAAAAATTCTTTTGCACATCTATTTCTTTTCTTATTCCGCGTCGAATGAGCCATCCCTCATCAAAATCGGTTAGGTTTCATTTTTTGGGGAAAAAAATCTATGGGCTATAGCCCATGCTTTTTGGCGAAATTTTGACTGAAAATTAAATGTGACCGATTTTGACGTATGAGCACTCGTTGGACGCGTATTGAAGAGGAGAATATTCCTACAAAGTTTCGCTGAGAAAACTTTCTTGGTTCTCGATATATGTCCAAAAAACCGTTTCGCCGTGGTCCGACGCAAATGCTCCTAGTTTTATTGGTCTAACTTTTCGCCTAGTGATTTATTTTCAAAAATTCTTTTGCACATCTATTTCTTTTCTTATTCCGCGTCGAATGAGCCATCCCTCATCAAAATCGGTTAGGTTTCATTTTTTGGGGAAAAAAATATATGGGCTATAGCCCATGCTTTTTGGCGAAATTTTGACTGAAAATCAAATGAGACCGATTTTGACGTATGAGCACTCGTTGGACGCGTATTGAAGAGGAGAATATTCCTACAAAGTTTCGCTGAGAAAACTTTCTTGGTTCTCGATATATGTCCAAAAAACCGTTTCGCCGTGGTCCGACGCATATGCTCCTAGTTTTATTGGTCTAACTTTTCACCTAGTGATTTATTTTCAAAAATTCTTTTGCACATCTATTTCTTTTCTTATTCCGCGTCGAATGAGCCATCCCTCATCAAAATCGGTTAGGTTTCATTTTTTGGGGAAAAAAATCTATGGGCTATAGCCCATGCTTTTTGGCGAAATTTTGACTGAAAATTAAATGTGACCGATTTTGACGTATGAGCACTCGTTGGACGCGTATTGAAGAGGAGAATATTCCTACAAAGTTTCGCTGAGAAAACTTTCTTGGTTCTCGATATATGTCCAAAAAACCGTTTCGCCGTGGTCCGACGCATATGCTCCTAGTTTTATTGGTCTAACTTTTCACCCAGTGATTTATTTTCAAAAATTCTTTTGCACATCTATTTCTTTTCTTATTCCGCGTCGAATGAGCCATCCCTCATCAAAATCGGTTAGGTTTCATTTTTTGGGGAAAAAAATCTATGGGCTATAGCCCATGCTTTTTGGCGAAATTTTGACTGAAAATCAAATGTGACCGATTTTGACGTATGAGCACTCGTTGGACGCGTATTGAAGAGGAGATTATTCCTACAAAGTTTCGCTGAGAAAACTTTCTTGGTTCTCGATATATGTCCAAAAAACCGTTTCGCCGTGGTCCGACGCATATGCTCCTAGTTTTATTGGTCTAACTTTTCACCCAGTGATTTATTTTCAAAAATTCTTTTGCACATCTATTTCTTTTCTTATTCCGCGTCGAATGAGCCATCCCTCATCAAAATCGGTTAGGTTTCATTTTTTGGGGAAAAAAATCTATGGGCTATAGCCCATGCTTTTTGGCGAAATTTTGACTGAAAATCAAATGTGACCGATTTTGACGTATGAGCACTCGTTGGACGCGTATTGAAGAGGAGATTATTCCTACAAAGTTTCGCTGAGAAAACTTTCTTGGTTCTCGATATATGTCCAAAAAACCGTTTCGCCGTGGTCCGACGCAAATGCTCCTAGTTTTATTGGTCTAACTTTTCGCCTAGTGATTTATTTTCAAAAATTCTTTTGCACATCTATTTCTTTTCTTATTCCGCGTCGAATGAGCCATCCCTCATCAAAATCGGTTAGGTTTCATTTTTTGGGGAAAAAAATCTATGGGCTATAGCCCATGCTTTTTGGCGAAATTTTGACTTATAATTAAATGTGACCGATTTTGACGTATGAGCACTCGTTGGACGCGTATTGAAGAGGAGAATATTCCTACAAAGTTTCGCTGAGAAAACTTTCTTGGTTCTCGATATATGTCCAAAAAACCGTTTCGCCGTGGTCCGACGCATATGCTCCTAGTTTTATTGGTCTAACTTTTCACCCAGTGATTTATTTTCAAAAATTCTTTTGCACATCTATTTCTTTTCTTATTCCGCGTCGAATGAGCCATCCCTCATCAAAATCGGTTAGGTTTCATTTTTTGGGGAAAAAAATCTATGGGCTATAGCCCATGCTTTTTGGCGAAATTTTGACTGAAAATCAAATGTGACCGATTTTGACGTATGAGCACTCGTTGGACGCGTATTGAAGAGGAGATTATTCCTACAAAGTTTCGCTGAGAAAACTTTCTTCGTTCTCGATATATGTCCAAAAAACCGTTTCGCCGTGGTCCGACGCATATGCTCCTAGTTTTATTGGTCTAACTTTTCACCCAGTGATTTATTTTCAAAAATTCTTTTGCACATCTATTTCTTTTCTTATTCCGCGTCGAATGAGCCATCCCTCATCAAAATCGGTTAGGTTTCATTTTTTGGGGAAAAAAATCTATGGGCTATAGCCCATGCTTTTTGGCGAAATTTTGGCTGAAAATTAAATGTGACCGATGTTGACGTATGAGCACTCGTTGGACGCGTATTGAAGAGGAGATTTTCCCTACAAAGTTTCGCTGAGAAAACTTTCTTGGTTCTCGATATATGTCCAAAAAACCGTTTCGCCGTGGTCCGACGCATATGCTCCTAGTTTTATTGGTCTAACTTTTCACCCAGTGATTTATTTTCAAAAATTCTTTTGCACATCTATTTCTTTTCTTATTCCGCGTCGAATGAGCCATCCCTCATCAAAATCGGTTAGGTTTCATTTTTTGGGGAAAAATATAAAGTAAAGAGTGATTGCGAGGTCGAGCGCAGCGAGGCCGAGCTGCGTTTAATTCTATACATTTTGTATGGAATGATGCGAGCTGTTGAGTGTGCACTAAAAAATTGAATGGTTTTAATAGGTTTAAAAATAGCAAATGATTAACAATCACACTGAAATTTTAGATAGGTAATCTACTTTTAGGGGCGCATCTATGAAAAATATGAAAATTTCAATTATCTAAAGTTCGTAGAGGAAAGTTGCGAAATGAAAATTTCGGCTGAAAATTTGGAGCGTCAAAAATCTAATTTCCACAACTTAAGTCGGAGGGGAGGGGTGATATGCTCAAAAAATCAGAAAAAAATTGAGAAAAAATAATCCGTAGGAATTTCTGAAATCGGATCATTTTTAGTGGTATTATGATATTGTTGGGGTATGTTATATGCACATTTTCGTATGTTTTGTTCTACGAATTTTGTGTGACGGAAAAAATATCCAGACCACCTAATTACACTCGGCGAAACCTTTCATTTGGTATGCGACATGCCAGTATTGACCTCCCCCCCCACAATCGATACTTACCCCCCACCTGTGGGAACCTATGGGAAAAAAATTTTCGTCCATAATTTGTTGCCACAAAGTAGGCAAATAAAACTGCATACTCAGTTTTCCAATTTAACTCCCCACTCCAGAATTATACGCAAAAAACTTTAATTTCCCATCCCCCATCGGTTAAGGGGACCCTATCGAAAATCTGTAAATGCAAAAAGATCGGTCTTTATCGGCTGCCCATACTTTACCTGTGAATCATTCAGATCGGTTGAGATCTGTGGAAAATACACCAAAAACGGAAAAAAAAATTTTCAACCCCCCCTAAAATCTAAATTTGAACGCCACTGGAAAAAAGTTCTTCTATGAATTGTAGCCACCATTTAGATGAAGAGAATGGCATACTTAGTTTTTCGTTTGAACTTAACTTGGCAAAGTTATGGCGGTGTGAAAAAAAAAATCTAGTACTACAATACTAAAAAGTGTAAATGAAGTAGTAGAAGAAAAATGAATATGACAAAAGTTGGCAAATAAAAAAAAACTAATTTTGACCGATCAGAATTTTCCTAGCCCCCCTTAAAGTAGGTAATGTCACTGGATTTCCAAAGTCGATCTAGTACAATTTGAAAAACGAAATCCAGTTTAGAATATGCTTTTTTTTTCTTATTAATTTTAAATACCCATATGAATATCCTACGATTTCAAATACCAAAGATATTCAATAAAGAAAAAAAGCTAATATATCTGCCCCCCCTTGAAAAAATTGAAAAAACGTAGTACCCTATTACACCCACATAAAAAAATAAGTCGACCCGTATCTGTCCGTTTTTTGATCGGACATCATTTGTAGGAGGTAGAGGGACGCCAATTTTTTACATTTGTATGAACGGAAATTTGGTACTTTGTGGTATGAACTAATTATTACAGTATGGCATTACGAATTATGATTTTTTGCTAAAAGTTAGCAGGCTATCAGGAGTATCGTTTAGTCGCTTAAGGTCAGAAATTGGTTCACAGAAAAAAAAGTTATTCAAGTTTTAAAAAAAATTTTCACCCCCTTACCCCTCCCAATGCGAGCTCATCCGCCAAAATCCGAGTTGACCAAACGATGTAGAACATGATTGCGCATGTCTGTATTAAATTTGGTGAAAAACACATTTTCCCCTCTCCCATCTAAATAGTGGGGCAGGGGAAATTGTCCAACCCCTTGAAAGTTAGACCAATGCCTTCCGGAGCTAACCATCTGAAAATGGACCACCGCAAATAGGTCCGCGCCACTGTTAACAACTTCAAGAAAAAACGGGTTCTCACTCTTTGGCTTTTTGGCGAAATTTTGACTGAAAATTAAATGTGACCGATTTTGACGTATGAGCACTCGTTGGACGCGTATTGAAGAGGAGAATATTCCTACAAAGTTTCGCTGAGAAAACTTTCTTGGTTCTCGATATATGTCCAAAAAACCGTTTCGCCGTGGTCCGACGCATATGCTCCTAGTTTTATTGGTCTAACTTTTCACCCAGTGATTTATTTTCAAAAATTCTTTTGCACATCTATTTCTTTTCTTATTCCGCGTCGAATGAGCCATCCCTCATCAAAATCGGTTAGGTTTCATTTTTTGGGGAAAAAAATCTATGGGCTATAGCCCATGCTTTTTGGCGAAATTTTGACTGAAAATTAAATGTGACCGATTTTGACGTATGAGCACTCGTTGGACGCGTATTGAAGAGGAGATTATTCCTACAAAGTTTCGCTGAGAAAACTTTCTTGGTTCTCGATATATGTCCAAAAAACCGTTTCGCCGTGGTCCGACGCATATGCTCCTAGTTTTATTGGTCTAACTTTTCGCCTAGTGATTTATTTTCAAAAATTCTTTTGCACATCTATTTCTTTTCTTATTCCGCGTCGAATGAGCCATCCCTCATCAAAATCGGTTAGGTTTCATTTTTTGGGGAAAAAAATCTATGGGCCCATGCTTTTTGGGCCCATGCTTTTTGGCGAAATTTTGACTGAAAATCAAATGTGACCGATTTTGACGTATGAGCACTCGTTGGACGCGTATTGAAGAGGAGAATATTCCTACAAAGTTTCGCTGAGAAAACTTTCTTGGTTCTCGATATATGTCCAAAAAACCGTTTCGCCGTGGTCCGACGCATATGCTCCTAGTTTTATTGGTCTAACTTTTCACCCAGTGATTTATTTTCAAAAATTCTTTTGCACATCTATTTCTTTTCTTATTCCGCGTCGAATGAGCCATCCCTCATCAAAATCGGTTAGGTTTCATTTTTTGGGGAAAAAAATCTATGGGCAGCCCATGCTTTTTGGCGAAATTTTGACTGAAAATTAAATGTGACCGATTTTGACGTATGAGCACTCGTTGCACGCGTATTGAAGAGGAGATTATTCCTACAAAGTTTCGCTGAGAAAACTTTCTTGGTTCTCGTTATATGTCCAAAAAACCGTTTCGCCGTGGTCCGACGCATATGCTCCTAGTTTTATTGGTCTAACTTTTCGCCTAGTGATTTATTTTCAAAAATTCTTTTGCACATCTATTTCTTTTCTTATTCCGCGTCGAATGAGCCATCCCTCATCAAAATCGGTTAGGTTTCATTTTTTGGGGAAAAAAATCTATGGGCTATAGCCCATGCTTTTTGGCGAAATTTTGACTGAAAATTAAATGTGACCGATTTTGACGTATGAGCACTCGTTGGACGCGTATTGAAGAGGAGATTATTCCTACAAAGTTTCGCTGAGAAAACTTTCTTGGTTCTCGATATATGTCCAAAAAACCGTTTCGCCGTGGTCCGACGCATATGCTCCTAGTTTTATTGGTCTAACTTTTCGCCTAGTGATTTATTTTCAAAAATTCTTTTGCACATCTATTTCTTTTCTTATTCCGCGTCGAATGAGCCATCCCTCATCAAAATCGGTTAGGTTTCATTTTTTGGGGAAAAAAATCTATGGGCTATAGCCCATGCTTTTTGGCGAAATTTTGACTGAAAATTAAATGTGACCGATTTTGACGTATGAGCACTCGTTGGACGCGTATTGAAGAGGAGAATATTCCTACAAAGTTTCGCTGAGAAAACTTTCTTGGTTCTCGATATATGTCCAAAAAACCGTTTCGCCGTGGTCCGACGCATATGCTCCTAGTTTTATTGGTCTAACTTTTCACCCAGTGATTTATTTTCGAAAATTCTTTTGCACATCTATTTCTTTTCTTATTCCGCGTCGAATGAGCCATCCCTCATCAAAATCGGTTAGGTTTCATTTTTTGGGGAAAAAAATCTATGGGCTATATATAGCCCATGCTTTTTGGCGAAATTTTGACTGAAAATTAAATGTGACCGATTTTGACGTATGAGCACTCGTTGGACGCGTATTGAAGAGGAGAATATTCCTACAAAGTTTCGCTGAGAAAACTTTCTTGGTTCTCGATATATGTCCAAAAAACCGTTTCGCCGTGGTCCGACGCAAATGCTCCTAGTTTTATTGGTCTAACTTTTCGCCTAGTGATTTATTTTCAAAAATTCTTTTGCACATCTATTTCTTTTCTTATTCCGCGTCGAATGAGCCATCCCTCATCAAAATCGGTTAGGTTTCATTTTTTGGGGAAAAAAATATATGGGCTATAGCCCATGCTTTTTGGCGAAATTTTGACTGAAAATCAAATGAGACCGATTTTGACGTATGAGCACTCGTTGGACGCGTATTGAAGAGGAGA
Source organism: Dioctria rufipes (assembly GCA_963924295.1). NCBI lineage: Eukaryota > Metazoa > Arthropoda > Insecta > Diptera > Asilidae > Dioctria > Dioctria rufipes. Next base: position 200,977,635 of record OZ002742.1, read on the forward strand.
ATATTCCTACAAAGTTTCGCTGAGAAAACTTTCTTGGTTCTCGATATATGTCCAAAAAACCGTTTCGCCGTGGTCCGACGCATATGCTCCTAGTTTTATTGGTCTAACTTTTCACCTAGTGATTTATTTTCAAAAATTCTTTTGCACATCTATTTCTTTTCTTATTCCGCGTCGAATGAGCCATCCCTCATCAAAATCGGTTAGGTTTCATTTTTTGGGGAAAAAAATCTATGGGCTATAGCCCATGCTTTTTGGCGAAATTTTGACTGAAAATTAAATGTGACCGATTTTGACGTATGAGCACTCGTTGGACGCGTATTGAAGAGGAGAATATTCCTACAAAGTTTCGCTGAGAAAACTTTCTTGGTTCTCGATATATGTCCAAAAAACCGTTTCGCCGTGGTCCGACGCATATGCTCCTAGTTTTATTGGTCTAACTTTTCACCCAGTGATTTATTTTCAAAAATTCTTTTGCACATCTATTTCTTTTCTTATTCCGCGTCGAATGAGCCATCCCTCATCAAAATCGGTTAGGTTTCATTTTTTGGGGAAAAAAATCTATGGGCTATAGCCCATGCTTTTTGGCGAAATTTTGACTGAAAATTAAATGTGACCGATTTTGACGTATGAGCACTCGTTGGACGCGTATTGAAGAGGAGAATATTCCTACAAAGTTTCGCTGAGAAAACTTTCTTGGTTCTCGATATATGTCCAAAAAACCGTTTCGCCGTGGTCCGACGCATATGCTCCTAGTTTTATTGGTCTAACTTTTCACCTAGTGATTTATTTTCAAAAATTCTTTTGCACATCTATTTCTTTTCTTATTCCGCGTCGAATGAGCCATCCCTCATCAAAATCGGTTAGGTTTCATTTTTTGGGGAAAAAAATCTATGGGCTATAGCCCATGCTTTTTGGCGAAATTTTGACTGAAAATTAAATGTGACCGATTTTGACGTATGAGCACTCGTTGGACGCGTATTGAAGAGGAGAATATTCCTACAAAGTTTCGCTGAGAAAACTTTCTTGGTTCTCGATATATGTCCAAAAAACCGTTTCGCCGTGGTCCGACGCATATGCTCCTAGTTTTATTGGTCTAACTTTTCACCTAGTGATTTATTTTCAAAAATTCTTTTGCACATCTATTTCTTTTCTTATTCCGCGTCGAATGAGCCATCTCTCATCAAAATCGGTGTCATTTTTTCGTGAAAAAAATGCCCATGTTTTTTGGCGAAATTTTGACTGAAAATTAAATGTCACCGATTTTGACGTATGACCACTCGTTGGACGCGTATTGAAGAGAGGATCATCCCTACAAAGTTTCGCTGGGAAAACTTTCTTGGTTCTCTAGATATGTCCAAAAAACCGTTTCGCCGTGGTCCGACGCATATGCTCCTAGTTTTATTGGTCTAACTTTCCACCTAGTGATTTATTTTCAAAAATTTTTTTGCACGTCTATTTCTGTTCTTATTCCGCGTCGAATGAGCCATCTCTCATCAAAATCGGTGAGTTTTCATTTTTTCGTGAAAAAAATCTATAGGCTATAGCCCATGTTTTTTGGCGAAATTTTGACTGAAAATTAAATGTCACCGATTTTGACGTATGAGCACTCGTTGGACGGGTATTGAAGAGAGGATCATCCCTACAAAGTTTCGCTGGGAAAACTTTCTTGGTTCTCTAGATATGTCCAAAAAACCGTTTCGCCGTGGTCCGACGCATATGCTCCTAGTTTTATTGGTCTAACTTTCCACCTAGAGATTTATTTTCAAAAATTTTTTTGCACGTCTATTTCTGTTCTTATTCCGCGTCGAATGAGCCATCTCTCATCAAAATCGGTGAGTTTTCATTTTTTCGTGAAAAAAATCTATAGGCTATAGCCCATGTTTTTTGGCGAAATTTTGACTGAAAATTAAATGTCACCGATTTTGACGTATGAGCACTCGTTGGACGCGTATTGAAGAGAGGATCATCCCTACAAAGTTTCGCTGGGAAAACTTTCTTGGTTCTCTAGATATGTCCAAAAAACCGTTTCGCCGTGGTCCGACGCATATGCTCCTAGTTTTATTGGTCTAACTTTCCACCTAGTGATTTATTTTCAAAAATTTTTTTGCACGTCTATTTCTGTTCTTATTCCGCGTTGAATGAGCCATCTCTCATCAAAATCGGTGAGTTTTCATTTTTTCGTGAAAAAAATCTATAGGCTATAGCCCATGTTTTTTGGCGAAATTTTGACTGAAAATTAAATGTCACCGATTTTGACGTATGAGCACTCGTTGGACGCGTATTGAAGAGAGGATCATCCCTACAAAGTTTCGCTGGGAAAACTTTCTTGGTTCTCTAGATATGTGCAAAAAACCGTTTCGCCGTGGTCCGACGCATATGCTCCTAGTTTTATTGGTCTAACTTTCCACCTAGTGATTTATTTTCAAAAATTTTTTTGCACTTCTATTTCTGTTCTTATTCCGCGTCGAATGAGCCATCTCTCATCAAAATCGGTGAGTTTTCATTTTTTCGTGAAAAAAATCTTAGGCTAGCCCATGTTTTTTGGCGAAATTTTGACTGAAAATTAAATGTCACCGATTTTGACGTATGAGCACTCGTTGGACGCGTATTGAAGAGAGGATCATCCCTACAAAGTTTCGCTGGGAAAGCTTTCTTGGTTCTCTAGATATGTCCAAAAAACCGTTTCGCCGTGGTCCGACGCATATGCTCCTAGTTTTATTGGTCTAACTTTTCACCTAGTGATTTATTTTCAAAAATTCTTTTGCACATCTATTTCTTTTCTTATTCCGCGTCGAATGAGCCATCTCTCATCAAAATCGGTGTCATTTTTTCGTGAAAAAAATGCCCATGTTTTTTGGCGAAATTTTGACTGAAAATTAAATGTCACCGATTTTGACGTATGACCACTCGTTGGACGCGTATTGAAGAGAGGATCATCCCTACAAAGTTTCGCTGGGAAAACTTTCTTGGTTCTCTAGATATGTCCAAAAAACCGTTTCGCCGTGGTCCGACGCATATGCTCCTAGTTTTATTGGTCTAACTTTCCACCTAGTGATTTATTTTCAAAAATTTTTTTGCACGTCTATTTCTGTTCTTATTCCGCGTCGAATGAGCCATCTCTCATCAAAATCGGTGAGTTTTCATTTTTTCGTGAAAAAAATCTATAGGCTATAGCCCATGTTTTTTGGCGAAATTTTGACTGAAAATTAAATGTCACCGATTTTGACGTATGAGCACTCGTTGGACGCGTATTGAAGAGAGGATCATCCCTACAAAGTTTCGCTGGGAAAACTTTCTTGGTTCTCTAGATATGTCCAAAAAACCGTTTCGCCGTGGTCCGACGCATATGCTCCTAGTTTTATTGGTCTAACTTTCCACCTAGTGATTTATTTTCAAAAATTTTTTTGCACGTCTATTTCTGTTCTTATTCCGCGTCGAATGAGCCATCTCTCATCAAAATCGGTGAGTTTTCATTTTTTCGTGAAAAAAATCTATAGGCTATAGCCCATGTTTTTTGGCGAAATTTTGACTGAAAATTAAATGTCACCGATTTTGACGTATGAGCACTCGTTGGACGCGTATTGAAGAGAGGATCATCCCTACAAAGTTTCGCTGGGAAAACTTTCTTGGTTCTCTAGATATGTCCAAAAAACCGTTTCGCCGTGGTCCGACGCATATGCTCCTAGTTTTATTGGTCTAACTTTCCACCTAGTGATTTATTTTCAAAAATTTTTTTGCACGTCTATTTCTGTTCTTATTCCGCGTCGAATGAGCCATCTCTCATCAAAATCGGTGAGTTTTCATTTTTTCGTGAAAAAAATCTATAGGCTATAGCCCATGTTTTTTGGCGAAATTTTGACTGAAAATTAAATGTCACCGATTTTGACGTATGAGCACTCGTTGGACGCGTATTGAAGAGAGGATCATCCCTACAAAGTTTCGCTGGGAAAGCTTTCTTGGTTCTCTAGATATGTCCAAAAAACCGTTTCGCCGTGGTCCGACGCATATGCTCCTAGTTTTATTGGTCTAACTTTTCACCTAGTGATTTATTTTCAAAAATTTTTTTGCACGTCTATTTCTGTTCTTATTCCGCGTCGAATGAGCCATCTAAGGGTGTCCTTTCAGGGGGTGTATGCACTTAGGGGGTGTCAAAAATTTCATCAGAAATCGGCTACGGCTAACGGTTGTCGAGATATTAGCGATTTCGTGTATTTTTTTCATGCCAATCGATTCTAAGGGTGTCCTTTCAGGGGGTGTATGCACTTAGGGGTTGTCAAAAATTTCATCAGAAATCGGCTACGGCTAACGGTTTTCGAGATATTAGCGATTTTGTGTCTTTTTTCCATGTCAATCGATTCTAAGGGTGTCCTTTCAGGGGGTGTGTGCACTTAGGGGGTGTCAAAAATTTCATCAGAAATCGGCTACGGCTAACGGTTTTCGAGATATAAGCGATTTCATGTATTTTTTTCATGTCAATCGATTCTAAGGGTGTCCTTTCAGGGGGTGTATGCACTTAGGGGGTGTCAAAAATTTCATCAGAAATCGGCTACGGCTAACGGTTTTCGAGATATTAGCGATTTTGTGTATTTTTTTCATGCCAATCGATTCTAAGGGTGTCCTTTTAGGGGGTGTATGCACTTAGGGGGTGTCAAAAATTTCATCAGAAATCGGCTACGGCTAACGGCTTTCGAGATATTAGCGATTTTGTGTATTTTTTTCATGCCAATCGATTCTAAGGGTGTCCTTTCAGGGGGTGTGTGCACTTAGGGGGTGTCAAAAATTTCATCAGAAATCGGCTACGGCTAACGGCTTTCGAGATATTAGCGATTTTGTGTATTTTTTTCATGCCAATCGATTCTAAGGGTGTCCTTTCAGGGACTGTTTGCACTTAGGGGGTGCCAAAAATTTCATCAGAAATCGGCTACGGCTAACGGTTTTCGAGATATAAGCGATTTCATGTATTTTTTTCATGTCAATCGATTCTAAGGGTGTCCTTTCAGGGGGTGTGTGCACTTAGGGGGTGTCAAAAATTTCATCAGAAATCGGCTACGGCTAACGGTTTTCGAGATATAAGCGATTTCATGTATTTTTCTCATGTCAATCGATTCTAAGGGTGTCCTTTCAGGGGGTGTATGCACTTAGGGGGTGTCAAAAATTTCATCAGAAATCGGCTACGGCTAACGGTTTTCGAGATATAAGCGATTTCATGTATTTTTTTCATGTCAATCGATTCTAAGGGTGTCCTTTCAGGGGGTGTATGCACTTAGGGGGTGTCAAAAATTTCATCAGAAATCGGCTACGGCTAACGGTTTTCGAGATATTAGCGATTTCATGTATTTTTTCCATGTCAATCGATTCTAAGGGTGTCCTTTCAGGGGATGTGTGCACTTAGGGGGTGTCAAAAATTTCATCAGAAATCGGCTACGGCTAACGGTTTTCGAGATATTAGCGATTTCATGTATTTTTTCCATGTCAATCGATTCTAAGGGTGTCCTTTCAGGGGGTGTCTGCACTTAGGGGGTGTCAAAAATTTCATCAGAAATCGTCTACGACCAACGGTTTTCGAGATATTAGCGATTTAGCATTTTTTTTTTTCATCTCAATCGATTCTAAGGGTGTCATTTAAGGGGGTGTATGCACTTAGGTATAATAGATGTAATATGGTGTAATAGGTCACATTAAAGAGGAGAGTCTACAGCTTACAGTTTTTATAAAAAAAAGTAATGTTAACGACCTTGTTGCAAAAATAATAGAGGTTAGTTAAATTAAAAAAAAAAAGGTAAGAAAATCCGAAATTTTTAGTTTAGACAACCATAATTCTTGATGGGAGAGGGGCATGGGGCTAATTGAGCAGTCTTTGAAAAAGCCATGAATACAATGAGCTCTTAACTGTGACCGTGCGCCCAGTAGTTTTTAAGATACATGGTGTTTTGTAAAAAACTAGCTTTTTTTCTTAATCACCCTGTAACTCCTAAACTGTTGATATGCACCCCCCCCCCCCCCCTGCCATACAATTTTTGGTTCGTCTAGGTGAGTACTATCACCTCCCGCTCTATTGACCTCTTAGTGGGAAACACCCTGTATAGTGGAAAACGAAAGTTTTGTATGACAACCCCACGAAAGAGTTGACCGATTTGTCGCATTTTCGAACTTAATTTTACTTTTTTTTTTTTTAAGATCGCGTACAATGCGTACGGATGGACCGACGGACGGACAAACGGACATGCAAAATTAAAATAACTTTTAATATTGTGCTTTGGTATCCAATCCATTTTGCTCTACTATCATTATTTTTGTGCATTACAAACAGAATGACAAACTTATTATACCCGATATGTTTCATCTGGGGTATAAAAATAGAATAAAATTATTTGGTATTTTCTAATATATATATATATAACTTTATCAGAATCCTTCTATTAGTATTAATTAGGTATGGATACTGCCCTATATTCCCAGTAAAAAAACAATTAAAAATATATAAGATCACTTGTATCGACAGCCATTATTTCAAGTAATACGTAACATTTAAAAACAAAAAATTACAACTCATCGGATCTTAATTTATAAACAATTTTGTTCATTTCCACATTAAGTTCAATGTCTTTGGTGAATTTTTACCATTAAGAAAACAAGATATTTTCGGTTAGTAGAGCAATCGGGTGATATCAACCCACTCATTAGATAAATATAATATAAAAAGACGTCAGTCAGATGGAGGAGTGTCAGGAAAACTCGGGATACATATTTACTTAAATAACTTTTTCATAAACAGCGAACATATAGTTCTAACTAGTTGGCACTAGAGCCACACACTTGTCCACAATAAGAAAGAAATTTCAAAATAAATGCAACGTGTCTTGTCTCGGTAGCAGCAAATTTTATTTCAAGGCCAAGTGGCTCTAAACAAGTTTATAATTTAGAACTTGAGCAGAATTAACTTGTTGGATGAGAAATGAACGAGAGAAACAACCATATGTGCACGTCATGCCACCAAATTCTGAAAGGAAAAGTATTGAAATTACTTGTATATATGTATGCTCACTCTAGTGTTTCTGATATATAATCTAGCATAAACAGAGTCTACAACGTCTTCACCTCAGTATAGCATGCACGATATGATATCAGTTCTCATTCTCACGATTTCCGCTTATCAATTTCAGCTCAGTGACGATTTCATGCTGCTGAATTGTGTACGCTTTAATAGTGGCTCGGTGGTTTTCAAGTCTATCTAAACCAGATTCAACTTAAGTTAAGAGACAGACGACAACAGTTCCATTAGTTAGCCGAGTTCTAGTAAGCTGTGTGAACGTGAATTTGTGTTAGAAAATGTCACTGACAAAATTGATTAGTTCCGAGGTGAGATTGTGCTGCAAGTTGATATTTTGGCTTCATGGTTTTTATACATATTTTTTTTGTCGTGTTTTCCTCTTCTGGATAATATGAAAATCAGCTAAGGCTACTTGGGGTGGTCAAGTGCATTACATAATTACATTTCATCTCTTACCTCACTGTGATAAGACGTTTTCTGCCTGCATAGTGACAAGTAGACTGACCTTGTTTTGCAAAGCTATTATTATGAGCTCTTAAAGAATTGTAAATTAGTTTTTATATACAAATCTACATAAATACCTATATACATACCTACATTATATGTATACTGTGTAAAAGTTGCAATGCTACGTAATTTTAGCTGAAATCATTTATTCTAAAGGCGCACTTTCACATCAAAAACAAGAACCAAAGAAATGTAAACCGAAAAACTCAATTTATTCCACTTTAAAACAAGATTTTTGCTTCAATGATTAATAATATCATGGGAAATAGGATAAACTAATAATTTTAATAATAAAATAGTATGATTTATCTCAGATTTAAAAAAAAAAAAAAACACAATATTTATGTTTTATCGGCCGAAGAATTCGGAATTTGGAGCAAAAATCTTGTTTTAAAGTGGAATAAATTGAGTTGAGTTTTTCGGTTCTTGTTTTTGATATGAAAGTACCTGAATCCCAGTAATTGCTGTTGCTTTTGCAAGTCGCCAAAATGATTTGTTGTTTGTGACAATTTTATGCATCTAATATAGTTTTTAGGCAAAAAAAAAAAAAAATTGAACGAATTACGCTTACCATAATTTTAACAGATTTGTTTACACTTAGTAGAGAAACTTTCCACTTATGATCCGCTTAAAATCTTGATAAAATAGAAGCAATAATATCTGAAATTAAATTTTAAGTTTGTATGGTTATCGTCGTACATACATACCTGCTTCAATTGACTTTTCTTCTAACAACTTTCGTGCTTGATATTTATTGCTGAAAATTCCATTTAAATTCATAGTTGGCAATCTTTAATCGTAATAATTTTGCTGATTTTCAATATATCCAATATATAGAAGAGGTTAAAATTAAAGTATAAATTTAAATTGCAATTTTTCAATTGTGTTTTTTGACACAGTTTATATTCGGTATTATGTGACTGTGTGAGACGAAAAAAAAAATGAAAATATTTTGTTAAGCTATTGAAATTGATTTACATATTTAAGAATTGTTTTAACCTCTTCAGAACATTTTTTCTCTGTACGTAATAAAGAAATGAGTAGCATTTTATATACCTACTACAAGATAAAAAAACAAATCTCTTCCTGTTGATATTGGTAATATTAAAGATTAACTGCGGTAATGCCAAATGTATTTCTTTTTTATTACTTTATTTTATATATCGGCCGTATCCAATAGTCTAGACTACTTTCCAAATTTTCGTTTTTTTTTTTTTTTTTAGCAATATCCTCAACTGTGCTTCCACAATTAGAGTCCATCACACACATAATTCAGAGAAACTCGAAATGATTTAGAATATTTCAAAATTTCATAAAAATTTACACTAAACTCTATTTACGATAACTGCGAGCTCTTTTTTTATTTACTAACTCCCTAAAATCGTTCAGGCTTAATTTGTAATAAGAACAATTCGGATCTCCTAGTTCTATCACTATCAAAACATCAAAATAACGTTTCAAAATTTGAAATTTATTTGCTTTTAAATTAAATTTTTCTTACTACTCCCTTGATCAAAAAGTTTCATGAATTTATTTAGAAAATTCAAAATACAATTTTATTCATCAAAGTTGATTTTGTTCCCTATCAACTGTAACGCACTTATGTCAGCGCTTTATCCAATAATCGAAACATTTTTTATACTCGGATTTTTCGGCATTGCTAGGCTATAAAAGCCATCTTCGATTTATTCATTATCTCCTCTCGACAGCTAAAACGCGTTCTCTAGAACGGTTTGTGTGTGTTGGTCAAAAAGTAAAAAGTTGCAGGGAACCAAATCAAGCGAATTTGGAGGCTGTGTTGGATGGTATTCAGACTCGAAAATCATTTCTTTCGCGATGTCAATGCGGTAGCTTTTTTACATGAAATTAATGTCAAAATTCAATCAAACCCAAATCATTTACCAAAATTTCTTGAACGCAACCATAAACGATGGTTAATTTTCGGTTTTCTGCCAAAATTCCTTTGATCGATTTTTTCATCAGTTTTTGATATTGACGGCCTGTCGCTGCACTTATCATCCTCGTGCCACACATACATAAATGTCTGTTTTCAATAGATTATCGTTGCCGAAACACTCCTCTTTAACATTTCCAAGTCTTTGCACCTTTGAATTTGTTTTTAACACAAAATTTATAATAAAAAAGAATTGTTCTATTTTTTCTTAAAATGTAAAAAAAAAATACCTATATCGATATAAATATTTGAAAAAAGCTGCATCTACAATTGATACTTGAAAATAAAATCTGATTTTCTTCAGCGAGACCCAGGTTAAGTGTTGTTTGTTGTTTTGATTGTACCTAAATAGAACTGAACTAGTTCCGATCAATAAATATAAGAACGCAGCCCCAAGGAGTACCTATATGAAAGAAAAATAATTTAAATATTTTAATAAGAAAATTATACTATTGGTATAAATTGAGATTCATGCGCTCTCCAATGAACTGCAATAGCAATAATTTAGTATGATACCTACGCAATCGATACATAACAGAATAACAATTTTACGCCTCGTTCTTTAAAATCTCTTCCAGTACTCATTCTGATTGCAATTCTCTGTTATGCCACAACTTTCTTTCCTTTAAAGAAAAAAAATTAAGAATTTTAAAACATCTATAATAAACCTTACCGTCATTTGCGTTATGAACTGCATTGAATTATAATGCAGAACGATATTCTCTTTTAGCTAACTTATCACTCACAAGACATCACAGAATCGGTACACACTATTAGGGAATTCATGTTCATGCAATCAACATTCCATAGTGTAGTCTAATCCTTATTCTGATTTCATTGTTCCACGAGCATAGAATTTCTCCTTCATTATATATTAAATTTTATTTGTTCAAGAAAACATTTTTCTCCTACAGATCCGATCGACCATTAAAAGAGCATATTCTTCCTCATATGGGCCAACAACAAAATTATTCATCGATGGAAAATTTGTCGAATCTAAAACCTCAGATTGGATTGATATACATGATCCAGCTACAAATGAAGTAATTTCTAGAGTTCCTAAAGCAACACAAGATGAAATGCAAGCAGCTGTTGATGCTGCTAAAAACGCCTACAAAACATGGAGTCAAACCTCGATCCTGTCTCGTCAACAAGTTATGTTCAAATTGCAGAGCATAATTAAAGCCAACATGGGTGAATTAGCTAAAATCGTAACAAAGGAAAATGGAAAAACCTTAGCAGATGCTGAAGGTGATGTTTTTAGAGGACTACGTAAGTATAAATATTTGTTACAGTTAAGACATAAATTTATATACATCAAAATATTAATATGCTCTTCTCCTTTTACAGAGGTCGTTGAGCACAGTTGCAGTATAGCATCATTACAAATAGGAGAAACTGTTGCAAATATTGCTAAAGATTTGGATTCATACTCACATGTATTGCCTTTAGGTGTAACAGCCGGAATAGCACCATTCAATTTTCCAGCTATGATTCCGATGTGGATGTTTCCAGTGGCGATTACTTGCGGCAATACCAGTATTATTAAACCTTCAGAACGTGTACCAGGCGCTACAATGTTACTTATGGAAATGTTGAATGAAGCCGGTTGTCCACCCGGTGTAGTTAATGTCATCCATGGATCACATGATGCTGTTAATTTTATATGTGATAATCCAGATATAAAAGCCGTTTCATTTGTTGGCTCTGATCAAGCTGGAAAATATATCTATGAACGAGCAGGACGTAATGGTAAACGAGCACAATGTAACATGGGTGCCAAGAATCATTCAATTATTGTTGGAGATGCAAACAAAGAACATACACTCAATCAATTGGCTGGTGCTGCATTTGGTGCTGCAGGTCAACGTTGTATGGCACTTTCTGTTGCAATATTTGTTGGTGAATCTAAAGATTGGATTCCGGATTTAGTGAAAAGAGCAAAACAATTAAAAGTAAATGCTGGACATATTCCTGGAACAGATCTTGGTCCTGTAATAAGTCCACAAGCCAAAGAACGAATTCATTCTCTTATACAATCTGGAATTGATGAAGGTGCAAAAATCGATTTAGATGGACGCGGTATAAAGGTACCAAATTTCGAAAAAGGTAACTTTGTTGGTCCTACAATTCTGAGTGATGTTAAAACAAATATGAAATGCTATAAGGAGGAAATTTTTGGACCTGTTTTAAGTTGTATATTCGTTGATACATTAGATGATGCCATTGAATTAATTAATAAAAGTCCATACGGTAATGGTACAGCAATTTTCACAACAAATGGTGCTGTTGCAAGGAAATTCGTTAATGAAATCGATGTTGGACAAGTCGGTATAAATGTACCAATTCCAGTTCCTCTACCAATGTTTTCATTTACTGGAACAAGAGGCAGTTTCTTAGGAGATCATCATTTCTATGGCAAACAAGGAGTTAAATTCTATACTCAAACTAAAACAGTTACACAACTATGGCGTCAAGCTGATGTAACTCATACAAAAGCTGCTGTTGCTATGCCAACAATGAAATAATATTGAAAATTTCCGTAAATTAAAATATGTATGTATGTATGTATATATGCCAGCTACAGAAAATATAAGAGAGAGTTGAAAAGTCTTTCTTGTATTTATATATTTAGATTGTTTAGAAATTGATGCATTTATTTTTTATACCTTCTAGAGTTACATATATTTTAGAACTATATTTTATATACATACAGGAATAGTTAGACATTTTAAAATAGAATTAAATGAGATGTCATTGAGAAAAGTTTAACTGTAATTGAAGAAAAAAATATATTGTGCCTTAAGAAAAAGCACTTTTCTTTAATGTTTTCATTAACAAAAATTCCATTTCCATGTAAAAACATTAAGAATTTCTGCAACTTTGCACTTTTAGTTAAAGATATTCACAGCTATTGGGTAGAAAAGTACGTTTTCAGTACGAAAAATATGGAAATTATTTTCTGTCAAACATAAAAAGGGTTTGCCGGATTTATTTTCAAATTTATACCTGAAATTATCGTATAGTTTTTGCAATGACTCTCTGTACCCTGTTCTCAGCCAATTTACAAAATGTATGTATATGAAAAAATATGAATTTTTATATGGTAAACCATTGAAATTGGCTGATATTGCCCTGAATTTCGAAATGATAAACAAATTTAAGTTTTATTCGAATCTTCAAACTGAACTGATTTTGAGAAAAGGCCACCCGAATAGAAATTATTCTCATATATTCCAGTCAATAGGAGCTTTTACCCTACATTTTTTGTATAAACACTTTTTTTTTCTGATGGTGTAACCAGTTACAGCTGCGAAAACCTGAAGTCATTTCACTAACAAACTCAAATTTTGTAGAGAATGTTCCAGGAAAAGTATGCAATACTGAAACCCCTAAAATATGAGGTGATTTTTAGATTTTTACGACAATGTGGCCCATGCTCGTTTTGCTTATTGAACCGCCATTTGATCTTATTTTATTCATATTACTACTGACTATCATTTATAATAACTTTCTTTTAACAAAAAGTTGAAAAATAAGTAAAAACTTAAAGATATATAAATTTTTTATTCTGTATCTACAGAAAATATCTCTAATCTGTTACCTTTCAGATAAATCCAAAATTATTAGCCTAGCTTAAGTATATCCCAAGATAGAAGAAAGGATGTCGTCTTGCAACATACTTGAACGAAATTATTACGAAATGCAAAATTTTTTATAATGCTGGGAAAACTAACCACTTAAGCAAGAAAATCGAGTAAAACCTACTTCATAAATTACACAATTAATTTTAATCTGTAGTCATTAAATAAAACAAAATCGAACCTCACGGTGAGTATCCAATAACCTCTACTAAAAACGTGAAATGTGGAGAAGAAAAATCATAATGAAGACAAAACAAAGCGCCTTCTAAGTTGAGATATCGCCCCAGAAATAGAAGATCAACCATGACTCTCAAAACAGTCATCCCTAAACTTTATACATATTGCCGCCTAAAGAAATAATCTTGCACAGATCTTTGAATTTTCCTGTCTGGTCGCTACTTTGTAAGGTTACCATACGAAAATATCCAAATTTACACATTTTTTGGCGTATAGCTGGGGAAAACGGGGTAGTCCTAAGCATTTTTTTCATTTATTGAAGAAATTTACAAGCCTATAAAATTACCGATCCACTACAGCTCACATAACTCGCAGTGGAAATAATTGAGATTTGATTTACCATAGATAAAATTTGAATGCAGCCAGTGTCCTAGTTACATATGGATTGCATACATACATATATTAATTATAGTATTTTTGGTCTAATTATTAATCTAGTGAATTTTTGAGAAAAATTATTTTACACTTTTGTTAATTCCCATGATTTTTTTGTGAAATTTTTGACTAAAAATTTCTTATCACCGATGCAATTTTTATGATTCCATCTGTATTGGAGATTTACTCTCTCTATACAAGCTAAACAAAGTTTAAAATATATTATCAACTTTTTTGGCGTTAGTAATTCTATCAGGACTATTCCATAAATGCATGGAGAAATCTTATTGCATCTCCAAAACAACAGGAATAAATTTATAATCCACATAGATTCTTCAAGAATGTTTTATTCCTTGTTCGTAAGAAATAAAACGACGAATTAATTTCAGGGGCGAAACAGTTTACATCTTTCACGAACATGGGATCCCATCCTTAACACCTCTTTACGGTTGATCCGAAATAAACTATCTTTAAAAAGTAACATGATGAGTTATGTTTGTTTCCAAAACTCTGCACAACAGCAACAACAAATGCTACAACTATAACAGCAGCAGACACACCAGTACAATCTGCGTAACTTAAATTGTCAGTAACAACTTACTTTACATCAACCGGCACCGGCAGATACCGGCACGTAACGGAAACTTCATTGCCCGTTGCTATCGGTGGCTAGAAACGAGATGGGCATTTGCCGGTTGCTGGTCTAATTGCAAAGCTAACATGAAATCAGTGATCTGGAATCAGTTTTCTCGTGATACCTGCCTTAATTGAAAGTTTCCTTTCCGTTTTATGTAGTTATATGTGCAGGAAAAATGCCGGTGCCGGTCGATGCCTGCCTGTGCCGGGAAGTGTGCATCGACCTTTACCCGGTCACCACGCTCAAAATAACTTCAAGCGAAACGTTCGGGGAGAGTACCTACTTGACTTATGACTCAATAAATAAATTATTTTAATACGCGACTAATCCGAAAAACTATTATAAAAAATTTTTAGTGGTTTTGAAGAGAGAGTTTTCGTATTAAAATTTTTATATTCCCGTATTTTAAATATTTTACTCTAAATTTTTTATCGTTGGTGTTTAATTTGTACTAAATAAAAACGTACTTACATAATTTAATAACAAAAATATGTACAAAAGAAATGCAAGCATAGTATATATGTATGTAGTTAAAATCTGTACAACGGTTTTTTTTATTCACTACAGAGATCCCATATTTTACCCAGTGAAAATATAACCAGATGGACAATTTACGGTGGATTTTGTATGGGATCAACTAGCATATATAATATGGGCTACCTGATTTTCTTTTTCATATGGATCAACTCTTGTTGGTAGGGGTGTGACAATTATCTTAATTTCAAGTGTTACTTTCGCTTTAATATTCATATTAAAACTTCAATAAAATCAAATATTTTTAAGCTTGGAAAAGGATTACAAATATTGTATTGCCATCTATTTGGAAAACCACTAAACTGAAACTGGACTATGGTGGATTTTGTATAGAAATTATTATTTGTAGTTCAGAGGAATAAAGTAATTAAACCAAAAAGAGACAACTATAGAAAATTAATCCCATAATAATGTCAAATAATGTAAGCAATAACAGTAGTGTCAGCAGTCCATTTTATTTATGTCAGTGATAGGATTCCTAAAAAAACACGGCTTGCTTATACATATAAACATAATCTTGTAAAGAAATTGTGTCCATTAACACAAGGCCGTTGACGCATTTATGCGTCATTTGGGAAACTATCGTCGACGTATTTATGCGTCATTTATGATTTCTAGCGTCATATGTATAATATTAGGAAAGCTGTAATTGAAAATTCTATATAGATTAAATAAGAATTTTTAATTAAAAAATGTCTAAGATTAATAATATTGAAAATATTAAAAAGTTCTGTATGGCAACACCAAGAAGGGGCTATCATGAGGACGGACAGAGGAAGACGGTGGATTGTTCTAATATAAAAATTCATATTTAATAATTTGTTTTGCGTACATTTCAAACAAATTATGAATTGAGAGCAAATAATTGAAGAGTTTAGCAATCTTATGAAAGAATTAAAAAATTTAAATTATTTTGCTTCAAAAACAGCGGTCACTTGCGCATAAAAATTCGCGGCATCACCGGCCTTATAAAGTTAAATAAAATATAATAATCAAGCAACTTCTTATTCATTGTATTTATGAATTTTAGTTTCAAATATTTTGTTGTAAAAGTAAAGTATTGAAATGAATTAAATAATAATCATTAAAATCGTTGAAATTTCTTTAAATATTCTTCTTTTATTTAGCATTATACATAACAGGCATTTCACGAACAATTTTTTTTGTTGTTGTGCCAGTCATAGTTTTTTTCTTTGCTTTTTTTACTTTTTTTTCTTTGATTACACTGTACTGTAACCAATTTAAATCAATTTAAATCAATTCAATTCAAGTACATTTTTTTTGTTTTATATAAATCGAAAAGGATACATGAATGAACGATAGCACGATAGTTTTGTTTTCAAAATTACAATTAACAAGGGTGCAGTTTAGTAAAAGGCGAAAGAGATATACATTGTCGTATAAATATATAGTTCCTTATACACTTTCTAATTAAATACATAAATGTCTCCTATACTAAATATATATATGAGTGTGTATGTATATATATATAGTATATATATATACATATATATATATATATAATTTTAATATTTCAATTAAACACGTTAAAAAGTTATACATCTGCAGCTGGTTTTATCTAAGAGTTGTTTTCTATATTTTCTGACATTCTTTCTATTTTTTATTTTTTTTATATATATATTTTTTTTTTTTTGTTAAAAAAACTAAAACTATTCAACTAATTCTCACATTTATAGTTACATTTAGTTTGTTTTATGGGTGTCTTGTTCCTGGTGACTTTCTTTATTCTGTTTTAGGTAAAAATGATTTACGTATTTTCTTTTATTTAGTAATTTCCAGGTAGGTAACCGCATCGGATGGACACATAATATGAAAGTGAGAGGAGGATACTAAAAAAAAAACCTAAATATGTTTAGTTAATAAGAAACGTTTTAAAATTATAATTTATGTATTGTAAAAAGAAAATGAAATAAAAAATAGTAACAGCTTATAGAGACTATACCAATCAAAGCATTCATTTTCATAGAACACCAAGCTAAACTCTGGACTTATATACTGCTAATTCTATTGTCTAATCAAAGCAAATCAAAACTTAGAACATACATTATAATTAAAAGAATCGAAATATCGGTGAGAACCGAGGTGGCAACACCCACCAGCGGGTTCCGATCAAACAACGAAGATAGAACCAGAGCCATATCTAGCTAGAAGTTCAGCCCCTTAGTTCCACATGATCCCCATATGCCCAGGAAACCACTGAAGGAACAACTTGTTGTGGATACACAACTTAGCCAAAGATGATCTGCAGTCCCCCAGTAACTTTATGTTATCCGAGGGCCATTCAGAATCATCATAGTTTTGATATTCCAAATTCAGGAACACAGGCTTTTTACATCCCATGCTTATCATATTCCTTAAAATTAATTAAAGCTACTTAAACTGCAGTTTTTAGATGCAATTAAATGTTTTGACAACAACCAAAACTCTCACAATTATGTGAAACATAAAAATAATCTATATGTTATGTAATATAGTAAAAATTCTAAATCATGACTACTCCGCCTAGCCATTCAAATGTGTATGGCAAGATTTTAGAATTTGAATAAATAAAACAGTTAGAGACGTTTTAATTAACTAAACAAAAGGCAGATGATGAGGAAAAAAAACCTCCTTAGCAGTAGGAGGATAACTCTTAGATATTTAAGTGATGCGGGGGTTAAAGTTTTTTTCTTAATAAGCCAGGCACCCTAATGATAAATTTTTTAGTAAACTACATAATACGAAAAACTTTAAAACAACCCATATATATTTTGAAAACTGAATTTAAAAGACCAAAAAATATTAATAAAATGTCCTACGACTTTTTTGTACCTTTTCTTCTAACTAACGGTAGGGTATATCCTTTTTGCAAATATGTGATGCAAAAAAAATAAAGTAGATTTGCATTTTCAGTAATAGTTCCAGGTCAATAGGTTTCTCACATTCGGTATCGAACAAAACAAAACAAATTGATTGAAATTAACGAAGACAATGAAGGTTCGGCAAAACGTTGTTCATTAAACTGGACGATGCCAAAATAGATAAGTAGGACCGGTCCATACAACTTTCTAAAACTGTTAACCAAGTATAATATACTATAAGCCGCTAATAATTTTTTCTATAAACAAAACAAACAAATTAAATCAATATACAAAAATATACAAACGAATAAACACAAAATAAGACAGAAAGAAAATTGTTTTAAAAAATAAAATAAATATTCGCATATAAATATGTAGGCATGTATGTTTTAACATTTTTGCATATAAATATGTTCTTGTATATATGTTTATATATTATACTCAAATCCATTTGGTTTTAAGGTGAAGAATTTTAAAGCTGAAGTAACTATAATTAAGCGTTTTAGAAAATATGTTTGCAGGTTGCGACAATATATATTTCACGATTTAGTATGATTTTGTATTTTTGTTTTTGTTTTTGTTTTTTATACTTATTACAAAACTCTATGACGATATGAATTAATTTTTTTTAGCGCACAGTACATCAAATATACACTTTTTGAACTAAATGTTCATTTATACTCTTACATTATAGCTGTATGTAGTATGTATGTATGTATGTAACATAATAGTTATTTCAATAAATTATTATAGATTTTTTTTTTCAATGACCAAATACACATATTGGTAGGTATGTATCGTCTTAAATGCAAGTCATTTCTTAATATTAATAATATTTTTAAATACAGCTTAAGTACGAGCTTAAATTAAAAATAAAAAAAATACATAAAAACTAAATTTACACTTTATACTCTCTGAACAACATGTTCTTTTATCCTTAAAACATAGATATCGAGAATTATATTATTTATTTATTTATTTACCCAATTACTATGATAGGAAGACGAAATTATTATTACTTTTTGTTTGTTTTTGCTTTTCCTTTTCCTTTTTTCGCATTTTTAAATACTGACCGAAATAAATTTTAATACTTTTGCATAACATGACTGTATTGACCGAAATAAATTTTAATACTTCTGTATGACATGGAAAATACTGAAATTTGTTCGAACGAACAGATATTATATAATTTTTATGCAATTTTATTAAAAGTATCAAAAATGAATAATTATTAATTTAAATATACGAGTAATGTATTATGTATATAAATATATATTTAATATAATATTTGTATAAATAAAAACGCTAAGATATTCAAAAATAAATTACTCATAATAATATTTTTATATAAAACAGAAAATACCTTTTGCAACTTCATAAATTGATTCAATGTTTGTGTGGTTTTTATACAATTATTTTTTCAAATTTTCATCTTTTATACCCCCACGAAAAAATTAGATTTCTAAAAAGGCACGAATATTATTTTTTTTTTTTTTATTTATTTTTTTTTTTTTAGATGCTCTTTTGTCTAGAAAATTTTGTATATGAATAATAAAAAATTTAAATAATGGAAAAAATTGATTGATTGAATACCTACATAATTACATATTAAGTAGTTGATAAAAAAATTGCAGAAAGAAAGCTTAATGCTAAAATCTCAATGAAAATTAAAGAATATTTTCCTAGGTTTTCTTCTGCGCTAGTGTACATACAACTATACATAAATCGCAATTTTCTTAGCCTAAAATTTATAAATAACAGCCTAATAATTATCAATATAAAGAATTTTATTGAGCAAAATAAAATTTGTTTTAGTTTTTTGTTTCTTCTTCTTGTAATGCATGATGTCGCAATTTATCGAAATTTGCTATTGAGCTATATTACATAATATACTATTATGTATATTTATTGCATATATTTGTTGAATGTAAGCGTATAAATGAGTTATATAGATTTGAATACAGGGTGTTTCATAAGATTATTGATTGTTTTTAAAATGCAATACGTATATTGTATTAGAAGGATAATTCAAAATTAAATATTGTAAACTGGATGCCTGAAAGAAACCATTCAAGACATTTTTTTTTTAGACAGAGGAACTTTAGTAACATAATTTAGATGGACCCGTAATGTGCGTTTAACATAAATTATAGTAAAATTTATAAGTACCACAAGAGAGAAAAATTTTATAATGATATAAGTAAAGTTAAAATTTGTGTTAAAATAAAGTTCATTAATATTAAAAATAGAAAATGATAAAATTTTCATTTAAAAGCTTCCGACAGGAGCACATCACATGACCGAAGTAAAAAAAAAAAATTAGACATTTATAATAAATTAAGCTCAACTAAAGTAGGAACTAAATATCATTGCTCTGGGGCTCTTAAGGTTGTCCTCAAAATACAATTCGTGTATATACACGTCAAGAAGGTGGCATCACTCGCTGTGCTTCAACTATTGACAAGCCCTATCATATAAACAGACGGCTCGAAATCGGATGAAAATACCGGAGCAACAGTTTTTTGCGAGGAGATTCACATGAAAATTGTCATGTCACGATTTTCTAGGCGAAAGTCAAGACCACCCTTGAAGCGAGAAAGCATCTCCTTAACTCCAAACAAGGAGATTTCAGTCTGTTCGGACAGCCAAGCAACTGTCGTTGTGAAGGCCTTGTCAACGACTTTTACTACCTTTAAATTTGTATTGGAATGTGTAAAACCACTCTGAGCTCCCTTACTCGGGAACAACAAGGTAGTGGAGAGAAAAAAAGAACGAGCTTGCAACCTCATTGGTATCCTCCTCCACAATTGGGATCGCATTAAAATACCTTGTCTCTAATATCTCGGATTAGGCCGACTGCCAAGACTGGTTAGATGACCTTTCGGGTAGAACTAAAAAAAACAACTGTGGGATAAACCTATCCCAAACCTAACGAAAAAGCTATAGGGGACAAGCCAGCCCTGAGAATTCTGGTGTCATATATGCATATATGCAGCCATATATGTTTTCTTTCTAACCATTTTAAAAAAAATAACATGTAGAACAAATTTATAGAAATTATAGCGTTTGAACAAAATACAAGCTACTTTTATTTGAAAAACTCTTGCAGTAAGACAAGGCAAGAAAATTATGATGTCATCCGGTAACCGACCCGGTCCGCTCTTTTCATTACTTCATGCAACCCCATTCATGGGCATGTCCTTGGCCAGGGTCATCTAATAAAATGTTTTCTATTTGTAATCATATACACAATAAATAGGCCAGTGCTGCCGCAACCAACAGCGGTTCGTTTAAACCCCTCAAGGGGGCCATGGCTGCCTAATACATTTCGGCTTTATTAAGCCGAGACATCAAAGCAGCTATTCACGCTGAAACACAATATGAGCGTCACGACAAAAAACGCCGTAAAAAACACTGTCGCTCACATTGTGTTTCAGCCTTTAGTGTTAGGGGAGGTCGGTAGTTCGGGAGAAGTTTGCGTGTATTGGCCTGCCCCGGAGTTGGGCCAGGCTAATTTGCAAAATGTTTTTGCCGGCGTTAACGTCTCGGTTCCACGTGATACGACAGTTTGTACAAAACTGCGATCTGTGTGGAGACCGAGACGTCGTCACCGGCAGAAAACAATTGCTGCACAGCTTCGTTGTGCGGAACTCATCCACAAACTGATTGTCAATTATGTACTGTAAATAAAAAACACACTTTATCAGCACTTAATTTGGATACGGAGCGATATTGAAGCTCAAATAAATATTGTATAATATACAAATTCTGTTAAGAGATACCGTATCGTGTATCAATTAAAGTTACTAAACACTACACAACTAATAACATCAGCATAACATTTGCTGTCAAAGTTTTAAAGTCTTTATAACACGGTCAAAATTATAGAGCAAATAACAAAAGAATTGTCAAATTGTAACTAATTTCTAATTTAGCCGGCGTTTGTTACTGGGTAAAGATTTATGTAAACTTGTTTTGTTTTTCTCTGTAATTTTAATTGAAGCTGTAAACGCGAATTTTATGCTTATCAATTGCACGCGTTCGCTGCCTTTGCGTAGTGTAGTTGTGTCAAATAAAAAAAATTAAATTACCAACGTCAAAATCCGGAAAAAAAAACCTAACACATATGCAAGTGTTTCGTTTTTCAGAATTCTAACAGACTCCTCTATATTATGATCATAACAGATTTATGTATACATAATATAAAAGTAATTAGATGAGTAGACATATATATGTACATATGTGGTAGTATTCATTAAAATTTTTATATTACTTATTTGAAAGACCCTGTATTCATATCGATAACTTATCAACCCGAAATAAAATTTAAATGCAAACTCATTTTATGGATGAGGTCCTTATTATTGTCATTGAATAATAATATGCAACAGAAAATTAAATATTAAAAGCGCAACATTACGCAAGTTTGAACTCTAGGACCATACTTATTTTGTTTTTGTAGTTTGCATAATGTTTCTATAAATATTTTGTAGAAGTGAAATATGTATGTATGTATAGTGTAGCTACTGATGTTACCATAAATAGTTTCTTTATATTCTTGTTTTCTTTTTCTTTTTTCTTTTTTCTTGAAATTATTCTATGCAGAGTATGCTGCATCACTCAAAGTTGTTTTTAGTGTTGCTGTTATATAATAAAATCGGAGGTTGTACATATAATTTTAAAGAACATACATATATATATAGTTACTTATACATATATAAAATTTGTATTATAAAAAATTGGATAACACAAAATTCACAAAAAAACAAAAGAATAAATAGTACTAAAACTAAAAACTGGAAATGTAAATTTTAGAATATTATTCATCATTAAACTACACACATTTTTTGACCGTTTTCTCAACTAATATGTATGTACTAATTTCTCACAAAGAATTATATTTGTTGTGGCAAAAATCTCTAAATCTCACAAAATAGATGCTTTTTTTTACTATTTTTTCTATACTATGTATGAATGATCATGTTTAGTTCCATTTCTATAACTTTACAAGGAAACTTAAATAAATTCAGATAGAATAATGTTAGCCAGATGTTTAGCCCTAATGCATATTGTTGAGATACTTTTAATGCTCAAAACAATGTTTGTTGGCAATTCAAAATTTATATCTACGAATTAGAAAAAAATTACGAATATAAAAATTGATTGCCATCAAAATTAAAAAAATGAATTAGTACTGGACATTTGAATATTTATTTATCTGTGATTTAAGTGTGTGTAAAGTTATACCTAAATGCCTGTTTTTTATCAGATTTTTTTCTACATTTTATATTCTCTATATTTTTTTTTTACTATTATTGCACAGTCTTTTAATGTTGCACCTGATGTAGTAGCATTGTTAATGTACGTGTGTATGACTTGTGAGAACTTTAAACCTCTTTTTTTAGTTTTTGTCATTTTACTAAGAAAGCATTTTTTATTTTGATGAGATATTATTGCTTTTCTTTCCCGAATCGTTTGTTTTGAATAAATAATTATGCGCGTTTGTTTCTTTTTTCTTTATTAATTTTGTGTCTTATGTGACTGCCTATAATGCACACTTGAAGAAGTGTATGTGTATTGAGCTATTGAGCAGCGCTTGTTTTAGGTGTTTTATAATTATAAGCTTTTGTTTTTTTATGCGAATTTTTTGCTGCTTTTAGTGTTTGTTTTTTCGTTTTCTTTCTTTCTCACTATGTATTATTAAGTACTTACGGATGTGACAATAATTAATCATCGTCTGAAAAATTACCGGTGGTTAATAAAGTTGTATTATCTTCTCCAACTCCTTCAATATCCTGAAAATGAGTTAAAATATATATAATTTTAACAGAAGAAATAATTTGTATAAAAACTTACATTTGGATTTCTTTTCTTCATTGAGGCAACAATTGTTTTCTTATTCCGTGACACAAGACAAATTGTTGCTAGTAATACGATTCCAATTAATGCTAATCCAAGGATGGCTGGTAATATAATTGCTGTTTTATATCCCTATAGGAATACGTAAAGAGATTAATGTAATTTTTAAATATTGGTTTTGCCTTAAAAATCATAATGTCATAGTGTTAGTGGAACAAACTTATCTTTGAAAATAACACAAATGTAATAAATAGCTTTTCGAGTGTGCAATGCTTATGTATATTACCACTAAACATGCAGAACACAAATGGCTCTTCCATGACACACACAGATAATACAGGTTCAGATCCGCTACAGACCGATTAATTGATCAAACTAAAGTGCGGGTGACAGGTTAATAAAACCCCTAGAGCAATCGAAACCGTAGAGCGTATGAAGCGTGTAATACCTATGCAAGGTAGCCTTTGTTTGCTGATTTGAAACCTCAATTTGCGACTTCGACTATCAAGCAAATAATGTATGCAGACATGAGTTTTATTATCGAAATAAATGAATGAACCAGTAAACCACCATAACCTATGTATGAAGCCAAAGCCTTGGAAGGAAAAAAAGTGGCAAAACTTTCGTCGACTTGTAAAATAGACTAATCTTGTCTGAATAGAGCACTGCATAAATAGCATGTAACAATCTTGTTTGGCCTGGTTATAAGGAAAGAGGCATCATCTGGATATGCTTCCTATGAGAATTCCTGAATCAACCAGCATACACCAGAATACACCGGAAAGTATGCCATCTTGTATGCACAACTATTACTCTGATTGAATTGCGATGACCTGACAAGCCGCATCAGACAAAAAATACGGGGTAACCGAAAGACCATTTGAATATCAAGAGACACACCTGATGTACACAATCAAAACATAAAGCATCGCCTGTGTCTATAGTCCAACTTTGTCATGAATGCTGCGAGAGCTTCATTAAGGTATAATGTAAATTAATAATGAGAGAAATTTTAGTTCCATAGAAGGATGGAGAAATCTACTTATTACCCTCTATGTGTAAAATCCTGATATATGCAATTCTAGAAAACATTAAGAGTGTCAACAGCTATTCCAAGCTTTATGAATATGTAATTTGTTTACGTTAAACGGAGAACTTTGAAGGCGGTCAGTAAATTAAAGATAGGATTGATATGAAGATAAATTATGGAATGACCTCACACTACTGTTAATTAAATAAATTATAAGGCATGTCTTTTTTTGGAAAGCGGAAGAAATTACTTGGATGAAAACAAACTCACATTTTCTATTCCTAATAATACTTACTTCCCATTGGAAATACACAGGAGGCCATCTCAATCTGATCCAGTTGTTCGATTCCCCAGGTTTCTCAATAGTTTTGCCATTCTCACGTACAATAGAATTCGTTTTTGCCAGGACTGGAAGTATAATTGGTTTCTTCGTGGTGGTGGTAGTAATAGTAGCGATATTGGTGGTAGTCACTTGAGGTGCAACAGTTGAAGTTGTCGCAACGATTGTTGTCATAGTTACTTCATTTTTCCGTTTTATAGCTTCAGCTTCACTTACCTTCGCACTTTGCATGGCTTTTGAATTTGAAACGATTATCGGCATTTCCGTAGTTTTCTGCATAACTACAATAGGTGCTTCTTCCGTAACAGCTTGATCTATTACAGCATTGCCTTCAGTTCGTACAACTAATCTATTACCCGACTCAAGAAGATCATTTTTATCACTTAAAATCGGAATCGTGAAAATATTATCCAACGTCACAGCAGACTCATCACTTTTCACAGTGGTTGGTGGTTGCTCGGTTGTTCTCAAAAGGATTAGATTAGTGCTTAGATTTGGATATGCTTTTGTAATTGTACTTTCAGTTTTGTTGTCATGTTTTTCTGCAGACGACATCTTGCTTCCATTTAATAATGCTACTCTTGTTCGCAGAAACCAACCCGGTGGAATTGGTAAGCATTCTGCTGATACTAGAAATGGAACTAGGATAGCACCTACAATAACCGTACAGACAAACAGTAGCCCTAAGTAAGCAAAAACTGATCGTCTTCTACCACGTTTTGACTTATGACCGCAGGTATTTCCATTTCCGGTAATTTTTCCATCTATACGGAAATCATCATTCTGTGGTAGAATCGTGTACTGCAGGCTGTTTTCACCGTGTCGAATTGTCTTGTACATGATGGATTGCGAATAATTAGCCTTGCACAGAGTTTCTGGTTAAGGAACTTCTCTATGACTCACCCTAATTACTGACCTGCAGTTTCGAATTGGTTATGGATA
Organism: Dioctria rufipes; assembly: GCA_963924295.1. Taxonomy (NCBI): domain Eukaryota; kingdom Metazoa; phylum Arthropoda; class Insecta; order Diptera; family Asilidae; genus Dioctria; species Dioctria rufipes. Next base: position 201,003,606 of record OZ002742.1, read on the forward strand.
CTAATTTCCGGCTATTGATTAAATAACAAAATTTGCACGTACAGAACAAAACCTCGGTAGGTGTACTATACTGCAACGAACTTCACTTGATGCTAGAAGTGCTTTTGCTGTTGGGTACGTTTTCGGTATTCAACGTTTCCATATTTTTAGCGAATTGAAATCTATGAGCACGGAATTATTGTAGACGTAATTCGAAATTACCAATGAACGACATTTTCGCCCGTAAACAGAGTTTTTCCGGCACAACTATTTTGCACGTACGCGCACTAACTGTAACAAGGAAACTTCACTTCTCGTTGAAAAATCGATAAACGACCTGTGGTAAATCCTTGTCGGGAATTTCTCGCCGGTTGTCGTTTTGATTTAGTCCTTCTTCGGTTGGCTGCAATGAAGAGATTCCTTGCAGTTATATTGTATCTATAAAGAAATAATCATTATTTTAGCGGTATTTTTGAAGAAGATTCAACTTTTATAGCAGTTTCGTTATCTTAATGAAGTAATTAGGCTTCATAAAGAACACAGTAAGTTAAAGTTATAGATTTAAGCAATAAAAGTTAGATTATACATGATAACGCTTCCAGTCATGGAGCCGAAGAACCTTTCAAAGCATAAGTTTCACCTCATTCCAATGAATGTACTCCGTTATCTTGAAAACTTTTTCTTTGCGTTCCTCATAGCATGCATATGTACGATTATTCTCACTAGTTCCTGCATTTGATAAGGCCACTCTAGATTTTACGCGAAGCAGCTTATGGACATCGAGTTAACGAAAAATGTACGCAGTGAATTGAGGTTCTGTGCGTACGTGTTCTTCAATTCTGGTTGATATATCACGTTTGAAAGAAATTGGAGATTCCAATAATTTTTGGACATCTAAGCAATTATCTTCCCATTTCACGATTGCAGTTAAGTTAAAGTGCAAGACGCTAACTTTGGATTTCCTTATTGAGTGAAAGGGCAAACGTACAATTGATTATATCTGCTTTTAATAGTCAAACTACATTCCTGAGAAAACTTCATGTGACTTTTTTTCAGTATTCACTGAATAACAAAATTACAAGCGTTGGACTGAAAATTTGCCCCTCCCAAGAACTCAGTGTTGTACAGCATACAGCAACTAATTATTCAACAAAAGTATGTTCTCAGTTAAATAGATAATGTATAGAAAACTATTTCGCTTGTACAAACTAGATTTAAATAGAAAACATAAGATTGCAACACTCCTGCTTTTGTTGGAGTCAATAGTCGAAAGGAACCGTGAGAAATGTCCGCCATACACATAAGCATATATATACATGATATATGTATATATACCATGAGTTGCCACCGCCCACGGCATTACAGTGGATGAGTATCAAAGAAAGGACAGAGTTAAACGTCCTAACTTTTATATTCAACATAAAGATGAAGAGACTTACGAAATATTTGACTCAACAATTGAACCTGGTGACGGATATGCAACCATATGCAATTAGACGTGCTGATATAACATATCGACGTAGAACAACAAGAGCGCAAAATTTGTTACTTTATAAAGGTCTGTTATGGCCCAATATAAGGAAGATTCTTCTTCCAGCAGCCAAGGGCGCATTCTAGCGAAATAATCAGCAATTGCTAAACAATAACCTCGTATGGTATTGTTCTGCAACTGTCGGTTATTTTGCTGATTAGCCCAACAGCTGGCTGCGATGAGCGCTTAGTGGAGCAATCGACGATTACGATAATAATTAACCTCGCATGGTAATTATTATGTAAAGCGATTGTTTACTACTAAGCGACTCAGGTGCTGCAACCGGTAGAACAAACGACAAGGTTGTTGTCGTTTGTTTACATCCGCGTTGTGAGCAAAGAAAGTACTTCCGAATATCGGGGCATAAAAGACCAATGACTGGTCTGGCGAGTGCCCGTTAGTTATCAGTCATTCCAGTGTCAAGTTTCGGTTCGGAGTACTTGATGTATTATTAGATAGATCATTTTGTTTTCTCGTAATAAAGAATTATGTTTTAAAGTAATTTGAGCGTTGTTCTTATTTGAAGAAGGTTCACCGTGATTAATTAAGTGTTTCTTATTTATTTGATGGTTTCGTGAATTTTATTCATTGATTGCTTTTGGGACACGACAGGTCTGCAGAAATTTAATGAGCTTCCCATTGAGCTTAAGCGAGAGACAAATTTTAATAGATTTAAAAGTGGTCATGTATAATTTGACTTTCTACATAAATGTACAGATACACAAAATGCACAACATAGAGGTAGAAGAGAAAACAGCATCTTTAGCCATTATTAATATATTTCAGATATTTTGATTTATCTTGTCATATAGTTCCATTTATAACATAAATAATTCCATAATTGCATTTACTTTTATTATTTAAATCTGCCTCACAACATTATTTACTTCACTTACCTACAACGCTTGTTTAATTTAAAGTAGCCCAATCCTCGTGGATAACAAACTCATCCTCGACATGTACAGTTTTTACAGATTTCGTCTGAGAGCAAGCTTTTGATCTTTGATGCCGTCGAACTTTCGATGGTGTTACAAAATATTTCCCACAAGTATTACATTGATGTCTCTTTTCGCTCAGATGAACAGTTTTTGTGTGAAAATTAAGAACACCTAGTTCATGAAAATCTTTTTCGCAGTGAAGGCATTTATATTTCTTAACACTCTCATGACTCTTTAGGTGCCTATTCAATTCTGGCTGAGTTAAATAAAATTTTTCACATCTTTCGCATTTATACCGCTTTTCATTCCGATGAGTATATAAATGTCTTCTCAAATCATAATTTGTGTAGAATTTTCTATCACAGACCTGGCATTCTCGATTCCCTTCCTTCACATGCCTCTGTTCATGCTGGCGTTGGTTTTTAAGGTAAACGAATTTTTGTCCACAAAATTTACATTCAAAATTCTTCTCTTTTGGCTGTTGTTGTTGTATCTGAGTTTCTTCAAAATTATAAAAGTTCGGAGATTTTTGTATTTGCATTTCTTTTACATCCTCCAAATTATCTACTCTCGTCTTAGAATCATTGTATTGAAAGCAATCTTCTTCAACAAATAACTCTTCCTTTGAATCATCATTATGATCATTTTCTTCATTTAATTCATCTGGAATGTTTTCATCTCGGTGTGATTCCGCTTTTATTATAATATATTCATCTTCAGAGTTTTTGGAGCCAGTACTATTTATACTTTCAGAAATATATTCGGAATTCATAGATTTGGTACTTTCTGAACTTTTTGAAACCAGACTACTATAATAACCTCTGTTATCATTTAAATAATCGCAATCATGAATTTTACGGAGGAAGTCATCATTTTTTTTTGCCAGCAATCGAAAACTGTAACTTTGTTCTAGTAATTCAGTACATTTTGAGCAAATCGAATCAGGCAGGTTGTCTTCAAGGGAAACCTAATTGATTTATGTCAGTATAATATATTAAATAAATATAATAAACATTATTCTAATTATTATTATTATTACAACATATGCAACTTACAGATATATCACACATTTTTTCAAGACATTCCTTTAAATTCTGATTATTTATGTTAATCTCGCCAAAAATATACAAAGGACTTCCACAGCTTTTTAAGCATATTCGGCAGATTTTACTGTTGCATGAAAACATTTTCTTATTATCTGTTGTGGCTTTATGTTTATGTAAAAAGTAAATAAAATCAAGGACGAAATGTAAATCCCACAGGTAAGTGGTACTTTCTTCTTCTTTTTAAAATAGGACATGCATAAGGAGATAATTAACATATAAAGGAAAGTTCAAACAATATAATTTAATTACGACTATTCCCGATATTTTGGTTAAACTAGAGTTTAAAACGATAAATTTAACTAAAATGCTCTTTTATGGTTGAGCATTCAAATAAAAGACATTTTTCTTAATCCATGAAAATAAAATTTTAGAATTGAACGATTGGTTAGAAAGAAGAAGAGTAAAAGTCACAAATATGACACTTATCATTGACAGTTTCTCTGACAATTCTAGTTGTAATCTCCTGCTTTTACGAATTATACTAAAACGTTGTACAATAATTAATATAATCAATTTTTTCTATTTTGCAAAAAAAGATGACAGCTTCTTCAGCATCTTCCAGCACAGCTGAGTTACAAACAGCTTTAGAGGAAGGACCACAGTCTAGTCCAATATGCTTGATAATACTTGGTATGGCAGGATCCGGAAAAACAACGTTCGTACAAAAACTAACTCAAGTTAGCTACGAGCGATTTAAACCGTATGTTATAAATTTGGATCCCGCATGTAAAGAAGTCCCATATAACGCAAATATAGGTAAAAGTAACGAAAAATATATGAGGTAAAAAGTGTAACCTTTTAACTCTCTTTAAGATATTAGAGATACTGTAAACTATAAAGAAGTCATGAAACAATATAAACTCGGCCCGAATGGGGGTATTGTAACTTCTTTGAATTTATTCTCAACGAAATTTGGAAAAGTTATCGAATTAATTGGAAAAGCTGCCAAACAAGACCACAAATTTTGCATTATAGATACTCCTGGGCAGATTGAAGTATTCACATGGTCTGCATCTGGAACAATTATAACAGAAGCCCTAGCTACAGCATTTCCAACAATTGTTGTGTACGTAATGGATGTAGTTCGTTCAATGAATCCTGTAACATTTATGTCGAACATGCTCTATGCATGTTCTATTTTATACAAATCTCGATTACCTTTCATTGTTGTCTTGAACAAGGTAAAGAAATCAAAAGATATAACTATAAGAATATTATATACAGGTGGAGGTATTCACAAGAAAGATCAATTCTTACTTAATTCAGAAAAACTATCCTAGTTATGCACTTGATAATTGCCAGTCCACACGTTAGAGGAGTCAGTGGCATATTGCATTTCTTCTCAGTAACTATAGGTATATGTTACTAGTCTTATCGAGCGTCTAAATCACATCACCCAAACATGAACACGACCCGCCCTACCTAACTTCCTTATAAAGTAGTAACTAATGAAATACCTGCCCATTGCCACTGACTCACTGCAACAAATTGAATAAAAATGAAAATTCACAATTGAGCTTTCTCATCAATCTTACATCTGTATATACCTACATAGTTATTATATTTTTTTATACACTTGTAATTTAATTACTACCTACCCTAAGGACAGATTGATGTTCAAAGCTGTGATTTTGCAGTGGAATGGATGCAAGATTTTGAAGCATTTCATGAAGCTTTAGAAAAGGAACAAACTTATGTAAGCAATTTAACTCGATCAATGTCTCTAACACTTGATGAATTCTACAAAGACCTTAAAACCTGTGGAGTCTCATCAAAAACAGGAATTGGATTTCACAAATTCTTTGATTTAGTGGAGGAAGCTGTTAAAGAATATGAAAGGTATTTTATTTAAAAAAAATTATAATTTTCTTTCTCATGATCTTGAATTTTTTCAGTGATTATAAAGCTGAATATGAAAAACTGCGACAACAAAAGATCATAGATGAAAAAAAGAAAACTGCTGAAGATCTATCAAAAATTGCTTCAAGCAATAACCCCGGTACTGAAGTTCCTATGAATTCATTTGTCGAAGGAATTTCATCAGGCAGAGAATTGTCTGATATTTACTTAAGACATCCAGGTAATGAAAGCTCTGAAGATGAAGAAGGTACTGAAGACCAAGCTGTGGCATTTGGAGATGATGAACTTGAGGAGCGAAATTTCAATGATTTTATACAAAAGCGAAAAGAGTCTCAAATTGATAAGACAAAAAAATAATAAATCAAAATAAAAATAATTTTTTTTTTAGTTTTATTTTTTAAAGACACTTTGTAACGGGGAATACAAATAAATCCTTCTTGAACTCAGCAATATTTTGTATAGCATTCTCATCTTCAATATAATTTAAATCAATAGCTGAAGGGATTTCATAGAATTCTCTTCCTAATGAGGATTCTGTGGGCATGTTCCCAACAACCTTTATTAACGAAATAAGGTCGAATTAAAATCTGATATCATTAAAAACTATATATATAAAAAGAGATACACAATCATATAAAATATTTGTCTAGTGTAAGATTCCTTCCCTAGATTTATTGTTTGTGGTAGTGGTTGTGCGATAACGAATGACAAAAACAGTCAACCCCTGTTGTTGTTTATATATTCGAGGTGAAATGACAAAATGATTGGATCAAAAAGAAACGGGAAGTGGGAATGAAAAGCTGTTCAGTGTTCAATGATTCATAATGGTGAAGCTGGATGATAAATAAATGGAGAAATATCATTTGGCATTGTCGCAGTCTCACAAAATGAGCCTTCGCCAAACCGCCGTTTTAATTTTTTTCTAAATTATGTTTAAAGCTAAACAAAAATCCCGCACAAAAGGGTTCCTAGTTTAATTCCAAAATTACTGAAAAAGTTGGTGAAATATGGAATTAGAGACGAAGTATTAACTTGGTGTAGGAACTACTTAACTAATCGAAAACAAAGAACTAAGATTAATGGGCATTGGTCAAGGTCTTTGCGGGTGGATCAACAGTCCCTCAAGGTTCTCTGTTGGTTACACTACTATTTATTATATATATCAACGATTTGCAAGTGGTAAATACAAAATTAAACTCTGTCGCTGTTTGCGGATGACGCTATATTATAGAGTAGACATATGGATGAAAGGCAAGAAATAAATTGAAATTAAATGTGTCAAAAACGAAATGTATGTGCTTCGGATGGTGAACTAAATATGAATCTAGTTGTGGATGGAAATAGATAATAATAGTGATAATAGAATAGATTTTATGTTAAGTGAATTAAGATGGTTGAACATTAGACAAAGAATTACGATGAATGTACTAGTTTTGGTTTTTAAATTTTTATGTCGCCCTTAAGATTCCGCAGATTGTATGTCGGAGGAAAAACAGATGGTAAACTGTTCCACACACGAGATTTTACTGTACGGAAGAAAGTAATTTGAAGGGTAAAAGGATGTAAGCGGTTTGCAGCGCGAGAATTGCGTGCAGGAATCACTCTACAAGGGATGTAGCGATAAAGGAGCGAAAGGCATCCAACAGACAGATTTGAGACTTAGATGCATTGGAGGAGGATATTATTAAGATCGTTATTCAATGATCTAATCATACGATCTCGTTTTAAACATGCGACATTCCAGAAGAGTGTCAAAGGAGTAAGCGAAATCAAGGGTACTGTCATCAGCGAAACTATGGATGGGTTTGAAAGTAAGGGAAAGCAGATCATTAATGAAAATTAAAAAGAGAGTTGGAGCACACCAGCATTTATGGAATGAGGTTCAGATGTAACGTCATCTAATACAACACGTATTTGGCGACTAGATGGGAAACTTTCAATCCATAATAGAAGAGGTGGGGAAGTACCAAGTACTTTAAGTTTGGCTAAAAGGGCTAGATGCCAGACTCTACCAAAGGCCTTTGAAATATCTAGGGCAACGATTTTGGACTCACCAAAATTGTGAAGACTTCAGTTCCAACATTCCGTAAGAAAAGTCAGCAAGTCTCCAGCTCGGAAGCCATATTGGCGATCGTTGGTGAGATGATTAGTTTCTAGATACTTCATTAATTTGGAGTTAATGATAGATTCAAAAACCTCTGAAAGAGTCGAAGTGATTGCAATTGGTCGATAATTTGAGGGATCTCTACCCTCTCCTTTTCTTGGAATATGCAGAACATGAGCTAGTTTCCAAGCAGTTGGAAATTTGCTTGTTGAATAAGACAAGTAGAATAGTTTGCGCAGAGGTTTAGCCAAGGATGAGGCACAACTTTTAATTAACAGTGGCAAAAAACAATCAGGATCTGCAGCTTTGGACACGCTAATCCCCTTAAGGACCTTGAACACATCTCTCCTATGGATGTGTATTAGCTCTTGTATACATCCACACGTTAGATGCAAATTTGAAAAAAAAAAATTGGAAGACAAAAACTTGAAGCGAATCTAACAGCTAAAATATTAGCTTTATCCAGGGTGTCAATAATCACTTCACCATTATTAAGTAGTGAAGATATAGAGGAACTGGTGAAGTTGTTCGTGATGGTTTTGACCTTTGCTACCTTTGCGGGTTGGTAAGATTCTTTGTCTAACATTCTGATAAAAAAAAAATTTTCTCTCTGGATAAAGGACTTGCAAGTGTTCCGTGCAGTCTTGTAGACTTGTTTCAGTTCCGGACATATATGCAATTGATAGGCAAGAAAAGCAGACTCTTTCGATTTTATAGCTTGGTTGCACTTATCGTTAAACAAAGAGCGATCTTGCTGATGTTAAAAAAAATAAATTTTCAAATATCACTGCCGTTTAAAAACAAAAAAACGCTAGAAAAACGTTATAGCGAAGCAACACGACGTTACAATGGGGTATGGGGTATAATGGCGGACCGACGTTTCAGTGAAACAACATTGTTTGGAGCAGCGTTAACCGGGCTATAACATAGGCTCTTAACAAACGCATTATATCAGATTGTGTATAAATAGAGTTTTTTTTTAATACATACTTGAATAGATAGTTTATGGACATCTTTTTCTGCTTCAGTTATAAACTCAATAATATCTTCTTTTGTAATCGTCCTAAAGCATTCTAACTCCTTTATATGTCTATCAAAAACATAATTCTGATTACTGATTTCTCTCCAATTTCTTTTGACCTCGTCTCGAAGTTCCTTGTCTACGACCTGTTTACTTCCGATCATAGATTCATGAATTTCTTCGTAATTATTATTATCCAAATCTTGCAGAATATTTATCATTTCACTTCGAAAATCTTCAATCTTTTCATCTACATAGTTTGCAGTCACCTTTTCTTTATTCGAGTGTAAAATGATTATATAGCCAAGAATTCCATTATCTAATTGAATATTAAATGAAACCTTATCCCCTAGGTGGGTTTCTTTGCAAAGCTTTTCAAAAAGTGGTTTTTCGATAATAGCTTTGAATAAAGTTAATATGCATACATTTCGCAGTGTAGATGGACCGATTTGATAGAAATTCAACACGACCGAGGTTTTATCATCTACATTCAATGATCGACATTTGATATAATTGGTACCCAGTGGTATTTGACAAGATCTAGGCTGCATTAATATGGGCTGCAAGAATTTGTTCTATGTACGTACATATAAATAAATAAATAACTCCACAACTTACATTTGCAATACTGGAACATTTTAAATTCCGTAAAATCGTATTTATCACTTTATAAGCAGTCTCTTCGATTAAATTTCCTTGAAATAGACTATGAATTTTTACCTCTTTAAACAAATTCATTGAAAACTCCTTCATATCATTTAGATTAATATCCCTAAGGATATTGTACCTATTCAGCAATGATAATCCTTCGTGATGAACTATGCACTGTCGTATATCCCTATAATTTTATTGAATCATATTAAAATGATTTCTTTACACTTGACAAATTTTATCACATACATATTGAGCCGTGATGGTTTTATCAGTGAATTATGTAAAGTGCAACGTACATCCATAACAAACTCATTTAGTTGGCGATCGTTTAATGTCTCTGGTAATAAGGCCATGTGCATCGAAATTATGTCTACTAAAACATCCAATTTTTCATTATAACCGTGCACCTGAAATAAATGTAAATTTTTTTCTTTTATATTTATCTTGTTCTACATCGGATGGAGGAAGCAATACAAGGTATTCCTTGCTGTTGGTATTTAGCAGCGACATAAATGATCTACATATTTGCTGAAGAAATACCGACTACTGATCACCGTGTAATCATTTTGATCAGCGAAATGGAGAAAAAGTACGGCATTGAATTAGAGTGAGAATTTCAAAAACACAAGGCTAAAAGTGATCGTGGCTATCGACAAATCTTTATTGACAAAAACATTGTGAGAAAGAACTCATTTGTAAAGAAATTTTAATTTTTATCGGTTATGCTAGAATAGACCTGAAGAAGTGCAATAAGTATGAAAGAAAAGTATGACAAAAATCCAGCACTAAAGTTTATCAAAGCAGCCTAGAAAAATGCACCTCTATATTACGCACAAACAAACTAGGTCATGAGAAGTATACCTCATTGTTTGCCACTATAAAAAAAACAAACAGATTTAGCCCATTTTCATCTGCTCCCGACTGCATGAGGCAGTTAATATCTAGAAAGAGTTTATTTTTACATCGCATAGAGCCGAGGAACTCCTCCGTAGGGTTGTCATAAAAAATTTTGTTCTTAACTATATATTTGGGCACTGCCTGAGAACGCGTCGACGTAGATGGCTAAAATTTGGACACGGTGTTTTTATAGCAATGGTAAATAAAATTTCAAAAATGGACTAAATCTGGCTACCCCTTCTTGATGTTACCATAAAAAAAATTAATTGGTTTCTCACGATATACTTGGAAGCTGCCAGAGAAGGCGTCGAGGTGGAGAGTTCATATTTTGTACATGCGAATACAGGTCCTTTCTTGGTGTTGCCATACAAAACTTTAGTTTTTCGTTATTTATTTGCGCACTGCCTCCCGCGTCTACGTAGAGAGCTGAAATCATGTACACGGACATTTTTTTTAAAAAAGGCAAATTTAAGTTCGAAAATGGGACCAATCGGGCAACTTCTTCGTAGAGTTGCCACACAAAAATTTCATTTTTTACTATATACACGGGCACTGCCTGAGAACGCGTAGCCGTAGGCAGCTACACTCTTCCTCACATCTGAACGTATGCACACAAGAACACGCAACACACACACACACACACACACACACACACACACACACACACTGAAATCCTAGAGCACGGAATCGCGCGTTCAAGTCAGATGATAGCTTAGATATTATGCATCTTTAACCAACCCACCCTTTCAACCACCACTCCACCCATTTGGACAAATATTCCCGGGCAACGCAGGCAGGCTCCCATATAATTACATAAATATTTAAAAAATCTCTGTATTACACAGAATAACTAACTAAAAATACAGCTACTAAGATGTAACCTTTTAATCCAATTTTTTTTTTAAATTTAAAAGAATAATTTGCAAATTATATTTCAATTAGCATAAGCTAACTTACCATTAGAATAAGACCATCACCTTTACAATGTTGTTGATAAAATAAGCCTGCAACATTTGCTGGATAAAGCTGCATACTAATTTGATGTTTTATTAAAAGACAATAAAGCCAAGCAAGTACAGCACTGAAAAGTAATAGTCATATATAAGTTTAATTCTACTCTTTAAAAAACAAACAAAAATACCATCATACTTCTTTTCACTCACTCTCGGCAAAGGGGTAATAAATTTGAAACACATATATGCCATCGGTAGAAGAAACTTATCATCTTGCCTAAACCATATTTCACAAATTTCATTATCAATGATCTTCCTAGGAAACTCATAACACTTAGGCATGCCTAATTCTTTCCATAAGATTGTAAAATCCTTTACAAGGAATTTATTTAATCGCGGGAAATAAAGTTCGGGTATAGACTTTGGATGATTCCATAATAAAATCCATTCTTTTGGTATTTTCTTCATTGTATAGTTAGTTCCATACCATTTTTCCTTTTTATTATAGACAACATCTTGAAATTTCTTGCCTGTTGTAATCATAATATTAAATTGAGAATTATTTATTCTGTGAAGTATTCCAAAAATAGCGACTTCGTTGTATTCCAATAATAAATTCGGTACTGTTAATATTTCTGTTGAAGGATAATTCTGGAGACATTCAACAAGATCTAAGACATTATCAACCACATCTAGCTGCTGATTATGGTAATGAAAAGAATCACAATTGATTTTTTCCAACTCAAAAAATATTTTTTTGTTCGGACCGCATTTCTTTATAAGTTTAATATAAGAGAAAATAGCTGCTAGAATCTGTTAAAGAGTAAATAAAATAAAAATTAGAAATTGAATTGGAGGGAAATTAAATTCGATTTTATATTTATAATTTATAAGTTTGGAGATTTTTATGTGATAAACAAAGGGGTCGAAAGCTTAAAATGACTTTGAACTTAAAAGTTTCTAGTACAACTCCAAAAGCTGATTTGCATCTGCAAAGAAAATTGTTAATATTGGATAAATTACAGCTAACTAAAAAAGGTTCAATTCTCCACAAATACAATGCCAGACCGGCAGTTAATATCATACCAAAAATATCGCTCAACTAAGCTTTTCAATAAAACCAACAGAAAAAAAATTGGCAACAACAGCTACAATTTTTATGGGGACAAATTTCATAACCCAAGGCCATTACACATGCTAAAGCAAATGGTACGACTTGCGCATGGCCAAGTCATACCATTTGCATGAGCGTGTTTATCGAAAGTCGGAACTTCAGTACACATAACTGAAATCTGGCGTGAATAAAATCGCCCGAAACTATAGCGTACAAGCAAATCTTCAACTTTGCTATAGAATTGAACTAGACAAAATCGGATGTTACGTTTGGTTTGTGCATGCCAAGTCGTACGATTTGCTTAAGGGTGTGTAGCGGCCTTTAAAGACCATTTTAACTAGCTTCTGAAGCTAAATTGTTGGTTAGATGAAGCGGGTAAATATGTTATGGAAATACGCTCTCAGCAACGAGAGAGGACCCAAAAAGATGTCCAAATTCAACTAAAGGCTGATGGTCCGTGACAGTGTCTCTGATGACAACCTGTTCAACCACTATCGACACCCACATATTTCGAAATTAATTTTTGGAACAAATCCTAAATGAAAAAAGTACCCACTTACAGATTTCACATCAAATATGTAGTTATCCCAGTAGCTGAAACTTCAGCATAGATCATTGGAGTAATTATTACGGATATACATACTTTGCTGGTTGCTGAAATCATGAATAAATTTCTATTTGATTTAGCTTTTATGGAGAAATACGGCCCTGGGAATGAAGAGCGTAAATTAATTTTCTGTGACCCCTTACATGCACGTAATAGTACTATATATATATGTCCGAGCAAAGATCAAAACTACCGAACCTCGGTATTGAAATAATAAATTGATAAGTTTCTAGTGTAATGATATCGAACTAACGGAGACCAACCCCATTCTGAGAAGCTTATGGAGAGGAAAACATAGTTTTAAGCAATTTGAAATTTAACGAAAGTTACACCGAACGATTGTCAACAGAGCAAAACATAACCGAATTCTACAACGTAGATGTACATATTATGTAATATAATATGCAAATGGATCACAAGATCACTTTATAATTAAAGAACCAATGAAGCAAAAACAAAATTAAAAATTGATTTGAATTAGGTACTAATTTTCACCAACATTCGGCGCTATATATGTAATTGCAATTGGTAACTAATAGTTATTAGTCATACCTTGAAAAAAAGCTACAATTCGATTATAATTTAATTTTAAGTGTACGCTAACCTCTTCCTACGGCAGTACTAAAAAACAAATCAAATTAAATTTTTGTTAAATGACTTGATAAAATATCGATTTTGCTATATAGAAAAGTGAAGTTAAGCTAATAATTGCAGTAATTACATCGTATAAAACATAATTCAACGATTTTTTTTTAAATCGATAAGCCCTAGCCACGTACGTAACAATATAAATTTTTTTTACCTCATTCAGGTTATTTAAACCATTTTGTGTTAGATGAAATCGCAAGGTGAACATGGAGAAAATGGAATTATTTCCAAATCCTGGGTCAAATCCAGCTGACATATTTTGTATCCAAAATCTATAAAAGGATAAAGATTATTCAAAGACATTTGTATAATATTAACTCGTGAGGACCTGTTTTTCAAGTAGGCAACAAGACTTCCAGGTCCACTATATTGCAGCAAATAAATAAGATAGAAATGTGGTTTACTTTTATACACCTAAAGAGTTATAGTTACAGAATTCGCCATTTTTAAACTTACTATGTAACTTTCATTGTGTATTAGATAATATATAGTGAAAACAGGGCAAAGAAAAAATAAATCTAATCATTATTAGCTTGCTTCATATATGAGGCATAAATATTCTTCCAGGAATATAACTGCAGATGCAGACCTAGTAAGAAAGCAGCTTTTGGCAACGATAGGATAAATGGAGGAAACATTACTCAGGATAAATCGTCAGAAAGACAGTAATAACAGGGTGTTGGCTTGGGACTTATCTTTGACCCTAAGTTCGATTAATCAATTCCATGTCCTCTCTTGTCCTTTTGTTTTTTTTTTTGTCTACAGTTTTGCGCTATATCAAATATCCGCCGTACTGAAAAAGGGGGCTTTGTGTTTTAACTCGTAGCCAAAAGAAAAAGCATTTAAAATTGAACATTGTCCCTGCATTAACTATATACTTCTATACACAAAATAAAATTATGTACATTTAAGACTGGAGGTAAGACCCAACTTAATTCCAATTTGCATGCATCGGACACAGATTTTACAAAATAAACGTTATCATAAAATTCTTGATTAAAAGAATTTATATAGTCAATTCCACTACAATCATCCAACGGCAAATTATTACAAGGAATGGCAGAAAAATGCTTTACAACAAGTTCCTGAAATAAAATTCTTAAAACTTATCTAATTGAATCGGATTTAAATAAAATACCTCAAGCATCTTCAAAGGTAATCCAGCTTGTAAACATAAAAACATTCGATGTGCACTGTAATGTTTTTTTCTAAAGCGATACAATTCTCCCAAAAGATCATCTTTACTAATTTCTCTCTGTAAAGTTTTAAAATTTCCATTACCAAATACCCGACATGGATGACCTCTAATAGCGGAATCTGCTAAAATTTGATGTCGTCTCATAATATCATCGCGTGATGAAATATATACAAATTCCGAATTCACTGCATCCAATTGTTTATCAATTGATTTTTGATGAATTAATGGTGTAACAAATGGTGCTGCAAACATTTCTAACGCACCATCTAGAGATTCTTGACAAATACTGAAATAAAATGTGGTACTTTCGGGACCTGTAACCGCATTTTTAATTCCACCACCTTTTTTAATGTAATTATTGTATGAGTTTCTTTTGCGATTCAATTTAGATTTCTTTTTAGCTTCCGTAAATATCATATGCTCTAAAAGATGCGCTAAACCATTTATATCGGATGGATCACTAAAATATCCTACATTAATCCTTAATGCACATGCTGCTTGAGTTTTACCACTTTCTTCATATGAAACAATGTCATTAGAGACTAGAAGAACAAGAAGTCCATTTGGTAGTTGGAAAACACTAGAATGAGAATTTGTGAATTTTGACAAATGTGTAAAGAAGTAACGAAAACATTTCTTTTTGACTAACCTGTAGTCCTTTTTGTCATTCTCCGATTTATCAGGACTCTTTAAATATTTTATGTCCATCTCAACGTTACGATTTAGAATTTTTATTTACACATAAATAAACTTCTTGTTTTAGGGCCAACAAAAATTTTAGACTCCAGCTAAACGATGATAATATTATAATGTCATAAAATTTATTTTATATACGGTTATGACATTTTTTGCATAGTTTCCTAGATAAGATTATAAACAGGCAGTGCATCTAGGATAAGCACGGAGGCCAGAGCGGCCGATTGTGCTGTCTTGCTAGAAACCCTATCACCAAAATCTTCCTGTCCGAAGCGCATCAGGTCTTGATGAGGAAGATTTTTCAACACCTCTACAGAAAGGAGCGCAGAACCTAGAGTATCCGGGCGAAATCATAAAGTGTTGGGTTGTCTCAGACTCAGGTTTGTCAATAACTCCCATCCTTGTTAGATGAGCGTGAAGCGAGCTGTGGCCGGTGATGATGCTAACCACAGTTCAACATTGTTTACTTGCAGGCTCCAAGATAAAACCAAAGAGATCCACTGAAACGATAATCTTATTAACTTAATCCCAGTAAAGCATATAATTTTCTCCTACTATCTCAAGAAAACATGGGAATACATTTGCGAATAGAAAATGAGAATCTCTATTCCCAGTAACAGATTATCACGATCCATATATAAATGAAAAATATTAGAAACGGCTTTATACAAGGAAGTGGAGAAAGAGGACTTCATTTTTAAGGAATCTTCCTGTTTACATGCTATACAACAACAAAAAATGTTTCCCGATCTGTGCTGGAAGAGAGAGAAAAGATTCCGAATGCGTACTTTCTCAAGGCGGTATATTATTACCTTTATTATAGATGTGCTCATATTGCTGAAGGAAATATAAAACAATATACTATGCGGATGACCTGATGCAAAACTGGATTCAACTACGACCTTCGGTATGAGCATCAATTCACTGAAAACTAATCTCTGCATTTTTACAAAGATAAGAAATATAGAAATTGAGAAGCACGAGTGAATTATCTAACAATAATTGTAGTAGAAAAAAAGGAGTTAGGAACCTCGAAAACTGGGAGAGTAAGATTTATACGCCTGTGCCAGTTTTAGACAGTAATATGGTCAAAGGTCGCGAATGATTAAAATTAAAATCAGCTATTATTACAAAATATTTTAAACCTTTGCTTTACCTTCATTGTATATGTGTCGCATTCAGGTCAGTTCAGGTACTCGAACGCTTGAGATTATCCCAAATACACAAATAGTAAAAACTCATAATATAAAAAAATAAGTGCAAGCAAATCTAAGATTGCACCTCAATCCAAACTGGATTCATCCTAAAACAAGAGCTACAAATGAGTATATCTTTGATTTTTTGCAGTCAATTTTACCTGATATTAACAGAAACAGAACAATCTCCTTAAAACTAGGACAGAATGTGGATCAGATTCTACCTTTTACACAGATTGCTCTAAAGCGGGATACATCTTTGCAGCAATAGTCTTCTTTGAGCAAATTAACGTGGAAGTGACATGATATCACAATCTTTCAAGATGAAATCAAGGTTGTTCTTAAAGGCCAAAATATCTCCTCAATTTTGATATAGAAAATAAGGAGATAGCCATCTACTTGGACAATCAAGAGACTGCCAACGCATTGAAAAACATTTTGTAAAACCTATTGT
Source organism: Dioctria rufipes (assembly GCA_963924295.1). Taxonomy (NCBI): domain Eukaryota; kingdom Metazoa; phylum Arthropoda; class Insecta; order Diptera; family Asilidae; genus Dioctria; species Dioctria rufipes. The sequence continues at coordinate 201,020,562 of OZ002742.1, forward strand.
TACTTACCTTCACATTAGTAAAATCATAATTAACAGCATCTTACATAACAAGATATATACTTTGGGCATCAGAAAACGAATGAACTCAGACGACTTATAACAAACAAAATACTTAATTTCCTGCATTGTGGCTTGGCCCAACTACTAGCACAACCGAGCATACATACCATACATCAATTTATAAAACCAAGAATAGCACCAAAAATAACTTATTTATTCTTTCTCCTGGAGGAGGTTCTCAATAACAGGGCAGTCTAACAATGTTTTCGTAACTGGGAATACGAACAAGTCCTTCTTAAAATTAGCAATATCGCAAATTGCATTGTCACCTCCAATTAATTTTAAATCAACTACTAATGAATGGATATCGTTGTGTTCTTCATCTGTCGACGATTTTCCACATTTATTTCCAATTACCTAAAAAAAAAGAATACTTGTATACCTTACACCTACACACATATATAAGCATTATAACTCTACTCTATATTATGTCTTACCTGAATTGATAATTTTCTAATAGATTTCTCCTGTGCTGTACAAAAATCAATAACATCCTGTTTACTAATCGATTTAAGACATTCAGCCTCTTTTTTTAATCTATCAAAAATATATTCCTCGCAAGTAATTTCCCCCCAATTTCTCGAAACTTCATCTCTAAGCTCATTGTCTGCAACTTGTTTGATTTTTATCAAAGAATCTCGAGTTTGATTGTATTCCTCTAAGTCGATGTTTTGTAAGATTTTCATCATTTCTCCTCTGAAGGCTTCAATTCTCTCTTCAACATGACTAGCACTAAACTTATTCTCTTGAGAATTTACTGTGATGGTATATGCGAGAATTCCATAATTATTTTTTATACTTGATGAAACATCATATCCTAATTGTTCTTTTGTACGCAAGATATCAAAAAGTGGTTCTTCTACAAACATCATAAGCAAATCCATTATACATTCACTGCGTAATGTACACGGTCCTAATTGATATACATTCGATATCACCGTATTCACGTCATTCTGATTAAACGCTTCACATTTGATGAAATTTGTGCCTACAGGTAATTGACATGCCCTGGATTCTACTATTTTTGGCTGTAATATTGTATATATGTATATATTTTTTTTTATTTACTTAATCTTTTTTATAGAACTTACATCTGCAATTTTGGAACAATTAAAATTGCTCAAAATCGAGTTCATTACATTATGAGCAGACTCCTCTTTTAAATTTCCCTGTATTAGGCCTTGAATTTTCATTTCCTTAAATAGATTACTAGAAAATTCTTTCAAATCATCTAGAGTTATATCCTTCAGCAAGTTATACTTGTTATGCATTGACCAACGAACATTTTCGACAATACTAAGTCGAATATCTCTAGAAAATTCATATATGGATATAGTAAAATTCAAATTAATTCTTAGCCAAATTATGTACTTAGTTAAGGATTTCGGTTTCAATAACGAATTGTAATAATTACGTTGCTGTTGTTTTATAAACACCATCATTTGTTGCTCGTCTACATTTTCTGATAAGAAAGTCATATGTTTTGTGATGATATCAACTATTAGATGTAATTTTTCATTATAACCGTGAGCCTGAATGAAAGTGTAGTAAGATTAGAATTGTCTAAAAATCAAATTTATATACACTAAAATAAGTCGTCTCTTATGATTCGATTAGTAAATATTTATATAAATTCTAAAAGCTTAGCTGATTTGAAGGTGTTAAAATCAATCATCTTTTAAGCAAAAGTGATATGGGACTGCAGAAATGTCCTGAACCAGATGTCAAAAGCACAATTAAGTGGATTCCAGAATATACATAAGTACGATGGAGTAAGGTGGAGTTCTTATTAACCAGACTTGAACACTTTTGCGTACTATCAACGAAACTACCTTTTTCTTATAAATCTTTCGGCCGTGAGCACTTCTTTCATAGGACAGGGGTGAATAGAAACCAACAATGGCTTTATTGGAGAAGCCAAAAAAATAAACAGCTTTAATTTGCATAAATATTTGAGCCGGTGTTAAGTTTTAGTTCTTTTATTTTATTGCATATATATACTTTTGAATGGATCGACGTCTGACACATTGCAACTTAATATATATCCTGAAATTGTAAGGGAGTCTGTTTCTAATGTTATACGACCAGCCTCTACTTGAACTATTGATCAGGGCAATGTTATTGATGAAAAACCTTTTCCTTTTCAAAAAGACCATTATCAGATACTGGTTACCGTACGTAAAAATCGCAAATAGTTTTTTTTTCATTTTTGGGTATTTACCAAACTTTAGCATGTTTCTCTTAATAAGATTAGTGTCAGACCTTTTGCAATAAAATTTAAATTTTCATCTTTTCTTTTTCGCAATTGAAATCGCGAGATGGCAAATATATAATCTAAATTACTAATATTAAAAATAAACTCAGAAATTGAATACCAGCAACAAGAGTACTTCCCATGATAAGCACAGTTATAAATGAGCTCTACCTTAAAGCCAAAATGTATAAAAAAGAAAATGCGAAAACTTCCTGCTCTGTATGAGGAATGGATGAATGAATTGAAAAGAGGTTGAGGCCCAAGCGGGCTCCAGGAATGTAAGCCACAACCAGGACCAGTGTTCACCTTCTAGACTTGTAAGCCATTGCTCATAGGTCCCAACCATACGCTTTTACAAAGTTCAATATTGGTCCCAACCCTCTTTGCGGGCTTCATGCAATTGTTCCAGGAGGTGTAAGCCAAGGAAATTGTAACGCTTTCCTTAGACAGCCGGCATACAGGACATAAACAAGTCTCATCCTGTGTAGGTGACCCCTGAGAAAAGAGTTCCCAGTGAGAATTAATACTTGGATTGGCTTGTTTAGCCCCAATAGCTTTTTCGTTAGGTTTGGGTTAGGATTATCCCACAGTTCCTGTGTAGTTCCACACGAAGGCCCAAACCGTAATATTAGGGGCAAGGTGCTTTGGTGCAATCCCGATAAGAGGAAGATGCCTCCGACGCAACACCAAGACGAGCAAGCGAGTCCGCCTTTTTGTTCCCGCTGATATCTTTGTGACCTACTTAGCACCCAAAGAACGAGTACCCTGTTACTCCGAGATAGAAAATTCAGGGTGATTTCACATTCCAATACCAGTTTGGAAGTTTCAAAGGGTTTTGATAAAGGCTTGACAGCTTTTTGGCTGTCCGAACTGATGGCAATCTCTTTGTTCTTAGTGGCTTTCAAGGGGTATGGCTATTTCCATATAAGGCTCCTCGCAGAAAACGAGTGCTCCGGAATTTTATTTCAGAATTGGAACAGTCTGTGTGGATAATAGGATTTGTCAATGGCTGAAACGCAGCGTGTGATTCCAATTTTGCCCTAGATGGAATTTTCGATTAAAATACCTTTTCAGCTTAGTCTCGAGGGGGTGGTAGGTCGCTGTCCCTGTTCATGTCAGGTCCAATAGACTGAGCAAATTCATGGATTCGTGTGGAACTCTTGTTCCAGTGTGAATCCAGCTCTAATTGAGAAGGCTGATGCCCCTTCTTAATATTTATTTGCATGGGGTATGTGTTGGGGATGACCTCAAGAGACCGAATACTAGTTGATTTGGAACCGCCACATACACTAATGAGGCACAGTCTTTGAATCTTTTCCAATATCTTACGATGATTGGCAAGATTCATTGCTTTCCACCGCAACACAGAACCATATGTTAACATGGGTCAGATGACGCTGTACGAAGAAAAGAACTATTGTTAGTGAAAGTTGCATTATTTCTCAAAAATTTCGGATTATAAAGAATATCTTTTCGTGTTCGTTTCTGATTACCGTGAATTTTGGACTATAATGCCTTAATTATGACTAGTTTGAAAAATTTTTGAACACAAACAGTGGTTACCAGCCACATTCGATATAGGTTAAGAGGGCGATGCAAGTGCGGCTAACATATTAGAAGTTTGCAGTACAAGCCATAGCCCACACAGGGGAGATTATTAGCAGTTTTTACGGGTGAGAAGTATTCGTGGGTAGGAATAATTCCAAGTTTCGACCGGAAGTACGGGCAGTATACCAATACTACTGTAAGCAAATTAGCTCCGGCCATTTAAAATTACGAAATTTCTGAAGGGGTTGCCGATTCCAATTTTCCTTTCCCTAAGAACCTTATGAGGAAAAAAATAAAACTGTTAAAAACATAAAAAAAGGCTTATCATAAGTTGTATTTTTTGAGAGAAATAAATAAAACTTGTGTTTAAACGTTAAACCGAGAGAAAATTTAAAACTTAAGATAAGACTGTTATTTATTCAGAAGAAAATAAAATTCTCTTTTTAACTATTTCATTAGAAGATAAAATATAAAATATCAATAACAAAGTGTTAAAACCACACTGCGTGAACAAACCTATTTTGACAGAAACTTTTCTTTTGAAAAACCTCATCTTCTTAAAACTAGTAGGCTATTGAAACAGAATTGTTGAATTGTTTTTTATAGTGTTTTGAATAGAAGTTTCCGTAACTTTATAAAGGGTTTTCCAATAAGAGGTGTTATTTTAATTAGCCCGCTATTTCGGTAGATGTCATTTTTTGACATTTGACAAGTAGAAACTACGCGATTAATAAAAATGGAACGATACACGATTCAACAACGCATTGAAATTATTAAAATTCACTATAAAAATGGTGAAAATGTGGCAGAGACGGTTCGTAAAACTCGAACATTTTTGGGTCGTCGTGAAGCACCTTGTCGGACCGCAATACAGAAATTGGTAGAAAAATTCGAGCTGTCGGGACAAGTTAGTGATGTGAAGAATAAAACCCGTGCACGTCGCTCAAGAACAGCAGACAATATTGCTGCTGTAGCCGAAAGAAAACCCAGATTTGTCCATTCCTCGTCGTTCTTTGGAATTAGGCATTCCACAAACGTCATTACACCGTATTTTGCATAAAAGTTCAGTTAACACAAGAACACAAGCCGGCCGATCATTGCCTGTCTTTGCTGATTGGGTCCTTGAAATGCATGAAAATGATCCGGAATTCCATCAAAAACTCATCTTGAGTGATGGCCCATTTCCACCTCGATGGCTTCGTCAACAAGCAAAATTGTCGCATCTGGGGCTCGGAAAACCCAAGAGTTATTGTTGAAAAGCCTCTCTATCCTCAACGTGTGACTGTTTGGTGCGGTTTATGGTCCCGCGGGGTCATTGGACCTCACTTTTTCGAAAATGAGGCTGGAGCAACAGTTACCGTGATTAATGATTTTTTATGGCCGGAATTGGATGGTATTGATCTGGACAACGTTTACTTTCAACAAGACGGCGCTACGTGCCATACAAGCAACGAAACCATTGATCTTTTACGGGAAAAGTTTCCGGACCGTGTTATCTCTCGAAGAGGTGATCACAATTGGCCACCGAGATCTTGTGACTTAACATCTTGCGACTTCTTCCTTTGGGGCCACCTGAAAGAGAAGGTCTATGTCAACAGCCCAGCGTCGATTCAAGACCTCAAAGATGGAATTCGTGAGGCTATCGAGGACATAGGGCAGCCACTTTGCGATTTGGTTATGGAAAATTTCATGAAAAGGATATAGTCCTGTTGGCGTGGTCGTGGTGGTCATTTGGCTGATGTTATTTCCATTATTAACGGCGTACCTTCCTCTTTATAATGAAATAAAGATCCGATCATTTATTTCAAAAAATGGCATTTTTCTTTGAATATCAAAATAACACCTCTTTTTGGAAAACCCTTTATAAGATCTCATAAACGACTTTGTTCGTTCAATTTTCTCATGATTTATTTTAAGGAGATCACAATACTTTCAATTCAAACAAACATAAATTCGTTTTCAAATGTTTTTCATTGCCACAAAAAAGTTTCTTCGAAGGAAATATCCCAAATCCATGGGATACATATTATTATTTTAAGTTTCATTTATGCACACAATTACGGCAATAAATTTTCCTTAATTTCATTTAATATTAAAAAAGAAAAATTACCTTAAGTACGAGCCCTTTTTCTGATGAATAGAATTGATAATCTAATCCGGCAACCACAGCTGGATAAAGTTGTTCAACTAATTGATATTTAATCAATAAAGAATATAGCGTCATGAGTACAGCACTAAATAAAGAAAAATCATCATTTATTTGTCTCCAATAAAAAAAAAAAGCATAACATTAATAAATATCACTTACTTTTTATCACTTTTCATCGGCAATGGAGTAATAAAATAAAAATACATGTATGCTACCGGTAGTAAAAATTTATCATCTTGTTTAAACCATAATTCGCAAATATCAGTATCAACAATTTTTTTAGGCTGCTGAGGTAATATTGGCATTTCCATTTCTTTCCATAAAATACTGAAATCTCTAGCAATAAATACATTTGGTTCTGGAAAATATAATTCGGGTATAGGTTTGGCATTTTCCCATAATGAAATCCACTCCTTCGGTGGTGCTATACTTGTGTATTCAGTGCCAAACCATTTTTCTTTTTTATCGTAAGTAATACCGTCAAATTTATATGTTGAAGTAATCATTATATTAAATTTATATGTATTTATCATATCAATTATCTTTGAAAGAGCCTTCTCGTCATAATCGAAATATAATTCTGGACCAGTTAATATATGCTTTGGAGGATAATTTTTAAGATTCAGAACAAGATCCTCTACATTATCAAGAGCACTTCGTTCAGTGTGAAAACGGAAAGTGGTTGCCTCAATATCTTGTAATTCCAAGAACATTTCTTTGTTTGATCCACTATTACTGAATAGTTTAATATAGGAATATGTTGCTGCTAAAACCTGTATATGATAGAAAAAAGGAACCGTGGGAACGTAATAGAAATAAATCGAGTACTTACCTCATTTAAATGCTTGAAACCGTTCTCTGTTAAGTAAATACATAAGTTAAATAAAGAATATAACTCATTGTATTCAAAGCCTGATTCATCAATTCCAGCTATCATTTCTAGTGCCCAAAGTCTAAAATAGTATAAAAAAAAACCAAACACAATGTTTTGAGAATTCCACAATAGAAGTCATTTTTTCTATCTTACTTTCTTCTTAAATAAGCGCAAAGACTACCAGGCCCTTCATATCCAAGCAAATAACCTATATAGTGATGAGGTTTAGCTTTGTATTCCTAAATTAATAAAAGCAGATTAATTTATGATGAAAAACCATTTTTTTTTACAATATTTACCTTACGCAACGGGGGTAAACACCAAGTTAACTCTAACTTACAAATGTTGGATACAGGTTTTACAAAGTATACTTGATTGTAAAATTCTTCTTTAAACGCATTATCATGAGTAAACGCACTGAAATCATCTGCTGGTAAATTGTTATTCGGAACAGATGTGAAATGCTTAATAGCCATTTCCTAGAAATTGTTTAAAAAAAATTACATTGCTATACTATATTGAAAAAAAAAAAAAAAAAAAAAAAATTACTTCAAGTGTTTCCAATGGCAATCTAGCTTGAAGACAAAGAAACATTCTGTGTGCACTATAATGTTTTTTCCTAAACTCATTTAATCGTTTATGGAGTTCATCATCATTTACTCCTTCCTTTAAAGTTTTCAAATTACCCCAAGCAAATACACTGCAAGGATGTTCTGCGGTACCAAGTTCGGCTATTAGCTGATCTCGCCGCATTTCATCATCTTGCAAGGTGGATATAAATTCAGATTCAACCGCATCACGTTCACGAGTCATGGCTTCCTTTTTCAATAATGGTTCAGTAAATAATGCAGCAAATCGTTCCAATGCTCCGTCTAAATGTTCCTCAGAAATCTCAAAATAAAATGATGTTTCTTGACAATCTGTATCGGCATTATCAAAACCACCACACTTTTTTATATAAGCATCAAATTCATTTTCCTGTGGAAACTTTTTCGAACCCATAAATATCATGTGCTCTAAGAAATGTGCTAAGCCATTAATGTCGGGTGGATCACTAAATGAGCCAACATCAACCATTAAAGCACATGCAGCAAGTTTCTCATCACCTTCCTCATCTGAATCATCGTCATCAGTCCCCTCTGATCGATCCTCAGTTGATGTTGACTCCACCGATTGCCAATCGTCATCACTGGCTTCTGCTGCTTCGGATGATGTACTCATATTATCTATTGGAACTGGTGAAGGATCCGATACAAGAAGGGTCAAAATACCGTTTGACAGCCTAAGTACCCTTTAAAAATAAATAACAATTTAAATCATGAAATTTGTTGACGTGTATAGTGTATTCGATGAAAAAAATCCATGTTGACTACGTACTAAGGTAATGTACTTTTTGATTGAGAATTTTATTAGTATTTTTAAAATGATTTTTCAAGATAGTTGCTGGTCTAAACAATATTAATTCTAATATTAGATTTTTAATTTATTAGTAGCTTTTCATCTACAGTAGATGTGTCGAACACAATTGAGAATGAGCCAATTGAAGTAGTTGATGACATCAAATATTTAGGTATAATCTTAGCCATATAATCTAAGGAATACAGGAATACAGATCTAAATATAAGATTACTTAACTACAATAGATCAGATACACAAAATTCATTAATATATAAGGGTTTTCAATTGTATAATGATTTTCCAGTAGCGATAAAGAAAGAAAGAAACCTAAATGTATTTGTAAAACTTTGTATAGAATATATTCGAGCTTTGTCATAGAAATGAATTAAATAGTATAAATAATTGTATTGTTTTTTGTGAAAGTGCTAAAAAACTATTATTTTTATTATATTATTATAAGTTCTATTAATACCTTATTTTCTTTTGACTTTCGTCAGAATTAGAATCATCTTTTACTTTCCATAGTGCACAGAATGTTTCCTATACACTTCAATGAATATTTATTTAAATTTTGTACTTCTATCCTTACTGGGAACGATGTGAAACCAGTTATCTGGCAAAAATATCAAAATGAACTGAAAATTATGAATTCCTGATGAAATAGTCTACTTGCTATGCAGTTTATAAATCTGCAGTCCTGTTAAGGTTAACTGACGATGAGCTGAATTGTGTGATGAATAATATCTGCAGATTTATAATATGCAGTTCATGAACAGCTGATGTGGTTGCCAATCCAATCGTACAAATTTCCAATATGCACGCGTAGATTACCTTGGCAGCAAATCAAATCGTACGATTTTAACTGTAATGTGTGGTGGAATTCAAATATGTCTACAGTACAGAGCCACGGATAATCTATAAATGAACATAGGGCTTTTATTACGGCACGGTGGGAAATCTAATGATAATAGATAATATGAAAAGATTTCAGATTTCAAGGTAAGTACCAGAGAAATTGATATAGATTTGATAGTACTTTGTTGAGGACATCTTGTATATATAGTACTAGTATAACTTTCTGCCGCAATGAACCTGTTCACTGCTCCTATGTTAGTTCGCTAAACAATTTCTGTATTCTATTAACAACTACAATCTTTATCCTTACTTTTATATCTTACATCGAATGTTAATCAGCATATTAGGCTTTACATTTACCTCTCTATTATTGCTCTTTTGTTAGTTTGCTAAATAACTTTGTAATCTATTCAAATGTCCAACCATCCTTTATTCACTCGATATACCTAACGTTGTAATGTAGCGTGAGCAGAGGTTCTTTAATAAGTACTTTTCTATTCGATGATATTAGACATCTAATCCTAACACCCCCTTCAAATATTTATTTATTTTATTTTTTATTTTTTTCTTCTAAAAAGCCTCTCTGATAGAATCATTTCTGAAACTGTCGTTGTCGTTCCAAAACTTTTACTATTAAAATTTTCAATCTGAATACATATTACAAATATCATAAAGAACTCTTATCAATTGTACTGTTGGGAAGAATTACAAAGATAATTAGAAAAGAATTTAAATCAGAATTTACCAACCTGTAATCTTTTTTATCATATTCAGATTTTTCCGGAATATCCAAATATTTTACATCCATTTTGATGCTTGATTTTCTTACTAATAAATTTAAATTCTCAAATTTGTTGTTCTTTTTTATCGCCAATAACTTATCAAAACGTTTAAATGTAGCAAGTCTAACGAAATACCGAAATTTAAATATATTTAATTGCCAAAAAAACATCAATGCCACGAGTGCTTGACGTTTTCCTTGCCTTTTGTTGACTAATTTTTGACAGCCAAGTAATAGCTGTCAAATCTATTGAAATAAATAAAACTTTTATAATTATATTCAAAATTAAATACCATCTTTTATTTAAACAAAAATACGTTTCACACGAAATTAATTGGATTATTTCAAACAAATAAATTAAATACGTTATATTTTATAAGAAAGATTTTAATGTGCGACCTGTCACCTAACGAAAATTTGTTGGTTATAAATTTGTGCTGTCACAAATCAAGTCAAACTTGGGGGAAAAGGAAAAAAGATTTTAAGAACTAAAAACTGATTTAGTTCTTTGTTTTTAACTCCCAAGAAAAATTAAAAATATGAATACTATTTTCCGAACCGTTGTCAGACAAAGCTTAAATAATTTTCGAAATGATAATAAATTAATTTTTCGATCGTTCTGTTCTGCACAATCAAAAATTGATAAGGATGGTATAGAGAAATTGATTAAGAATAACAAAGTTGTCGTTTTCATGAAGGGCAATCCCGAAACTCCAAGATGCGGTTTTAGTAATGCTGTTGTTCAAATAATGAGGATGCACGGAGTACAATACGATAGTCATGATGTATTAAGTAGTGAAGAATTGAGGCAAGGTAAGAAAATGATTCCCTAGCCTAGCCGATGATAATTATAAAATAAATACGTTCAAATTCTAGGTATTAAAGATTTTTCAAATTGGCCAACAATTCCTCAGGTATTTATTAACGGAGAATTTGTTGGCGGATGTGATATTTTACTGCAGATGCATCAAAGCGGAGACTTAATTGACGAATTGAAGAAAGTAGGAATAAATAGTTCACTCGTTCAGACGGCTAGTACTACAGGAAGTGACTCTGAAAAAGACAAATGAATGAGTTATATATACTATTATATATTGTTTTCGGATATTCAGTAGATTGTTTATAAATTATTACATCGCTTTTGTACTATTTTATATTATAGAGTATGTCCAGAATTTTTCTATTTGCCTCCCGTCTGGTTTCAACATTCAAAATCTCAAGGCACATGGTCCGAAATTCGATATTGTTCGTTGTCATCAATATTTTCTCGATTGATTTTGAAATAGCTTGATAGAGAATATTTGTTCTGCTGTGAGTAAGTCCAGATCTCTTTCGTCTACCCATTTTTTTTCTTTGCTTCGTATTATGAATCTGAATAATTGATTTTGAATTTATGGTGTTTACTGTTATTCTAATGGTTGAAATTTATCCCGATGGTTATTTTATTTAAACACTAAACGTTCCGAATGAATAGGTTAATTTAAAACTTGATTATGGAAGACGATTGCAATAATAAGGAAAAAAACCGAGCATTAATAACCGCCGACAGTAAGAAGAAAAATGCGAAGAAGTACATATGTGCTATTTCTGTCATAGGAGTAACTGTTAAATAACGTCTTCTTATATTTCGTTTCATTATTTTTTTTTGTACTTTACTTTCATACACAGAAAAAATAACTAAATTTAAAATTTTTTATTTAATACCAAAAACTAAACTGGAAAAAATTAAAATCACACGGCGATTAAGAGCTACCCATTTTTAATTGAACTTCTATCAACACACGAAGAAAAAAAAGTTTACATGAAGGATCTTATTCAAAAATCAATTAAATATTTTGCACAGTTTTATTAATTTACATTTATTATAGAATTGAATTAGAATAGTGAATAACAGAACACAAGGTGATAACGCCAAATTAATTTTACTAATAAATAACATTATTGTTATACATCAACAACGTAGTAATAGTTATAATTTATAAGATTTATAAATTCACCAATTTCCTCCTGATATCCATGTCTGACGATCTTGTTTCCCAGGTAAATTGTGTATTTGATTAGTTTCTCGAATTCGAGTTCATCATTCAAAAGTTTTTCGTATCGTGAATGTGTAAAATGTTCATTGTCTGGCAATTTTTTCCATTCTCGTGATTTAAGATTTCTTAAATAAAAAGAACGTAGTTAAAATTTAAAAATCTTATACATAAATAATTTTACAAGGGACTCAATTTAAGGTCTGAAGAAAAACGTTGTACTTTTCTCAAATAAACAAGTAGCATTAAATTAATTGTCTTCAAATATGCTCAAATTAAAACTAGTAAAACAATACAGAAATACTGAACAATTCGGTGATAGGAAATGAAAGAGTAAAAAGAGAATATCTTTAAGGCGTACGATAAGTTCTCCTCAACCATACATTGGATTACATACAAGAATTACAAGATTTTATACCTTACTTACCTATAAAATCTTAGTGAAACCTTAAATATATTTTCAATAGTATTGAAAAACTCCACACTCCTCCTGTTAAGCATACATAAAAAAAGAACTCTTTTTATATAAGTTGTATGCTTTCTATACAGATCTTCAATTGTTTTGGCCGAAATTAAATCATCTTTAAATGTTTTCCAGGATGCTTGAAGTGCACTAGATGTTATATGATTTCTCAAAGCATGAACAAAATGAAAAAATTTATGTCGTATTTGTTGAACATGTCGATATTGAGGAGATTGAAGAATACCATTTCCATTTTTTTTCACTACTTCCTTCAACATATGATATGATTCCTCAAGTAACCAACTGATTCGTCTGACTTTCATTAGGTATTTAAATATATTTGCATATTGATCCAAAGTTTCTGGATTAAGAATTAAATTCACTGGCCATGCTATTCGATAGCTAAGACTTAGATTATCAAGAACTGATGATGAATATAAATCAAATTTATCTGGTAATTCGGTTACAATAAATGAAAGATTGTCAGAATTTTTATCGCTACCCATTATACTTGAACCTAAAGCATTATCAAGAATAGTATGGAGCATTTGATAATTCAAAAGTTCAGTGGGTGTTGCACCTTTTTCTAATTTTGTAATTAAACCGTCACAAATGAAACTTCCAAATTCTCCGTCCATTAGGAAAAAATAGTTTCGAAGACTTTTAAAATGTCCAATAATGTCCAAATCATCGAGAAAAATTCGCATTATTTCACTGTTCATTATTTCCATGTGAGTACTGAGAGGAATTGTAACAGATTTTTGTAAAAATTCCGTCAAAGTTATGGCACTCAAACAATTCAGTTGCTTCTTCCTTTCCTGAAGCATTTGTACATGTTCACTGTTACTATCTTGTTGACGTTTATTTAATGAAAAATACGGACTTAAAGGTCTGCATTTGAAATTACTTTTCACCAATTCTTCACATCGTTTATACGGAGACAAATTATCTCGCGCTAGCTTATTAGGAATATTATCATTTAATTCAATTTGTAATTCATCAACTTCAAAATCTATAGAATTAGCTGTTGCTTTACTTTTTATTATATCATTTTTATTTCCTTCAATGCGAAAATCAAAACCATTTCTAGCCTTAATTCCAGCTGTATTTAATGCACATTCAGGAGTTGTCTCTTCAATAACCGCAGTAGGTATATCAAGCTGCATTTTCTCTACATCTAAATATTTCACAGTATCAATACACACTTTTAAGTTTGCACTTGTTTTATTGCAATTGATATTTTCATCAATTTTCTCATCAAATAAACATGAGTCTGATGTTGTAGACATTGGTGTTGTTTCTGCTGAGTTATTCTCACCGGTTAAAATATGAAATTCACTTTCTAAAACTCGTCGACGATTTTTTGCCAATTCACTATTCAAATCTAATTTTAAAGTTTTCGTATCTGCTTGATCATTATTAAATTCTGCAAATATATCATCATGCATCATTTTTTGGCGATTTTTTTGTAAGTCTGAGATCATATGTTTCTGTTGTGAGTTATCATCTTTAGTCTGAACATGATTGGAGTTAATAATATCAGCTGTTTCATTCATATTATTGCTAATATCATAACCAAATTCTTGCATAAGAACTTTACATTTAATTTTTTCTGCCGCTTCTGTTAATGATTTATTAACTTTGACTTTATTGCTTTGTGTATTATCAAAACAATAAGCTATGTTGGACCCTAAAATTTTAGTGCGATTTTGTTGAAGTTCTGATATAACATTTGAATCAGGAGGAGCAATTTCATTGGAATTAAAATAATCAGATGCACTTTTTTTAATTGTTTTCGTATTATTATCGTTATCTTCTCTCGTATCGAGATTATAAACATTCTCCTTTTCATCGTGTTCACTTGTGACAATTTTCACAAGCTCATCTTCATTTTGTTGAAATTTTTCTAAAAATTCATTCGAAACACAATCCTCATATCCAGATTCAGGATCTTCTCCCCAGCATGATTCAAAATCTGTACCACTGCTAACAGGTGTCCCAAGTAGCAGTCCATCATTTGATGATTTTGCTATTACGCATTCTTTGTCAATCCTTTGTTTCCTTTCTTCAATAATATCATTTAATTCCTGATAGTATTCTACTCTTTTTTGAATTTCTAATTGTTCATGAATTAAGCGTTTATTTTCAAGTTCATCACTTTCTTTCAAAAGTTTCAATTCAAATTCAATGTTAGCTTTTTTTTCGGCAAGTTTTCTTTCTTTTGATTCTTGCAATTGTATGTGAATTTCTTCAAGTCTTTTTTTCTTTTCTGCAACACGAAGAGCAGCCCTAGTCTTTTGTTCAGCTAAAATAAATAGAAATTATTATTTTATGTATATATGTACATACATATATATAGCAATAATTTACCTTCCCATTTATCCATATTTTTCTTGCTTTTCTCTGAAACGATTTTGAAAAATTCTCTCTTCTTTTCTAATCTTTTGTAGAAAATATCATAAGGCGTAATTGGTTTACCACATACTTCACGTGCTCGTTCTGCATATTTTTTACAATTATCTGCAATATCTTGAACTTCTTCAAAGGATAGACAAACGGAAATTGAAGGATATTCAATATCAAATAAGGGATGCTGAAAGAAATCAGATTGTTATATAATTGATTTTTTTGTTTTTTTTTCTCCCCGTTATAATAGAAAATAAAAACATACATTTGGCTTAAATGCTTTTAGTAACATAGCATATTTTCCACATTGAAGAATTTGATCTTCATATCCTTGAAAAAATCCAGGAACAGATTCTCTTCGCACAAAGTATGCTTTATCGAAGAAATACTTTGTATACGGCCTATAATGGTCAATAAAGCATATGAAAAGCTCGTTACAGGGATCATCTAGTACGCCATAAAATATCCATTTTTGTAGGTGTCTGAAAATTATTTTTAAACTTTTTTATTTATGACACTAAGGTGATGAAGGGGAAATTAAGTCTCAATATGAAATTAAAATGAGAAAATAACTATGATCGATTGCCTTTCCAATTGTTGCTTTATAGGCTAAGTTATTGTATTCACCCCAAGACAATGATGTTATGATCCAATAGATTTACAAAAGTGCTATAGTTTGAAACGTATATGAACTTGGAATGTCAAGGTAGTTGAGCGACTACGATAATTTTCTCAGAAACGGACTTGTTCAAAGTTGGTGATTTTTTTTTTCGAAAGCGGACTCTGCCGTAGCCATGGCAGCCATCGCAGACTGCTCAAACGAAACATGAAAATTTGTAGGAAGTTACCTGACTGGTTCAATGCCTACACGGCCGGACTAAAAGCAAATTGACAGCCGCCCAAAGGGGCACCACGGTGATCCTTTCACCCTGCTTGTCAACGATCAAAGCGATCCGCAACATTAAAAAAAAAAACACTGACAGCCAATGTCAGAGGGACAATTCAATACCGTAGCATCTGGATCGCCTGGAGTCCTGGCCATGTGGACATACCAGTCGGGGGAGCTACTTCATGAACTAGACATAACGACACGATCAACTGAACTCCTAAGCATTCTAGAGAGGCTACGAACGGACTAATCCCTGAACTCAACCACTTCCTAACCGCAAACTGACTAACAAAGAGACTCTAACGTACTAAAACCGAAATAAAAACTTGAATTTAATCAAAAGCACACACACCAAGCTATCTCTACTAATTCATAGTTTTTACAATAGAATATTTAACAAAACTGAACTTTTGAATTAAAATACATATAAGCTGCTTCCTAGATTAGGCAGCGGCAATTAAAAAAAAACTACCACTCCAAAATTTTCTAGTTAAGATAACCTAGCCAAGACAGTACTTAGGCAGTTCTAGTTAAGCAAATCATGTAATAGATATAGGTCTGGAATTTGAACTAGATGTATTCTCAAGATCGTCAATCTAATGAATTGAGATTCTACATTGGACATAAGCCAAGATAGGTACAACATAACAGGATAGACAGCACAAAGGCAAGCTCAAATAATAAGGTAATTTATAGTATAGAATTTTTTAACGATGTAACCATAGCACTAAAACTCAATGAACATTAAGAGCAAAATTACTATTGTTAATTACGACTACAGGTAGCGCCGATGGCCTCGCAGCCGTAGGCCAACAAACTTTATTGTAGTAGGCTTAAGATAAGGTTACACAATAAAGTAATTTTTGAATTTGAATTTTCCTTTTTTTCTAGAAAATTGTTCTTAGAGGAATGATCTGATACAACATACCGTTATACGAGTTTAATAATTTTATATTTGTTTATTTGTAACAAGCAACTTAAGCTGTTGGTTCCATTATGTATAAAAACACTGTTAATTGATAATAGGAGTGGCAGAGTGAACAAAAAATAAGCAAAAGAGAAAAATATACTAACATTACCAACTTACAACTTAACTAAGTAATTATTAAAAATCCAAATGTTGTCCAAGAAGATTATTCAAGAAAATAGAACTTGTAAATAAATGAGAATGGAGGGTGCAGCTGCACTACATATTGACAATGCGAGGTAAGTGAGGTAATCCGAAGAAGATAAAAATTATATGAGTATATAGCCTAACGAAGAGCAAAACACCAAACCCAAAAAACAAAATAAGCAGAAGAAATTACTATTCACAAACTTTTAACGCAACATCCAATTCTAGCAGCGATATCTTCGCAGTCATGGGTAATATTGAGAATCTGCCAATAATCTTAAACTAAACATCAGCTGAGTTCATTATTCATTAACTTGAACTTGTTCTATCACTATGGAAACATCAAAATACTCTAGAAACTGGTAGACTAAAATTTAATTTTAAACTATACGTAAAACATAAAAGTAAAATGGAGTTTTCTTGAGAGATAACTGACTAATTTCCGTGATTTTAGTATTTTCGGGCTGGACGGTCAGGAAGGATAACACCTCTTTAATCCGTGAGAATCTTATTTGTCCTCCGACGTTACGGCCGGTGTCTTGAACCGTTCTCAAGTACGCAGTCTAATTACAAACATTGACATTTTGATCTGTCAGCACGTGAATTCTGCGCTCAGAAAACATTTTTTTTCCAATTCTTAAGTTTTGATTTGCTAGATTTAATTAAAAGCTCTCCTGGACTTGCCTGTGTGCTTGGTTTTGTGTGGGGCGACTGAAGTTTATTGTCTTGAGCCGTCTAGGAGTTTATATTTTTGATAATCCTGCTAGCACTGGGAAGGGCGAGCTGTTCTGATGCTGGCCGCCATTTTGTATTAAGGAAGCATTATCATCTAATTGTAAATTGATGAATTAATTTGGTTCACCTAAGCTGAGACAACTTACATCTAGATGTGCAAAACCTCACAAAAACGCGGTCCAACTAACGGTCATTAACGGTGTTATACTGAATAAGGACAAAACTCAAACGGCGGGTAATATACAGGAAATTAATATTAATGGGTCACTGGTTTGCGATCCTGAGGTTTGGCTGGTGAATTTAACAATTATTTTAATGGGGTTGGCTTGGCTGTGCAAAGCCAAAATCTGCCTGGGGTCCCGGTGGCAAATAAAATAATATCGAACTCGATGTTGCAGGTACCATACAACTATGGAAGAGGTGGAAGGTGTAATACGAAATTTGAAAGGGCAGGCGGCCCAGGCTACGATGGTATTAGGGTAGAGCACATTGCAGTTGTGATTGACATCATCAAGGCTCCTCTTACACAGTTGATAAATGAATCAATGACAATTGGTATTTTTCCCATCTGCCTTAAACAAACTGTTATCAAGCCAGTATTTAAAGGTCGTGAACCCAGAGAAATGTCTAATTACAAGCCTGTAGCACTGTTTAGTAATATTGGTAAAATATGCGAGAGAAAATTATAGAAACCAGGAGTAGGAAATTTGTTGAAGCGAACGTGGGTTTTGATAGAAACCATTTTAGGTTCCTGCCTCGGAGTAACACGGAATTGGCCACAGCGGAGACAATAAATAAGATTAATGATTATTTGGATAAGGGATATTATGTGGGTGCAATTTTTGTCGGCCTGACAAAGGCCTTTGACACTATTCCTCATGGTCTAATGCTGGGTTCATGGTGACAGCATATAAGGAGCCTAGCAAGAAAGTTATTTCCCATGATCGGAATCCTAAGAAGGAATGTTGTTAATTTGTAGGGACATGTAGCGAACTTGGTGTACAATGCGCACTTTCTGTCGCGCATTCGTTACAGTATCATCAACTGGTCGCATTGCCGGCTAGGGTTAAAAAATGAAGTAAAAATACTAATGAATAGGGCATTAAGAGCACTGTTCCGATTGCCGTGGGACACTAGTTCTCTATTTGTTTATCAGTTCACAGGGCAGCAAATTATACAAATTGAAAAGGCGAAGTTTATGTATTGCATTTTGAACAGGTTAATAAGGACGAATCTCGTAGTTGCGCAGCACCAGGATATACATGAACACTTTACAAGGAATAGAAATAATATAAACCAGGTCAGGCCAAAAACAGAAAGGCGACAGGGACTATTAACTTCCGCTGCACAAATCTTTAATGCATTGCCGGATGATATCAGGGCCGCACCAACACTGTCACTATTTATTAAAAAAATCAGGAAATATTTGTTGACCTAGTTTCGCACTTCCTGCAATTTGACACATATATATTGGGTTAGCTCTGTGTGCTGTCTCTTGGTTTTGCTCTCTGATTTACTTGTGTTTCTCACCGGATTTCTGGAGGTATCAGAGTTTTCTACCTGTTCTGGACTTTTTGGTTTTTGCTCATTGTTATTTATAATGCATGAAGGCAAATGTAATGCAACTATGGCTGGTTTCTGAGTTGGCATTCTTTGTAGTTTATGGCTTTTAGCTTTTAGTTTTTTCAGTTTCTTTCTCTTATAAAGTATTGTACTCTCTAGGTATTGCTTCTCATCTTCATTATAGCAAAATGATATTTTATTTTGATTTCTATTTAAACGTTAGCTTAACTTAAGTCATATTATTGTAACGGTAGCGTTTTGTGCTATCTGGATAATTTTAGATTGTAATTTGACTAAACAATGGCTGTTTTCTTGCTGAACACTGTAACTAGAACTGTAAATGAGTGGTACTAGAAGTAAGACTGAACCTGAATATGTATTGCTTTAAATTACTACTGCCTTAGTGCTTAAATGAATTTGAATTTAAAATTGTATTTTGTTGAATTACTCAGATTAGGAATTTCTTTCTTCTTTCAACTCATCTATTGTTTATTTTATTTTTTTTATTTTTTATACAAATTCCCCTTATACCAGCTTCGCTGACTGAGTGGGGTATGCTGAAATTTAACTGAGAAATATATTGTATTGTATTGTGCATAGGGATATTGACACAATTTAGAATACGTAGTTTAATGCAAATATGAATATTGACTCCAATTTCATAATAAATAAATGTATTGCTTGATATAAAAATTAAAAAGCAAAGGCAACTGCTTAGACACGGTAAATTTCATAGAGCTAATATAGTAAAAATTAAGAACATATTGAGCGAGAATGATTTCCTCAAATCAGTAATAGGAAGGCTGTTGTTTCAACATAGCATACTTATAGATCTGAAAGTTTGTTGAGATTTAAGGGTGCAACTCATATCCCTGAGTTTTCTGAAAGGTTTCAAGAAATCCCTAAACCACAGGAACAACAGGGCAATTCCTTAAAAACAGGATTTCAAACCACAAATTTGACTTCAAAAGAGGAAACCAAAAGGAAACAGCGCTAACTACGCAGTACTATAGCTGTACTGGCCTAGATAGAAATCATACCGCAGCAATGGTAAACAATTTTAGAGATTCAACTTTAGCAATTAATGACAAAAAATTTGAAAAAAACTAATGAGCGTTATATATATATAAAAAAAAAAAATATTGGATTAAAACTATTACTTACTTAAAATAAACGTGACAACATCGTTTTAATATGTACACCAAAAGCATAACGATATCATTTTGAGTTACTTGTGTAATTTCTCTGTATAGATATCCAAGAAATTGTGGGGAGCCCATTGGCGGCTTTACGCTAACATCAACTAAAAAAAAACACAAAAAATCATAAATAAAATGAATACTCGAAAAAAATACCATCCATATGAATTGCCAGCGTATGTGACAACGCTACAATCTGTTTCATCATATTCCTCATCTTGCAATGTAGTTCCGAAAGACTATTACATTCGAATGAAATGACAAAATTCCTAAAAATCATCAAATATTCTCCCACTGCATTGCAAAGCGTCTGAAAATAGGCAAAGAAAAAAAAACGATTTAAATTTCATGTCAATAAAGATAGAATTAATCATAACTACCTTAAATATGAACCCATCAAACATAAGTTTATAATTTCGCTTAGAGATCATTACTTGTAACCTCTTATAACAAGTCCCGCATACAAGGAAATCAGAAACAAATGATTCTATTACTGCTGGAGTTACACCAGGGATGGTAATATCCGGAAGCATATGGAAAATAATATATTCATCGTGTTTAAAAATATCTGATTGAATTCCAATGACAAGTGCTTTTAAATCTGCTATAAATTGCTTAAGTTGCACTTGTTTAGCAATATAGGTTCCCCCAGAATTTTCAACCACTAATTTATCTAAATGCAAGGCTGAAGAGGTTTCAGAACAGAATCGTTTGTCAATGGTGAGTTGATTTGTACCTAAGAAAGGATAAAAGAAATTATACGAAGAATTTTTATTTAAAGGAAAAAAACACAAATAAAAACAAACCTAAATGTTCCCAATTCCAACTGAAAGTTTTATTCTCATCTGGGATATCATTTACATTAGGAGTAATACTTTTCAGAGGTTTATTTCCATACTTCTGCTACGATAAATAATATGAATTATCAAATTGCCTCTTTTGATTGGAGTTTACACTTACTTTTCTTTCATATGCTGGTTGAACATTCAAACAAGTTGTTACCTTTGATATATTGGTAAAAAACTTACACGCGAACGGATTCAAGTTTAAAGCAGATCCCCAAGTATCACGTACAAATCCACTGAAAATTGTTACTTCTCGCTGCGATGAGATTCCAAACTTTTGGTCTATTTTTATCAATTTATTCGAATCTCCTTGGAATAGAAGTCTTGGCAAATAAGGATTTTCATAGTCCTGAAGTGGTTTAAGCGGTTCAAAGTGTTCATAAGAAGATTTGGAAATTTGTACTCTTTTCTTAGGATAGTAAAGATTTTTACTATAGTTGGCATGGAGAGTAAAAGGTCCTGGAACGAGTAATGTTGATTTTTTCAAGTCCTGAAAAAACAAATTATTTGTAAAATTTTAACATTTTCATTGTTTTCAATATTTTCTACCTCATCTTTATATAGAAAGTTTTCCTCCTCTACACTGCCCTGTAAATTTAACAGGAACGTCAGGATATTTTTTCCCACATCCTCCTCGAAATATGCTTCTTCCGAAAAGTATTGTATGAACCTTTCAAAATCTTCGCAGATTCTTTCATCATTATTATAGCCATTACGTATTCTCAATTCGAAAAGTTGAGCATCCAAATCTCGCAAAGGATTGCATACCGTTTCAGTATTAACAGTAAATTTCAATGATTTTTTTAATAGAATTTCATAGCACAGTGATTTTAATTTTCGTCCAGATGACTTCTTTGGCGCTTTATGGGGGTTTATCTCTTGTTGAATACGTTTACACAAATCACTTATTAAAAAATACACGCTTTCGGAATTAATTGAGGACATATTGCATTTAAATTAATGTAGTACATTATTGTAAAATTTAAAAAAAAAAAGAAATAACTTCGGAACGTAAACAAATATTTTTCCGTTGGCTTGGCTAGTTTGGAAACGTCAGTTGCTACATGTCGTTAACAAATTACGCTGTTTTAACTGTTTTTGAAGGTTATGCGAATTAATTTTTGATAAGGAATTTAATAGTTTTCTTAAATTTCCATATACCACATAAATTGTGAAAAAATTTAATTATCAAAAGAGGAAAGATGAAATTGCAAATGAAAATAGAAATCAGCTGTTTAGTTTTTTATTCAATGGATTTCGTACATGTTCGCAGTACCGGATTAGAGAGAACTGTGCGGACTAGAACAAAGTACTAGCGTGCTTTAAACCAAATTATGGGAAATGTTTTTCAGAAAGCCAGTGGAATTCTTTTAGTAATATTTTGCTGGGAAGTCTTACGTTTTTATCGATCTAAAATAAACAATACTAATGCCAAAATTCGTTGAAGATTAGAAAAAATTCTTTTCGTTACCCTATAAAGAATAAAAAAATTATTTGATGTCCCATTCAGTGTTTGTGTGTGGACCAGAATGTTCTTGATAACCTCCCAGGTAACCCAAACATCATGAGAGCACTGATGAGTTCATGATGATTGTGATGCTGATTTTTGTTCTAGCACCGTGACTAAACTCATTTATATACTTCGCAATTCTATGATTGCTCAACTCAACACCATTTGTCTCCCTTTCACAAATACATTAGATGCTCTAGGCACACAGATCAGTATCCATATCAATTTATTGATGAGCTGATAGATGAGTTGGCGAAGAAACTCAACGAGACACTCAGTATAAATTAGTGAACATAAAAGCCCCTGCCCACACCGGTACTAAAATTTTGTAAACTGATGAGCGTTGGCTACCAGGTCTTCTGCTGGTCGCTCTTGATTGCAGCTTAGAAAACAGGAATGGTTGAATCGTGTAAAATTCGTGTACATGAGCGTAATTTGTCAAGAGTAGGAGACTATACATAGGACTAAGTGAGATGCTGGATTGACTAATTGTCAAAGCTGTAGAATAACTGTCAAATGCGATTTTGTTTTGTGAACAGGTTTATGCAATCTAAAATTCTTTTGCGAAATTCAACAAAAGTACGGAAGTAATTCTTTTCAAAACTATTTATGTTTGAAGTTTATTTTGTGCAAAGTTTTATAGTGCCACTAGTGCCTGTTAAAATCTTCATATCAATTAAAAAAGCAGAAATGAAGTGTTCGGTCAGTGCTTGCAAATATAAATTGGATTATAAACTAGGGAATCCCATTTGAGGCAACTGCAGATTTGGTTTAAGTTGGATATTTTGCTCTGGTTTATATCAGTTCGTAGATATCAGCCGTGCCAAGGTATATAGAAGACGTCTTATACCTTGAGCCGTGTGTTTAGGTCAGAACTGCTAAGCGTACCGAGACACTACGGTACCAGACCGTAGCATGCGGCTGAATGCACGGTAGGTTTGATGCTGACATTTCCATGGGAAAGCACAGAAGTTTCTCTAACGTCCGACTGCTGTGTTGTACACCTTTGCGTTGGAACATTTTCAACAAAAACCACTTTACGCACGAATATGTTGTTGTTTCCGTTGTTTTTTAATGTTTGCGAATACACCCGTTTTTCAATCGCCGCACTTTAATTTGTGGTGAGTTACCACACCTCCTGCAAAAACTTTGACGGGATCCTTGATGTTCTTCTGATAACTCTCTTGTCCCCTGTAGGAGGTAGTGAGCATAATCCTACAGTAGGCTCTGCTTGTCGTAGAAGGCGACTAAGAGGGCTTGTCTCTGAACCTACACCGACATATTCGGGGCGAGATTCAGAGACACCTACATGATTTAGCAGGATCATGTAGTGGGTTTGATGGCAGATGATTCCAAATCCCTTTTGGAACAACGGCAGCACCCACAATCTCTCAAAGAGGCTACTGCTATTTCTGAAGACCCAATCGGGAATCCGGGATTTGGGTGTATGATCACTTGTAATCTCACGACGGTTAGGGTAAATCAATCATTTGCTCTTTGCGAAATATGGAAATGTTTAATTACGATTATAGTTTAACCGTGGTGCGACGTGTTCTTTTTGGTGCGGGAACACTGGGGTCGAAATTAGCATCGCTTATCCTTGGAGGTAACCACCCAGCTTTGCAACGTGTCGTTTCGGTTACGGCGGCACAGAGGATGAAGTTAGCAGCCCACCCCCTTCCTCATAATTATAAAATTTTTGGGTTACTCTCTAAAAACCCCTTTTTGCGAGATCTCACCTGCGAAGGTGTTGAGAGTAACCCCGGACCCCACCCAAAACGAAAGCGTCCGCAAACAGAATATGAAACAACAACAACAACATATTCGATTTTGTTTGTTTGTTGTGGGCGTAGCGTATTGCATGTAGCAATATGCTACACTGAGCTACGCGACCCGTAGCAGCATGAGGTGTGCGCGGATGGAGAGCGATACGCGCCAAACGCACCCAAAAGAAAAGAGAAAGAGGGAGAAGAAGTTCTTTGGAGGACACGATTGTCAAAGACAAGAAAAGTTTTAAAAATTGGAAAAGGCAGTGAAAAGTAAGAAAATAAAGCGAAGGCTAAGTCTCTATAATATTGTGACTGAAGGGGACCCGAGGAAAAGGGAGAACACGCCAGGATTACCGAAATAAATACGTAGGAAAAACCCATGTTTGGCGAAATAGGTAACCTAAGAAATCCACCATCATCAGGTACCGTATCAATCAGAACCTATTTTTTAATATTTCGGAAGAAAAGGCTTCGCATGTCCCAAGCGAGAAGCCTCATACACATACAGCATAAGCTCTATACAGTGGTGATTCACAGTTTTCAATTAAATAAACTTAGGCGGTATCAAAGCTATATACAAGTGGGCATCAGAATCTTCTGGTACATTCTAGATCTTGGGAGACAAACCAGCTACGAAATACCCATATAAGCGTCGTAATAAGTATTTCTGCTGCGCGTCTTAATCGTAGCTACTGACCTCCACTCCACTAATCATGAGGAATTTGTCTGTGAGTGCGTCGTGTCCGCTGCAATACACCATATTCACATAGTTGACTTTTGGGACGCAATCCACACTTTCATCACGTACGCACCTCAGTGCTAGACATTTATTACCATATTATATTACCTATTTAATCATACCAAAATTAATTCGAGAAGGAACTCAGAAGCATGTCAATTTGATACCACTGGCAATTATGATAACATATATCCAATAGTTAATATTTGAGTATTTTAGAAAAAAGGGCATAAGATATATTTCTATTATCTTTATACATATATACACATATACAATATTTAAAATTTGATTTTTTTTTTAAGAACTGCAGTATATCTCTATTCCATATATGTATGTATATATACAATATTAAAGGTTTGATTCTCAGAGAAAAATGCACAAAATGTTTCTATTACGTTTATATACAATATTTAGCTTAAGATCCGATTTTTCATGATTTTCGTGAAAGAAAAAGCGTAAAATATTCCTGTAACATATATATAGATAGATATTTACCCTCCAATTAAGAACCATACATCTACAATTGCCTACGTATGCTGATAGGTCCAAGCCTAATTACGGATTCGTATTAAGAACCACTATACTCACATATCGGATGTGTATATGTTTACTTGCCACGTTCAGTAGATATCTTAACTTTTATATGAAATCAACATGTTCTTCGAGATGTGCGTTCATACTTATAAAGTAGAATTAACAGCATAACACTTTTATGAAAACCAAGCAATTTTATACAAAACGATTATTCCTGGGGGCCGCCCCTGACCAATACGATCAACAGCCTAAAATCTCAAGGAAGCGGAATATGTTCAAGACCAAAAGTTCATTCGGGTTTGCGGCATACGATTAATGGCACATAAGTAGATACACGTTTAATAGGCACGTAGTTAGGCATGGTCAAGGTTTCTTTTGATTGAATTAGAGCTTAGATATACCTATAGACCTATTTGTTTTCACTGCTAAAAGTAAAAGTTATTCTCTGTAATAAGGGCGCAACCCCACAGTATCACGGACATAGTCCTTTGTTTTTCTTTCTTTCAGTAATAGCTGAGATGACACTTCAGGAGGCCTTCTAAGGACATGACAATCTATCCAATTGAAATTGTAAGTGCCAATTTTGGTAATTCTATACAAGTGATCATTTCTTGGGGTTGCCTCCGGACGTTTCATTACAATATTTTACATGTATAATATGGCGCCAGGCGCATAAGCAGCACATATTAAGATAATGCTAGCTGAGTTTAATTTTTGGTTTTTAATTATATTGATTATAATGTTAGTCTGTTTTGAATAATATCACGCTAGATTTAAGTAAGATTTGTACGAACACCTGCTAAAAGAGTGTCCCACCGAACTGACGTAACGAATCTCTTTATCCAGCCATCTCCGGGGGTGATTATAAGTAAAAAGAAAGAAAAAAAAGAAAAATTTTTGTTTATGCAGCCATATTTTTTTAAAGATTTTAGTTAATAAAGCAGAAAAGTAATCAATGTCTCAGGGCTAACTTATTTTCATTTCTCCTTTCACTCTCCCGGAGCCCTCTTAATGTGAAGGTCGGCCAGGTCCACTAATCCTCTATTTTCAGGTCAAGCAAGGGATACTGTACAATATCGCTCGCAGTATCGCAGGGTGGTTGGGGCAACGGTGATGGAAGGCAGAACATCTGCTCCTTCCCACTGGAAGAAGGTAAGTGATGTAAGGGTCCCTTCAGGACCGAATGTGTGCCGGCGTTTTTTTTTTTTTTGTAAGTAGGCACGAATTCTTTTTGTATGTGGCAGGCGGCAGCGGCAGGTTTTCGTGCAACCTCCCCACACTCTCCGCCAATAGCCGAGGCGAGCTAGCGTGCTGCTCTGCAGTCAACGCTGTCCGCCGAGTGATCTGTCAGCTCATGCTAGCAGTCGGGACTTCACGTCCAAGTCAATCACTCAACATAGTTCCATAACACGTGTAGCCATTGAGGTGTTTGCGAATTCTAGTTTGGATCTGATGACTGATCTATCTAGTTTTAGCGCTAGGTTTGGGTGTATAGGGTTGGCTCTGGAGGTAAGCAATTCAGCATGTTACTTGTAGGTTTGCAGACTTCGTCGCATGTAGTAGTTGTTCTCTCAGTCTCTCAGGTTGGAGGTGAAGAATCTGCCTATGAATTTTAATTCGGAGGCTAATGGTACTCTTAAGTTCATGATGGAAACTGACTCTAGCAATCCAGCTCTATAGTGAATTGGGACTATAGATACTTTAGTGGGGTTTATCGATAAGTGTAGGGCACCTGCGAACTGTGTGAACCGCAGTGTTGCATTTTTTAGGGCATCCAGACCTGATTTATAGCCTGAACCTACAAACATGAAGTCGTCAACAAATTGAAAAATAGTTGCATCAGTTTCTGATGCCTCGTGAAGTTGGGTGGTGTATAAGTTGAAGAGAATTGGGCTGATGACACTGCCTTGAGGTAGTCCATCATTTACCACAGGTTGGGAGGCGCCTAATTTTAGCGTTCTAGAGTTGAGAAAGCTCTTGATCCATATGACAATGTCAAGGAGGATTTTCATTTCTACAAGAATTTTGGTGAGTTTGTCTACAGCCACAGAATCGTAGGCAGACTGGATGTCGATAAAAAGTAACACTGACTTGAGTCCATTCGATTTGTTGAAAGCCATTTGGTTTAAGATTTGATTGGCAACATAATGCCCACTAAAATATATTCGACAGCACTTGAAATCGAAAGTTATAAAACAAACATTTTACCTCTGACAAATTTATAAATCTAGTACATTAAAACTTAATTTTGTGATCCACTATACCTTCTGACAGTTCTAAATTTGTATTTATCGAATTTTTTTGTGAATTTGTTGCTCGCTTTTGTGCGTAAAATTCTCAATTTACCATAATCCAGAATTTACACTAATAATCAACAATTTTACAATTTAGTGCATAAAAGTTATGTGAAATGAAAATAAAGTTAAATTCCAATTAAAAGTATTAGAAAAACAAAAGTTCCTTTCTGTCAAAAGAATTCATGTCAAAAAAGGGCGAGAAGAAAACAAGAAACTTTATTAAAAAAAAAAAATAGAGTAAATTTTTCGTCATTTTATAAGTTAAACAGATTGTCAAAATTCACATAGATAATTATGACTAAAGTATTATACAACATCATTTTGATTTAAAAGAAGAAATCAAAAAAAATATATCGGCACGAGAGCTAACAATGGCTGCAAATGAGCTATATCTGCGTCCATTGCCATGCCTCGATGCTAAGTGGTTGCGAGCCGATTTAATTGCAAATTTACGTAACTCCGAGGATGCAGCTATTTTATGGAATAATTTAATACAAGATTGTGAGCTTGTGTCATCAAGTGCTGCTCCAGTGGTGAATAGTGCAGACAATTTTTCTTACCTGGGTGATGATGGAAAACATTATTGTGGCGCTGAAAGATTAACCTGTGGATGTTGTTCGCCAGGCTACTGTGGTCCATTATCGGCCTGTAATTGTTCAGCATGTCTTCAATTAGATTGTGAAAGTGCAATTAAAAAGACTCAAAGCACAAATTCGATAAATAACAATCAATGTGCAGAAAATATTCTCAATACTTGGCTTTGGGGCCCCATTCCGAGTAAGTTGGAAAATATTAAATTTACTATTGTTCTTGTTCATAGGTATAAAAATTGATAATTTAAACTAAATAATTTGATATCATAGATAACTGCAGTTAAACAATATTAAAACCCAGTTCATTCACCTGCGATTGTAATACTGGAATCATTCTAGTCTTACATTTATAGAGAGAAACACTAGAGATCATCGTTTAGAATTGATCTATTTATCAAATGAGTATCAGAACAAACTTGTGTTTGCAGTAGTTACTGGCGCTAGAAATTATTTGCTAGTTTCTTGATCGCCATCTTTTTGTACTGTAATAATCCCTTCCGGTCATAATTTTTGCGTGTCCAACCTCTAGTAAATAAATGTGATATCCCGTCAAAGTGTTGAAATTCATGATTGCTTGCAAATACATCACAGTAATGTTGAACTAATATCTAAATCCGAACATTAGTTTTTTATATCCTTCAGTAATATTAATACCGATTCAATTTTGTCCTTCTCCTTCTTATGCCCAGGTCTTGATCATGAGGCTGATTTTTATTTTCGCTACGTCGACGAAAACCCATAATTTCTATTAGGTTGCCTACCACTGGTCCAGACTCGTACCGACACGATTTATAAAATTAACTGCTGATTCACTAGAACCAATTATAACTCATATCATTAATTCTTTCTTAACTATTCTTATTCGCAAAAAGACCAATGGGTTTTCTCCTGAAGATTACCAGCCTATTAACATTCTTCCCTTTTTATCTAAAGTGATGGAAAATCTTATGCGGGAACAAATGTTGATGTTTCTGGAGAGCAATTCACTTTTGTGTGAATGGCAATCTAGTTTTCGTGCAAAATATAGTTTCATGACGGCTTTTCTGAGAATTACCGATGATATAAGAGAGAATATCGACTCTGATATGCACTTTTCTCACATTATTAGACTTTTCACAGGCCGTCGTTACGGTAAACTATTTTTTACTCTGTGGAAAGTTCCGAAATGAATACAGTTTTAGCCATAGAGCAACGAAACTCATCTTTAGTTTTCTCTCTGGCCGCAAACCAGGTGTCTCTATTAACAATCATGAGTCTGACTGCTTATCTTTGAGTTCTGGCGTCCCCCAAGACTCTGTATTTGCACCTCTCCTTTTCTGTCTATTCATTAATGATATTGCTCAAGAGGTATATTTCGTCAAGATCCAACTCTATGCTGATAATATGCAGGTTTACGCTGCTATTGATCCCAACAGATTGGACGAGCATATTGCTTCGGCTGCAAATGATTTGAAAATTAATCCGGCTAAATCCAAAGCTATTTCTAGTTATAAAAATCCACATTTGATGTTAGTCGCCTACCTCAAATCTTTCTCAATGCCGCCTCTATTCCATTTGAAACTACGACTAGTAATCTCGGTGTCATCTTCAATAGGATCCTAACCTGGAATGATCACATAAATTTTGTGGTTGGACATACATATTTACGGAAGCCTGAGACGCTTGAGGCAGTCCGCCAATTTAACACCACAGACAACTCGTTTGTGACTGGTAAAATGTTTAATTATCCCCATCATAACATACGCCAATGTTCTTCATTGCAAACCTCATTCTGTCTCTGAGAGGAGAATAACAATGGCATTTAATTCTACTATTAGGTATGTACTTAATCTGCGTAGATATGGTCATGTATCTGAGCATTCTTGACAGGTTGTTCTTTTTCGGTTTTTCTTAAAATTAATTTGATGACCTATCTTTTCAAACTTCTTTATTCCAGGAATCCTATGCATCAATCACGTTAACTCTTCGAATTGCTAGTTTAAGAATTTATATGTTACCTGCTACTTATGCTAACCTTAATCAACTACTGTTGTACTATTTTAAAACCTGCTTTATATCAACAATGTACTTATGTATTATCTTAATACCTTAATCGCTGTATGCAACGTTCATTTACGTGGCGGTTATGCTAGGGTTTGTAATAAATAAATTTTGAGCTTAAATTTGAATTGAAGACAACATTGGCTTGCCAGCGCTGCAAGGAGGTAGTATTTTTTTTATCTGTAATTCGATGAACAAAATCTTGTTCTATGTAAAGACTGCTATCGCCTCTAATTTAATTTAAACGCAGTTGTATGAATATTATCCCTAACCGTGCTATATCAACTCACTTGCAAGTGATGTAGCCTTCTTAAAAATTCTTGCAAAATTTCTGAACTGCAAGCTGATGATGATTTATATTGCAAAATTATTTGATCCGCGGCTGGACCAGAGGTTAAACTCTATTCTATTTTCACTAACGTTTTCTCAAATATCTGATGATGGACCTACATCCATGGGAATTTATTGTTATTATAAAATAATATAAACGTTACAATAACAGACAGACAGAAAAATACATTTTATGATAATTTTACACTATTATTAAAAATTGTAATAACAAAAAAAAAACACGAAAAAAATGGTGTCTTTCAGCTCCAGAACAGAAATCTGCTTGTTTGGAATCCCTCCACACCGAACAGCATGATTTAGCTTTACAGGCAGCTGGAAATTGTCTTTCTTCAATACATATTCGTCAGCAACTCTACATTTATGAACGTTACTTTATAGCATTGTCACGATGTAAACATCAAAAAATTGATCTCCCAATAAGCAAACGTTTTACATCAGATATTTCCGTCATAGAAAAGAGCCTTAATAAGTATAAAAATATTGAGGTTGTCACTCCAGTGAATGATACAGAAAAAGCTACTCTAGGACTTGCACGAGTTGGAACAAGAGCTGCATTGAATTTTTCTTTTGCATTTCTCCGTCGTGCATGGAGATCTGGAGAAGATACAGAATTATGTAGTGAACTGTTAATGGAAGCTTTAGAGTCATTGCAAGGACTTCCTGAAGGATCCCTATTCGATACATCGCAAGTTTCATCATTATGGATTGAAGTATTAGAAAGATCTATAAAATTTTTACGCCAAGTTGTGCTCGGAGATGTTATGGGAGGAAGATGTATTGTTCCCCGTGATGATCGTCATATAGCACTTTGCCTTCTTTTAGAACTAGGCGCCCAAAAGGGTACATTGGGAGCTTCACTGGAAGCTGTTGTATTGCTTTTAATGCTTTGGGAAAAAGAAAAAGAAACAGATGATAACAGAGAAATACCACAAAATGCAGGCGCACCACTTGTACCTATTTTGAAAAGATACGAACGTATTTCTAATTATGGGATACCTACTACACCGGATAATTTACCTTCTAGTGCCACAGAGTCATTTCTACGGTAAGTAATCAAGTCATTTGCATGCTCGATAATATTTCCCCTCCTTTTATATTCGTTTAAATTAATCTCATCATTTTCTTATAGATTTTTAACACTGCCGGAACAGGAAACGTCTAATGTTGATTTAAAAAAAGCAGCAGTTATCATCATCAGCCATTTAGATCGATTAGCTAAACCTCATATGCCAACTGCATCAATGTGTGTTGCTGGAACTAAATCTCATTTATCAATTGAACATCAACAAGAGCAGCAGGTTTTTGCTCTAGGTTGGCTATCTTTATATTCTGAGAGTTATGGTTTTACTGCAGAGCCAGCTGTTGGAATACCTTTACCTGGATCATCAAATAGTTATCCTCAATATTCTGCACCAAGTATTAACTTAAATTTTCAAGTGAAACAGATATCCTACTCAGAGGATACAATACTTATACTATCACAAGACGGTAAGATTTATACGTTGAAAATTAATAAACCAGACAGTGATCCATTGTTAAACGACGACTGTAGTCACATAAAAATTATAAAAATCGCAAGTCATTGTGAAGGAAAACATTACATGGCTCTAGATGTGGAAAATCAAGTTTACAGCTGGGGTAGCGGTGAAGGTGGACGACTCGGGCATGGAGATACAAATTCAAAAGAGTACCCTACAAAAATAGCTAGCCTATCAGAAGTATACAATATTTTCTGTGGCTGTACATACAGTGCAGCGATTACATTAAATGGTGATCTATATACTTGGGGTCGAGGCACTTACGGACGTCTTGGACATGGAAATTCCGATGATAAACTATTACCGCATCAAGTATTCGCTCTAAAAGGGCATAAAGTTGTTGATGTTGCTTTAGGAAGTGGTGATTCACATTCAATTTGTGTTACAGAAGAAGGATTTGTATATGCTTGGGGAGACGGTGATTTTGGTAAATTAGGAAATGGTTCAAGTAATGGATCTCAAGTACCAATTCAAATTGAAGCACTTCCGAGAATACAGAAAGTCTATGCAGGATCACAATTTAGTGTGGCTTTATCATGCGAAGGAAAAATATATACATGGGGAAAGGGACTCGGAGGACGCTTAGGACATGGTTTCATTGGAAAAAATGTTCAAGGTGTGTCTGAAGTTGTGAATACGCCAAAATTAGTCGATTTATTAGAAGGAAAAACTATCGTGGATATGGCTGTTGGTGCAGCTCATTGTCTGGCTTTAAGTAATTCAGGTGAAGTTTTTGGTTGGGGTCGTAATGATTATCAACAAATTTGTCCACCATCAATTTCAAAAGATCCTATCCTTGCATCACCTATACTTGCAACTCATCCATCTGTACGTGTATCCGGTATATCTTGTAGTACAGCTCAAAGTATTATTTGGTGTCAGACATCTGTAATAGGAATAGCTGTACGAATTCCTTTTGTAATTGATTTGTCAGAGCATACGTTTAGGATTTTAGATCAACTATTGGGAATGGTTTGTGGTCCTGATGGAAGGCAGACACCAAGTCAAGAATCGGAATGTATTGCAGTGGCATGTTTAAATCTGCTTAGATTGCAGCTTCATTCTTTAATCGCTAATAATTATCCACCAAAGACTATTGGCTTAGGAGAAGGATCACGGCTTTTGGCTAGTCTTAAAACTCGAATATTAAATTTAGCTGGTGGATCATGTGTATTGAAAACAATGCAAGAGGCTGCACAATGGGCCTTACAAGTTGGCTGGAGCGTACTATTGCCTACAGCTTCTGAAAGAGCACAAACTTTAACATCTTTACTTCCATCCGAACCAGGAATTTCTACATCTGGACATAGATTTATGACGGATCTATTAGTTGGTTCTCTGATGGCTGAAGGTGGATTAGAGACTGCTCTTAATCAAGCTATCAATTCTGAATCAGATGACCATTCAAGTAGTGGTCATAACTTGCCTTTACTTCATTTAATTAGGCAACTATTACGTAACAATTCAGCACTTACACAAGCCCGATTATCTCAACTTTTGGTGAATACGACATTTTTGAAGACAGAAGATGATTACCTAATGACTGCACCAGAACAAACATCTCCAAGTTTGGATTTATTGCATCGTTTTCAGCGACTTTTACTATCACACATTCATCAAGCTGGAGAAGAAGATACATCAGGAGCTGAGATTCTATTAGGCAAATATGTTCATAGTGCTGTTACACTTTGTACAATGTCACTTCAAAAAGCACATGAGATCGCATTACAAGGCAAGGATGGTGTTGTTGATGCCTTAAAATCAGATATTTCAGATACTTTACTGCATGAATTACTAATTGGATTAATTTTGTTGCATCGTTGCAAATTGAATATTTTAAACTCTTTCGAATGGACGAAAACTTTTCTTCCTCTACTACATTCCCTGGATAATCTTAATAGAATCATTTGTGATAGTGAAATTCAGGTGAGTGTGATTATATTTTCTCTTCCACCTTCTTGAATAACTCTCTTTTAAGTCGCTCTTGTAATTATAACATTTAAAAATTTTCTAGGACTCAGACGATATGGGTTGGCCTGGAATTATATGTCGTGGTACTCAAAAAACATCTCCCATACCTGAAGAACCACCTTTAATACGGAAAAATGATCTCGAAAACCACATATTAGACGGTGGGAAATGGGTGATAATAAATGGATTTGTTTATGACATCCAAGATTATCAAACTGACAATCAAGCGTTAAATGACTTGCTGCAAACTGCAATAGGAAAAGATATAACAATTGAACTGAATGCTTTCGGTAATCGTCCTGCTTTGGATTATATAAGTAATCATTTTAGAGTGGGGAAATTTGGACCAAATAATACAGACGAGAAAGGTCAAAATCATCAAAACAAAGCTTTGACACATTTTAATTCGGAACGATCGTTAGCCTATCTTCTTGGAATGAGAGCTTGTGTTATGCAATCTGGACCGACTTTGCAACCAGCAGAGCTTCAATGTAAAAATCTTCTTAAATCGACTATTCTAAGTGGAGGACTACAAATGCTGCAACCAACAAATCCGTTTGATGAAGAAAAAGGAGAAGCACGAAGTAGTGCTTCGACAGCAGGAAGTACACCAACAGAACCATCACATCAAATTCCATGCTGTGAAGCTCCAACCCAGACTGTATGGCCACGTACATTAATTCAGCAGAGAGTTGAATCATTTCTTAATGGTCTTGGAGAGGCTAGATTAACTGATCCATTAGTGACAGCATGGATAACAGTTTCGGAGCGGTTTTGTAAAGAGAATAATCTTATTTGGCATCAAGAATTCTCTCCAGAGCATCCAGTCCAAGAATTGGAACGCTTATTAGCTGCTGCCTTGATACGCCATCAGAGTCTTGGACCATTAGTTCTTGCAGTAATTGATCGTGAGTTAAGCGGTTTAAGTGAAAAACCTCCGAGACAAATCGCTGAAATTATTCGTACCGTTTATCAAACAAAATGGACAGTAATACGAATGAGACAGCAGTTGAATAGAAGTTATAAAGAAGTATGCGCTCCGATGCTTGAACGATTGAGATTTCTTTTATACGAAGTTCGACCAGCTATTAGCCTGGAGCAATCCGGTTTACGACACTTGTATATATTGCACAAATTTCCACGTTTTAGAAGTTTAGTGAAGAAAATCATTACTGAAATGAGAATCGCCAAAAAGCAATTGGCATGCGCAAAGCCAGAAGATATTCTCAATGTGACCATACAAAGTCAAAATGCAGCTCAGAAGAATTTATCCCAAGAAAATTTATGCAAATATTCGTCAACTGAAAATGTATCGGTTAAAGATGGAAGTGTTGAAAATTTAACAGCAATAAATTCACCCCAGAAGAAAAATCTATCCAATGAAAATTTACTAGAAGTCGGATCAGGGGACAATAATAATTTTATGAATGATAAAAAACCTCCTCTTGAAGTTGACGGTAAAACTCCTACTAATAATGATTTGAATTTCACCGATAAACACAAAGAAGCCGAGCAGTTTATCAATGATGTTGTAATGAAATTGAGTGAAAAATGTTTACAATCTTGTGATTCCGGTGAATTGAGTATAGCCATTATGAATCAAATTGTAGAATTTGTAATGCAGGAAGTATGTGATGTTGATACTCTACGAAGAGCAATGTATTGTCAAGTTCAGCGATATCAATTTCGACGACAAGGTTTGGAAATGTTAAGCGAACTATTCAAAATTAACGGTTTGTTAGATGCCGTCCAATATAATATGCTTAGCGGATATTTAGGATTACATTTAAAATGTACGAAAATTACAATCAAAAATATTCTAGATGATCTCAATATGATAACAGCATTTCAAAAAGCCAGTCTTATTATAGCACATTCAAAAGTTGTGGAATGGGCAGTGTCTGAACTGCAACGACTTGTAAATCAAGAACAAATTTCAGTTAAACAAAAATTCCATGGAGGTAAAGACAATTCCAATTTAGGGACATATGTATTCCTCAAAAAGCTTCCTAGAGCTAGATTTCTGTTGAGTGTTTTTGGAATACTCGCTAAAGACATAGGTTCAAATGAACTTAGCCTTCTGGTAAATTCTGGAACGCTTGGTACTATTCTTGGACTTTTGCGTCAAACTGGAGGTGATACATCGGCTATTAGAAGTGGAAATGAACTTTCCATTGTTTATGAAGATACAATTTTAAAGGTAAGTGAAGTAAAACAAAAATAAAGTGATAGTCACATGGCTTTTTATATCTCTAGCAAAAATCAAGTAAAGCCAACTTATCTGGTCCGGAACTAGCAAAATTAATGAAAATTGGCACAAGAATTTGTCGTGGAGCTGACTGGAAGTGGGGAGATCAAGATGGTAATCCTCCAGGAGAAGGGCGAATTATTAGTGAAGTTGGTGAAGATGGGTAAGATATAATTTAGA
The DNA here is from genome assembly GCA_963924295.1 of Dioctria rufipes. Lineage (NCBI taxonomy): Eukaryota > Metazoa > Arthropoda > Insecta > Diptera > Asilidae > Dioctria > Dioctria rufipes. Next base: position 201,057,498 of record OZ002742.1, read on the forward strand.
TAATAAAAGAGCCTTGAGGCATACTCAGCTTTTTTTTTTAAAAAAGGTGTTTTATACAATTGGCTACGAGTTAATTTGAAGAATGTAGGATGCAGGCAAGCCAAACGCAATTATTCTACAATAAATTAAAGTTACAGAATGAATGTTATCTTCCTTATAGGAAGTAACAAATATAAATAGTAAAAAAAAAATTAACTAAATAATAACTGCCTCAAGCTAAATACCTGTGGCTCCACCTGTTTACCTCTATTTTTTCATCTTAATTATTACCTGAGTCCTCGAAAAAAAACTATTATTATATATTAAAAAATATATAAATATATAAATATATAAAATATATTATAAAAATTTCTCCTCAATAGATGGGTACGTGTAGAATGGGATACTGGAGCAACAAATTCATACCGAATGGGAAAAGAAGGACAATATGATCTTCGTTTAGCCGATAGTGCATCAAATATTGTTTCTCCCGATGTTGAATCGGAAAAGGTTGATTTAATTGATGACACACAAATTTCCGGTGAATCACATCCAACGAAATTTCTTCGCTCTGCATGTACAAAAATGCTACAAGCAATTTCAGTTAGTCTTGGACAACATAGCGAAAAAATGGAAAAATCAGCCGTTTTCGGTGTTACGTCTATGTTTCGAGCTGTTCTAAGCGCTAAAACCGGTTTAATTAGTTTATGTGGTGTTGAAAGTTGGGCAACTCTAGGATTTTTACGAGCGATAGCAGGAAACTCGAAAATTATGTCGAAAAATTTAACAGCACCAATTTGGATAGATTTATACAGAAATATTATGGAAGCACCGATAACATGCGAACAAGATGTTTACAAAAAAGTTCATTGCTTAAAGCTAATGCAAGTAGTTCTAATCAATTGGGATGACGATAAATTATCATATTGTGCTGATATTATCAAAGATATGTTTTTAACACTTGGAAAATTATGTCTTTACTGCCCTAATGATTTATCACTTATACAAAATCCTGCTGATACAAAATCACGAGTATTACTAAGTGCATCACATAGCGGTACAATTGCTGAAGAAATGATTGCACTTATACGAAAACTTCATACTCTACCTATGTGGAATTCTGTAATAAATTCCTTCCTTTCTCAGAAATTATGTGTGGCTGCTGATCTTATAGCAGAAGGTGATATCGATGTTAATAACTTAGAAACAGAACGAATTTACGTAATGGGAACACTCAACACAATTGGTGGATGCGATCCGAGACCAAGATTAGGATTACAATTAACATATGAAGGCTACCGTACAACAATATGCGGTTTTACACAAAAAGGAAAATGTTTACTTTGTACTCAACAAGAAAATGTTTCCGAACCAAAGAAAATCTCTATAAATGTTGCGATTGAATGTGCAGATCACACGGTATTTAGTTTATCTCGTCTTCCATTAAATGAAATTCTACTAAATTCATGGGCTGTTCTTGTCTTTGGTCCAGGAGAACGTAAAGAGTGTATTCCACGTGATGTAGATGTTCCACTTTTACGACTACAGCAAATACAATTTTCAATACTAAATGCTAATTGCGTTTTGTACAGACATCAAATCGCTTTAAGACGAATTCTGAGACAAAGATCTCCTGGTCTGTCATCGTATTCATCTGATGAAAGCCTTTCTGATCAAGAAAATAATGCCCCAACAAATATGGGAGATGTTCCGAAAATACAAGATATACCTACGATTGTTGATGAACAGGAAGATTCATCTGAAGGTGAACTTCTAATTCAAAGTATTCTAATGCGCGCCACTCAGCCATCACCTTTAAAAGCTACGTACACGTATCAAGAGCTTGCTGCAGCTACTTTAAATGTTTCACAAATGTTAGCAAGTAGCGTTCATGCTGATGTAAATGCTCCATCACATATTTCAAGACCAATTCCTCCGCCTGTACAGCCTACATTAATTCACGGTGTTCCGATTTATAATGATGGTGTAAGGATTTTTAAACGCTATAATAGTTAGAATATTACTTATAAGTCAAACTATATATTTCAGATGAATGATGAAATTATTACTCCGCCGCCTACAGGAGAATGCCCGTTTACACAAGGCAATCGAAATGTGAATAAAACAAAAATAGCTCCTTGCCCGCTTGTATTTCAAATAATGGAAATGGGTTTTTCACGGAAATCCGTTGAATTAGCAATTAAAACTCTTAGTAAAAGAAATGCTTGTTTTTCAAATGATAAAACTTGATAATAAAATATATTTTTTCTTTTAGCTGCACAAACTGAAATTTCTCCTACTCCAGAACAGATTGTTCAATGGATTTTAGAACATCCCGATTTGTGTCCACCAGTAGCATCAACATCTGGATCTCAATCGATAGAATTGGCTGCAGATGAAAATATTCCCGAAGGTACCAAACTATCAGTTGATCCTGACTCAGATACAGACAGCGCAGACAGTAGTGAAACAGTTGAAGGATCTTCTATACAAGATCAACTTCAAACAGCGAAATATGCGACCCCCAATGACTTTCAATCAGCGGATCAGTATGCCATGTACGTTCGTGGATTGGTTTGTCCTGGAATGACTGTTAGGTGCTGTCGTGATTTTGAGGAAATTCGAAAAGGTGATATTGGTATTGTTCTTAAAGTTGATACCGAAGGATTACATGACTTAAATGTACAAGTAAGTGATTGGTTTCATAAAGAAACTGAAGCGATTTAATTAAAGTAGTAGTCTTAACCATTAAATCTGTATATTATTCTACAGGTGGATTGGCAGCTGCATGGAAGCACTTATTGGGTATGCTTTGTTCATATCGAACTTTTAGAGCCGCCAAAAGAAAAACCATTAATGGATCGAAATCCCATTACTGTTGGATCTCAAGTACGAATTAAATCTCAAGTTGCTACACCACGTTATAAATGGGGTGCTGTTACACGAGGTAGTATCGGAACGGTTACTGCAATAAGTGGAAAAAATGTCACAGTTGATTTCCCTCAACAAGTAAGCTGGACAGGATGTTTAAATGAAATGGAACTAGTTACTAGCAATCGAGATGGGCAATTAACTTCACGCTCTTCAGCACAAACAGCTGGAATTGATGGAGATTTAATTGATGATTGGTCTAGATGTATACGTTCGCTTACTGTATCATCAAATGAAACCCTGGCGAAGCATTTATTGGATAGATCAAATAACTGTTGGCAAAGTTCTTCTAGTAATCAAGGCAAACATTGGATACGTTTAGAAATGCATGAAAATATTCTTATACAAAATCTCTCTGTGATGGTTAATCCGAATGATTGTTCTCATATGCCTTCTTTGATCGTAACAAGAGTTGGAGATAGTTTAGGTACCCTTAAAGAATACAGGTAAGATTTGAAATTTAAATTTTGGGTTTTTTATTTCTTGTGATTGTTAAATCTTTTAAATTTTGTGTTGAAATTTCTTTTGCGAGATTTATAACTACAATGAAAGTGTACAAAAAAAATCAACAACAACCAGAATAAATACATTCCCAACTCAACCTATATAAAAATTAAATTTAATTAAATATTTTTTTTCCTTTCAAGCTGGGTATCTGTAAAACCGACTGATGTTAACGTACCGTTACTCAGCGATATTCGTCAATATTATCAATGGATTGAGATTATGATAAAGCAATGTCGAAACAATGGTATTCAATGTAAAGTACACGGCATTACCATTATTGGTCGACGAAAACAAACCGATCTAGATTTGATGCTAATGAATGCTCAGTTCTTAGCCTGTGAATATGATTCCTTATGTGAGCCAAATACATCAACATCTTACACATATCCGGATGATAAGACTCAAAATGAACCACCGCCATGTACAGTTATGGTTTGGGGATTAAATGATAAAGAGCAACTGGGTGGACTTAAAGGTTCTAAAGTAAAAGTGCCCACATTCTCTCATAATCTAAGCTATTTGCGACCCATTCACATTGCTGGAGGATCAAAATCCCTTTTTATTGTGTCCATAGATGGTAAAGTGTATGCTTGTGGTGAAGGAACAAATGGACGTTTGGGACTTGGTCATAATTGTAATGTTTCAACACCAAGGCAAGTGCCTGTAATTAGTCAATATGTTGTCAAAAAGGTCGCTGTACATTCCGGTGGTAAGCATGCTCTTGCCCTTACTTTGGATGGAAAAGTTTTCGCATGGGGTGAAGGAGAAGATGGCAAACTTGGTCATGGAAATCGTCTTACCTTAGATAAACCAAAACTAATTGAATCGTTACGTTCAAAACGAATTCGTGATATTGCTTGTGGATCATCCCATAGTGCAGCTATTACATCAGCAGGAGAATTATATACATGGGGATTGGGAGAATACGGACGGCTTGGTCATGGTGATAATACAACACAATTAAAACCGAAACTAATAACTGCTCTACTTGGAAAGCGAGTAGTGCAGGTAGCATGTGGTAGTAGAGATGCTCAAACTTTAGCACTTACAGAAGATGGTATTGTATACTCTTGGGGTGATGGTGATTTCGGTAAACTTGGACGAGGTGGCTCAGAAGGATCATCGATTCCTCATGAAATAGATCGTTTAACCGGAGTTGGAGTATGTCAAATTGAATGCGGAGCACAATTTAGTTTAGCTTTAACTAAAAATGGTGAAGTTTGGACTTGGGGTAAAGGTGACTATTATCGTTTAGGCCACGGAACCGATCAACATGTCAGAAAACCCGCCCCTATACAAGGTCTACGTGGAAAAAGAGTAATTCATGTTGCTGTTGGTGCTTTACATTGTTTAGCAGTTACTGATAGCGGACAAGTCTTTGCTTGGGGTGACAATGATCACGGTCAACAAGGTTCAGGAAATACAACGGTTAATAAAAAGCCTATGCAAGTTATTGGTCTTGATAATGTATATGTAAATAGGGTTGCTTGTGGTAGTTCGCATTCCGTTGCTTGGGGTTTGCCTTCTTCTCCAGCTGAAGATGATAAAAGAGGACCTGTACCGTTTGCTACAACTAAAGATCCATTAGGTTCAGCTAGTCTTGGTATTTATGATTCTGAACCTCCTGCAAATGCGTCAGGAAAGCAAAAATCGAAAATATCTCTTAGTGATACACTTTTATCATTAGAAACATACGGCGCACGTCAAACAGCACTTAATTATGTCCTTAATGCAATGAGTATACTACAAGCTCGACAAATGATTGTTGCTGCCTTAACTAGTCACAGTCAAATAAATACTGCCGATAAAATTATTAACGAAAATGAGAGATCTATTGAGATCTTTAAAGAAGTCGATAGATCTCCAAATAATCCTACAGTAAATTTCAACAATGAAATAATTGCTCAAGGTGGTGGTGAAGGACCAGCTGATGTTACGGATCCAGCTGTTCATGAGCCATCACCTGAAATGGAAATCATTCCAGCACCAGCAGGACCTCTTAGTGCACTTCAGAGTTTAACAGGATCCTTATCGCTTTCGGCTTCTTTATCTAGCAACGCACCACATAAACATTCCAAGATGTCAGCAAGTGCAATGTCGGTCATGGCAGCAACAATGACTCATCATGAAGAGGTAAATGACAAGATAAACTTTGAATGTGTTTCAAATTTCAAATCTTAAAATCTTTTCAAAACTTTTTTTTTTCCTTTTTAGATGATTGGAGAGACGAATATTACTGGTTTAGACGATTTTACCTCTTTACTAGGCGAATCAGAAGCTAAAAGTTTAGTGGAATTACTAAAACTTAGTGTCGCGGGTAGGACAGGTCCTCCTAGTACTGCGCAAACAATTGCTGATACATTGATAGCGTTAGGTTCTAATTCTCCTGCCATCGGGTCTATGCTTCTTGAAACAAGCATAACTGAATTAGAAGATCTATGCACGTCAAGGCATTGCTTAGGTAAAATGCCCAAACCAGTCGTACAAGAAACTAGTCATCCCTATATAGATGACATTACACTAGTTGGTCATGTTAAAATTCCTGGAGCTGAAGCTCTACGCCTGGAATTCGATAGTCAATGTTCAACAGAGAAGCGAAATGATCCGTTAGTAATTATGGATGGCTCTGGTCGAGTAGTTGCTACACGATCTGGTCGCGAATTTGCACAGTGGGCTCCAGAAATTAGAATACAAGGAGATGAAATGCGATGGAAATTTACCAGCGATAGTTCCGTTAATGGATGGGGATGGAGATTTTGGGTTCATGCCATAATGCCTGCATTTTTCATGCAAGAAATGGGCTCTGATAGAGCAGTTTTGTCTCAACCATCAATGCCTCTTGTTATGGCTTTATTAGACTCACGATTAGGACCACATAATATTAATGTCCTGCTTCGTCTTGCTTCAGCTCTTGCAGCGTGTGCACAATTAAGCTCCCTGACAACTGCACAACGAATTTGGTGTCTTAAAAAATTACATTCTATTCTTAATTCTAAATATGCTCCGAAGCCTCTTGATCCGTCATTGAATACCATTTTATTGTCGCTTATGCCAGAGTTACTAAGGCAATATGAATATGAGGAGCCACAAGTAAGAGGTGGTATTCATCTAATGCACTCGGAATATTTTAAAACTCTTGCAGCCTTGGCATGCGATATGCAATTAGATTCTGTTGTTCCTCCTGGTGATATGCATAAGTGGTCATGGTTCCGACGTTATTGTTCAGCAGTTCGTGTTGCTCAATCGTTGGTAAAAAGAGTTGAACTCCCACGTTCATTCTGTATGGAAGTTAGAAAAAAGCTCTCTGAGATGATGCCATCAGCTAAGGAGGCCAATGATACATTCACGGCTTTAACTACATCTACAACATCACTTTCTTCAAGCACTGCAAGTAATCCAACACCGCCCCCATCGTTGCAACCGCAAACAGTTGTGAATTCGCTCACACCCAGTACCAGCAATCTAATTCAGTACATAGATTCCGTTATGTCATTGTCTATGCAAGATACAGAGCAGAAAATAAATGAAACGAATAATTTCCTGCATGAAAATCATAATCTCTTTAAAACAGAACATGATTCTCAATTGTTGCAGTGGCTAAATCGTAGACCAGAAGATTGGGCACTCTCTTGGGGAGGAGCAAGTACAATTTATGGTTGGGGTCACAATCATCGTGGCCAATTAGGAGGGCTGGAAGGTAGTCGAATTAAGACTCCTACCCCATGTGAAGCCTTAAGTTTACTTCGACCTGTTCAGCTTGCTGGCGGAGAGCAAACACTATATGCAGTCACACCAGATGGAAAACTTTTTGCAACAGGCTATGGAGCAGGTGGACGTTTGGGTATTGGTGGCTCAGATTCTGTTGCTACGCCTACATTAGTTGAATCTCTGCAACATGTGTTCATAAAAAAAGTTGCTGTCAATTCTGGAGGAAAGCATTGCTTGGCACTTACTAATGACGGAGAGGTATACTCATGGGGAGAAGGAGAAGATGGAAAACTTGGTCATGGAAATCGTATGAGTTATGATCGCCCCAAACTAATTGAAACGTTATCAGGTATCGGAATTGTAGATATAGCTTGTGGAAGTGCACATTCTGCTTGTATAACATCACTTGGACACGTTTTAACATGGGGTAAAGGACGTTACGGTAGGTTAGGACATGGAGATTCGGAAGATCAACTAAGACCAAAATTGGTTGAAGCTCTTTTAGGCTATCGGGCAATAGATATTGCCTGTGGTTCTGGTGATGCCCAAACCCTTTGCATTACCGATGATGATAACGTATGGAGTTGGGGTGATGGAGATTACGGTAAATTAGGACGAGGAGGTTCAGATGGCTGTAAAGTTCCCATGAAAATTGAAAGTTTGGCCGGCTTAGGTGTAATAAAAGTTGAATGTGGTTCACAATTTTCTGTTGCTTTAACACGATCTGGTGCAGTTTATACGTGGGGCAAAGGAGACTATCATCGATTAGGTCATGGTACTGTCGATCATGTTAGACGTCCAAAGAAAGTTGCAGCATTACAAGGAAAGAAAATAATTTCAATTGCAACCGGATCTTTGCATTGCGTAGCTTGTAGCGATGCAGGAGAAGTTTTCACTTGGGGAGATAATGATGAAGGCCAATTAGGTGATGGAACTGTAAGTGCAATTCAGCGGCCACGTTTAGTTACAGCACTTCAAGGTAAGCATATTGTTAAAGTGACTTGTGGCTCTGCACATACTCTTGCACTATCGACGTCACAGCTAACAGAAGGTGCACGACCACCTCCAAGCCCCCCACTGGAATACGATTTAGTACGAGACTTACCTCCAGAGGCTCTTCACGCTAGACTAGTTCTACTGCATCATTTCTCTGAAATTCTTTGTCCATGTTTAGCAATGCTACCGATTTCTGGAGAACTCAGTCTAGGCTCATTGAAAGATGTTCTTGTATATAGCATAAAAGAGGCTGCTTTCAGGAAAGTCATACAAACTACAATGGTCAGAGATAAACAGCACGGTCCTGTGATTGAATTAAACAGGATTCAAGTGAAAAGGTCACGTAATAAATCAGGCGGTGGATTGGCTGGTGTTGATGGCATGAAAAGTGTTTTTGGTCAAATGGTTCAAAAACTACCGCTACTTACTCAAGAGGCTTTATCTCTTCCACATCGTGTGTGGAAAGTAAAATTTGTAGGTGAAAGCGTTGATGATTGCGGCGGAGGATACAGTGAATCAATTGCAGAAATGTGTGATGAACTTCAAAATGGAAGTGTTCCGTTACTCATACCTACACCGAATGGTCGAGGAGAGGCTGGAGCTAATAGAGATTGCTTTCTTCTAGATCCAACTCTTATTTCAGTATTGCAAATGAATATGTTCCGCTTCTTAGGTGTACTAATGGGAGTAGCTGTACGAACTGGATCTCCATTAAGTTTAAAGTAAATCGAATTATTGTCTAATTTTTTGTCAAATTAATTATAAATAAAATGTCATTCTATTTGTTAAAACAGTTTGGCCGAACCAGTATGGAGACAACTTGCTGGCGAGAATCTTAGACCAGCTGATTTGACCGAAGTTGATCGAGACTATGTTGCTGGATTACTATGTATTCGTGATATGGAAGATGATCGAAAAATATTCAACACTTTAGAGTTGCCATTTTCAACGTCTTCGGCAAAAGGTCACGAAGTTCCACTATCAACGCGATATACTAGAATTTCACCACAAAATCGACATGAATATGTTCGTCTTGCCTTGAACTATCGACTTCATGAATTCGATGAACAAGTTAAAGCTGTTCGCGATGGAATGTCTAAAGTTGTTCCTGTGCCCCTTTTATCTTTATTCTCTGCAGCAGAATTGCAAGCGATGGTGTGTGGTTCTCCTGATATTCCTTTAGGATTATTAAAATCTGTTGCAACTTACAAAGGAGTAGATCCTAGTTCCTCATTAGTCACTTGGTTCTGGGAAGTTATGGAAGAATTTTCAAATCAGGTTTGAAAAAAAAAAAATACAAACAAATAAAAATAGGAAAACTATTTCACTTTATATTGATTTTTTTTTTTCAGGAACGATCTTTATTCTTACGATTTGTTTGGGGACGAACACGTTTACCAAGAACCATAGCTGATTTTCGTGGCCGCGATTTTGTTCTACAGGTTCTTGATAAATATAACCCACCAGATCATTTTCTTCCTGAAAGCTACACATGTTTCTTTTTGCTAAAGATGCCACGTTATTCCTGTAAGGTATGTTTGACTAAATTTAATTTATATGATAAATGGATGGGCAAATATTTTACGTTATTTATTATTAATACATATATTTTTTTTCTCATCTAGATTGTTCTTTTGGAGAAGCTCAAATATGCTATCCATTTCTGTAAGAGCATTGATACTGACGAATACGCTCGTGTTGCTATGGGCGATCCCACCGAAGCAACTGGTAGCGAAGATAATAGCGATTTAGAATCTGTTGCTAGTCATGATGCTTAGATTTATACTTTAGAAGAAAATAATTATGTATAAGGTAAGTGCTAAAGAAACTTCTTATTTTCTCTTTTCGTCATAAGGATACGGCCTTGAAATTGTTGCAATTTCTCTGAATTGCCGATTAATTCAGAATAATTGTATTGTAAATAATATACACACACCGCTAATAGCCATTTAAATCCGAGATAGCGTATATCTCTTATACTGTAGCCCTAAAATTATTGTTTTTTTTTTTTTTTTTTTTTTATAACGTGCATAAAGTTTTGTTATGGTACTATGTTGAGTGATTGACGACTGGACGTTAAGTCCCAACTGTCAGCATGAGCTGACAGATCACTCGGCGGACAGCTTTGATTGCAGGGCGGCACGCTAGCTCGCCTCGGCTATTAGCGGAGACTGTGGGGAGGTCCACGAAAAACCTGCCGCTGCCGCCTGCCATATACAAAAAAATCTTGTGCCTTAAACCAAAAACGCCGGCACACATTCGGTCCTGAAGGGACCTTTATGTCACTTACCTACATCCGCATTGAAGGCGCAGATGGTCTTCCTTCCTGCATGCCCCAACCACCCAAGGGACTCTGAATATATCTGCCCTCAGAGTCATTGCAGATTGATGAATCAGAGTGGTGCAAGATTATTTTGAGGAAAAAGAGATTCCCCCAACAAACGTGACCGCTTGCGCTACAAACAGTGCTCCTGCCAGAGGTTATCATTATTCAATGTGTCATTCATTGTCAACACTAGCTACGAAAAAATTGAGTGGTGTCTTGCATGAAACCCTACAACTGATTATTTCTGGTGTCAACAAGATCAAACCTAATTCCCTCAATGACCGTCTTTTCCGATAACTTTGCCATGAAAATGATGAGACATTCAAACGATTGCTTCTACATACGGCCGTCAGGTGGCTTTCCAAAGGAAACTGTTTGCGTCGTTTCTTTGAATTATTTGGCAGGGTTACTGAGTTTCTCGACACGTCTGATCCTGTTGTGTACCTTACACATACATATTTTACAAAAAAATGAACGAAATCAATATAAGGCTTCAAGGAAACAAGATGAACCTTATCAAGGCTAAAGGAATTATTTCACCATTCGTCGCCAAGTTTGATATTCACAAGGTGAATATTGGCCGTAAAGAGCTTATTCAGTTTCAATCCTTAAAAAGTGTCCAGAAGACAAAATCATAATTTTTATTGATCAGCTTGACCAGTTAAAAATTGACAAGGAAACAAGATTTGAATATTTGCCCAAATTACAAATTCCGGATTGAATTATTTCACTTCTTTCTTCTTAAAACAAATCTGTAAAAAATGTACATTTTAAATTTTTTGCTATTTTATTTAAGAGTAATCGGATAAAACATGTTTGGTTGTTTCTATATATATACGGTAATAAAATTGTTTAAAATAATAAAACAGCTTTATTATTTACACTTTACTTCAAATTAAAATTGGACATACAATGAAAAGGGGGCGATAGGTGTTAGTCAACCGCCAGAAAGGGTAGATGGGCCAGAAAAGGTTGGGAACTACTGCCCTAGAAGAAATCATAGAGTATATGTACTAAGTTTGTCATTCCGTTTGTAATGCATAGAAATAATGATGCTAGAGCAAAATGAATTGACCACCCGCGCATATTATTTTGATTTTCGCATGTTCGTCTGTCCGTCCATCTGTAAGCATGATAACTCGAGAAAGCCTACACTTAGATAGCCGAAATTTTGTACACGGGCTTTAAAAAAAAGTAAGATTAAGTTCGAAAATGAGACAAATCGGGCAAATGGTTCGTGAGGTTGCCATATAAAAATTAAGTTTTTCACTATATATTTGGACACAGTCTGAGAACACGATAATGTAGAGATCTAAAATTTTGTACACAGCTTTCCGATGGAGTAAAATTTTCTTACGTTTTAGGGTGTTTGGGGTAGGGGTGGTAACCAGCCTTGATGTTGTCCAATTTGGGCCGTGTGTGATATCAAATTAAAGCTCTTGCTGAATGATTTTAAATGGAATATCTTCTTTTCTTCTATAAAAAGCTTTATACCAGACTTTTTCATCCGAATATCGTTATAATGCGTGATTTTGGGTAGTAAACATGGATGCATGGTTTTATGTGATAAGAGAGAAAGAGGGAGAGTGGAGATTTAGAGTCGAGAGTGGAGAGACTAGAAAGTACAAAATAAAATATATTAAAAAAACTTTTAAAATAAATAACTTTCGTAAATAAAAAGTAAAAAATAATTTTCTCTTTCCCATGGATATATACAAGAAAAGCTTCGTTGTAAAATAATAAATGCTAAAACTCTGATTAAATCTTAAAAGTTTGGGCATGAGTTGCAGTTAGACAATTGTGATTATAGTTATAGATGCCCAAACTTTTAAGATTTAATCAAAGCTCTAGCATTTTTTACTTTTTAGTGCAATTTATTTACGAAATTTATTTATTTTAAAAGATTTTTTTTTTAATATATTTTAATTTTTATTAATAAATGCACAGAAAATAAGTGCCATAGGATTCCATTGCCACATTGATAATTATATTGCATCATTTATGTCGTATTCGTTTGAGCTTTAACAATTTCATTCTATATTCAAAATAAATGCTGTGAAAGTATATTCAAAATAAGTGCTGTTGAAGTAAATAAAATAGCACCAGTTTCATTCTATTCTGAAAAATTTCTCGGGTGTACACAGAAAATAGATATACTTAAGCTAATTGAATTCCACATTTAGTTATTTATCCTAGTGATTTTTGTACCTTCAGGTCACTTAATTTATTCGTTATTAGGACATCTTTAACTGAATATTCATCAGTTTTACCTATATTTCGTTTTGAGTATATAAAATAAATAATTTTTTTTTTTTTTTTTGTATTTTCAGCTTTTACAATCATGAACAAATTACCTAAAAGGTATGTAGTAATACTACACAAACAAAATCAATCCTTTTTTGTTTTTTTTTGTGCATTTACTCTCCATTTTGTAGAACCATTAATAGCGCAGCAGTTTTTAATAATTAACTAAAATGTGAATTGTTGTCATTTTCCATCTTTAATTTTTGTATTAACGAAATTGTTATGAACTATAGAATATTGTTATTCCATATAAAAAAAAAAAAAACAAGTAAAATTAAAAACGAAAAATCTCAATAAAAATTTATAGATTTTATTGAAAAGTGAAAATATTTTTTCAATTTATTTTGCATGTCATTGCTATTTGTAACTCTTATTTACGCGCCCAAAAGTAAACTAGTAGTGTACAATTTAGATATTTATTTAAAAATTTAAGTAAACACCAAACACAAAAAGAAATATTTTAAGTATTATGTAGAAAATGATTATTTTGCCAATTATATTTAGCTTTTCAGATTTATTTCTTTTTTACTTTATTTTTTTATAATTTAACAAACTATAAATACCTAACTGTAAACTGTTGATAAATCAAGAAAAACAATGAACATAAATAAATAAAATTAAACAATGTAACTAAGGAATTAAAAAAAAAACAAAAATGCGGATATGTATTATGTAGCTGATAATTTTTATAAGAGAAACGATGAACATTCGGATTGATTTTCTATTGGTCGAGAAAAATACAATTAAAATTTATAAAATTCATTCCTCTGTAGAAAAATACCCCCATAGAATATGTATTTGTGTGTTTGTAGCTACTTTAGTAGAAATATAACTATAACGATCTCATTAATGTAAAAAATTGTCAATTGAATTGGAAAATCAATTCGCGTAGAAGTAAACAAACAGAAAATGTTAAAAGACAAAAAATAAATTTTTAGTTTGTAGTTTTTTTTTTTTCTACATTGATTTTTGTGTATTTAAGCATAAAACATAAAAAGGATCATTTGGACTGATTATAATATGTATGTAGTTATGTGCGTGCATATTTTGTTGGTATAGGTAAAACTGTGAAAATATGGATGGGATATTGTGGGTTAAATTGGAGAAAATATAATTTAAATTGCGATTTTTTTATTTTCAAATATTTTAAGTAAAATTTTTAGTTAAATATTCAAATTATCCTTTTCCAAAATATACACATTTTTATGACATCTACAGTAGACTTGTAGTGATTTATGTAATTTATAATAGTTGTGCGATAGTCTAAATTGAACTTGTGATTCCACATAATGAGTAATAACTTACGTAGGAAAACATTCGACCATAAAATTGTTATCAATACAGAGCAAGTTTCTTTATTATGAAGTTGAATTAATTAAAGAATGTGTTTGCAACTGAGTAATGAATATGTAAAAAAAGAACAAAAAAAGCAAATTAAGAATAGATATGAAATTAAATTCATGAAATCTAAACCATTCGGTAAGGATCCGAAAGAAAAGCTATCAGAATTAAAAAAAAAATATCGATTTTTACAGAATATGTGAGAATGATCTACAAAATTTAGAAATACATATTTTACACATGCGTGTACGAAAAACTGTGTCAGGCATTACTGGATTATACAACCCCCATTACAATGAAAACATATTTAGCTGCATTTTTCTGTGAGAGCAATAGTTGTAGGCTTTAGGACCTGTTTAAGAAGAAATCTTACGTTCTTCCTCCATGATAATTGTACAAAATAATGTGTTGGTGTCATCTCCGACTTCATGGCTTGTATTATATTAATAATTAATGGATGAGTAACAAGCAGTGAAGAATATACTAAAACAGAAATTAAATTAAATTTCAATTAAATGGCTCGATGAATATGGCCTTTCATATACACTTTCATACTTTGAATTACTCATTCGTGTACACAAGCGTTAATTACAGTGGCAATAACTCATGCGCGCGCATGAGAGATTTTTGCATCTCCAAAGTGTATACATGGGTCTCTGGATTTCTGCAGGTTAAAGACTGTCGCAGTGTAGGTACACCTTGAAAATGAAATTTATTGGATAAAATCCTTGTTTACATTACAATAAATGTTTAATATTTATTTTTCATTATATCTATGATGCTTCTCTTAAATCTAGTCATATTTATTTCGTTCTTACATATATCTGGTAATTCATTGTACATTTTTAGTTGTGTACTAGTTTTCTTATATTTAACCACTCTGAAATCATTTATATTTCCTAATTGATAGTTTGTAACCTCATGTACATATTCAACAAAGTCCACTAAGTAATCAGGTAACATATAATTTTTTTAATTTTAAAATAAACATCAGAACCTTTGATACACAGTCATCCAGATTAAGTCACGCAGCATATCAGATATTCTTTCAAATCTGTTTCTCTAATAATATTCGCATAGCCCGGTTTTGCGGTTTTTGCAACCTGCGAACTTCTCCAGCATTACAACAATATATAATAGTTGCACAATAGTCCATATGGGAAAGTTGTTATATATACAAATTGCAATATCAGTGTCAATATTTTTTCTTATTCTCCCAGACACTTGATTATATCTACCTGGGTAATATCTTCGTCATTTAATTTTAGTCATATCCTGTTAACATTATTTAGCACCATACATTTTATTTTCGACACATTTAGGCTTAGTTTATTCATGTCCATCCATTGGGTTACTCCATTTAGTTCCTCTTGCATTATTCTTTGACATTGTTGAATGTCTTTCCCGACTACGTATAATAGTGTGTCGTCGTCTGCGAATAATACTATTTTTGCATTTTTGAGAGTATTTGACAAATCATTTATATATAGGTAGTATAAAGAGAATGGTAGATAAAATTGTACCCTGTGGCACTCCTATGTTAACGGTAAGCGGGTTTGATTTATTCTTATCTAATTTTGTTATCTGAGTGCGGTCAGATAAATACGACTTGAACCTATCGTTTTCAGTTCCTCTGACTCCGTACTTTCTTAGTTTTTTCATGAGTTCTTCCCTGCTGATTGTTTCAAAAGCACGCTTTAAATCAAGAAAAACAGCCACTATTGTATTACCATCATCTATCAAGGTTTTTCATTCCATAACTATGTAATTTATTTGCGTTTCAAAAGAGTGTTGCTTTCTAAACCCTAATTTATGCTTATTAATAATTTTGTTTTCCTCCAAATATGCTTCTAGTTGCATTTGCACTACATTTCTCCATAATCGGCATATACTGTTTATTGGGCGTATATTTTCACATTTATTTGTTCCCCTGATTTTTGGTACAGGCGTAATCAAGGATTCTTTCAAATTACTTAGAAAAACTCCCTCATTGAGCGACTGGTTCACGATCTTTTCTATGATATTACATAGATATTGCTCAGTATCTTTCAACACTTGGACATTTATTAACCACGAATCGTATTTGTTTTTAAGTTTCGACAGCACGTTTAATAAACTTTCTCTATCTACTAGTTTAAATTTGAATTGGGTATGGTATTCATTGCCTTTGAACTTAAACGGTATGTTATTTATTTTGTTTTGAATTTCAGCGATATTACTTCAGGTTCTTTAATGACTTCATCTTTATATATAAGTTCCCTAATATCTGTTCTTTCAAGATTTTCCACATACCTTTTTGATCTCCTTTCGCATCTATAATTTTACCTTTTATATAGTTTTTTTTTTAGCTTCCTTTGTTGCGAACTTATATTTATTCCGCTTACATATGTATTGAAACCACTATACTCCAGAATTTGTTATTTTTGATCTTTCATATGCATCTATCTTCTCATTTTTTAACACGCTTTTATCTACCCAAGTATACAAAGGTGAGCCTATCGTATTTATTTTAGTCTCATCAGAGTTTTTTCCACTAAGCCATTTCAATAAAGTGGAAGGATGCGGCGAGGACAGTTTATAGCGTAATTTGATAATGTTTTTACCATGACAATTGCATGCATTGTGCATTATTGTGTTAGAAGAGAATTTTTTTCTTCACTGAATAGGGCCACGCTTTTCGGTCAATTTACCATTAAATCGATTCAACGAAAATGCATAATACTATTCAGTGATCGTTTTTCCATTTTGTATCTCCAGTCGATAAAAATTATATTACAGTTTTTAGCTATCAGTTTAGCGCTGCTTTTCGTATAATACTTCCGGTGTCTTCTAATATATTCTCTTCACGTTCGGCTGACACTTAGGTACGTTTTCTTTCTTCAAGTTATTAGCTCTCCGGTGACATCCAGGTCGTCTTACATAAGGTGAAAGTGCATATCTAATATGCATAGAGTTAAGACTCAAGGATTTCTTATATATAAATGGCACTGTTTTAAGAAAAGAAGCAGCTTAGTAGCGTTTTTCTATTTAAATTTAAATTGTTTTTTTGTTTTAATAATAATCCAGCAGTTGACTTACAAAAAATCTTTTCCAGAAATAAAAGTTAGTAATTTTCGTTGCAAATTATTCCGTAGAATCAGTTGGTATTAACGTATTATAAAACCCCAGCTATCAAATTTTGTATTACTATTGATCAAGTTTGATACATAAAAAAAGGTAAATGCAACAAGAATACACAGCTACACTTTTAAATTTTTGAATTTTCAAAAAAAAAAAAAAAAAAACCTTTAGCATGAAGTGTTGTTTATTTATTAGCCTAATGGCTTTGGTTTTTACGTATTATCCAAAATGTTATTCTCAGAAGATTCAAGAAATTATTTATAGATTGGCAAACATGAAACTACTTTTCGAGATATAAATAGTTTAGTTACTCTACTCTTATACTGTAGTTTTGTGCTATTTCATAAAAATTTACACAAATTAATAAGCTATCAACTAGCCCTATATCTTAGTCAAAATTCAACTTATCTACAATCATCCAAAATCACTAAATAAAAACTCTTTTAATAATATTAGGCTGATAAATCTCCGTTAACACACAAAGACGACGAGACTGATGACAACATTGAAGCGAAGTTTTATTAAGAGCAGTACTTACGGCAAATATAAATAAAAAATTTCTTACTAATCCTGTGCTAAGGCTTACTTTATTTCTGATAAGCGAATCTCAGAGAATTTGATTGCATATTGTATAAGGACAGAAAGGAAAACGAAAAACAATTTTATTTTTTCACTGTGAAGCACATTTATAAGACAAACCACTGTATGTATGTAAGCGAAATTGTAGTCATTTAAAGTATTTTTTCTCTTTTCGTGGGAGAATTGAATCTTAATTGTTTTATTTGTTTTAATTTTTGTTACCTCCCCCACCCCTCTAATTTTATTTTTAAACAAAACAACCCTTTTTCACTAAAAATTAGGTGTGCTTTATAAAATCTTATAAAATTCGTGCAATTCTGTTTAAGAAAAAAATTTAATTTTAGTCACCAACGCAAATGCATTTTATTTAGAATTTTGCTAATTGAAATATTTATTTTCTTAATGTTCACACGATAATTAAAACAAAAAAAAAACAAAAGCATAAAATGAATATAATATATTAAACAAGAAGAAAAATAACTAATTATGTGTTTTTTATTACCTTAGTGGCCATCAATATCAATCAACTCCCCCTCGTAGCCTACGCTTTTTCTCCTACCCTCTTTCCTGTCATCTTTTATAGCTTCTCTTCTTCTATATTTCTTGCTGCCATACTCATATCAATTAAAAATCCCCCCCCCCCCCCCACACCAGCAACATTACTCCAGAGAAGCGGAGTTCTAACTTTTGTACGACTTATACCTTGAGGTGTGCCGACATGTTAACCCAAAAAAAAACTGAAGCAGAATCTCAGGATCAGGTGAAAAAACTATATCAACGCCTAAGTACTATAGAGTCAAGAAGAAAAAAAATCAGGACGAGGATCTCCAGGTGATCATGACCTTCCCTTCAAATTGCTAGAGATAGAATTATCAGCGAAATTATGAAGCGCAAGAGCGACAGTTTAATTTCAGGAGCTTCCAGTAAAAGATTGTGGTTAGTAAATCATCATCATCTGACAGCCTTACTCCCGTGCGAGTTCTTCATTCTCAGTCAGTTAAAGTAATTTTAAGGGTAAAAAGATGTACGTGGTTTGCCGCGCGAGTATTGCGTGCAGAAATGATTCTACAAGGGATAAGACTAGATATTTCATCAGAACATTGACCATGCATGCAGCGACAAAGGAGCGGAAGGCATCCAACATTTCGGCTGTGCTCGAGCGAGTTGATATGACAAGAAATTGTCATATCGTCAATCAGCCTGAGGGCTCTCTTCTAGACAATATCTACTGAAGCTAAAGCTGTGCGACCAGCTCCGGCCCACATATTCTAGGTCTGATATAGATTTAACGGAGTGGTTAAGTGACGTTTTAATGAGACGAAACAGCTTTGGGTCTTATATGCATCGAATTCGACGCGATTCGCTTTGCCCCAAGGGAAGATATTGTGAAGATCGATATTCAATGATCTAATCATACAATCTCGTTTAACACATGGGGCATTACCTCTGGAATCCGAAAATGTGTCAAGTAAGCGAAATCAAGGATATTCCACCTGGAGTCCGCAAGAGTAAGCAAAATCAAGGGTACTTTCAAAACAATTGATAGGGTTGAAAATAAGAGAAAGCAGATCATTAATGGAAATTACAAATATACTGAGAGATAACAGAGCCCTGGCGCACCGGCATTAATAGGATGAGGTTCATATGTAACGCCGCCATCAAATACAACCCGTATTTGGCAACTAGATAAAAAAAAGGGGGGAGAGACCAAGTGATTTAAGTTTTGCTAAAATGGCTGGATGCCAGACTCTATAAAAGACCTGTGAAATATCCAGTGCAACACGCTTTTAGATTCAAAAGAAGGAATCAAAGTGATTGCAATTGGTCGATAATGTACCAGAAAATGTATCTGTTTAGGACTCATATAGGATTGTACGTTGGAAAAATAGCGCAGTATAGTAGTTGGTACAAATTCCATGGCAACTTTTCTAATCCAATGCCAAAACATATCAGTAGGTCAAATCTCAGTTCTTATAATTTCCATCTGTCTAGATACCCATTGCAGAGGCATTTTGTATTATTTTCTGGTGCCAGAGTTCTAAGCTTACCTTAGTCGGCTTCACTGCCATGTTATGAAGGGCACACTCAACCTTAATAATGTTGGCAACATTGCATGTATGCTTACGCTCAAAGCTGCAGCAATTAAAATACACAGTAGGATATTATCTGCATATAACTTGAAAAGAAAGTCAATCAGCTTGCATCACGGTAATGACGAATTATCCTATTGCAAGGAATTGAAGAGAAAAGAATTTATAGACAAGACCAAAATAAAATTGTACGAAAACTTTTCGAAATGTGACAGTGAAATAAAATATATAAAAAAAACTTTTAAAATAATGATTTGCAGTTAGACAATGGTGATTATAGTTATGGATGCCCAAACTTTTAATGTTTAATCTGAGTTGTAGCATTTTTTATTTTGCACTAAACTTTTCTTGTTTATATCACTGAGAAAGAAAAAAATTATTTTTTATTTTATGTCCATTTTATTTACAAAAGTTACCTATTTATTTTAAAAGTTCTTTTAATAAATTTTATTTTCTATCTTTTAGTCATACTCACGAAAATCGACTCTCGAATGGTGGTAATTACCACCACCACCCCAAAACGTAAGAACATTTTACTCCCATGTAAATCCATCCACATTTACTACCCTAAAACTCTTCAGTCACGAACGGCACTCTCAAGGGTGGTAGTTACCACTCCAAAACCCCAACACGTAAGAATATTTTACCTCATCGGAAAGCTCCCCATTCACCCATTCTAAATCAAAAAACCCCATGTAAATCCATCCACGTTTACAACACAAACTCTTTCGTCACCGAACGTTCTCAGGCGTTCAGAAAGGGATCTGTAAGTTGATAGAACTTTTATTAAAAAGGCGCTAATTATGAATTCACAAATTATCCAGCTTACTGCGAGATCTAGATAATAATTCCGTTAACCGTATTCTATGGCATAGCATTTTCTGTCAAATGACATTTACAAAATATTTTGCATTATTTTATATTTTTCAATGTAGGTGCATATTCCGTATTAATTCTTTTTAAAATGGGAGAAAAAAAGGTGCGCAAATTAAATTGGTTTACGTATAATTTTAACAGCACTACTATAAGAGGTCGAGCCAATGTAACTAAGATAATAAATAATTAGACTCATAAGAACGCCAGTAATAAAATTTTCAATTATGTTTACAGGTTGCAAAAGCAACTTATGGTTTCATAGCTCTAGGTTACATCTACTACAGGTTAACTAAAATAGCGGCACCGAAAAAAAGCAACAATAATGACGATAACCTGCCGAAGCTACATGAAGGAACTGATCCTGAAAATTAACCGGACGGAGTAAAAGACAACCAACCATTAGAGCATTAAAATCCTATGTACATAATTTCTTTTATGTATATATTTTGTAATATAAAATTATATTTACATAATAAATTCTATAAAATGAATAGTTCAAAATCAGAGATCAAATCAAGTTATGAAATATGAATCAAAATTGCAATGATATCACCAAGCATGGCTTCCCAATGGAGACTTAACGACGATTCAATTAGATTTAGATCCATAGACCTGCCGTTATTATTTGTACATATGTATGTAGTAGTGCGGAAAGTATCCAGTTAATCTGCTATCCGGATTATCTGGAATAGTTAGGATCCAATTTCTAAAATGCGGGTATCCGGATAATCTGCATCTGAACTATTCGGATCTGCAAACTCTTATTCCTGAAATCTGGATACAGGCTAAGCAAAAGAGGTTCAAAATTTCATCCAGACTACATACATTGCTTGATTGGGAAAATATCACTTTTATGTTATTTCCATTTTCCTCGATTTCAGAAATCAGATAGTTTCGGATCCAAGTCACAGCTCTTAGTATGTAGTTATTTTCTCTATCTTAAATATGGCAGTCGTCTGATGGATTTGATTGATTTGTTAAAATGTACAAACCGAATTATTACTGAAAAAACAATTTGCAACTTTGCAATAAACCATGTCGCAATAATATTCAATAATATTTTTCTGCTTTGTGATCAAATTCCTCACTCATTGCACTCACTAGGTCAATGAAGCTAGCGAAAATAAAGTATTGCTTAACACGGGTCAATGCATTATGGACAACAAATTATTATTTTTCTTTATGTAAGCATTTAAATTTTATATTTAAAGACTTTTATGGAAATAAAGGGTCAGTCGGGAATCAAATCACGACGTGCCTTAATTGTTCAGTTTTTTCTTTCTCGTCTCTACGATGAACGGGTTCAAATTAAGTTTGAGCATCGTTACACTTAATTATAATCGTTACACTTACTTTTTTAGTAGTTTATACTGAATTCAACTGTATCCATCGAACATCATACGCGTGTGTAGACATTAGGTGATTTTTTTTTGTACGGAGGGTGTAACTCTAGAACAGTCTAGATTATTTCTACATAAGCATCAGAAATCAACTAAGCTGCCTTAGCAAACTAGATGAAGTAATAGATACTTGTTGATGATCCTGTATGGAGAGGATATGAAGAGGAATCCGAAACGGTGTCTCACTTTCTTCGTCTGACTCTCTCAGGAAAGCGTTACAGATTCCTTTGCTCGCACCTCCTGGTTGAACTGATGAAGTCTGTAAGCAGGGTTGGGGGCCCAATATTGTAAGAGCGACCGGTTGAGACCTATGAGCAAGTACTCCTGCTAAGTCTAGAGGGTAAATAATAGGCCTGCGTTCCACAGACCCTGCTTGAGATCTTAACCTGTCTTCAATCCATCCATTCATCCATGTTTCCAGAATCATTGGTGTGGCTTTACTTGTTATTTCCAGCTTTAAAACTTAATAAAAGAATTTTCAATTACGAGATATTACATATACTTGATTTGGCATTTATGATCTTATAACCATTTTTATCTTTATATGCTAAAAATTTTAATTTGTACCATTAAATAAAAGTGCACATTTTTTACAAGTAGCGACATCTTTCCAACACATCAACGATTTTAAATACATTATTTATATTAATATCAATGTCCGAAGGCGTAGTTTTTCATGTATACATTTTTGAATCACCCTGTATATAATCAAGACTGCAAAGTACATTAAAGCAAATATTCTTCTTTTTCATATTCAGTCTTCTTTTGAGTACATTTTAATTTCGACATCTGTAGGTACATACTTCAGATATATATCACTTTTCTTTAACTACATACATTAACAAATTCTTCCTCTATACCTCATAAACATTATTAATTAAAAGCAATATTTTCAAATATAAAATATATATATTTATATGGTAAAGCCCAAATTAGCCCATCAGGCTCGAAGGGTTTAGTTTTATTCTACAAATTTGTTCGCGTACATATTCTATTTCTATTTTTCCAATAACTCGATTTCAAAATTTTTTGTTGTCGCTGAATGTAAATTCCTCAATATAGAGATAATAGTTGGAATTTCTCATCCTTATTATGGTTGCCACCTCACTTCAAGTGACACGACTGTGTAAAATTCATAGAAACATCTAACAAACGATATAAAAATCGACAACCGCAGCAGCAAAAACAGAGGAAATTTGCGGTGAGCTCTAGACCTTTGTCACTTGCATTTTTCTGTCGACAATTCGCGCTTCTTGATTTCTTCAGGTAAAATCAGTCTCTTCTTCTTTATTTCCTTTCGTTCCTATAAATTTTCCACAGTCGTGTCGCTTGAAGTGAGGTGAGAACTATAATAAGGCTGTAAGCTCCTCACTCTCGTTTCCAAACTATGGCTCAAAATCAAAATTTCTGAATTTTATTTTTATCAGAAAAACCAACGTCTTATCGAAATTAGTAAGTCCAAACCGAAACCTTTGGTTTATCTACTCTGTACTCAAAAATCCTCCTTTTTAGCACTAGAAAATCTCAGTTGGGCATGTCGATAAATTTTGTATCGATACGGCAGCAATATAAATATCTGTATTGAATTAGCAAAACTAGAAATAGAAAACAGAGAAATCACTCCTGAGTACGAGCCTTAAGAAGCATAATACCGCTGTCCTTACTAACGAAAGAAATAGCTAATAAGGGTTTAAACTGTCACTAAGGACGAGCGTACTGTCGGCATAATGAAAGGTAGAGATGTGAATTCCCGTGCTAATAATATTTACGCAGCGGCATAACCGCATGCATTCTATACTTACGAGCAGCTATAAAAGCATGTATAACACAAGTGCGTGGTCCCCTGGGGCAAATATTGAAATAGCCAGTGACTTTCTGTATCTTTAAATCATACTTTTTATCGAAAATATTTGGAGGTGGCCCAAAGAGAAACATTTTTTTCTATGGCGCTTAACGTGTTAAGCTAAACCCTCAAGTACATGTAAACATAATAACTACACTACATGAACAAGAATAACCCTAATATAGAATAGACGGATTGTGCTGCAAGAAATTAAAGACATCGGAATGAAGCGCACTCCGCAATATAGAACAAAATCTGACGGAAACAAATTTACATGAACCCTGGCTGATACCAACGAAAACATTATAATTAAAATCATAAAAAAACAAAGAAAATTTCGAATCAAATTTTTATTATAACAAAAAAAAAAGCTTTTCCATCTATCAGCAAAGTATAATTATCAAATATAAAATCTCGGAATTGGATCAAAAATTGGAATTTTTGTTATAAAAAAATTCTGGAACAAGAACTTTCAATTTCCACCTCGCAGTCTGAGGACAAGATGTAAAGTTGACTCCTTCTGAATATTGTAGTCGGAGAGTGTACGCCCATCCTCCAGTTGCTTACCAGCGAAGATAAGACGCTGTTGATCTGGCGGGATACCTTCCTTGTCCTGAATTTTAGCCTTAACGTTTTCAATGGTGTCTGAGGGCTCAACTTCCAAAGTAATAGTTTTACCAGTTAAGGTCTTAACGAAAATTTGCATGCCTCCACGGAGACGAAGAACCAAATGCAAGGTAGACTCTTTCTGAATGTTGTAATCAGAAAGAGTACGACCATCTTCCAACTGTTTGCCAGCAAAAATAAGACGTTGCTGGTCTGGTGGAATGCCTTCCTTGTCCTGAATTTTGGCCTTAACGTTTTCAATCGTGTCTGATGGCTCAACTTCCAAAGTAATAGTTTTACCAGTTAAGGTCTTAACGAAAATTTGCATGCCTCCACGGAGACGAAGAACCAAATGCAAGGTAGACTCTTTCTGAATGTTGTAATCAGAGAGGGTACGACCATCTTCCAACTGTTTGCCAGCAAAAATAAGACGTTGCTGGTCTGGTGGAATTCCTTCTTTATCCTGAATTTTAGCTTTAACATTTTCAATAGTATCGGATGGTTCGACTTCCAATGTAATAGTTTTGCCAGTTAGGGTTTTAACGAAAATCTGCATGCCTCCACGGAGACGAAGAACCAAATGAAGAGTTGATTCCTTCTGAATATTGTAGTCGGAGAGTGTACGCCCATCCTCCAGTTGCTTACCAGCGAAGATAAGACGTTGTTGATCTGGTGGAATACCTTCCTTGTCCTGAATTTTGGCCTTAACGTTTTCAATGGTGTCTGATGGCTCAACTTCCAAAGTAATAGTTTTACCAGTTAAGGTCTTAACGAAAATTTGCATGCCTCCACGGAGACGAAGAACCAAATGCAAGGTAGACTCTTTCTGAATGTTGTAATCAGAAAGAGTACGACCATCTTCCAACTGTTTGCCAGCAAAAATAAGACGTTGCTGGTCTGGTGGAATGCCTTCCTTGTCCTGAATTTTGGCCTTAACGTTTTCAATCGTGTCTGATGGCTCAACTTCCAAAGTAATAGTTTTACCAGTTAAGGTCTTAACGAAAATCTGCATGCCTCCACGGAGACGAAGAACCAAATGCAAGGTAGACTCTTTCTGAATGTTGTAATCAGAGAGAGTACGACCATCTTCCAACTGTTTGCCAGCAAAAATAAGACGTTGCTGGTCTGGTGGAATGCCTTCCTTGTCCTGAATTTTGGCCTTAACGTTTTCAATGGTGTCTGATGGCTCAACTTCCAAAGTAATAGTTTTACCAGTTAAGGTCTTAACGAAAATCTGCATGCCTCCACGGAGACGAAGAACCAAATGCAAGGTAGACTCTTTCTGAATGTTGTAATCAGAGAGAGTACGACCATCTTCCAACTGTTTGCCAGCAAAAATAAGACGTTGCTGGTCTGGTGGAATGCCTTCCTTGTCCTGAATTTTGGCCTTAACGTTTTCAATGGTGTCTGATGGCTCAACTTCCAAAGTAATAGTTTTACCAGTTAAGGTCTTAACGAAAATCTGCATGCCTCCACGGAGACGAAGAACCAAATGAAGAGTTGATTCCTTTTGGATATTGTAGTCGGAAAGAGTGCGCCCGTCTTCTAGTTGCTTTCCAGCGAAAATAAGACGTTGCTGGTCTGGTGGAATGCCTTCCTTGTCCTGAATTTTGGCCTTAACATTTTCAATGGTGTCTGATGGCTCAACTTCCAAAGTAATAGTTTTACCAGTTAAGGTCTTAACGAAAATCTGCATGCCTCCACGGAGACGAAGAACCAAATGCAAGGTAGACTCTTTCTGAATGTTGTAATCAGAGAGGGTACGACCATCTTCTAACTGTTTACCAGCAAAAATAAGACGTTGCTGGTCTGGTGGAATTCCTTCTTTATCCTGAATTTTAGCTTTAACATTTTCAATAGTATCGGATGGTTCGACTTCCAATGTAATAGTTTTGCCAGTTAGGGTTTTAACGAAAATCTGCATGCCTCCACGGAGACGAAGAACCAAATGAAGAGTTGATTCCTTCTGAATATTGTAGTCGGAGAGTGTACGCCCATCCTCCAGTTGCTTACCAGCGAAGATAAGACGTTGTTGATCTGGTGGAATACCTTCCTTGTCCTGAATTTTGGCCTTAACGTTTTCAATGGTGTCTGATGGCTCAACTTCCAAAGTAATAGTTTTACCAGTTAAGGTCTTAACGAAAATTTGCATGCCTCCACGGAGACGAAGAACCAAATGCAAGGTAGACTCTTTCTGAATGTTGTAATCAGAGAGAGTACGACCATCTTCCAACTGTTTGCCAGCAAAAATAAGACGTTGCTGGTCTGGTGGAATGCCTTCCTTGTCCTGAATTTTGGCCTTAACGTTTTCAATGGTGTCTGATGGCTCAACTTCCAAAGTAATAGTTTTACCAGTTAAGGTCTTAACGAAAATTTGCATGCCTCCACGGAGACGAAGAACCAAATGCAAGGTAGACTCTTTCTGAATGTTGTAATCAGAGAGGGTACGACCATCTTCCAACTGTTTGCCAGCAAAAATAAGACGTTGTTGATCTGGTGGGATACCTTCTTTATCTTGAATCTTTGCCTTAACGTTTTCAATAGTGTCTGATGGCTCTACTTCTAATGTGATAGTTTTGCCAGTCAATGTTTTTACAAAAATTTGCATACCTCCTCTTAATCTCAATACAAGATGAAGAGTAGATTCCTTTTGAATATTATAATCAGACAATGTACGTCCGTCTTCTAATTGTTTTCCCGCAAAAATTAAACGTTGTTGATCTGGAGGGATACCTTCTTTATCTTGAATTTTGGCTTTAACATTTTCAATTGTATCAGATGGCTCAACTTCCAAAGTGATAGTTTTGCCTGTTAGTGTCTTCACAAAGATCTGCATTTTGTGGGCTTAACACAGTTCTGTAAGAAAAGAAAAAATGTTCAATATATTTTATCATTTATATTTCCAAGTAACTGCGGTTAGTAATATATTATCAGCGGGATCGGGAGACATCCATCCTTTCACACATCTTTGATAAAGGAAATTAAGGGTTGAGGATAAGCAGTAGGTTCCATGCGCTCAAAGCTCGTCTTAAATGATATTAAAATATTTCATGGTATGACGAAGTGATATTAAGTTGCTGTTATAATGATACTAGGATGACAACGCGCTTTGGAAATTACCCACAAGAAAGCAGACAGATATATTCTTAGAACGAGTTCTTATGTCAGATTCTCAGTTTTGCTATACCGTATTTTTTTTCACTTCTTTTGTCATTATAATCCAGAATAATAAAAATAAGTTTATTTCCGTACTCATTTTTGGGACAACGCATACGAACTTACACATATTCATTTCTCGTGCAAGAAAATTATTATACGATTGCTAATAAATGAACTACTACTACCAGTTTGAATAAGTCACAACTTTCCCCTACTGCATGAATTTACCCGAAGTTTTTAGTTGCACCATTGTTCCTTGTCGAGAATTTTCTTAAGTTTTTAAAACCCAAAAAATATCGATTGGAATTGACCATTCAGTGTTTTGTAAGATTGCAACAAGGATCAAAGTATTATGTCATTCCTCACCTGTTTTTGCTGGAAAACCGTCCGCGTATTTTTCAATAAGAATAAACAGGCCTAATATTTAATAATAAGTAAACCAGCTAGAATTGGTAAGAACAATTGTTATGACATCCTAGATGAATGCCCGTATAAAATTTCGTATGGTCACCGATCTATGCAAGTTTGATTTCTGAAGTGGTTTTTCGCATAATTTCTAAAGAGGTTCGTCGGACAGAAAACATGATTATAACTAATCTTATAGGATTTCATATTAAAGAAGTTTTTAACAATAAAAACTTCTGACTGATCGTTTTCCAATATATGTAAAAATCCTAAATTTTTAAATGGCAACACCAAGAACGGGTTGCCCGTTTATTGAATTTATAAATTTTATCTGTTATTACTATAAAAACATCATGTACCAAATTTCAGCTCTCTATATCGACGCGTTCTCAGGCATTGTCCAAATATATAGTGGAAAACAAAATTTTTGTATGGCAAAGATTTTAATAATTAGACGAAATTTCCTTAAATTTTAAACTATGAATACTTTCGAGATTTTTTCGTCATCATGACCTTTTTACTTCTTCCCCTTTATCTTAACTATTTCGTATTTCTAGTTTTTGCCTATTTAATTCTCAATATCTTAAAGTAAAAAATGGATAATTAAATAAGATTTCAAATTCTAAAACTTCTCATGACAAAAGAAATCCGGTAATATCTTAATCTGAAGCAAAAAAATAAGATATAATCTGGTAATGACAACGCTGTATAAAAGCAATGAGTTGTTTGTTTACATGAAGTGGGTCATACTAGTTGCCACTTTTGGTTAAGTCAGTAATGACTCGATCGCTGCTGGGTGATTCCCTGTGATCTAAACGCATAAATACAAACTGAAACACGCAAGCATATAAAAACCCTCAAGAATACTTCACAAGCCATGAAACAGACTCCCTCCCTACCAAATGCGAGTCCTAACAGGGTCCTTACATTCTAAAATATTTGCAGTGTTCTTATGTAAAACTGACAAAAGTTTGATTTGAATAGATCCTCCGCCCTAAACTACTATTCTTACAGAAAAATGGTGTTCTGATAATCAAGTTTGCTTTCTTATCTTCCGAACCGTAATAAAATTATCATACCTTTCCTACCGAAATTATTTAAAAAAAATTTATCTTAACCAAATGACTACAATTAATCAAACAAAAGTTCTCAGCTGAGTAATCATTGCATGTCGCTGTGCCGTGGACTGATGAAATCGGTAGCTGCCTACAGATTCAGACTCCGGCTGCACATTCACACCTGCAATTATCACTCAGCTGAGAGGTATTGAACGTAAAATACTTATTTTGTTAAGTAAGATATATAGGAAGTATAACCTTTGCGAAGGTACGGAACCAAGCTTTAAATTACTAAATACAAGACTATTTTCCTGTATGGATAATAGCTTAGGCTCTATAGCATATATAAAGTAAATGTTTGTCACTTTTCAATAAGTATCAATATAGAACATTTTAGAAAACAGACTCAGGGCATATGTATAGATTTCTGTTTCATATGACTTGAAGCATATGCAAGAAAACACTAGTGTGTATCATCTGTCTAAAGATTTCATCAAATCAAATCAAATCAAAAAGTATTTATTTATAAGCCCCTGCTTAAAGCAACGTACAACGCTGGGCATTACGACATTAGTAGCTTAGTATAAGAGCTTAGTATTAACAGCAAAATAACATAAATCAGGGTAGCTGGTCGTGCCATAGGCCGATCCGATATTAGACATAAAGGAATAAAATAAAATAAAGAGTGGATTTATTCAAAATACTTATAGAAAAGAAGTTGTTTAGTTCGGTGTATCAGAACACTATAGTCTGTAATCAAAGACCAAGATTTGTTATTTTGCTGTTATACTAAGCTACTAATGTCGTAATGCCCAACGTTGTAAGTTGCTTCAAGCAGGGGCTTATAAATAAATTCTTTTTGATTTGAATCAAAATGAATGAAGTGTAATAATAACCACAACATAAATTTGCTCAATCATATACTAGAGGTCATAATCTCTACAAAAAAAAATAAATAAAAAATAAAATAAAATCTGAGACTGGTTTCATATAATCATGTAGTCGGGTGATTATCATAACTTGTCAACTCGATCAAGAAAAAAAATAATGTGAATGAATAAGCAATATTTTTAGACTTGTCCGCCATTTGCTTCTTCGTGAGATTCTGAAACAAAACTCCAATCTGATGTCACAAATACTTATGCCTACGTGTAATTTCAAGAATAAAGATTTTCTTATCCTGAATTCGATTTAAAACCTAATATTAGAATTTAAAATTTCATATAATTAAAATAAATATGCATCATACCAATGCGTATATTGGCGGTGCCAATCAAGAATTAGGATTCCAAAATTTATTGCCCAAAAAACATTCTTCGAATTTTAAATAACCCCCTTGCACGAAATTATAACAAAATTTTCCCAGAAACAAAAATAATAAAAAATTTCTTTTAATCGCAACAAAGAGGCCGCCATTTTATATTAACCAAACCCACCATGATGAATATCGATTAAATAGAAATTTCGTAAGAAAATCTACCTCACACAAAACCATTTAAAACATTATTACGGGGAAAAAGCATTTATTTTCAAGTTATTAAAATTAATAAGCTTTTCCATATTTCAATAACTTCACAAATAACGAAATTAAAACGCTTACCCTGAGACAAAGGAAAAAAAAACTTTCAATTTTCTTCAATATATTCCACTAACAAAATATCGTTTTTTCTTAGTTTTAAAACGTTTTAAAGTTTGTTTTTATTCCTATGGCTTCTTTTCTTTTAATTTTTTTTTTAATATTTTATTATAATTTCACCCACTAAAATCAATCACTCCCGTGAACTACGATGCGAACAAATGAAATGAGTACAGCACAGTTTGAACTTTTCTTTCTATATGGCTGAACTATCGACGTGGCAGTAGCATTTATAAGCTGCACAAATACATCTAGAAAAGTCTTGCGTTCTCTGGATTCTCTCTTTGTAAAAATTCTGTTTGTGTGGCTATTTACGTCATATTCGCAGCTTATAATGCTTATATACTTCCTCTTTGTTTGGTTTATCATTTTTTTTTTTTTAATTTAATAATAGCTGAAAAATGAAAATTTTCAATTTTGTTATGAGGTCAATCAATGGTGATTATAAAAAGAAAATAATTATGTGTGGCTGATTAAAGTCGTGGATAATGGGTCCAATCCAGTCCATGCTATCCAGATCTACTGCTACTTTTCACAGAATAGGTATTATGCGTCATTTTACCATTCTTATAATTTTGTCTGGGTTTTGGGAATTGCCTTGTCGTCAGCTTTGTAAATAGAGTGTTATTTTAATTTGACCGCTTGACCCTGAATGTTTTCCTACCCAACTTATGACTTGCTTTTAATTTCACAACATTCTGGAACAATAAAATAGATAAGGTAGCAGGTGAATACGTATTGTGGGTTTAGATCAATGGAGATGACGCAACATAACTGATTTGTAGATAAATGTCATGAAATTCCAGCTATAATAATTAGTAGCCTTGAATTGCTTACTTTTATCAAAATGTCGATGCTTAGATTATGAGAAAAAAGAAAATTATACGTAATTCAAATAAAGGCGGCTTCAGCCAGCTGCCTAATTGCGTGTACATTTATATGGTTGTGTGCGTGCGAGGTTTTATATAAGAAAATGCGCCGCTCTTTTGAGCTGGCAACTTTTGTGCTTGTAGGAACCGCTATTATGTACTTTTTATATACAGCAGAGCACACAGTCACTATGTGTGTGAAATTATAATGCGAGTTCGATTAGTACAGTCTTTAAAGAAAGTAGAGAGGTCTAATCGTGTAAAATTTTTTTCCATTTTTGAAATTTTATTTGTTACCAAATTTCAGCTCTCTATGTCGACGCGTTCTCAGGCAGTGTACAAATATATAGTATGAAACGAAATTTTTGTATGGCAACACCACGAAGGAGTTGCCCGATTTGTCTCATTTTGAGCTTAATTTTACTTTTTTTTTTCAAGTTCGTGTATACAAATATTTTAGCATTCTACGTGAACGCGTTCTCGAGTTAACATACGTACGGACAGACGGGTGGACATGCAAAAATCCAAATAACTTTTAATATTTATGCGTAGGTGTCCAATCCATTTTGCTCTACCATCACTATTTCTGTGCGTTACAAACGGAATGACACTATAGATTTCATCTAGGGTATAAAAAATACCCCCGAGTCCAATGAAAATCAAGTGTCAGACATTATTTTCAGAAAGTGGCTCATAGAAATGAAGGTGAATAATTTATAATAAAAATTAAAAAAAACTTTATTTAACGTATTTGACTTTTCCAAATTTCTCCAATCCGTCTCTTAAAGCATTTTGTATAGCCCATCTTGTCTCATAATAAATGTCTGAATCTGTAATTTGTTTCAGTTGTGAAGCAATAAATTTCCCAAAAATTTCCTCTTTTGACTCCTCGGGTGGAACGACACCAACACTCTTTAATTGTACAGCATATTTTAGAGCAGCACGTGCTTCGCTCAGTAGGTTTCTCTTTTCTTTTTCAGGTTTTGGTAGTGGCTGTAATAACAAAAAAATATTTTTTTAATTAATAATTCATTATTTATACCCATGATTCAAAGATATATATATATATATATAACAAGTATGGCCGATTCTATAGGAATTTTTTGTGTTGCTACGTCATGAGGTGACAATCAGTACGTTTACATGAATACTTGAGTACTTGACTTGAAACCCACTTGAAGCACAGGTAGGACGGTTGAATGAACTAATTCCAATTAATTGACTGGAATTTTTCTTAAATTTAATTTTCGAATAACTTAAGTTGAAATTTACGCCTTGAATGAGCGTTTTCATGATATTTTGATTACTTTAAGCATACTTCAAGTATTCATGTAAACGTACTGTGTGTCAGTTCGAGTTTTTTGAATTCTATTGACTGCAATATGGTAAGGACGATTGAATTGAGACGAACAAATTTGTGAGAATTGTGATAAATGAGACAACCAACCAATTGACAGATGATTCGGCCATACTTGTTAATCTTTGTATGACGATTTATACCTACTACTAAAATCTAACAGAAATCAGAAACTAGAAGAGTGTAGTTGTACCTGGCCCTCTCATAATACGATATCGTTACGTCTACAGAATTGACAACGTTTACAATCTTGAATCTGTGCTAACTGTCAAATTCAAGGCGGTAATCCAAGCTAGGGCAGAATGGAAATCATACTCTCTATATGGAATGGAAATCATACTCGATATCTCTTCAACCTGAAAGCTCTAAACTTTGGCTAACACTGAAGTATGTAAACACTACTTGAACTGGAATTATCTACACCGCCGCTAATTCGGTAGTGGGGTGGAATTAATCACATGTGAACACTTAGTGGAACTAAGTTTGGATATTTTTCGGTAATACTTTCATATATCGCTTCGAACTCCTTCGTGCCTTCATGTAGTATTTTAGAAATTGTAAAATTACACTTCTTTCAATGATCCGTCTTTCAATATCTACAAAAAAAAACCTTAAAAGGACAGCTTGCCTTAAATTGAGAGCTGTCAATAGAAAGATTTCTCTCTCATCGATTTAATCCAGTCCATCGCATGTGAAAACTTGGTATACTATGCGAATTAGGACTATTCAATTCCAGTCCAATCCATTTCATGTGATCGCGATATAGGTATATGGATATGTGTATTTCATGCGGTGTAATATTTTCATAAGTTTTTTATGGCATTTTTTTTAAACGTTATAATGTAAATACCGCGACTTTAAAATAATTTTTACACAAAATAAAAAACTCACCTTTACATTTTCGACTATTTTGTTCAAAGCAACTGTTGATGGTTTTGAGGCTACGTGCACTTTTAAAAAGTCTAATTTATCGAAACACCACAGTTTCGGTTTATAAACATTTGAATTTCCACACTTTTTGGAATAAGTAAGTATACGCAGTTCCTTGGTATATTGACTTCTTAATATTTGAATTTTATTTCGAACATCATGAACTGTTATAAAACTGTTTCGGCCTTTTAATCTTTCACATATCTCCTCTAATGATTTTTCTCTTTCATTTCTTTTTATATAATCTGGATGGCTAACATTATATAAATTTTCATATTGTCTATATGCAGTCAATAAATCATCAACCATTTCCCGGGACCATTTAATTAAACTCATTTTATTTATCTGAATATTTATTTACCGCTACTACACAACACACACGTCACTTCCACATTTAATTGTACAAAAAACTTAAAATGAAATGCTTTACCGTGAAAATGGAGGCCGATCTGTAACTTTTTTCTTCTTCTCTTATTAAAGAAGTGAAGTTTCCGTCAAACACATCTAAATAAAGCAAAAACAAAAGTCGCTATACTCGTTGTATACACAGTGTCACACCATAAAGCGAATCATGTATACATCACCAAACGATGAAACTTATTATTTAAAAGAGCACACAGTAAGCAAATTTCAAGAAGAGGGGAGAGTCTCAGCCATCCAGTTTTTGCTGTTTGAATAAAACAAAAATATAAAGCAAGTCAACGTAATTACAGAGAGTAGGTACAGAAGTTGGAGAAGGAAACTTTCACACGGTCGAGGAGTAATATTTTTATGTTTTTTTTTTTTTTTTTAATTCGAAACTAACGAATCACAACAGAGCCATCGTGCGTCTCCCACCCATTGAATTACCGGCAGTCGTTCACTTTCTTCACAGTACACGACAGGTTCCAACAATTGCTTTTGTTTTCATGCCATGAATCATGATGCGCACAGTTTTTGCTCTGTTATATGTTTATACCTACATAACTCACATGCACGTGCTTCTCAGAGAGCGACAAATATTAAACACACACTGACTGTAATGTAAGAGGCACGTGGGAAAATGGTTTGATATTGTGGATATGGACTAAAGAGGAAGGGAATTAATTATCGTGTAAATGTCGTGCCCGTGAAATGTGAATGTAGAAGCATTTTTTGGCTTATTGCAAGCAAAATATTTACAAGATCGGGAGGGGAATTTTAAATTTGCAATAGGTCTTGTTGCGTACTTCTCGTGTAATAATTTTCTGGGTAAAACTTACTCGCGTGATGAGGGAAAAATGTAAAATGCATGAAATGCATGAACGCTTTCATGCAACTTCGTGAAAAATCAAGAAGTGTGAACATTTCCAAATTGAGTAGCTTTATTTTTTTTTTTTTAATTTGTTGTACTCTTGCAAAAGTTCCACGAGTTCATTCGATATTTTGATTGCGTTTTAAAAACTTTTAAGAAAATTAAAAAATTGAACTTTCCTATGATAGCGTCAATTTTCCTTGCAATAAGGTGCAGTAACTAACAAGTTCGGATAAATATATGTATGCAAGAGGGGAAGCTGTGACGTATGCAAAACTCGTGTAACGAGAAAGTAAGCGAACGGAAAATATGTAAGGCCTAAATTACAATTACAACTGATCTGTCGACTGCGACTTGATTTTAAATCGAAGTCGACACTGAGGTAAAATTTGTAATTAAATTAAAGCTTCAACTGCTTGAATAAACCAGAAGTCCCGACTACTGTGATTGAGCAAAGTTTAGTTTCAGTCGCAGGCGAAGGTTGCAATGTATCTTGCCACGTGCATTTACCATTTGGGCAAAGTTGTAGTCAACTGATCAGTCGTAATTGTAATTCAGGTCCAAGTTTTGGCAAATGCATTGTCCAAACTGAGTAGTACGCGAACAGACCTAATATATTAGATCTTTTCGCGTGCTTCTAGTACAAAAACTTACTCGTGTGGTGGGGGAAAAATGTAAAAGTATGCGAACGCTTTTTCTGCAATGCAACTTCGTTAAAACAAGAAAAATCAGGATCTATACTTGCGTAAAGGAACCTCTGTGATACGGTCCCAGCTAGTCAATCTTTTATTCAATCATTTGACATTGTGATTGCGTTTCAAAAATTAAAAAATTGAGCTATCGATTTTCCTTGCAAACATGGTGCAGTAACTACAAACTTCGGGTAAATTCATGCAAGAGAGGTAATCTGTGACATATGTATGCAAAACTTGTGTAATTTTCTTGCACGAGAAAGTTAACGAATAGAAAATGTGTAATTATTGCATTGTCCAAAAAATTAGTACGCGGCCAAAACTATTTATTATTTTATAGGTAATGAATGTTCGAAAGAGTTGGAAATGAGCTGTGTAAAATTATTTTCTTTCAAATTTTATGTGCCCTAAATTCAACACATTAAGTTAGGTGTACACTGTATAACCAATAATAAATGCCGATGCAGTCATAAATTAACATGCAAACATCACATCTCCTAATTTTTTCTCCAAGTAAAGTTCATTGAAATTGGAGAATAGGATATCCTACACGAGTATTCTTGATGTAGTGTGCATGCAATGCATGCACGCCGGTTTACCAGCAGTCTGGCTCTCCAGACGAGTATTCTTGCTGCACCCTACTAATTCACATACGAATAAGAGGCTATGAATGTGTACGTGCATTATTTCATTTCAAATTGAATACTAGAACGTGAAGGTACAAAGTTGCAAGAAAAGAAAGTGACATTTAAGATATTATCTAGTTGTTATAAGCTGAGAATATTAAATTATGTCGACTTACCACAGGTAACTCAATATTTGAGGTACTTGGAGCCGCATCACTGCAATTTAAAAGGAATAGCAGGTCATTATAGCACCATAATGCAGGTACATAGATATCATCCGTTCCCATGTCGCTTCTCTTTGTACTAAGCGCTTTAGTTTTCTCTTTTGATAATTGACTTTGCAGTGTCCTTATTTTGCTTTTAATACATTGAACTGTCACATTTGGTCTATAGTCTTTTAATTCGTTCAAAATAAAATTAAACTTTTCATTTCTTTTCACTTTATTTGTGTAATGCGGGTCCTTCGGATTGTATAAACATGGACACTGTTGTAATAAAGAAATAAGCACTTTTGTTTGTGTCTTATCCCAATTATCCATGATTATTTTTTCATATAAAAAACAATTTAAAAATAAAAAAATAAATGTATAGGTAATGTGCTTTAATATTTAACTATTTGACAACCATAATCACGAATAACTTTTGAACACTTTTTCTCACCGGCAGATAAATCAAGAATGAAATTTGGTGTTTCACGGACCTTCTGTGTCTCTA
Source organism: Dioctria rufipes (assembly GCA_963924295.1). Taxonomy (NCBI): domain Eukaryota; kingdom Metazoa; phylum Arthropoda; class Insecta; order Diptera; family Asilidae; genus Dioctria; species Dioctria rufipes. Next base: position 201,094,823 of record OZ002742.1, read on the forward strand.
TCACAAGAAATATTTTGTTGAGGTTGTATTAGTGCGAGACATCACGCGAAACAGGTTTAATTTAATTTTTTTTTATTAATTAAATATATTAAATTTAAAATTTAAATTTAATCGATTAATTTCCATATCTACCGGCTTTTATCAATAATTTCCTTTTTATTCAAAACAATTTTTCAAATGTCTTTCTCTTTACTCGCAACTTTGTACCTTCAATAACGCTTAGCCTCAAAATTAATAAATAACACATGCACACTTTCATAGCAAGAGTAATCGTGCGGATAGGCGCCTATATACTCTGTTGTCAAACTGGTTTTTTGCATACATACTGCATTAAGAATACTCGTGTGGGATGTCCCGACTGTTGTAAACCGGTGTGAATATACTGCATCAAGAATATCGTGTGGGATGACCCAATACAGAACGAGTTCAGTATCAAAAACTGACAAGTTTTTAATTGCATAGATATAATTGCAAGTGACCGTAAAAATTTTACCTAGCTCAATTGCCTTTCCCCTTTCTTCTCAGCCGTCGATCATAATTTTTTCTCCCTTAAACTGGTTTGAAAATAGATGAGCCAAGAGTACAGTTCCGTTGGTTGGTTATTTTGTACGACTCATTTTTGTGTTTTTATACCCTAGATGAAATCATAGGGGTATACTAAGTTTGTCATTCCGTTTGTAACACCTCGAAATAATGATGGTAGAGCAAAATGGATTCATAATATTAAAAGTTATTTCGATTTTTGCATGTCCGTCCGTCCGTCCGTCTGTGCGCATGATAACTCGAGAACGCGTATACTTAGAGAGCTGAAATTTTGTACACAGACTTTAAAAAAAAAAGTAAAATTAAGTTCGAAAATGAGCCAAATCGGGCAAGTCCTTCGTGGGGTTGCCATATAAAAATTTCGTTTTCCGCTATATATTTGGACACTGCCTGAGAACGCGTCGACGTAGAGAGCTGAAATTTCGCACATGATGTTTTTACTACATTAGCAAATAAAATGTCAAAAATGGACTAAATCGGGCAACTCCTTCTTGGTGTTGCCATATAAAAATTTTGGTTTTTTACGTATACTTTGAAAACGATCAGTCCAAGACATTTTTATTGTACTAAGAACTTTTGCAGAATACGAAATCCTATAAAATTGGTTATTACCATTTTTCCTGTGCGACAAACTGTTCTAGAAATATATGCGAAAAACAACTTCAAAATCAATACTTGAATAGATCGGTGAGCATACGAAATTTAATACGGGCATTCATCTAGGGTATCATAAGAATTGGTCTTAGACCAATTCTAGCTTTTTTACTTGTTATTATTATTAAAGACGTCTCGTCTCGACCAATGACATAGTGTAACGTGTTTCCTGGCATTTTTCTCGAAAATGTGCGGAGATATCGAAAAATTCTCATAAAAGTTACGTATTATTAGTCAAGGATATATTAAAAAATGACCTTTTCGTCCTTATTAAGGATATATTTAGATTACATTTTTGAATTCCGCGAATAAAACTAAAACGAAGGTGTTATATTGAAAATTCCAGTTTAACTCTTTATTATCGAGATATAAGGTCTTAAATTGTACTCTATGTACCGTGTTTATTTGCCGTTTTTCTTGAAAGTGCACACAGATGTCATCGAAGAGTAACAAAAGTTACCCATCATAAGCCGGGCTATCTTTTGGTATGGTAAACATTAAAAAAAAAAGCCACCGAAAAAAGGATATCTTCGGTTTGGTCCTTATCGTCCTTTCTGAGGATACATTTCGGCTACATTGAATAACTGCAAATCATATTAGAAAAAAAAGTGGTATACCTACTGAAAATTCTGAATTATTTACAGGTATGTATTTGATTAAACAAAACCGTGGTTTAAACTCGACTGTGAAACTGGCCATAAGAGCTAGCAACGTTTTCGAAAAATTACTTTAGTTCGGCTAGTTTTTTTATATGCCTTCCCTTACAGTATATCAATAGTCATACGGCCCATCTGACTGATGATAGGGCATCTGTTGTTAAATATTTTTACAACTTTACCATTAACCAGCAACTTAATAGCGAACAGCGATTATTATTTCTGTTCAAGATGGTATTTGAATATTATTCCGTGGAAATTGACCTGTATATGGTCATATTTTAAAGAAGTGCGCTTTCCACGGTCACACTGTTGTGTCCTACGGGTCGCTATTCCGAGGGGATAAATTCTACTTTGGGGGGAAATCACAAAAAATTTCAATTTTCTGAGCTATCCGGTTCGCTGCCATTGGGGGTAATTTTTTATAAAACCTCTAATGCTATTGAGATTTCATAAAAATCTCTACAAAAAAAAAACAGCCTAAAACTGAAGGATAAAATTAAATATCAGGTTCATGAAGAAGAAAACTGTTGTGCACACGATGGTGCATATCACAATAAATAGCTTCAAGGCGTTCGTGTTGTAAAAATTACGCTGATTACAACAAATTTTCTATAGAAAATAACGGAAAAAAATGTTGATTTGGTGCTTTGTGAAATACCTTTTTTTTTCTTTTAACTTTTTGTTTATTTTTCTTGGCCTGTCAATAAAATATTCTCCTTGGTTGGATGACTTAGCATGCTGGTAACTCCAGCTATATGAGATTTATTTGTAGCAATTTTTGAAGCACTAGTAGGGCAACGAATATCGAAAATATGCATAAAAGTATCATCGCCACCAGTAAAAATTCTATTCGAATCCCATTTATCAAATGTGCAGGTCCATGCTTCAAAATTATGTGCAGTCCAACGAGACAATTGTTTCAGTTCAGTCTCAGTGAATTGAACAAGAGATATATCACCTAATGAATCTGATGCAACGATTTGATGTGACCCTGATTTCTGCCGACTCCAATCCAACGATAATGTTAGAAGATTATGATAGCTGGTGTTTAGATTAACAACAGCTTTTGGCAATAGTGTTTCACCTACGAGGTTATAAACTTCAACATTTCCAAGAGCATCGGCGGTCGCTAAAAGTGGACTGTCCTCATCGAATGAATATGTTGCAAGACAAAAATAATGCAATGTGACTCCGGAAACTGTTAAAAATATAATGCCCACATGTTGCCCAAATTAAGTACAAAATTATCAAATGAAAATGTGTGTGTAATGTGCAGGCAATCCCCCATGCAGCAAAGTTATGTGGCGTACACCTAAGAACGCCTGCAATGGTTTTCAAGACGTCAAGAGGTGTATGGGCAGCGCAAAGTTGCTCGTTTGCTCTTCAAACAATATATTTGCACTGAGCGTGCAGTGCATCGCTTGGTTAAGGAAATCACCGATAATACTCGTGAAACTCTAGTGTGTATTGGTTCCACAAAAACCGCTGCAGATTCGCCAATCCGTGGGTATGTGCGGACGCCGCAGGCGAAATTGTTGCGGGCGCTTCATTCGCATTGCTCTGTCCTTGAAGTGGATGAGTTCCGCATAACGAAGCTGTGCAGCAATTGTTTTCTGCCGGTGACGACTTCTCGGTCTCTACACAGATCACAGTTTTGTACAAACTGTCGTATCACGTGGAACCGAGACGTTAACGCTGGCAAAAACATTTTGCAAATTGGCCTGCTGGCCCAACTCCGGGGCAGGCCAATACACGCAAACTTCTCCCGAACTACCGACCTCAACTAACTAAAGGCTGAAACACAATGTGAGCTACAGTGTTTTTTACGGCGTTTTTTGTCGTGTCGCTCACATGCGTGAATAGCTGCTTAGACATGTCGACTGTAAAAAGCCGAAATATATTAGGCAGCCATGGCCTCCTTGAGGGGTTTAAACGAAACGCTGTTGGTTGCGGCAGCACTGGCCTATATATTGTGTATGTAGGCTTATGTGTATGACGCAAATTTTTCAAGTTCTTTTATTCTATCACGGGAAGGCAGTAATCAAGAGGGCGAAGTAGTAGCGCTTTTCCAGTAATAGATCAGCAGCAGCAATAACATCAAGTTCAAAGTCAAAAGATAAAGATGGATGACAATGAAATAAAATAAGACGTTTTAATAAAGAATTGGTAACGTTACGTTCTATGATAATGATACTTTATTATAATATACAAGTGCAGCGCAATCGTGTGCTTGCTTCGTTCGTACAATACATTCTCTGATCTGTAGTCCATTCTCCTCATCAATCTACATTACATATGAAAACCCTAAGGTATACAACACAGTATATATATGTATTAAATGTAGTATTCGTTATGCGGCATCGCTATTGTTACCCATTTTACACTTAAGTTACGACGAAGTAAAAAAAAACTTGAATTGCCTAGAATGGTAGTACTTGGTAAGTTGCTGAAAGGTTTATTGGATATAAACCAACTTATTCGTCTGAAATTGGTAATTTTGAAACACTTGCCTAAGAAGAATGATAAAAAGGTGAAATTAAAACTTTAAAGCGATTATCTGTTGTATGTATATTGGTTTTAAAGAACCTCTTTAGTTACTAAAGTACCTTGGAAGGTATTTGGACACTTTAGTCCAACGAATTAGTTACGAGAAGTTGTTACAGAAAGTGCTCTTAAACTCAAGTAAAGGAAGGGTAAAAATCAAACCCATATATAGACCTAAGATCATTTTAAAAAAGTCACAAACGTACAATTTTTATAACGAGTCCATACGAAATCGTTGGAAAACTCTTTAGTAGCGTTATAACCTAAGTTGTTTTGAAACTTAAATTGCAAATGGGTACTTGGGTAACAAACGATAATATTGGGACCCGAACTCTACTTTACGATCTTCTAAACAACGTTTAATTTTTTCAATTAACTTGTCTTTACTTAATTGCACGAGAGCTTTTTTCCAAGTACTCTCTTGTAGGGCTCTCCTACATATATGTAGTACATATGTAGAACGCGCAATATCCATTCGAGCTCTACTTGGTTTCTACAAAGGAATCAAGTATGATGCCACTATATTATCGGGATATCCATTCGAGCTCTACTTGGTTTCTGCAAAGGAATCAAGTATGATGCCACTATATCATCGGGATATCCATTCGAGCAGTCGTGATTTATGCTTAGATTTAATTTTCAAGTTTTTCTCCGGATTATCGCAATTTTTATACTTATATATAAACTTTGTTTTTGCATTGTTTGTCGTCGTGGTTGCCTCCGAATTTGCACAAATCACATCACTGCGGCATACACTTGTTATATCGTTATAACCCCAGCATTTATAGCATGTTTTTACCAACAAATATTGAAACATTGCACAACGGTTTCATCCTAAGTTCACTCTTTCCAAATCACGTTCCCTGAAATATTATTTTGCCTCTTCAGAGCTTCAATTTAAACCCAAAAAATATTTGTTATTGGTTTAAAATTGAAGAATCACTTAATTTAAACGGAATCAACAAATCATGATTTCACTTAATTATTTCCCTTAGGTATATATCACATTTTTGAATAATTTCAATGCTAACCACCTGGCAGAATGCCACTTCACTTGGACAAATTACACATGAAATAAAATCTCTACGGTATTTCCTGTTGGTTTAAAATTCTTTTTATTAATCAAAGAATCACTTAATTTATGCAAGAAAATTGTTTATTTTGGTACTTGGGAGTGATCCACTCGTTCTCACTCCCAAGGAACACCTATTCACTTCCAGATAGCTACCTAGCTACCTACCTACCCACCTACCGACCTACCGACACCACGCTATAAGGACGAACCTAAGTTTATATATTTTTTTAAATTCTTGCACAAATACTCGATTTGAGGGAATCTACAGACTCAATATTTGCAGATTAAAATAACAAAATACAAATGCTTTCAGCAAAACGTGTACGAATTTAAACTTTACCAAATTACCAACTGTGTAGTCTATAAAACCAGCCTACTCTACAATTCCTTGTTTGAAATTTGTGCCAAATAATTTGTTACACGCCTGATAAGTCGCATCTCTGCTGACATGTTTTTTTGAACGGCCAACTCTGAGAAAAATTTCTCCATCAAGAAATACTTTCATTACATGTAGTGGGCTTCTACGGAGATAAACAGCGGGCAATGTTGTCCACTGCTTCCTTTTTTTATTATACTGACATACATATGTAGAACGCGCAATATTCATTCGAGCTCTACTTGGTTTCTGCAAAGGAATCAAGTATGATGCCACTATATCATCGATATCCATTCGAGCTCTACTTGGTTTCTGCAAAGGAATCAAGTATGATGCCACTATATCATCGATATCCATTCGAGCTCTACTTGGTTTCTGCAAAGGAATCAAGTATGAAGCCACTATATCATCGATATCCATTCGAGCTCTACTTGGTTTCTGCAAAGGAATCAAGTATGATGCCACTATATCATCGATATCCATTCGAGCTCTACTTGGTTTCTGCAAAGGAATCAAGTATGAAGCCACTATATCATCGATATCCATTCGAGCTCTACTTGGTGCAAAGGAATCAAGTATGATGCCACTATATCATCGATATCCATTCGAGCTCTACTTGGTTTCTGCAAAGGAATCAAGTATGATGCCACTATATCATCGATATCCATTCGAGCTCTACTTGGTTTCTGCAAAGGAATCAAGTATGATGCCACTATATCATCGATATCCATTCGAGCTCTACTTGGTTTCTGCAAAGGAATCAAGTATGAAGCCACTATATCATCGATATCCATTCGAGCTCTACTTGGTTTCTGCAAAGGAATCAAGTATGATGCCACTATATCATCGATATCCATTCGAGCTCTACTTGGTTTCTGCAAAGGAATCAAGTATGATGCCACTATATCATCGATATCCATTCGAGCTCTACTTGGTTTCTGCAAAGGAATCAAGTATGATGCCACTATATCATCGATATCCATTCGAGCTCTACTTGGTTTCTGCAAAGGAATCAAGTATGATGCCACTATATTATCGGGATATCCATTCGAGCTCTACTTGGTTTCTGCAAAGGAATCAAGTATGATGCCACTATATCATCGGGATATCCATTCGAGCAGTCGTGATTTATGCTTAGATTTAATTTTCAAGTTTTTCTTCGAATTATCGCAATTTTTATACTTATATATAAACTTTGTTTTTGCATTGTTTGTCGTCGTGGTTGCCTCCGCATTTGCACAAATCATATCACTGCGGCATACACTTGTTATATCGTTATAACCCCAGCATTTGTAGCATGTTTTTACCAACAAATGTTGAAACATTGCACAACGGTTTCATCCTAAGTTCACTCTTTCCAAATCACGTACATATGTAGTACGGGTGAGTTAAACAACGGGAGAAGTACTGTTGTACAGCTTAGTTGTAGCGACATCCATTTCGAGGACAGGCAATGAGCTTGCGGAGCTCACAACAATTTCCTATTAGGCGTTTGTACATACGTACGTATTGGTGAATTTGTAGCAATTCCCGTGGGTCCAATCCACATTAGAGTGGCAGGAGTATTTTTAGGTATTTCACTTTTGCCAAGTAATGCGTCTCTCGTTCGGTGCAAATGTATTGTTTTGATGTTAGCGTTCAATTTTGACGTTGTTCATACAATACTTGGCGTTCCGAAAACCAGAGTAGATGTTCTCGTGTGTGCGTCATATAATCATGTTGCGCGGAGTTGCGTGCTGCGTACTGCCTTTGTCGAAGCGATTTTGTAGATTTCGCTAACAAAACGGAGCGTGTAGACATATCGAGGTGCTGTAGTGGAATCGGCAACTTTTGCTTTTAATTCGAGCAAAAGGTTCTACTCTCGGTACTCGTACCGCTAACGATTATCCGACAGGCAGGATTTACGCCAGCAAATGGTTTAAATATGCAGAACGAAATGTAACCTGTATAGCACATGTCGTTTTGGCATCAAATGCTTTACTACTTGTTTTGCGACGTTTTTTTAGTGGTGGTGATATTAAAGGCACTTTCAGATCAAACGCAACAATTGAAAAAATGTAAATCGGAAAACTCAGTTTATTCCACTTTAAAACAAGATTTATTCTCCAATGATTTGTAAAATGTAAGGAAATCAGATAAACTAATAAGTTTACTAATAAAATAGTATATTTATGTTAGATTTTTAAGAAAAAAACCCAACTTTTATGATTTATCAGTCGAATTTTCGGCCGATAAAACATAAAAGTTGTGTTTCTTTTCAAAATCTGAAATAAATATATTTCTTTTCTCAGTAAAATTCTTAGTTTATCGTATTTCCCTGGATTTTATTAATCATTAGAACAAAAATCTTGTTTAAAAGTGGAATAAATAGAGTTTTCCGATTTACATTTTTCTGTTCTTGTTTTTGATGTGAAATTCTGAATTGAAAATGTCACCGATATGCCGTCTCTGCTAATGGCCAATCGAATGTTTTACGAGCCAATAAGTATTTAAGCCATTCTTCTTGTATAACAAACGTCCACTAAGGCTCTTACACATGTTGTTTCCGCATATGCGTTCTTGGGGTGTAAAGGAATTGTAGCTGCCATTCTGTAGCCCGTGCTTGTACATTTGTATGAGCGCAAAATTTTGCAGTTCGCCTCGTAACGTTGTAACGTGTAAAATGTGTGCAAATATTTATGTGGTTGCTTAAGTTGTAAAATATTACAACATCAACCTCATAACACAGATGTTGTAACATATGTTGCATTAGTCCACCGTTCGGTACAAATTTACTTTTGCGAAAGAACAAATAATATAACGTTTCATGAATGTCTCGAGCTACTTTTGAGAAAGTGAATAAAAATTTTCAAAGTCTTTTATATGCATGCGTTCATGTTGTTGTTGGTATATACTCTTCTGGCCATGTCTTATTCAATTTGGGAAAAAATGTAAATGGAAATTTCCATGGGAAAGCACAGAGATTGCTGTAGCGTCAGACTGCTGTCTCGTGCAGTCTCGCGTTCAAACATTTCTCACTAAAACCACTTCACGCAAGAATATAATGTTGTTGTTTCATTTTCTGTTTGCCAATCGACCCATTTTTTTTTGTCTTTTGTGGTGAGATTCCACACTCTGTTTACCGGCTTGTCCCCTGTAGGAGGGGGTGAGCATACTCCTACAGTAGGCTCTGCTTGTCGTAGAAGGCGACTAAAAGGGCTTGTCACTGAACCTACATGATGGAACAGCATCATGCAGTTAGCACTAAATGCTACTGCTCCAAACACCTCACTGATGATTTAGCAGGATCATGTAGTTGGGTTGGTGGGGGATGATTCCAAATCTCTTTTGGAACAACGACAGCACTCACAACCTCTCACAGAGGCTACTGCTAAAAATCTTCTCACTGGAGCTATACTGTGTTATACAGGGCGAGGTCCAGTGACCAGGGTTGGTGGCGGACGATTCCAAATCTCTTTTGGAACAACGGCAGCACCCACAACCTTTTGCAGAGGCTACTGCAAAACCCTCACTGGAGCTATACTGGATTATCCAGGGCGAGGTCCAGTGAAGGTCCACATGATTTAGCAGGATCATGTAGTTGGGTTGGTGGCGGATGATTCCAAATCTCTTTTGGAACAACGGCAGCACTCACAACCTCTCACAGAGGCTACTGCTAAAAATATTCTCACTGGAGCTATACTGTGTTATACAGGGCGAGGTCCAGTGACCAGGGTTGGTGGCGGACGATTCCAAATCTCTTTTGGAACAACGGCAGCACCCACAACCTTTTGCAGAGGCTACTGCAAAACACCTCACTGGAGCTATACTGGATTATCCAGGGCGAGGTCCAGTGAAGGTCCACATGATTTAGCAGGATCATGTAGTTGGGTTGGTGGCGGATGATTCCAAATCTGTTTTGGAACAACGGCAGCACCCACAACCTCTCACAGAGGCTACTGCTAAAAATCTTCTCACTGGAGCTATACTGGGTTATCCAGGGCGAGGTCCAGTGAACGTTTTGCGGTCTGGTCCGGGAGCAGAAGTAGTTAACCTGCGGTCCTGGACAAGTGCCTATACTACCTCTTCTAGGTGGCCAACCTAGCTTCGGCCGGGCAAAAAGTATAGGGGCCTGGCATGAGCTTAGATTGGACTCTGGTCCTGTCGAAGCAACTGCCAGTGGTTTGTTCAGCCTTCTACTTAGAGGCAGTAAATTGGACCCCAAGCCAAGGTAGCATATGCCGAGGGCTGCGTGGCTAAGTCGGACCTTAGTCGCAAGTATGCAAACTCCGGATACCAGGCGATCTCCGGTTTTAACAAAGCCTTCCTGTGGCACGCGGGGCTCTGTTGCAGGTGACCGTCTTTCCCTAGCTACTCGTGGGAACCAAATGGAAACACTTTTTTTTAAAGAGGGTGGCACCCCTCTAAAAATGCCAAAGGACGTCAAGAAGGAGAAATTTAGAGGTATTTCCATTGAAGGAAAACCTCCATATGCTGGCCAACAGCATTCTGTTATTGGTCAACACCGGGTATCAACCCACCCCCCCCTTCCTCATAATTTGAGAATTTTCGGGTTACTCTCTGCAAATCCCTTTTTGCGGGACCTCACCTGCGAAGGTGTCGAGAGTAACCCCGGACCCGTAGGAAAACGGAAAAGAGAAAATGAAACAACAACAACAATATATTCGAACGTGAAGATGGGCTTTGCGAAGAAATGTTTGAACGACAGACTACGCGGGCGAATACAGTCTGACGTTACGGAAATTTCTGCACTTTCCGTAGAAACTTCCTTTTATATACATTACAAATTGAATAAGGCGTTGAAGGACGGGATCTTCGGACCAATAAGGTTCTTGGACTATTTTTACGCTCTAATAAAGGGCGCAATGTCTCAGTATGACCTTGATCCAGACTATAAAAGTTTGCGTGGCAGACTCTTAAAGGAGGATTTGTACGATGCGTCTTACAAATCGAACCTTGTTGTGTTTGCTGCCAGGCAATAGAGACAGTATTCGACAACAACATTTCGATGCATGCACGCAAGAGAATAAAAAAGTTCTTATTTCGTTTCTCAAGAGATAAACGAGAAGTTCGTGGAATACTTCCCAAGCCATGAAACAGAAACCTATATGTGTGCGTTCGGAGTCCGTTCTCTAAAATGTTCTTATTGATGCTTATGGAAAAGTACCAAACATTGATTTTATAAATGCTATAGAGCCCAAACTACTATCCATACAGGAAAATCGTCTTCTAGTAATTTACAGCTTCATTGCTTATCTTCCCAAAGGTTACACTTCCTATATACCTTACTTAACAAAATAATAAAATAGTTTTGATTACAAAGTAACCTTACCATTTAATGCTCAATACCTCTCAGCTCAGTGATAATTGCATGTGTGTATGTGCAGCCGGAGTCCGAATCTGTAGGCAGCTACATTCAATATCATCAGCCCACAGCATGCCATGACGGCACAGCGAAATTGCAATGATTACTCAGCTGAGAATTTTTGTTTGAGAAATCGTAGTCATTTGGCTAAATAAATTTTTTTAAATAATTTTGTTAGGAAAGGTATGAAAATTTTATTACAGTTCGGAAGATAAGAAAGCAAGCTTAAGATTATCAGAAAATCATTTTTCTGTGTGAATAGTAGTTTAGGGCGGAGGAGCTATTCAAATCAAACTTTTGTCAGTTATACATAAGAACACTGCAAATATTTTAGAATGTAAGGACTACGTTGGGCCTCGCATGTGGTAGGGAGGCAGTCTCTTTCATGGCTTGTGAAGTATAATCGAGGAGGGTTTTGGTTTAATACATTATTTCTATGTGTTTCAAATTGAATGAAGATCTCAGTATGTATACTCCATGGGAATAAAAAGGCAACTGATGCAGGAAATACATACAAAAACCAAGTACTTTGATATTATGTATGTTGCCGGAATTAATTTACCTTATCATATTTCTATGCGATACAAGAGGAATGGCGAAATTAGGTAGTTTTACATTATGATTTCATCTAGGCAAAACAATCCTCGAGAATACTTTCCAAGCTATGAAACAGAAGTCTATATGTGTAAGTTGGCAATCCACTCTTTAATTTTTTTTTTTAATAACTTTTCTATTGGTCATAGCCAAAACCCTCGAGAATACTTCCCAAGCCATGAAACAGAAATCTATTTGTGTGCATTGGGAGTCCGTTTTCTAAAATGTTCTATATTGATACTTATGGAAAAGTGCTAAACATTGGCTTCATATATGCCATAGAGCCCAAACTACAATCCGTACAGGAAAATAGTCTTCTAGTAATTCACAGCTTGCTTCCTTATCTTCCCAAAAGCTACACTTACTATGTACCTTACTTAACAAAATAATAAAATAGTTTTGATTACAAAGTAACCTTACAATTTTACGCTCACTAACTCTCAGCTGAGTAATAATTACATGCGTGTATGTGCAGCCGGAGTCCGAATTTGGCAGCTACATTCGATATCATCAACCCACGACATGCCATGACGGCACAGCGGCATATACAATGATTACTCAGCTGAGAGTTTTTGGTTAAGGAATCGTAGTCATTTGGTTCAGATAAATTTTTTAAATAATTTTGTTAGAAAAGGTATAACATTTTATTTCGGTTCGGAAGATAAGAAAGCAAGCTTAAGATTATCACAACACAATTTTTCTGTATGAATAGTAGTTTAGGGCGGAGAAGCTATTCAAATCAAACTTTTGTCAGTTTTACATAAGATCACTGCAAATATTTTAGAATGTAAGGACTACGTTGGACCTAGCATGTGGTAGGGAGGGAGTCTGTTTCATGGCTTGTGAAGTATTCTAGAGGGTTTTGTCATAGCCCATGTCTTATTGCAAAACTTAGTGAAAGCGCCCTATTAGGTGCTTAGAGGACTGTACCGTACTGTACCATACATTTTCATAATATTTCGTCACTAATGGCGGAACGTGGTTCGTAATGGGAATAACTTGACCGAGTCCGAAAAAAGTTCGGAAAATACTTGCGCCATTTTGTAAAACAATTCCGGTTCTTTCTGTTCACTACTGCAATTACAAGCAGATAATTTATTATTTTTTGCCAAAACAATAATTAATTTGTGTTCTTTTTTCAATTTCAGTGTAAATAACGAAAAAAAATTAATAAAAAAAATGAAAATTTTGGAGTTTAATGATATCATATATGGTCCATTGGCGACATATATAAAGTTTTCGTGTAAGATTGGCGAAGTTGTTAATCAACAAGCTACACTTGTTGAAATGACGTTTAGGTAAGTTTTTTGGTTTTTTTTTCTGTGCAACTTTTTTTTGGGCAAAATAATCAAGAATGTAAAAAATTTCAGAGCACAAGTAGATTTTATCACTACAGCACAACATGAAAAACGTAGCGGAACTTTTAGAGCGTCTTATGGAAAATATTGAGGCAATTAAAAATCTGACAAACGAAAATGAATTCTCGCAATACATCACTTGAAAGCAGTTAGAATCGGTGTAGATTCCCTCAACTGGGTCACGATGGTAATTATACATTTAATTTTATCATATTAATTTTATTCTTATTAATATTATCATCCATTGACAGTCATCACGCCCAACTGCACATATTTCAAGTATAAAAGCAGCGGCACAAAACAATGTGGAAGAACTGAAAAAACAGAAGAATACAAATAACGCAAAGTGGGCTCAGGCATGGTGGCAAACACTTGGAATGTTGCAGCGATATGTAAAGCAGAAACATCCAGAAGGATTGGAATGCCCGGGGCGAAATGGTGCATCACCACCGCAACCTTTACTGACACTGATTGAAACAGAAACACCGGATTTTAATGAGATTATAACGGGACGAGATTGTAAGGTATGGGATGTGGTTGTGAGCGAGGAGAGCAATGCTATGCCCGAACCAACCAAAAATACAGCAAAACGGAATCTGGTGGAGAAGACCATATCCCCCCAAAAATGAGAAAGATCAATAAGAATGAAATCGGAATGCCAGCACCGTGCGGGAGTGACAGAGCAATACCAGAATCGACTAAAACGCATCTGGGGGAGTGTATTAATAACAATTATCAATTGTGGAACTATATTTTTGAAGAGCAGCCGAAAGAACAATCAACAGAGGAGCATGTTATCCTCGCACCGAAAATCTCTAAACCGCCCTCTATTATAGAAAAGATCGACCTTAGCGGTCACAATTTGTGCGAAAAAAAAATCTCTAAACCGCCCTCTATTATAGAAAAGATCGACCTTAGCGGTCACAAAATGTGCGAAAAAAAAATCTCTAAACCGCCCTCTATTGTAGAAAAGAACGACCTTAGCGGTCACAATATTTGGGGAAAAAAAAAACGAAACAACTGCCCGATAATTTCAAAACCATGCATCCTTGCATGCTGCTATTCTATGTAAGTATTGTCGTTCAATATTGTTTAGGGTGTTTAAAAATAACGTTTTCTTGTTTATAGATGTACCCCGGAATGTGCTTTAGAGAAGTGGGAAACGAAACGAAACCGCCCTTCAAATTTACAATTCAAATTGCAGACAAAAACTTCATAGGGGTTGGAAACTCGAAAAAGGTGGCCCGCTTTAACGCGGTTACTGAAGCATGTAATAAACTATTTCGGACGAAATTTTAGCAGTAGTGTCCAGCTTTGAAAGAAGCTTTTCGCAAAGCCGGTAGCAGTAGTTGCCTCAAGGGCAACTTTTGTTTTTACAGGCTATTTCAAATCTTTTGTTGGATTAGACCCTGGTTGCCGGCTAATCGCTGGCGGTGTACGATCACCGAATGGAGAAGAACGTCTATGTATGCACGCAAAGTTTCGTTGGCGAAGTACACGAAATCGCTTCCAACAAGTGCAGTAATGTGCAGGCAATCCCCCATGCAGCAAAGTTATGTGGCGTACACCAAAGAACGGCTGCAATGGTTTTCAAGACGTCAAGAGGTGTATGGGCAGTGCAAAGTTGCGCGTTTGCGCTTCAAACAATATATTTGCACTGAGCGTGCAGTGCATCGCTTGGTTAAGGAAATCACCGATAATACTCGTGAAACTCTAGTGTGTATTGGTTCCACAAAAACCGCTGCAGATTCGCCAATCCGTGGGTATGTGCGGACGCCGCAGGCGAAATTGTTGCGGGCGCTTCATTCGCATTGCTCTGTCCTTGAAGTGGATGAGTTCCGCACAACGAAGCTGTGCAGCAATTGTTTTCTGCCGGTGACGACTTCTCGGTCTCCACACAGATCGCAGTTTTGTACAAACTGTCGTATCATGTGGAACCGAGACGTTAACGCTGGCAAAAACATTTTGCAAATTGGCCTGGCCGAACTACCGACCTCCCCTAACACTAAAGGCTGAAACACAATGTGAGCGACAGTGTTTTTTGTCGTGACGCTCACATTGTGTTTCAGCGTGAATAGCTGCTTAGACATGTCGGCTGTAAAAAGCCGAAATATATTAGGCAGCCATGGCCTCCTTGAGGGGTTTAAACGAAACGCTGTTGGTTGCGGCAGCACTGGCCTATATATTGTGTATGTAGGCTTATGTGTATGACGCAAATTTTTCAAGTTCTTTTATTCTATCACGGGAAGGCAGTAATCAAGAGGGCGAAGTAGTAGCGCTTTTCCAGTAATAGATCAGCAGCAGCAATAACATCAAGTTCAAAGTCAAAAGATAAAGATGGATGACAATGAAATAAAATAAGACGTTTTAATAAAGAATTGGTAACGTTACGTTCTATGATAATGATACTTTATTATAATATACAAGTGGAGCGCAATCGTGTGCTTGCTTCGTTCGTACAATACATTCTCTGATCTGTAGTCCATTCTCCTCATCAATCTACATTACATATGAAAACCCTAAGGTATACAACACAGTATATACATGTATTAAATGTAGTATTCGTTATGCTGCATCACTATTGTTACCCATTTTACACTTAAGTTACGACGAAGTAAAAAAAAACTTGAATTGCCTAGAATGGTAGTACTTGGTAAGTTGCTGAAAGGTTTATTGGATACTTAGCAGGGTGAGATTTTACTCTACGGATGGATTGCAACTATAAACCAACTTATTCGTCTGAAATTGGTAATTTTGAAACACTTGTCCAAGAAGAATGATAAAAAGGTGAAATTAAAACTTTAAAGCGATTACCTGTTGTATGTATATTGGTTTTAAAGAACCTCTTTAGTTACTAAAGTACCTTGGAAGGTATTTGGACACTTTAGTCCAACGAATTAGTTACGAGAAGTTGTTACAGAAAGTGCTCTTAAACTCAAGTAAAGGAAGGGTAAAAATCAAACCCATATATAGACCTAAGATCATTTTAAAAAAGTCACAAACGTACAATTTTTATAACAAGTCCATACGAAATCGTTGGGAAACTCTTAAGTAGCGTTATAACCTAAGTTGTTTTGAAACTTAAATTGCAAATGGCTACTTGGGTAACAAACGATAATATTGGGACTCGAACTCTACTTTACGATCTTCTAAACAACGTTTAATTTTTTCAATTAACTTGTCTTTACTTAATTGCACGAGAGCTTTTTTCCAAGTACTCTCTTGTAGGGCTCTCCTACATATATGTAGTACATATGTAGAACGCGCAATATCCATTCGAGCTCTACTTGGTTTCTGTAATGGAATCAAGTATGATGCCGTTCTGTCTGTTATTATTGAACTATGGAAGGCATCCTTGATCTTCATGTACTGTAAACTATCAAAGAGAAGCAATTATAAAAATAAAATTTTCTTGTGCCCAAGTGATATTTTAAGTGATTTATAAGGAATTAAACTCATTCCGACTTAAATTTCAAAAGTTATTCTTAACTGAATTCTGCTTATGGGCAAAAGAGACGGAGCATGGTAAACACTATATTTACCTTATTCTTTCTGCCGTGATTGCATCTGCAGCCAACATAAAAACATCAAATGGCATAAGAAAACGTTCAGAA
Organism: Dioctria rufipes; assembly: GCA_963924295.1. NCBI lineage: Eukaryota > Metazoa > Arthropoda > Insecta > Diptera > Asilidae > Dioctria > Dioctria rufipes. The sequence goes on from OZ002742.1 coordinate 201,111,605, forward strand.
TGCAATATTTTGTGTTGGTAGCTCCAACTATGCCATAGGGCGAATGAGAAAACTATAAAACTTGTACCATACTTTCCTATAGGAAAATTACAAGAAGTCAGTGGTTCTGCCTGTCGTAAAAGGGCAACTAAAACAACGGGAGAAGTACGGGCGAGTAAAACAACGGGAGAAGTACTGTTGTACAGCTTAGTTGTAGCGACATCCATTTCGAGGACAGGCAATGAGCTTGCGGAGCTCACAACAATTTCCTATTAGGCGTTTGTACATACGTACGTATTGGTGAATTTGTAGCAATTCCCGTGGGTCCAATCCACATTAGAGTGGCAGGAGTATTTTTAGGTATTTCACTTTTGCCAAGTAATGCGTCTCTCGTTCGGTGCAAATGTATTGTTTTGATGTTAGCGTTCAATTTTGACGTTGTTCATACAATACTTGGCGTTCCGAAAACCAGAGTAGATGTTCTCGTGTGTGCGTCATATAATCATGTTGCGCGGAGTTGCGTGCTGCGTACTGCCTTGGTCGAAGCGATTTTGTAGATTTCGCTAACAAAACGGAGCGTGTAGACATATCAAGGTGCTGTAGTGGAATCGGCAACTTTTGCTTTTAATTCGAGCAAAAGGTTCTACTCTCGGTACTCGTACCGCTAACGATTATCCGACAGGCAGGATTTACGCCAGCAAATGGTTTAAATATGCAGAACGAAATGTAACCTGTATAGCACATGTCGTTTTGGCATCAAATGCTTTACTACTTGTTTTGCGACGTTTTTTTAGTGGTGGTGATATTAAAGGCACTTTCAGATCAAACGCAACAATTGAAAAAATGTAAATCGGAAAACTCAGTTTATTCCACTTTAAAACAAGATTTATTCTCCAATGATTTGTAAAATGTAAGGAAATCAGATAAACTAATAAGTTTACTAATAAAATAGTATATTTATGTTAGATTTTTAAGAAAAAATCCCAACTTTTATGATTTATCAGTCGAATTTTCGGCCGATAAAACATAAAAGTTGTGTTTCTTTTCAAAATCTGAAATAAATATATTTCTTTTCTCAGTAAAATTCTTAGTTTATCGTATTTCCCTGGATTTTATTAATCATTAGAACAAAAATCTTGTTTTAAAGTGGAATAAATAGAGTTTTCCGATTTACATTTTTCTGTTCTTGTTTTTGATGTGAAATTCTGAATTGAAAATGTCACCGATATGCCGTCTCTGCTAATGGCCAATCGAATGTTTTACGAGCCAATAAGTATTTAAGCCATTCTTCTTGTATAACAAACGTCCACTAAGGCTCTTACACAATTTGTTTCCACATATGCGTTCTTGGGGTGTAAAGGAATTGTAGCTGCCATTCTGTAGCCCGTGCCTGTACATTTGTATGAGCGGAAAATTTCGCAGTTCGCCTCGTAACGTTGTAACGTGTAAAATGTGTGCAAATATTTATGTGGTTGCTTAAGTTGTAAAATTTTACAACATCAACCTCATAACAGAGATGTTGTAACATATGTTGCATTAGTCCACCGTTCGGTACAAATTTACTTTTGCGAAAGAACAAATAATATAACGTTTCATGAATGTCTCAAGCTACTTTTGAGAAAGTGATTAAAAATTTTCAAAGTCTTTTATATGTATGCGTTCATGTTGTTGTTGGTATATACTCATCTGGCCATGTCTTATTCAATTTGGGAAAAAATGTAAATGGAAATTTCCATGGGAAAGCACAGAGATTGCTGTAGCGTCAGACTGCTGTCTCGTGCAGTCTCGCGTTCAAACATTTCTCACTAAAACCACTTCACGCAAGAATATAATGTTGTTGTTTCATTTTCTGTTTGCCAATATATCCGTTTTTCCATCGACCCATTTTTTTGTTGTCTTTTGTGGTGAGATTCCACACTCTGTTTACCGTCTTGTCCCCTGTGTAGGGCGTGAGCATACTCCTACAGTAGGCTCTGCTTGTCGTAGAAGGCGACTAAAAGGGCTTGTCTCTGAACCTATATCGACATATTCGGGGCGAGATTCAGAGACACCTACATGATGGAGCAGCATCATGCAGTTAGCACTAAATGCTACTGCTCAAAACCTTTTCACTGGAGCTATACTGTGTTATACAGGGCGAGGTCCAGTGACTGTACATGATTTAGCAGAATCATTGTACTAGGGTTGGTGGGGACGATTCCAAATCTATTTTGGAACAACGGCAGCACCCACAACCTCTCACAGAGGCTACTGCTAAAAATCTTCTCACTGGAGCTATACTGGGTTATCCAGAGCGAGGTCCAATGAATATTTTGCATCGTTCCAATTTTTTTTTTCTACTTTTGTGGTGAGATTCAACTCACCTGATCAATTTATTATTTATATATTTCAATCGCTGTGCGGTGGGTCCGGTCCGGGAGCAGAAGTAGTTAACCTGCGGTCCTGGACAAGTGCCTATACTACCTCTTCTAGGTGGCCAACCCAGCTTCGGCTGGGCAAAAGTATAGGGGCCTGGCATTGGAAAAGGGAGGACTCTGGTCCTATCGAAGCAACTGCCAGTGGTTTGTTCAGCCTTCTGCTTAGCGGCAGTAAATTGGACCCCAAGCCAAGGTAACATATGCCGAGGGCTGCGTGGCTAAGTCGGACCTTAGTCGCAAGTATGCAAACTCCGGATACCAGGTGAACTCCGGTTTTAACAAAGCCTTCCTGTGGCACGCGGGGCTCTGCTGCAGGTGACCGTCATTCCCTAGCTACTCGTGGGAACAAAATGCAAGATTTCTTTTTTTATGAGGGTGGCACCCCTCTAAAAATGCCAAAGGACGTCAAGGAGGAGAAAGTTAGAGGTATTGCCATGGAAGGTAAACCTCCATCTGCTGGCCAACAGCATTCTGCTATTGGTCAACACCGGGTATCAACCCCCCCCCCCCCCCCTTCCTAATAATTTGAGAATTTTCGGGTTACTCTCTACAAATCCGTTTTTGCGGGATCTCACCTGCGAAGGTGTCGAGAGTAACCCCGGACCCGTAGGAAAACGGAAAAGAGAAAATGAAACAACAACAACAAACGAACCTTGTTGTGTTTGCTGCCAGGCAATACGAGACAGTATTCGACAACAACATTTCGATGCATGCACGCAAGAGAATAAAAAAGTTCTTATTTCGTTTCTCAAGAGATAAACGAGAAGTTCGTGGAATACTTCCCAAGCCATGAAACAGAAACCTATATGTGTGCGTTCGGAGTCCGTTCTCTAAAATGTTCTTATTGATGCTTATGGAAAAGTACCAAACATTGATTTTATAAATGCTATAGAGCCCAAACTACTATCCATACAGGAAAATTGTCTTCTAGTAATTTATAGCTTGGTTCCTTATCTTCCCAAAGGCTGCACTTACTACATACCTTCCTTAACAAAATAATAAAATAGTTTTGATTACAAAGTATAACCTTACCATTTTATGCTCAATACCTCTCAGCTGTGCATGTGTGTATGTGCAGCCGGAGTCCGAATCTGTAGGCAGCTACATTCGATATCACCAGCCCACGGCATCGCATGACGGCACAGCGACATTACAATGATTACTCAGCTGAGAATTTTTGTTTGAGAAATCGTTGTCATTTGGCTAAATAAATTTTTTTAAATATGTGCGATATCCAGGAAAAATTTCGTTCTGGCTATTTCAAATATTTTGTTGGATTAGATTCTGGTTGTCGGCTGATCGCTGGCGGTGTACGAGCACCGAATGAATACGAACCTATTGATCTAATAAAAATCAAGAGTTCGACATTTCATTACAGCACGTCTATGTATGCACGCAAAGTTTCGTTGGCGAAGTACACGAAATCGCTTCCAACATGTGCAGTAATGTGCAGGCAATCCCCCATGCAGCAAAGTTATGTGGCGTACACCAAAGAACGCCTGCAATGGTTTTCAAGACGTCAAGAGGTGTATGGGCAGCGCAAAGTTGCTCGTTTGCTCTTCAAACAATATATTTTCACTGAGCGTGCAGTGCATCGCTTGGTTAAGGAAATCACCGATAATACTCGTGAAACTCTAGTGTGTATTGGTTCCACAAAAACCGCTGCAGATTCGCCAATCCGTGGGTATGTGCGGACGCCGCAGGCGAAATTGATGCGGGCGCTTCATTCGCATTGCTCTGTCCTTGAAGTGGATGAGTTCCGCACAACGAAGCTGTGCAGCAATTGTTTTCTGTCGGTGACGACTTCTCGGTCTCCACACAGATCACAGTTTTGTACAAACTGTCGTATCACGTGGAACCGAGACGTTAACGCTGGCAAAAACATTTTGCAAATTGGCCTGCTGGCCCAACTCCGGGGCAGGCCAATACACGCAAACTTCTCCCGAACTACCGACCTCCCCTAACACTAAAGGCTGAAACACAATGTGAGCGACAGTGTTTTTTACGGCGTTTTTTGTCGTGACGCTCACATTGTGTTTCAGCGTGAATAGCTGCTTTGATGTTTCGGCTTAATAAAGCCGAAATGTATTGGGCAGTCATGGCCCCCTTGAGGGGTTTAAACGAACTGCTGTTGGTTACGGCAGCACTGGCCTATATATATTATGTATATAGGCTTATGTGTATGACGCAAATTTTTCAAGTTCTTTTATTCCATCACGGGAAGGCAGTAATCAAGAGGGCGAAGTAGTAGCGCTTTTCCAGTAATAGATCAGCAGCAGCAATAACATCAAGTTCAAAGTCAAAAGATAAAGATGGATGACAATGAAATAAAATAAGACGTTTTAATAAAGAATTGGTAACGTTACCCCAAATTGATGAGCTTCCTCCAGCAAAAGTTGCTTTATGGGTAAAAGAGGTCACAGTTATTCCTCCAAACCATATAGGATATATTGAAGTGGAAAACGTAGATAAGATGCATACAGGCAGTGTGTATATGTTGAGCTTCAACAGAGAACAAAACCGTAAAAAGGAACATTGGACCGGCAGATGCATTACGAATGCAAAAGAAGGTGCTATACGTAGGTATATTAAACATATCAATAGCGGAACAGTGGAGTGAATTTGCGAGTGTTGAATGTCGCTAATTAAATTTGTTATAATTACAAAAGGTATTACAAGGAAGCAAAACAAGTGAATTGCGAAGCAAAATGGTCGCAGTAATGCAGCGGAATAAGGTAGGTACGTTTAAGTGAACCACTTCATTGATTCTAAAAAGTGAAGATGGATTTGAAAAACTCTCGCAGTAATGCAGTAGGTAGATGCCTTAGGTAAGTCGGTATTAGTGGGATTACATATATTTCTGACAAAATATGTCCAAAAATTAAATAATAAAGGAAGAAAGAGTTAACGAGAAACACATAGGAAAGTGATAATAAATGTGTGCTGAAATCCGATTATGATAAAAAATGCTGCCGATAAATACATGGAATGTATTAGTGGGAACTTTATAAAAAATTTCATAAAAATTGTGGTTAGATGTAGCCAACGCAACAAAAAAAAAAATAAATAAAAGCTCTAAGGTATCACTATCGTCGTGAGATAAAAGAAGTAGAGAGCAAAAATCATAAGACAACATTATGGTATTTTGACATCGACCCATTTTTTTTGTCTTTTGTGGTGAGATTCCACTCTCTGTTTACCCTAGTGTCCCCTGTAGGAGGGGGTGAGCATACTCCTACAGTAGGATCTGCTTGTCGTAGAAGGCGACTAAAAGGGCTTGTCACTGAACCTATACCGACAAATTCGTGGCGAGATTCAGAGACACCTGCATGATGGAGCAGCATCATGCAGTTTCCACTCAAAACTACTGCTAAACACCTTCTCACTGGAGCTATACTGTGTTATACAGGGCGAGGTCCAGTGACGTACATGATTTAGCAGGATCATTGTACTAGGGTTGCTGGCGGATGATTCCAAATCCTTTTTGGAACAACGGCAGCACCCACAACCTTTCGCAGAGGCTACTGCTAAACACCTCAGTGGAGCTATACTGGATTATCCAGGGCGAGGTCCAGTGAAGGCCCACATGATTTAGCAGGATCATGTAGTCGGGTTGGTGGCGGATGATTCCAAATCTCTTTTGGAACAACGGCAGCACCCACAACCTCTCACAGAATCTTCTCACTGGAGCTATACTGGGTTATCCAGGGCGAGCTCCAGTGAACGTTTTGCGGTGGGTCCGGTCCGGGAGCAGAAATAGTTAACCTGCGGTCCTGGACAAGTGCCTATACTACCTCTTCTAGGTGGCCAAACCAGCTTCGGCCGGGCAAAAGTATAGGGGCCTGGCATTGGAAAAGGGAGGACGCTGGTCCTACCAAAACAACTTCCAGTGGTTTGTTCAGCCTTCAGTTTAGCGGCAGTAAATTGGCCCCCAAGCCAAGGTAGCATATGCCGAGGGCTACGTGGCTAAGTCGGACCTTAGTCGCAAGTATGCAAACTCCGGATAACAGGCCCTCCGGTTTAAACTAGCCTTCCTGTGGCACGCGGGGCTCTGCTGCAGGTGACCGTCATTCCCTAGCTACTCGTGGGAACCAAATGGAAAAACTTTTTTTTAAAGAGGGTGGCACCCCTCTAAAAATGCCAAAGGACGTCAAGGAGGAGAAAGTTAGAGGTATTGCCACGGAAGGTAAACATCCATCTGCTGGCCAACAGCATTCTGCTATTGATCAACACCGGGTATCAACCCACCCCCCCACCCTTCCTCATAATTTGAGAATTTTCGGGTTACTCTCTACAAACCCCTTTTTGCAGGACCTCACCTGCGAAGGTGTCGAGAGTAACCCCGGACCGGTAGGAAAACGGAAAAGAGAAAATGAAACAACAACAACAATATATTCGAACATGAAGATGGGCTTTGCGAAGAAATGTAAGGACGACAGACTACGCAAAGAAATACAGTCTACGTTACGGAAATTTCTTCACTTACCGTAGAAACTTCCTTTTATATACATTACAAATTGAATAAGGCGTTGGAAGACGGGCTCTTCGGACCAATAAAGTTCTTGGACTATTTTTACGCTCTAATAAAGGGCGCAAGGTCTTAGTATGCCCTTGATCCGGAATATAAAAGTTTTCGTGGCAGACTCCTTAAGGAGGATTTGTACGATGCGTCTTACAAATCGAACCTTGTTGTGTTTGCTGCCAGGCAATACGAGACAGTATTCGACAACAACATTTCGATGCATGCACGCAAGAGAATAAAAAAGTTCTTATTTCGTTTCTCAAGAGATAAACGAGAAGTTCGTGGAACGTTAGATTATTTGTTCATTCGCCGTAGTACGTCTGTACCGAAGGCGGCACTTTTGCAGCAAATGACTGAACATCTCGGTTATGTTGATGATGCTGTGAAATTTTACAATAATAAGCGACAACCACATAATTATTTGCTGATATTTTATAAGCTGCAACGTTACAACGAGGCAAATAACTTGAAAAATTTTGCTCTCATAAACATATACAAGCATGGACTGCACCATGTGCGCTATGATTCATGAGCGCTCTGGCAACGTCTATGCGGACTGAAATTGTGTAATCCTCGTTGGGAAAACTTTGTGTGTCAAGAAGAATGGCGGAAATACTTTAAACTACCGACATCGGTTGGCCGTAAAAGATTCGATTGGTCTATTTGCACAGATGGTGTAGCGATTACATTTTCTATGAAGAAGGAAGTGTCAATAGCACCGCCTCAACCACCGTTAAAACGCCAAAAAACAGATAAATGTGAGGCGGGCGATGACAAAGCCATGTGCAATATTCAGGAAAAATTTCGTTCTGGCTATTTCAAATCTTTTGTTGGATTAGATCCTGGCTGTCGGCTGATCGCTGGCGGTGTACGAGCACCGAATGAATACGAACCTATTGATCTAATAAAAATCAAGAGTTCGACATTTCATTACAGCACGTCTATGTATGCACGCAAAGTTTCGTTGGCGAAGTACACGAAATCGCTTCGAACAAGTGCAGTAATGTGCAGGCAATCCCCCATGCAGCAAAGTTATGTGGCGTACACCAAAGGACGCCTGCAATGGTTTTCAAGACGTCAAGAGGTGTATGGGCAGCGTAAAGTTGCGCGTTTGCGCTTCAAACAATATATTTGCACTAAGCGTGCAGTGCATCGCTTGGTTAAGGAAATCACCGATAATACTCGTGAAACTCTAGTGTGTATTGGTTCCACAAAAACCGCTGCAGATTCGCCAATCCGTGGGTATGTGCGGACGGCGCAGGCGAAATTGTTGCGGGCGCTTCATTCGCATTGCTCTGTCCTTGAAGTGGATGAGTTCCGCACAACGAAGTGTGCAGCAATTGTTTTCTGCCGGTGACGACGTCTCGGTCTCCACACAGATCGCAGTTTTGTACAAACTGTCGTATCACGTGGAACCGAAACGTTAACGCCGGCAAAAACATTTTGCAAATTGGCCTGGCCAAAACCCCCGAGAATACTTCACAAGCCATGAAACAGACTCCCTCCCTACCACATGCGAGGCCCAACGGAGTCCTTACATTCTAAAATATTTGCCGTGTTCTTATGTAAAACTGACAAAAGTTTGATTTGAATATCTCCTACGCCCTAAACTACTATTCATACAAAAAAATGGTGTTCTGATAATCTTAAGCTTGCTTTCTTATCTTCCGAACCGTTGTAAAATTGTCATACCTTTCCTAACAAAATTATTTAAAAAAATTTATCTTAACCAAATGACTACGATTTCTCAAACAAAAATGCTCAGCTGAGTAGTCATTGTAATGTCGCTGTGCCGTCATGGCATGCCGTGGGCTGATGATATCGAATGTAGCTGCCTACAAATTCGGACTCCGCCTGCACATACACACATGCAATTATCACTCAGCTGAGAGGTATTGAGCGTAAAATGGTAAGGTTACTTTGTAATCAAAACTATTTTATTATTTTGGTAAGTAAGGTATATAGGAAGTGTAGCCTTTGGGAAGGTAAGGAACCAAGCTTTAAGTTAGTAGAAGACTATTTTCCTGTATGTATAGTAATTTAGGCTTTATAGCACAATAAAGTAAAGGTTTTGCACTTTTTCATAAGTATCAATATAGAACATTTTAGAAAACGGACTCCGAACGCACACATATAGATTTCTGTTTCATGGGAAGTATTCTCGATGGTTTTGGCCTGGCCCAACTCCGGGGCAGGCCAATACACGCAAACTTCTCCCGAACTACCGATACCGACCTCCCCTAACACTAAAGGTTACGGCAGCACTGGCCTATATATATTGTGTATATAGGCTTATGTGTATGACGCAAATTTTTCAAGTTCTTTTATTCCATCACGGGAAGGCAGTAATCAAGAGGGCGAAGTTCAAAGTCAAAAGATAAAGATGGATGACAATGAAATAAATTAAGATGTTTTAATAAAGAATTGGTAACGTTACCCCAAATTGATCGAATTAAGGACTTAAAGGTACGTTTTTCATTACAAATTACATAAAAAAATATTCTATGTACAAAACCATGAAGGATACTGTAAAGTAATGTGTCAATTAAAGAAAAGTAAAGTAAAGTAAAGTAATGTGTTAATTAAGAGTTTATGAAAATTTAGAATATGCTAAAAGAATTATTGAAAAAAACCAGTTACAATTCCAACACCTTCCGCAAACATTAATTTCAAATCCAGAAATTTGGGAATTAATTATTCCAAGAATGAATTCTGAATCAAATAATACATAGTTGCACCTGTGTTATTGATATGTAGCAATGTGTTTGGATATGGTGCTTACAAAACGTCTTTATCCCGATATGTGCAAATATAGAACAGTCTATACCATCTTATGTCTTTCCTTCGGCATACAATCTGCGAAAATTTAAGGGTGGCATACATCGGCACCTCCGTCACTCTCCTCATATCCCTTAAACCATACCTATTTCCTTCCTGCCATGCAGTGCTTTGCATCATAGGGTATCTCCCGAGCATGGCTTAATATTATAAAAAAAAAAAAATCACAATAACCTCCTTTGAGCTATTATGGGTTAATGAAGAAATATTAGTTAATAATCACCAGCGGCATTTACTCCATGACTGATGATTTGTTAACTCAGGAACTAGAGGTTATATGGCGCCTCGACTCGCCTGATTTGATTACATATCTTTCTGAGAAAATATGTTCAAAAATTAAACATAATAGTTAATAATCACCAGCGGCATTTACTCCATGACTGATGATTTGTTAACTCAGGAACTAGAGGTTATATGGCGCCTCGACTCGCCTGATTTGATTACATACATATATTACTCACAAAATATCATTTCGGTTAAGCGTAATACTCCACAATTTTTAATAAACACAATAGTTGAATTGTAAATGCGAATTGACCAGTTCGCTGATTAAAAAAAAACCAGGCTTAAGCCCGAATGGCAGAAAACAAAGCTCTCATTTCCGAGCTTCAAAAATTTTGACTATGTAGTAGTAGCGTGAGCTCTCGTCCTCAATGCCTATACTTATAAAGTACTATTAAAGATTACATATACAAAACCGAGTATTTTCTTAAACTACTGGATTGTGTCGTCAAAACGAAAAACTTTTAAGAATTAAAATGAATAAATCATTCACTTTATATGAAGATTGAAAGTTACAAATTGATTTTTATAAAATAAACGGGATTTGTCCGGTTTTTGGGTTCCTGAATCAAATTATCTCAATCTTCATTCTCGTGTTTAAATAAACGTGTAGCAATAATTTTTATTCAAGTTACAGGGTTCTCAATTTTAATGTTATGAATGTAATTATAACAAGAAAAATATTAACAAATTTGGAAAAACAGCTCCGGTAGCATTTACAAATATGTATGTTCGGAAAACCTGTTTACGAAAACTAATAAAAATTGGTGTGTACATGAAAAAGTCTTTAAGGTTGGGAGAAAAAAAGACGGTTTTTTGAAGTTTTTGATTTGTTTTTTTAAACGCAACATCTTTTTCAAAAATTCAAGCACTGAGGCATTTGCACTGAAGAGCTTCTAATATTTTGCCGAAGGTTTCAAATCAATATCATAAAAATTTGTTGAAAATAAAAAATGGTGAACGAAATGGTTGCAAATTTATTCAGGCTTAACTACAAATTTCATTCATGTTTTCCACTCATGAAAAATAAAGTTACTGTTGGATTTTAGGATATAAGATAAAAAAAGCATTAACAGAAAGACTTATAGTTAGAGCTTCGTACGGCTAATATACATATGTATAGTAAGTTAGTAGATGTTGGGAATGTTTGGATTGGCATTACCATTGCCAGACACAGATATAATTTTATTAAGTAAACAATTTACAAAACTTCAGGAGACACAATATAAAACATTTTTCAACATGCTGTGGAAATGAAAGCAAAGATTGTTAGCTACAATCAGCAGCAACAAATAAAAATAAACGATCAAACTTATCCGCACTACACTAAACTTGTCAGTCTTTTTTTCTCCAATTTTTTCTTTTTTTGTAAAAAATTCTTCTTTCTTTATTTTTTTTTTCTTTTTTACTTATAGTTTGCATTTGTTTAACGGTAGTTAGTAAGTGGATTTATTTGTTTACTATCGTATGAATTTCTTAAATAAATAAATAAATAAATATGTATATTATTAAGCCAAGTTGCGGGTTACCTTATGCCGCAAAGCACAACATGGCAGAGAGGAGGTATGGTGCTGATGTATGTCACCCTTAAACCTTCCCCGATTGTATGCCGGAGATATAAAGACAGAAGATGGTAAACGATTCCAAGTCTTAATTTTAAACAAGTGAAAGTGATCATTACAACGGTAAAATAATTTTTGATAAAAGTGTCTTAAACACGTTTTCAAATGATAAGTACATCAAAATTAATTTAAGCAAGTTGAGCGACAAAATCCCAAAACAAAACCAAAAAAAAAAAAAAACAAATAATTAGGTACATATTTTCTTCACAACATTTTCGACAAAAATAATATGCCGTCTCCCATTTTTTTACTGAAATTTAATTTATATATTTATTCCAAAATTATTTATTTTAACATTTTAGATTAATATTTGGATTAAAAATTGAATTTGTAAGATGGACGAGGAAAGTATTGTAAGTGGTTTTTGTTTTTTTTTTGTTTTTTATGAAAACCAATTATGAAAGTATCGATAAAATCGTTTAATTTGAATATGTATTCAGTCTTTTAGAATAAAAAATTGAATATAATTTTTTTCACAAGAGATTTTTACTAGTCTACTTACTCGTATTTCACATAAAGGATGTAATTGGATGGTTCAAGTATTAGTAGTTTTCCCAAAATATATTGGTTTTCAGTACTCTGACAATACACATGGGTAGGAAGGTAATTTAAGTAGATACACAGTTTAAGTAGGAAGGCTGTTTAAGTAGGTAGTCAGTGTAGGTAGGAAGGTAGTGTAGGTAGACAGTTTAAGTAGGAAGGCAGTTTAACCCAGTAGGAAATATTTAATGCGCTTTGCAAAAGAGCACATAAAAAGCAGTACGGGTGGCTGCAAGTGCTTTGTAAGAATCGAATACTGTAACTGTAATGTACTCTTACTAATCTTACTTCATATTTTGCAGAACAGGAAAATAAAATATTAAAAGAAAACTTTTCAAAAATTGAAAGAAATTTTGAGTACCAGAACGAAATTTTAGGGAAACATACAGTCTTCTTGGAAAAACTTGCAGAGAAAGCTTTTCCGCAACATAAAAATTTAAAAAATTTTCCAATAGGCAGTAAAGTCCAACTAGATGATATTGAATCACAATTAAGTAATTATGACGAAAAAGAATTGGTATAATTGGTTAATGAATTAGTAAGATCTGATGTCTACTTATTTGTACATTTAAGATTACATACATAAAAGCCCAACGGTAACATTGATTGAATTTAAAGAAAATATTACAATAAAAAAAATAATAAATTAGCGGAAAAAACGAGGTAATTCATCCACAAGAGAATCTTTAGCATGTATCGCGTGGGTGTATAAAAGCTAGTGCTTTTTTTATAAATTAAAGACACTCCAAAATTTTCATCATTCCTGGCATAGTTAAGCTTATTACAATTTTTTTACTTTTGCCAAAACAATAAATAATTTATTTTGTTTTTTCAATTTCATTTTAAACAGGAAAATATGAAAATTATAGATTTCTTGGACATAATATATGACCCCTTGGCCAGTTATATAAACTGTTCATGCAAGTTGGGCGGAGCTGTAAAAGAGCAGGCGTTCCTAGTAGAACTCGCGTTCAAGTAAGTATTTTTTTTTTTTTTTTTCGTGGTCAAAATAATTACAAATTTTAAATAATTTCAGAACGCAATTAAAAATAATTAGCGATGAGCGATGTGAAAACACATTTGTCAATGTACAACGTATGGAGGAAGCAGTGGAGCAAATCAAAAATTTGACCAAAAAATCAAATAGCTCGCATTATATTAACCACGTCGAAGCCGTCAGCATCGGTGTTGAGTGCCTCAAGTGGATCACTCTGGTAAGTGCGCGTTAAATTTAATTTATAAATAGATATATATTCTGCGTTTATTTAGCTATTTACATAAATCTATAATATTTAGTTAATTGCTAGTGGTAATTACTTAGATTTAGAAGTTTTCCTTTACATATTTAACAATTTCAGTTTTAAAAACCCTAAAGTTCGTTTCGGTTTTTAATCTTAATGGATTTTATGTTTGAGAGGGAATTCATGATAGGTGATTTTTCAACATCTTTATAAACATTGATTTTGTTGGCGCTGATTTAATATTTTCCGGCAACGCATTGTATATTTGACCAGCAGTGTTTAGAAGGCATTGTCGTCGTCTTTCAGTCCTTGACTGGACCTGTACTATGTTGTTCCTATTTCTTGTCCTGTGATTATGGATGTTAGCGTGTCTCTCTACTACTAAGTTTGTCCTTATGTTTTTCGTCAATGTGTTGTATATAAACTTGGCCTTTTCAATTTCTATTATTTTTTTTAATGTGAGCTGCCTTGTGTATTGATGAACCAGATTAGTGGCGGTATCCCACGGGAGTCCATATAGAGCTTTTTGAGCCCTATTTATTAGTATTTTGATATCTGCTTTCAACCTTTGAGAACTTTGTGACCAGTTTATTGCATTATAGCGTATATGGGATAGGACATGTGCGTTGTAGATTAAATCCGCAACCGGTCTATGCTGGTTTTGGGTGGGATAGTTTGGGTTTTTCCTCACTGCATCTGCATATGAAGTTGTAGCTGTACCTGTACGGTTTTCTACACTAGCGTGAAGCTTTTTTATCCCTGTTTTAACTTTTTCCATTTGTTTTCCGTGTTGATCCATTTTTCTTTTGTTTCCTTTTGTAGCCTAATAATTTCAGGTATTCTGCTTTGAGACAGCCATCTGATTATTTCATCATTACCAACCAACATCCCCTGTTATGTGTGTCTCAGAAAGTAATATCATTTCAAATTTTCCTTTTTAATTATAACTTCGATTGTGATTATGCCCTTGAACATTCATATACAAACACTTCATATACTTTAGTTGCTAAATAATACAGCACCATTAAAATTGAATGTATTTGTCATGATTACAGTCCTCACGACCTGATGCCTTAATCATGCAAAAAATTCAAGAAATCAAAATCCACTTGGATGACATTAAAAAAAGACATCCAACAAAAAATCTACTGATAATAAATGGGCAGCCGGTTGGTTAAGGACGCTGAAGAAGTTATGTACTTATGTCCAAAAACATTTTCAAAAAGGTTTGCTAGTAGAAGAAGTCGTACAAGTTGATTCTGAGACCTGGGAGAATTTCTTCAATAATACTGCGATCGAAGAAATATCGGAAGTCGTACAAGCTGATTCTGAGGAAACAAAATTCACGGGGGTTGCGCCTTCTAAAAAGATGGCTTGCAATAATACTGCGATCGAAGAAATATCGGAAGTCGAACAAGCTGATTCTGAGGAAACAAAATTCACGGGGGTTGCGCCTTCTAAAAAGATGGCTTGCAATAATACTGCGATCGAAGAAATATCGGAAGTCGTACAAGCTGATTCTGAGACCTGGGAGAATTCCTTCCATAATACTGCGATCGAAGAAATATCGGAAGTCGTACAAGCTGATTCTGAGGAAACAAAATTCACGGGGGTTGCGCCTTCTAAAAAGATGGCTTGCAATAATAATGCGATTGAAGAAATGTCGGAAGTCGTACAAGTTGATTCTGAGACCTGGGAGAATTCCTTCCATAATACTGCGATCGAAGAAATATCGGAAGTCGTACAAGCTGATTCTGAGGAAACAAAATTCACGGGGGTTGCGCCTTCTAAAAAGATGTCTTGCAATAATAATGCGATTGAAGAAATGTCGGAAGTCGTACAAGCTGATTCTGAGACCTGGGAGAATTTTTTCAATAATACTGCGATCGAAGAAATATCGGAAGTCGTACAAGCTGATTCTGAGGAAACAAAATTCACGGGGGTTGCGCCTTCTAAAAAGATGGCTTGCAATAATAATGCGATTGAAGAAATGTCGGAAGTCGTACAAGCTGATTCTGAGGAAACAAAATTCACGGGGGTTGCGCCTTCTAAAAAGATGGCTTGCAATAATAATGCGATTGAAGAAATGTCGGAAGTCGTACAAGTTGATTCTGAGACCTGGGAGAATTCCTTCCATAATACTGCGATCGAAGAAATATCGGAAGTCGTACAAGCTGATTCTGAGGAAACAAAATTCACGGGGGTTGCGCCTTCTAAAAAGATGGCTTGCAATAATAATGCGATTGAAGAAATGTCGGAAGTCGTACAAGTTGATTCTGAGACCTGGGAGAATTCCTTCCATAATACTGCGATCGAAGAAATATCGGAAGTCGTACAAGCTGATTCTGAGGAAACAAAATTCACGGGGGTTGCGCCTTCTAAAAAGATGGCTTGCAATAATAATGCGATTGAAGAAATGTCGGAAGTCGTACAAGTTGATTCTGAGACCTGGGAGAATTCCTTCCATAATACTGCGATCGAAGAAATATCGGAAGTCGTACAAGCTGATTCTGAGGAAACAAAATTCACGGGGGTTGCGCCTTCTAAAAAGATGTCTTGCAATAATAATGCGATTGAAGAAATGTCGGAAGTCGTACAAGTTGATTCTGAGACCTGGGAGAATTCCTTCCATAATACTGCGATCAAAGAAATATCGGAAGTCGTACAAGCTGATTCTGAGGAAACAAAATTCACGGGGGTTGTGCCTTCTAAAAAGATGGCTTGCAATAATAATGCGATTGAAGAAATGTCGGAAGTCGTACAAGCTGATTCTGAGGAAACAAAATTCACGGGGGTTGCGCCTTCTAAAAAGATGGCTTGCAATAATAATGCGATTGAAGAAATGTCGGAAGTCGTACAAGTTGATTCTGAGACCTGGGAGAATTCCTTCCATAATACTGCGATCGAAGAAATATCGGAAGTCGTACAAGCTGATTCTGAGGAAACAAAATTCACGGGGGTTGTGCCTTCTAAAAAGATGGCTTGCAATAATAATGCGATTGAAGAAATGTCGGAAGTCGTACAAGCTGATTCTGAGGAAACAAAATTCACGGGGGTTGCGCCTTCTAAAAAGATGGCTTGCAATAATAATGCGATTGAAGAAATGTCGGAAGTCGTACAAGTTGATTCTGAGACCTGGGAGAATTCCTTCCATAATACTGCGATCGAAGAAATATCGGAAGTCGTACAAGCTGATTCTGAGGAAACAAAATTCACGGGGGTTGTGCCTTCTAAAAAGATGGCTTGCAATAATAATGCGATTGAAGAAATGTCGGAAGTCGTACAAGCTGATTCTGAGGAAACAAAATTCACGGGGGTTGCGCCTTCTAAAAAGATGGCTTGCAATAATAATGCGATTGAAGAAATGTCGGAAGTCGTACAAGTTGATTCTGAGACCTGGGAGAATTCCTTCCATAATACTGCGATCGAAGAAATATCGGAAGTCGTACAAGCTGATTCTGAGGAAACAAAATTCACGGGGGTTGTGCCTTCTAAAAAGATGGCTTGCAATAATAATGCGATTGAAGAAATGTCGGAAGTCGTACAAGCTGATTCTGAGGAAACAAAATTCACGGGGGTTGCGCCTTCTAAAAAGATGGCTTGCAATAATAATGCGATTGAAGAAATGTCGGAAGTCGTACAAGTTGATTCTGAGACCTGGGAGAATTCCTTCCATAATACTGCGATCGAAGAAATATCGGAAGTCGTACAAGCTGATTCTGAGGAAACAAAATTCACGGGGGTTGTGCCTTCTAAAAGGATGGCCCGTAGGAAAGCTTGCAATAATAATCCGATTGAAGTAGTCGCGCCCAAAAAATTTAAAGAAAATCCCACACCACACATGGCAGTAGAACTGCATCCAGTCGTTCTCCTACAACGTGTAAATATCGTCATTCAATACTGTGTATGGTTTTAAAAATGACGTTCTTCTTTATAGATGTGCCCAGGAATTGAGGTAACCGATTGTGGCAGCAGTAAACCGCCATTTAAGTTTACTTGTGAATTACAAAAAACCAAATTCACGGGGTTTGGGCCTTCTAAAAAGATGGCTTGCAATAATAATGCGATTGAAGAAATGTCGGAAGTCGTACAAGCTGATTCTGAGGAAACAAAATTCACGGGGGTTGCGCCTTCTAAAAAGATGGCTTGCAATAATAATGCGATTGAAGAAATGTCGGAAGTCGTACAAGTTGATTCTGAGACCTGGGAGAATTCCTTCCATAATACTGCGATCGAAGAAATATCGGAAGTCGTACAAGCTGATTCTGAGGAAACAAAATTCACGGGGGTTGCGCCTTCTAAAAAGATGGCTTGCAATAATAATGCGATTGAAGAAATGTCGGAAGTCGTACAAGTTGATTCTGAGACCTGGGAGAATTCCTTCCATAATACTGCGATCGAAGAAATATCGGAAGTCGTACAAGCTGATTCTGAGGAAACAAAATTCACGGGGGTTGCGCCTTCTAAAAAGATGGCTTGCAATAATAATGCGATTGAAGAAATGTCGGAAGTCGTACAAGTTGATTCTGAGACCTGGGAGAATTCCTTCCATAATACTGCGATCGAAGAAATATCGGAAGTCGTACAAGCTGATTCTGAGGAAACAAAATTCACGGGGGTTGCGCCTTCTAAAAAGATGTCTTGCAATAATAATGCGATTGAAGAAATGTCGGAAGTCGTACAAGTTGATTCTGAGACCTGGGAGAATTCCTTCCATAATACTGCGATCAAAGAAATATCGGAAGTCGTACAAGCTGATTCTGAGGAAACAAAATTCACGGGGGTTGTGCCTTCTAAAAAGATGGCTTGCAATAATAATGCGATTGAAGAAATGTCGGAAGTCGTACAAGCTGATTCTGAGGAAACAAAATTCACGGGGGTTGCGCCTTCTAAAAAGATGGCTTGCAATAATAATGCGATTGAAGAAATGTCGGAAGTCGTACAAGTTGATTCTGAGACCTGGGAGAATTCCTTCCATAATACTGCGATCGAAGAAATATCGGAAGTCGTACAAGCTGATTCTGAGGAAACAAAATTCACGGGGGTTGTGCCTTCTAAAAAGATGGCTTGCAATAATAATGCGATTGAAGAAATGTCGGAAGTCGTACAAGCTGATTCTGAGGAAACAAAATTCACGGGGGTTGCGCCTTCTAAAAAGATGGCTTGCAATAATAATGCGATTGAAGAAATGTCGGAAGTCGTACAAGTTGATTCTGAGACCTGGGAGAATTCCTTCCATAATACTGCGATCGAAGAAATATCGGAAGTCGTACAAGCTGATTCTGAGGAAACAAAATTCACGGGGGTTGTGCCTTCTAAAAAGATGGCTTGCAATAATAATGCGATTGAAGAAATGTCGGAAGTCGTACAAGCTGATTCTGAGGAAACAAAATTCACGGGGGTTGCGCCTTCTAAAAAGATGGCTTGCAATAATAATGCGATTGAAGAAATGTCGGAAGTCGTACAAGTTGATTCTGAGACCTGGGAGAATTCCTTCCATAATACTGCGATCGAAGAAATATCGGAAGTCGTACAAGCTGATTCTGAGGAAACAAAATTCACGGGGGTTGCGCCTTCTAAAAAGATGGCTTGCAATAATAATGCGATTGAAGAAATGTCGGAAGTCGTACAAGTTGATTCTGAGACCTGGGAGAATTCCTTCCATAATACTGCGATCGAAGAAATATCGGAAGTCGTACAAGCTGATTCTGAGGAAACAAAATTCACGGGGGTTGCGCCTTCTAAAAAGATGGCTTGCAATAATAATGCGATTGAAGAAATGTCGGAAGTCGTACAAGTTGATTCTGAGACCTGGGAGAATTCCTTCCATAATACTGCGATCGAAGAAATATCGGAAGTCGTACAAGCTGATTCTGAGGAAACAAAATTCACGGGGGTTGTGCCTTCTAAAAAGATGGCCCGTAGGAAAGCTTGCAATAATAATCCGATTGAAGTAGTCGCGCCCAAAAAATTTAAAGAAAATCCCACACCACACATGGCAGTAGAACTGCATCCAGTCGTTCTCCTACAACGTGTAAATATCGTCATTCAATACTGTGTATGGTTTTAAAAATGACGTTCTTCTTTATAGATGTGCCCAGGAATTGAGGTAACCGATTGTGGCAGCAGTAAACCGCCATTTAAGTTTACTTGTGAATTACAAAAAACCAAATTCACGGGGTTTGGGCCTTCTAAAAAGATGGCTTGCAATAATAATGCGATTGAAGAAATGTCGGAAGTCGTACAAGCTGATTCTGAGGAAACAAAATTCACGGGGGTTGCGCCTTCTAAAAAGATGGCTTGCAATAATAATGCGATTGAAGAAATGTCGGAAGTCGTACAAGTTGATTCTGAGACCTGGGAGAATTCCTTCCATAATACTGCGATCGAAGAAATATCGGAAGTCGTACAAGCTGATTCTGAGGAAACAAAATTCACGGGGGTTGTGCCTTCTAAAAAGATGGCTTGCAATAATAATGCGATTGAAGAAATGTCGGAAGTCGTACAAGCTGATTCTGAGGAAACAAAATTCACGGGGGTTGCGCCTTCTAAAAAGATGGCTTGCAATAATAATGCGATTGAAGAAATGTCGGAAGTCGTACAAGTTGATTCTGAGACCTGGGAGAATTCCTTCCATAATACTGCGATCGAAGAAATATCGGAAGTCGTACAAGCTGATTCTGAGGAAACAAAATTCACGGGGGTTGCGCCTTCTAAAAAGATGGCTTGCAATAATAATGCGATTGAAGAAATGTCGGAAGTCGTACAAGTTGATTCTGAGACCTGGGAGAATTCCTTCCATAATACTGCGATCGAAGAAATATCGGAAGTCGTACAAGCTGATTCTGAGGAAACAAAATTCACGGGGGTTGCGCCTTCTAAAAAGATGGCTTGCAATAATAATGCGATTGAAGAAATGTCGGAAGTCGTACAAGTTGATTCTGAGACCTGGGAGAATTCCTTCCATAATACTGCGATCGAAGAAATATCGGAAGTCGTACAAGCTGATTCTGAGGAAACAAAATTCACGGGGGTTGCGCCTTCTAAAAAGATGGCTTGCAATAATAATGCGATTGAAGAAATGTCGGAAGTCGTACAAGTTGATTCTGAGACCTGGGAGAATTCCTTCCATAATACTGCGATCGAAGAAATATCGGAAGTCGTACAAGCTGATTCTGAGGAAACAAAATTCACGGGGGTTGTGCCTTCTAAAAAGATGGCTTGCAATAATAATGCGATTGAAGAAATGTCGGAAGTCGTACAAGCTGATTCTGAGGAAACAAAATTCACGGGGGTTGCGCCTTCTAAAAAGATGGCTTGCAATAATAATGCGATTGAAGAAATGTCGGAAGTCGTACAAGTTGATTCTGAGACCTGGGAGAATTCCTTCCATAATACTGCGATCGAAGAAATATCGGAAGTCGTACAAGCTGATTCTGAGGAAACAAAATTCACGGGGGTTGTGCCTTCTAAAAAGATGGCTTGCAATAATAATGCGATTGAAGAAATGTCGGAAGTCGTACAAGCTGATTCTGAGGAAACAAAATTCACGGGGGTTGCGCCTTCTAAAAAGATGGCTTGCAATAATAATGCGATTGAAGAAATGTCGGAAGTCGTACAAGTTGATTCTGAGACCTGGGAGAATTCCTTCCATAATACTGCGATCGAAGAAATATCGGAAGTCGTACAAGCTGATTCTGAGGAAACAAAATTCACGGGGGTTGTGCCTTCTAAAAAGATGGCCCGTAGGAAAGCTTGCAATAATAATCCGATTGAAGTAGTCGCGCCCAAAAAATTTAAAGAAAATCCCACACCACACATGGCAGTAGAACTGCATCCAGTCGTTCTCCTACAACGTGTAAATATCGTCATTCAATACTGTGTATGGTTTTAAAAATGACGTTCTTCTTTATAGATGTGCCCAGGAATTGAGGTAACCGATTGTGGCAGCAGTAAACCGCCATTTAAGTTTACTTGTGAATTACAAAAAACCAAATTCACGGGGTTTGGGCCTTCTAAAAAGATGGCTTGCAATAATAATGCGATTGAAGAAATGTCGGAAGTCGTACAAGCTGATTCTGAGGAAACAAAATTCACGGGGGTTGCGCCTTCTAAAAAGATGGCTTGCAATAATAATGCGATTGAAGAAATGTCGGAAGTCGTACAAGTTGATTCTGAGACCTGGGAGAATTCCTTCCATAATACTGCGATCGAAGAAATATCGGAAGTCGTACAAGCTGATTCTGAGGAAACAAAATTCACGGGGGTTGTGCCTTCTAAAAAGATGGCTTGCAATAATAATGCGATTGAAGAAATGTCGGAAGTCGTACAAGCTGATTCTGAGGAAACAAAATTCACGGGGGTTGCGCCTTCTAAAAAGATGGCTTGCAATAATAATGCGATTGAAGAAATGTCGGAAGTCGTACAAGTTGATTCTGAGACCTGGGAGAATTCCTTCCATAATACTGCGATCGAAGAAATATCGGAAGTCGTACAAGCTGATTCTGAGGAAACAAAATTCACGGGGGTTGCGCCTTCTAAAAAGATGGCTTGCAATAATAATGCGATTGAAGAAATGTCGGAAGTCGTACAAGTTGATTCTGAGACCTGGGAGAATTCCTTCCATAATACTGCGATCGAAGAAATATCGGAAGTCGTACAAGCTGATTCTGAGGAAACAAAATTCACGGGGGTTGCGCCTTCTAAAAAGATGGCTTGCAATAATAATGCGATTGAAGAAATGTCGGAAGTCGTACAAGTTGATTCTGAGACCTGGGAGAATTCCTTCCATAATACTGCGATCGAAGAAATATCGGAAGTCGTACAAGCTGATTCTGAGGAAACAAAATTCACGGGGGTTGTGCCTTCTAAAAAGATGGCTTGCAATAATAATGCGATTGAAGAAATGTCGGAAGTCGTACAAGCTGATTCTGAGGAAACAAAATTCACGGGGGTTGCGCCTTCTAAAAAGATGGCTTGCAATAATAATGCGATTGAAGAAATGTCGGAAGTCGTACAAGTTGATTCTGAGACCTGGGAGAATTCCTTCCATAATACTGCGATCGAAGAAATATCGGAAGTCGTACAAGCTGATTCTGAGGAAACAAAATTCACGGGGGTTGTGCCTTCTAAAAAGATGGCCCGTAGGAAAGCTTGCAATAATAATCCGATTGAAGTAGTCGCGCCCAAAAAATTTAAAGAAAATCCCACACCACACATGGCAGTAGAACTGCATCCAGTCGTTCTCCTACAACGTGTAAATATCGTCATTCAATACTGTGTATGGTTTTAAAAATGACGTTCTTCTTTATAGATGTGCCCAGGAATTGAGGTAACCGATTGTGGCAGCAGTAAACCGCCATTTAAGTTTACTTGTGAATTACAAAAAACCAAATTCACGGGGTTTGGGCCTTCTAAAAAGATGGCTTGCAATAATAATGCGATTGAAGAAATGTCGGAAGTCGTACAAGCTGATTCTGAGGAAACAAAATTCACGGGGGTTGCGCCTTCTAAAAAGATGGCTTGCAATAATAATGCGATTGAAGAAATGTCGGAAGTCGTACAAGTTGATTCTGAGACCTGGGAGAATTCCTTCCATAATACTGCGATCGAAGAAATATCGGAAGTCGTACAAGCTGATTCTGAGGAAACAAAATTCACGGGGGTTGCGCCTTCTAAAAAGATGGCTTGCAATAATAATGCGATTGAAGAAATGTCGGAAGTCGTACAAGCTGATTCTGAGGAAACAAAATTCACGGGGGTTGTGCCTTCTAAAAAGATGGCTTGCAATAATAATGCGATTGAAGAAATGTCGGAAGTCGTACAAGCTGATTCTGAGGAAACAAAATTCACGGGAGTTGCGCCTTCTAAAAAGATGGCTTGCAATAATAATGCGATTGAAGAAATGTCGGAAGTCGTACAAGTTGATTCTGAGACCTGGGAGAATTCCTTCCATAATACTGCGATCGAAGAAATATCGGAAGTCGTACAAGCTGATTCTGAGGAAACAAAATTCACGGGGGTTGCGCCTTCTAAAAAGATGGCTTGCAATAATAATGCGATTGAAGAAATGTCGGAAGTCGTACAAGTTGATTCTGAGACCTGGGAGAATTCCTTCCATAATACTGCGATCGAAGAAATATCGGAAGTCGTACAACCTGATTCTGAGGAAACAAAATTGACGGGGGTTGCGCCTTCTAAAAAGATGGCTTGCAATAATAATGCGATTGAAGAAATGTCGGAAGTCGTACAAGTTGATTCTGAGACCTGGGAGAATTCCTTCCATAATACTGCGATCGAAGAAATATCGGAAGTCGTACAAGCTGATTCTGAGGAAACAAAATTCACGGGGGTTGTGCCTTCTAAAAAGATGGCTTGCAATAATAATGCGATTGAAGAAATGTCGGAAGTCGTACAAGCTGATTCTGAGGAAACAAAATTCACGGGGGTTGCGCCTTCTAAAAAGATGGCTTGCAATAATAATGCGATTGAAGAAATGTCGGAAGTCGTACAAGTTGATTCTGAGACCTGGGAGAATTCCTTCCATAATACTGCGATCGAAGAAATATCGGAAGTCGTACAAGCTGATTCTGAGGAAACAAAATTCACGGGGGTTGCGCCTTCTAAAAAGATGGCTTGCAATAATAATGCGATTGAAGAAATGTCGGAAGTCGTACAAGTTGATTCTGAGACCTGGGAGAATTCCTTCCATAATACTGCGATCGAAGAAATATCGGAAGTCGTACAAGCTGATTCTGAGGAAACAAAATTCACGGGGGTTGCGCCTTCTAAAAAGATGGCTTGCAATAATAATGCGATTGAAGAAATGTCGGAAGTCGTACAAGTTGATTCTGAGACCTGGGAGAATTCCTTCCATAATACTGCGATCGAAGAAATATCGGAAGTCGTACAAGCTGATTCTGAGGAAACAAAATTCACGGGGGTTGCGCCTTCTAAAAAGATGGCTTGCAATAATAATGCGATTGAAGAAATGTCGGAAGTCGTACAAGTTGATTCTGAGACCTGGGAGAATTCCTTCCATAATACTGCGATCGAAGAAATATCGGAAGTCGTACAAGCTGATTCTGAGGAAACAAAATTCACGGGGGTTGCGCCTTCTAAAAAGATGGCTTGCAATAATAATGCGATTGAAGAAATGTCGGAAGTCGTACAAGTTGATTCTGAGACCTGGGAGAATTCCTTCCATAATACTGCGATCGAAGAAATATCGGAACTCGTACAAGCTGATTCTGAGGAAACAAAATTCACGGGGGTTGCGCCTTCTAAAAAGATGGCTTGCAATAATAATGCGATTGAAGAAATGTCGGAAGTCGTACAAGTTGATTCTGAGACCTGGGAGAATTCCTTCCATAATACTGCGATCGAAGAAATATCGGAAGTCGTACAAG
The DNA here is from genome assembly GCA_963924295.1 of Dioctria rufipes. NCBI lineage: Eukaryota > Metazoa > Arthropoda > Insecta > Diptera > Asilidae > Dioctria > Dioctria rufipes. Next base: position 201,136,454 of record OZ002742.1, read on the forward strand.
CTGATTCTGAGGAAACAAAATTCACGGGGGTTGTGCCTTCTAAAAAGATGGCTTGCAATAATAATGCGATTGAAGAAATGTCGGAAGTCGTACAAGCTGATTCTGAGGAAACAAAATTCACGGGGGTTGCGCCTTCTAAAAAGATGGCTTGCAATAATAATGCGATTGAAGAAATGTCGGAAGTCGTACAAGTTGATTCTGAGACCTGGGAGAATTCCTTCCATAATACTGCGATCGAAGAAATATCGGAAGTCGTACAAGCTGATTCTGAGGAAACAAAATTCACGGGGGTTGTGCCTTCTAAAAAGATGGCCCGTAGGAAAGCTTGCAATAATAATCCGATTGAAGTAGTCGCGCCCAAAAAATTTAAAGAAAATCCCACACCACACATGGCAGTAGAACTGCATCCAGTCGTTCTCCTACAACGTGTAAATATCGTCATTCAATACTGTGTATGGTTTTAAAAATGACGTTCTTCTTTATAGATGTGCCCAGGAATTGAGGTAACCGATTGTGGCAGCAGTAAACCGCCATTTAAGTTTACTTGTGAATTACAAAAAACCAAATTCACGGGGTTTGGGCCTTCTAAAAAGATGGCTTGCAATAATAATGCGATTGAAGAAATGTCGGAAGTCGTACAAGCTGATTCTGAGGAAACAAAATTCACGGAGGTTGCGCCTTCTAAAAAGATGGCTTGCAATAATAATGCGATTGAAGAAATGTCGGAAGTCGTACAAGTTGATTCTGAGACCTGGGAGAATTCCTTCCATAATACTGCGATCGAAGAAATATCGGAAGTCGTACAAGCTGATTCTGAGGAAACAAAATTCACGGGGGTTGTGCCTTCTAAAAAGATGGCTTGCAATAATAATGCGATTGAAGAAATGTCGGAAGTCGTACAAGCTGATTCTGAGGAAACAAAATTCACGGGGGTTGCGCCTTCTAAAAAGATGGCTTGCAATAATAATGCGATTGAAGAAATGTCGGAAGTCGTACAAGTTGATTCTGAGACCTGGGAGAATTCCTTCCATAATACTGCGATCGAAGAAATATCGGAAGTCGTACAAGCTGATTCTGAGGAAACAAAATTCACGGGGGTTGCGCCTTCTAAAAAGATGGCTTGCAATAATAATGCGATTGAAGAAATGTCGGAAGTCGTACAAGTTGATTCTGAGACCTGGGAGAATTCCTTCCATAATACTGCGATCGAAGAAATATCGGAAGTCGTACAAGCTGATTCTGAGGAAACAAAATTCACGGGGGTTGCGCCTTCTAAAAAGATGGCTTGCAATAATAATGCGATTGAAGAAATGTCGGAAGTCGTACAAGTTGATTCTGAGACCTGGGAGAATTCCTTCCATAATACTGCGATCGAAGAAATATCGGAAGTCGTACAAGCTGATTCTGAGGAAACAAAATTCACGGGGGTTGCGCCTTCTAAAAAGATGGCCCGTAGGAAAGCTTGCAATAATAATCCGATTGAAGTAGTCGCGCCCAAAAAATTTAAAGAAAATCCCACACCACACATGGCAGTAGAACTGCATCCAGTCGTTCTCCTACAAACATAGATGTGCCCAGGAATTGAGGTAACCGATTGTGGCAGCAGTAAACCGCCATTTAAGTTTACTTGTGAATTACAAAAAACCAAATTCACGGGGTTTGGGCATTCTAAAAAGATGGCTTGCAATAATAATGCGATTGAAGAAATGTCGGAAGTCGTACAAGCTGATTCTGAGGAAACAAAATTCACGGGGGTTGCGCCTTCTAAAAAGATGGCTTGCAATAATAATGCGATCGAAGAAATATCGGAAGTCGTACAAGCTGATTCTGAGGAACTTACAGATCCAGAATTTTGTAATAACAAAAATTTACAACAGGTGGAGAAGCCCAAAAAGCCATCAACGATTTGTGATAGGTTGCCTCAAAAATGGGAGGGAATGCATCGTACTGTACTTTTATGTATGATGCGCCCTGGACTTGTTTACATGGACTTGGGATGGGAGGGTAATCCTACAAATCCAACGCACAAAATAGGAGTGTCGGTAGATGGGGAATTTTTTATTGGACTTGGCTGGTCTAAAAAGAATGCACGACGAGATGCTTCTTGCATGGCCTGCGATAAAATTTTCGAAAACGAATTTAAAGAAAGAAATTTAAATTTAGCTTTGAATAATGCTTTTATGATTTTATTACTGTCATTATTATTATTCAGGCCTACCGGGGGAAATTATGAAAGATAGTGATTTAAAAAGGCGATGTGAATAAAAGAAATCACAATCAGTTTAGGTAGGTAGGTAGGTAAGTAATTCAAGTATGTAGGTAAGACTTGAATTAAACAATTGTACTTTTTAGATCGCTGAATCTCACTCATTTTTAATATTTTCTAAAATTGTGACTATTTTTCACTTCAGGCTAGAATAAAGAGTGTAGGTAGTAAGGTAATTTAGGTAGGTAGTAAGGCAGCAATCAAGAGAGCGAGAAAAAATATGTTTTCACATATGTTAAGAAAATTCAAAACTGAAATATACAATAACGATCAATATCTTAAAATTGAAACAGAACATCTATTGGAGAAGTATAAACGAATTTTCAAAATGGAATAGGTATAGGAAGGCAGTTTAATTAGGTAGGCATAAGATATGACCCCTTGTGCAATTATATGAACTGGTCATGTAAGTTGGGCGGAGTTGTAAAACAGCAGGCCGTACTAGTAGAACTCGCGTTCAAGGAAGTATTTTGTTTTTTTTTCATGGTCAAAATAATTACAAATTTTAAATAATTTCAGAACGCAATTGGAAATCATTAGCGATAAGCGAAATGACAACACATTCGAGAATGTAAAGCGCATGGAGGAAGCAGTGGATCAAATAAAACATTTAACAAAAGAATCAAATACTTCGCTTACATAAACCACGTGGAAGCGTCAGCATCGGTGTTGAGTGCCTCAAGTGGATCACTCTGGTAAGTACGCATTTAATTTAATAGATATATATTCTGCGTTTATTTAGCAGCGTTAACTGATTAATCAAGAAACATTCTTTATGAATTTGAAACTTTATTTGAAAATACTAAAATAAATCTCAAACGGGATAATATTAAGGGTTTTGTTTTCAGCTGTAATATGAGCGGACTTTTATATTTTACGGACCGTTGTAATAGTTGTAGGAGACTCTTATTTATTTCAGTTTCATAATAGATCTCTCACAGATCTCTTTCTGTTGTAAATTTAGGTATAACGGAAGACATAAGAACAATTAACAAGGTGTTTGGTAAATAGATAGGATGGAGTATGCTAATGAATTCCTTGGAGTGTCGTGATCTCACTTTCGCTCTAGGTCCTTTCCCTCAAAATTTACTCCCTCCCACTTCTACGACTCTTATAAATGACTGTAAAATATGAACGTCCGATCATATTATTACTGAAAGAACTGAAAAGTGTGAAATGTCTTATTGGCCTTTTAATCATAGGACTTAATCGCATAAAAGTCTATGGTAATCGTTGTAATTTGCTGAATTTTTTTAAAAATTTTCTGAAACAGTTATTTTGATACTAGGAAATTATAGTCTTATGAGAGTTTTATGAAGAGACTTTATTTAATTAAAGTCAGTGAAAAGCATTAGTACTGAATTTAAAGTATAAAAGTCTAATAAAATTGATAATATGTTACTTGCAAAATAATATTTTGGGACTCTTATCATAAGATTTAAATAAATTAAAGTCTTCGGTAACTGTTATTTGAAATCTTAGAAGGCTTATATAACAGTTATATGGAACTAAAAAAAAGGGTGAAATTTAACACTTGCAACATTTTTTCTAAAAGTTTCAATACAATTACGGTCTCTGATTATGTCATCATTCCATGAATTGTGAAAAGACCATAAATCTGTAAAACCAAATTATTGACAGAGATGGAATTGTTAAAACGGTTTTTTTATAAAACACGAATGATAGCTCTTTTAAATAATACAGCACCATTAAAATTGAATGTATTTGTCATGATTACAGTCCTCACGACCGGGTGCCTTCATCACCAAAGAAATACAAGAATGTAAAATCCACTTGGATGACATCAAAAAAAGACATCCCAACAAAAAATCTACTAAAATAAATGGGCAGCCGGTTGGTTAAGGACGCTGAAGAAGTTATGTACTTATGTCCAAAAACATTTTCAAAAAGGTTTGCTAGTAGAAGAAGTCGTACAAGTTGATTCTGAGACCTGGGAGAATTTCTTCAATAATACTGCGATCGAAGAAATATCGGAAGTCGTACAAGCTGATTCTGAGGAAACAAAATTCACGGGGGTTGCGCCTTCTAAAAAGATGGCTTGCAATAATACTGCGATCGAAGAAATATCGGAAGTCGAACAAGCTGATTCTGAGGAAACAAAATTCACGGGGGTTGCGCCTTCTAAAAAGATGGCTTGCAATAATACTGCGATCGAAGAAATATCGGAAGTCGTACAAGCTGATTCTGAGGAAAAAAAATTCACGGGGGTTGCGCCTTCTAAAAAGATGGCTTGCAATAATACTGCGATCGAAGAAATATCGGAAGTCGTACAAGCTGATTCTGAGGAACTTACAGATCCAGAATTTTGTAATAACAAAAATTTACAACAGGTGGAGAAGCCCAAAAAGCCATCAACGATTTGTGATAGGTTGCCTCAAAAATGGGAGGGAATGCATCGTACTGTACTTTTATGTATGATGCGCCCTGGACTTGTTTACATGGACTTGGGATGGGAGGGTAATCCTACAAATCCAACGCACAAAATAGGAGTGTCGGTAGATGGGAAATTTTTTATTGGACTTGGCTGGTCTAAAAAGAATGCACGACGAGATGCTTCTTGCATGGCCTGCGATAAAATTTTCGAAAACGAATTTAAAGAAAGAAATTTAAATTTAGCTTTGAATAATGCTTTTATGATTTTATTACTGTCATTATTATTATTCAGGCCTACCGGGGGAAATTATGAAAGATAGTGATTTAAAAAGGCGATGTGAATAAAAGAAATCACAATCAGTTTAGGTAGGTAGGTAGGTAAGTAATTCAAGTATGTAGGTAAGACTTGAATTAAACAATTGTACTTTTTAGATCGCTGAATCTCACTCATTTTTAATATTTTCTAAAATTGTGACTATTTTTCACTTCAGGCTAGAATAAAGAGTGTAGGTAGTAAGGTAATTTAGGTAGGTAGTAAGGCAGCAATCAAGAGAGCGAGAAAAAATATGTTTTCACATATGTTAAGAAAATTCAAAACTGAAATATACAATAACGATCAATATCTTAAAATTGAAACAGAACATCTATTGGAGAAGTATAAACGAATTTTCAAAATGGAATAGGTATAGGAAGGCAGTTTAATTAGGTAGGCATAAGATATGACCCCTTGTGCAATTATATGAACTGGTCATGTAAGTTGGGCGGAGTTGTAAAACAGCAGGCCGTACTAGTAGAACTCGCGTTCAAGGAAGTATTTTGTTTTTTTTTCATGGTCAAAATAATTACAAATTTTAAATAATTTCAGAACGCAATTGGAAATCATTAGCGATAAGCGAAATGACAACACATTCGAGAATGTAAAGCGCATGGAGGAAGCAGTGGATCAAATAAAACATTTAACAAAAGAATCAAATACTTCGCTTACATAAACCACGTGGAAGCGTCAGCATCGGTGTTGAGTGCCTCAAGTGGATCACTCTGGTAAGTACGCATTTAATTTAATAGATATATATTCTGCGTTTATTTAGCAGCGTTAACTGATTAATCAAGAAACATTCTTTATGAATTTGAAACTTTATTTGAAAATACTAAAATAAATCTCAAACGGGATAATATTAAGGGTTTTGTTTTCAGCTGTAATATGAGCGGACTTTTATATTTTACGGACCGTTGTAATAGTTGTAGGAGACTCTTATTTATTTCAGTTTCATAATAGATCTCTCACAGATCTCTTTCTGTTGTAAATTTAGGTATAACGGAAGACATAAGAACAATTAACAAGGTGTTTGGTAAATAGATAGGATGGAGTATGCTAATGAATTCCTTGGAGTGTCGTGATCTCACTTTCGCTCTAGGTCCTTTCCCTCAAAATTTACTCCCTCCCACTTCTACGACTCTTATAAATGACTGTAAAATATGAACGTCCGATCATATTATTACTGAAAGAACTGAAAAGTGTGAAATGTCTTATTGGCCTTTTAATCATAGGACTTAATCGCATAAAAGTCTATGGTAATCGTTGTAATTTGCTGAATTTTTTTAAAAATTTTCTGAAACAGTTATTTTGATACTAGGAAATTATAGTCTTATGAGAGTTTTATGAAGAGACTTTATTTAATTAAAGTCAGTGAAAAGCATTAGTACTGAATTTAAAGTATAAAAGTCTAATAAAATTGATAATATGTTACTTGCAAAATAATATTTTGGGACTCTTATCATAAGATTTAAATAAATTAAAGTCTTCGGTAACTGTTATTTGAAATCTTAGAAGGCTTATATAACAGTTATATGGAACTAAAAAAAAGGGTGAAATTTAACACTTGCAACATTTTTTCTAAAAGTTTCAATACAATTACGGTCTCTGATTATGTCATCATTCCATGAATTGTGAAAAGACCATAAATCTGTAAAACCAAATTATTGACAGAGATGGAATTGTTAAAACGGTTTTTTTATAAAACACGAATGATAGCTCTTTTAAATAATAAAGCACCATTAAAATTGAATGTATTTGTCATGATTACAGTCCTCACGACCGGGTGCCTTCATCACCAAAGAAATACAAGTATGTAAAATCCACTTGGATGACATCAAAAAAAGACATCCCAACAAAAAATCTACTGATAATAAATGGGCAGCCGGTTGGTTAAGGACGCTGAAGAAGTTATGTACTTATGTCCAAAAACATTTTCAAAAATGTTTGCTAGTAGAAGAAGTCGTACAAGTTGATTCTGAGACCTGGGAGAATTTCTTCTATAATACTGCGATCGAAGAAATATCGGAAGTCGTACAAGCTGATTCTGAGGAAACAAAATTCACGGGGGTTGCGCCTTCTAAAAAGATGGCTTGCAATAATACTGCGATCGAAGAAATATCGGAAGTCGAACAAGCTGATTCTGAGGAAACAAAATTCACGGGGGTTGCGCCTTCTAAAAAGATGGCTTGCAATAATACTGCGATCGAAGAAATATCGGAAGTCGTACAAGCTGATTCTGAGGAAACAAAATTCACGGGGGTTGCGCCTTCTAAAAGGATGGCTTGCAATAATACTGCGATCGAAGAAATATCGGAAGTCGTACAAGCTGATTCTGAGGAACTTACAGATCCAGAATTTTGTAATAACAAAAATTTACAACAGGTGGAGAAGCCCAAAAAGCCATCAACGATTTGTGATAGGTTGCCTCAAAAATGGGAGGGAATGCATCGTACTGTACTTTTATGTATGATGCGCCCTGGACTTGTTTACATGGACTTGGGATGGGAGGGTAATCCTACAAATCCAACGCACAAAATAGGAGTGTCGGTAGATGGGGAATTTTTTATTGGACTTGGCTGGTCTAAAAAGAATGCACGACGAGATGCTTCTTGCATGGCCTGCGATAAAATTTTCGAAAACGAATTTAAAGAAAGAAATTTAAATTTAGCTTTGAATAATGCTTTTATGATTTTATTACTGTCATTATTATTATTCAGGCCTACCGGGGGAAATTATGAAAGATAGTGATTTAAAAAGGCGATGTGAATAAAAGAAATCACAATCAGTTTAGGTAGGTAGGTAGGTAAGTAATTCAAGTATGTAGGTAAGACTTGAATTAAACAATTGTACTTTTTAGATCGCTGAATCTCACTCATTTTTAATATTTTCTAAAATTGTGACTATTTTTCACTTCAGGCTAGAATAAAGAGTGTAGGTAGTAAGGTAATTTAGGTAGGTAGTAAGGCAGCAATCAAGAGAGCGAGAAAAAATATGTTTTCACATATGTTAAGAAAATTCAAAACTGAAATATACAATAACGATCAATATCTTAAAATTGAAACAGAACATCTATTGGAGAAGTATAAACGAATTTTCAAAATGGAATAGGTATAGGAAGGCAGTTTAAGTAGGTAGGCATAAGATATGACCCCTTGTGCAATTATATGAACTGGTCATGTAAGTTGGGCGGAGTTGTAAAACAGCAAATTTTAAATAATTTCAGAACGCAATTGGAAATCATTAGCGATGAGCGATGTGAAAACACATTTGTCAATGTACAGCGTATGGAGGAAGCAGTGGAGCAAATCAAAAATTTGACCAAAGAATCAAATAGGTCGCATTACATAAACCACGTGGACGCTTTTCCAGTAATAGATATGCAGCACCAATAACATCAATTTGAAAGTGAAAAGAGAAAGATGAATGACAAATAAACGTTAAAAACGTAAAAAAACAAAAAAAAACACACACGTCATGAGTAGCCTCCAAAATATAATGAAATGCATCCCACCACTCTTTTATTTATTGCAAGTGTTGTTGTTCGGCCTATACCGGTGGTACGCAAACTATGTGCCGCGGCATATTAGTGTGCCGTAAAAGAATTTAAAATGTGCCGCTAATGCGAAAATATTTAGTACGAAAATATTTTTTTTTAGTTATATAATAAAAAAAAGAAGTTAAAATATTTTTTTTGTAGTTATTTAATAAAAACAAAACACTGTCAAGAAGTAACAATAATTGATAAAAGTGACTGTTATTTAATTGAATTTTTTATGGAAAATTCAAATTTGCTTTAAATTTTCCATAGTAGGCCTTGCTATTTTTCTTAGAAATTTTTAATACTATGATTGGAATAAAGCCATTCGTAAAAAATTTCAAAATTTATAGTGGGGAAATTTGTAGAACTCATTATTTTGTTTATATCTGAAGTGAGTAGTAGTTTGTTCCTCAGTTTTTATTATTAGTAACTGATAAAAATTCCAGATATTTCTTCGATTTGACCAAGGTTATTAATTAATTGGTAGAGATCTAAATTGTTGTTATTCCAAGCAAGTAATTTAATATTTTTTTCTTAACAGCCATTACTAATTTATTTTAATACAGGCATCCTTATGGATAAATTTGTATCAAGAACTCAGAAAACTGGACATGAAAATGTCCAAAATCCAAATCCAAAATCAAATGCGAAATCAAACAGTTTGGCAAAGCGCAAATATCAAGACGACTATATTGAAATTGGGTTTATTCCATCAGAAAATGATAGTTCTCTTCCTTTTTGCTTAATTTGCTCAAAAACTCTTGCGAATGAATCAATGGTACCAAGTAAGCTTCATCGACATTTGGAAACAAAACATCCAGAAATGAAGAATAAACCAAAAATGTACTTTGACCACCTCCGAACTAATTTACAAAGGCAGTCAAAACAAATTAAGGTATTTTGTTCGATCCCTAAAAAAGCCCAAATTTCTAGCTATAAAATTGCTCAACTTTTATGCAAAAATAAAAAGCCACATACTGATGCCGAAAAGATTATTTTGCCAGCGTTAGAAATTGCCGTTGAATTAATGTTCGACCATCAAGCAGTCGAAAAAATTAAGCAAATTCCGTTGTCAGCTGATACAATTTCTCGAAGAATTCAACACATGTCGCAGGACGTTGACAATCAGATTCATGAGCATTTCGTAGCAAATACAGATGAACTTGAAAAACTTTGGGCGCTTCAAATTGACGAATCGACTGATATCAGTAGCAAAGCTCAGTTGATTGCGTTTCTACGATTCATCAGAGAAGGAAAAATTAAAAACCAATTTTTCTTCTGTAGTGAGCTGACGAAAAATACCACGGGAAAAGATGTTTTTGAGCTGGTCAATCAAAAAGTTCAATCAAAAGGACTCCAATGGGATAACTGTGTTAGTGTCTGCACTGACGGAGCTCCAGCAATGCAAGGACGGAACAAAGGCTTTGTTGCTTATGTTTTGCATCGCAATCCACAAGTAAAAATTGTGCACTGTATGATTCATCGAGAAGTTTTAGTTTCAAAAGCTCTGCCCACTCAGCTTCTGCAAACAATGAATGAAGTAATCAAAGTAGTGAACTACATCAAGTCAAATCCGCTTCGGACAAGAATATTTACGTCTTTATGTGAGGCAATGGATTCAGATCACAAAAGTTTACTATTTCATACAGAAGTCCGATGGCTCTCGAAGGGGAAAGTGCTTGCTCGTGTTGTCAGTTTGCGAACTGAGATTATTTCCTATTTTTCTACTGAAGGTGGTAAGTTCGAGTTTCTTGAAAGCGATATATGGTGGCTGGAAGTTATTTTTCTGAACGATTTATTTGAAAAATTGAACTTACTTAATTTAAGTCTGCAAGGTGAGAAAGAAAATATGATCACAATTACAGGAAAACTCAAAGCATTCGATGAAAAACTGCAACTTTGGATCAGACAGACAAAAAAAAATAACATTGAATTTTTGCCAGGTGTCCATGCTTCTCAAAATCAGAGCAAAATAATGAACCAAATCTATGAAACATTGCAAAATCTTTCTTCATCTTTCTCCAAATATTTTCCGTCGCTTGATACTTCACAATATGGTTGGGTGATAAATCCATTCATATGCCACAATGATGTGTCTCTGTCTTTGGCAGAAGAAGAAAAACTCATTGAATTGAAAAATGATGTAGTTTTGAAAGCTGCGCTTGCTGAGAAGGACTTGCCAGAATTTTGGATTTTCGTAAAAAGTCAATATCCTGATTTAAGTTTAAAAGCCATCAAATCTTTGCTGCCATTTGGATCCTCATATCTGTGCGAATTCGGATTCTCTGCACTCACAGAGATTAAATCTAAAAAGAGAGAGCGATTGCTAATGTTGGATGATGAGCTGCGAGTTTGTTTAACAAAAATCGAACCACGTATAAAATTTATTTGCGACAAAAAACAAGCGCACTCATCCCATTAAATAAAATATATACATGTAATTTCATTTTATTAAAAAAATTCTATATAAAAGATACATTCTTTCTATTTGTGCCTTGACTTTTTTTTTTTTTCTATTTTGTGCCGGGAGGTAAAAAGTTTGCGTACCACTGGCCTATACTAAGGCAAGATATTTTCAAAGGTTTAAGTAGGTAGGCAGTTTAAGTAGGTAGGAAGGAAGGCAATTTTAAGAAGCTAGTAAATTTATGAACTTGACAGTTAATGGTAATTAGGACATGAAATCTATCCGACAATTATTTGGTGGTTGCGGTAAGAAGACAACGCAACAAAAAAAAAAAATTCTAAATAGAAAACTCCACAGAATATTGAAGCCAAAAAGTGATATGATTGTACTTCATATCGTCGACGTCCCTATGCAGAATTTAGCATCGTTTGGACTTTAGAAATTATTCGCAGATTGGGAGAAAGAGGGATTTCAAGTTTCCGACGTTCGCAATGAAACACAACCGGTGAAGAAACGTAAAAAGTCATCAAAAATCCGAAATAAGTTGCCAGAAAATTGAAGGAAGGTTCATCTACCTCGCTTTTATGTAATATGCTACCTGAAATAAAGTATATACATATGTATATGTACAGCATCAATGGTCGTTTCTATCTCATCATCACTAGCAGCAACAGCAATACCAACAACAATATCTATAATGCAATAAAGTGGTGGAGCAGTATTACCAAAAATTCTCTCAAAAACACCAACAGCACGAACCAACCAAACAATCGAAATCATTATTTATTCCAATTTTACATCTTTCCCATTTTGCTAATAAACTTCAACAAATAATATTACCACCTAAATATGTCGATTAAAGTGTTTCATGTTGACAAATAGCTATACTCTTACATTCTAAACGAGGATGAAGAAGAATTTGGTTTTATAAGAAAAATGAACGATTTGAATATAGATTCAATGCGGTAGGAGCTCAGTCTCACTGCTTTTTGTATACTCGTCATGGAGGATAAACTAAAATTTCATTTTTAACCGGCCCCACTGACATATAATAAGAATGGACTTAGCGTTCTTGCTTCAAAAATGGCACAATTATTGAACAGGCTGTGAAAACCCTTTATTTCGTACAATTGCACACCGATTTATAATCAGTTATTATTTGTAGATTGGAAACACTAAAGATGTTGTAAAATCGTATTGCATTAAATGAAAATTGTTTAGGAACCCAAGTAGCACAATAGATCGTATACTAATCGTAGAAATGCATTTATGACATTCTGTTAAGACATACGATTTACAATTACGACATCATGAATGCAATATGATCCTTTTCAGATGTCTTTATAACGTATATATCTGCAAAGTGGGGAATCTATTCAACGTCGTCACAACGTCATCTAAAGTTATTACAATTATTATGCGATGCAATATACGAAGCTATAATAATATTCTTATGCCATATACACTACTATACCACCGATATATGACATCATAAAAGCATTGTTATAATGCAAGTATAACAAAGTTTATGATTTAGGAATTACTGTAGGTACATATACATACAAATCTCTAAAGATTGTGTGAGTTTATTCTTTAAAAAAATATATATAATATCAAAGTATATATAATTGCAATTTGCAAGTATTTGATGGACTTGTTAAAATGAAAAAGATGTGATGGTGTTGAATTATTTTGTATTACTTCAAAGAACTGCATGTCTGTGATATTATAAGAATTGAAATGTTTATGAATTATGTTTCCAGTTTGCTAACTCTCGAAAGTTCATGCAAAAGAGAATTTATCGTAAATATTGGTATTATACTTCGAAAAATTTTAACGCGCCCTCTTTTCAAGCATTTTCTAAAAACTAGTTTTTTTATATAATTTTCTTTTCGCGAAGCTCTGGCATTGCAATATGACTTCGCAGATTTAATTGACACGGATTGAAAGCAAATGTAATTTAATGTGCTGAGTTTATTTTATGTATTAAATAAAATGTACGTTTCACAGATTTCTTACACGACAATCCAACAGGAAAAAAAGATTGGAAGGAGACCTCCAAAATTACAATTGCCATTTTACCGAACTGGAAGATACTAATATATTTGCATCTTCAGGGTCATCAGCATCGATGGCAGAAACTAATGAGCAAAATACTCAGAACTTAGAGGTACGGGTACCAATACCGAATGAATCCGTTTCGATTATTGCTATGCCGTATCTAGATGACATGTTTAAAGATTCGTGCCGTTCTCAAAAACGATCTGCTGTCTTTTGGAAGTTCAACTATTCCATAATTTCTCAATATTTCCAATAAATTATTAGTAGCTACATGTGTAACTTTATGTTTTAATATCCAATCTCTAATTTCGTCCATTAAAACACAATTTCCACTAACACCTTTATCAGATTGTTCCTGTTCATCGTCGGAGTTGTTACCTTCGTAGATTGTATCGTCAAAAAATACGTTATATGGGACTGCGTTAACTATTTGTGATTAAGGTGAGGTAGCTTCGGATAGAGTTTCACACTATGTAATTGAAGAGATACTTGTCAAAGTAGTACTGAAGTTAGAAGAACTTGCGATATCGACATTTTCCAAATTTTTAAATAACTCCTAACTTTTTTATATAATACCCTGTGGTGTGCTTATATTTTTTACAAAAATTTTTACCACTCCTCCTCACTCTATCTTCCATATTTAGTTCCTCTTCGCCAATATGCATTCACACTTTTGACACTTCTGCACTGATGCAGTTATTATGGCTGAAATGCGACACAATTGCGATTTGTAGAAAATAGTATCGTAAATCAGTCATAATAACTGGAATTATGACAACTACCCGCCGTATATAACTTAAGTCGTAATACTTGTCGTAAATCCATCTTAACAACTGGAATTATGATTTCAAAATTATAAGTTAAAAGAGTTGTATATTCATCGTATTTCATGTACATTATAACGTTGTTATGATTTGAATTAGGACTTCAAATGTGTAAATGTGAAGAGTAGTATATACAAGCATTAACACGGCATAGAAATGTTATATAAACTGTTCACGATCGTATTAAATATTACAACTTTAGGATCGTAAATAGAGCTTTTCCAACGTTGTAAGAACAGAACTTTTCATCGTAAAGACTTTAAAGTTATAAGGTGCTACTTGGGAAGTTAAACTCGTTTTAATTAAAACAAAAAGTAATTAAAAATTACTGAAAAATGTGTTCCTCTGCAGATTTGATGTCAAATATGCTTGAGCTTGTAAGAGATAGACGTATATAAGTAATATATTTGTCTGCATTTTTATGTCAATTCCGATGCATTCGAATCAATACAGCCGTACTGTTTTCAAAATTGGTTACAGTTCAGTGTACAATTTGAGCTTGAAAGAGACAAATAGATTTTAGTAAAAATTTGTACCATTTTTGACTATAGAAATTAGATAGGATGGCTCAGTCCATTCTTATTATATGTCAGTGACCGGCCCTAAAGCCGAAATCTGTCGCCCTCACAGCAAAATGAAGTTAAAACAAATTGCAGCCAAATATGTTTTCTTTCTAAAAGTTTAAAAAAAATTTAATATGCAGAACAAATTTACGTAAATTATAGCGAAACTCCTTCAATAAGACAAGGCAAGTAGACTGTGGATGTCGCCTGCTGACCGGCCCGCTGCTCTTTTTTTGGACTTTGTTCATGGCTTGTACTTGCGGGGGTTACGGCAGATTCGATAATATTTAAAAAAAAGGCTATTGATTAGTCAGGTGATGACTATATCACACTATGGACACGTCGAGACGTAAACGTGGTGGATAAATGGTTTAATGTCTCACGAATTGATTAATCCTGGCTTCTCTGTGGCTAAAAGATATTTGAAACCAAACTAACATTAATAAAAAAAAAAAAATGCGTCGAATCACTGGAGATATACTCTCGCCGCATCAATCAGCTGAATAATTTGTTTCTGTTTGCGCCATGCTACATATATTATCGTCATTATGACATGATGAAATTTTACTTTATTTTTAGTCTTACTACAATTTCTAAATATGCATATGTGCTCCCTTTTATCTTCGTCTTCAACACCTTTAATAATTTCAATTTATTCAAAATCTGTACTCTTGAGGCATTCTGTATGTATAGTGATAAATGAAATTTTTATATGGCAACCCTACGAAGGGGGTTACGCGATTTAGTCCATTTTGGAAATTAATGTTTTTATTTTATTATTTTAAATTATAGATTAGCAAAGTTACTGACGAATCAGGGTGAAGGCGTAACTTACAACAAAAGCTTAGTTTAAAGAACTTAGTATGTATAACCATTTATCACTGACATGTATAATATTGATTGATTACGCATATACAATGCACTGCAAAAAGTAGGTTCACTTCTAATGATTGCTGACTTTTTCGGTGTAAGGACTAAGTACCAACTGAGAACAATTATAAACAACAAATAAATAAGTGGGTCCGTCGAAATAAATGTTCTTAAATTAATTATTTACAGTTATTACTTATAAAATTGTTTTACCAAAAACAATATATTCATTAGATACGCAGCAAAAATTCGAAAGGTTTTATTCAAATGATTCTTTTCAATGTTGGCACTGGCGTAAGAACTGAGCCCACATGAAATAGAAAGTTAAGCAGTCCATATTATATATGCCAGTGGTCTTTATATATTTCATCTAGGGTATGAAAGTATTAAATGTACTTATCTTATTGTTCATTCCATGGAGTTCGCCATAAATATAACAAACTATATTTATATTATGTAAAATGCTAGGAATTAGTTTAGCCAAAAGCATCATATCTTTCCAGATTGGCTCACAATCGCTGGACAATCCTAGTACATAGCTATAGGAGCGACAATCTCCTGAAACAAAAACGATTACAATGATAATGATCATCACAATTAATTTAATAATTTTTTTACCTTGTATTCCAACACTTCTAATTGGTAAAACTGTTGCTGTTATTTCAAAACTACACAAATCCTTTCTGATTTTAGCTGCTCTCTATACATATGTATTTTTGTTAACGACCACGCCACTCTTTCGTACTGGAGGAAAACAGTTATTTTTTCATTGAATTGAAAAAAAAAATATAAACTAAAATCTTATCTTTCAGCGGTAAATCTTTTTTTACCCACAAACTATTTTACTGGTGTGTATTTATTAAAATCACAAAACAAAAGCAACAATTTGATTTGTACAGATTAAATATACTCACTTGTAATAAAAATCATCCTTTCCATAAAAATCAAAAATGGAATGTCCCTAGCCAAAGAATCGCCATCGCGATAACCTCACAACCGAAGTCCACCCTTTCAAACTATCAAACTGCAAATGAAATATAAGGTGAGCATCTGCTACATTGATTTTAATATCAGAGTGCAGTAAATTTACCGTTATATTTAAGAGAAAATTATATATGAATTATTTGTATATAAAAATGAGCGTCTTCCGCCATCCAGTGTTGCCAGTCTTACCGTATTTCAGCTAAAAAATTACAATTAGCCCACACACCATACAACGGTTGTATGCCAACACAGATTGGTACAGCAGTTGGACCAATAGTTGCATCGCTCTGGCCCGCTTTAACTTCACGCCGCCGGCTATTGTCGAACTTAAATTGGCGGATTTTCTTATCAGCAACTTGTGGATCTATTGAATTTTCATCACTATTACAATTAGGAACAACGCATTTTAATTTCTTTTCTGTTTTCATATCTATTGAATTCATTTAAGTAAAGGTAAAGGTAATTACTTTTTTAGTTTTTGAAGCCGGTTTTGTTTACTTGGCTTGTTGATGTTATTTATTCAATGGTTTACTTTTGTCACTTTCAAGTTGAAGCATGAAGTTGGCAGTAAATACAAGATTAAAGGTACAGTCAAGTCTTTCGATGTTTTCGGTCTTGTAGTGCTTTTTCTGTTTTAAAAAGATAAAGATTTGAGTTTTTTTCTCAATACCATCATTTCAGGAATTTTCACTGCTTTTTATTTAATTTTACCCAACTCTGTAAATAATGGCACCACAGGAAGGTAAAAAACATATATCCTTAATAGAAATATCTAAACATAATAAACCTGAGGATCTATGGGTCATAATAGAGGATAAAGTTTATGATTTAACAAAGTTTCGGCACGAAGTAAGTGTATCTTCCAATTTTTTTTTTAATTATGTATTACAAAGAAAACCCATATAAAATTTTCACTTTTAGCATCCTGGCGGAGAAGAAGTCCTTGATGAGGTTTCCGGAAAAAATGCTACCAAGGAATTTGAAGATGTTGGCCACAGTACGGAAGCCAAGTGAGTATTGCATGTTATTTGTTATTTTTATGTATCTGATAGATGGACTTTTGAATCAGATAGTAGGTATGTAAATAACATTACCCATACTAGAGATATTTTTGAACTGTATGATTGAACTTTGTATGAATTTTGTATAATTTGAATTACTTAATAGTGCTACTTACTATCTAAGTAGTACTGGCACTGTATACCATGGTTAATGGTCTCACTATTAACTGCTTAATGATTTACTATTTACTGTTAACTTCTTAATGACAATCTGCAACTGGCAGGCTGACAACTATTTTATGCCTAAGCTATTAGCTGATTAGACTCTATCTACACTAAATCTAACTTAATTCCAGTGTCCAAACAATGGATGTTAACTCTGAACTATTTACTTACTTACTTTCTTCGCAACACTTTATACTTACTTAATAACAAACTGTAATCTATGTTATAATACTCTAATCGATTTACCCAACGTGAGTGACGTGGCGTTTATGCTGGGGTATGTAATAAATAAACTTTGAATTTGAATTTGTACCTGTTCCAACCTTTGCAGAAAAGCTGTGACAGTACCAATAACAAATCTCATATTTCCCAATTAAGTATCTAGTTCATAAATTCCAAATAAATCTTTGACTGATATATACCATGTTTACATGCAAAATTGAAAGATCGATTCGAGATTGAGTTGAGTTTTCGACGCGTGTTTTTGAGCACACAGGGTTGAGATATATGGTTGAAGTGACAGTTTAATATAACATTATTACCTGCCAACTCGACTACTCAATCCGCGTTTATAGGATAACATTTCGACTCGACTACGCCAGCGACGCGTGGCCGAGTCGAGCCAATTTCAACTCGAGCCGCGTATACATGGAATTGAGCCCGAGTTGAACCATGGTTCAACACTGCATGTAAACATGGTAACAGCCTATCATTCTCAAAGTCACACTACACAAGGGCTTTTAACTAAGAGTACCATATCATACGGTAGGGTGGCTTGGCTAGTGACTAAAATGTATCGTAGGAAACCAAAGCAGAACTATCATGCAACAGTGACAACATATGACTAGATACAATATTAGCAATACAGTTGATTTAGGCTGAATTAACTTCCACTTATGTAGGTTTAACATATTTCGTAATTGCAATTAACCCAGTCTTGTATCTGTATAGAATCAGGTAACAAAATATCTTTTAAATGAATTTACCTTTTACGAAAAAAGCCTACTTTACTTGTTATTCTTGACCGATAATAGTTTTTGTAAGCTAAAAAAAAACTAAGCTGGAAAGGCTTATTATTTTTTCTGGCTGGAAAAAATAAAAGCCGGGCTCGCTTTTTATATTTTTACCGAAAAAAAGTATCAAGCCGTTGCGCTTGCTTTTTCTAACTTCAAAACTATTACCGGCCAGGAATAACAAGTAAATTATGCTTTTTTCGTAAAAATCCATAACTGGCTCGGTCCCTGAAAATAAGAAGCCAGCTTGGATTTTTATACTTTCATCCCCGTTACTTCCAGCTCGAAAAAATAAAAAGTCAAGCTGGCTTTTTAATTTTGCCAGAAAAAATAATAAGCCTTTCCAGCTTAGTTTTTTTTAGCTTCTTTTTGAAAAAAGTTAAGTTTTCAAAAGCTTTACAGGAATCGAAACTGGTTTCACCAGACATCTTTTGGTATATTCCACTAAATTCCACGATCATAATTTATCCCAGCTTGTTTTGTTTAAAATTTTCAAAATACCAATTTATTTCGGGCCCTGGTTTTATTTACAGGTAGGTCGTAAAATAACCGGCCAAGTGCAAGTCGGACTGGCGCACGCAGGGTTCCGTACCATCGTACAAAATTTAACACTATGTACTTTTTTATTTTTTTTTTCAAATGTGAAAAAATAATGCTGTCATTTGAAAAAAAAAATCCTACTTATGATAATAATAATAATGAATGAGAATAAAACGAGGGAAATAATCACGTTTCTTGAACGGGGGCCCAATTTAATTTTTAATTTTATTTTATTTTTATAATTTGTTGTTATATTTCCAATAGAAATACAGTCTGTGAAAATTTTAACTGTCTACCTATTACGGTTCATGAGGTACAACCTGGTGCCGGACTGACAGCGAAGTCCGTTGTTACGCATTGGGTACGGAACCCTAAAAACTAAGACCTACATTTTCGGTTCAGTTTCCGTATTGCAATTTTCATATCTTAAGCGTTAATTTCTTAAATAAATTTAAATGTATAATATTATTTTTTTGAGCAAATAAAATTTCAAATTTTTGGACCCTAATCTTCTTTTATTATTAGTACCAAAATTGGGACTTGTAATTGATACTTTGGAACAGGTATTTTTGATACTTAAAACATGTTGGAACTGTTCCATTAAAATGTCCCAATTACCCATCTCTACTACTCTTACTATTAAAAATATTTTTAAGGTAATATTTTAACTTCTAGTAGTTTTTTATTCTTACACAATTATATACTTCAAAAACATTATATAATTACAATTTCAGAAAAATGATGGAAAAGTACTACATCGGAGATTTGACCGAAACTGATCGTCAAGGACCTTTAAGCAAGAAGTAAGTTTCTTTGAAATTTTTTACAGTTTTGTTTTTTTTTTTTTTTCTATGAAATGAATCTGAGTCTATGCAATGAATGGATTTTATAGAGCATCAAGTCAGACGAATAATAAATTCACATTTTGGCTTTTTAATGCAATGAAAAATTGAAAATTTAGTTAAAAAAATAAAAATTGCAGTATAAATATACAGAAAAAATACTTTTATTCGAATTCATGCTCAAATATAGAAAAAACTTGAGAATATGCGATCAGAGAGCCAACTAGTCATAATATGAGATTTAAATGAAGCAACCATAACAAATATAAAAAAAATGTCTCTTCAAAACAAACATAAAATAATTAATAAAAGGCGCAAGTAAAGAACGGCCCGATATTGAAGACTCGCTAAAATTTAGTTTAGCGCGGACCTTAGTATACTAGGCTTAAGTTAGGGCTCTCATGTAGTAGGCAGAGAGTCTGTTTCGTGGCTTGGGAAGTATTTCTTGAGGGTGTTAGGTGAGGATGTTGAGATTTGAATTCTTTCTGTTTCTAATGCACTTTTAACTTTACTACGAATTCACAATACTAACAACAATAATTTTTTTTTTTTTTTTTTGTAAACGAACAACCGCTAATTAACCTCCCCTCCAAATTAATAGGTCTGGCTCGTCAAAAG
Organism: Dioctria rufipes; assembly: GCA_963924295.1. NCBI lineage: Eukaryota > Metazoa > Arthropoda > Insecta > Diptera > Asilidae > Dioctria > Dioctria rufipes. Next base: position 201,156,913 of record OZ002742.1, read on the forward strand.
CTTGTGTAATGTCGTAAACTTTTTGGATTTTGTATGTTATACTGGCAGCCTTTGGGAAAAATATAATTTTTGTTGTTATTGAATGTATGATGTTTTATTGTGTTTTTCTATAAGCACAAGTGGATACAAAACTTTAAAGAACTAATCTTGTGCTTCGAATAAAATGTGACATTTCCATATAAATTTTAGCGCTGGTAAGATAGGTAAGGTAGGGAGTTCACCGTTAAAAATTGAAGGTACCCTTTTTTAAAAAATAGATGGCACTATAAGTTCTCCTCCACAAATCTTACTAGGCATTTTAATGCACAAAAGCATTAAACTACTGGTAAAATTTGGACATTTCCTATTTCTATTTCGATTTTAGATTGTTTTTTTATTTAATAGGAGGTTCAAATTTGTTTTATCAAAATATGAAAATGAACAGCTTTCGCGGCGACGACAACGAGTCACTTGTTTTCTCCAAATTAACATAAACGTCAAAATTTTACTAGCAATCTTAATATGAAATATTTGGAGACCGCGGTAAATGTTACTTTGCCCGAACTCGATACTAGGCTTAAGGAAAGATACACGTTTCAATTTAAATTTGATACTCATAGAAAATGGAGATATTTTTGAATGTTTTTATTTAACACGTTGCATTTTCTGAAATTTACAATTTTGCTATTGTTATTTTAGTCAATAAATTTATGAATTCCTATTAGTATTTAAATTTTGTGTATTTATTTTTTTTTCTATCTTCCTATTTATCAGAGATATTGGTTTAGCTGTCGGCGCTTTGATCCTGGGATTTACAGTTGCGTATCTTATAAAGCGGTTTGCTTTTAAGTAAATAGTGATTTTTGTTTTGTATTACAATAATTCACATTCCAAATTTATATAGAGATTATTTTAAACTTTTTTGGATAAAGAAATAAATGAAAAATTATCTTTGTGGTTTTTTGAATACTTTTTTTTTTTTTTTCAATTTGAATAAGACACATAGTTACTGCAAAATGGAATCTAATCTGATATTTAAGAATCCAATATTATGGAATGATAATTAAAGGTAAGAGCAAAAAGGAAAAATAAGAAAAACGAATGATTAAAATGATTTACTTGAATTTTAATGTATTCCATTTCATAAACTGGATGATTATCTTATCGTGGGGTTTGTATTGGTCGAATGCCTTTTACTAGTTTGCTTAATTTTGAATTCTCTAATATATCCTATAAAATAAATCTCATGTTCCATCAACTAAATCCAACTACGAAAATGAACTGAAGTACATTTTCCAGGAGTTAGTCTTAGTGTCTGTCTTGCTTGGAAGGAGAGCCTGGGACAACCGAGCGCTTCCCCGGCCGCCTTTGTCCGACGCAGTCTAGATACTCTTTGGAGTGCCCTTCTATCTGTGGTTGAGTGAAAAATATTATCTCACGTTACCTGATGGGACAAGGAAGGTTTTGGTGAGGTTTTGTTTTTTATTTACAAACTTTATTTCACGCAAAAATAATACAATTATGTAAGGATCGATACCCCTACAGAGGAAATTTTGTAACTAGAACCACTTGCATTCATAGTAGAAGAGTTTCCGAGTTAAGGGCTGGAATGTAAAAAAGCAAACATTGACATTGAGGACTTTTTATAGTTTTGGTTACTCAGGGAACATGATTTTCATGCTAATTTCACAGGACAAAATCGAGAATATCAACCTAATCATTCTTGTTTGGTAAGTGACACACTATCGCATTCCCAACGAATAATTCAGTATCTATAAAAAATATATCCTGATCAGCAGCAAGATAGATGCTTATTCCCACTTCTCGGACGTACCAAGTAAATTTGTATATTGGAAACAATCCCTATACTATAAGATTATCCCTGTACGTTGGAATAATTCTTTACGAAAAACAATTAGCTCTTATCGAAGTTAGCAAAAGGATACTAGACAATAGCCCCAGCAGTGAACAAGAAATATTACGATCACTTGAAACAAAATATCAAGAGATTGCCTAATGCAAGCAGCTGCAATTTTGAAAAAGGAACTGATACAGTTGGTGGAGAGAAATTAAGTGATGCTGTAATAAAAACAATAGCAAATGTAGATAGCTTGATTGCCAACAATTACCATCTCATAGGACACTCTTTAACGCTGAACACTGATAATATCCAGGATAAGTTCTACAAAATGTAAGAAATTTTTGTGATTTTCAGCAGTTTTTATTTTAGTTATTTATTATAATCTCACCATTTACACTTTGCATAACATAAAGAAAAAACATTGAAATGTTGGAACTACAGTTATAATATGATATACATATATATGTAAATGCTGTATACGTTTTCATACAAAAGGAGTATTTCAAAACAAATGTTTCTTTAAATTTAAGAAAGGCGTCACCAATATTGTACAAGGCGGCATATTGTGCTAACCCAATACATTACGTAAGATTATGTAAGCTTTTATTATGAAAAAGAACTTCTGTCGAGAGATTACAAATATCTATAATAGGTCCAGGTTATTGTGAAACTCATTTGTAAGTTGTGAAGGGGAGAACATTGCATCGTCTTCATAATCAGACCCTTATAGTGAATGAAACTCCAAGCAGAACAACATATTCATCTACCATAAACAAGGATATAAACACTTTAGCTAAGCTTGAAAATTGAACAATTGTACCTGAAGACTGCCGATACAATCGAACCGCCCAAAACTTCCAATATATCGTCGTTAACAGTAGATGGAAGAAACGTTCAAAATGTTAACTGAAGAAATTAGAAATTAGAACTAGCTGTACAGTTGTAAAATTAACAGCCTGAGATTCCACTGTATAGCGCCAAAAAGATCCAAAGTGAACATGTTAATTTCAATGTTTAAAGTTAGATTAGAGCAGAATCAATCAAGTAATAAGAATAAAACTTGAATGAGAAATAAAACAAGCAATTTAAGAGTAGATTTAGAAAAAGGGTCGGTTTGTGGGCTTTTATTAAATTAATAAAAATAAAAGAATCTATGCTCAAAGTAACAGCTTTTCATTGAAACCAAAATGTAAATATTACAGAACCCAGAAATGTAGCTAGATCTCGTACGTCTTTGCTAATCCGTAATTGGTGGTATATATTCAATTGATATAAATATGTCCTTTCCCGATTACTCAACAAATGTATTGAATTTTCAAAAATTTAAGACAAAATTTGACTCAAATGACAAAGAATTTTATTTCTTGACTTACTATACTATATATAATGCTCGCTACACAACTTTCGTCGTATTGCACCGGGTTCGTCGTTGTTCGGAGTAATCGACGATAGTGTGTAGCATTAGGATTATACAGTGATTTTCAAAAAAAGCATCAGTGTCGCATCGATGCGAAGTTCAGCTTCTTTCCACGTACAGAATTTATGAAATGATTATTTTTGCAAACGAAGAAAAATAACTTTTGAAAATCACCCATAATCAGGAATAATTAAATTTACATTTCCATCATTTTTTCCTTAGATTTCTCTTGACTTTCTGTCCAAGCCTTCGCAATCATCCTTTTCATTTCAGAATCACCAGATCGATACATTTTCTTCATCAGATTCATAATGCCATCAGTTGGATCATCTTTCGCTTCATCACCATCTCCATCATCAGCTTTGAATTGAGCATCTTTGATTTCTTTAAGACGCTTTTCAGTTACAGTCAAATGTGACCAATGGAATGCTTCAGTTTTCTTCTTCATGTAGATTGCAATCATATCTGTCTTAATTTTCTGATAGCTTTTTTCTACATCAATAGGTGATAGCAGATTGTTAATTGTTAGGCAATAGTCCCTTTCATTCAAATTCCGTACGCTAAGTACAAGAGAATTTTCAGTGAATGTTGTACTAACATCTAATTCGGATAAACTGTGTACTCTATTTAGAGTTACAAAGATTTTAACGAATTTTTCGCTTTGATCCCATGCATATTCTTGTAGTTCGGAAATGTATCTAAGAAAAAATAACATTTGGGCTATAAGAGATTAAATTTTGCATGAATAGGTGGTCGTTGATATACCTTTTGTTTTCTGGAATTTTTACATTTTGCGCTTTTGTTTTACTTGCTTCCTCGGAACCTTGTTTTTCTTTCTCTTCTAAATTTGATATTTCTGTTTCCAGCTTTCGTTGGGCAACAGACAAAACATCTTTAATTCTTTGCCTATTCGCCTGCTCAAGTAATGTCTTAAGTTCGTCAAGATCTTTTTTTAGCTATAATATATTATATATTATAATTATATTATAATTTTTAGCTATAATGTCAGTGCTTACCTCTTCGAGAGTCATTTTATTTCACGCAATATTCAATAATTGTCTGTTAAAAAGAAATTAATTTCGTCTACACGATTTTACGGGACAAGGTAGACATTTATGAAATGCCAGTGTTACCATCAAAACAGTATAAATAACTGAGATATATAATATGGATGTTGATTTTGATCTCTTGTCGTACATTTTATGCACTTTCCGTTCGATCAACTGATCAGTCAATTTACTATAAAATGTCGTGAAGCCGTGCAGATATTTTCTTTCTTATTCCGTCATAATTTTCTACAAAATAAAGACTACAATGTATATTAAAACTCCTTTCAGTCATTTCCCATTAAAACGAGAGAAGATTAGAAATGTAAAGACAAATTTCCAAAAGCACCTACCTTTTATTTTCAATTTCCGCCATCTTAATTTTACGTTTGACAATTTATTGACTAGTCAGTACTGACTTGTCAGCAATACTGTCAGTACTAACTAGCTAGAAAAAAAGACTAGTCAGTAGAGGCTTACCTGGTCTCTGTCAGTGGCAGTTCTACTGACTCGTGTAATCCCCGGGTTAGTTACATAAATATCACCACAAAGGGGAATGCCCATACAACTTAGGCTCGACATCTCCAGGTATGAGAGATATCTTAACTGATGCGTTAGAATACTCTGAATCTGAACATATTTTATTAACAATGTTTATTTCAATCAAGCGGGGAAAAGCTTTGGCAATCGGATGTACTTTGAGCGACTTTCTTGGCTGAAAAAGTGGGCTATTTTACTTCTCGTGATTACTCGGCGATACCTTTAATTTGATATGCAACATATTGTATTGGAAACATCTCCCCCGCCGGGGGTTCCTACCCCCACCCTAAAATTATTCAGAGAAGAATTTACTTCTACGAATTGTAGCTGGTAATGAGCTGAGGTGAACAGTGAAACCCGTTTTCCGATTGGTCATAGCCTTACCGAGTTAGAGCCGATCTAATGTGTGAAAAATCTAGTACTTCAGTTCGAACAAAAAATTGAGAATGGGATGGATATTTCAGCTTCCGAGTATAGGAGTGTGGGTACTCAAACTTCTTCTCAGGACCTAAGGAGTTCGATTCTGTACTAGCTTGGCCAAAATGTATTATAGTATATCAAACTTTGACGCCCTTCCGCCTTCCGAATGTCTCTTATCCACGAAAAGTTTAGCATGTTGCAGCAAAATGAAGGTTCCAGTTTAAAGACAGAAATGTTTACATAAAGTGGAGACTTTACCGTTCTATTTTATGTGTAGGATAAAATTGTTATTGTTTGACATTTCAATGTATTCAGTCATTCCATTACCATATTCCAAACGAAACCATTCGAAAGCTTGTTATCCGAGGAATACACGAGTCAGTAGAACTGACACAGGCTCGTGTAAACCTCCACTGACTAGTAAGTGAACTTTCAAACGTAAAATTAACATAGCCGCTCGCAACCAAGGTATATAGAACACATATACCTTCGTCGAAACTGCAAATAAAAGGAAGATGCTAGTGGAAATTTGTGTTTGACTCCTGCACTCTCGGGGGTAAAAGGAAATGTTATTTATTTCATGAACAAATGCTAGAATGGAAACAGATCGAAAGTTCGAAGTCTCTCGCAGCTCCAGGGCTGGTCATTGCACCAAAACTTTTGGCGAAGCACAACTCTACGTTGACAGTAAAGCGTGAATTACAATTACGACTGATCTGTCGACTGCGACTTGGGCAAAGTCGTAGTCGACTGATCAGTCATAATTATAATTCAGGCTTAATAACAAGCCGAAACTTATTATGCAACCATGACCCCCTTGCGGGGTTTAAACGGACAGCCGTGGGCGGTGGCAGGCCATCCCATACATATATTATGTATATATATGTGTATGCCGGACATTTCCCACGTTCGTTTAATAAGATCATGTATTGCTAGCCTAATCTGGGTGAGGCTTTAAGTTCACCATAAAGTCAAACTTTTTACTAATTGGTATACACCCTAATTTTGAATTTCACCGTGCCGTGCCAAACATGACGTTTGGTAAAATGGATGACAGCTGCATTTCATTTGTTTCATCCCCGGTTTTGATAAAATTATTAGTAGGATATATTGAATTTGTTTACTTCTTATTTGCTTCTGTTTACTGTTAATAGAGTGTAGATGATTTCTAATGAAACATCAGAATATTTATAAAAATTGAAATAATTAAGAAAAATAAAGGCGACCATGGAAAACTTTCGGCGATGTCGAATTTGCATTTCAGAGTCTGCTGTGATGATGTCAATTTTCGGTGAAGATGCTTTATGGAGGAAAATCAAAGAATTCGCTGATGTTCAGGTGAGTTTTATATATAATTCCAAAAAAGAAATTTGTATCCATTAGCACAGACTGGAAATATATTTTTACAGATTGAAGAAGATGACAGCTTGCCACAACAGATATGCGTAATGTGCGCCCGGGATGCAATAAAAGCTTTTTCATTTAAACAAAAATGTGAAAAAGCCGATCGTTTCTTTCGCAAACAATTAAGAGATGATGAAGTTATGAGTGTGTGTTCTCGTGATGGTATCGATGATGAAAAGGAAGACAAGAAATTTCCATTCAACTTTTGGAATTTTGGCTATGGAAATAATCCACTAAATCCTATCGTTGTGGATGATTCCAGTCAACATCCATCTGAGAATAACGATCAACATTGGAATCAAATAGGAGATGAAGATCACGATAATAATGAAAATCATCCTTTAATTCCGGTAATTGAACTTATAACACCAAACGATGATAACAAACCGGGCCATGGATACCAGTGCAGTATTTGTTATGAATTCTTTGCAATGAAATCCATTATAAAGCATCACATCAAGACAAAGCATCCGGAAGCGAATCCTACTTATGAATGTTTTGAGTGTAAAAAGAAATATTTATGTAAAAGATTTTTGGACAAGCATATGCGAAGAGGTAGATGTGTTAAAAAGAGGAAGAATCATAGGTGGAGTAGATAAGGTTCGTCGATTGTAAAAATGTTCTGTGAATATTTCTATTTCAGTCGTGCTATGAAGTGTGCAGATTGTCATGAAGTTTTTCCATCCGGGCACCACTTGGGATGGCATAAGAGAGCTGGAAATTGCCCTTCAAAAATGTGAGTAAATATAAATTATCAATAAAATTATATTGTTATTCCTTACTTCTAATCCTCTATATATTTATGAAAGTCAAGTAGGCAGAAAGTAGGAGAGTATGGTATACTTAGTTTTTCCAAACTAGTTTAAAACCTACCGACTCCTTTAGGAACGTAGAGGTAAAATTATTTAAAATCAATATGGCAATTAAGCGTAGGAACCAAGAAATTTACATATCGAAAGAATTTTTTTAATTTTCTTCTAGGCTTTAACTTCCCTACTCTTATTAAAAAAAAAAAAAGATTTCGTGTACTTAGTGTAAAAACAGAGGGAAGCAAAAGATGGCTGAAAGTTCGATTATTGCTTTTGGTTAGATTGTAGACTATATTTGGAGAGATAATTATTCCTCCAGTGATTTGTAGCCTTTGACCTCAATCGCTGGGCACTCACATAGAACATGCATCGAGATTTCATATTCCTCTTCACACAGTCGACACAGTTCACTATCGGATTTCCCTATACAGTGACTGCGTTAGCAAACAGTGTGAGCGACTGTCTGCTAAGTCCAATAGGTTTGCGGATCTATAGAGGGGGGGTTGAAGAATTTTACGTCTGCCTTATACCGGGCGCGCTACGCTAAAGGAAATCCAGTTGCCTGTTTTCCAACTTAAGCACTTCCCCCTAAACTGGCTGTCTGGTAGGCCAAATGTCGGGTAGGGACCAATATACGGAAATTCAGCTCCGGTTTTGGCCAGTTCATCCGCTTTATCAATACCGTCCAATACGTGTCCAGGAACCGAAACCAAGATTACTTGCTTGTCTCTAAACAGTAGCTGGAGTTTTGAATCAAAGACTTGAGAGGAAAGAGCTAGCAGCGCAGCTTAGCTGTCTGAACAGATGTAGATGTTGAAGTTCTTGCAGCCCTTTTTTAGGCTTTCCTGAGCTCAAACCTTTACAGCATAGACTTGCGGAATGGATAGTTCAATTTCTGGAGCAACCTCCCACGCACCTGTTTTGCCATCCTTCCGGGATCTGTACGTATACCAGACTTCGACCCGTCGCGGGAACTAGAGCCCTCTGTCTAATATCTGGCCTCTCATTAATTACCAATAGTAAAAAATAATTCTGCAATTGTTCAAAGGACTACAGATAATTTAGGGACGTTGTCCGGTTGATTCCCGTTCTTAGAAACCTAAGTTTTATATGATTCCTTTTCCTTACTCAAATTATGTAGTCAGTTGGAAAATTCTGCGGATTTCTGAATAATCTATTCCGCTGAAGCTTCATGCTCCAAAAAGAAGCATCAATTCTACATTTTGGCCGTTCTAATTACTAGTATTTGCCCTCAGTCTTAAAAATGTGTCTTAAATTCTTTTATTGATGGTGTGAGATTTAACTACGCGTTAGGTCTTGAGTAATATATTGTTTTTATTTATTTATTTTATATATAATAAGCAACTTAGGCTGTTAGGCCCATTGTTACATTGTTACTTAACCAAATATAATTGGGCAGTGTGATAAAAAAATAAATAAAAAAAAATATGCTAAGATTAACCAACTTAAATTGAAAACCTACATTCGATCAGTATCCATCCCCTGCAGCCTAAAAAGATAATTCGTAAAAAAGATCTTTTACAGAAATGATAACTGAGGGTAGAGGTGCATTACCTATTGTCACGCCGAGTCGCGTGAGATTAGATGAACATTAGGTTACCGAAAAGCAAAACCAGCACGACCTGTTTCTGTTGCGAAACATTCAGCAAATCAAGAAGGCGCGATCTAAATGCCATCAAACTAAGCGAGAAGTTAGCGAAATTCAATCGGTCCCACATAGAAATAACACGAACAAAGAAAGAGTTTTCCAGAATATCGGATGATAACGAGGGATAACTAGGTGGAAAACGTGGGACCCAACAAACTCAAATCTGGAAAATAGAAATTGTGGCGTATGGGATTGAATTTAGACAAAAAGATTATGAGATAGTGGAAAAAAACTGAAAAAATATTTCATCACCGGCTGAGGATCGAGATTTGAAATTTGAAAAAATCGAACAAAAATCATTTTTAAACTGCTTTTTTTACCTTTGGAACGGAATGGGAACAGGTAAACGCAACCCCTCTCACCAGCCAGATGGGTCGTATGTCTATTGAGATGGTGAAAAAGGGGAGATAGCACAGAATCTGTCGAACTAAAATTCTTTTTTCCGTGAAGTTATTACTTCTCGCACTATCTAGTACTTTCCAGGTTTCAATAGGTCTGTCTGTTTACTCGAAAGTTTTTACTGTAAAAACTTTTACGCATTTTTACTCACAAACCGTCTGTTTACTTTTAACTAGTAAAAATCGAGTAAATTTATACGTTTCCCCTCTTGCACAAAGTTGCACATTTTTACTCATGATCAAGAGGATGTGTAACTTTGATATGCAATCAGCTGACTGTCAAAAGTATTAAATTTGAGGTTAAGCCGTTTGTTGGGTTATCGAAATAATGTAAAATGATAATCTAAAGAGTCGAAATTAAAAAAAAAAATATTAAAGAGGGTGGGTTTTTTAAAACGTATTTCAAATTAATTAATTGTTTTCTGTTTCAGACGGAAAGGTAGCAGCCAAATTTTTGACACATGACAAGCTAAACAAAATTTACTCGAAAAGTGTCTGGTAACTTTTCTTGATTTATCCCCTCTACCGCATAAAAGTTTTTACTTGATTTTTACGCAAAGATTTTTACTCAAAAGTAAACAGACAGACCTAATATGGAAATCAGGTGGGGGTTTCGCAGTTTGCGTCGATTTGCGTATTCTCCATCAAGTATGTATTCCTAGAGAAGACTATTTAGTGGATTTTTCGTGAGAATTATTAGCGCGTTTAAGTATGATATGATGGTTGGTTGACCTTCCTAAACTCTTATTTATATTGGATTATTCGATTATTCCGATTATCTCGGTATAACTTTAGTAAATTGTTTGATCACCTATCAATACAAATAGTATATACTGTTGGCATATTTTATCCCCCCAACCGCATATTCAGAAAGAAGATTGTCTCTTATAAAATTTATTAATATTGAAATGATTGCGCCGTTGATTAATTTTATTTTATTTCCTTTTCCTTAACTACCTTAAGTCCCTCATGGGATGGATTATGGATCAGAGTTATAAACATCTGTTGTCAATAGACTTAAGCACATACACCAGCCTTACCCTATATTTTCCAACTTGTATTTATTTTGGAGGAAAATTACAGCAACGGTTAGAGTTTTACGATAGGAGTTCCACCCAAGATTTAACAGTTTTAGAAATGAAAAAAACCAAGGTAGCTCGTCACACTTTACTAGATATTGCGTGAACAGACACCAGTCAGCCCAACTTTAACGAACGCATGGCACTCATATAAAATAATTAAGAAGTAGTAGGTAAAACTCCTGAAGCTGACCAGCATTCTCAGGCTCAATCTTCTGGAATACTATTTCGCTATATTTTCGGTCAATACAAACCATTCATGGTAATACCTCAGAAAAATTGCAATTCACCAAATGACAGAGAGGTGTTGGGAGGCTTTGCTCAGTTGTTTTATTTATCTGTTGTTGTTAGACACCAAATTTAAAATATCTAAGGCTATGGCCCTACTGCAAATTGCTGATTAGCTCGGTTGTGATAAGACAATCTAAAATTGTCAAATAATTTTTGTTAGTTTTAAAAAACTGTTCATAATTCAAACTCAATTGCAAAATTTAAAGATAATTCATGCGATATGAATAAGTCGTGATCGATAAATAAAAAAATACGGTGTTTGCTTTATTACAAGCAAAGTTATGAGTCTACATCATTAATATCCTTCAATGTACTCTTCTTGGCTAGCGATATACTTATTTCAACATTAATTCCGTGATTGGAAGCATTTCTGGAAGGCCTCTTTCGGAAAGGCGCTTTCAGCTGCTCTGTCGTGGGCCTCTATATGTCGAAAAAAGGTGTAAAAATGTTTTCCTTTTAGTGCAGTTTACATTTTTGGGAAGAGCCAGAAGTAGCATGATGCTAAATTTGGAGAGTACGGTGGATGTGAACAGACAGGAATTTTTTTTTCGGCAAAAAATTCGCGTATCAGAAGCGAGGAGTGGCACGGGGCGTTGTCGTAATGAAAAAGGAAGCCATTGAACCATTTTTCTGGCTTTACACAGACCTATGCCAGATGTTCTTCGCTAAGCTCTTAAATAGTAATCACCTGTTTGAACGAATCCGTTTTGCCACTTTTTGCACGTTTTCGTGTGTTTTTCAGGTCGAAGGACGTTCCGACCGTTTCTCGGCTTCAACCGACTCATTTCAGCTTTTAAATCGCTCATACTACTAGTAGGCAATCTTCAGAGTCACTACATTATTGCCATACACTGATTTTAACAGATCATAATCTTCTTTGGGACTTCTTAGCAACTTAAAACAAAGCTTAATATTAACATGTTATTCGAAATCCATGATGTGCGACAGACACGGTAAACATGACCTCACTCTTCCTATTCTGGAAGCCGACTAAAAAGTCACAGCTTGTTCAAGCTTAACACTGGCTTTCTCAAAGAATCAGACTATCAGACGGATAACTTAAAATTGATATAGTGTCAGCAGTTGCTGCTATAAAAATTCATTCACCGTATTTTTTGATCACAACTCATAGGTACGTTCATATGCTAAAAATCTCGTCAAATAATTTGAATCATTGCAACCCAACCGAAGGCATACTTTCTTGCCTTATTAAAAATAACTAATTTGAAACATATTTTGATTGCTTCATTTAGGATAAACTCTGCTGCGGCTCCAGTAGGTCCTGAAGATTCTGATTCTGAGGAGGAAAAACTAAATGAGAGGTCTACAACTGAAAAAGAGAAATTCCCAAAAGCGAAGACTAATAATCGGTAAATAAAAAATTCTGCATATTATTATATCATCAACGAGATTCTTAATTTATTCACAATTTTTTTTTAGAAGAAAGTGGGGCAAAAGAAAACATAAGGGTCGTACTAGAGTACGACTTGATTCAAGTAAAATTGAATTTGCTAAAGAACTTATAAAGCAAGATATATCAGTAGCAAAGCTGGCTGAAGAACTTCAAATATCGCGTACGCATGCATGGAAACTACGTAAAAGTCTTGAATATATTCTTCCGGGTAATCAAGCAACAACAATAGATGTTAACAAATCAAATTGCAAGCAAGATAATAATACAACAGAAAAAGATTTACAAAACCAGGAACCACAAACAGTTCAGAATTCAGTGAAACAAAACGATTCAGAGAATCAACAGAAGAACGATCAAACTCAGAATGAAGATAATAAAACAACACAAGAAAATGGAGAAGTGAATTCATTTCATACTGACGACGACGACAGCGAAGATTGTAGTGAAGAAACTGAATCTGCAGATGAATCCCGTGAAGATGACTGTCATCTAGATGAAACCGATCAAAATGATTCGAGTGCATTACCACGCACTCCACAGTATAAAAGAATTTCTTTTTTCGACAATCATTGTTTATTATAAATGTTCTTTTTTCTTTTATAGACCTGGTTGCAGTAAAATCTCTTCATCGATGATGATGAAAGGAAAAAAAAGGAAAACCATTTCCAGTACAAGTGATGTACACAATAATTGTATTAAAAATGATGCGAAATTGTAATTTATTATATTTGTGTGCATATACATTATTAAGTAAAATTTTTTTTTTTTTAAATGTATTACAGAAATATTACTGATCCACCGTATAAGAGGAAGCCACGTAAACCAAATGTGTTTATGACTCCAGAAAAATATGAGCAAGCAAAACAATTAGTTTCGCATCGGGCAACAACAATGGAAGTGGCTAAACAATTGAATATATCACAAATGAGCGCATGGAAATTGCGTGATAATATTCTTAAAGGCATTCCAATGACATTCAAATCACCACCAATTCCACGTCCAAGGGAAGCAATACCAAGAATAATTGTTCCCCGACAAAAATTACATGGCATGAAAAGACTTGAACGGGACAAAATTATTAAGGATGCAATTCTAGCTATGATCCGGGAAGATAATAACATTCAGTATTGGAAAGTATCGGAAAAATTGGCGGCTGAAAAAGGTATACAATTGTCGGCATCATCTGTTTGTCAAAGATTGAGAAAAATGGGATTTCAACGAAGATGGAAACCTGCTGATCGCTGCTCTCAAAATGATACTTTAAAATCAGCCACATCTGGTGGTGAAGAGGATAATAGTTCAAGCCTTTACGGAACTACAGATACTTCTCAATTTTTAACCACTTCATTTTCTGATTTAGTTTAAGTTAATATTGTTCACACACACATAGCTTTTAAGTAGTATCCACTCATTTATTTTAATATTCTGCTACTTGTTTTTTTTTTATTTTAAACAATTCACCTATAATAATATAAAATCCAGGCACATAAACGCGCCCCAGTACATCATTTACATATATGCATGTATGTATAGGCAAATATACAGTACGCTAGATGTATATCATATTTTTACATTTTTTTTTAGTATGTATTTAATTTTATTCTTTAAATATATGGTTCCGTCAATAAAGATCCTTAGCATTTCAATTAGTAGATGTTTTTGCCTGTCACTATATTACGGAATTTGGTTGAGGGTGGGGGGGGGGGGGTGAATGGATAGGGAAGGCATATGCGAGCAAACAAAGAAATTCTCTTAGTACAAATTTCGACTTTCAAAAAATTAAGACATTAAAACATGTGCGGATCAAAATAAAAACTTTTTTCGATGAACATTATTAGTTCGTGCAAGAAGGGGTTGGATAAGTAATTATCGTTATAGTTGCTATGTTAGGATATTTAGGTGGTCGGTAATAATGTGAAGAAGGAAATGGAATATAGGATTATGCTTGGGAGGCACTTAGTAGGATTTCGTATTCTGCAGAAGTTTTTAGTACAATGAAAATGACTGATCGTTTTCAAAGTATAAGTAAAAAACCTAAATTTTTATATGGCAACACCAAGAAGGAGTTACCCGATCTAGTCCATTTTTGACATTTTATTTGCTAATGTAGTAAAAACATCACATACGAAATTTCAGCTCTCCACGTCGACGCGTTCTCAGGCAATGTCCAAATATTATATAGCGGAAAACGAAATTTTTATATGGCAACCCCACGAAGGAGTTGCCCAATTTGTCTCATTTTCGAACTTTATTTTACTTTTTTTTTAAAGTCCGTGTACAAAATTTCAGCTCTCTAAGTATACGCGTTCTCGAGTTATCATGCGCACAGACGGACGGACATGTAAAAATCAAAATAACTTTTAATATTATGAATAGGTGTCCAATCCATTTTGCTCTACCATAATTATTTCGAGGTGTTACGAACGGAATGACAAACTTAGTATACCCCTATGATTTCATCTAGGGTATAAAAAGGGAATTTATATGAGCGTGCCAAATCAAAAATCATCAAAGAAATTAGAATCACCATTGATAACTAAAAAAAAGGTGTAAAACTATAACGTTTAAGTTCGATAAATTTTCAATCGAGGTCAACCGATTTTTTCGTTATCAATGTCCACTATCATGTCGAAAGTTGGGTAGTATATGCGATAAGTCCAAGGCAAATTGACAAACTTTCAATTTGCCGTTTGCCGATGAGAAATTTTCAGTTGGAAAACGTGACGTAAAGTTTACATGCTTAGAATATAGAGACAAGTGTTGATACCTGTAAAATTCGTGTGCATGAGCCTGGATTTTTTCAGCGTCCCGTAAGTAGGTCAGCATTATATTGAAGAAAGAGACAAATCTATGTTTAGCTGTCAAACGAAGTTTGTTTAATTTGCGAAAGATGTGCAACAGTTTAAATATAATTTAAAAGTTGTAAAAAGTGATTTAAAAGTAGTGCTAAATAAAGTAAAGAGTGTAAGTAATTATCTGTTGATATATAGTGAGATATTTCTAACTGATGTTCATGTAATTTCAGAATGAAGTGTTCGATAAAAAATTTCCACAACACCAAGGTACGATGTGGGAAATCATTTTTTAGGCAAGTATAGTTATAAAATATTATTTTGTGTACTTTACACACCTTTGTATATTAAATTAAAAATGCACAACAAAAGCGATGAAATATTGAAAAAATCCTTCCTCCACCGAGATTTGTTTACGTTTGTGACAGTTGCGAAATTCCCTGAGAATAATGGCGTAGTGACAGCGCATAAGAACATTTTCGATGGGAGCAAACGTAATATTTTCAACCATATATCTTGTTGCCCCGCTCTATATATTGATCCTACTACATGGCTGTACTGAGCGTTCACTGCAGCGCCAACAGATACTCACACAACCAGAATTTGACTACACCAAATTTGGCTTATCACACTTCCTGTACTCTCTATATTCTATCCTTCATCCACCGTACTTTTAACTAGTAAAAATCGAGTAAATTTATACGTTTCCCCTGTTGCACAAAGTTGCGCATTTTTACTCATGATTAAGAAGATGTGTAACTTCGATATGCAATCAGCTGACTGTCAAAAGTATTAATTTGACGTTAACACGCTTGTTGTGATATGAAGTGAAAAGTGATTTGATTTTAAGCACATTTTATTTCTTCAAAATAATTTATAAACTTTAAAATATGATTTAGCTTTGAAAATGAATTTCTCTATAGTTTATAACTGTTTACAAAAATGTCGAATATTTCAATTACGAAAAGTATTTAATGTAAAAATCAGGAATGCAAGCTTCAAACGTCCGCAAATTAATACTGTTACCGACGAGCAACAAATGATGTTACGAACTATATTAACAAATTATAACAAAAATACAAATAACACTGATTGGAAATCGATTCGTAAAGAAATAATAGATACTCAAAAGTACATAAATGAAATAAATGTCGATGCAGTCGTCTTGGCTACATTCAATTCTGAGGATTTGGAAGCTGCGAAAAGTTATATAGATTTTTTAAAAAGTAACACCTTACAAGTTAATAATGCTGTAATAGGACGTCTAATGAAATTATATTATCTAACGTATAAAAACGGAAAACTAACCGAAGAAAATAAAAATGAAATACTTCAGATATATGAAGATATTAGATCAAAGCATGAAATAATGGATCCTATTACCTGTGAGAATCTTATTTATGGTATAATCGCAACAGATAAGTGGAAAATTTCTCTAAATTTGATAAATATGATAAAAATGACTTGTAAGCCAAGAGTTGCTACTTACAGTATAATAACTGCAAAATGTTTTGAAAGTGATAATACTGAGTTGGGATGGAAATTACTTGAAAATATGATTACTGATGATAGGCTTCCAAGATGTGAAATTTTTATAGAATATTTTAGGAATGCAAAGAATAATCCAAATACATTTAATGAAAATTTAGAAAAAATGTTACACTTTATAGGAGAGAATAGAATAGTTTTATCTTCCTTGGTTGTAAATGAGCTTAATACTATTTTGAAAGAGCTTAAAATAAAGTCGGCAGTAACTAAATTATCGAAACAGGGAAAATGTAACAATTGTGGGACAAATTTAGAAGATGTTTCAATAACGAAAGAGGAATTTGAAAGCCTTTCAACTTCGTTTCTAGAAAAAGTTCTCATACGAAAAGATGCATTTCAAAAATCTACTCCTGAAGAAATTGAGAAATTTAAAAGATTTGTTGATTCAAATCGGCCGTTCGATTGCGTTATTGATGGATTGAATGTTGCATATTTTAGCGGTGTAAATAAATCACCAACTGTTTATGCTAAATTGGTAAGTTGGTTGAGGTAGTTTTTTTACTCTTAATTAATTTCCCATTTTCTCAGTTATCATCAGTAATAAAATATTTAATTCCGGAAAATAAACGTCTTCTTATTGTCGGAAGGAAACATATGCTGCGGTGGCCAAAGGATCAATTAAACTTTATTCAACGTAATGCAAAAATATTTTTTGCAGAAAATCTGTAAGTAACATTTTGCAAGCCTGTCGTAAGTTGTTGCATAATATGTAAATCAAAGAATTACCTGAATATACAACAAAAGATTCTGTCGCATTTATGCTTGTCGTTTGCTAGAATGGAGAGAGAAAAAGAGAATTAAATTATACAGTATATTTATAATGCATTGCTAGATGAAAAAATGATAACAGAAAACATGCAAATATTAAACGATTCAATTTTCCAATCAATTGACCAAATCATTTCCTTGTTAGAAAATACACAGCAGCTATCAATGTTGAATAAATCTTATTCGCAGCATGAGAGATAGTTGCTAATCTAGAACTTAATCATCTCTCTAAGAGAAACCAGAGCTTTCAATATCTAGCTCAATTCCTGAAGTTGGTTAGCAGCTGTCGCCTCGAGAGGGCATCATTCATTACTCGATAGTACATACAATATGCCATTCGTCAAATAGTGTATGAAGTCAACACAAATTAATCCAATTAGTATATATCTTATTACTTCTATGCAAATACTTAAATGCTGTCCTTGTTTAGGACAGATACTTCCGAACCACTACAGGACCTCTAATTGATATTTATTAAATTTAACCAAAATGGTCCGATTTTAAGGTGAATTTACACGTCTAGATATTTCGCTCTAGTTAGGGCTCTTCTAATCTATTTAGATCGCTCTACAAGTGTTCTAGACATGTAAACAGCTACTAGAGCTTTACTCTAGTTAAATTCTTGCTACTTTAGCTTAGAGCAAAGTGAAAGCGGACAAATTATTACCTGTGTATAAATGTTATAACAAGTCGTACGTCTGGTGAAATGACTTTTATCATAACTGTGTCATTCTTCGCAATAAAAGAACTTACTTTTCCTAGCAAATCATTGAAATTATTCTGAGACATGCCAACAAAGTTCCTATAAAGCTGTCTATTTTCTATTTGCAATTTTTCTAACAATTTTTAAATAATCCACTTGACTCGCACCTTAAAATCCAATCTCTAACCCATAACACTTTCTTTTTATTTCTCCTTGTAATTCTACCTTTTAATAATACATAATATGTAGGTAGCACAAGCAGCTGCTAAACACGCACGAGGCATAATTGTTCACGGAACTAGAAATTGTGATATTAGTAGTAGTTTGGTGGAGGAAAAGCATATTCGATGTGTTGGAATCTCCGCCTAGTCAATGCTTCGTAATTGCAGAGCAATCGCTCTGAGATTTCATTAGCATACTGACAGAAGCGCCAGGAGGAAATCTCAGCTATGTCCATCTTGTTTATTAATATGTATATTGATTTATTTTATTTCATGTGGCTATATAAAAGCATACTAAAATATAAATATGACTACTTAACAATTCTACGTCATTCGTTACATACATAATATTAAATTTACTAAATATCTACATTTCAATGAATATTTTCTCTAAATATATTGAGCTAGATTTCTTTTAAAACAATTTCACTATTTAATTTTTCACTTTATCAGGCAAACCATTAAAATTTTTTTTTGACCTTTGTACAATAACGAATCTGCGTACTAACTCGATTCCATTTTTGCGACCTGAAATAGTGATTTCCTTAAACACCAAAATCATTGCGTTATACGTTAAGCGTTGATTTATATTCATCCATTGGAGAATCTCTAACATTTATCGCGTAGGTGTATCCGCATTGCTTTATTTTAAAGAAGTTGAAGACTATGTTTCATTTCTGCAGTACCAGCGAAGAACAATAATTATAATGTGGAAGTACGAGAGAATTATATAACATTATAGCGGTGTCCATACTGAAATATCGTCTAATTCTTAAGAAACTAGTTTTCGTTGCGATTCTTCCACATATATAGTCTGTATGCTCATGAAATTTCAATTTATTATCCATTGTTACACCAACATATTTAAATTTAGCTACATAATCAATTTTTTCATTGCGAAGGTACATATTTTCTGGATGAATGAAAAAGCACATTGCTAGGTTTTTTTAACATTCAATTTAAGTTTTTTTTTTAAAGAATTACGTATGTTTAAAGAGCTGCCGGATAGATTAAAGTACAAAATAAATTTTAGAAATTTCAGAAAGAATATTATGTCTTATGTAAGAGAGAAAATGTAAATTATTGTTGTAAAAATGGCTTTGTTAAGCTAATAAAATATTATTATTATTATTCATTTTAAGCCAGTTGTCAATGCTTTCAAGGTCTTCCTTTATGTTGCGAATACATTAGTCTGCTTGATCACAACATCTGCAAATAACGCGAATTGACTATGTTTTATTACTGACTTGATATCATTTATGTACTGAAGAAACAATGTGACGTCCAGTATTGAACCTTGCGGTACTCCCAATTTCAAATTAGACATTATACCATTCTTGTTTAGGTGATACCACAAAAACTGTTTTTCTGCCAGAGGTGTCGAAAAACTTTTTTGCATGACAAAGTCCTTATAGCCTTTATCAATAAAGGGATTTTTGTTTGTTCTTTCAGCTATTTAGGGTAGCTCTGAGGTAACACTTTGTAGTGCCACAAAATGGTTTTGATCCGACAAAGGGCGTTTACGTCCCCCTTTTTACTAGGCCGTCAGCAATTTTATTGCCATTATGGCGGCCATCATTTTCCCGTCCCATATGAGGATACCTTTGTTTCTCCTCGATAAGGGTTTGCAGACACTATTCTTAACATAATAGTGAAGGACTTTAAGTAAGGCTTTGAGAGCGGCTAATACTTAGAATATAAAGAGCACAAGAAGTGTTATAATCCAAATTCAGCGTATTCAAATTCTGGTTGTGCTATAATCTATGGCCGCTGTAGTGAAAGCTCAGTACAGACATGTAGTAGAATCAACATAGAGAGCAGACAACAAGATATATGGTTGAAAATATTGCGCTTGCTCCCATCACGAGCTTTTCAGCTGTTTCTAATGTAAACAACTAAAGCACCTGAGCATACATTTCTCAAATTTCCCCAACTTCAAGCACCTCTAAGAAAAGCCACACTCATGTACACGAATTTTATAGATATCAACACTTCCTGTTCTCCCTATATTCTAACTAATACCTCAACGTGGAATAATGGTAGGGATAGAGCCCACGGTATTTGAGATATTTGGCCGGATTACACTAACAACGCCGACGTCGGCGTGGTCGTGCATTACATTACCCACGCCGGCTTTGTCGTCGACCCATCTCTAATTCTAATTTTAACGCTGGCGCTCCATTGCTGTCAAATGCAAGATCTAAATCTATTATGAAAAAACATGAAAAAATTAAACGACATTTGAATTTCTGAAAATAAATGATTTTATATTTAAAGAAATGTGGACTTGAAGGAAAAGAAAATATCTTTATTATTATTTAAAATTTTATTGCAAATCGGCAGAGATTAAAGCAAATAATTCAACTGTAAATGTAAGGGAAATTAATGTATGGCGCTGTCGCCTAATGTTAATGTAACTTGCCCGACGACCATGCAGTCGTGGGCGGCATTGATAATGTAATCCAGCCAATTGTTTGGCATTTGATTCAAGGTAATTAGAAGAACTACATACTGCAGTATAAACACTCTAGCAAGAGCTTTATTAAACCGTTCTAGGTAGATTATTTTACCTAGAGCTAGAGCGTAATTCTTACTCAAGTGTAAAGAGTAGAAGCTAGATGTTTCTCTAGATGTGTAAATGTACCTTTTAATAAGATCCATTACTAAAGCTAAGGACATTCCAACGGTAACGAGTAAAGTTGCTGCTCATATGTGACGTGCTTGCTTTTACGCAAAACTGTCCTTCCTTATTTGCTCTATAGTCTGGAAGCTTCTAACTTTAACATTTTTATATGCTTCGTTTCAGTACACATGATGATCCATTTCTGCTATACGCCGCTATCAAAAGTGGGCCAAAGACAGATTTTATTTCATGTGATTTAATGCGATCTCATGCCTATCTTCTTGGACCAAATCTTAAAAATATTTTCCAACGTTGGCAACAACAACATCAGTATATGCTAATATCAGTGAAACATAATTATGACGTGATACTTCGGGTAATATAATTTTCTCTTTGATGATGTTTAAAATCAATTACACAAAGAAAAACAATTTTCTATCTTTTAGGAGCCGACAAAATTCAATTTAAATGCACACAAGGTAAAAAATACTTGGCACATACCATTCAAGGATGAGTACTCAGCGATGCCGGGAAATTCACTAATCGCACCAAACAGTTGGCTTTGTATTTCACAATAAAAAAAAAAAGAATAAATAAACAATTTTATTCCGTCAGTTGCGGGAGTGCAGGAGGAAAATTTTTAAGTTTCTACAAATTTTTGGTGTTATTTTTCTAGATTTTTAGTAATTTTTTTTAAAACAAAATTAAAATGGCTGAGGAAACACCACACGCTAGTGATGTATCAGAGATGCAAGAAGAAGAGGAAGAGGGCGAAGAGGAGACTTCATTAAAAAGTAGTAAAAAAAGAAAGGAAAGGAAAGATGAGGCGAAAGAAAGAGAGAAACAAATACGTCTACTACAAATGTATTTGGAGAGCATGATATATAAAATGCCTGAAAAACAGTTAAAAGCATCTCCTCAAACAGAAAAATTGGCAAAACCATATAATTTCCGATATGTGGGAACACATGAAGACTATGGACATATACTAAGCCCAAAAGGACGTGCAAAAAGGATTGAAAGAAAGGCTAAAGATATCAGCGTTATAACAACTGAGTAATTGTGTTTTATTTTTATTTAATGTTGTCATTTTAGATTTAGTAAGATTTTTTTCATAGACAACTTCAAGAGCATATGAAACAACGTGTTGAACTAGAAACTAGAAAGAAAGAAGCAAGAAAAAAGAGAGAAAGAATATTTAAAACAATTCTGACTAAATTGGAAAAACAATGTCATGAGCAAGTAATTAGCGAAATTGTTGAGAAATTCGCTACATACATGTCAAATAAATGCGCTAATTATATAGCACCTCCAGTAATGACAGAAAGCGCACAACGATTAACTAGAGGTCTAGTTTGTAATATGTATTTATCTCTTGGTATAAATCAACGTCCTTGCAACATTGATCAATCTCTATTTGAAACTGTTGGCTTAGTTCTATCAGATATGATCTTACAAGTTCTATTTGAAACTCAACACTATAGAGAAAATTCATCTAAATCTCAATGTTATATGCCGCCATCAACAGAAGAAAAAGTCTCGCCAAAGTGTATAAAGAAAAAAGACAAAAAATCTAGTAAGAAACGTAGTAAAAAAGGAAAGGCTAACCATAAAAAACGTAAACCATTCAAAATATCTATCCTGCCCAAGGAAATTAGAGATTATATGCGCCTTTCAACAAAAAAATGTATCGAATGTACGCCCGCTGATGATAATTGAGATAAATTGAAAATGAGGAATGATTTGTGTTACGTTTGTGTTTTGAAATAAAATTTGTGGTATATTTTTGTTTTAAAACAGAAAATGTCCTTTTTTTTTCTTACAGAGCTATCCTCCTTTCCACCACTCTCTCCATCTCTCTAGTCTGACTAAAAGTTTTTTTTTTCTTATTTATTTGGGCATCTTCACAGACAGCCAAGGGCTGGTATTAGTGAAGAGCAGTCCTTCTCAATAAGCGACTTGACTTGAGCAGTCTAGATTGGGGTACTACATACATGTTTGCATACTGTATAGATAATGTTTCATTCACTATACCTATAATTACACATATTAATGCAAATGATTTCACAATGGGTCTTGATAGGATCCCTCCAGTCTTGAGTCACTTGAACCTACCTATCTATCTATCTACATTCTCTATTGACAGTTGTGAGGCACTGCAATCTTGATTTACGCTGACTTACATTAAACTTTTCGCTCAGATTAAATCTAACCATTGTGAATAGGTACAGGGTGACATTCACAAATCTTACGTTTTGGTGCAAAAACAGTGATTTGGCACTTGTCGACAAATGTGGGGCATGACTTTATACAGGAATCGGAAACCAATTTCTTAAGATAATGGCCCGTATTGCTCAATCCGACGTAAGATTCACTTCCCCTTCACGACGCGATTTTTCAATCCGCCGGCGGAACTGCCACATTCTAGTATGAGGATTCGATTCACTTATTTTCAATAATCAAGGGAAACTCGGTTCTTTTGACTTCGGATGTTTTCGATATTCACAAACTGGCAAAATCGCACTCAGTTCTCCCGGCGGACTCAGCAATACGGGCCAACGTGTACTCCGATTCGTGCATGGGTTCTGTCTGCGACTCGGGTGTGAAATGTGCCCAAAGATTGAATTTTATCTCCCACATAAAGTACATTGCATCAAAGAGTATGCTGGGCTTATAAAACTGACCCGAAAGCTCTCGAATCCCACCTTAACGTTTCGTTTATACATTTTCTTTGTGAGATCACCTCTTGAATACGCTAGCCAGACGGTCTCCTTTTTACGTTTTACAACACACATCGACTGTATCAAGTCTCTTCAGCGGAACTTCCTACGCTTCGCTCTTAGGCACCTACTCTGGAATGATTCTTCCACCTGATGAGGATCGCTTAAAGTTTGTGAAAATGCAATCTCTTGAAAAACGTGGCATAGTTGCCGATGTAACTTTTTTGCATCAACTATTAAACGCGAATATTGATTCTCCGCTGTTACTTAGTAAAATCTCTTTACGTGATAGTAGGCACAATTTGAGAAGGTTACCTCTGTTGCATGTTAACTCTGCAAGGTCAAACTTTAGCATGTACGAACCCAATCGCATGTGCATTGGTGTTCATATTAAGGTTTAGTCGTTTACTAAAAAAAAGTCAATTTACTATTTAGTCTTCTGTTTTTATGTCGCATTGGATGTCATTTCATTTGGAGTTAGGTTTATGTTTAGTTAACATACTAATGCTAGCACCGACTAAGTGATGAAAAGCATGAATTGTAGACTGTCTACTTATTAAACGTGTCACTACAGCGAGCTTGTGTTAAGCTGGCTCTGATAGTCAATTAGATTATGCGTATATAACTTGTTTCAAGAGTGCTAATGAGACTGCGTCCTATTTCATTCTTTATTTGGTTATAAGGACAATGTGCTCCGTTGCAATAAAGTGCCTGCTTAAAGAAGGTCACTCATATTGAGCCCTTTACGAATACGTGCTCAATGATCACTTCTCTTACTGTGGTATATGATATTTTCGGTGATTTGTTGTACATATATATGTACAACGAATGAGCTACAGAAGTAAAACGAACCAACACAATTCGTTTTATCACATTTTGTTTCCTATACTAAGATGTAAATGGAACCGCCCATAGTTTCCCCATTTATGGTGAGTAGGTATATGACAATTTTTATATTTATTTCGTTGTAGTAAGCAACTTAGGCCGTTGGGCCCATTATGTATAAAAAACTGTTACTTGATAATAATAGGAGCGGCAGAGTGAACAAAAAATAAGCAAAAAAGAAAAATGTACTAAGATGAACTTAACTAGGTAATTATTATTAGAATTCTAACTATGCTGACAAAATGCATGCCGGTCGAAATCTATCCACTCCAGTTGAGAGACATTGAGAAAATCAAGATGGCGCGATTTAAATGCCAATAAATTAAACGAGGAGTGAGCAAAATTCAATCAGCTACAAATGGGGATAACACGAGCAAAAAAAGAACGTTGGATGCATGTCGAGGAATGACTAGATTAAGCGGAAAATGTGGGAACCCAGAGTAGATCCCTGGAGAGCACCTTTGTAAAGGTCACGAGATTTGATTCACGATTCTCTAAAATGAAATACTATCATCGCAAGCTTAAATATGAAAAAAATAGATTACAGGCTGACTGGGAAAAGCGGAAGAAGCTCTGAAGTTTATGACAAATGATAGAATCCAAACTATCGCATGCTATACTAAAGACAAGTAGGAAAAGTACAGTGAGCGATTATCTTTATTATCATAGGCTTAAGTAACAAAGGTCTTTCAATAAAGAACTTTTTGAATTTGAAAAGTACACTAACCAGCTTGTACTTCATGTTGAGCATAACCGTCTCAGGAAAGTTCAAGGTAGCACTCGAAGTAACCTTTGCGGAAACCAGATTGCTAGAGTATATAAAATTAGGAACAACAAATGCCGAAATTATTTGGTTCTTAATTAAAATTTCCAGAACCTTAGAAAGTGCGGGTAAGATAGTTATAGGCCTGTAGTTCGAGGGCTGTAATGGCTTAGCGCTCTTGCGAATGGAAATTACCTTGCCTGACTTCCAAACAGTAGAAAGGTTGAAATGGTAATGATGGTATTAAAGAGATAAATAATATATCAAGACAACATAGTATAACTAGGTTTAGGGCTTTTAAGCGATGCCATCTAGACAAACAGCATTTGATTTAACACATGCAAAGGTATAAGAGATTTGCCAAATACTCTAAAAAATGCAAAGATAGTATTATTCGCAGAAGACACACAATTGGAAAGACATTCAACAATGTCAAAGAATAATGTAAGAGGAACTAAACGCAGTAACGCAATCGATGGACATAAATAAACTAAGCCAAAATGTGTCGAAAACAAAATGTATGGTGCTAAATAATGTTAACAAGATAAAACTAACAATAAATAAATGACGAATACATTACCCAGGTAGATATAATCAAGTATCTGGGAGTAATTGCTGACAACAAAATGAAATTCACTTCCCACACCGATTTAATCTGCGCGAAAATAGCCAAAAAGATTGGTTTATTAAGAAGAATAAGAAAAAATATTGATACTGATACTGCAATTTGTATAGATAACACAGTTATACTTCGCCATATGGACTATTGTGCAACTATTATATATTGTTGTAACGGTGGAGAAGTTTGCAGGTTGCAAAAAACTGCAAAACGGGGCTATGCGAATATTATTACAGAGAAACAGATTTGAAAGAATTTCTGATATGCTGCGTGACTGTGTATCAAAGGTTCTGCTTCAAGGTTCTGATGTTATTTTCAAATTAAAAAAATTATTCAGTTGATTTTGTTGAATATGTACATAAAAAACTATCAATTAAGAAATATAAATGATTTCAAAGTGGTTAAATATAAGAAAACTAGTACACAATGTAATAATGACAATGACTAAAAATGTATAATGAATTACCAGATATATGTATGCAAGAACGAAACAAATATGTCTAGATTTAAATATAGTGAAAAATAAATATTAAACATTTATTGTAATGTATACAGAGATTTTATCCATAAATTTTAATTTCAAATTTTCAAAATATCAACGTTAGAATGAGTCCTCATGCTCAGCGACATTGTTTCCCAGTGAGATAACATTTCTCCATCTGTTGAAGAGGTAGAAGGTGCCAGGTGTCTCGATGTTAATGCAGTACCGCTAACGTGGTCAAGCAATTCGTTGAAAATACATTTTATTTGCTGAATAAACTTTTCATTTTGTTTCCCTACAAAAGAAGAAATTTTTGATTTCGTTTCATTAATTCTTCCTCTACAGCGGCGATTCCAGAGAAAAATTTTCTCCTTCTTTCCTCAGTTGTGTAAAATCGCTGAACTCGGAGCTTCCAAATTATTGTGATATTCTCGGTTTTCTTTCATTAAAGCTTCAAATTTAACATAACTGTTGTTTCTCTTTGTTTTTTTATTGCCAACTTTTGTTGGTCTATTTGGAGCTTCTTTTACCTCATCGATATCAGATAAATTTCGTTTTTTTTTTCCTGCTTTTACTAACATCTAAAATATAGTAATAAAACAAACTTGGAATTTAATTCATCTGTCGGGCGTGTTTTTTAAAACGGTCTGCACGGATTTTCATAACTAAAATATTCTTGTACGGTGGAAAAGTTTTATTTTAAATTTCAAGTAGGCTAAAAGTGGAAAAAGTTGCCTTACACGGTTTTGTGATTATCGGAGCGTTGATAATAAATTTATTGTGGCATAGTGTACTGATTGCGGGGCGCTCAAAGACGCTGGATGATACGATAATTATATCCCGTTGTTTAAGCTCTCTCGAATAGTTAATAATGGGTGTGGTATGCAAAACGTGCGATCGTGTAACAAACAGGGAAAATTCTATATCTTGCAACGGCATGTGCGGAAGGTTCTACCATAGAGAAAACTGTATGTTGCGAATTTTGCCACAGAGCTTTTGCTCAAATGCCCCTAATCTACTTCTAATAGTACATGGCTACTCTGAAAGCTACATATCCAGAGCTCATTCGATGGTATTAAGCGATCAGTAGTCAGTACACACAATATAATCAAATAATAAATATAAATGAGATGTATGTACGCAAACTGCACTGTGTGTGACATGCATACGAGCCGAGCAGAGTAAAGTAGCATTATCATCATAGTCAATTCAAAAGCTCTTTTAAAGTGAGCGTTTAAGATCGAGGGAATATTGCTGCCATATATTTTTCAACTCTGTTATTGCTTCTCTATGGTTCTACCTGCCATACAAAATGTATGAATTTAGCGGAATATGATGTTAAATTGATGGGAGCAAATGAAAATATTCTGTTCATATGTAATGACTGTAGAGGATTTATGGAAATTTGCGTGAAAGTAATCCCAGAAAAGTTAAACGAGCAATTAGAACAGGTGCATAAGCAAAACGAGTATTTAGAATTGCGAAGTAAGACATTTAATGATGTAGTACAGGGTATGAATGATACAAAAAAAGATAAATCAAACGTTTTAAGTGAAATAAAAAAGGTTGGTACAAGGGAAAATAGACCAACATATGCAGATAAAATAAAAATGCAACAAATTTTGGTAAAACCGAAGCGGGATCAACAAAAAACAGTTACAGCTAGAGATACAAGAAAACATTAAACCAGATGCATTGTCTATTAAAGTGGCTGGTATGTATAACAGGCAGAATGGTACGGTGGCGATAAATTGCGAGGATGTTTTATCGAGGGAAACAATGCAAAAAGTAATCGAAGAAAAAATGGGGAAAAATTACAACGTTAGTGTACCAAAAATGAGCAAGCCTTGTATTCTAGTGTGTGTTATTGGAGAGGAGTGGGAAAAGGACGATCTAGTTAAAGCAATCCAAAAGCAAAATGATATTTGTGGAGACATTAAATGTTGGAGATTTTTCAGAGGACAACAAAAGAAAATGTATAATGCGGTAATAAAAATGGACCCTGAATTGTATAAAAAGATAATGGTCATGGGAAAAATTAATATAGGATGGGATAGATGTTTTATTAGGGAGTATGTACCCGTTAAAAGGTGCTTTAAATGTTGGGGATTTGATCAGTTAGCAAAAGATTGCAAAAACAAGGAGGTATGTGCAAAATGTTCTGGAGAGCACGATTTAAGAAACTGTAATATCAAAGAATTAAAATGTAATAACTGCATATTAGCAAATGGAAGGCTTGGTATTAATATCGATGTTTCTCATGATTGCAGGGATAAAAATTGTCAAGTATATCAAAAGAAAGTAAAAGTTATTAGAGATAAAATTAGCTATTAGCAATTAAAGAGTATAGCTTGCTTGTATATGAATGTGCAAGGTTTAGTAAATAATTTAGTCGAAATAGAAGCAATAATTAATAGAAAGAAGTTCCCCTTGGTAATGTGCTCGGAAAAGCATTTAACTGACAATATAAGTGATGAGGATATATCTATTCAAAATTATAATGTAATTAGATGCAATAGTATCTCTTCCCATACGGGAGGTGTGGCAATATATGTGTCGAATTGTTGGCAAAATGAAAAGATTGAGGAATATGCCTATGAAAAAGATTTATGGTGGCTTATAGTGAAGGTTTCGTTCGGCAAAATTACAATTCTTGTTTGTGTGCTATATAAATCACCGAAAGCGTCAAAGAGGATATTTTTTGACAATTTTAAAAACATACCAATTGATTTGTGTGAAAAAAATAAAAATTTCATATTGGTCGGTGACTTCAACATTAATTGGTTAAATTACACATATATTAGAGAAGTACAGAACATAATAATAATGAATGGGGCAAAAATGATTTTAAATCAACCGACACGAATAACGCAGAATTCTAGAACCTTAATAGACTACATTATTTCGAACGATAATGAGATTCAAGCAAGAGTGGAACCAAGTCTAAGCGTGAGTGACCACGAAAGTATTTTGAAAGTAAAAAAGAAGATAGTTATAGGGTTCTAAAATATAATAGAGAAAGTTTTATAAGTAAAATTAATGAAAGTGAATTAGTAAATGTTAATAATGGAGCTAGTTTAAATGATATGTCGATGTTATTTAAAAGTGAACTATTTAGAGTAATAAATGAATTTGTAAAAAAAATGAATCGGCGGACTAGTGACACCCCGTGGTTTAGCACTGATATTCGTGTTTTGAAAGAAAAAAAAATTCGAGCAACGTGGAATACTAACAAATCTAAATAGCGATTGGACATCATATAAGCTCATTAGAAATAAATATAAAGTAAGGTTGCGAAAATATAAGAAAGAATACATTAAAAAAAAGATTAATGAATCAGCCAACCAAAAAGAAATGTGGAGAGCATTAAAAGAGTTAGTGTTGAAGCAAAGAAGATCAGATATTAAAGGAATTAAAATAGACGGTGGCACCTTGGATAGGAATGATAAGATTGCAGAGGCGTTCCACGAATTCTTTGTGCAAAGTATAATAGACATACATAAATCTATATCTATAGTGAGGTATGCTGAAACAATGTCATGCGTAAGTGCATCTTTTACTTTTAATACAATAAGTCATAAGGATATTAAGGAAGCATTGAGAGAACTGAAGCAAAAAAAAAAAAAGACTAATTTTTTAAGTCCAAGCATGTTGATTGATTGTTATGGAGCGGTAGGAAAAATATTTGTAGATATTGTTAATAAATCCCTGTTGAAAGGAAGTTTCCCTGATTCATGGAAGGAATCAATAGTAACGCCAGTAGATAAAATAAAAAAGTCAGCTAATTGAGGATTATCGACCAGTGAATGCGTTGCCGACATATGAAAAAGCTTATAAAATATTTAGAGGAAAATGCCCTTATAATCTCTAATCAGTCGGATTTCAGACAGCGTAATTCCTATGAAACCGCGCTTAATATGGTGACGGTAGATTGGAAAGAGCAGATAGCGTCAAGAAATAAAATCGCTTGCGTGTTCCTGGATTATAGGAGAGCATTCGAAACTGTTGATCATCAACTTTTACTACAAAAAATGTATAAATATGGAATAAGAGATAAAGAATTTAACTGGTTTACAGAATTTCTGACTGGGAGAATACAGAAAACGAAAGCGGGACAAGCAACATCGACAGAAGTATCGGTCAATATCGGGGCGCCGCAGGGTTCAGTACTGGGGACACTCATGTTTTCGTTGTATATTAACGACATTAGTAGAGTAGTAAAATATTCAAAGGTGACACTCTTTGCAGACGACACACTAATATATATAGCAGGAAAAGACATTATCGAGGCGGAGAGATTGTTGCAAGAGGACCTCAGCGAACTTAGTGAATGGCTTAAAGCAAATAAATTGAAGTTAAATGTATCAAAAACTAAGTCATTATTTATTAACGGTGAAAGTAATTTGAACCTAATGGTGGACGGAGCAGTAATAGAAGCTGTCAAAGAAATAAAATATCTTGGGATTGATATTGATAAGTATATAAAATTTTCGAAAATATTGAATATATCACTAAAAAAATAGGGAAAAAAATTGAGAAAAATTAGAGGTAACCTATCAAATTATAGGCCGATCCATGTAACACTATTGTGAGATTCGACCTCGAATATTGCTCCACCATTCTTTTCATGGGCGCCCAGCAAATGTTGCAAAAACTGCAGACCTTACAGAATAAAGCAATGCGAATTATTCTCAGATGTAGCAATTATTCATATTCAAAATAAGACACAACATGCTACCAGAGTATTTAACTGGACAAGTAAATTACGTGCGTGATAGCCAGCTATATGAACTGAGATCTGCAAATGACTTCAGACTGCCATCTTTTCGGAGTTCTAGAACTCAGAACAGCATAATGTTTTGAGGATTACGTATGTTTAATGAACTGCCGGATAGACTAAAGTATGAAATAAATTTTAGAAATTTCAAAAAGAATATTATATCTTATGTAAGAGAGGAAATGTAAGTTGTTGTTGTATAGAGATTTAGAATGGGATAGCAAAAACTTCATATTATACCTTCTCAAATTAAATTTGGCATATCTCCAACTTACTTTTCACTCCAATTGTATCTACGTGCATTCTTCACAGACATTTTAAACGTTTCTTCAGTTTTGAATTTTTTAAAGAATTTCTAAATAAGGCTTCTGTAATTATTTTGCTTATGCTTGCTACATTACGAGAACGAACGTAGCGCGCTTAAAAAACAAAACAGCAGTTATAAAATTTGACAATCTTTTGAAGTATCCAAACCTTCTTCTTCTCGATACATTTTCTTTTCCTAGAATATATAGCACACAGCAATGGTGATAAGCCATTTCGCGTAATGAATTCTGGTTGTGTTGGTAGTCCATGTTTTACATGTGCAAAAAGTAAACAAAGTTTTTGTGCGGTAAAAAATGTTCTGTACAACTTTATTTTGAAATAATTCACATAATTAATTTATATAAAGCGTGAATTACAATTCCGACTGATCTGTCGACTACGACTTGATTTTAAGCTGAAGTCGACGCGGAGGTGAAATTTGCAATTAAATTAAAGCTTCAACTGCTTGAACAAACCAGAAGTTCCGATTTCTGTGATTGAACTGAAGTTGGTCGCAGCCAACACCAACTTTGCACTTTGAGCAAAGTTTAGTTTCAGTCGCAGTCACAGTCGAAGTCGAAGTTGCAATTGTATCTTACCACATGCATTTACAATTTGGGCAAAGTCGCAGTCGACAGATAAGTCGTAATTGTAATTCCTGTTTGCTATATATTCTAAGTTCTTTTCATATATTCTGCCCTGACATGCTATTTGCATTAAATGGGCCAACTCACAAGCTTCAGGTCCTCCTCTTACTAGCATAATAATTGGCTGCGCGGTAGTTCCTTATATGATTACCGAAATTAATTGTGAACGTGTACAATTAAGTTACAGTTTTGATATAAACAATAACTTAATAACAAATTCACAGCACGCAAGACAATTAAATTATAATATTATCACCTCAAATCGCAGGTAAGCAACTGTACACCTGTCCAATCAGGAATTTCGCAATTTTAAAATGGCCGAATCAATTTCGTTGCAGTAGTATTGGTATATTGAGGCTGACCGTCTTCCCAATCGAAACTTATTGGAATTTCGGAATTTTTCCTACCACCGAATGCCTCTCACCCGTAAAAAGTGAAGCGTGTGGGCCTTAGCAATGATAACAATTCGATTTTTATGAGAAACTTTTTAAAATATTTTCTTTTTATATTGAATTTGAGTTTATTGAAAAATAAACATTTCAAAATAATTGTAGCAATCATTTATCTTCGATTTATTTTGTAAAACTGTCCTATTCGTGGCGTATTTTCAACTTTGTGCAGGCGGATTCCGTCGACAGAAGAATGCAATCATAGGAGTTGGACCTAACTTCACTCAAAGCAATTAATTTAAAGAAGATTTTAAGCTTTACCGTTTTACTTTACTGTTTGTGTTGTAGTTATTTTATTTTTTTCAATTTAATCGCAGTTTCTAATAATGGATTTGGATAATGCAAAGGAAAATATTCAACCGTTAGCATGTGGTCGAAATGCCCGATATTTAGAAGCAGCTTTAAGTAATAAATCGCATCAGGAAATACTTGAAGAAAGGCAACATTTTGAAGATGCTATCAGAAATTATGAAGGTGATGATCCTCTGGAGCCATGGTTTGATTACATTACGTGGATCGAACAAAGTTATCCTAGTGGAGGAAAAGAAAGTGGCCTTGAAGATGTATTGTTGAAGTGCATAGCAAATTTTGAAGCTGATCAGCGCTACTATCAGGATAGAAGAATGATAAAGCTTTACATTAAACATGTAAGTAAAAAATACAAATATAAACATTTTTAAAAGATCCAACGTCCCCGCCCATGAACGAGTACATAATTTAAACAGTATATTCTTTCTTAATTGATACAAATTCTATTTGTGAATGTCATATGCAACACATTACTCCTTTTCGTTCTTAAATAAAATAAATTAACTGACTTAAGAATTTGTTAATTTTGAAGACGTGTGATAAGTGGCAAAAGCATTAAGTTAAAATAAAGTAAATAAATAAACACTGAATTATAATTGGAATTTGTGGACGGTGTTTGGGTGTTAGCCTCGCACTCACTGTCTAGTCTAGAACTATTCTGGGATGAGGTTCTACAAGTAGTTTGGTGGAAGAAAAGCATGTTCGAGATGGAATAATCTCCGCCTGGCTAATGCTGCACAGTTCCAGAAGAGATGCTCCGAGGTATCATGACCATCCTGACAGATGCGCCAAAATAAAGTCTTAGCCAAGCCCATCTTGTTTAGGTGATACGTAAAAGCGCAATGGCCTGAGAAGAGGTCTGTAATTCCCCCACAAACGGAAGTTTCCGCTTCTCATTTTGCTAGGCCGTTAGCAGTTTCATTACCAGGTGCCCACAAAAGGATAACTTTGTTTCTCCTTGTTAAATTTATTGCTAATACCCCGGCCTGAAACTCGCTAAGGGTAGAGCCCAGGGCCTTTGATACAAGGCATCTAGGTCCGTAGCCTCGGTAGCTCAATTGGTAAGCGCGCTGACTACCATCCCTGGGGTCGTGGGTTTGATTACCACCTCGACTTGGTCCTGTGTTTCTCCTTCCACCTAGTTTCTTTCCATTTTCTGCATTATTCCTTAACCTTTGCTATTGACTAATATATACATAGCTTGTATGTAAATATGTAATATTTTCTGTCTGTAAGATTGTTAAAATCGGTAGACTGAATAAATAAATAAGTATAAGACAAGTCCGACTCCACTGTTCCTTTTGAACCGTCTGTATACCACACCATCGATCCTTGTTGGAGGAACGGTTTAGTGGAACGCTATTGTCGGTCTGTCTGAATGGAGCTGCTTATCTCATTTACACTATCAATAAAATTTTTTTTAAACTTTTCCGCAAAAAGTACCTTAACTCCACACTAGTATCATAGAATCTTATATTATTTATGGGTTGCACTGTCTTTTCCATTACATACTTTTTTTTTTTTTTTTTTTTTTATTATTTATTGTCAATCTACAACAATTTAACCCAAAACAGTCTGCCCTGTATTTTCAAGTAAATGCTTCCTATCTACCATTCCCTCTTCCAGGCAGCTAGTGCTGGTATTAGGAAGAGGTTGTGAAGTTATCTAACTATATGACAGAATTAGAATTTTTATTATCTACTATTGTACTTAATTATACTCGATTATACTTGACATGATCAACAGACACCACTACATGGTTTGTGGATAATTGTAAAAATACATTAGTCCAATATATACAATTTGATCCTATGATCACTAAACTGATCCCTAAACTGAATGTCACACAGCACCATACTAAATTGCCAAGTAAAGTTTTAGTATACTTAGGAATAGAAGCTACTTAGTATTTAGAAATTACAAGCTTACAATTTTTCTACAATTTGTTTCTATTTTACTTTCATCAAAGCTACTATAATAGTACCACCATTACTACTGTTAGTTACAAAGGAAATAAGAGGTAGTAGGTTATAGAATCTAAAAAATATCTCAACCCTACTTTACATGTCCTGGTTGGTAATGTGGTCCCTTACTTTGCTTGCGAAGATGTGTAGTCTGGGAGTATTTTTTATCTCAGTTGGGAGTGCATTGTATACGTCACTGGAAGTTGCTAGTAGTCCTGTGCGCAGTCTTTCCGTGTTTGCTGTAGTCTTTCTTATTTCGTTCCTTCGTCTAGTGTTGTGAGTATGGAGTTCAGAAGCAGTGGTGATCTTCAGGTTTGTTTTGATTAGCTTGTTTATCAATTTGTATATGAATTTAGCCTTCTCCAATTTGATTATCTGATTTAGGCTTAATTTGTTTGTCTTTTGTAATATTTCTCTAGTAGATGTAAACCATGGTATGTTGTAAAGTGATTTTATTGCCCTGTTCATTGTTACTTGCACCTTATTTAATAAAAACTTAGAGCATTGCGACCAGATGAGAATGTTGTACTTGAAGTGAGCACTTTCCACATTTCCTTTGAATCATTCGCACAATCAATCTTATGATATTTTATGTGCTGCTTTCTCTACTTTTATATACTTTTTATGCAAGTTTCGCTTTAGTTTATAATCTAACCAGCCATTCGGATCTCCATACTTTTCATTTTATACAGATCTCCCGTATACCACTCATTAGCATTCAATTTAAAAACTTTTTTACCATGAAAATTTCAAGCCTTTTATAGTAGTGTTTAGATATGCTTCAGATTACTTGATTGATAGTTTTTGTAAAACAATAAGAAGATGCGGTAACGCAGTACTATCACTTGTCTAAATATTGATGTGCATTTCAAGAGATAATCCTAGCTATAAATAACGTGGCAGTAATGCTAACGTTAATTCCCAATATATCACATTATAAGGATTTTAGAATTTGTAGTGAATTTGTTGCAATCAAATCACTGTATAGAGAGATTAGAGTGCACCTGGTTTTGTGAGGATTTAAACATCAAAGTACCTACACTGGTCTAGCGATGCGAGGATTCTATACTTACAGAGTTATAGACTGATTAGTGTAAGGAAAAGAAGCGAAATAAAAATTTGTTTTTGTATTTTTTCAGATCGATACCCAACAGAATCCCCAAGAATATTATCAAGAATTATATAATCAAGGTATTGGCACAATGGTTGCTGATCTATACATATGCTGGGCCTATTATTACGATTTATGTGGTAATTTTCAAAAAGCTGATAGTATTTTTCGAAAGGGTCTTGATGCTAGAGCTCAACCATATGATGAGCTTGATCAAGCTCATAAACACTTCGGTTTTACAATGTCACAAAGAATACTATATCAAGATGAGGGCTCACAGCAAGAATTTATCGCAACACTTCAAGAACGTCGGCAAGCATTAACATCTCTAAAACATCACAAAAAGAAAGTTGGAAGTATTAGAACAGGATCGGCTGTACAAAGCTATAACCCTGGAAGAGTTTCCGTAAGTTTTTATATTAAAAAATTTCTAAGAAAAAAAAAAATCATATACCACGTTTTTGCTTAGATTAATTCATCAAAATCTCGTCCAAATAATAGTAATTTAGAAGTACACGTTTTTGAGGATCAAAATCGTGATCCCAATCCAATTGTTGATGTTCAACCGAATGACAGTGTTGATGCATCATCATCCAGATCTCAGTCTGTCATCCGAAGTATAATTGATAGTGCCCGTAAACAAGAGAATATGCGTGAACCAGGACCTTGGTCAAAAGCAAAGGCTAATAATCATAAAAAATTTCCATCAATATCATCATCAAATCGAAGTTTGCCATTTGAAATTCTATTAGATGAACATGAAGAGAACCCAAGTCCTTTACCATCTCATCCAAACAATTATATCAAAGGTATACAATTAGGAGCAGATCATGCCATTCGGAATTTACCTCAGAAAGAATGGAAAGTACCAATTTGTTTAGAGACTGAAATTCTTACGCATGTATATCCAATGTATAACAAGATCTGGGCATACCCAAAACCAGATCATGAGTATTCAATAGAAGAAATTTTAGCTTATAAATGGTATAAAAAATATCACATTGAAAATAAAACAACGAAAAGGTTAGATGCTGTATGGGCTAATGATTATTCGATTGGCATACGATTATGTCCTAATTTCGCGCAGAAAAATGAACCCC
This sequence comes from Dioctria rufipes, assembly GCA_963924295.1. Classification (NCBI taxonomy): domain Eukaryota; kingdom Metazoa; phylum Arthropoda; class Insecta; order Diptera; family Asilidae; genus Dioctria; species Dioctria rufipes. The sequence goes on from OZ002742.1 coordinate 201,194,026, forward strand.
AAGCCGAATTTAAAGTTGAAAAATTTTTGTCTGATGAAGCTATCGTAGAGAAAAGAGCTAAATTTGCTATAAAAATTGAAGAAATTTATCCTGAGAATTCCAGTGAGGAATTTCAATTTGAAGAAATTTTATGTAGTAAAGTGAAAAATGGAGAAAGACAATTAAAATTTGGTTTGAACAGTACGAGACTAATGGATGAAGAAATGGATGAGACAGCAATTGTTACAAATGCTTATGGTAGAAAAAGTATTTTTCCATCAAGAAAATCTATGGCAATGAGAAAATCTATGTATCAACATCCTTCAACTGAAGGTCATATTGAAGTTTTAGTACCATCAAGCTCTTCAGGTATTACCAGTATTGATAGTAACAAAAATTCTACATTAATAAGTCACGCTAATGCTCAAAGTCCGTCCAGAGAAGTGGAAAAACCTGTGCATGAAAAAAGGGAATCAATAATAACTCCTAGGACACCCAAAACATCTATTTTCGACGAAAATAAACTAGAGCTTGCGCAAGCACGACAACAAGATTTCATTTTTAAAACTCCAGCACCAGGTAATCAGTTTCAAATTTATGAAGAAGAAGAAGCTCCTAGATTATCAACAAAAAGTCGAGATATACACGGATCACAATTTAAAGAAAATAAACCGTCTACATCTCTTTTATCCGGGCAAACATCTTCAAATTCAAACCAAAATAAAACTATTATGTCCATGCAAGAAGAGGAACAAGATTTTGTATTTAAACCGCCTGCACCGGCTGTTAAGTCTAAGCAATTTGAAATATATGAAGAAGAGGAAGTACCCACAGCAACTTCTAACACTACATTTGGGGCAAACGAATCATGCTCCACACAAACATTTAACTTTTTCATTAAAGCGCAATCTGTTAGTACACCGAAACATATGAAAAAATTTCAAACACATTTTACAACGGTAGAACCAACTTCGGCGATTCCATCGCCGCCGTTAGAATCAACAACTGGTACAGCAGAGGCGCCAACACCTACCATAATATATTCACCAGATTTTGATAACAATCAAGCTACAATTTTACAACCTAAGCAACTTTCTACAATTATGGAAACGACAGAATCAAATACTGTTTCTTCAGGTGGTGGTACAACTACTACGAAATTTTCTGTTGACACACAAATGAGCTCACCTGAATCTGATGCAGATAGTCCTAGAAATTATCAGTCTAAAACTGTTGTAATTACACCGGAAACAATACCCGAGGAAAGTGCTGAAATTGCAGAAGATTCTGTAGCTCGAACAAAATTGAAAAATTTATCACATCTACAACAAAAGGACGATACAGTTTCTTTCATGATGATGTCACTTAAGCCATTTGAAGAGAAAACAGAAACTGTAACTAAGGCAATACTGGTTCCAAAGTCTTCTGTTGATGATGATATGTGCAATTTATTCACTACAACACCACCAGAGAAGAAAACGTTAATGATAAAACCAAAAGTAGGAGGATTCGAAATAAACGATTCGACGAAATTTTCCGTCAAGGATTTTACACTTCCAAAATTAGATTTTGATGATGATATTAATCAAGTTTTCAAGTCACAAAAGATAAACGCACACGGTTTAAAAGGAAATGATTCAATTTTCACAAATAATAGGGAGCTAACACTTCCAGACTTGAATGTGGTTGATGAAATTAAATTTCAAGAAATGTCAGTATCCCAATGTAGTGAAATACGATCAAAGAGGCAAACTTTGATACCTGGATTTGAAGATTTTGATTTCAGACCCAAATCAAAGGATATTGGATTTGATTCACCTTCTATTCCGATCAGGTCAGAAAAGAAAATCGAATCAAATACTCCCCGTCTTCCACGTGCGCAACCCATCAAGCAGATAGAGAGAGGGGTAAGTCAAGGATTTTTATCAAATTCGAAGTTTGAAAATAAAAAGGAAAATTTCTCCCAAATAATTTCACATGCAGCTATTAATAATGAGTCGACAAGTAAACCTCGTTATACCCTGCCCACTTTTCTTGTTCCTAAAAATGATCATTTCGTTAATGCAAACCAAACAATTAATCAGTTTTTAAGACCGTCCACATCCAATAAAGATATGTCTTCGATTTTTACGAGATCCGAAGCAGTAGATGTTGTGGGGACAGATAAAGTAATCATAGAAACGCTACAACAAAATGTTAATTCAAATTCAACATCAACAACAGCATCTAACAAAGACAGGCGTTCGATTTTTGTAGAAGATATGGATGTTATGGGGGCAGATAAACAACAACAAGAAATTCTTAGACCAAACATAACAGTAAATGCGCCTTTAAAGCCGCCAATAATATCTCACAGAAACAGATCTTCCATATTTGTTGCGAGATCAGAAGCTATGGAAAATAAATCTTTAGTCATATCAGATCCACAACCATTAACAAATATTTCTATGCATGCAACAACAAAAAGACAATCAGAATTCTTTGAAGACAACATAAGAACAGAAACTTTCGCACCTGATATGACTGGGATTAAAAATTCAACCTGGTTACCTAATCATATGTATGGTAATATATCTCAAATTCAAGAAAAATCTATCCATATCAAGGAAGAAATTGATGACTCTGGATCAAATTCCAGTGGCCAATCAAAGAAATCGATTTTGAGTCGTTTTTCGGAAATATCTAGACGACAATCAACTATCCTACCCACCTACACAACTGGGCAATTTAAAAATCAACATTCAAAATCATCTACTGCCACTGAGAGTAAGGAAAAATCAACATTAAAATTATTTCAAAATTCTAAAACGGATGCAGACGGAGGAAAAGAAGAAGATGATGCATTTGCTATAATCGATCATGAAAACGAGGATTTAGGTCGTAGTATATATTTCAAAAATACTCCCAAAACACCAATGGTTGGTCGTCATTATTGGATCGATGGTGATGATGATGATGGTAACAACAATGAATCATTTGCACAGCAAAATCAGTTTTTGATGAGAGAAATTGATTTAAATCATACTCGACAAATTATTGGTGAATATATGCTAGATGCTAATCTCAATCCATTTGCAAATGAATTGCTTGGCGCCTTTTTAGATCAAATTGATTTTTTCGGACATTTGGAGCAGGTTCCGACATGTTCATTTGTGAATAAAATTCCTGCCTTGAAAAAGAATGGTGTTGTCTCACTGTGTGATGATCATACTTTCGATATTTTAAAAATTGTCGGAGAGGGTGCATATGGAACAATTTTTTGGTAATTCATAGAGAATTGTATTTTTTTTACATTTCGATATAATTTCCTATTTTATATATAGTGCAAAAGAGAGGAATACTGAAAAACTGTTTGCAATAAAACAAGAAAAGCCACCAAATTTCTGGGAATATTACATCTGTCTGGAATTAAAGAGTAGACTTAATAACGTAAATATTGTAAGTATGTTTACATGTATATAAATATCCTAGCACATAATAGATTAAAAAATTATCAAGTAGCTATTAAAATGTACAGTGTATCCGCTGTAAGCTTATTTACTAAAGTCAAGCAGATAAAAAAAAATAATCAAGAAAATTATTGCGATAGAAAGAACTATAGAACGTTATTTTTTGTATGTTTGCTCCATCGATCCAAGAAACACCAAATATTTTGTTTGAGAGCTATATACTACTTTCAAGGGTAAAAAGACCTCACGTAGAATCTCTGGAGATTCCAATAATTGTATTTAGATGATTTTTCAGCCGACAGTGTCCCATCAGAATCCCAATTAAGGGAGATTCATGTTCAATTGTCAACTTCATATAAATGAGTAAAATTGATTTCGATTCATTTTCCTATTTATATTGTCTACAAGGTTATTGTGTCCAAGCTCCCAGATTAAGATAACATTTTATAGAGAGAGAGATTAAACAATCTTTTAAGCTTATCTATGAGGAGTAAGCTTGAGAAATCCAAAAGAAATAAAGTAGTTATTATATCATAGACAACCGAATATCATCAGATATCTTTAGTAGGGCTGTCTTACAACTGTGTTTAAGTCTAAATCCAGATTGAAAATGGGACCGTAGGTTATTTGAGTCAATATACTTAAATATTTGCTGATGTATAAGCTGTTTAAAGACCTTGGATAAGAAAGATAAAATGGAAATGAGTCGGTACTCCTGGGGATTCTGTTTAGGATTCTTAGGGATGATCTTGGATAGTTTCCAAGTTACATAGTGAATTATCTTCTGCGAATCGCTGTTAATACTACCACTGAATTTGTCATTCTCGTGCTCTTTTCTTCTCTACTGGTGTGGTGGGAAGAAAAAGCCGGGAAATTACAGATTCGGTGGCGGTAGTTACAACGAGTCGCAGAAAAGAATTCACTAACAGACGTGAGTATTTTGGTGTTAAATAATACATATACGTCAGATTAGGTAGATTAATAGGCAATAACAGTTTAATAAATTTGGAATGTATATTATTGAAACAAACGGCATTAGATGAGACCAAGCAAACAGCTTTAAAACTTCCTCTTGGTCAACCTGTGTAAAAGGAAAGCTAGCATAAGGCTTTCATCAAAAGCATCCGGCACTATACCAACGAACATATTATTGAGATCATTAAGGTCAATATCTATATCTGGATTGCTAGATCTATTGAAACCATATTAGATTTGTTTTAAATCGGCTATCAGAGAGGATCTTTGATTCAAATAGATCCTTTCTCTACTCAATAATTCAATTGCCTGAATTTCTGCTTGTTTTGTCCAAATTGACATTTATTCTGCTGACTCTTGTTTTCTGAAACTATACTTAATCGTTTGTACACCAAATTAACAAAATTGTGTTAAATTCATGTTTGTTTGATTTCCAATCAAAGTTATACCCTTGATTGTATTAACCGTGTTAAGAATTTCTCTGGAAATCGGGTAATTTTCAAAACTCTCACCAGATCAGGATGAATTAAGTTTTGTGATTTTATATTTTCAATAGTTAAATCGAAGATTGGATCTTATATGCTATATGTGTATAAAAGCGGGTTGTTTAGTATCACCTTTATAGCTGTAGTTAGAATGGAGTGGAGGTAAATCAATCAAGCTCTACCTTTGATGGTTCTTGTATACCCCTTTGTTTTTTTCTAACGCAACAAATGCAAAATATTTGACTGATGTAAATAAAAATAACTTGTAAGCAATTTTTGTCTTCAATCCGCAAGTTTCGCTAAGAATTATAAGAATTACTGAGAGAAAACTCCTAGCCTTTTCATAGTAAAGCATTCCTTACGATATGAATATTTTCTTTTTCTTTCCTTTGTGAAACTTTTCTGAACATATTAGTCACCCAGCGCTTGGGTGCCTCTTGCAGAAGTTTATTGCATAGCGATATCTTCAACGTAGCTTTTAGCATAGAGAAGCAATAACAGAGTTGCTTGAAAGATATATGGCAGCAATATTCCCTCGATTTTAAAAGCTCACTTTAAAAGAACTTTTGAATTGACTATGATGATATTGCCACTTTACTCTGCTCGGCTCGTATGAATGTCACACACAGTGTAGTGTGCGTGCAAACATCTCAGCGAAGCCGAATTTATGATGTTCGATGTAGGCCGGCCGATGGTATTATTGCTTTCAGACTAGCCATGTGCTATTAGAAGTAGATTAGGGGCATTTGAGCAAAAGCTCTGTGGCAAACTTCTCAACATAGGGTTTTCTACTCTGATATTGTTTTCTATAGTTAGGTCGTATTAATTAGTTGCAACTCCTCTTGAAGACGACCATAGTAAACTAAGGGCTTTCGGGGTGAATAGTTATTTTTATATCGTGCTGGAAAATACAGACAGATAGATTGTCAGACTATATACGAACTTAGAAATACAATGTGATTTCATCTAGGGTATAATAATAATACTATAAATATTATAATTTTCAGTACCCATGTTTCATGGATGTTGAGTATGCTGTGATTGGCCAGAATTCAAGCCTTCTGATTTCGTCATACTCCAAGTATGGCTCTTTGATAACCGTTTGCAATAAAGTAAAACGTGCAACATCTAAAAATCTCGATGAGTACATTGTAATGATGCTAACCAGCCAAATGCTTATGATTATGGATCATCTGCATGCCTCGAACATAATTCACGCAGACATAAAGCCAGACAACTTTTTGCTGATATCAAAGTATATAATAAAATGACAAAAATATATTATTTATTAATTTTACATATTTTGAATATTCTATTTTTTCAGAATAAGTTACGGCAATGATATTCCGGTGTTGCAACTAATCGACTTTGGCATCTCCATTGACTTAGCACTATTTCCCCAGGGGCAGACATTTAAATTCTCACAGAAAATTGATGATTTCAAATGCGTTGAAATGAGAGAGAATAGACCTTGGACTTTTCAAACCGACCTTTATGGTTTAGCTGCTTGTGTTCATGTTATGCTTTTCGGAAAATATATGGATGTAGAGAAAAGGGTAACCGGATGGACACATAAAAGCAGAATACCAAGGTTTGTAGTCAAGAATATTATATCTATGTCGTAAGTGAGATTTAATATTTTTTTTTTTATATATAGATATTTCCACAAGGCAATTTGGGATACAATTTTCAATATGCTCCTGAATATTAGAGACTGCAAATCTATGCCAAATTTACAATACTTAAGAACACTTTTGGAGGAGGAGATTGGATCTAAGGAGAAATATTTGAAAGACAAAATAAAAGAGTTCAACCTTGCCATTGAACAATGAACTTAATGAAGTGTAGGAAAATACGCTATTTATGTTCATATTAGTTTAATTAAAATCATTTTTTTTTATTTATATTAAATGATTATATTCGTCATGTTTAGTTTTATTCACCCTTAAAATAATTTGATAACTTTAGCATTTATTAATCAGAATATTAACAAGAGATATACAAAATAATATCCGTTATACATTAACATGAACAGTTGTTCTGATGAAGAAAACATTATGCGCTGCATTTGTTGCATTTGGGGACCTATACTGGAAGATATGGTAAGGTATTGCTACAATTTCGGTTTCCACTACACTACGAGTCCTCATTCCTTCAAAATATTATCAGTTATACAGTGAATCACCAATAAGGCTTATTCGAATCTATAATTTACTCTCAGTTATCAATGTTCTGCAAGAATTTGCGCTCTTCAAACCAACATGGGTTTATTTTGGGTAGATCTACAACCACTGACTTGTTGAAATTTGTTTCGGATACAATTGACGGGCTTGCAACAGGCTACCGAACGAACTGTATTTATATAAACTTTCGTAACTTTCGCACTCGGTGGTACTGTTTAAAATGGAAAAGTATGGGTTTCCTCTAACATTTCTAAAATGAATAAAGTGCATGCTGAACAAAATAAAATTGATCAAAGGATTAACGGAAACATAATTGTTTTCGATGCGAATGAAAAATATTTTTTTTTCTTTAAATCATTGAGTGAAGTGCATGAAAAATGAATCGGTGTGCAGCAATTAATTGCAAGAACAAAGAAAGAAGTGGTAGTTCGCTGGACTTATTTATCAATTGCAGAGGCTTTTGTGGTAAACAATTTTATAAAAAAGGAAGGAATCAATGAATATGAACATTCAAAACATCTTGAAAATGAAAACATCAGATTTATATGGGAAGAATGTGGTAATTTTGTTGGGGATTAACGAAAGCAAAGAGTTTGCAGATAAGCTTAGAGGAAGTTTAGAGGGTAAAATGGGTAATTTAATGGAGTGCATATCACAAAATGTAAAATATATGGAAATGCAAAAAACGGAAATTAAAAATATTTTTAACACGGTAACCGAAATAAGAGAGAGTGAGAAAAATATATTAAGTGAGATGAGAAAGGGGGTTCTATCGGATAGTGTTGAAAAAAATCGGGAAACTTATGCGGAGAAATTAAGAAAGGTTGATTCTACTGTTATAGTGAAACCGAAAGAAAAAGAAAATTCACAAATAACAAAACAAGTTATCAAAAGTAATATAGACCCAACAACAGTCAAGCTAAGTGCAATGCAAAGTCGTCAGAATGGAGCTGTAGCAATTGTGTGTGAGAATGATGAATCGAGATAAGTAATTAGAAATACAGTTGAGAAGACAATGGGAGGGTATGAGACTGAGTTGCCAGTATTAAAAAAACCAAAAAAAGTTTGTAGAATGAGTGAGCTTTTGAGTGAAAACAATTTAAAAAAAACAACTTGAGAAACAAAACGATATTATTGTTGGAAGCATGATAAAAGTTATTAAGATTTACAAAACAAATAAGAAGTATAATCCATATAATGCGATCGTAGAGGTGGATAGTGAAGTATTCAATATTATTATGAAAATGTGTAAAATAAATATTGGTTGGGATAGATGTGTAGTTTATGAAGAGTTCGATACGGATACAAGAATAAGAGTAAGGACTGTAAAAACAATATAACTTGTCCGAAATGTGGTGAAAATCATGATATAAAAGACTGTAAGAGTGTATCAAAAAATGCGTGAATTGTGTGAAAGCGAAAAAGGTTAAATATAGATATAAATTGTGACCATGATGCTAGGGATGTAAAATTTCCAGTTTATCTGCGTTTATTCAAAAACTGAAATGAAAAGAATTCAGTATTACCAATTAAAGGATATCAATATTGTCTACTTTAACATACAAGGGTTATTAAATAATTACGTTGACTTAAGGGAAGTAATTTCAAATAAAAAAAATCGAGTTATGACTTGGCAAAACGGAAACGCACATGACTCTAGATATCGACGACGCAGAAATAGGTTTGGAGGGATATAAACTTTACAGATGCGATAGTGACAATAAAAGAACAGGTGGTGTTGCTATATACTTGAAGAAAGATTTGGACAGTGTTATAATGGAAATAAAGGCAGTGGTAAGGAGATCTATGGTGGTTAGCGATAAAGGTTATCTTGAATGAGTATTCAGTTGGGATTGGTGCATTGTATAGATCTCCAAGTGGTAATATGAGAGACTTTTGTGAACTATACGAAGCAATTGTAGAAGAGATGAGTGCGAGTAATATAGACTTCATAATAGTTGGAGATTTCAATATCAATTGGCTGCATGATGAAGTTTATAAAAAAAAAATAGAGCAAGTTATGAGGGATAATTCTGCATATCAAATAGTTCGGAAACCGACGAGAATTACGGATAGGTCTAAAACATTGATTGACTACGTTGTAGTGAACACAGATAAGGTGGAAGCTAGCATACAGAGTGATCTAAGAACAAGTGATCATGAAACTATCCAAATAACGTATAAAATAAAATAAAATAAAAAGAAAATTAAGTGTTTGAAATATAAAAACGAAAGGTTCAGAAATGCTATTAGAGAAAGTAACTTTAACGCGATACTATGGTCCGGATCTGTCAAAGTGCCAAAGAATTTTCATATAAATTAATGAACATAGTAGCAAAGTTCTCTCAAGAAAAACACATCAATATTGGTATTGTTAAGAATTACGATCATTGAAGGCAAGAAAATGCACGTTCGACCAGAAAGAAACTTGGAAAAAAACGAAATATCATCCGTAGTGTTTAATGGTAAATGTTATAAAAATAATGAAGATATAGCAGAAAAATTCAACACATATTTTGTACAAAGTATTCAGGAAATCAATGTATCGATTAGTTACGTACAATATAATGAGCATTGAATTGAATTAAATGGAATTTTAAATAAAATGAATAAGAAAAGAGATTACAATCTACTGAATGTTGAAGTACTGAAAGAAAATGTTGACAGTTTAGGACCAGCGCTTTTGCATATTATTAATGGATCATTCTATAATGGGGAATTTTCTGAGAATTGGAAAAAATCTGTTGTGTTACCAATTAAGAAAGTTAAAAATACAAATAGATGTGAAAGTTTTAGACCTATAAATATGATGGACACATATGAAAAGATTTTAGAAAAAGCAGCCAAAATACAAATGGAAGATTATATTGAGAAAAATAACATTATAAATGAATATCAATCAGGATTCAGGAAAATACATTCTTGTTATACGGCTTTAAACTTTACTATCCAGAAGTGGAAAGAAGAAATCGATAAAGGCAACATCGTTGTTGCGGTATTCTTAGACCTGAAAAGAGCTTTTGAGACCATGGACCATGATATATTATTAAAGAAACTATACAAATATGTGTTTAGAGGAAAGGAACACGAGTGGTTGAAGAGATATCTAAGGGGAAGAACATAACGTACAAAAGTGAATGACTTCATATTTAAAAAAATTGAAGTCAACATTGGAGTGCCAAGGAAAAAACATGTTTTTATATGGCAAAATTGTTGCTAATAAATATTATCTATCTATTAAATCTATTGACGACATAGTCTCTGTTTAATGTATGCTAAGGACATTAAAACTTTTCGCTCAGATTAAATCTTAACGATTATGAACAAGTATAAGGTGAGATTTGCAAGAATATAATTTTATCTCCCGCATAAAGTACATGGTATCGAAGAGTAGTTCTATGCTGGTATTTATAAAACGTTGGTCCCGAGAGTTCTAGAATCCCACCTTAACATTTCGTTTGGACACTTGCTTTGTGAGACCACTTCGAGTCTCTTCAGCGGAATTTCCTGCGCTTCGCTCTTGGGCACTTACCCTGGAATAATTCATTGATTCTTCCACCTTGTGAGGATCGCTTGAAGCTTTTAAAAATGCATTCGCTTGAAGAGCGTCCCATCGTTGCCGATGTAACTTTTGTGCATCAACTCTTAAATGCGAATGTTGATTCTCCGCTGCTACTTAGCAAAATCTATTTCCGTTATAGTGGACACAATTTAAGAAGGTTAACTCCGTAGGGTCTAGCTTTATCATGTACGATCCCATTAAACGCATGTACATGAGTAGTGCTTTTGCGTTCTTCTGCTTCTACTTTATCTAGCGCACATAAAAGCGTTTAGCTACTATATAATGTTTATGAATAAAACGTAAGAGGTTTAAAAGAGAGGAGTCGTCTAAAGGATATGACTTTTTACGGAATATTGTGGTCCCAAAGCCTCTATCAGGACAACAACAAAATATCAATTTTTGTCGACTTTAATATGAGATAGAGTGATCTTAGGAGTGAATCGATTTTTAAGGTAAAAATCCTTTGTATCATTACTACGCAAAGAAGAAGACATATTCCTGTGAATTTGTTCCTAGTGCAAATTTTTCAGTAAATGGATGAAAATTGTAAATTACTATTGCACTGTTTCTAGTTGATGTTCGACACGATCATCGTCTTCAATCGATTTATATTTATTATTATTAATTATGTATATGCTGTTTGTTTTTTTTAATTCAATTTAAGTTAAATAAAAAACCAATTTCACTCCAAAATAACTTAATGTAGGCTGCACTTTTAATCACTAGCGTCCCTATGAAATCAACTATATAAAGCCTACACAAAATTATGTGTATTTCATAATCATATATGATGAAATATCTAGTCTGATCCCTTGTAGAATAGTTCCTGCACGCAATACCCGCGCTGCATCCCGCGCTCATCCTTTTACCCTTCAAATTACCTTCGGCCGTACACTTAAATTCCGTGATGCTTTCTTATCCCGAACTGTGCGAATGTGGAACAGTCTACCATCTTCTGTCTTTCCTCCGGCATACAACCTGCAAAAGTTTAAGGGCGACATACATCGGCACCTCCGCCACTCTCCTCATATCCCTTAATCCTTTCCCTATCTCCTTCCTGCCACGCTGTGCTTTGCATCATAGGGTATCCCCTGAGCTTGGCTTAATAATAAAAAAAAAAAAAAAAATATCATATAATCATAAAAAAAGAGAAAAAATAACGATGTTGGCCCTCCTCTCGTGAGTTTTTTTTTTAAATTTTTGGATCCCAGGAGACTCGGATTTCTGAAACGCGCTCGCATCTTTTAAAATACCATTTTTACCACCAGGCAAAATTGGTAAAAAATTTACTGATATTGGGGGGCCGCAGGCTTAAATGACGCGAGCGTGTTCAAGGATCTTATCATTAAATTCAAAACATTTTTCACCGTTTTCGAAAAAAATTAAATTGTTCAGCACATACAAAACTCATTAAAAATTAAAATAAATATAAAGGGTTTTCCAATAAGAGGTGTTATTTTAATTAGCCCGCTATTTCGGTAGATATCACTTTTTGGAGCTGTCATTTTTTGACATTTGACAAGTAGAAACTACGGCATTAATAAAAAAGGAACGATACACGATTCAACAACGCATTGAAATTATTAAAATTCACTATAAAAATGGTGAAAATGTGGCAGAGACGATTCGTAAAACTCGAACATACAGAAATACAGAAATTGGTAGAAAAATTCGAGCTGTCGGGACAAGTTGTGTGATGTGAAGAATGAAACTCGTGCACGTCGCTCAAGAACAGCCGAGAATATTGCTGCTGTAGCCGAAAGTGTTGAAGAAAACCCAGGTTTGTCCATTCCTCGTCGTTCTTTGGAATTAGGCATTCCACAAACGTCATTACACCGTATTTTGCATAAAGATTTGGGTCTTAAGACTTATAAAGTTCAGTTAACACAAGAACTCAAGCCAGCCGATCATCAACAACGTCGATTTTTTGCTGATTGGGTCCTTGAAATGCATGAAAATGATCCGGAATTCCATCGAAAACTCATCTTGAGTCATGAGGCCCATTTCCACCTCGATGGCTTCGTCAACAAGCAAAATTGTCGCATCTGGGGCTCGGAAAACCCAAGAGTTATTGTTGAAAAGCCTCTCTATCCTCAACGTGTGACTGTTTGGTGCGGTTTATGGTCCCGCGGGGTCATTGGACCTTACTTTTTCGAAAATGAGGCTGGAGCAACAGTTACGGTGAATGGATTGCGCTATCGACAGATGATTAATGATTTTTTATGGCCGGAATTGGATGGTATTGATCTGGACAACTTTTACTTTCAACAAGACGGCGCTACGTGTCATCAAGCAACGAAACCATTGATCTTTTACGGGAAAAGTTTCCGGACCGTGTTATCTCTCGAAGAGGTGATCACAATAGGCCACAGAGATCTTGTGACTTAACACCTTGCGACTTCTTCCTTTGGGGCCACGTGAAAGAGAAGGTCTACGCCAACAGCCCAGCGTCGATTCAAGACCTCAAAGATGGCATTCGTGAGGCTATCGAAGACATAGGGCAGCCACTTTGCGATTTGGTTATGGAAAATTTCATGAAAAGGATATGGTCCTGTAAGCGTGGTCGTTATTTGGCTGATGTTATTATCCATTATTAACGGCATACCTTCCTCTTTATAATGAAATAAAGATCCGATCATTTATCTCAAAAAATAACATTTTTCTTTGAATATCAAAATAACACATCTTATTAGAAAACCCTTTATAATATTTTTGTGTTTTCCGGAATGTCTTCTTCTTTCGTCATAAATATTAAGCGAAAGACAACTGTTATATGACATAAAAACACCACTCGTGCCATAAAAATCGTTTCAATAAATAAATCGATCCAAAATCATATTCGGAACAAAGTTTGTTTCGTATCCCAGTTAAAATCTCCCCCGTATAGCAATTTAAAACGTAAACAACAATAAAAGTGGTATCGTCGTCAAAATAGAAAAGTGAAATTGGCCTGCATCTCTACACGTGTTGTATCTCTTTAAAAAAGTGAACAAATTTTGTAAAAAAGGTAAGTAAGAAAATTATATTTTATAAAAATTCAGTTTTCTGGACTAAACCGATACAGATTTCTACGTAGAATATAAGCCTGTATATAAGCGAAATAATTTGAAACCGCATCCAGATTCCATTCTCCCCTGCCTGAGCCACTATTTATCTGTCAAACGCAGTCTGAAACTTGTGTGTGCGCTTGTGTGTTTCTTGTCGAGTTGTAAACAACAAGAAAAGAGTTTTTTTCCCCCAATTGTGATTAATAAGATTTTGTTTAATATTTTCAATGTGTTTATAAATTAATTGCGTTGAATATAAATATATTCTCCTTAATACACGGATAAAATTTAATACAGAACTGGAGAGATAATTCGAAAAAAAAAACTATTCTAAATGACTGATCCTGATCCAGTACGGACCGACGATGATGATGAAGAGGATGACCACAATCTAGATAAAGCCATTCAACCAACTCAAGTAAAAACGGAATGTTCATCATTTTATAATTGCAATTATGATTATTCTGCAACATTGCTGAATTTAGACACCTATCAAAATGTAAAAACACGTCCGAAATGGAATGAAAGTACCGAGGCTAGAGCACGAAGATTAGCACGTAATGCTGAAAGGATGCGTGAGAAACGCGCAAAGGAATCGGAAGATGAGTATAAAAATCGACTATCAAGAAATGCTGAGGCGAATAGAGTTCGAAGACAAAATGAAAATGATGTTCAAAGGACGCTTAGATTAATGAAAAATGCTGCACGACAAAGATTAAGACGCGCTAGTGAGACATCCGAGGAACGGACTAGACGACTTGCCAAATCTGCAGAAAGGATGCGAGTTGCAAGAGCAAGTGCACCAAAAATAGATAAGCCACCATTAGCCGATCGACTGAAAGGATACTGAAAAATACCTACCTACCCGCACGTGTTTCTTTGTTATTTTGATAATTTCTATCTCAAAAGAGTTCCTTAAATATAAGCCAAACTATATTATATATACCTATATCTCCTAGATGTTCTATTTGTGTTTTCATTATTATTATTCTTTCTTTTAATTGAAAAGTGATATTATTTGCATAGCTGTTTTTTTGTTCGATTTAATAAAGACTTTATTCTTTTTACAGTGGAAATTGTATAATTAGGAAGAATATAATAAAATTTGCTTTGAGCAAGATTTTCTGTATTATTATCCTTGAAAGTTTTATGAAAGAGCGACCAACTAAAATCATCGAAATGATGCTGATTTCCTGTATTATTTAATTTTTTTTTTATCAAACATTTTAATTCAGATATTTTATTTGTCTATTTACATATAATCAATTTCGCTTCCATTCCATCTAACCTTTCAAAGAGGGGTTTTCTATAAATTCTTTTTTGTATAACAGTTTCAACTCTCATCGTAGCGAATATCGATTATGCATTTGAGATATATAGGGGAAGTTGTGTAGTGCTACTGTCGCGGAAGGTGATAACACAGAGTACTTCTTTCTAGTCAGAAATAATTAAAAATTCTGATCTAAATTTCATTTAAATGAATAAAACATAAAATATGTTTGCGTTTCGATAGAAATAATAAAAAACAATCATGTAGTTGTTCTAAATATAAAGTATTTTTCGGTGTAAAAAGTGGAGTAAACCAACATCCATCCACCATGTTTGTTGTGGGTGCGAAATGTCAAATTGACGGCAGAACATTTTTATCATAAAAACGATATTAAAAGTGATTTTTTTTTCCGAAAAGTAAATCAAACATTATGAAAATGTTAGCAAACAAGTGCTTGTGCATAAAGCTGCTATGTGGAATAAAAATTTTATGCAATTATTTAATAATATAAGCAAGTGCATTTTTCCGCATCTTGTATGTGTGTTATTTAAATAAAATCCTGGAGACTGTAAATTAGATTTTTTTTGCATGAAATTTTTCCCGCATTAAGAATAATTAAAAAGAACAAAAAATTGAAAAAAAAAACCAAAGAAACATTAAGTTAAAAGTGCAAAATATAAAAGTGATTTAATCACTTCAGTGGAATGGAGACACATCCCGACGGGATAAAAATTGAAACAAACGACCATTATTCAGGAAATCTATTAAATTTGGATGGTGCACAAAATTCAGTAGCGACTCCAGTGTCTGCAGGCAGCATTGGTTCATCATCTTCACAAGGAACATTTCGTAGTGGTGGATCAAAGCAGCGATGGAATGAAAGTCCAGAAGCTAGAGCACGAAGATTAGCACGTAATGCAGAAAGGATGCGCGAACGTAGAGCAAGAGAATCAGAGGATGAATATCGTAGGCGATTAGCACGAAATGCTGAAGCGAATCGTGTCCGAAGACAAAATGAATCGGATGTTGAACGTGCAATGCGTTTAGTAAGGAACGCAGCTAGGCAAAGATTAAGGCGAGCCATGGAGACTGGCGAACAAAGATCAAAACGTTTGGCAAAATTAGCCGAACGTATGAGGGTATATCGGGCAAATGAAACAGCTGATCAGCGTAAAGAGAGACTATCTGAGATGGCGGCACGTGCACGTGAACGTATTGCACGGGAAACAAGCGAAGAGAGGAGAGACCGTCTGAGAAAACTATCGGAATATGCAAAAAAGGTTCGATCTACTAAAAACAGTCTAAAACAAACCAATTCTAATATAAATATTAATCAAAATCAAAATCAGAGTACGGGACAAACAACACAAGGGCAACCGCAGCAACAACAACAGCAGTCTTCCCATGTACATCAGCAACAGACGTCACAGGCACAGCTGCAAGCAGAAGATCAACAACATCAAAATTATGTTCAACAGACGTTAACAAATTCGATTGAGTATTATCAGAATATGTTTATACAATCTGCTTTACGTCCGAATTTAATTAAGGAAAATCAACATCATCTGCTTCCACAGCAATTAACAGGACAGCATCATCAACATCCACAGCAACAACAGCAGCAGCAGTCTCAATCACCAGTACGTTTTCCTCAAAACAGCCAAAATATTCATATGGATTCAAATAGTACATCTCCAAGTTTATTTCAGCAACATTTATATGACAATTCAAAATCTCTACCAAAATTTCATCCTCCAGCATATCAAACTCTTACCAATACCATTGAGTATTATCAAAACAAGTTTATAAAAAGCGGCATAAAGAGTCCCCAAAATCAAGAAGCACATTCCGAGAACAAAGACAATATTTCACTTGCAGATGGATTTGATTCAGAGAAGGAAATGGACGATGATAGAAATAAAAAATCCAATCAGCCTTCAACATTTACAACTCAACAACAACAGCAGCAGCAGCAGCAACAGCAACATCAAGTTCAAAACTCACCGGCGGCGATTTATAATCAATTTTCATATTTAAACAATTTCTCAACAATGTCGACATCTACACCACCTGTTCCTAACCAACAAAACTACTATCCAATGTATCATAATGGATTTCAGCTAGCAATAACTCCAAACACTGTACCACCGCCGTTTACACCCGTCCATTTTCAAAATTCTACAGGGGTACAAACGCAGTCCTCACATCCGTATACACTTTTGAATTCAACACAAAATCAACAGCTGGTTCAGGATTTTCCAAAACCGGTCCGCGGGCGACCCAAGAAGATATTTCCCGATAATGAAATAACAAGAATTCCTGCTGAACTTCAGGAGGAAGCAATACGACAGCAAAAGGTAAATGCCTTATTGGAGAATGAAATTAATCAAATGTTGGCATCTCCAAAACGTTGTCGTGGTCGCCCCGGACGTGGTCAAGAAACAGAACAAGAACGACGTATAAGATTGGATAAGGTAGCTTCACATCAACGGCGAGTACGTGCAAATGAATCATCCGAAGAACGTGCCATACGATTGAAAAGTTTAAGTGAACGTGCCCGTATGAAGAGGGCTCAAATAAGAGCTACAGAATCGGAGGATCAGAGACGACATCGTCTTGCTAAACAGGCTCAATATGCTCGCCAGCGTAGGTTAAGAGCCCAAACTCCAGAACATAAACGACGAATGGAGGATAGAGCCAAAGAGTTATATGCACAACTACACAATTTACCAGCGCCTCCAGCAGCACAACAGCAACAACAACAACAACATCATCAAGAAAATCAGGTTAATGGCAATCAACAGCCACAAATGGCAACACAAGCAGCAGTCATTTCCAGTGATGATTTTGTCAAGAATTCAACAAAAGATTTCACACAATCGGAAAATGACGTTCTCAAAATACTTGAACCAATCATTGTAATGAAAGCAAAATAATCGAGAGAAAGTCAATAATTTTTTAAGGAAATCGGACTTTTTAATTTACCTAGATATTTACCTCCTTGGGATGGTTGGTAATTGTGGTCCCTACCAATTCTCCTATCCTAATTCTATTCGTGATTTCTTGACTATAAATTAAGGACGTATAACAACTTCTTGCATAAAATTTTGTTGAAGAAAATTTTCATTGGCAATAGAAAGACGAATAGAATGGGTGGGTGAGAATTGGTGATCGACAATGGTTGATTTGGATGGTCTTATGGGTTTAAAAATGTTTGATAAATTGTACCTAGTTTAGACAAACATTAATTTTTTCTTGGAAAATTCCTTGAAAATTTGTATGCACTTTTATGCAATAGCTTTCTGATGAGCGATGAACTTTGAAAGCTAAAACACAGCGTAGGCAGCCTTTCACATTAAATAGCGTTGAGCTGCGTCGCCGAAAGAGTGGTGTTTTCTCAGCTAAGATTGATTTCATTGTGAGCTGAGGCTGTGCGCGTTGTCCATTAGTTGTGGTGTAATTTTCTAGAGTGAAGATTAATAAATAATGTCGATTGACAATCTAAGTTAATTTATCGCGCAAGGGGCCTTAGGTTTGTAATTGGAGTGTCTCACATCAACAAAAAGTGACATAACGGTGAAGTATACAGCAACGTATACGCTACCGAAAGACCAGTTAATCGGAGAAGGAAGGCATGTCTGTTTTTGATTCCTAGTATCATATCATTAGACAACGTATAGCAATTTTATTAACTTGTTAACTTATTAACTTGTTGCACAATTCAGTTCAATCTTAAATATTGCAATTTTCTGATTTGTGTAGTACATAGCTGTCGTCAACAGACCTATACCCTTATGGTAATCTTTTTTTTGAAAGTAAAAGCTTGTACGGAATTGCATGTGTAATTTGAACAACACTCAAACAATTCATAAGCTATTCTTGTCTAAATTTTGCTCAATCTAGCTAGTGTAAATGTGCCGATTTTGTTTTCAGTTTCAGTGCCTAAGCTCTCCAGTTCTTCTAGTACTGAGTTAGGATTTGTTAACATTAGATAATACACAAAAAATTTTAATTCAAAATTCAATTTATGATAACAAAAACAAACAAACAAAAATCATATTCATTTCAGATGAGAATTGAAACTCTACATAGCATCGATACAGAATACTCAGCAGATTCAATTGAATGGTGTCAATATCCAGGATTTACATCATATTTTGCATGTGGAACATATCATTTAGAAGGTGATAACACTTTATCATCATCACCACCATGCCGTCGAAAAGGTTGTATATATCTTTTTAAATACGACATCAAAACCGATATTTTGAAAGAAGCATTTCGAGTTGAAACAGCTGCAATACTCGATATGAAATGGTTACAAGACTTAAGTACAGATAGTCCACTTTTAGCGACCGCCGATGCTCTTGGAAATGTTGAAGTTTATAATCTCGTAGGTGAAACGCTATTGCCAAAAGCTGTTGTTAATCTAAACACTAGCTATCATAATCTTCTAACATTATCGTTGGATTGGAGTCTGCAGAAATCAGGGTCACATCAAATCGTTGCATCAGATTCATTAGGTGATATATCTCTTGTACAATTCACTGAGACTGAACTGAAACAATTGTCTCGTTGGACTGCACATAATTTTGAAGCATGGACCTGCACATTTGATAAATGGGATTCGAATAGAATTTTTACTGGTGGCGATGATACTTTTATGCATATTTTCGATATTCGTTGCCCTACTAGTGCTTCAAAAATTGCTACAAATAAATCTCATATAGCTGGAGTTACCAGCATGCTAAGTCATCCAACCAAGGAGAATATTTTATTTACAGGAAGCTATGATGATAGACTTCGTATATTCGATACAAGATCAATGCGAGATAATTTATGTGAAATAAATTTAAAAGGAGGCATCTGGAGAATAAGATCCAATCCACAAAATAAGAATCTCATTCTTTGTGCTTGTATGTATCACAATTTTAGTATTGTAGAAGTGGATGAGAATTTTAGAAATTTGGAATTAGTTGGAGAATATAATGAACACAAGAGTATTTGTTACGGTTCTGATTGGAGTCCTGTAACAGATGAAAAGCTGGTGATGGCTACATGCTCATTTTATGATCACAAATTGTGTATATCACATTTAATTGAATAATTTTGTCTAATTTTTTTTTTACTATATTTAATGTTAGAATTATGAAATAAATTATAAAAAAATAGCTATCTACATGTGTTTGCATGATACTTTTTTGCTTGAGAGCTCTAATAGATGTTGACTGAATACTTCAAACTATAAGAATAAAAACAACGGAATAGTATGCTAATATGAAACGACAACAAAATAGTTAAGCGGATCCTATGTACATACTTTGTTTACATGTAAAATTTTAGTTTTTAATAAAACGAAGAGTGCGGATCATCTTCTGCTCTGTATGTAGGCTGTTGACAGTATGATCGCTCGGATGACAAACTTCCGAACTGGTGATTGCAGCTGGTAGAGAACTAATTTCGGTCTAGAACTAATGTTGGTGTCGATAAATCGTCTGTTTTTCTCTGCCTACATATCAGAAACTGGCCTGTGAATCAGGTTCATTAATTCGTGAAACTACTGCTATCTACTGTGTATTCACGCTGTCTGAGAAACTGCATCATAATACGGGTAAGTTTGCTAGTCAAATTTTAATCTAGTGCAGTCATGGCCCCCTTGAGGGGTTTAAACGAACCGCTGTAGGTTGCGGCAGCACTGGCCTACACATAATGTGTATAGGCTTATGTGTATGCCGCTTATCCTTCAACAGCATCCGTTTAATCTAGTGCTAAGTATCATAAATCTTTCATGGCTTGAATTTACATCACTAGTGTTCTCATTTGAGCAATAGAAGGCGTTTTATGAATGGTAGGAAGAAGGTTGGCGTACCAGTATCTGCAGAAGTTCACAGTTAGTCATGACAGTAGCAAATATTCATTAGGTTTTGGAAAGGAAGAAAATAGTTTTTTTTACGGTTTCTGATTCACTTGCATGTACCTTTACTGGAGAATTAGTGCTTTTTTAACATTCTCATATATATTTATATAAAAAAAAGACCTATTTTATTTAATTCGTTTTTCTTAGTGCAATCAATATGACTTTAAAATGTTTATCAAACAAAAGTATTCATTTCTATTGGTGTGTATTGGTTCCACCAAAACTGCTGCAGATTCGCCAATCCGTTGCTACGTGCGAACACCACACACACATTCGCATTGCTCAGTCTTCGAAGTGGATGAGTTCCGCACAACGAAGCTGTGCAGCAATTGTTTTGAGCCGACGAAGCCGTCTCGGTCTCCACATCGGTACCAGTTCTGTACAAACTGTTGTATCACGTGGTACCGAGACGTCAACGCCGGCAAAAACATCCTGCAAATTGGCCTGGCCCAACTCCAGGATCTTCTGCCGAAATACACCAATTCCATGACAGTAATAGCAGCATTGAGGTTTTGGCTGTAGCAAGCCGAAACTTATTATGCAGCCATGACCCCGCTGCGGGGTTTAGACGGACAGCCGTTGGTGGTGTTAGGCCTATATATCATGTATATATATGTTTATGTATATGCCGGACATTTCCGACGTTCGTTTACGGTTTATGGGCAATCGTTGTGCGGAGTAGAAATATATGAGATGACTTTTTATAAAATTATATCTAGAGTAATCTACTGCATCAAGTTCACGGAGACAACAGAGCTTTTTCTAAGCAAAGTAACCAATGACAGAAAATTTATCATGATATGAGCACATTGTAAGAGTATGAATTCATAAAGGCAGTGCTGATATCCAGGAGCTTAACTCTTGAGACAATAAATACTTCACGATTATCCATACCATTCATGTATTTTGTTTTTGTTGCTATATATATATATATATTTTCTTACTCAAGTAATAGGGGTGGACTGACAAGAGAAATAGAAGTATTACAACTAGTGACCGAAGTGAAATAAAATTATCAGACGAGAGAATTTATAGGACTTTCCAGAAATATATATGTATGTATGATTTACCTATTCAATACTGACACATCGACGCCTGAAGTTAGCGATGTAGAATTACTCCGAGATGGGATATCTACATATTTATAGAAAAATAGAAAGTTTTATTTTTCAAAAAAAAAAAAAAAAACTTAAATTGTGCTGATATTTTCATTTTATTCATCATCATGCTTAATGATCATTTGACTACGTATAAAGTATAAATGTTAAAAATTTCCATAAAATATTATATAGATAACAGAAACAAAAAAAAATTTCTTTACCTAAACCATTTATAAAATATTTTCAATCTACCGAGATTGATTTTTTTATAAAATATAAATTAAATTGCTTTTTCAGAATTTCATGTATTTTCGTTTCACAATCAATCTCTATCCCTAGCGTCTTGTAATCCAAAAATAATTTCACAAATTGGCGATTAGCTTGATGAACATTTGGATGATTTAAATATGTATCAATTGGCATCCATTCAACTTTTGCTATTTCACGTTCGCAACGAACAAGATTGCTAGTAATTGGTGATAAACCGATAACTATATAAATGTCTGAACATCCAAACATCCCACCATGGGAATGTCGTAAACTGACGACAGTTTCAAATTTTGTTTCAACACCAGTTTCTTCCTTTACTTCTCGGATTACAGCATCAATTAAATTCTCCTCTAAAAGATAAAAATAAGAATATTTTCAAAGAAAACCGCTCGCAGAATATAGTTTCCTACTTGGTTCAACATATCCACCTGGCAACTTATAACTTCCTGGAATGATTGAATTCTTTTCGCTTATAACAAGAATTTCATTACTTTCATTTACAACAAGTCCTCCGACACCGATCATGGTATGGGCATATTCGGGAATATTTGCAGATTCATTTAATGGAAGCCATTTGTACATCACAACAAATCCATTTTTGGCATGATGAAAGTCGAAACCTTTCTTGAGATTTTATATATATGTATAAAAATTTATTATTGTTAAAGATATGCATGTATACTTTTGTTAAATGTGGCACCCAATCCGAATTGCATGTGTGTACTTTAAACCATATCGTTCGACGGTTACTCTCTTTCCAGAAGCACAATGATTCTGTTATGGAAGAATACCAGGGATTAATCATAGAAATTCAGGGATAAACTAAATATACTTTCAAGTTTTTCGAAAAAGTTCTCTCCTTTAACAAATTCTTCATTCGAGTCAACTGTTACACCATTGAATCGATCAGAAACTCCTCGAAATAGGCCATCAGGTACATCAATAACAGGTTTGTATCTGTGAAACATGAAATACACTAAAAGTTCCTATTTTGTACCTTTGATTTGCTTTTATTTTCTAGTTCTATTTTCTATACATCGATGTTTATGATAATATTTACCTATGGAATACTTGTCGACTGGAATCTTCAGTCATTTTTCTCCTGATAGAAATTGTTAGCATGCGGCTAAGCAAAAAATTATATTTCGAGCTAAAGCGATTATTGAAATACTTTACCAAGAGCATTTAATTATTTTCTAATAGAAAAAAAAATTGCAATTGCATCGCTTCCTTTGGTTGGATAACCTTTGGATTCGTTTCGGATAACCTTTGAATAACACTTCCTTGAACCTATATTATGTTGTTTGTAGTATAACAACAATGCTGGACAGCTGGACCTTTTTAATTCGCCAGAACTGATATAACACTAGAAGACAAGACTTATAAAAGCCTTATTTAACTCCTTTTCCGTATAGAATGAATAACTTAACTATGTCAATTACTTTGAGTCTGATATTAGTTAAATATTCGATCACTAGATAAATTAGCAAGTATCACTGACATATATAAAATAGACTGCTTGATATGTTGCTTTGTGTGTCAAAAAGGGTGCTGACGTTCGTGCCAACATCGAGAAAATCATTGGCGGGAGATTGAAAAAGTGAGCGCGCAGCTCGAAAAGTGTTTTTAATAAAATAGAATAGAAAAGCGTTTATTAAAGAGCCTCAGCTTAGTTACAACATTAGGTACATCGGGTAGGAAATAACAAAATTTCTTAGTAAACTCACAAAAATCCCTAAGGCAGAAATAGTCTAAGTATAATACAATACAATATAAAAAAACTTTTATTGAAAAACCCTGGCCAAGGCCACGGCTATAAACCGTGGGTACATAAATCGACAGCAGTTCCTTAATTATAAGCAGGTACATTAGCAAAATAACAAAAAAGAAGGTAATTAGCAAACACTTAAAGTGATTTAGCAGGTATCTACTCAAGTAGGTAGAGATAATACATCTAATAGCCAGTGTGGCAACTAAAGAAATTATATAGAGACTGAAGACCTATAAGAAAGAAGGTTTAACTAACTTAAGAATTATAACAATTATAAACATCAGTGTGCGTCAAACTCATCAGTCCTAGCTATATAATAAACTAAAGAAGAAAGTTATGTAGTTCACCTATTCAGAACTTTAGTCGGCTCAAATACCGACCTACTACTACTAGAGATTATGATGAGGAAGTCATTAGAGAGCTTAAAGTAGAACATAAAGCGAAATAACATAAAATATAATAAATTAAAGTAAGATACAATAAGTAACGATACTAGCATGGAATAACTACAGGAAGCATTACGAGCCTTATATATACTGACATAAAGATGCTTAGAAACTATTGAGTGAAATTATAAAACAGTCAAAAAGCCCTAAAACAAAGCAGATATAAAAGTGAGAACTATGAAGTTAAGCACGAAACACAACATTAAAGACTACCGCTAAATAGTATTGAGTGAGTATAGAAAAGAAGTAGGCATAGTTATAAAGTAGCATCATTCATTATTAAGGGCTTAAATTAACATGGTAGCTGTTAGATAAAACAAGATTATGAACTAATATGAGATACTTCAAAGGTAAGAAAAGAGACTTAATGGGCCATCCCAGACGAGTATTCTTGATGCAAAATGCAAACCGGTTTTTTAGGGAAGAGGTAAAAGAAGCAGAGAGAAATCTCTACAATTGTGCTGCACTTTGGAGAGAAATTTTGCATCAAAAATCAAATGGTATTCACTTGTTGTGCCGCACTAATACAACCGCAACGAAATATTTCTTGTTCAGTGGGGTCCGAGAATTTTCATGAAATATCTGATTTCATTCTTGATTTGCACGCACACATTGGGCCATCCCAGACGAGTATTCTTGATGCAAAATGCAAACAGGTTTAACAACAGAGTACGCACCTCCGCATGGGTATTCTTGCTGCAGGCTTTCATTTATATAAGAATAGGGGACTATGAATGTGTGCGTGCAAATCAAGAATGAAATCAGATATTTCATGAAAATTCTCGGACCCCACTGAACAAGAAATGTTTCGTTGCGGTTGTATTAGTGCGGCACAACAAGTGAATACCATTTGATTTTTGATGCAAAATTTCTCTCCAAAGTGCAGCACAATTGTAGAGATTTCTCTCTGCTTCTTTTACCTCTTCCCTAAAAAACCGGTTTGCATTTTGCATCAAGAATACTCGTCTGGGATGGCCCATTCATAGTCCCCTATTCTTATATAAATGAAAGCCTGCAGCAAGAATACCCATGCGGAGGCGCGTACTCTGTTGTTA
The DNA here is from genome assembly GCA_963924295.1 of Dioctria rufipes. NCBI lineage: Eukaryota > Metazoa > Arthropoda > Insecta > Diptera > Asilidae > Dioctria > Dioctria rufipes. Next base: position 201,219,535 of record OZ002742.1, read on the forward strand.
AACCGGTTTGCATTTTGCATCAAGAATACTCGTCTGGGATGGCCCAATAAGAGCATAAACTAGACACTTCGGATATTGAGGCCCTAATCAATGAGGATGTTCGTCTGAAACACCTGAGCACTTGCAGGTGCACAAAACTTTACTTGATGGGCCCAATAGGAATTTCTCTGATTTTCTCTTGGGGCTCGGAAGGAAACAATGTTTACCTGTGGTTGGCATCATCACCGACCACTGCTCGCTTCACGCTCATCTAATAAAGGTGAGAGTTGTTGACAGTCCTGAGTGTCTGTCTTGCCTGGAAGGAGAGCCTGAGAAAACCGAAAATTTTCTGTTTGCTTGTCCGGCTTTTGCTCGGAACAGGCTGGACACGCTTAGGTTTGCCCTCCTACCTGTGGAGGAGTTGAAAAATTAACCTCACCAAAACCTGATGCGCTTCATTAAAAGGACAAGGACAGGAAGGTTTTGGTGATGGAATTTCTAGCGGGTAAGCACAATGGGCCGCCCCGGTCTACGTGCTTGGGAGCTCTCGTCCCCTGCCTTGAAAAAAAAAAAAGTAATGGTAAGACCACGAGAAAAAGAGAGCATTATATATGCCGGCCAGCAAGATATGTGAATAGAGCTGAAAAATGAGTCAGAGCAGGTGAGGTGACCATAAGTACAGAACTGGATGGCAGAATAAGAATCTACCTCGGAAATACAGATTTAAACCTAAAACTAGCCAATAAAGACTATGTGCTAAAATATATGGAATAAGTACGGACTAGCAGAATAAGCATGTAAGTCGGAGTTATCGAATTAGACATAAAACCCACCTTCGGAATAAAGATTTCGAGCCAGGTGTAATATGCAGAATAAGTAAAGATTAGAGTAAGACTTAAGTAAAATAACCTTAAGAGTCTATGCGAAGCAAACTCCTTGAACTGCTTAGAACCTAACAAATTTTTAATACGTATCTCATGAAAATATTGCCTTTGATAAAAATTTTTTTATCAGTAATAGGTAATCCTAATAATTATAAATAATAATAATAATATAAATATTTCGACAACTCATTTATTTGTTTTTTACAGTTCTCTCTCAGTTGGTACTTGGTGCTTAGACCGAAAGAGACTGCTATATAGAAGTGAGCCTCAGTCCACTTTCTGCAGTGTACATCAATGAACCACGGTACAGAAAATACAAGATATAGTGAGTAAATTTTGATATATTACAGCTGATTTGGTGTGACGTCACTTCGAGCTAATATAATGCTGTTCGAGGAAGGAAGAAGGGTTCCCGGGGAACTGCATCATGATAGTACATTATTCCCATAACTTCGTAGAGTAGTACCCTTCAAAGAGCAGGGGTGTTGACATAAATAAGACACACAGATGTTTGGAGAACAGTAGGGAATTAGTGATTTCCTATCCTTTCGAAATGCTTGAGAATTTACTATGTAAGGTAAACAGTCCACCAGAAACCATCCGGAAAGGAATCTTCGTTGCTGGCGAATGTATCCAGTATAAAGTGTGTATTTTAGAACAATCTGAATGTTGATCATTTTTATACTTGTGAATTTTAATTCAAAGTGGGTGGACATACCTATATATGCAAATACCTGATGATGACTAGTTTATAAAAGCTAGCATCCTGGTAAGTGAAATCATTTAGCATAGGTAGGTACGTTGTGACTATTCGTACTGAATTTGATTTTATAACAATGAAAACTAGTAATGCAGTAAATCGACAAAAACACGAAAAGATTAAACATTATATTAATTATATATTCTACTGCTATTAAATCCTTAGGATTTAATATCTACATTTATGGTATAAAAAAATATTCTTGTTTCTGTTTACATTTTCACTTGATTACATCAATTACCTTATTGAAATTAATTATGGTAAAAATTTGATAAAAAAAAAAAACTTAAATTTTACAGAGAATTTCAGTATATTATTGTCAAATTTATTAATATATCAGAGATTTTCTTACTTTTCTATATAAGGATACTTGTATTCTCTGTACCGTAGGTTGGGTTGGGTCTCGTTTGGCTCGTATACCAAATCAAAACCATAAACATTATATACATTAGTCTAGTTTAGCTTTTGTTTACCTGTACGAGCCATTATATAGTACATAAATTGGTTAAAGCTTTGCCTCGTTAATTACCGAATCAACGTCCTTATGCCCTACTTTTTGAAAATTATAGTAGGTACAACAATAAAACAGGCAGCTACCAAGTACATAGTGAAAAACAAAAGTTGTGTATGGCATCACTAAGAAGGGGTAACCCAATTTAGCCTATTTTTGAAATTTTATTTACCATTTCTAATAAAACACCACGTAACAAATTTTTTGCATGGCAACCCTACGAAGGAGTTGCCTGATTAGTCCCATTTTTGAACTTATCCCGTGTACAAAATGTCACCTCTCTACGTCGACGCGTGAGGCAGTGCGCAAATATATAGTGAACACCTAAATTTTTGTATGGCAACACCAAAAAGCGGTGGCCCGATTTGGTATATTTTTGAACTTGAAGTTCTCATGAAAACGCCGTGTACAAAATTTGAGGGTTCCATGTCGATGCGTTCTCGGACAGTTTCCTATACATATATGTATAGTGAAGAACCAAAGTTTTGTATGGCAACATCAAGAAGATATTCCCCGGTTCAGGCCATTTTTGTAATTTTATTTACTATTGCTGTGAAAAGACCAACTACCAAATTTTAATTCTGCACGTCGACATGTTGTCATGTAGTACCAAAATATATAGTTAAAAACGAAGTTTTTGTATGGCAACTCTACGAAGGAGTTGCCCGACTTGTCCCATTTTTTTACATTTTTTAAAAAAAAACGCCGTGTACAAAATTTGAGATCTCCACGTAGATGCCTTCTCAGGCGGTTTCCAAATATACAGTCAAAAGTACTACTTTCGGCGATTAGTGCTGTCAGGAGAAAGGGGTTGGTGGATTCAAATGGTGGTATTAAAATATACTCCAAAAGATAGACTGCAGTGACTGCAGGGTAGAAACAGACTATCAAGTACCTGTCCTAACTTTTGGTGGGGAATCAATGCATTAAAGCCAACAACGAGTTATTGGGAAGGCAAAGAGATGGTAAGTCCCGTGACACACGATGATTCACACGCGAGACTAGACACGACGTAAAACCGGCTTTTGTATGGAATGTGTACCATATATTTTATACACGGTTGATACACGTTCTTGAGGCAGCAAAGAAAATTCATTATTTGCATATGTTCTATACGCACACAAACCGAGTACACGCATACATATGTAATAAAACACTCGTGTATCATCCGAGTCTAACCCTCTGTTCTAAATTGAGGTATACACGAAAATGTTCTAAAATAGTGCTAAGAAAACCAGTTTTTACTACGGTGTATCGCATGTGTATCATCGTGTGTCACCGGACTAACATCCGATATTTCTATCTTTAGTCCCATGACACACGATGCTACACACTCGAGACTAGACACGACGTAAAACCGGTTTTTGTATCGAGTGTGTATCAGCCTATGGTACACGTAGTTTATACACGGTTGATACACGTTTCTGATGCAGCAAAGAAAATTCATCATTTCCATATGTTCTATACGCACACAATCTGAGTACACGAATACATATGTAATAAAGCACTCGTGTATCATCCGAGTCTAACTAGGGTTAGATACACACGCGATACACCGTACTAAAAGCTCTAAATTGAAGTATACACGAAAATGTTCAAAAATATTGCTAAGAAAACCAGTTTTTAGTACGGTGTATCGCGTGTGTATCATCGTGTGTCACCGGACTTACAGATGGATCCAAGGTGAGTGTGGGCATGGGTTGGATTGTTCTTCAGAGACTACCAGTGGCACTAGTCTTATAGACTGCCTGACAAATTTGGTGTTTTTCAGGCAGAGCTTGCAGAGATTTACCAGGCGGCCATATTGGTATCTATGTGCAGATAGTCCGTATGGTATATCTGCATATACACTGATAGCCAGGCAGCCATCAAGGCGCTGGATGCTGTGTTGGTAGAATCTAAATTGGTGCAGTTGTGCAAAACCAACTTAGATGAATTGACTATACGGCATAAGGTGACCCTATGTTGGGTACCTGGACACAATTATATCCCAGGCAACGAGATGGCCAGAAAAGGCTTTGAAGTGGATAGTTTTCCGTAGCGGTAGCTAATGTGAGGATCCCAATCGGATCTTTAAAATAGATCATCAGGGGTGCCTATCAAAAGGCAAGCCTTCGATAGACTAGTAGGGAAACCGACCGTATTGTGAGGCAATTGTGGTCTGCATATGACAGGAAGAGGACAAGAGAGCTCCTTAGTGGCAGTAGAGAAAATACCAGGAATTTAGTAGGGGTCATTACGGGTCACTGGTCCACATGAAACATGCTAGAAAGCTGAGTATAACGGCGAACGATTTCTGCAGGAGCTGCAAGGACTCGGAGGAAATAGAATCCGTCCAACACGTACTTTGCGAGTGCTCCACTGTGATGAATAAAACAGGCTATTGGGTAGCTATTTATTTTTCAGTCTGGGGGAACTGCAAAGTAAATAGTTCAGATTATCCTTAGATTCCTAAGGGAAGCAAGATGGATCTAGTGCGGTTTAACAGGTTATCCCATGAGATTAAGGGGCACAATGGACCCACTGGAGGTCTAAGTGATGCAGGCTAGTCTTCGAGCGGCACTGTTCTTACTGTTACTTACACTGTTAGGTTAAACCAAACCTAGAAAAAGTAAATAAAATTTCGAAAATGACTAAATCGGGCAACACATTCTTGCTGATGCCATACAAAACTTTGTTTTTTCGCTATATATGTATTTCGGCACTACCTGAGAACGCGTCGACATAGAGAGCTGAAATTCTGTACATAGTGTTTTGATAGATAGCAATAGTAAATAAAATTTCAAAAATGGACTAAATTGGGGAAACCCTTCTTGGTGCTGTCATACAAAAGTTGCCTTTCACTTTATTTAAATTTTATTTTCATCTAGGGTATAATATTATTGATCTTAGAACAATTATAACTGAGTTAATTCAAAATTTATCCCGGAGATCTTGTGAATAATCTACATATATATATACTTACAAATATCATTTGTTATACAGTAGGAGTACCAAAATTTTGTTCCGATTTACTTATATTATTAAAAGAATTCCAATATTATTCGAATAAAATTTTTAATTTTACCAAATCTATTTGCAGGCAGATAATTAAAAACAAAACCTTACATTTTTATTTCTAAGAAATAATAAATATTTAATTTTGTTTGTTGTTTTGCTGACACGAGAAATTAAATTTAATAAAAACATATCTATGCTTTCTTTTACCTTTTTGATGTGGTAGCACTCATTAGATTTCTAACTGGGTGGGTAATTAAAATACATAATACACAAAAAAACCCTTGACATGAGAACTAATTAAATAACAAACTATCTATATTGACAGATAATAACATAATACTGTACTTGTCGCGTATTATTTATTCATACCCGGTATACATATGTACATACTACATACTTCACCCACGCACGCTACATAGCTCCTTCTTTTTTATTAATTACTAGTTATAAATTGTGGTTTCATCAATGTGAAAGGATAATTTTGAAGTTTCTATTTTATTTATTACCTTTATCTCTGCAATTAATTCTCACCAACCAAAATAATAGTGGAAGTTTTACCCTCCCCCCCCAACTTTGTAAGAGAATAATTTAAAACTCTAAAATCATTTAAATAACAAAACAAAGCTCAAACAATTTTAGAAGTGTTTTCGCTGTATAACAATAAATACCAGTAACGAACTTACGTAAATAGTATACTTAACCCACGATATAAGACTACGCGTAATACTTAAGAGCAAAATGGATTTTCCACCTCCAGATTCGAATGAATCATTTAAATATTTCTTAATGATCTTACGGATAACGGGGGCGTATTCCACTAAACGTTATCGCATTTTCTATAAATTATACGAAATTTTATATAACATAAACATAACGGTATTATTTCCTTTATCTTTTATCATTTATCTGTTTTTTGCTGAAAATATACAGGATATTTTGAGCAATATTTCAATCGGTCTTAGTTTAGTGACGTGCAGCTTAAAATATATTGTAATCTCTTCATTACGTAAAAACTTCGTCAAGATTCAAGGATTACTGAAAAAAATGGATAAGCGTTTACTATCGCAAGATGAAAAGGAGCACATTCGTTGGACGATTGTTTGGAATCATAGAATTTCATTGGTGTACTTTTACTTGTATCTTTTCGTGCTTGCAACTTATACTACATCTTCATTGATATCAAGAGATCATTTACTGTTTACATCTTGGTTTCCATTTGATTGGAGAGCGACCTCAGGAAAATTTACAGTCGCCTTTTTATATCAATTCTGTTGTATGATGATGGAATTATTTGCGAATCTTTTAGCAGATATTTATCCACAAATATATATAAATACTTTAACTGGACATATTCGTGCGCTATCAATGCGAATCACAGGTATTGGATATGATATTAAAAAAACTCAAGAAGAAAACTACATGGAATTGGTGAACTGTATAAAAGATCAAAACAACATAAATGAGTAAGTTTTGAGTTAGTTTTTAGCTAGGTATAGATTGTAAATATAAGATTAGCTTTTAGCTTACAGATCTTTATTTATTAAAGTTATCTGGTCAATAGTACATACAATAGATCGTCCTTTGTACTGAAATTGAAAAGTGGTCAAAATCAAAATATGGTTAAATCGAACATCTTTTTGACGTCGATCTGTCCACAATGTATCACCTAAAACACGTCTTCAGACGGAAATAAAGTCGTCAAATTACCCAGCAAACAAAGCTTTCAGACAGTCCGACAAGTCGGACTGTTGTCGGAAAAGAAAAAATAATTAAAAAAATATTTTCCGAAAATCTTATATAACTCTAACGGAAATCGTATAGAATAACGTTTCCTCCATTTCATTGGAATATTTGACGACTTCTACTATTTATCCTACCGAAATCGTAGCTATTTATGCAAGAAATTTCTTAAGAATTCTTAATTTCGATTTCGTGCCGATTTCTAGCAGACTGTCGGGAGCATATGATGAAAATACGCCGCGTCGCTCATTTGAAATCTAGTGATTGTACAGTGTGCATTGTTTCACTTAAGAAGAAAAGTTGCAGTAAAAATAAGCGGTATTTTTCAGAGTTCTGCAAAAATAAATAATCTAGTGCTTGGACAGTGTAAAATTAAACTGAAAAAAATTATTTTTATATTATATCAATTAATACTTAATAAATTATATCGATTTCCTATGGTCATTCAATTATTTAATTTAAGGGCTTTACCATTGTTAATTTATTTTTTAGTGTTATATAATTATGATGTAATTTGAATTGCAGATAACAATTATCCATATAAGTTTATATTTTCTTATATAATATGCAAAAGAGTACAAAAAAACGTAATTAACTGTAAAGAAACTGCTATAAATTTCTATATCAATTGTTCAACGACAATTTTTATGTTAAAAAAGTTTACAGAGTTTTCCGTAAAAGATAATTATTAATTTTTGTACTATTTTGTGTGGAATATGGGAAAATAAAAACTTACATATTTGGCAATGCTATTCAATGAGCTTTCAGAGAAAAGGGGTAAAGCTTTCAGAATTCCTCACTATTTTCTTCTAGAAATCGTAACGACAATTCTTTCCGAACTCTGGTCAACCGTTTCATACAGAATTATTGAAGATTTTGCGATAAAGTCAATTCCGAAATCGGCTGAATTCCAACGACATTCATTTCAATTTCGTAACAAAATCTAAAAGCTTTGTTTGCTGGGTAGCCACCAAAATAACCTCCAAAATTAAACTGAATGAGTACATTTTGGTTGCCCAGAAGACGTCATTATAACACCTGAAACACGTCTTGAGACGGAAATAAAGTCGTCAAATTAGCCACCAAAATAACCTCCAAAATTAAACTGAATGAGTACATTTTGGTTGCCCAGATGACGTCATTATATAACACCTTAAACACGTCTTCAGACGGAAGTAAAGTCGTCAAATTAGCCACCAAAATAACCTCAAAAATTAAACTGAATGAGTACATTTTGGTTGCCCAGAAGACGTCAATTTATAACACCTTAAACACGTTTTCAGACGGAAATAAAGTCTTCAGTCATATTAGCCACCAATTATTAATACAAAATGACCTGTAGTTGGCACATCAAAAGACAAAAACGCTTAATGAAAAAACTCACTTTTCCACCCTGAAACGACGAATATTTCCAATAGAACTTAAACTAAATGGTAGGGAAATTCTTATGTTTTCATTATTCCTATTCGGAAGAAATTATTAATTTTTTACGTTGTTTATCAAGAAAAGCATTTTATAATGTTTTCCTTGAATTTTCGTTCACAAAAACATTGAAATAAAACGATGTATCCAAAATGCATAACTTGTACTTGTACTTGTACTTTTGACTAAACACCATAGAATTGTTGCCCGTACTGCTGCTTGTGAACAAGACTAATGCAAGTCTTGAATGCCCGTCCTTCCACGAAGCTACGAAAAATCGAAAAATAACGTGAAAATGACGACAAGCAGCGCCACAAAGACGGCAAAAGTAAGATATCAAAAAGAGTTTAAGAACAATAGAAAAATTTCTAATATTAGGCTCTAGAGCAGGGATTCCCAAAGTGGTCGATATCGACCCCTTGGGGTCGATATCCGTTTCCCAGGGGTCAACATAAACGAAAAATGATGTTTGGGGTCGACGAGGTCTAAAAATCGACCCCTATTGATTAATACAACCTCTTATTTGAAACTTTCAAGATACTGTATAAGTTGTGTTATGTGTAATTGTTATAAGAATGACTATTATTGTATTGTATTGTATCATTGTTGTACTTTTAAGAAACTCAACAAGTCGATAAACGTGCACAAGTTCGTACAAGATGAAAAACTGGGCGTGGACAAGTTCGTGCAACATAATGTGTTCGAGTGTACAAGTCTTTCAGGCGTGTTTTGCCTTGATCTGTATTTAATGCATATACCCGATTTAACACGAACGAAATCATGATCAATTTCAAGTCCAAATATGCTCCTGATATTTTACTAAATAAGCTTGCACTAAGGTTGAAAGTTCATTTGTGTTTTGAAATTCGTTGGAACTTGAATGATAATACTTCCTGATTCACAGACAGCATTTAGTAGCAAAAAATCTGAGTCCTAGGTTGCATCAGTCTTTACAATATGTTATAAATACAACCTTTTTACCCTATACATATTCATGGAATTTTTCACATCCAAATTTCACTGCTAAGGCTTTTTTTTCTAACTGTGAATATCTTTGTTGACATTCAGTTAGGGCTTTTGATGCGTATGCGACGGGCTGTTCTTTTTGGAGAAGTACTGCTCCTAGTGCAGTGGTACTTGCATCTACTTGGAGTTTAACGTGTTCATTTACCTATATTATATAATTTGAGAACAGGTGGCTTGGCTATTATAGACTTTAATTTATCAACCGCAATTTGTTGATACCTGTCCCATACCCACGGCGTTGACTTTGACAGTAATGTCCTTAAAGGCGTTGTTAATTCTGAAAAGTTTTGTATGTATTTACTGAGGTAGGTGAACTTACACAAAATTCTCTGCAATTCTTTTCGATTTGTAGGGGTCGAGAGATGGCGGCTGTTTTTTTCTGGATCTGCAGTCATTACATTTCTATTTATGATGTGTCCTAAGAACTTAACTTTAACTTGTTCAAACACACATTTGTTTTTATTTAGTTTCACTCCGTTGATTCGCAAGATTTTAATTACTTCCTCTGTTGTTCGTCTGAGCTCGTCTATGGATCGTTCGTGGATTAATATATCATCTATTGATACTTCTACGTTTTTGATCGTTCAAAATAATGATTGCATTATTTCCTGGAAGACTTCTGGAGCTGATGAAATCCTAAAGGGTAATCTCTTACAACAGAACCTTCCCCATGGTGTTGAAAATGTTAAATTTTTTTTAGGTTTTTCTGATACACGTACTTGCCAAAATCCTCGTTTACAATCGAGAAACGTGTAAAACTTTGAACCTTGTAACCTCACTGCGATTTCGTCAATAGTTCGCATTCGATAGTGACGTCGTAGTATGTTGACATTAACATATCCGTTGGGTCTATACAGATTCGAATTTTGTTCTGTTTTTTTCAATACTACCATTGGTGAAACTGAAGGAGTAGGCTCCTTTATTGGTTCGATTACGTCCATTTCAATCATTTTTTTCAACTCTTTTTTTACTTCATCCCTGATTTTATACGGAATTCGTCTTGGTGGATGGATCCTGAACTGTGGATTTGGAATTAGGTCCATGTCATATACAAATCCTTTTAAACATCCAAGACCTTCAAAAATATCATCGTCCATTTTCAGTGTGTGAACTCTTTGAACGAGACCTAATTGTTTACATGCATTAGCACCTAGAACTGGTTTTATGTTTTCAGCTACGACTTTAAACATAACTTTACATATTTGATTTGCAATGAAGCATTTTATTTCTGATTGTCCCAGAACTTTCAGACGATGATTGCTGAAAGACATAAGCGTTTTTGCATTACACTTATCGTATTTTTAAAAATTCACAACATCAATTACACTTTTCGGTAGTACAAGGAGGGCGAACCTGGTTAATCTCTACTACTATGAATAGCGTAATACGGATCCCACAGAGCAGAATAATACTCCAGGATTGGTCTGACCGAAGAGATGTATAGACTTTTTAGTGTGTACATAAGGGTTCGAAAATTCTGCAGCCCGAGACCTTACGAAGCAAAGACGAGAGTTAGCTTTACTCACAATAAAATCTATATGCTGAGATAATGACATCTGGGAATCAAGTAAAATCCCAAGATCAGATGAAAGATTACATTTTGCAACTGGGGATCCGTTATTTTGATATTATCACCACACATCGTACCTACTATGTATGTAGTTCGGTTTTCATCATAATCTATTTTCATTTATCATTTTCATTTACCACAAAATGAACTCAAATATAATTAAAGTGAATAAACGTTAGGATCTACGACAAATTTATCAACTTATCCCGGCTAAGGTTTTGACAGAAAGATTGTATTACACTAAGTGAATATTTAATGTTTAACTTACGGCCATCGGAAGGTCAATAAACTTTCAGTAATATTTTTCATTTGTAGTGGAAATTATTATTTTCAATATTTTTCACTTTATTATGCCAGTGAATAAAAATATAAAAAGAATCCGAAAAATGTTCAATCCATTTTGTCGTATATTTAGATTTGTGGAGGGGTGTACAAGCGTTGGCCATGCATTCACTGCGACCTGAAAAATCTATTGTGAGCCCCCGATCATCTAAGGGACACTGAACAAAATAACTGCTGTCCTCAGTGTCATTGGGTGGATATGGGGCAATGCAGCTGAAGGCCTATCATCTGCGCCTTCACGAAGGTAATGGTAAGTAGTGTAAAGGTCCCTTCAGGACCGGACGTGTACTTCGTCTCTTGGTATGAGTCGGCGTACGATATCTTTTTTGTATATCACAGGTGACGGCGGAAAATTTTCGTGGAACCCCCCATACTCTCCGCCAATAGTCGAGGTGAGCTAGGTGCCGCCCTGCGCTTCAACGTTGTCCACCGAGTGATCTGTCAGCTCATGCTAGCAGTCGTGACTTCACGTCCAAACCAATCACTCAGCATAGTTCCATAACAAATTATTGGTAGAAAACCGCAAATTAACCATTAGAGAACTGGCAGAGAGCTTGAACCTCGCTTATGGTTCCGTTCAAGTAAATTTGGTTAATGATTTGGGCTTGAGACGGAATACCATCCAGCAGCCACCAAATTCACCTGATTTGACTCTCTGCGACTTCTTCCTTTTCAGTCAACTAACTCAAAAAACGTTCCGGGGAACACGTTTTAGCAGCCGAGAGGAGATAATGAAAAAAATCAAAGATGAGATGGCTCTTATGGTCATGCCGAAAATCGGGTGTAAAAAATGTTTCGAGAATTGGATTAAGCGCTGTCATAATTGCGTTGCAGTTGATGGAGAGTACTTTGGACAAAATCAACTTTGATGAATAAACTTGTATTTTGAATTTTCGAAATAAATTCCTGAAACTTCTTAGTACATGATCCAGTACATCATTTTCGGCTTCTTCAGGCTCCATGTTCTACCCATGAAGCGACCACACGTGTAGAGAGATCCTAACGCTCTTTCCGTCACTCTGTACAGTGGCGAATTCCATGTAAGTTTCTTCCGTGCGTTCAGGTGTATACACCGGTGTGCTTTTCAGTACATCGGGGTGCACATCACATGATTGAAAAAGTAGGGATAGTAACTGAACGGCTGGTGTGCACTTCGATTCGAAATGTCAATTTTGAAAGTTCTTTAATAATAAAACTACGCTAATCGTCAAGACTACTAAACGCGCCGAGACACTACGCTACCAGACCGTAGCGTAAAAATGTGCACATCAATATGCTGGGGAAATGACAACACTTCGGTCGCCTGAACGACATGATGTGTAAAAATGCGACATTATCAATTCCATGTTATCAAGAAGAGCTGTTAGTGAAAAGTTCGTTCCTCTCGTGAATGGGACGATAACCGTTTTTGATGGAGTTTATACTAAAGCCTTTGTTTAAACACCACATGCGGAGTCGTATACATAGATCAGAATCTTTCCCCCAGCTTAGTGCTAATTCAAATATGTTATTTTAATTCCTTTTTAAAAGGATTAATTAATTGAAATTACTTTTATTGATTCTATTATTTGGTATCTATCTATTCTATACTTACTTAAAAGACTCTATACCTATTTAAAAGATAAAACAAATGCAAGAAGTCAAAACAATATATGTATTATAATATATTGTTTTTGACAGCTCTGCATACAATAATTAATATTCAAATATATAAATACATACTAATACTAATAATTTTCTTATTCTCAAAGGTATTTCATTACAATAAAACCATTGATTTCTGGAACAATATTTATGCAATTTCTTGTAACAGCATTTATTTTGTGCGACACCGTAGTCTATGTACGTACTCTTCTTCGATCTAAAATTAATGGAACAAATATCACCTCTAGCGTACCTTTGTGCAGTAATATTCGAGGTTCTACCATGCTGTATTTTTGTTAATGAATTCATGAACGCTACACATCATTTGACAACTGCGATTTTCAATTGCAATTGGATAACACAAAGCCCGAAATTCAAAAAGGCGATAATTATTTTTATGCAGCATACACAAAAGCCCAGCATTATACTTGCGGCCAATATGATTCCAGTCTCGTTGAACACTTTCTTGATGGTAATAATAAAATAATTTATACTTTTTAGATTATAAGTTAGAAATTAAAATAAATAAAGTAATTAGTTTTCTTTTAATTTCTAGATAATCAAATTCTCTTTTTCTCTATTCACTATCCTCAGCCAATTAAAATCTTATTGAGAGCGAATTATGCATATATTACTTATGTATTGTAAACGTGTCGTTTTAGATATAACATTTCAAAAATTAGTAATTCCAGTTTAATTTTAGTGCACATTATTTAAATGTATGGACTTAGGTATATACATACATATACTAATGAAAAATATTAATATATTTATTTGCACTAAGGCTGTATTAAATGCGTATTACTAAAACTTTAAAAATTGGTTTTAATCCTTTAACTAACCATATATTGGACTGGACTGGTGATGTCAAAATGTTTTGTGAATAGTCACCAATGGAGAGCGGTAAAGAGCGTAGTTAGAAATTGGCGAATTGAATTGTCATATTTCCATTACAAAAGTAAGTATGTTCAAAATTGACGTCTGGTAGAATAATTTTCAGTAAAGACGTATAGTAAAATGAACTAACATCTAAAATACAAATAAACTGTCTTCTCTGGGGTTATGGCATCGCTGCTCCAAGACAGCTTATATATTTATCGAAGTTCTTTATAGAGTACAAGGCGAATTTCGGATGTTCATATTAGTTTACACATACGAATTCTTAAGAAAAAATTTCAATAAAATCTTAAGAATGCTTCTCCAGTATGAAAAATAGGAGTTTGACTTACTTAGTTACAATATAATTGCTACACAAAATGTTGTACGTCAATGATTCTATGATTTAATTTTCTGTTTGTCATTTATTACATAAGCAAAAAAAAATAGTTGCATAATTATTTATTGAGGGTAGCGATGTTATACTAAAATTAATGAAAATAACCGTAGGTAATTGCGGCAACTTCATTGTATTATAATAATCCTTTTATTTCTTTAGGCCATCAAGGGGAGGGGTTGGACTCCTTGGACTCCCCGCCTTATAGGGGGTCACACATGTGGCCTGCCAGCCGAGGAGTATGGATAGCTCATGCTATGTGTATTAAATTGTATGGGAAGTAGGAGGGAAATTCTAATGGTTTAACGGTTTAACTTAAAGATATTTTAGTATGTTTTTATAGATCACCATGTAACTACTGAACGTTACGCCCTTATGATGATGACTTAAAATTTGTTCGATTGATAATCGTTGAACCTTTTCAATGACCTATAAATTTTTTCTCTCCTTCCTGTTTTGTTGAAGTTATGGCTCAACAAAATTAAAATTTCTGAATTATAACTCATTGTTTTTTTATTTAACTACTACTATTTTTATCAAAAATCACGACATCAACACCAATTTTTCATATTGAATTTAAGAAATCCAAAAGCTTCTTTTTAAAATGACCTATTACACTCTGCGACCCTTTGCGTTTTTTGCACATTTCCTTAAGATTGCTTTTTTTTTTTTTTGCAACTTATTGTGATAAATTTTTTAATCTAGAGATTTTGTGATGAAAAAATTAAAATTTCAGACAAAAATAAATCATCCTGCTGGTTAGAAAAAGGAACTATAAATTTTCTCTATTTATCTATCCTTTACAAACCAGGGTATTATGTATATATTTTATTCTTCGTATTTTTTTCAATTGCAATCCTCTAAACTACAGCTATTTCCAATAAAACCATACAAATAAACATATACAATTACAAAATCAGAAATCATTCTTAAAAAAAGTACACGCATTTATGATTTGACGTCTTATAAATTATTAATAGAGGATTTTATGTTAACTCATTCTACACATGCCTGGAATTATTGTCCAATTAATCAGAAGTCAAATGTGCACAAGTATAATTAGTACTGAAAGAATGAATTATCGAGTGTGAAGAATTGTTGGGCGTTGAATGATTTTAGCCGACAGATTTCGATTTTTAATGATATATAACTATGTAGGTGCGGTTATACCAGGCATTTATGTATGCTATGAACATTGAGGTAAAAATCTAAATTTATACTTTGAAAATTTCAGTGACGAAAAAGAAGAGGAAAATAACACATTTTATACAGAGTGGGGATATTTTAAATCGTCTATTTAAAGCGTCATTAAATCCTTTTCTTCGCATACTGAAGAAAATTATGCCTTAGAGTGACTTGCACATATAAACTATTACGAGGTTATCCGAAAAAACCATGTTAATAGGGTGCATATTTAGCAAATTACAGGGTGGGTGATCTACATATAAAAACATACCAAGAAATTTCCATGTGAAGTTATATCGATAAATATGAAAAACACAACTCAAAATAGCTCGTAATTTTTTTTTTTTTAAGCATATATCATGAGGAATCACAAAAGAACAATTGAATTCAACTTCTCTGTAGTTCCCGATCGAGTACAAATCACTAAGGGACACCCTGTAAAATTGTCTAAAAAGAAAAAAGTCCTTTTATACACATATATAGGATGTCCACGACTAATATGACTATATTTTGCCAAATGATTCCTCACGTCCAGACAAGTTAACCTATTTAGGTCATATCGAAATAAGCAGAGGTGGGCAATACTTAAGTAAAAAAAGACTTAAGTACTACTTAAAGTACATTTTCGTTGCTTAAGACTTATTACTCAATACTTTTGAAATGCCCCTACTTAGTACTTGAACATAATTTGTACTTAAGTACCAAGATTTTTACTTAAGTATTTCTGAGTCTATGAACTACCTACGAGTATCTAACTCTTCGTAAAAAAGCCAACACAATATGCGCAACTCCTTTTTTGTTGAGTATTAAAGCACGTAAAAAATTTCCGCGTCAAGGCAGAACCTTAGACAAACTAATAACATACAAACAAGACTGGGCAAGTAGAACAAAAACCAGTCACGTCTCCCTCGAATATAAAATCGACGATGCCTCGACTTGATGACATAACCACTGACATGTATAATATGGACTGACTACGTTCATAGAAATACACTGCAGAAAGTGGGCTCACTTCTATATTGTTGACTCTTTCGGTATAAGCGCCAAGTACCAACAGAGAGAACTGAAAACAACAAATAAATTAGTGCATTCGTCGAAATACATGATTTTAAATTAATCATTTAGGGTTATTACTAATAAAAACAGTTTTATCAAAGACAATATATTCATTAGATACGCAGAAGAAATTCTTAATGTTTTATTAAAATCACCTTTTTTAACTTCCCGCCAATGATTTTTTCAATCTTGGCACCGATATAAGAACTCTTTTTGACACAAGAAATTGTGCCCACGTGAAATAGTAATGTCAGCAGTCCATGTTATATACGTCAGTGAACATAGCCAAGGGTAAGCAAGCAATGCCTCGCTCCAATATCAAATCAACGATGCCTCGACCTGGTGCAGGGAAGGCCTCAGTTTTTTCTTAGAAATTTACTGGAAATTTTTTCCTTAGAATTGTTATGCATTATTGGAGGCGATAATGGGTCCTTGGGTGGACCTCTAAAAGTTTTTGAGTGTAGCAATGCGAGGTGAATGTTTTACTCTACCTGCAGCGCCAAAAACTTTAAAAAACTATAAATTGTAGCCACTGGTTACTATACATATCATAGTTTTCAAGAGGTGTTTATTTATTAATATCTATATTAATTGAACTCGATAAACTTCATTATATTACTGCCAACGTACAAAGATTCTAAAAAAGTACTTTAAAAAATTACTTCAAAAAGTACTCAGTACTTTTTATAGACTTAGTACTTAGTTACAAGTACTTTTCATACATGCGGTACTTGTACTTACGCTTAAGTACTCAGGCCTTCGGTACTTGTACTTAAGTACTTTTTCTTTGGTACTTGCCCAGCTCTGGAAATAAGACGATAAAGGCTAATAACTCCTTAACCGTCACAGATAGAGCATAAGTGGGCTATCGCAATTTTATAATAACAATTTATGTTAGTGGGGGTATTTTTAAAAAAATAACGGAAAAATAAAAGAAAAAAACAATTTAAAAACCCAAATTTTGAATTTGAAGCGTTATAACTCTGGAATGGGAGGGGTACGGGGTGATTTAACATTAACATAGGAAGGATCTTACTGTTCTGCATACAATTTCGTCTAAAATAGACCGTACACCCTGTACTTTTAAAGATATAAGGTTTTTAATGAAAAAAGAGCATATTTTACCAATCACCTTCTAACTCGGTAGGCTGACATTTTGCTCCCCCTCTTGCCGTAAAGTGTTTTACTTGGACGAGAGGAATCATTTAGCAAAATATAGTCATATTAGTCTGGGATACCATGTATACCTTTAGTGTCGTATTTTTACTTCTGTACTACTATAGACGGTTTTATTCACAAATTGATCTTTTAATGTCAACAATATTTACAAGGTCTGCTACTTAAGTCTTGTGACGAAGCTATTTCCTGCAAGGTGTCGCTTTTAGAAATGCTATTTTCTGATTTTTTTAAACTTTTACAGTTTTATTGACAGCTTTGATAGATAAATAAGAAAATAGTTTTATTGACAGCTTTGATAGGTAAATAAGAAAATGGTTGTCTTTGTTTTTTTTTCAAGTGGTCACAGAAAGTCATTTCATTGTCAAAAAAAAACCGAGTTAACAAATGGAAATTTTTGAGACATGACTTGAATAAAAATAATCGTACGAGGACATATGTCAGGAAGATTTATACTTAATGGATAGGTACCCCACAACTTAAGTGAGACACAAAGAAACTGAAACAACAAAATGCTCATAAAATGTCAAACATAAGCCTATTAGCAAAAAATACCTACTTAGCGTTGAACATTGCAACAGGTGACAAAACATGGATTTCCTGCTATGTATGAGATAGAAAATAAGCAAAAATTTACAGCAGAGGATTTTCCCAGGAGGCAAGAGATGATAAACTATCCAAAGTGAAATGCGCACACGATGTATTCGCGACAAAACGGATCATGTTGTCAAAATTCCATTGAAAGATTATTATTATATATTATATCATATGGTTAAAAAGTAGTACCTAGGTATATGAAAAACAAACAAAGAGCGCGACAACTTCTGCTGACCGCTTTAAAAGTTGGAATGATGACTCATCCTCCCTACAAACTATACTTGTTAGTTACCTTTCGACTTTTTTTATTCTCTTTCATAAAGAATAATATATGCGAATTGACATTTTTAAGCTCTTGGTGGAAGCTTATGAAAATCTCCTTTCTGGAGATATCTACGGAACGGTGGAATCAAACACTATCAGGATTTGTTCAAGCGTATGCAAAAACTGCTTAAAAAAAATTCAAAATATAAAATAATTCTAAGAACTTCTTTGTCATCTGCAAAACTTAAGTACCTATAGCATATATATATTTTTCTCAATTATTTACCAAAGGATATCTTCTCAAAAATACCGCTGAAAAGTTTGGAATGGAAGATTTCGTTAAAGTCCAATCTCATTCTATGTGTCTGTTATACTAAACCGTTTCTTCATTAATATCTTGTAAGCTAAACTCATAAACAAACAATAATCATATATTATTCATTTATAGTCAAAGCAAATTTATGGAAAAATTCTCAAGAAATTAAAGGTATAAAGAATAAATTTAAAATTTCTCAAATGATTAATGAACTATATAATCGTTGGATACAAATTACTCCAATTATAAGCTAAATATGTGCGTGTCAATAAAACCAACACCGGCTTTACACAATAGACACTTTTCGACAAAAAAAAAGCTCAACAGGTCCAATTCGTATAAAAAACATAATGCGAACAAAACATATGGGAAATTTTCTCTTTAAGGACCTGCGCATATGTTTATTCTTTCTGGAACTTTTGAACAAGTTTCTTTAGCCATGTGATTTTCAGTCCAAAGATAGCTATGAATCTGAAAGGATAGGAAGCAGAAGACTATGCTATAATCATGGTTATGGGTTAAAAAAAAAGTAACTCTTGTAAAAACAAAATTAACAATTTTATGTTTCTGTTCTTAAAAGTTTAAAAAAAAAAAATTGTTTGAAGTGTTTCATAAAAAAGTAAGTTGAAATATCTACATTTACTACATATTTTAGTAAGATAGAAATCCTAGCAAACTTCCGGTCAATGCAAAAAAAACTTTTTCTCATTGCATAC
This sequence comes from Dioctria rufipes, assembly GCA_963924295.1. NCBI lineage: Eukaryota > Metazoa > Arthropoda > Insecta > Diptera > Asilidae > Dioctria > Dioctria rufipes. The sequence continues at coordinate 201,238,996 of OZ002742.1, forward strand.
ATAAGACTTCAATATGCAATTCGTATGTAAATTTGAAAAGAGATCTAAAGGCTTTAGATGCATGATGCCATAATGATTCAATTTTAAGAGTATAATTAACATTCTGTAGCAGTTGGTGAATAATTAATTGTTTCAAGATAAAGTGGAATGTGTATAATAATAATAATAATTTTAATAAACTACCTACCTATAGTGTAAAAGCATCTAACAGTAAAATGTAATGAAATTCGGTAGGTATATTTCTTAATGTTACAATTTACAAAACTGAAAATGATAATGTTTAATTTGTGTATAAGTTTTACATAAATTAGTATTTTATTATTATTAAAATAATCAAAAAAAGTTTGGTTTAAGTTTAGTTAATTGAGATAAATCTTTCTCTTATTCACAGGTGATCCAAGTACGAAATACACAACATTTGCATTACACAAAAGAAATACGTAACAGAAGAAATAATCCGATTTACAGGTAAGTTAAATGAGTGTTCGTCGAGATACGTGGTTAATTGGTTCCGCGAGACACAGATTTAGTCCAAATTAAAAGATTGCGACAGTATGAATCAAAAGAATTTGAAAAATTACTGCAGATAGCTGCGGAAACGAGCTAGTGTGAGTGCGAATATGGAAAACTCTTTTTTTTTTAAAGAATTTGTTTTTAAACTATGTAACTTGAAAGATACCGCAATTCTTTTCCGTGTAAATGGAAAATAATATAATTCAAGTACCGTGTACAAAATACCATACGCAAAATTTTTTCTTGAAAATACAAAAAGTAGCAGTAGCGTATAAGCGTAACTAGCTACTACAGACAATTAGTTCTCTGGGTGCAAGAAAATTCGAAGTAGAAAAATAATAAATACGAAAGACTTAAATTTGACAATGCCAATATTAACCAGAAAGGTTAAACTAACCTATTCTGTTAAAACAAAAGAGATAAACTCGTACATACTGTGGTCAAAACTTAATTATCCTAACTGCTATAAATCTAAAACAACGTAATATATAGATATATCCAGATATACAGGGTGATTAGTAAATAAGTAGAATTGAGTGTATATCAATGAATTATTTGGAGTGTTCTGATCACATATCACATATTTAAATGTTCATAAGTCCTTTCAAGGATATAATAAGTTCTAACTTGTTTCAAAGAGGATATTTCATTCTTTTTAACGATATCCATTATATTACGACTTATGGTTAAAAGCTTCAGTTATCGAGCCTTAAATTTGAATTCTTAAACAAAAATTCATACTAATTTTTTGCGTTATCATTAATCCTGTAAAATTTTTAAATCAAGGAGATAAATTTTTTTACATCTTAAATATGATCCGTTAAAAGTCCTTTAAAACATAATCGCGAATTGCTTTTAAACTGGCCATTTTATGTTATGGAAAAAGTGAAAAGGCTTAATTTTCAGAGCAGAGCACGTGAAAAACTTATTGTGGTTATGTTTACATTCGACTCGGTTAATTTTGGGTTCTTCAAATTACGAATTTTTGGTCAAAATTTTGAAAATCAAAATGGGAGAAGAATCATTCTATCATTATTATTTTATGGTCCTATTTGAGTCATAGTTCATAATTGATATTTGAAGATTTTCGAGTTCTTAGATTACACGAATTATTGATCAAAATTTATACAAATCAAAAAATATTTGTGTTTTGGAACAATAAAAAAAAACCGACTAAGTGCGAGTCGGACTCGCACACAAAAGGTTCCGTACCATCGTACATTATTTAACACTATGTACTTTTTATTAATTTTATTTTGTTTTCATTAGTTGTTGTTATAGCAGCTATAGAAATACATTCTCTGTGAAATTTTCAACTGTCTACCTATTACGGTTCATGAATATATCCCGCTAACAAACAAACGGACGGACAGCCGAAGATTAGTAATAGGGTCCCGTTGGCACCCTTTGGGTATGGAACTCTAAAAACACGTTTTAATTTCAAATATAACTACTAAAAAAGATAAGATAAGTTTTTTTTTAGCTTTCACAAAATGTCTTCAATACTTGTGTAGAGTATCTACTTACAGAGCTCTTTATTTTGTTTTGACTAAATATTGTATAAAAGGCTGGGGCAGTCATTGCCGTGCATTGACAAATAGAATGGACAAAAAATCAGTATTTCAATTTTTTTTTTCTTAGACCCTCCCCTGCGATAAATATATAAAATAAAAATTGTGTTGATCTGCCAATAAACAATATTGTTTCTTTACAATACCTAAAAATTCCATTTCCATTGCAAAAACAGAAAATTTTTTGGAAAAGTGTAACAGAAGCAAAAAATCTTAATGATCCGATAATGGGCCCTATTCTGTAATTTTTCATAAAATAATATTTTATGTTATTTTATGGCGAAAAAATCCCTTCTTCATAAAATGAAAATAAAATATTTTAAAAATTCGTATTCTGTCGTGGTTCCATAAAATTATTTTATGAATTCTTTTATGAACACGTAACATAAAATATTTAGTACATTCCGCTATGTTTTCTATTACTTTTTGGACAGCTGGTCAATTGACATTTGCGTGATACTCTATCAAATCACCCACTAAATAATCATTTATGAAAGCAGCTGCTTTCTTAATAGCTCTTGAGATACTTTGGGTGTAAAAGTTCTAAAATATGACAACTCCTGACTGGAGTTTGATGCGAACCATATCCGTAGAAATGCAAAGCAGCAGAAAAACGTCCTTTCCGTTCAATTTTAGATTCCTAACTCAAAGTGAACGGAATAGATGTCTTTCCGGTATGAGGCTATAGTTACTCTATAAGTATTTGAATTTGTTTTCATAAAACGAAACATTTGCAAAATAACTTTACAAATCACAATATAAGAAGTTTATTATCCAGCCGAAAGAACTTTTGAAGCCTAAGGCTGGCCAACTCACATGGATCGTAGGATCGCGAAGATATCGTATGATCTCTTCTCCATAAAATTAAAACCTAGGCAAATATAATTAACTTTTTATATTTTATCATACCCTGCAATGGTGCGAATTTCTACAATTTCTAACAAAATTGTAATTTTTATGTATGGCGGTGGACATTTTAGTTTGTAATTAAAACAATTTTCGCACAACGAATGTTCATTGACGCATGTCATTTTCATAAAATGTGTCAAAATACCTTTAAAATGTGCTGCTTAGGTTCTTTTATGTTATGCTCCATAACAGGAAATATTTTATGTTACGATGCATAAAATAAAATAAAATTTCTGGTACAGAATAGGATTTTAGGGAAATATTTTATTTTAAGGCATAACATAACATAAAATGATAAAATTTTACCGACAGAATAGGGCCCAATGTCAATTTATCAAAATACCTTTTTTAGTTTTTTTTTTTACTTTACATTCACTTGTGCATAGCAGCGCTGCTGCATAACGAGTTTCTCGAATTTAAATTTAATTTTAAAAAATAATAAGAACACAAACAGATTCAAATACAACGCAATAAATGTTATAATGGCATAGGTATAAGTAAAAAGGATTGTACGAATTTTGAACCTACAAAAGAATTATGCAATCTTATGAATATGTAAAAATGTACTACATATGTATAAGTAATACTTATTTTTACCTAATTTGGCTTGATTATTAGAGTTTTTTCTATTCGTTGATTTTTTTTTGTGATAAATTATAATATAGGTATATGAAATAGTTTTTATGTTTTGAGGCTATTTGAATTAAATTATTTTTTGTTAATTTACTAGAATTTTTAGTATACTCTATTATGTATATTATATTATTTATATTAAATCTTTTGTTTTTCCTTCTGTCCCGAAAGAGTCAACTCGAAATCATTATCCCTTCTTCCAACTCAATGTCCACTTAAAATATCCCCCAAAATTTTTGAATTAAAATTTTAATAGTGAAAGAAGACACTTGTTAAAATGTTAAACACGAAAATATTTCCACGAAGTGCCAATAGTGCATTCAATTAATTACAATTAAAAATACATATTCACTCTAAATTCAACGCCACATCAATCGGCCAGAGTTAATGGATCCAAAGATCTAGGAAGTCAATTCTCATGCTCGTCATGTAAAGTTCCAATGAATGGCATTCTTGTAATGATGGTATCGAAAAACAAAAATACACCATTGAATACATCGGAATAGCATGAATTTGTTGTAATAAATTGGCAATGAAAAAGTTCCGCAACCATAAAATATCTACTAAGAGCCTGTGCCTGTTTAGATGGGTCAGTATGCTGACTCTGCCGCACGTAACTTGTTTGTAGGATGAAGGTCGGGGCAGGGCAGGAATGTAGTGCATCTTAAAATTTACAGGCAGCTCTTGAGGCAGCACCACTGACTTATAACAATGGACTGAGAAATTTGCTATTTCATGTGGCACAAATATTGTGTTTCTGTATATCACCGTTAGAGCACCCTTTAAAACTTTTACTACATTAAAAACATGTAAAACTCATCCAATCAGATGAAATTTTACACCCGAAAATCGAATTAAATTAAAAAAATATATTTTCTTCTGTCCAAGTGATATTTTAATCGCTTTTAAGGAATTAAACTCATTCCGACTTTAATTTTCAAAAGTTATTCCCTAACTGAGTCCTGCGTATGAGCAAGAGAGACGGAGCATGGTAAAGACTATCTTTACCTTATTCTTTCCGCCGTGATTGCATCTGCAGCCAACATAAAAACATCAAATAGCATAAGAAAACGTTTAGTAAGAAATATTTTGTGTTGGTATCTCCAACTCTGCCATAGAGCGAAAAAGAAAACTGTAAAACTTTTGCCATTCTTTCCTATAGGAAAATGGCAATACACTCAGTCCATTGTTATAAGTCAGTGGGCAGCACGTATTTTTATTGGGCATTATGAGTCATGTGATCATTCCAGTTTCAAGCATTGCAGTGTGTAATTGTTACTTTACATGATTTGTCGATACATTTGTTCCACCGTCTGTAGGCGGCAAGGGCAGCAAGTTGACTGATGTAATCATGAAGGTCATTTTGAGGCACCCCAAAGCGCACCTTATACTGAGACGTCTAAACAGGGTCTAATTACCATCAATTCATCAATTTTTTAATATCCTACTACTTATAAATTATAATAACTTGTGTCTGATATCATTAGTATAGGCAATGCTAAAAAATCTGATCAATTCATATGACCAACACAAAGCACCATACCTAAAGACTCCATTTTCAGGACTTCATTTATACTCTATGAAATTGCACTGCAATAAATTTACATATGGAGGATTGTATACCTAGATAGATCAATATTGTATTATATGTTGATTTTGCAATTAAGTATCATTAGAATGTTCATCATGGACATTTTTATTCTGTCTACTATTTATGGATGATTGATGAGGACGATACGTATCAATACAAACTTAACTCTGTATGTGAATTAAGTACCTACTACGTCATATTAAACTCCTAGTACACATTGAACCTATTCAGGAAGAAATATCCTTGGACTAATCGCTACACCCCCATTTGTTAGGGCAGAGTCAAGCTGCGAAAAAAGCTATTGTCGCAAATTAAATATGAACCAGAAGTACCTCTTCCTGGGAAGACAAATTAATGAATTTATCTCACACATAATCTTAGCAGCGTGATATTCTGTTTTTCCTTTATTTAAATTACTAAAAAGAATTTTGAAAATAAAATTGTAAATAACCATAAAACCATAATTTTGTTTTTTTTACAGATATTTGCAAACAACTCAATGGTTCTAAGCACTAAACTTAATTATAACCAAAGGGCGATCGTTATAGTGAAGACTTAAGTGCATATCATAATAATACATACATTCCGTGCCAGTGGCCAATATAATAACAAAAAGTCTAGGGAGCGCAGAAAAAAAAAACAGTAATGGAAGTGCTGGAATCGATTATCATTATTCATCGTCTACTTCAAATAACATCTTTGACACAACTGAACTATCAAAAGGATGCCATCAAGCTAAAACAGAGTAGGGCGTTATTTTTTTATTCTATCACGGTAGTTTTGATATCTATAGCTATGCTACTGTATGGACTATTCGATAGGACCCTATATCTCAATGAGACAAATAGCGATGTCGGAAATACCGTTGATTATATACAGCTTGTTGGAATTAAAGTGGCACACATAGTTGCCGTAGTTGAGTCAATTCTACGGCGACATTTTGAACAAATGCTTTATCAAAAAATTCAAGAAATTGATGACATTTTTGAAAAATCTTTACATGAGAATTTACAAAAAAAAGATTTTCGCTCGAAAATGATTTGGCGATTTTTGGGAATGTGCTGTCTGTTTTTTGGATCGGAAATATTCGTTTTAGGTGTTCTTTTCATATCTTCAGATTTCATCAATTTTGGATATTGGATATCATATTTTATGCCACTAATGATAACCGGATTTAGAAATTATCAGGTTTTTGTATCGGTATACATTATTAAAGTCAGATTTGATAAAATCAATAAATGTCTTGGTACAATTAAATTATCGCATAAAAATGCAATTCATGATGTAAGAAGGAATTTTTCAAATAATTTAATTCAACCTTCAGAAATATTCGAAACGGGTCAACGATTAAATCGATTGGGCAGCACCACTTCAACGACAATGGCATATAATCGTGTAATTATTATTCGCGACATCTATAATCGATTATGGGAACTGACGATTTTAGTGAACAAATGCTATGGAATCTCCTTGCTAATTAATATTGGCAATGATTTTGTTTCAATCACATCAAATTGTTACTGGATGTTTTTGCGATTTAAACAGGCGCCAAATACTTTTCTTGAATTAATTAAAACTATTGGCAGTGCGGTATGGTCAATTCCACATTTTTTTAATGTTATCATCATAACTGCTGTATGTCATTGGACTGTGGAGAGTGTAAGTTGTTTTTTCTTCTTTGTTTATCCTATTTTACGTTTAAATATATTATATATGCTTTCTATGTATTTAAGTTTAAGTAATTTTTGTATTTTTTCTTATAAATGACTTAATATTTAATCAGTACGTAAATAAGTAGAAGAAGAATTTATCAACTTTCGACAATCTCTTTCTTGAATAGAATAGAATTTGAATAGAATTAGAATTTATTGACTGCATACACAAGATATTATATTATAATATATAAGTACATTAGTAAAAAGGAAAAAAATAACAATTGAGGCATAAAACAAAAAAGAGCAAGAGAGATAACATTATTAAAAAATCTACATTCTAAATAAACTACGATATCATAAAGAAAATAGCAAAACTAAAGCTAAAAAATAAAAAAAATAAATGAGAAAATTAAGCACAAAAGATAAAAAAAATTCAAAAATATCAAAATTACGCGTTTACATGATAAAAGAACAAATACTCAGTAAAAAGAAACCAAACTTAAATAAAAGTATTTAAATAAGCCTTCTTAGAAGGAAAAACTATAAAAATTTGGACAAAAATTACAATATATAAAATAATAAGATGCCGTGACGAACAGTTTCTTAATACCTAGTATAGCTGAAACCGAATGATAATACGAATTTAATTATAAACCAGAGAGAGATTTTAAGATTTGACGGAACCGGTCACCTTGAATGGCTACAGGTAGCTCATTCCATGAGCGTGCAGTCTGAACGAAATAATGGATCTATGAAAACGAGGAATAAGAAGGTTGTGGTTTCGAGAAGTATGTAAGACTGGAAATTGATCGTACAGATAACGTAGGGTCCCTAGAGTGAGTCAGAATATACAAAGAGACCAACATATAGACAGCATCTCAGCAAATGGAATCTCAAGTGTTGGACGTGATAAAAGCATCGAAATCCGAAAATAAAACGGATACAGTCGTTAAAAGTGACGTTGAGCCTGTGAGAGAATGAGCTATCAAGCTTGGAAAATATTAAACTATACCAAAATTCAAATGAGAAAGAAGAAGTATTTTGAGTATGCATATCTCTCGATAAAATATCAGCTGATAACCAAAGCTGACGAAGGTCTCCATATAATTTCCTCAGAATGAAGTTGATTTGGTCACAACAATTCAAAGTAGAGTTGATTACTACTCCCAGATTCTTGATGTGCTGCACTAGAGAGAAAGAGTAGAACAATTTAACATCAATCCCAGGATATAGTCATTGATGTTGGAATTAGCGTTGTTATGAAGGACCATGTATTGAGACTTGCTAGGATTCAGCATGTCTTAATTTCTCATAGACCAATGGTATATTCTATAAAGGTCATCATTTTATGCGTGTTAGGCAATTCTCCATGAGTCCAATTGGTTTACTGAGATAAAGCTGCACATCGTCAGAATACAGGTGAATTATTACGTCTTCAACAATATTAGGTCATTTATAAAAGCACTGAATAATAGAGGTCCCAATATAGAACCTTGTGGAACTCCACACAGGATGCGTAGAAGGCTAGATATAACATTATTACTGTGGCCTCCACATGGAAATACTCCTGCCAGTCCACAAATTTTCTATTCCATTTTTGTTAGTAATAGTTTCAAGGCAAAAATTCACTATGGGGGCCACAGTATTGAAAAACGAGATATAAAGTTTGTTTGAACATTTTTTTATAGATAGATGGCTCTTTAGGTATTAACTTCGCCAGTAATATTTTTTGAGCTAATGTGTCATTCCGTAAGTAATTAACAAGTAGAAATAATGATGGTACGACAAAAGTTATTGAACATCCAGAATACTAAAAGGCATATTAAATTTTATATTTCGGTCCGTCCGTCTGTCTGTTGGTCTATTTCCATGATAACTCAAGTTACTCATTGACTTAGGGAGCCGAATTGCTGTATATGGTAATCATTTTTATACCCTAGATGAAATCATAGGGGTATACTAAGTTTGTCATTCCGTTTGTAACACCTCGAAATAATGATGGTAGAGCAAAATGGATTGGACACATAATATTAAAAGTTATTTCGATTTTTGCATGTCCGTCCGTCTGTCCGTCTGTGCGCACGATAACTCGAGAACGCGTATACTTAGAGAGCTGAAATTTTGTACACAGACTTTAAAAAAAAAAGTAAAATTAAGTTCGAAATCGAGCCAAATCGGGCAACTCCTTCGTGGGGTTGCCATATAAAAATTTCGTTTTCCGCTATATATTTGGACACTGCCTGAGAACGCGTCGACGTAGAGTGCTGAAATTTCGCACATGATGTTTTTACTACATTAGCAAATAAAATGTCAAAAATGGACTAAATCTGGCAACTCCTTCTTGGTATTGCCATATAAAAATTTCGGTTTTTTACGTATACTTTGAAAACGATCAGTCCAAGACATTTTTATGGTACTAAAACTTCTGCAGAATACGAAATCCTATAAAATTGGTTATAATCATTTTGTCTGTGCGACAAACCGTTCTAGAAATATATGTGAAAATCAACTTCAAAATCAATACTTGAATAGATCGGTGACCATACGAAATTTAATACGGGCATTCATCTAGGGTATCCTAAGAATTGGTCTTAGACCAACTCTAGCTTTTTTACTTGTTTTAATCTAATTTTGAAAATGGATTAAATTGCGTGCAGCTCCTTCGTAGGGTTGTCACACTAAAATTGCTAGAATTTGAATATTTTTCAAGTATGTATAGATGCTGAGGTAACAATTAGTCCTACAAAAAATTATTATAGTTTCTAATTTATACGTAAGCAGTTTCTAGAGTTCATTACGAAATATCTATAAGCGAATTTTTGCCTCTGTTCAAACTAATACCACAACCTTTGATAAATTCTTTCCAAATTTTTGTCATTTTTTATTCTTATTGTGGTAAAATTTGGAATTTATGAAATACTAAAATTTCTTTTTCTATAATTTTCTCTACAGTTGCTTTCAAAAGCGTTCTTAAGATATTTAAGTTACCTTTAAAAATAATTAAACTAATGTAAAAATAATTTTACAGGCCAATAAGACTGCAGTAATGGTACACAAAATCGAGATTGATTCAAGAAATGATACTCATCATATTTTTGTAAGTCTATTATCTACAAAATGTATAACATATGTATTCATACAATTCAACGAAATAGGACTGAATTTGAATAATTTTTAATATCCAATCAGAATTCAAAATTCCATTTGCAATGGCGTAGCGTGCAATTCTGCCATCTTATGCGAACCCTAAATTTTGCGATCCCCCCCCCCCCCCCCGACACCTATTTTCACTGCTGTTTTTGCAACGTAAACTAGTTAATAAATGCGTCAATGTTACGGGTCTAACTGTGATTAATTCTGCTCCAACTAGATATCATCCCTGTGGAAGCTCCTTATTAGATGTTATTCTTACCAACCGGGCTGATATCCTTTTGGAACAGAAACAACTTGCTTTGCCGAGAATCACCGACCATGAAGCGATTTGTGCTACTTTTAGTTTTGATGTCCCGCGTGCATCTTCGCTTATTTCCTATCGTTACTTTAACAATATTGACATTCCCAACCTTTTAGATAAAGTTACTGCGATTAACTGGAGGACCCTGTATGAAACAAGCGATGTGAATGTTCAGGTTGAATGTTTTAATAATGAAATTATATGTTTGTATATTGAATTTGTTCCTGTTAAATCTAGGGTATAGAGTGGGGAGCCTCCTTGGATGAATAAAGCAATTAAGATCTTATTCGTGAGAGAAATTATGCCTATAAGCTTTGGAGAGTTCATAGAACCGAGTTTTTACTTCAGAACTTTAAGAAGCTCCGTAATAAAACAACTAAAGCCATTCGTGATGCTAAAGTAAACCTTTGTTCTCGTAAGCTTGATCCATCATTACCGCCTAAAACGCTTTGGAAGAATATCAAGCATTTTGGTTTCGGTAAATCAATCGCGACTTTAATTTTGCAGGCTTCTCTTTTTGCTGTGTCTCCCCAATCATGTGATTCTAGCTTTTAAGTCAATTAAATCTGATTGGCTGCATTACTACATCGGTATTCTCTTCTGGGTGGAAGTATGCAAAGGTTATTCCGATTAATAAAAATCCGAAGCCTCAGGGCAAGCAAGATTTTCGCATCTATAAGTATTCTTCCTTATTGCTCTCGTATTCTTGAAAGCCTACTCTGTGATCAACTGAAGACCTTTGTAGCAGATCAATCACTACTATATGATCTTCAGTCGGGGTTTCGCACTGATCACAATACAATATCGTCACTCCTCGAGCTTACGGACAACATCAGGTGCAACTTGGATAATTGTCTGGCGACTTTGTTGGTGCTTCTTGATTTTACTAAGGCTTTCGACAGTGTTAAATTTAATATATAATTTTAATTTTAGTAGCTCTGCAGTAAAACTTATGTACTCTTATCTAAGTGGCAGATATCAAAAAGTTGTTATCAATTCATTGCATTCCAACTATAGACATATCTCTTCAGGTGTCCCTCAAGGCTCAATTCTGGGCCCACTCCTTTTTCTATTGTACATAAATGACCTGGCTAATGTACCGCGGGCAAATATTCAAATGTATGCTGATGATGTCCAACTCTGTCTATCCACTTCTGTCGATGATATTTCACATGGTATCTCCAGTATGAATGACGATCTCGCTAGAGTCTTAAGTTGGTCGAATGTTAATAAACTTAATCTTAATGTTAATAAATCCCAGACTATCGTATTTTATGTTAATCTTATCAATATAAATGGATTGAATCCTTTACTTCTATGTAATAACGTTATTCCTTACTCTGACTCAGTTAATAATTTAGGTGTGATTTTTAGTTCAACTCTATCTTGGGATAGACACATAGCAAGGGTAGTAGGAAGAATTTATGGTACACTCAGGAAATTGTGGACTTACGCGTACTTTACTCCTCCAGATACCCGCCGCCGATTAGCAAAAACCTTGCTCCTACCTATAATTTTAAATCGCTTTAGTCACATCTCCGAGTTTGCTCGTAGCATCTTGGGTTGTACTCTGGATAATTATTTAAATTATCAAATCTCTGTAACTGTGTTTAAAATAATTAAAAACCAATTACCTGGTTACTTATCCAGGAGGATCCAACTACTCCGATCTGTACGCAACTTGTAGGCAGAGTGACAGACCTTTTTTTTTGTTTATGGTGTCAACATTTGGAATTCACTGCGCATTGATATAAAGAGATTGACAACAATCAGCAGCTTTAAAATAGCTGGCTTAAATTAGTTTTCTTGTATATACTAGGTTTTTGGCACAACTCACTGCATCAACACGATTCCCTTCTTTATATTACTTTTTTTTTTTATTATTAACCTTGCTAAATGATATTACATTTGTAGCTTTTGACTTGGCTTTCTGTTTTACCTTTATTTTTCTATATCTGTTCCTTAGATTATAGTTAGACATAGTATAACTTTTGAATTCCTTATAGAGAGTAATTACATGGTAAGGAGCACCTGCTCATACGTAATGAATGTTAATAAAGTATTTATATTTATAATGTTAATTTGTACCTCTTGTTCGATTGCTGAAATAGCTAGATTTTTTAATCTCAACGTGGAAATTGTTGATCTTAAATAAGTTTTAATCAGTTTCAATTTAGAGTAGCTTATCTCATAACTATTATTACTTATGGCAGCTGTGATGAATATTGTCAGCATTACAAATTATATTAGATAACCCTCCTTCCAATTTTGACTCAAAAATAAACTTTAATTATCCCAATGGACTGTAATCAATATGTTTTTTGTTATAGTCTGTTGTAGGTACGAAGGCATGTAGACGCATGCACTCAAGTTTAAACTCTTTTCTGTCAATATCCTGAGGAGTTTGGTCAAGGTTGCATTCCTCACCATCGACGCCCAATATTATTACAGACCTTAGGAAGGAATATTTTTCGGCCACATTCTGGAGCTGTTGGGACATTTTTCAAATTTCAGCAGTTACTCTATATGCAATGAAGAAAACATTTTTCGTTTTAAATCGTTGATTTTATATTGAAGCAAGGCATCACTGGCTTACCCTTTGTCGAGACATCTTAAAGGCATCGTCGGTTTTATATCGAGCGAGGCGTTACTGGTTTATGTTCTACTTGGCCGGTCTTTGTATGTTATTAGTTTATCAATGACCATGGCCTGATGTCGCAAACAGGATTAGCCAGCTCGGCCGCTTCGTGCCGCCTACAGCCATGACTCCGCACGCTACGTTATGTATATTTGTATCCGAAATTTTAAACTTCAGTTATTGACATTTCAGCGTTGTCGGTACAAAACTTTAAATTTTTATATAACCCAATATTCTATATTTGAGTCCACTATAAATATTTTTTCAACAACACTGTGGACAACTCTAGAATAATCCTAGAAATTAACTCTATTGAAATAAAATATAAAGGAATTCATTAAAATGATAATTCGGAAAATATAAATCGGAATCATTTGGAAAATGTCAAGTTGAAAAATTTTAATTTGTAACGGACACAAAAACTGTTAAATTATCTTTGTAGCTAGTTTTTTCTGTGATATATTACATACATTTATTCCATTCATTTGATTTTTTTCATAAATCATAAGAAAACATATTTATAAAAATTTATATTTTTAGATCGAGCAATTTTCTCTCCAACTACTTCATCAAAAGATTGTTTTTACAGCCTTCGGATTTTTTAACATTGATTTTACTTTGTTGTACACGGTAAATTATAAAAATTCAAAATAGGATGGATGCTAATTCACATGATACATTTTTAGATTGCTGGAGCTACAACAACTTACTTGATTATTTTGATACAGTTTCATATGAGTGAACAAAAAACTCCACCTATTGTTGCTACTAAATCCAGTCCGAATGACTGAAAACAGCATGCTTAATTATTTATGTATTATTTAAATAAATTATGGTTTGTCTGTGGATGTTTCAAGATTTTCATTAAACATATATAAAAAAAAATTTAAAGTCTTAATTTTTAGATATTTTGAGAAAGCGCATAACATTTTTAGTTTAATCATTCAATAAGCGATTGAAATCTCTATATTGTTTGATCCTTCCTATTCCTAAATATATGTGGGATCGATTAAAGGAGTTTTCGAAAAGAATGACTTCGATGTTCTTTTTAACACAATAATTAAATTCACTTTTATTGTATATTAAATGGCTTATCCTAATGGCTTTAACTTTAATTTTAAATTATTATCGAATTTAGTGTTTAAATTAATTTAATTAATTAACCGGCACAATAATTAAATCAGCACAGTCTATTTACTTTGCTGCACAAAAGCGGGCAAAACAGCAGAAACAGCGGCGATCGACGGCAGACAGATAAGAATCAAAGCGACGGCAGTGAATATCGAATCGTACATTTTCAGCATAGCGGTACGGTAGTCTATTGTCAGGAATTTTTGCTGTTGAAATGTTGTGCAGCTGCGATACGAAAAATTATCATGGGTCAAACATGATTTGCAGCGTATTGCGGTATCGTTGAGGTATATTGTTAATGGTGAGTATGTGATCATCCATTATGAGGTTGAAAACCACCTTCCATGTATTAATGATTTACATTTCTGTCAAGCTATACTTGATTCACAAATACAGGGTGTTTCCTTCATGGTGGTCCCGAGCGAGAGGTGATAGTACTTACCTATCTAAACATAAAATTGTATTGCAGGGGGGAGGGGCATATCAACTGTTTCGGATAAGAAAATATACTAGGTTTTCACAAACTACCTGGGATATGAAAAATTACAGGGTATACGGTCACTGTCGAGAGCTCATTAGATGTGTGCTTTTGTGTCCGCAGAACAGAGCAAAACAAAAGATACACAAAAGAACGCCTCATACATTTTCATAGAAGGATTTAAATGAAGCGAACAGAACAAATAGTTCGCTTCAATCGACAGAACAATTTGTTCTCTCCAGTATATGGGAGTTCTAGAACAAGGTACACAAAAGAACACAGCTATTGTTTGCAACTTCATGGCCTTTCCAACCACATATTCCTCTCCTCTGAATTGTGGTCTAAGCTATATATTTCGGCTTTTATTAATTATTTTTTTTACTTTCAGCTCTATTTTTTTTTTTTAACGGTGGTCAATATAACTTTTTTTATAAATATTATAAACTGTGGACTCTCCTCTTTAATTTGACCTATTACACTTAAATATGTCTTAACTCTAACCGTTAAACAGTTATCAGCTACCTATTCAGGTCATACCGAAATTAGACGATATATTTTTTTTTAATGACGTGTTTTCAGTCACTAAGGGGACATATGTATTATCTTTGAGAATAGGTAATGAGCTAACAACTCTTTAACGGCTACAGATAACACATAGAGTGTAATAGGTCAAATTAAAGAAGAGATTCCACAGTTTATATAAAAAAAAAATAGAACTCAAACTAGAAGAAAACGTAATAAAATCCGAAATTTTTAGTTTAGACCACCATAACTCCTGAGAGGAGAGAGACAGGGATGCCAGATTGGGGGTTTTCTTCCCCATTTTGGGGAATAATTTCTTCCAGGGGAAATGAAAATATTGCGGAAAGTCATGGGGAATTTCTTTTAAAATTGCGAAAAAATGAGGATATTTCAAGTATCAAAAAACATAAATCTTACTTTAATTGTTACGCAGTACATAAAACCTACGTAATCAACAGGAACTAAAAGTAATTAATGAAAGATGTTCTGCATTGTTAGTAATTTTATACGAACAATTACATATAGACTTCCCGAAAATATATTATGGCTGGAAAATCTATGTTTTCTCCGGTTACAGCTGTTTGCCAAATGATGGCGGATATATTAGATATTACTGTAAAATTTAAAAATATTGTTGGCGTATTGATTCCACAATCGCTAAATGGAACTTGATTCATCTTCACCAATGGTCGGAACTCAATACAGCTGAACAATTTTGGACTGATGTCTCAATAAAAAAAAAAATGCTGCTGGTATAAATTGCAATTTGGTAACATATCTAAGCTTTTCCAAGTTTATTGAGTTTTTTATTTAAGTCTTTCTCTACAACTCAATTGTGTAAAAAACAAATAAAATTCTTATGATACCCTAGATGAATGTCCGTATGAAATTTCGTATGAGCAATTTTGATTTTTGCAATGGTTTTTCGCATATGTTTCTAGAACGGTTCGTCGGACAGAAAATATGATTATGACCAATTTTATAGGATTTCATATTCTGAACAAGTTTTTAGTACAAAAGAAATGTTTAGGATTGATAGTTTTCACACTATCCGTAAAAAAAACTAAATTTTTATATGGCAACACCAAGAATGGGTTGCCCGACTTATTTTATTTTTTTAAATTTTGTTTGCTATTACTATGAAAAAACTATGTACTAAATTTCAGCTCTCTATGTCAACGCGTTCTCAGGCAGTGTCCAAATATATAGTGGGAAACGAAATTTTTGTGAAGTTGCCCGATTTATCTCATTTTCGAACTTAATTTCACTTTTTTGTTTTTAAAGTCCGTGTACAAAATTTCAGCTCTCTAAGTATACGCGTTCTGAGTTTTGCTCTACCATCATTATTTCGAGGTGTTACAAACGGAATGACAAACTTAGTATACCCTATAGATTTCATCTAGGGTATAATAAGTTGAGAAATAGACTAGCTATTTAAACTGCACATAAAATAATGCGGGTACGATTTTCAATTAGACCTCTTGGTTATACACATTTTAAACCCACCAAACAGATGTTACAAAAATTTAACTCTGAAGAGCTCTACAAAAGTAATTTTCATAAAAATGATGACGTGCTCCAAGCATTTTTATTTTTATAAATTTAGGTGAATACTCTTGGTCTTTGCTGGAGTGAAATAACGCAATATGTACTTTTGATTATTTACCCGAATTTATAATTTAAAATACCTATAAGAATATATATATGGATATGGAATCTATGGATACATGTGCAAAATATATTTAAATAAGTATCTAAAAAAAATTTTTAAATTCAAGAATATAATAAATTAGTTTCATAATTAAGCTTGGGGAAATTTTTTATTCTGCCTTAATAGTTTGGGGAAAATTTTTATTCGGACGGGGAAAAGTTCAATAGTCTGTCTAGCAACCCTGGAGAGAGGAGTATGCGGCAATCGTTGGAAAGGCCTTGAAGTTTTACATACCATGAGCTCTCGGCGGTGACCATACACGCTGTCATTTTCAGATACAGGGTGTTTTGTGAAAATCTAGCACCCTGCAACTCCGAAACAGTTGATATGCAACCCTCCCCCTACCATACAATTTTTTGTTTGTCCAGGTGGATACTGTCTTCTCCCGCTCTATGGACCGCCATGGAGGAAACACCCTGTGCAAGATTATATCCATCGTCGAACCTAATCCTAATTGTTACACTCATGTCTCATATAACTTCTAAACTCTGAATTCCTCCTCGAACACTAAGAGCAAAAATTTCTCCTCACATTCAAATTTATAATAAACTGAACACCAGCACAGTTTTAGATATGTACATACTACGTATCCAAAAAAGAGCTCTCCGTATCCTTTTCTATAACAGAGTCAAAATAACACTATAAAAAATGCAAAACGCTTGCTTTTTGGTAAAGTAAGTTTAACTGAGGCTAGAAGGCAGGTCGAGTGGAATAACACTTACTGATTGGTGCCGTTTTGATAAGGACATGGAGAACTACAGATACTTCTGGACGAACAAAACACAAAAAAAGATCTAAATACTAAGTACCTATGCGGATGAAATTTTCACCTTACTCAGACTATATCTACGAGTACCAGAGAACAAATCATGTGAAAGCGCTGCTCATATAGGAATAAGATTCAATTCTTTGTATAGTGACGTCATCGATTGAAACCAGTTAATTGTAATTCGAGTAGTATTGGGTAATTTATAAAATTAAAAAAGAATTCAAAATGTAAATTTTCCATTAGTATATAGGTATAGGACCCAAAAATATCCTAGATGATATCCAGGCTTATATGTATATTTAATGTAAAATATATTATGCACTAACCTTTAAGACAACCATGTAGACAGTTATCCTTTATTTGCACCTATAAGAAAAATATTGAGTATTTTAATAATAAAGAGTGAAAATTTAAATGTGATTATTAATTTAATTATTATTTTGTAAACATAGCTAACTTTTTAAGGGTTGGTTTGAATTTCTCAGGCACATATCTTTATCAATGCTGACTGCAAACACCTGTCAATCAGCCGCATGAAACATCCGAAGGGCCCCTTCAACATCCAGCCATACAATTTAAAGTTTACCACATTATTTTATACTCCCGGGAGTCCACTTAAAACCCGATAAGGTCAATAATGTCTTAATTTTCAGACAACACTTTACGGAGCTCACAACAAAGAAAAAGAAGCGCGAGTTTTTTAATCTTTAATATCCGCCAATCGAACTGCGGAAAATGTAAAACTCGTACTTATAATAAACCACACTTTCCTGGTGAGTATATGAAACATGTTGAGTATCTTAATATTAAAGAGTAAAAGTTAAACTTCAATGAAAATCTTAAATGTGATTATCAATTTACGTATTATTTCGTAAATATAGCTACATTTTTAAGGGTTGGTTTCAACTTCTCAACTGCATATCAGCTAATATCTTCATCAATACTGGCTGCAAACACCTGTCAATCAGCAGCATGAAACATCCGAAGGGCCCCTTTAACATCCAGCCATACAATTTAAAATTTACCACATTATTTTATACTCCCGGGAGTCCACTAAGGTCGATAATGTCTTAATTTTCAGATCAACACTTCACGAAGCTCACAACAAAGAAAAAGAAGCACGAGTTAATTTTCAGATCAACACTTCACGGAGCTCACAACAAAGAAAAAGAAGCGCTAGTTTTTTCAATCTTTAATATCCGCCAACCGAACTGCGGAAAATGTAAAACTCGTACTTATAATAAACTACACTTTCCTGGTGAGTATATTAAACATGTTGAGTATCTTAATATTAAAGAGTAAAAGTTAAACTTCAATGAAAATCTTCAGGAGCTCAGAACAAAGAAAGAGAAGCGCGATTTTTTTTTTTTTTCAATCCGTAACATCCGCCAACCGAGCGGCGGAAAATTTAAACTCGCAATTATAAACCAAAATTTACTAAACTTGCCACTACACGGTGTTATCCGCGCTTAATGCTTATATAAGTTACGATTGCTTCCGCCCATAGTCGCTAGAATCGCTACCGAGTAACCGATATTGTCAAAAGTGTTGTTTACATGTAAAACTCGTACTTATAATAAACCATAAACCACACTTTCCTGGTGAGTATATGAAACATGTTGAGTATCTTAATATTAAAGAGTAAAAGTTAAACTTCAATGAATATCTTCAGGAGCTCAGAACAAAGAAAGAGAAGCGCGATTTTTTTTTTTTTCAATCCGTAACATCCGCCAACCGAGCGGCGGAAAATTTAAACTCGCAATTATAAACCAAAATTTACTAAACTTGCCACTACACGGTGTTATCTGCGCTTAATGCTTATATAAGTTACGATTGCTTCCGCCCATAGTCGCTAGAATCGCTACCGAGTAACCGAGATTGTCAAAAGTGTTGTTTACATGTCAAAGGTGTGATTTTCTTATTATATTTTTCTAATTCTATTAGGGAAAATAATTTTTGTACAGAATGAAAAGTGCATTAATGGTAGCAGAGAAACCGTCCCTAGCAGCATCATTGGCCAACATTCTCAGTAATGGACGGAACTTAACAAAAAAAGGTAAAATAAATTTTAAAGATTTGCCATGCTTCTGTTTGGCCGGTACATCTCCAGGATAAAATTTGCAGTAATCACTTTCCTACTTTGATTTCACTTTATACAATAATTAGTTGATTTTAATAATGTTAGGATCAAACAATGCCTGTTCTGTACACGAATGGACTGGTAACTTCCGCAGTGAAAATGTACATTTTAAAATGACATCCGTATGTGGGCATGTAATGTCTTTGGATTTTGTTGGAAAATATAATTCTTGGGACAAAGTCGATCCCGTGGAATTATTTTCATGTCCAACTGAAAAGAAGGAAGCTAATCCTAAATTAAAGATGCCTGCATTTTTATCACAAGAGGCTAAAGGATGTGATTATCTTATCCTCTGGCTAGATTGCGATAAGGAAGGCGAAAATATTTGTTTTGAAGTAATCTTGTGTCGATAATTGATTGTGTATGTTAAAATTTTACATTTGTTTCTCTTTTCCTAGGTCATGAATTCCGTTTCTCGATGTATCCGAAACGTCACTAGCAATTCTGTGACTTTTCGGGCACATTTTTCAGCTATTACTGAAAAAGATATAAAACATGCTATGGATAATCTAGGTCATCCCAATGAGAATGAAGCAAGATCAGTAGACGCCCGACAGGAATTGGATTTAAGAATTGGTTGTGCCTTTACTCGATATCAGACAAAATTTTTCCAAGGCAGATATGGAGATTTAGATTCATCGCTGATTTCATATGGTCCCTGCCAGACCCCAACACTTGGATTTTGTGTTAAAAGACATGACGATATACAAACATTCAAACCGGAAACATTTTGGTATCTACAGCTCCTTGCTGGTACTCCAGAAATAATTTTAGAATGGGCACGGGGGAGAGTTTTTAAGAAGGAAATAGCAGTTATGCTATTGAATAAAGT
Source organism: Dioctria rufipes (assembly GCA_963924295.1). Taxonomy (NCBI): domain Eukaryota; kingdom Metazoa; phylum Arthropoda; class Insecta; order Diptera; family Asilidae; genus Dioctria; species Dioctria rufipes. Next base: position 201,259,543 of record OZ002742.1, read on the forward strand.
AAAAGAATATAAAGAAGCAACGTAAGTGTTTTTTCTTTCTATTTTTAATAATAATATTTGAAATGTTTTCAGCGTTGAAAGTGTTGTTGCTAAAGAACAGTTTAAAAGCAGGCCCCAAGCTCTAAATACTGTAGAATTGATGAAGGCAGCTAGTTCTGGACTTGGCCTTGGACCTCACCAGGCTATGCAGATTGCCGAAAAGTAGTGTTTTCTTGATTGTGCTTTTAATGCTGATATAAACTAAAAAATATTTTTTTTTAAGGCTATATACTCAGGGATATATAAGTTATCCACGTACCGAGACGACTCAATATCCCACAAATTTTGATTTACAGTAAGTTGGAAGTTTGTTTTTTTTTTTGCAGGGTGTCCCACGTAACGTGTTCCTTGGGTATTTTTTCGAAAATGTGCGGAGTTACCGGAAAAGTCCTAATAATAAAAGTGAGGTATCATTAGTCAAGGTATCCTTTGGCATAGCCAAAGTATATATTTAAAAAGTCCTTTTCGTCCTTATTAAGTATACATTTAGATTACATTTTTGAATTCCGTTATATTGAAAATTCCAGTTTAATCCTTTATTATCGAGATATAAGTTCTCAAAGTGTACTCTATGTACCGCGTTCCTTTGCCATTTTTCTCAAAAATACACAGATATCATCGAAGTGCTAGTCACAAAAGCTACCCATCATAAGCCGGGCTATCTTTTGGTATGGTAAACATTTCAAAAAAGCACGAAAAAAGGATATCTTCGGTTTGGTCCTTTCCGTCCTTACAGGGGATACATTTTGCATTGAAGCCAAAATAATAACTGCAAATCAAATTGGAAAGAAGGTTGTATTCTTCGTAAAGAGATGGTCATTCATTTACAGGTATGTAATATGTTGTTATGTTATGTCTATTGAGCACATTCGAATTCCTAAATGTAGCTTCATCGGTAAATAATACATTATTGAAAAAATGTGTATCTTCGCGTAGTTTCTGTTGAGCCCAGTTGTAAAATTGGGTTCTACTACTGAAATCCCTTTCCTCTAATTTCTGAGAATGGTATAAGTGGTAGGGGTGCATTCTTAATCCTCTCAGCGTCCTTTGTATGGTACTTTTTGAGCATCTGGAATCTCGCGATATTTCGCGAATGCTGACGTGAGGATTTCTAGCAATATGTTGCCGAATAATGCTGGTCCTGGAAATCTTGCTCTCGTTCTATTATTCGCAGTAAGTTCTCCCTAGTTGCGCACCATCTTTCTGGAAAGCGTTCAGCATAACTCCTTACAATTTTTGCAGCATTACGGTTACATTCCCCGTATGTAATCAGCAGCTCTACCAATTCACTATTTGCAAGGCGCGACATTACAAGAATATTTATATCAAAGATCAAACTTAGAATAAAATTTTCATACTGCATATCACCAATTTATCCTGTTTCAAGCGTGCACTAGGCCAAAGTTGGATAAACTTAGGTACGAGTAGATTAGGTACAAACCTACTAACTATTGTTTGAATTATATTTGCTGGTTTTGGCTCCTTTCCGTGAATTTTCTATTTGTATCAGAAGCTTACATTAACAATAAAAATAAGAAAAGAGCCCGGATGGCCTTGACGCCGTGGGCCAGAAACTTTATTGTCATAGGCTTAAGGTTTTTCAATAAAGGAAAATTTGAATTTGAAAAATAAGATAATGATAATTTACCTACAAATTGAATGCGTACGAAATTCCGGCCCTTTTATCTCAGGAATTATGCCAACATATTACATACCTGTAACTGATTCACCTTCTTTTTGCGAAGAATTTTCAGTAGGTATACCACTTTTTTTTCTAATATGATTTGCAGTTATTCAATGTAGCCAAAATGTATCCTCAGAAAGAACGATAAGGATCAAACCGAAGATATCCTTTTTTCGTGTGACTTTTTGAAATGCTTACCATACCAAAAGATAGCCCGGCTTATGATGGGTAACGTTTGTTACTAGCACTTCGATGATATCTGTGTGCATTTTCGAGAAAAACGGCAAATAAACACGATACATAGAGTACAATTTGAGACCTTATATCTCGATAATAAAGGGTTAAACTGGAATTTTCAATGTAACACTTTCGTTTTAGTTTTATTCGCGGAATTCAAAAATGTAATCTAAATATATCCTTAATAAGGACGAAAAGGACATTTTTTTAATATATGCTTTTCCAAATACTTTTTTAAGGACTTTGGCTACGCCAAAGGATACCTTGAATAATGATACGTAACTTTTATTATTAGGACTTTTTCGATATCTCCGCACATTTTCGAGAAAAATTCCCAGGGAACACGTTACGTGGGACACCCTGTATATATATTTGATATCATATAGCCGTAGCTAAACAAATAGTAAAAAATTGGATAAATGTATCCAGAGTTTTAGCAACAGAATAAATTTTAATTTGCCTCAGTATAATGTCGGTAAACTATAGTGCATACTAAACGTTCTCCTTCTACAAATTTTGTATTTGGAAGTTCATGTTCACCAAATTGTTAAAATTTATTACCTTAACCAAAATTCAATTATTACACAATGGAAATGAGTTTCAATCTCTTCTTCACACCATAGTAATACACTTAGAACTGGTTTTGGTGAATAACATATACAAAGATCTTAACATAAACTGGAAACAAACAAAAATTTAAATTGATCAACGTGTTTTCCTATCTGTTTCGCTGTAATGAGATCTGCATATCTAAAATTTTACATAATTTAATTCTAACAATCACCGAAAAAATCTGTCTTTTTAATAGTGGTGTCGTAAAAACTCTGCAACATTCTTCAGAATTTGGCGATGAAGCTAAAAATATACTTGGAGATTTCAATCAACCAAGAAAAGGTTCTGATTGTGGAGATCATCCTCCCATCACCCCGATGAAGCTTGGAAATCGCTCAGATTTCGATAACGATGGATGGCGCATATATGATTATATCTGTAGACATTTCTTGGCTACAATATCCCGTGATTTGAAATATAAATCAACAACCGCTAAACTTAAAGTTGGAACTGAAATATTTCAAAATACGGCTAATATACTGATTGATCCTGGATTCACTAAACTGATGACTTGGCAGGCATTCGGTAGAAATGATTCAATACCACCATTTGTTCAAGGAGAAATAGTTGCAATTAATGACGTTAAATTAGCTGAAAGTCAAACTGGACCGCCGGATTATTTAACGGAATCTGAACTTATTACATTAATGGAACAGCACGGTATCGGTACCGATGCTTCAATTCCTGTTCACATTAATAATGTTTGTCAAAGAAATTATGTTACAATCCAGGCGGGTAGAAAACTAGTTCCAACAACGTTGGGTATCGTATTAGTTCATGGATATCAAAAGGTAAAAATATATATTTTTTTTTTTTTCATAAGCAAATACATATATATATAAATTTCGACAATTCTTTAGATCGATCCCGAGTTAGTTCTTCCCACAATGAGATCTGAAGTCGAAAGAATGCTTACGTTAATAGCAAAAGGATCAGCAGATTATAAATCTGTACTTCGTCATGCTACCGAAATTTTTAGATTGAAGTTTTTGTATTTTGTTCAGAATATATCCAACATGGATAGTCTATTTGAGGTTTCTTTCTCTCCTCTAGCTGAATCTGGAAAAGCGCATTCAAGATGCGGAAAGTGTAGACGTTATATGAAATATATTCAAGTATAAAATAGAAAATAGAAAATTTAGAAATATTTAATTATTTATTATTATTTTCAGACAAAACCAGCCCGTTTGCATTGCTCGCATTGCGATGAAACGTATTCATTGCCAAATGGTGGCAATGTAAGAGTATACAGAGAATTAAAGTGTCCACTAGACGATTTCGAATTACTTGCATTTTCAAGTGGTACTAAAGGAAGATCATATCCTTTATGCCCGTATTGTTATAATCATCCTCCATTCAGGGATATGCCACGAAATTCTGGATGTAATTCTTGTACGCATCCAACATGCCAACATTCTCTATATTCTCTTGGAATCTCAAGTTGCGTTGAGTGCGAAGCTGGTGTCCTAGTACTAGATTGTACCTCAGCCCCAAGCAGTTGGAAACTTTGTTGCAATCGTTGCGATGTTATTATAAATATATTCAAAGGGGCAACTAAAATTAACGTTGATTGTAAGGATATAATAGTTTTTGTCTTTTTCTTTTATAGATCGCTTATCTCTTTCATAGCAAATCGTTGCGAATGTGGTGCTCAATTTGTTAATGTTATTTACAAATCCGAAAAGTCGAAATTCAAAGATGGATCAGAAGAAAAAACTGGTTGTATATTTTGTTCTACGGATTTTTCACATTTGGTGGAAAAACATCGTGCCATAGCAACTCGTCCTGCTCAGGTTAATATTAGAGGGCGAGGAACGGGAAGAGGTGGAAGCAAGAGTCGTGGTACACGTGGACGCCCGAAACAGCCCAAGGATAAAATGGCTCAGCTTGCAGCTTATTTTGTATAAGTGATTTATAATGTTAATGGATTTAGAATTTCGTTGAAAGCATTTTTTTTATTTTCTTGCTTTATTTGGAAGTTAATTTGACACAAACTAATATTTATTTACAACTTTTCATTTACAAAGTAAAAAACATTTAAACTATGTAACTAAAATTTTTACTGTTTCTGAATTCGACTTTCATTGATAAATACACATTCAGCCATAAGAAACCTTTTCGTATCATCTTGCAGAATAAGGCCCATTATATAACACTGATGGGAGGGAGGTTCATATTAAGAAGGATGTGCCTTCACTTGTGTGGTATATACCATTAACCTTTAAATAATTCTTTAATCTGTATTACATTAAGCAATTACTCCTGTTGAATTATCGGTGGATGACTTAAGTCTGGAATAATACTGAAGATCATATGGGATACACGCGAATAATGAGAGATCGGCAGTCAGTTATAGAGTGCGTCCTAACGTTAGAATATCTAAACTGCGATGGTTATCTTTTACATATCACGAAAAAACCATAAATGCAACATCAAACGAACCAAAAAGAGGATTTAAAAACTCTATTTATACAATAGTGATCAAATGTTGCATATTTAACGTTTTAGAAACAAAACCATAAATCATACATATCAATTGACAGATAAAAAATTATAAAGCATATATTCTATTATCTGTCTATTATCAGTCACAAAAATTATGATACTTACATTTCTTTATTCATTTCTATTCATTTCTCAAATATTTTGCAAACAAAAAACTAATTAACTAATAACAATAACGAACTAGTAAGCAGAAACGATGTAACTAAATTTTAGAATCCAAACTCAGACCCGCCAACATAAGCAACTTACCGCTCTTCTTTTTATACTAAATTTCTTTCGTAAAAAAACGGTTTTTGTTGTTTTTTAGTAGAGGGAGAGAAACTACATCCATATAGCCATTAACAAAAGTCATTTGAATGTAAAACGTCACTTTTGGATTGAAGTGTCAATTTGACTGCCTCCTAGAAAGCTCGTTATTGTAATTTACTGGCAAAAAGCATTAAAAATTTACAAAAATGAAGGCTTTGTACAATCTTTTATTTAAAAGAACTTCCACATTTAGTTTGGTTATTATAGGTTCTGTTTTTATCTTCGAACGGTCATTTGATATGGCTTCAGAAACTCTTTTCGATCAGTACAATAAGGGAGTAAGTTGCAGTTGACGTTAACCTCTAATTATGTAAGACTATGTTCTCATAAAATTTTTTCGTTTACAGAAATTGTGGAAAGACATCAAGCATAAATACGAATAGAAAAAAGAAATAAAAAAATATGTAACCGTTTCTCTAGATTAAACATTTATTTAAAATTAAAAAAACATTTGTTTTCATTCGACAATTTCCCAAGATTTCTCCGGTCTATTATAATTCCATGGCCTGTGTGGTTTGAATTGTTCTGGTTCAGTCAGATTCACTCCATTTTCCTGTAATGTATTCAAGAATTTCTCAACTTTTCCATTCGGAATAGCTTCTATATCGCATTTCATTTCTATTAAGCCAGCCTCTAAACATCTTTGAGCAAATACCTATTAACAATATTCTTCATGAAAACGACTAATGATAAAGATTACATGTAAATTCTTCAGTTACCCTTGCCAAATTTACGAAAGCTGCAGTATCTCTCGTTTTGAATAGCTGCTTCTTAATAGCCCACTCGGATGTACTTGCTGTAATTACTGGTCCAGCTTCGTAATGTTTTACAGTTGCAGTTACATATTTACCTGAGGATTTTAACTCAAGTTTGTGCCAAAAATTTCGCCCAGGCTTTTCTAGACCATACCCGCTAGGTTTATAGGCGATTCGTAATTTCTCCAAATTTCTAGGATTCCGGTTAACCACATATTTTACATCATCCTGCGGTTTTACTAATGCTTGAACTTTTCGAGCAATTTGAGCACCTATTCTGACTGGTCTAGGCATTTTGGATGGAAGACGTTCGCGATATTTACATCCGTTTTCGCACCACTAAAGACAATTTTTAAGGTTATATTTGTAGTATTGCCATATCGAAGTATTTTTTACATTCTAATCACTATTAATATTTCGATTAATACATAAAAAAAAAATCACCATGAAGTTTTTAATTACAAATTACAGTTAATAAATAACGCCGGTAGACATTTTGCAAATTGGCCTGGCCCAACTCCGGGGCAGGCCATTGCACCACCCTACCTTGACAGTAAAGCAATTACGACTAATCTGTCGACTGCGACTTGATTTTAAGTCGAAGGAGACGCGAAAGTGAAATTTGTAATCGAGTTAAAGCTTCAGAAGTCCCGACTTCTGTGATTGAACTCAAGTTGAGCACAGCCAACACCAAGTTTGCACTTTGAGCAAAGTTTAGTTTCAGTCGTATCTTACCACATGCATTTACCAATTGGGGAAGTCGTAGTCGACTGATCAGTCATAATTGTAATTCAGGCTTATTAGCTGCCTTGAAATTTCGGCTTTAGTAAGCCGAAACTTATTAGGCAGCCATGACCCCCTTGCGAGGTTTAAACGGACAGCCGTGGACGGTGGCAGGCCATAGCGTATATATATTATATAAACATATATGTTTATGTATATTCCGGACATTTCTCACGTTGGTTTATAAAATAGAAGTGCTAAACACATTTTATTCACGGCAGTTTTTCAAAATCTTTCAGGGATAGTAGTTACTGAGATATTTGACGCGTGTGTTGCATGAGCTGGGTAAGCCATTTCATACAATGTGTGATATCCAAGCCCAAGCTGAAGAGTCGCTCGGTTGTCCCCTGTGAGTGTCTTCCTCAAAGAAAAGACAATATCGGGTTGTTTCCTGTTTGCAAGCCTTCCCGATATCTACTGCGCACATGATGATAGGAACGCTTCAGAGATTCTACAAAGCAAGACGTTAGCCTGGGTTCCTGGAGCTCAGGGTAAAATTCACAAAACTCGGACGCAAAAATGTCTAAAATCGGGCAAAATTTATAAGCTCATTGTCAAAGTTTACGGTGTTTTGCCGTCTGATATCGAATTTTCTTAACGCACTTTATATGAAAAAGAAACCAATTTAGAAAAAAATGCAAATGAAATTCTCATAAATTAAAGAACGACGAAGTACACAACATATACATTCTATCGAATATCTACAAAATATTTTAAACTATTCTTTTTACTTCGAAAAATCGTTTTAAGTAGTACACCTGGCCAATAGTCATGATTGCTAGAATTAGGGCTTCAAATGTTGACCACATCACAACGCGGGAATTTGTGCTTTCATTAATTGATCTATGTATCTTGTCTCGCACCTAAAAGAAAAAAGATATATACTTTTAGTATATTCTTTATCGCAAAGGAAAAAGGGAAAGACTACTTCTACTCCGAACTTACATGCATATATTCTTGCTCATGTTTTACGCTTGTTAATCCTCCAGACAACATTCGAATCATATCCTCAAGTTTTGCTTGTTTCGCTTCATCTTCTTTAAGGGCACCCGACGTACCTTTCGGCGCTTCCCCAATATCAATTGAAAACATTACAACTTTTGGTGTCATACTTGATTTTTGATTTCCAAAGCAGGCAATATAAAAACCAGTTGTGTGTGCGGCAAATGTATATTTCCCAGACGATTCTAATTCACCTTGATATATGATATTCTGTTCGGGTCCAGTTATTTTTACGTCAATATCCATAAATCCTCCTTCAATTACTTCAAAAGTCAAACCTTTTAAATTAAAAGTATGACGGATGAAAATCAATTTTTGCAAATTCGAAGATTAATGTATATTTTCAAAAGTTACCCAATTTGGTCCCTGCTTCTGCTCTCTCAAAAAAACATTCTTCGGCATGTGCGTCTACAGTTACCATAAACGCAATACTCCATTGGAATAATTGTAAAAATACAATATTACACAAAACTAATTTAATTCCATACATTCCCTTTTACCGAATATCAATAATTTAAAATGAAATTATTTAATAAATTTATTGACTTCGGCCACGTACTCCGTAAGACGTCAAATTAGGAATGTTCACGATATTATCAATTAGCCGATATATCGATAATTTTTTCTTATCGATATTTCCTTTCCAATATATATCGGTTATCGATATTTTCGAGCCGATTTTTATTTAAGCCAAAGCTTGAATTCAATATTTCAATTTCTGCTTATTTTCGAAACCGAAACCAAAACCAATACGTATTTCAGTCAGCAGATCAGCGCTGATAATTATTTTTATGAGATCAGGCTAGATCTACTTAAAAATCAGTAAATTTCGACTAAGATTTTCTTAAAATCCACTAGATTTTCGGCTAAATTTATTGGAATATCTTAAAGCGGCAATACACACGCTTCAGTTCTATCACAATAATTTTCAGTGTTTTCCTTTTCCTTCTTTAAGCGTGGTACGCGGTTCAGTCGAAAATTTCGTTTCCTATACAAAACCTATGTAAAAAAAATGTGAACGAAAAGTGCCATAAAAATTTCGGTTTGATTTTCGTGAAGTAGCATGCTGTTCGAAAGAAAAAATCAATGCTTATATCACGGAATGCAGATGGCGCTAATATAGAGTATCATAATGTATCAGAGTATCATAATGTGTCCTTTAAGACATATAGAACAGTTTTTAAACAAATTTAAGTCTCGGTTTAGGATTTTTCAATATATACGTACAGAAATGTCAAATTTTCAGTTACATGTTTGAACTCCGATATATCGATATTTCCCGTACGATATTATTATTATATCGATAACAATTAAAAGTATCGTACGATATATCGGGTATCGCGATATTGGATGGCAAGTTACATTCCTACGTCAAATTGTCAAATCGTCGGTTGAATGATTGTGGATTGTGTGATTTAGATTTTAGATTTTAGTAATCGATTAATAAATATTTCTACCTTCTCGTCATCATATTCCATGTGGCAGAATTGATTGATTGTCAAGTTTTGGCAACTGGATTTGGGGTTAAAGCGGTTTAAATTATATCTACAATAGTCAGTCGTATACGCTAGTTTTAGAATAAAGTTTAAAATAATAAGAATATGACATCCTTAAAGGCAGAAGAAAGCCGGTTAAATTGTTTGGTATACAAATTACACCATTATTATTTACACTCTCTAAAATCCTTGGTATTTAGGAACATGAGGTTCAATTGCTTAGGGATGAAATTGAGAAAATAGCCAAAGAAGATTATCTAGGAGAAAAAGATGAGGAATTGGCTAAGCTTGAAATGGAAAATATGAAGCTGAAACACCGAATTTCTATTCTTAACAAGGTACCTACAAAATAGAAATAAAGAAAGGATTTGACATTGCATGAACAAATTGTTGCACATAATATAGTAATTAATAAGATTGCTGGAAAGTAATCAACTTTAGAATTAGTGTAAAATGTTTTCTTTTTTTATATCTAGTCTAAGTCTCATATTTATATGTTGTTGTCTTACTTATAATTTAGGCCTCTTTTGAAACCTGGAGGTACATATTTAAGGGTATCTCCTTGGTATCCCCAAAAAATTTCGTGGCTTAGCTTTGCTCTTCGCTATGAACCCCCTAGAGGTCTAATTGAAGGAGGCTAGTTATCTCTAGCAGCAGCATCTAACATCTAAATTAGATTGGTTGGAATTTTATTTCTATTAAGCTGTGACACTTTTTGTTGTTTATTGTAACTATTCAAAAATATATTTCTTAAAGCAACACTTAAATACATAATAAGGAATAATATGAAAATAAATCTCATTCTTTCCTAGGCTATAGCAAATGAAAAAAATTCCGGCCTAAGTCCTATCACAAAAATCAATGAAATGATTTCAATAACGGATCACCTAACTGCACTATTTTCTACTGCAATACAAACAGCCTATCCTGATTTAGTTGCGCCTACAATTATCACAACAGTCTCCAGTCAAAATGTAAAATTTGGAGATTATCAGTGCAATAGTGCTATGCCGATTGCAAAGCTACTTAAAGCCAAAAATATAAAATCAAGTCCTCAAGAGATTGCTAAAAATATTGTCGCATCACTTAGTGCATCTCCAATAATTGCGAAAACAGAAACTTGTGCTCCTGGCTATATAAATGTCTTTTTAGAGAAGTACATAAACACAAAACTAATTCAACTTACATTTAATAAATAAAAAAAAAATGAACATTTTTAGATCATATGGCATTAATGCTATAACATCACTCTTAAAAGGCGGAATAAAGCCGCCAAAATGCAAGAAATCTCGTGTTATGGTTGATTTCTCATCTCCGAATATTGCTAAAGAAATGCATGTTGGACATCTCAGATCAACAATAATAGGAGATTCTATTTGTCGACTTCTGGAATTCATGGGTCATGATGTCCTTCGAATCAATCATGTCGGCGATTGGGGCACACAATTTGGAATGTTAATCGCTCATTTGGAGGATAAATTTCCAAATTTTCTTAAAGAGAGTCCTCCTATTAGTGATCTTCAAGCATTCTACAAAGAATCTAAAAAGAGGTAGACTGTAAATATATTTATATATAATTTATTTTAATATATTTTATTATGTTTATTATTAATTTAGATTCGATGAAGAAGAAGCCTTTAAAAAACGAGCCTACAATTGTGTGGTAAAACTTCAGAGTGGAGATTCAAATTGTACAACTGCATGGAAATTAATATGCGAAGTTTCAAGGAATGAATTTCAAAAAATCTATGATCGTCTAGATATTAAGATTGTTGAACGTGGAGAATCATTTTACCAAAGTCGAATGCAGGATATAATTAAAGATATGGAAAATAAAGGTTTTTTAGAAGAAAATGAAGGACGAAAAATTATGTGGGGTACAAAATCTAAAGAAGGAATCCCATTGACAATGATTAAATCAGATGGTGGTTTCACATATGATACGTCAGATATGGCAGCTATTAAGCAACGATTACATGAAGAGAAATGTGATTGGGTGATTTATGTGACGGATTTAGGACAAGAAACACATTTTAAAACGATATTTGCATGTGCTGAAAGGGCCGGCATATTAGATCCCGTTAAACATCGTATTGATCATGTAGGACTTGGTGTTGTTTTAGGTGAGGATGGTAAAAAATTTAAAACACGTTCAGGAGATACGGTAAAACTTTTGGATCTCTTGGATGAAGGTTTGAAGAGAGCTTTAGATAAGTTAAAGGAAAAAGAACGCGATAAGGTAATTATTGTTGATTTGTATTTAATTTTTAACTAAAAGAACCTAGTATGACTTAATAGATCGGATCATAATTTTCGGTACGTGGACGATACGTTCTCTCTTACAATGTAAGCCAAACCTAGATTGTGATATAATGAATATCCGAAAGAATATTATATGTACTTTCAGGCAAAATCAGGCTACGGGGAATTAGATAGGCTTTTTATATACATTTCTGTACCTGTAAGGGTACATGTGCATCAATAAATTTTGGAGCTTACTTCTAATTGTTACTACCTCAATTTGTACGTTAACAATAACAGGAGACAATCCAGAGCTCTGTGGTCGATCTCATTTCGTTTCATATTTCATTTTCATCTTTTTTAAATTTGTATCGTTGTCAATTAGACAATTGAAATTCAAGCTATTGTCGACATATTCTGCTTTGACCATTTCAATTGAAATCGTTAATAATTTGCACACTGCCCCAAATAGCTTAGGATTGAAAGTCTGGTAGGGCCCGGATAGCCTGGACGCGGTGGGCTAAAGACTATTTTTCTAGGCTTAAGCATAGGCTTAAAGTTGTTCAATAAAGTATTTTTGAAATTAAACATAAATTTAAACATATTTTTTTATTTTTCTTTTGTTTTAGGTCCTAACTCCTGAAGAATTGAAACGTGCACAGGACTCCGTAGCTTACGGTTGTATCAAATACGCTGATCTATCACACAATCGAAATCATGAGTATGTGTTCTCATTTGATAAAATGCTTGAAGATCGAGGAAATACAGCTGTGTATTTGCTTTACGCTTACGTTCGAATTAAGTCCATAGCTCGAAATTGCGGTGAAGACTTTTCAAATTTTGAAGAAATCCTTAAAACCACCAGCATTCCCGCCGATCACGAAAAAGAATGGAAATTAATTAAAGTGTTACTTAAGTTTCCTGATGTTATTGCAAGAATGTGCAATGATCTGTTCTTGCATTATCTATGTGAATTCGCTTATGATGTATGCACAACGTTCACAGAATTTTACGATAGTTGTTACTGCATTGAGAGGAACAAACAGGGAGAAATAATTAAGGTGCACAAAGGAAAGATTTTATTGTGTGAGGCTACTGCTTTAATTCTTGGCAAATGTTTCGATATTTTAGGATTGAAGCCAACTGACAGAATTTAGTTTATAATATTCAATAAAGTAATGAATATAAAAATAATATTTTTTTTTCCATATTAATAAAGCAATCCTTGTTAGTATCGTCCTCCGGTAAATTGTTATTCTGAAGGGTATGGGTCCCTCCTAGGAGTCGAATTGGAGGTATCTTGTATGTACCCACCAGAGGAATCAAACTTCTCCCATATTTAACCTAATCGTGCCACCGGATTCCTATTTTTGATATAACAAAATATTTTTCGCGGGCTTAGAATGCATCTGAACGCCTCGGAAGTCAGCCTGATCTTATAGCACCATTACGAAAAATGTTTTATCCTAGCATTAAATTTTAAACCCAGCTTTTTTTTAGTGAACTAACATAATTTTCGGTGTGCTCATTCGTGGTGGAATTTGAATTTTTTCTCAATTGTTCACGATTTTCCTGCATAATTATTTATTTAAAGCGATTTCAATCAAAATTCGTTGATAGATTAATAGATTGAAATTTTCATATATAGGTATTTTAAAATCAATAAACATGGGCCATTCTTCTCTTATTCGCTCGTATATTTTTAATTGCAAGGAATAAAAGAATATTTTCGTATATCTGGTAATTCTTTAATTCAATGAAGTACTAGAAGAATGCACAGATACGGCAAATGGCACGCTATCCGCCGCCATTCGCGCCGTAAGGTAGTTTTTCCGCCATCAGCTCGTTGGTGTTGCGATGGGTTAACTGGTCGAGGTCGAGAAAAGTTCTAATTAAATAGATTTTTTAGATAAAGTTGCATAATTAAGTTCTTAAATTAATTACATACAAAACTCGTTGAAAATTTCAGTAATTTTTACGTTTTTGACAAAAGTTCGGACAAAAGCAACTATGCAAGCAGTAAAGCATCGAAATCCGTCGGAAGGAAATTTTCTCATACACATGCAGCAAAGATTGAATTTATTGTAAAAATTTGTTTTTGAACAACTTGAATTTGGGACTTTTGTGTACAAGGTAGATGAAGGAAGAACAAATATTTTGTAGATGTGGTTGTATGTCAACCATATTTAATGGATTTGTAGTGGTGAATTTGTTTTCGCGTATGTACACTTGAAATTATTATTTTTTCCTAGAGAAAAGTTTTTGAAGTTGGTCGTTCTGTGAATTGTGTGAAAGAAAATGGAACTTTTGTTGAGCGTTGAATAGTGTTAAATGCAAGAAATAAAGGATATTGTTGAAATTAATAAAATTCTAGCAGTGAAAAAGGACGATAAAATGGTTCGAGGTATGTTAATAAATTTGTCGCATTTTTTCTTTTATCAAATAAATTATTTGACATGTTTTGTTTGTATGGGTGAACTTGCTAAAAGTTTGCGTGTGTTGTGTAAAATTAGATGCTTTCGAACGCATGCAATTTGTATAAAATCATCAAAAAATGTTAAATATTTTGCTTGTATGTTTGCTGAGCTGATTGCATTTTTTATTTTATTTATAAAAGCGAGGCAGGCAGCGCCAACACCGCGAATTTTCGCTCAAAAATTTAAATGAACTATACAAATCTAAAAGTAACGAGGCACTCTCTGTTTCGGATTGAACTTCTTGTATATAATTAACATCACAATTTTCGCTTACTTTAGCATATTTTATCAGAAAAGAATATAATAAGTAATGGCGGAGGGGATTTATTTGTCTTTTTTTTTTTTTTTTTTTTTTGATAAATAAAAAATACGTAACAGTAAATAATGGCAGTTTTGTAATAACTACGAGAAATTACCTTGATAAATTGCAATATTTAAAAAATTGTTATGTTTACTAGAAATCTTGTTGCTATTTATTTTATAATTTTGTATATTTTTGCCTTAATAGTTAGGTTGATCGTTTGGATATCTAAGGCCAAATTTACCAAGTTGTTTAATTTAATTCGTGTCAAAATGCTTCTGTTAGAAAAGGTTGAGGCTTATTATTTAAAATGATATTCAAGTTATATTAACACTACATTAACATAAAATGCACAAAAATTTTAACCCTTTTGTGTCAATAGCTGTGTTGTTTTTTGTACCTTATTCTAGAATTTTTCATCCATCACTTTAGTTACGTATGCATTCGATAGCTGATCTGGATCCCGTTCCAAAACATAGCTATAGTTGACTATAGCTGACTTCAATCGTTTCAAAACCCATTCGTCTACTGAAATATGTTAGCTAACTTTTGTGCGTTATGAAGTCAGCTATAGCTACCTTTGTTTTGGAATGCACTCCTTGTTCCTTATAATATGCGAATTTGCTGATCTCATCTGTGCAGCTGTGGGCTTCAACAAGATCTTGCAGAATTGTACCTATGACTGTTTATTTGTTTTTTTATTAAAATCAAATCAGTTCTTTTGCTACCCTTGCCAGTCGGTGGAAAAAATAAAATCTGGATTCAAGTATGAAAAACTTATACTTAATATAAATATATAAACAAATTTACCCTGAAATCCTCGAAAAACTTAATTCCGCCCATCAACAATTATCCTACCTACGAATTTTGTAAGGAATAGGCAGCATACTCACCTTCAAATCAAATCAAAGTTCATTTATTTTAAAACCCCTGCTTAAAGCAAGATATAACGCTGGGCTCTACCATACATAGTTTAGTAATTAGTTTACATAAATAAATCAATAGAAAAACAAACAATATCAAGTTAAGAGAATTAAATTAGCTTAAATTAGCACCTTTTCGGAACAGGCTCACATGCACCTACGTAAGTTCGCAGAAATTATGTGATTAGATTTTCTCCTTTATACATAAAGCAAGAAAATTAGACAGTTCGACAGAAATATACGTAACTATTAGTGAATTCAATTCAATTTCAATTTCAATTTCAATTTTATTGTAAATGATTCCATACATTTTGTAAATTATTTGTGTATTTACATATTCTTATTCCATATTTCAGTCTAAAACCCACTCAGACAGCACAGCTGGTATGAGAGTTGGGCGATTTGATATAAATATATTATAGTATAATATGCATTAATTCTAGGTTAATCAGTCCTAATTTCATATTTCATGTTATAGCTAGTAATTTTTTTAATTGCACTTATAGATTTACAGATTGATTAAGAAAATAAAAAACCATATAAAAAAACCAAGAATATTTCTTGCTTTAGACTTATTATTTTTTCTTTTTTTTTTTTTTTTTTTTTTTTTTAACAGTTCCTGACAATTATAGCTAGTACTATTTTCTATTTTAGGCGTATTATTACAGTTCGGCTTATATTGAAGTAATATTTATTTGCATAGCTGACTATATTTTACTATCAGGACAGTAAAGATAATTTGATGTTAGTTTAGTTGTCCTTACAAGGCAATTTTAATGGTCCCTATTTTGACTTATTATTTACGGTTGATTTATACTATTTTCTATTTTACATTTCAGTTTTTTGTAAGAACAGTGATTATTTTTACATTATACATTTAAGAGAGAATTTATGATAGGTGATTTTTCATCATCTTTACAAACATTGATTTTGTTGGTGCTGATTTAATATTTTCCGGCAGCGCGTTGTATATTTGACCAGCAGTGTTTAGGAGGCATTGTCGCCGCCTTTCAGTCCTTGACTGGACCTGCACAATGTTGTTCCTATTTCTTGTCCGGTGATTATGTATGTTAGCGTGTCGCTCTACTACTAAGTTTGTCCTTATGTTTTTCCTTAATGTGTTGTATATAAATTTGGCCTTTTCAATTTGTATTATTTTTTTTAGAGTAAGCTGCCGTGTGTATTGATGAACCAGATTTGTGGCGGTATCCCACGGGAGTCCATATAGAGCTTTTTGAGCCCTATTTATTAGTATTTTGATATCTGCTTTCAGCCTTTGAGAACATTGTGACCAGTTTATTGCATTATAACGTATATGGGATAGGACATGTGCATTGTAGATTAAATCCGCTACAGGTCTGTGCAGTTTAATATTTCTTTTTATTACCCCGATTAGGGGAGTAAGTTTTTTTCCTAGTTTCGCAATGTGTTGCTTCCAATTTAGGTTTTCGTCGATTAGTAGACCTAAGTAATTGATTTCACGAGTTCTTTGTATTCTTTCAGTACCTATTTTTATGTTGATGGCCCTGTCTGTTTTATTTTTTTGTTTGAAAATCATATACTTGGTTTTTCCTTCGTTCGTTTTTAGTTTATTGCCATCTGACCATTTCTTGTATAGCTTCAAGTCTTCGTTCATCATGCGTTCCAGGGCTTCCATACTTCTGGCATTGTATATAATATTGGTGTCATCTGCAAAGATGTGATATTTTCCACTTAGTTTGGCATACTGCATATTGTTTATGTATAGGAGGTATAGTAGAGGTGCCAGTATTGATCCCTGTGGTACCCCACAGGTTGAGGTTGTAGGGCTGCTTAAGTTTTCCTCTATTTTAGTTTGAACTTCTCGTCCGATTAGGTAGCTTCTTATTAGGTTGTTTGCTATACCTCGTATTCCCAGCGTGGTTAGGAATTCCAACATTAGACCATGATGGACAGTATCAAACGCCTTAGTTAAGTCGATAAAAACTGCACCTACATAGTATCCCTCATCTAGGTAGTTGTTTATCTTGCTTAGTGTTTCCGCTGTAGCCAACTCTGTGTTACTTTTAGGTTGAAAACCAAATTGATTTATGTCTATGCCTCCATTTTCTGAGATAAATTTCCTTAGCCTGATTTCTATGACTTTTTCGTATATTTTACTTATGTTGCTTATTAGGGCTATGGGTCTGTAATTGTTTAGCTCTGTGGTGTCCCCTCCTTTGGAAACAGGTATAATCACCGTTCTTTTTAGGCAGTTTGGGAATATCCCACTGCTGATAGTTTCATTTATGTGTTGTGTGAGCGGTTGCACAATGATATCTATAACATCTGTTATGTCCTCAACCGTAATACCATCCTTTCCTGGGGCTGCTTTCTTTTTGAGATTATTCACTATATTCCTAACTTCATCAGTAGTTGTAGGCATTAGAAATATTGATCTTACCGTCGATTTGTTTGTTGTTGGACTTACTGTTGGAATGGTTTTCTGTACATTGGCACCAATATTGTTGAAATATGTATTGAATGTGTTAGCTATTTCCTCATGGTTTGTTAGAATCGAGCCGTTTAGTTTGATTTCACTTATATGTCCAGGCATATTGGGTTTCCTCTTATTTAGTACATCCATGTTGATGGTACGCCATAGTTTCCTAGAGTCCTTTCCTGCCAAAATTATTTTTCCGTTTATATATGTTTCCTTTGCTTTTCGTATAGAGGTAGTTACTTTATTTTTTATCCGCTGATACTCGCTTCGCAGAGATTGGTTACTTGGTTGCGATTTCATTTGCGTGTAAGCTGCATCTCTTTCTTTCATCCCTATAATTATTTCGTCTGTTAACCATGTATTTGATCTGTTTCTGAATTTCTTATATGTAGTGCTAGCTTCTTTTGCTTCTTTGATAATATCTATTATGTTCTCGATGGAAATATGTTGTTGGTTATTGAGTTTATTTTTTATATATTTTCTGTATTTTTCTTTATTTTTTATAGGGACCCGGGTTACCTTCATAGGCTTCTTCATATTGCATTTGATCAATATATGAGCCATTATAGCGCGGTGATCGGAAATTGCAGTGTTGTGCAGGGTAATTTGGACTTGGTTCAATCGTGTCATATCAGTGATGCAGTGGTCAATTATTGAGCGTGAGTTTTCGTCTTTTCTTGTGTAGTGTTCTGCTTCAATCTTATTTACTATTTTGAAGTTGATCATTTTGGTCATATTTGTTAACGTGTTTGACGGTCTATTTGCTTTGAGTAGGTTAATATTCGTATCCCCCATAAAAATTATATTTTTGTGAGCCGCTAAAATACTTTCTAAGTACTGAATAAATTCCAGAAGATGATCACTTGGTGACCTATACATGGTCATAATTTTTAGGTTTTTTTTGTCATGAGTTTTTATCTCTATGATAGTTGTGTTGTATCTATTTTCTTTAAGAATGACTCGATAATTTAGCTGTTTATTTATAAAAATCACTGTACCACCACCCCTTTTGTCATCTCTACAGTTAAATTCACCAAAATAACCATGCATTTGGTAATATTGAACTTCATTTGAGTATATCCACGTCTCGTTTAGTATTATTATTTCAGTTGGCTGGTGTTTTATTGAGAGTGCCTGAATTTCGTGTACCTTGTTTCGCAGACTTCTAACGTTAAGATGTAGTATTTTTATTCCATTGTTTGCTTGGTACATTTTGTATAATATATTACGTTATAGTTTGGTACTGTCCGCAGTAAGTTCCTTTTCCCTAACATATTTGTTGTAGCTGTTTTCTTACTTTGGTTTTGTTCATTGATTTTGAGTGTTATAGTCCTTACTAGTATAGGTACGTATGGGTGGATGTATCTGGGTATAGTTTTTGGAATTGTCCCTATTTTCTTTTGTGACTTTTTCCTTCGGTCATTTTTGTTTATATTGCATTCTCTAGATATGACATGATGTATTGTACTTTTAGTTTTATGTGTAACCGAAGTGATAAGCACTCTTTTTAGATACTTTTTATATTTCGTTAGTATATTTAAGTTAGAATATATACGATAATTTTGCTTCATTTTGTGTTGAATTTCATTTAAATATGTTTTGTAATTTATAGTTTTATAATTTATAATTTTATAATTCATTTGTTTTTTGGTAAGATTAATTTTTATAATATATTTAGTTACCTTTTTGTATTTTATTCCGGTGGAGTGCGAAACTAGTTTCTTTATAGTAATTTCTTTCATGTTGTCTCTGATTTTCCTCTTCTTTTCTCCTTTATATGTTTTCTACGTTATAATTTATGTTTCTCCTAGCTGTCTGTATTGCTCTTTGATATTCTGGGCATTCGTTGCTGTCCACTCGGTGGTTCTTGTTGTTGATTGTTGTTTTTGTGCTCCTTTGGCAGTTAATGCATAGTAATGTGTCTGAAGTACATTTCAAAGTATTATGTTCACCTGCGCATTTACCACACGCTGTTTTGTTTGGACAATGCTCTGTTTTATGGTTATATCCACTACAATTATAGCACCTTCTGATGCCAAAATCCTCTCTAACGAAGTGAGAGTTCCACTCAATATTTATATACTGATCTACCAATTTTTTGTAACTGATACCGCTGACTTCCATATATATTGTCCATTTCCCATTTCTATTGTTTTTTCTACTATAGACCACCTTGATTTTATCTTCATCTGTGATGCAGTGATTGAGTTGTTTGAGTTCCGTCAAAAATTCTTCTGAGGTATAGTTTTTTTCAAGATTTGTGACAAATAGTCTTGGGTTCCTCTCTTTGGTAATATATATATCGTATTCATTATCTAATTTGCTTTTTATAGCTTCAACTATTTTTGTATTGTTCATTTTATTATCTGATTTAATGATAATCCCTCCATTTTTTATGCTTTTCATTTGTATGATAGGGGCGCCTACTTTACTGGGCTGCATATTTAATTTGACAGCCTTTCTAGTGGCATCGCTAGTTTGCGTTTTTTTTGGTTTGATTATAACTCCCTGTGCTGCAGGCTCGTTTACCTGCTGATTTTGTGTGGGATAATTTGAGTTTTTTCTCACTACAGCTGCATATGAAGCTGTAACTGTACCTGTGTGGTTTTCTATACTAGCGTGAAGTTTTTCTATTTCGGTTTTAATTTTTTCCATTTGTTTTCCATGTTGATCCATTTTTGCTTTTGTTTCCTTTTGTAGGCTAATAATTTCTGGTATTTTGCTTTGAGACAGCCACCTGATTATTTCTTTGCATTCTCTGCAAGCCCACATTGCAATTTTGAAATCTTTTATCTTAGAGTAGTCTTTAGTACTTACACTGCAACATCTAATATGGAACCATCTCTCACAAAAACCTTCACACAGGAGTGCTTTATCTTCATCATTTACCGTGTCTTCACATATTTTGCATATGCAGTCCACGCTATCATTTGTGACATCCACGACATCCATCATATTTGAGGTTATAAATTTTTTAATTTTAATTTCCTCATCACACTTTTATATATTCACTGCGGATATTTCACAAGTTTATAGCAACCTTTTGGTTAGTTAGCCTTGTTATCCGTAAAATATTAATTTTTGATTTTAGTCGATGCAATTTATTAAAAAACTCGGAGAGAAACTAATATTGGACTCAGCTTTCAAATCTTCTTCTTATTCTCAAAAAACTCTGTGTACCACCGCCACCGAATCGCAGAAAATAATTCACTATATGTTATACTCGGGTATGTTATGGGTACGATATACAGAGTAAAAGGGTATGATCGTCCGAACTGTCAAGTGTGACGTCACACGAACAGATTCTTAAGGGGTAACATCATTGTAAATTTTTCAGAAAATCAATTTTTTTTTATTGGCTTAAAAGATAAGATGCGTTGAACCTTCTAGAATATGAAGCATAAAGCTTTATATCTGAAAGGAATTTTCAACATTGAAATTTTAGGCTCCTCCCCGAGCCCGTCGGTTTGCTCCGAAATAACTACCTACGTCAAATAAACCCTACTGAAAACGTGCTTTCTTACCTACTGATGCTAACACAGTAACATATGTTGTTAGGAAGTGTTGATGTTCAGTTAAAATCATTTCCAAGCAAAGTACGTTAGTTTAGCGTCAGTACATGTACAATTTAAACAGTCCAATTTTTCATGTCAATAACTTATTTCAAAACTTTAAACGTGTTTTTCTCGAAACACGATTTTTCAAGACGGCACGCAGCATAACTCCAACAATTTTCATTCCTTTCATTTGAATTTTTAACAATATCTTTAAAATAACATTTTGAAGTGAAATACGTACGGGATTTTCGATACGTCCTTTTAGACATTATTTATTAACAAATGATTATCGCTTTTTGTGTCGAAAATTGAACGATTTCATTTAAATACCCGCCAATCATACAAAAATGAATATTTTCAATATCCCCTACGTACTTCACTAGCTATGAGCATGTAGACTAAGCGATTTTTTTCTTTTTTTTCCAAATTCAAAATGCACCAGCTACACTGCGTGCCGCAGAGTGCTTTAAATTCGACAAGCCTTGCGAGAATGGCTCTGGTGTCACCATTTACTAATATTTTTTTTTAATAATTTTTTTCTTGTATACCTACTTAAATATATGCTTAATAACTTCCATGAATATTATTATTCTATTACCTTTCTTTACATAAAAAAAAATTGTCCAAAAAACGCTATTTCTAAGGCTATTACAGTGGTTTAACCCCTTAATAGGATTGAGTATTCAGCAAAAGTTTCAATTTAGATACCAGCGAGCATGTAGACAATAAAATTTACTATACGTAGATTTGTGTCCTGTAAGTGAGAAAATTCATGTAAAATTAGCCTAGACCTACACCACATTAGAGACAGAAACCCAACATGCAACAATTTAAGGCGACAAATGAAAATTTGCAGTTCAAAGAAATTGAAAATTTTTAACGAGAATTAACTCTTATATTTTTTTTCACATAATTGTTAAACATACCATTTTACATTGTATTCCAACAACTTTCAATGAAGTATTACAATTTCTCGTCGGTGAAATATCGGGAGAAAAACAAGTACTATTAGAGCCAAATAATGAACAAAAATTCAACTAAAAATGAAAAAAACTCGACGTTTTTCACTAGATCTAGGCTTTATGTTTCTAAAATATTCAATCTAAAGAAATAAGAATACCCGCTAACAGGAATTTGATTTAAAAAACATCAAGTTTTTTTTTTATTTGCTCCGACGTTATTTACTAGACCTCTTCGTTATCTTTGATTTAAGGTATAAATCATTATTCTGCTACAAATAGTTTACCAGAATTTCGCATTGAAAAATGTATGAAACTTGCAAATCTTGGTACTGACACCTCTTAAGTCATTTCTGTAATCAATTGGCACAAGTGTTAAATGTATCCTGATCCTCTTTAATGCGAGTAGGTACTAAAACATAAATTAAATTTTTACCTAATGAAAATGACGTGAATTCGGCCGTAAGTTATAGTAAGTTCATGACAGTTTATCCATAATATAATGGTCAATCCTCTGATTTCAGAATGTATTCGTTGAAAGAATTTTTCCAATGTCTTTCAAGATCGACACCTATCATCTATGTTGGAAAGTGATAATTGTCATAACCGATTTCATAGATTTTTATATTTTCATGTAAATACATTCAAAATGACTAGCTTTGCTTACTAATAGCTGAGACAACTTACATCTAGATGTGCAAAACCTCACAAAAACGCAGTCCAACTAAAACGAGCTAATGGCCCTGGGGTCCGGAAAATTTATCGCCCGCAATTGATCGCCAGCAATTAATCCCTAGCAGTTTATCCCGTAAACAATTTATAGCCTACAATTGATCGCTAGCATATTTTATCGCCTGGCCATACATATAATTTATATATAGTAAATAATAATATAATTTAATAAATAACTTGCAACTATGGTTTGTCTGTACGTGTTATTTAAGAATTAAGTACAGCTAAAAATTCATGGTATATCCTAGGTATAGGCAAAGATAACCTAATAATAACGTAGAAAAAAACTCTTTAAAACCTTTACGAATAAAGACCAAACATGTGAAATGTATTCAATTATTAATAAGATAGATTATGCGCTATACCTCAATATCATCTTAAATAACATGCTCCCGCGCTTTTGTGAAAACAGGTTTTTCTGAAATATTGAGCGAATTGGTTCGAAATTTGTTACTGTAATCCTATGATATTTGAACACACGTGGTTCTGTTTCGCTCTGAAGAGATTAAATGAGAGAAGCTCATGCTGGATTAGCGGATTCTCTGATATTTTGATATTTCCTTTCACTACCTTGGCCAAAGCGAAACTTATCTTTTCCTTAAAAAATTGAGGTAGTGTGACCCGATGTACGAAAAATTCATTATATACATATATAAAATATGCTAGCGATCAATTGTAGGCTATAAATTGTTTACGCGATAAACTGACGTGGCGATAAACTGCTGGCGATTAATTGCTGGCGGTAAATTGCGGGCGATAAATTTTTCTAGACCCAATGGCCCTCTCATAGAAAGCTCTACGCATTCTATCTCTCCCGCTGTATTATGCCACATAAATTCTTCGTAATGATGGCTTTCTTTGTTGAATAAAAAGTTAAAGAGCTTTCAAAAAGTGATCCGGGTTTATTTGGAGTTTTTCATATCTAGATGTAAGTTGTCTCAGCTACTAGTTAGGTGTACACTAAAAATCTATAAACCTTTGACAATCTTATGAAAAGGCTACTGATTTCGCCCGTTTTCAAGTCTATAATTGTTACAAGAACGCTAGAGCTCTCTTCTAAGTCAATCCATTCTCCAGATTTCCTGCGCACAGGCTCACGTCTATAATATCAATCATCTATCCTTAAATCCGATTCGTTAGGTCTGTTCGATGAGAACACCGTGTAAATCTAGTGTACCCTAGTGCTAAACTATCTTGTATTTTGAAAAACCTAGGGCTACACGAGATTACCGAGGTAACCGAGGTTCGAGAACTTACACTAAAAATTTCTTGTGGTTAGAGTTTGACATTAGTTACGTGAAATTTGTTTCTGATTGCAGCATATGAAAAGCAAAAATAGCAAAAATTAGATAAAAAAAAATATATATATAAAAATAGCTAGAACAAATTTTATTTGTCTTCACCCATTTTATAAATAACTTTTCACAATTATTTATACTCAGAAGAACTGTTAGAGAAATCGCAGATTACACAAGGGACGGGTTACCTTAATTTCAAATAAATTTTTGCACAGAACCATGTTTAAATAGCCGCCCTTTAAAAAATGTAGAGCAGGTGTGAATATATATGGGCCCAAATACCATTTCGCAAAGGCACTGAGGCCTCACTTACCATTTTCCAGACAGAAATCCAAGCCATAGAACTCTGCGCCCCCGAAATAATTCAGAAGAATCTACGTGGAGCAAGAAGATAATATCAGACCGTCGTTTGTCATCGAATCTAAGCTGTTTAAGAATACATTCGCACCGGCCGTTTTAATCTCGTTTAATCTTGATTCAATCAGAATGCCAAATAAATTTCTACGTATATCACTCTTTGCATTCACACCGGTAAAACAAAATGATTTAATCAGCAGTAATAAATCATGAAAGCATGATTAAAACGTTCGGTGTGAATGCAGCCTTACTGTGATGAACCAACTTGTCGAAACAAAAAAGGAAGCTGATTTGGGTACCAGGATATGAAGGCATTAAAGGCAATGAGATTACGGATAGCCTTGCAAAAGAAGGAGCCAGATCTCTATTTATTGGCCTGAGCCAAAAATTTATTAAAGGAATGAAACCTTGTGAATATTTTCGGGACCTGAAAGGAAGAGATAAAGTGGGACTTCATATATAAAACAATTAAATGGTATAAGGAAACATCCTCTGTTAAGGATCGTAAGAGAAGTGGACGTCCACACACTGTGCGTACTGGGCAACGTATTAAGATCGTAAGAGAGCAGATTCGCAGAAAAACAGATTGTTCGGTGAGAAAAATAACTGCGAAATTGGAAATCTCAAAGACTTGAGCACAATTAATACTCACCAAGGATCTAAGAGCAAACCCGTAAAGAAAACAGAAAATTCATTTAGTTTCAGCCTCAGCTAAGGAAAAAAGACCTGCAAGAGTTGAAACCAAGAATAAAGAGGTATTCTCGAAGTGTATGCAGGAACATAATTCGAAGGGGTGCAATAGTCACGTGGTGGAAAAATGTGCAAATTGCCTTAAAGCTACTGAGAATTTGGGTTTAAAAATGGACGTTAACCATAACACACTTAGCTGGCATTGTCCAGTGTACTTGAACAAAGTGAAAATAATAAAGCAAAAAGTAGGTATACAGCAACAAAAGCAAATGAAATGGGCATATATGAATTTCAGGGGGTGATAGGTAACTTTCATGAGTTAGAAATCACATGCCATAAAAAAGATTTTGATTTGATACTTTTAAGTGAAACTCACTTGAAGGATGATGTACAGGATGGGGAGATTTATTTAGACGGTTATGACTTAGTTAGGTGTGACTCTACCTCGGACCATACAGGAGGTGTAGCCATACATTAAAAAAAAATGGGATTTTAAGATAATTAAAAAAGTTGATATGTGTATGGTGGATGGCTTTAAAATGACGTGTAGGAAGAAAGTGTATTAATGTGGTAGTACTGCATAGATCACCCAGCACGTCAAAAAGTGATTTCTGTATATTAGTCGATTAAATAATCCAATATATGGAGGATATAGATGGGGATTTAATTATAACAGGAGACTTTAATATAAACTGAATGGAGAATAGTACATATAAGAAACAATTAGAAAGAGTGATATTAGATGTAGGCCTTAAGCAAATAGTAAAAGAATTTACGCGTGTTACAATAAACTCTCTAACATTGATAGATTACTTAATAAGAAACCAAAAAAATCTTGAAGTAAAAGTTAATAAGGCCTTGAAAATAAATGACCATGAAACGCTAGAGATTTTATTTGATGTAGATATTAAGGATCAATGGATAGAATGCTTGAAATATAATAAAAATGAATTTATGGAAGCTCTAAAGAGATCTAAAATTAAAGATGTCATATTACATGAAACCATACACGACTGCACAAAAGAATTTGAAATGAAAATGGATGAAATAGAGAGTACTATATATATAAGTATAAGTTGGTTTTTTTATGACGTAAAAAAAATGAAACAGTATAAGATTAATACGTATAACAAAGCTAAGCTGACAAATGACGAAAGTACTTGAGAAATGTATAAAACGATACGGAACATATATGTACATATAAAGCGAAAATGCAAAAAGCTAAAAAAATTGTATTGAAAACAGGATAAACAAGGCGACGACACAAAAAGAAATGTGGCGAGTTTTGAAACAGTTTGTTTTAAAGAAGATAGAGCCAGAAATAAGAAAAGTAAAATTTGGTAAGATTAATATCACAGATAATACGGAAATGGCAGACAGATTTAATAATTTCTTCATCGAAAGTAATAATGAAATACACGAAACAATACTTAAAGAACAGCACATGAACCAAATGAGTGAATCCACCAATATTTTTCTATTTAGGGAAATAAGTGAGGAAAAATTGAAATCCATTAGCAAAAACATCAACCAACAAGTAAAATAGCTAGAATTGGTCTAAGACCAATTCTTATGATACCCTAGATGAATGCCCATATTAAATTTCGTATGGTCACCGATCTATTCAAGTTTGATTTTAAAGTTATACACGTTCTCGAATTATCGTGCGCACGGACGGACGGACGGACGGACATGCAAAAATCAAAATAACTTTTAATATTATGAATGGGTGTCCAATCCATTTTGCTCTACCATCATTATTTCGAGGTGTTACAAACGGAATGACAAACTTAGTATACCCCTATGATTTCATCTAGGGTATAAAAAGAGATTTTAATAAGTTTAGTGCGAAGATGATTGGTCGGCGTTAGGAAAGACCCTGACTTATCCCGTGAATAAATCGATGTATGAGGGCAGGTGCCCGGCGACTTAGAAAGAATCACTGATAGTCCCAGTGCAGAAAGTCATTAAACCAAAAAAAAAAAAATGTGAGGATTACCGTCCAATAAACATGTTGCCGATATTTAAAAAGATATTAGAGTGTGTGGTTCAGCAGCAGCTGGACGTATACTTGGAAAGTAACCAATTAATAATCAGGGAAAAATCATTCATGTGAAACTTCTTTGAATTTTATCATCGCACTTTGGAAAGAAGAAATGGATTCAGGGAAGAAGATCGCGACCATATTCTTGGACTTGAGCGTTTGAAACGGAGGACAGAAACATTTTGTTACAAAAATTGTGGAAGTATGGATTAAGAGGGAAGGAGTGGAAATAGTTCGAAAGTTATCTGCAGTATAGAACGCAAAGAACGAAGGTGAATGGGATTTACTCGCAAACGGTAAGGACGAAACTGGGTGTTCCCCAAGGATCTGTACTGGGCACGCTGTAGTTTATTATATACGTGAAAGATTTTAAGTTGAGTTTAGTGCACGCGAAGGTAAATTTATATGCAGACGATGCTTTAATATATTGCTCCGGGGACAGTGCTATAGAGATTAAATCAAAACTCGAATTTGATCTAGACAATTTGCATAAGTGGTTAAATAGAAACAAATTGAAAATTAACATTATGAAAACGAATGGTATGTGGTTAAACATAAATGATAATCTACCTATAGAAATAGGAAATGAAAATATTGAGCTGCTACATAAAGTAAAAGTACTTAGGAGTAATATTAGATTGCAAATTAAATTTTAAAAGTCTAAGACTATGTATGTAGGAAGTTAGGGAAGAAAATTGGGTATTTTAAAAGAATGAGAAAATCACTTTCATTATTTTGTGCAATTAGGAGATTGGAGTCTTACAACAAAGCGAGTACGCAGACTTCGTTAATATACAAGGGCTTCCAGTTGTACAACAAGTTGCCTGAAGACATAAAAAGAAAGTCGTCTGTTAATTGATTTAAAAAGAAATGCATAGAATTTATAAAATGTTACCCTTGTTGAATGTATATTCTAAAAACTAATAAAGATTATTCCATTCTATTCTGTTCATACTTGCTTGGCACGATGGTGATGAGTTCGTGTTTTCCGATGAAAAGCAATTCATTCTGGAGCAACCACATAATCCACAAAATGATCGTGTGTGGGCAGTGAGAATGGAGGACATTTCCGAAAATGAACTTTATGTGCCCAAATATCAAAATTCATCCTCAGTCATGGGTTTTCAAGTTGAAAAAGTTATTTGGAGATGATTATTACTCCTTTCAACAGGACGGAGCGCCTGCGTACACCGCAAATGTAGTTCAGAGGTGGTGTTCTGATAACTTTACCGACTTTTTACCGAAGGAGATCAGATTTAAATCCTTTTAATTTTTTTGCTCGGGGCTATATGGTAGCGAAACTCAAGGACCGAAAAAATTAATCTTTTAGAGCAGTTTAAACAAGTTATCTCCAAAATTTGCGAGGAAATGCTCATGGAAAACGTTCGTGCCGCCCCCTATAACTGTTTCGAAAAAAAATATTAATATTGGTAAAAAAAGCAAAATTAGGTACATATTATCAAAAAAAAAAAAAAATTATTGTAGGTTTTTAACTATGCATGTACCATTAAATTTCACATCTGATGATATGGGTATCATGAATGTAGTAAAGTGCAAGTGGTATTTCACCATGTGATTCAAAGTAAAATTACAGAATATTTTCAAGAAACATAAATATTTTTCTATCTTATCTACCCATCTAATCCATGAAGAAGTTGAATTTAGCAGGCAACAAATTCAACAACAAAGTCATCAGAAAATCAATAGTCTCGATGATGGCCTTAGTTTTTTTTTATTTTTAATTAATGAATGAAGTAAATATTTCACAAATTTTGTAATATCCAATTGGTTTGCAACAATGCAAGATAGTAGGCCGGAATCATTTTAAAAATTTATATAAAAGTAAATTAATTGAAGTCCAAATAAAGACAGTCGCACCTAAATATTAAATAACAAAATCAAAACACAGAATACAGCATAAAAATTATTAAACTAAAGATATTTCACACAGCACGCAATCGGAAACTGAGCGCCAATTTTGTGCATTAATCTCGTCTCCAGCTGGGTATTATTTTTGTGGTTGACTAGCAAGAAAATTATGCGAAATTTTTTTTTCTTTTTCTTTTTGGAATTGATTAAAAATTAAAGTCAGATTTGGTAAATGGCATTGGATTTTGGGTCAATTTTTGTAGAGAAGTCAATGAACTTTTTGGGTAGCATAAAACTTTTAATTTTAATTTCTGAAGTTTAAGATATTTATAGTATGTATTTCGTCTGTCATCTTTGTATACCATGGAAAGTTTTTTTTTCTATTGTATTTGAGATAATGTAGATATATAATTAATTTTTCTAAAAAAAAAATATTAAATATATATAAATATTACAGTTAAATTTAAACACGATTGAAGCCGAGGAGAAGAAATTCTGTTTAAATGCAAGTAATGCACTAAAACGTATTGTTATGAAAAGGAGTAAACTTTTAACTTTTAAAACTTTTTTCATATCAACAGCATCATTTAAGCTGCGCATATATGTGGTCTCCCGTAAGGCTCTATTCTTGGCTCTCTGCTCTTCATCCTGATCTATAAATGACCTTCCTAATGTTGTTGAAGACTGCAAAACTCACTTTTATGGCGACAATGAGCAGGTGTATCTTAGTCGACTAATAGGACTGATTGATAGGCTAAATTTGGACTTGCGCAATTTTGCTCGCTGGATAGATAATATTTTATTGCTTAATGCCGGAAAGTCGCAGTACATTGCTTTCTATCGCTCTCAGAGCAGTTGAGGTATCTGATCTTTCACCTGTATTTTTAAATAACACAGTGCTGCCATTTTCAAATCGTCAAATCTTAGTATCTTCCTCAATTCTAGAATGTGATGCTGTGATCATGTTAACGAAATGGCGGGGAGGATTTATGTCGGACTTTGTCGGCTGTGGTTGTCTTCTGGAACTTTGTCACGCGTTCGATGCTAGAGAAATCTTTGATTCTGCGTACTTTTACTCATTGAATAAATAACTAATAGTTATTCATTACTTCCATGACGAAATAAATGCAAACACAGCACACTAATACATTTTTCCGAGTGGCTTAGGTTTTCTGCCGATATCCCGTTTCAAAGACTGCAGAAAATTTGTCTTCTGCCTAAAAGTGAAGCTACACGGCGAGAGACTTTGACAATTTTTTTGGTCCTTGAGACCCAAAGATCCGTGTTCGTGTATATACACTTCGGAGATGGGAAAAATCTCTAAAGAGACCTATCTCTAGACTTTATTGGTCTCCGGTCTCCCGTCGTGTATTTTAAAACAAACAGGTCTCCAGGTTCGGTCTCCGTTCTCCAAAGTTTGTTCATTTATCGTCTTCAGGTCTCCGGAGAATATTTGTGTGTTCTAGTCAGTTAATTGTAGGTCTACTCGGAAAGGAAAAGGAATAAAGTTTAGTGAGTTTGACAAATTGTTAAAAAGAAATGAATAAAAAAAATTAATAATTATTATAATGGATTTAGAGGAGAAAATTTGTGCCGTCAATACAGTTCTGGTTATTTTTGAGAGGGAGAAAAAACAATCACACAAATTTTTTGTGTTTATCCCGTAAAATTTGTACACCAAGGATATATTTTTTAAAGCTTTTTCACTTTTCCCCATAACATAAAAATATTAATAAATTTTGAGATAATTCTTTCTAACAATATTTCGCTTAACAATTAACAAAGATCTCTGGAAATCTCTAGAGACCAAATTTCGTGTATACAGTTCGGAGACGTGTCTCTAGAGACTTTTTTCTTATAGTCCCCAGAGACCTATTGATTTTTGATCTCAGAGACAAAAGTCTCTTGGCGCGTAAAACATTTTGGAGATGTTAGTATCTGTAAACTGAAGACCAGAGACCAAAATTTTCTCATCCAGTATCTTTACCTTAAGGAGATTCGATCAAGTTTCACAACATCGTAATCATCTACTTGGTTGTTCTTTAAAGCTATACCTTTTACGTGGAGCTTCTTATACTAAAAAAACAAGCTAATTAATTATTTAATAAATTAGAATTTTTAGGCTCCACAAGGCTTTTCATTTTGCTGATACCAAATATTCAATATTTATTAATGGAAAAGTCACATTTGCACATCAAACATGAGGTTCTGGAAGAAAAACCTTACTTAATATTTTAATTAATAGGTTTTCTGATCAATTTGGTGATATTTTTCAAAACTTCGCAACGGTATTTAAAAATTTTCAGAAAAACTAACTACTACTACCTCTCGAAGCATATCATCATATGTGAGTTGTCTCGCGCTTGTACCATTAAGGTTGCATATCACTGGAGAAGCACTTTATCTCTTCAAATATGGTTTGCAATGTAAGCCCAAAGGGAATAAGCTCGTAAAGATACTAAATTTAGCCTATATGGTAGGACACAATAGATCAACTCTGGTCGCGATGTCGCTCTTACTCTTAACCTAACCTAACAATTACAACAAAATTTTTAATAGTTTTTCTTAGCTGGGGTAGCTGACTTAAAGCGGGTTTTAAAAAAAAAAAAAGAAAAGAAAAAAAAAGACGAACAAAATATGTCAAGCATCTAAAGTTCTAACCAAGCCTTCGTAGCTTGAATAAAACTGTTAAATTTAGAAATAATTATAAACTGAGGCTGTGATAATATTAAAGGAAAGATAATTTAATTAAATACCTATATTAAAATGTTTAGTCCACATCCCCACCAAGTGCAAGGTGTCGTTGAATGAAGTTGTTGCTGCTGTTTGTGTTGTCGGATACTAATTATCAGAAGTAAAAAATTACACGCGACGGTATACAGAATACAAGATATATCTTATATAAATCATGTTATACAAAAATACATACATATAACGTCATGCCGGCTAATTAACTATGTATGCGATTCCTGTTTTTTTGTTTGTTTTTTTATTACGTTTTTTTTTTTTTCCAACAAAAGCCGGAATTGACATCACCTTTTGAAACTCAAAAACTTGTTGGGCATACTTTAAAGACGCCTGTATCTCTTGGACTAAAAGAAACATACAGTTCGCGCTCATATTAAAGCCTAGAGGGGTAGATTTGTTGTTGTATAACGAACTATGTATAGTATGTTAGATTACTTAGTATTTTTGTTGTTGCTTGAAATGTAAATATTAATCGGGACGTCACGAGATACATCATATTGAGCAGCATATTGCCTTGTTTTCTAAAATCGTAGTAGATGTGCAAAAAGATCTTCTAATTTTCTTAGTGTTTTGAACACATGAACGATCATTGTTAGGCAACTCGTTAAAACATTACTTCTACTTTCTGGCTACAAGAGTGCAAGTCGAGCCTAAAGAAAAGAAGATTCCATTTCCGGTACTATGTTTCCATTTGGAAGAATTGAGTTGGAGTTGAGTTTTCTATAAGTTTAACTGGCTGATTTAATTCATCAATGCTGTTTCTATTATTGTGCTTCGATGTAGGCTTCGACTTACACTAATCCAATACAACTCGATTGATTTCGTGGAGCTAGTTAACATTCATACAACAAACCTAAACTCAATTGTCGTCTTCATGAGCACTAACTGGAGTTCATCTGTTTTTTTCACAAGCTCTATGTATGAACTTCATATAATCATTTAAATACTATAACGGAGGAAAATCTAAGATATTTGGTTCTCTTCGATGAATCATTGTGGTATTCAATTTGGAGAGTTAGTTTTGGATAGTTTGAAGTACATCTCTCATATATTTTTATACCCTAGATGACATCTATAAGGTATACTAATTTGTCATTCCTTTTGTAACGTACAGAAATAATGCTGGTAAAGCCGTCTGTCCTCACGATAACTTCAGAACGATATCACTTTATGAAATTTTGCAAATGGGCTTTAAAAAAAAATTGAATTAAGTTCGAAAATGGGACAAATCGGGTAGTAGGGTTGCCATACGAAAATTTCTTTTCCAAAATATTTGGACACTGCCTGAGAACGCGTCAACGTAGAGAACTGAAATTTGGTACATGGTGTTTTCATAAAAATAATAAATATAATTTTAAGAATGGGCTAAATCGGGCAAACCCTTCTTGTTGTTGCCATATAAAAATTTAGGATTTTTACGTATATTGTGAAAACTATCAGTCCTCGACATTTTTATTGTACGAAATAATTCTTCAGAATATGAAATTCTATAAAATTGGTTATAATAAATTTTACTGTTCGACGAACCATTCTAGAAATACATACATATGTATATGCGAAAAACCACTTCAACGTTCAAACTTGCACTGATTGGACCATACGAAATTACATAAGGGTATTCATCTCGGGTATCATAAGAATTGGTCTTAAGTCCGCTACACACGCTCAAGCAAATCATACGACTGGGCCATGCATGGTCCAGTCGTATGATTTGTATGAGCGTGTGTAGCGCAAGTCGGAGCTTGAGTTGAGACTGTAGTCTGTGTACAAGCAAACCTGACAACTTTTCTATAGCAATAAATTAAAGTTTGAACAAAATTCCTTGCGAGTAGAGGCAAAAGTTAACATCTGATTTTGTCTAGTTCAATTCCATAGCAAAGTCATAAGTTTTGCTTGTACCCAATAGTTTCGGCCGATTTGACTCATGCTCTCTCAACTCAAGTTCGCACATTCGCTACAATCGCTCATGTAAATCAAACGACTGGATGATGCATAAGTTGCAAGATTTGCTTTTTTACTTTTCCCAAGAATTTTAGCAAGTGTTTATATTGGATAAATATTGTACAGGGTATCCCACGTAAGGTGTTCCCTGGGCATTTTTCTCGAAAATGTGCGGAGATATCGAAAAAGTCCTAATAATAAAAGTTACGCATCGTTAGTCAAGGTATCCTCTGGCATAGCCAAAGTCCTTGAAAAAGGACTTGGGAAAAGATATATTTAAAAAATTTCCTTTTCGTCCTTATTAGGGATACATTTAGATTGCATTTTTGAATTCCGCAAATAAAACTAAAACGAAAATGTTATATTAAAAATTCCAGTTTAACCTTTTATTATCGAGATATAAGACCTCAAATTGTACTCTATGCAGCGTGTTCCTTTGCCCTTTTTCTCGAAAATGCACACAGATATCATCGAAGTGCTAGTAACAAAAGTTACACATCATAAGCCGGGCTATCTTTTGGTATGGTCAACATTTAAATACAAAAGGCACACAAAAAAGGATTCGAAAAAAGAATATCTTCGGTTTGGTCCTTTTAGTCCTTTCTGAGGATGCATTTTGGCTACATTGAATAACTGCAAATCAAATTAGATAAAAAGTAAGTGGTATACCTATTAAGAATTCTTCAATGTAGCCAAAATACATCCTTAGAAAGGACGAAAAGGACCAAACCGAAGATATCATTTTTTCGTGTGGCTTTTGTTTTTATGTTGACCATACCAAAAGTTAGTCCGGCTTTTGGCAGCACTTCGATGATAATTGTGTGCATTTTCATTTCCTTATGTACAGACACATACATATATATGTCGCACGTGAGGAATATTCAATTTAAATTATACATGGTCTCGCGTAAGTGGTCTGAAATCCAAAGGCTATGGATAGGTCATACTTAGACGAGCAAAATATCGTATAGGAAGGGGGGGGGATCCTAACGATCTTAATCATAGGGAGTAACGTTCAGAAGTTACAAGTGATGTATGAAAACACATACCTAAATATATGTATTTAAGTCCCGTTATCTCGGAGACCTTTAAGATCCCCCTCCCAAACAATTTTTTGCTCGTTTAAGTACGGCCTATGCATAGCCTTCGGGTTTCAGACCACTTACGGGACACCCTGTATATTATTGATTTTGAGCTGCTAAGTGCGATCTAACCGGAAATTTCTTGTGATAAAAATATAATTGAAAATGTATGTGGTGAACAAAGCGAACTTATGCGATTAAGTGGAATTTTTTCAAATCAATTACAGTTTCGTTTTCAATTCAGACAGACTTATTTTCATGTTCGACCTTTCAAAAAAAAAAAAAAAGGCTATCATAAAATATATTTTTTAACAGAAAAATACAAGAAACTAAACGTGATAATTCAAGAAATTAGACGCCTACTAGATCTTGAATAATTTCAAAATTCCCTAAGCTTGCTTTACAAATTAGAAACATCCTCTTAAATTCCCCCATCCATGCATACTGTGGACACGTGACCGGTTTTTCTTTGTTAATCTCTTCTAACGCAAACATTTTCAGATAAATGCTAACTAGAGAAATTTAAAATCAACAAAAGATGAATAATTAGTGCAACTCTAACGTCATGGATCAGGAAGGCATGCGTCTAATTTTATAATAATAATAAGAAGCCACGCTAAGCCATCAGCGATGTGTGGCATCATTCTTAGCTCCTCCATTGAATAAAATCGAAAATCGTAACAAAAAAGTTCGTAATTACACACATCTACAACTGGTTTCGACTCGTGCTCGGCGATTATATTTCATGTACATATTTTGTATGTATGCCTCTATATTGCAGGCACAAATCTATGGGCGCGGATTCTTAGTAGTGTGTAGGTAGAATCAATGTTTATAGCTTATTTGTTTCCTTATATCTGATGAATGCAGGGAAACTGTATTTCCATTGCAGAAGAGCATACCTCGACTGCATAAAACATATCCATGCCAGTAGAGTTGGCATGCCATTCAGAGATTCAGAGATGTTGAGCATTTTATGATTAGGATTTTAGGAATGCATAACTAACGCTGACCGAGGCTACTAGTGAATGACGCTAAAATCTCCAGTGGCCCAGACTAGTTCAACGTTTTCATATGATTTTCATTGCTAGATGTTCTGCTGCAGAAACAAATTTTCTAGCTTTACGAATTACATGAGCTTTTGGTATTTGCTACTCTCTCCGCTCATTCAGTATTTTTTCGCTTATTAGAACGTATTTTTCCTTGGCTTAAATATATGCATAAACATAACGAAGCAAGGGGACGAGAGAGAGCAACATGGAAAGACGGAGATTTTGTTGTTGGTACTAACATATTTGAAGTTAAGTACCGGATAGAGCAGCATAATTAGGTCAAAAAAACTACGCGAAAGTAAATTATTACAATTTCATAAATGCGAGTCTAGAAATTAGATGTAAAAAAAAATAAACATAGAAAAATGATTGAAATATACAATGAACGTACATATGATTGTAAGTATATTATGTATGTGTAAAAGTTATTCCGATAATCAAAAAATCTCAGGAGTTATCTATATAAGTAGGTATATCTCACGTGATCGTCAATCGTGCTAGTCCTATAAAATCGTTGCTGATAGAAAAGCAATAACCAATTCAAATGTTAACCGTCCTATAATAGCTTAAAAAACTACTGTTCGTATGGAAAAATTGTCTTAGAGTACTTCTCAAAGAAGATCACCTTTATACTACCTAACCTATGCCTTAATTAACAAAATTATTGAAAAAAAAAATCAGTTCAACCGATGAAAACTCATACGATTTCCCCACGAGAAAAAAAAACAGCAGCATGACTATGACCTCTGCTATGTCTCAGCTGAGAGCTTTTGCTTGAAAACTTGTGGTGTTTCGTTTTAATAAAAAAGTGTTTTGTTATACCTAGGTAATTTTATTGTGGATCTATGGGTTGACCATGATTGACTTACAGGGGTTATGCATATATGTCGTTTCAGATGAGCAGCAAATATTATCTAGCAAGAAAAGTGTGTGTCTATAAATTAGATTTGGGAAGCTAAGGAATCTAGCTCAAAATTACTAGAAACTAATTTTTCAATTGTAAAACCAAGATGAAGAAAACCCGCCAATTCAAAAATATGGTCTTCTTCATTTCACGGCCGTTAGTACCAAAAAAATCTCAGACGCAGCTACGAACATGCAAATAATAGATTTGTTTATTTAGATGTCAGTAGCACTTTTACCGCGACTATCTGCTCTGCTATATAGTAGGATCCCGCATAATGAGCTTTCCTATAAAGCTGGCTTCAAACGGCGCGTGTTTTTACGAGCTGCGCTACGCGAGCACGAGTCAACGCGCCGTGGGAAGGGTCTGGCTCGAGGTGGCGCGAGCTCTCCTCTGCTGGCGCGTTCGATACATTTCGAGTCGGTTATTTCAAAGGCGCGGCGCGAGCGTGTGCGAGTTGGCTCGAGCTTGTCCGCACAAGTGGCTTGGCTCGTGACGTGAAACCACGCGCCGTGGGAACCAAGCTTAACTCGAACTAAAAATTGCGCTGCTAGCCCCTTTAAACGCTATCTAAATATGTACATTGCCCCCGTATAATTTTTTGCGCTTCGCATAATGCGAGACTTTTTGCGCTATAGGTAGTGGTTCCTACTGTATACATTTGTATGCTAACAAATTGAGTTACTAACCTTAAAAGCAGAGCTGGGCAGGTTCCAAAGAAAAAGTGGCTCAATGCGAAGAACATCAAATTCGTACAGAAGGAGGATAATCCTCCGAAAGTTCCTCAAGCAGGCCCTATTGAGGATTTTTAAGCATTACTAAGTGTACAAAGATGGATGGCAAGCAGATAATGAAAAGCAGTTGCGTCGGCGAATCAATTTTTCACTAAAAAAAAGTTGACGTTAGTGTCATTCAAGCTATGATGAGTAAAGTCTGATATAAATTGCAAAAAATTGAGGACAATGGGACATTATCTATTGTTTAAATTTTTTTTCTGAAATCTTTTTCTTTAATAATTGCAAATTTAAAAATAAAATAAAAATAAAAAATTCTTATAACGATAAAAAAACAGTGTTACTTTGTCTCAATCTTTCTCTTACAGGTGTTATTTCTAGAACGGTTCGTCGGATAGAATAATTATAACCAACTTTATAGAATTTCATATTCTAAACAAATACAATAAATAGTACAATAAAAATGTCTAGAACTGATCGTTTTCACAGTATACGTAAAAAACCTAAATTTTTATATGGCAACACCAAGAACGGGTTGCCCGATTTATTCAATTTTTGAAATTTTATTTGTTATTACTATAAAAACACCATGCATCAAATTCAGCTCTCCATGTTGTAATGTTCTCAGGCAGTGTCCAAATATATAGTGGAAATCGAAATTTTTGTATGGCAACTCCACGAATGAGTTGCCCGGTTTGTCTCATTTTCGAACTAAATTTTACTTTTTTTTCCGTGTACAAAATTTCAGCTTTCTAAGTGAACACGTTCTCGAGTTATCGTGCGCACAAACAGACGGACGGACATGCAAAAATAAAAATAACTTTTAACATTATGCGTGGATGTCCAATCCATTTTGTTCTACCATTTCATCTAGGGTATAAAAACACAAAATAAGCTAGCTTAATCGAAATTCGGTCGATGCATCGTTGATTTCATATTGGAGGGAGGCCTTGCTGGCGCTTACACTTGATTACCAATTCTGGCTTTTTTACTTGTTTACTTAAGTATTGCTCAGTTTTGCCTTGGATAGTTACCTAAGCAATTTTTTATTTAAATGGCTAGCTCAACTAATTAAATAGCGTTTCGCCCAGGTACATTGTAGGTATATGTACCTACTCTAGCTTCTTAAACAACAAAATATTCCACTAACAATAACTTAATATTTATTATCTCTATATTGTTGTATACTGCCAATAGTTCGTAGAAATTTCAAAGAATAATTTTAGTAGGTTAAATTTCTACGAGAAAAAGAAAGGAATTCTTGTCTAACGCCCAAAAACAATTTTAGCGGTACAGGCATGCTACGTACTCGAATCAATCAAATTCGGATTACACGAGTCAGTAGAACTGACACTTACACAGGCTCGTGTAAGCCCCTATTAACTATTTTTTTTACTGACTAGTCAGTACTGCCAAGATTTCTGACCAGTCAGTACAGACTAGTCAATAAACTGTCAAATATAAAATTAAGATGGCGGAAATTGAAAGTAAAAGGTAGATGGTAGCGAAATTTGTGTTTCTATTTCTAATCTTCTCTTTTTTGAGTGGGAAATGACTGAAAAGAGTTTGACATACAATTTTAATCTTTATTTTGTAGAGAAAATGACGAATTAAGGAGGAAATCGTGAGATATGCATATAGAAGAAAAATGTCTGCACCACTTGACGACATTTTATTATGCACTGACTAGACAATTGATCGAACGCAAATCGTTTTTTAACAGTAAAATTGACAGACAAAATCAGGACTGTCCGTCAGCTTTATTAACTCGTGTAATCGTCGGGTTAAGAAAGAGTTTTGAGTAAATTTCTAAGAAAAAATCTACTCTGTTTTTGGTCTGTTGTTAATCCGGTCACTAATTAGAGCATAAATTAGTGGCGCAGCCAAGGCCAGGGCCAAGCACCTGCGTTGAATCAATCTAACTACATATGTATTTGGATAGCTTCGATCACTGATTAAAAATTCTCAAGAAAATTTTTCAAAAAAAGAATGAATTTCTTGGCTGCTCGTATAAACATTCTTAGTGTTTCCACTCACCCAGACAAGGTGGTAAATACACGAATCAATAGATTTTTTGGAATGTGTCTGCTACTAAATGCATTAATTTGTAGTCCACGAAAAGTAACCATCAAAGTCACCAGACGGAAATTTGTAAGTTTGCATTATTGTGTATGATAAAAAGCTTTCGAAGGGAATTGCCACTAAAAAAAAATTAAATTTTGATTTAATCACAATTGTAATTTCTTGTAATTTTAATGAATTATTATGAGCTCCAAATACCTATATTTATTATAAATAAATTTCGTCAAAGAACTTCTAAAAGTAATTTGTCTTCTATTCTACAACCAGAATTTATATAAATTATTTTGATGCGGCAACACGAAGAAGCTCAGAATTTTTTTTTTTCAACAACTTTGGCTTATTTCTAAAATAAAATTTGTAGTGAGTATCAATTTAAATATCCTAAATGACTTGTGTCTAAGCTAAAATGCTTTCGCTTTAATATAAAAAATTAAAATATTTATATACCATATTTTATTATTTGTGGGCTTAAAGACCTAGAGAAGTGTTTTAAAGAGAAATCTTTATGATCGTCTAAAAAAAATGTTTACATTGTATTGGCACAGAGCAGAAGATAAAGTTCAATCAGGAATTTTATGTAACCAAAGACAATAATGTAGCGTATATTCAGGTGTGTAGAAGGATTATCCGCAAATAACTGATTAAAATAAGCAAATTTATTTTTAAATAAACTCTCTAATTTAAGGAAAATTACATAAAATGCGTTTGCATGCTGAAATTTAACTGACTGTGTAGAAAATCAATAAAATAACTGGATGGAATGGACAAATTACAAAATTTTGCTCAGGTTATATTGCTAAGGTAACCCCAAACTGAAATTTCCCTGAATTTGATGGTTCACTTTTCGTGGCGCGTATTATAGTATGTTCATATGAATTGTAAAGTAAATTTTTCAAGAAAATCAGTGTTTGTCTTCACTGATAAACATCCTTAAGGACAGGCAATAATAATATGATAATAATCAATCGAACTTAGTTTGTGTCGATCATTTCGTTGTCATTGGCCGTAAAGCCAATTCTCCCTCTTTTCTATTTTTTATGGTCGTTCTTTAATTTGGAGACAAGATGAAATATTTGTATGCGACAACCTTATGCATAGTGTTATATATTATGTATGTTAAAAATATGGTAAATATTTAAGAAAATTAAGTTTACCCTAAATAATCAATGAATGATTATGTTAATTAGCACTATTAATCCAACCCATGTTATTGGCTTGCATAGTTGAAGAGTCACGCACAGCTTGGGAATCCTGGTAATAATATGGCCGTCAAACATGCAATTTCGATCATCCATAAATGTATCGAAATAATCGAAAATATAGCTCCACACATAGGGTTGGGCAATTGCTTTTATTTTGAATTGTTTACAATAATACTTATCATGAAGGTAATATCAGATACTGCATTAAAAAGAGATAAGTAGCTTTGCAATCCTACATAAAATTACAAAAAAACAATTATCTGAATTTCGAAACGAGATAAGAAAAAGAAACAAAACATTTCACACAAGTTTTGATTTGTAATCATTGAATTCGGTTCGATTTACTGTAAGCGCCTTGTCATATCAGAACTTATTTGTTTCGAAATCAGCTGTTAAGTGCTGAAATTGCTGCACAGTATTAAATTTGTTTTGTAATATTTGATGCAAAGTACAAAAAACGACAAATTTAATTTTTATGTGCTCAGTACTTATAAAGAACTTTATAAATCATATTTAGAAAAACTACGCATATCAAAGTCTCAAGCATCAATATATTGCTTTGCTTCATACATTCGCTGAAACCTTTCTGTCCTCTTGATGTCTATTTTCAATCTGAATCTCGTCAATACAAACCAACCGGACAAAACTTCATGAACGGTTCAGCACAGATATCATGCAGCCACTCTTTCCAGGCAGGACAAATATATTGGATTATCAACAACACATAAAGTTTAGTAATGACGCGGACCAGAGTTCTGGATTTTCTTCACCCTGCTAAAAATCTTAATACATTTAGCTCTTAGTTTTTTTTTTGTCAATCAGATTTCTCCATTCAAGAAAAAAATAATTAAAGCCATTACCAAACATAAAAACAATAAAGTTGAATGTGCCGCCGAAATTTCCGCAAAAACTACTTAAAACAATTACGAGTACCTACCACAGTAGAGGTCCTATAGCATGTCCCGGAATAGATATAAACAAACGAAAAGATAACATCTTCCTAGAAGGAAAGATTCATCATAAAGCTCCTAAAGAAAAGAGATCTAAGTAAATACTGTAACTTGGTGGGAATTGCACTACTAAACATGGTAAGCAAGATTGATTGATTGAAAATTGAGGTTAAAACCCCTTACAGGGGCTCTGGAACGTAGGCTTTAAAAGGCCCATTGTTCACCCTCCAGACTTATGAATAATTTCTCATAGGTCCCAACCGAAGGCTCTTACGAATTTGAGAATTTGGTAAACAATATACTATCTCTCAAACAGAGCTGGGCAATACTTAAGTAAAGAAAAGACTTAAGTACTACTTAAAGTACATTTTCGTTACTTAAGACTTATTACACAATACTTTTGAAATGCCCTACTTAGTACTAGAACATAAGTACTTGCTTCTATTTACTTGTACTTAAGTAGCAAGATTTTTACTTAAGTATTTCTGAGTCTATTAAGTATCTACAAATATCTAACTCTTCGTAGAAAAGCAAACACAATCTCTAGCGCAACTCCTTTTTTTCGTTCTAAAGCACGCAAAGAACTGTCAAAGCATTTGTCGCACTCGCGCGTCAAGGCAGAACCTTAGACAAACTAATAACATACAAACAAGACTGGGCAAGTAGAACAAAAAGCAGTAACGTCTCGCTCGAATATAAAATCGACGATGCTTCGACCTGATGTAGGGAAGGCCTCAATTTTGTCTTGAAAATTTACTGGAAATATTTTCCTTAGAATTTTTTTATCATTATTGAAGGCGACAATGGGTGCTTGTCGGACCTCTAATAGTTTTTATGAGTTTAGCAATTAATGGAAGTGCAGCGTCGAAAAACTATAAAAAACTATAAATAGTAGCAACTGGTTTGTATACATATTATAGTTTTCAAAAGGTATTTATTTATTAATATCTATTAACTGAACACTAAACTTCATTATATTACTGCCAACGTACAAAGATTCTAAAAAAGTACTTTAAGAAGTACTTCAAAAAGTACTCAGTACTTTTTATAGACTTAGTACTTAGCTACAAGTACTTTTCATACATACGGTACTTGTACTCACGCTGAAGTACTCAGGCCTTCGATACTTGTACTTAAGTACTTTTTCTTTGGTATTTGCCCAGCTCTGCTCTCAAAATAATTCTTTCCATAGAAAGCAAAATGCAGAAAAATATGCAGGTAGATATCAAGCACGATTAAGACAATGACGTGAATGTATAGATCAATCGAACATATTGTGACTAATTGTGGAGCAATCAGCAAAATGTAAATCATCCTCATACAATACATTCGTTGACCTTGAAGGAGCATTCCACCTAGATCGCTGGAAAATATGGAACGAAGACATCCGAAAAGGAATATCACAAAAAATAATGCGTATAATTTTTGATTTATTAAATTACTTTATTGCATAACCTTAACACTAACTTAAGCAGTAACTTATTGCTTATTGCAGTGAAGCTATTGGCTCAAGGCTATGAGGTAATCCGGGCTCCTAAAACTAGTTAATATTAACCTAATGTAAAAATTGTAGTTCATGAAATCTATAGGAACCCTCTCATGGCTTCTTAGTCTAGATTGAAATTATAATTATCATAAATCACGATTCTTAGTTTAGCCTATAACTAATTTTTTTTATATATATACTTACTATGTATACATTTATGTATATATTTTTCTCCCTTTGTTGACAATGTTAATTACTCTATTCCTAAGTGTAAGTCTTGTTGTATATGTACTCG
Organism: Dioctria rufipes; assembly: GCA_963924295.1. NCBI lineage: Eukaryota > Metazoa > Arthropoda > Insecta > Diptera > Asilidae > Dioctria > Dioctria rufipes. The sequence continues at coordinate 201,303,350 of OZ002742.1, forward strand.
TATGCTTTACCTTATACATAATATTTTATTTATTTTTTATTTTTTTCTTTAAGAACAAATTTTATACTTTTCCTTTTGCGATGTAGGCCGTTCAAAATTCGTTATTTACAAGTTAATTAGAGTGTGGTAGTCAAGTCAATCGTTCTTAAGTATTGTTTGAGGGCAGGGAGCAGTGCGTTCGTGTCTTCTCTGGTGAAAACTCAGTAGGTCTTGTCGTTATACCTCGCTCGTTTAGTAGTCTCTGTAATTCCCAACACTCTAAAAGAATGTGGTGCGCCGTTAGCGCAACATTTTCACAGAAAGACCAAGGGAAACATTGTAGTCTCCAAAGATGTATTCAGGCAGTCCGCTCTTTCATTGTCTGGTATGCCTACATGGCCAGCATACCAGGCGATCCAGATTCTGTCGTTTTGCAAGGCCGCTCTGACGTTTTGCGCCAGAATTAACATTTTGAATAGCTTTAATAACCGACAAGGAAGATCACCGTGGTGCCCTTTTGTGTGGCTACCTCCCATATTGGTGTAAGCTTGCCCGTGTAGACATTGCACCAGTTCGGTAGAGTTGGACACATTTGTATCTGTCCATTTTCATTTTCAACGATGAATACCAAGGCCACAGCTACAGTCTAATTTAGATCCGTTGGTGTAGAGGGAAATGTCGGCCTGCAATAATTGTCCAGGTCTACATATTGTCGTTCCGTAGTAATTATCTAAGTAAGTACGTGGGATGGCAAAATATGGCTTGTGAAGAAAACTAGCTCCAACTAAATTTCAGTTTTCATCAATAAAATTCGATATTCGGAACTCTGGTCACTCACACACTGAGAATTAATAGCAGTCCAGATAAAATGAAAAAAAAAAAATAATGGAAATAGATGGACACATACTTAGAATAATAAAATAAAATAATTACTCGTTCGGCATTCGAATGAAATTCACAGAGGAAAAGAAATGTAGGAAGCCCAAAACTACATGAAACAGGATGGCTATTAAAGAAATTAATGAAAGGAGAAAAACCTGGATAGAATTCATGATGGATGACCTAGAAGAGAGTCACGTGGAGAGATTATATGAAAACATTATGCTTCCTTCCAAGAAGAAGAAAAATGATAGGTACGCAAATCAGAAAGACATTTTAAATGCAAAATACAATATTTATCTAGAAATTTCTTTTGAATCTCGAAACCCATTGTAGTAGGTCTCCAAGAATGTAATCTTCTCGGAAGACAATTTCGACATCCTCCCCAACTAACTCTGTCTTCTAACGATTGTCGAAGATTAGATTAATTACGCACTTATACTTATATCTAAATTTATGTTAACAGATAAGAAATATATATTCAAAAATTTATTTACCTCTTCAAATTGTGTCACCTACATACTATACGTTCGCAGTTATCGTGGGTAGGCGTTGTTGTCTCATCTAATGATAAATTACTTTCCTCCTATTTCCGTAAATTTAGCATAGTCAGCAAGGGCCGTTGCTGTTCATGATGATTTAATAGAATTACATCAGAGATATGCTGAGCTGACATACACATATGTACATAAATATCAAGCTCTGGCTTCCTTCCATAATAGTGAGATCTGTCAGGTCTGGGTCTGTTTTTTATTTATTTTTTTTTTTTTTTCAATTGAGTTAATACTCTTTAATATTTTCTATATTCTCATCGTACACACTTTATCTACAAGCTTTAGTTAAATCTAAATTTTTTCTAGCTGCAATATAATTTTATCTTAGGCAGACTAAATAGAGATCTAAGATTAAACTAGATATTTATATAATCGGGAGCATCTCTGTGATTTCTTTAATCATTGCAGTGCATTAGAATTAGGTAATTCTCATATATAGTTGGCTTTCAAAAGAATGATTGAATCCAATGGACTTTTTTTAATCTCTGAAGCTCTATGCATGAAAAAGAATACATGTAGTATCCGTTCTGACCTATCACCTCTATAAATAAAAACGACCCATTTATGTATGTATAAATTCCTTGTTTTAATGTTGTTGTTCTTGTTTTTTTTTTATTTCTTATAAATATTTCAGTAGCAATAATAGTACGGTTTCAATTTACTGTAATGAACGGAAGTTAGCGTGTTGATATCGTTTTCATTTCCCTCCTTATAAGAAAATCAATCGAAAAATTACTTACTACGTATGTAACCTGTGTGGCGGAGTGCTTCTATTAAATGTGAGACTGCTACATATAATTTTATAAATTGAACTAGCCTCTCTAGTGCGACGAATAGCTTTCATCACATTCAGCTAATATCTAAAGCGATTTAATTATAACAAGCGCTAGAGAGGAGACAGAATGCTCAATTCAAGACTGTGTCTGCTATCTTGAATGATGTCATTAAATTTTCATCAAATTGCATTTATTTTGTATTTTTTATTTATATACCTACTATATTATCGTTAGTTACGTTCGTCCGTTGTTTGTGATGGTACCGCTCTATATTGATGTTTTAATTTTTAGAACATGAAAAAGCTTTCATCCTCCTCGTTAATTGTTTTTATTTAATTACACGACACACGTAAACACACACGTTTCTTTTAGTCACAACAGTCTAGAGGTTGAAAATGTAAAATTCATTAATTTCGTTTGCATAAAATTTTCATTTGAACTAAATATTTTTTTTTTTTTACAATTTACAGGACGGCGAGCTCGTGTTAATGACGTTGCTTCAAGTACTGGTACTGCAGTTGTAACGCATACAATAAATGGATCCCATTTAATAGATGATCAATTTTGTGCTAGTCCTAAACGTAAGGATTGTAAAATTGATGAAGTCACCAAAAATATGAGAGGATTTAAAGCGACGAATGGTGGTCAGTCAATGAAATTTATCACAACAAATGGAAAAACTTCTTCTAATGACATATTCGGTACAAAAACGAGGTCAAAGACAATAAAGAATTTTTTCAAGGCTACATATGATAAACCAACAACTATCAATATTGTTCAGAGTATAAACAATATGAATGGTAGCAATAATATTGGAAAGGAAGAAGAAAAAAATCTTAATACGAGACATCCAATTGATTTAATCGAAGAGAAACACAATACTTGTGATCATGTTTTTGGCTATACTATAAATAACAAAAGTAATGGTGAAACAAAGACAACCATAACCACAACAAATATATTTCTTCAGGAGCCAGTTTTAAGTTTAAATGTCGATAAATCGTTAAATCAGCCATCATCTATTAAAATTAATAAGACCTTAGAAGTTGATCCGATTTTTTCTTCAACCAACGGATATCATATTACTTTGAATGGTCACTTCAATAAAGCCGTCCGGCTTAGTAGTTCACCACCGAAACATGATAACAATATAGAAACCACCAATATCTTACTTAATTATGATAGCAATTCCTGTGACAGTGGAGTTGTTATCGATAACAAACTTGAATTAAGCCCTAGTAGGCGAAGAAAGCCAACAACACCACATCGCATTTTGTGTCCATCTCCGGTTAAGCATGCAAGTATTGAAAAATCTCCATCATCTGCATCTTTAGTAAATTTTTCGATTGGAAACGGTATTAGATCTCCGGATTATGTGAATGGTGTAGTACAAATGAAAAACTCAAAATCAAGAAGAAGGTAAAATTGATTTAATATGAAAATAATTTCTTTTTGTTGAATAAAATTTATAAATTTTTGTTTTCCCCTAATAGACTGAACTCAAATCAATCGGAGAATAATAGTTCCATAAAATCTCCACAGCTGGTTGGTGGTGTTATACTAACTGATGAAACTTATAAGAAAATCAACAGTAGTAGTAGTAATAGTAGCTGCAATCAGAATTCTAAAGTGCTGAATTCAGCTATAAATCCAACTGCCGTGCAAAATACTAATAATAATTATAAAGTAAGTGTGTAAAATGTTTTATATTTGCCGTTATTTTTTATTTATTTTTTACTAACTTTAAAATTATATTTTTGACAAAACGTTAACTCTAACTCGTTGCGTGCCGAATGTGAAGTAATAATTATTCGAAACAACAAGGAAAAAAATGTTCTATACTAAGACGCCTACTGTTTAGATGCAGTAGTTTTCTCATTTTACTTTTTATTTACTATGGACATATGTATATAGCAATAATAGCACGAAATTGAACCGTGTGGGGGATGGTGGTCTTAAAGTGAACAGGATTAAATTATATAAAGTTTTATTTCCTCCAATATCATAATCAATGGATACACTGGTGCACTGATTGCTCTCTGTCTTTGCAGAAGTTATCAGGAACTATAATCCCATTAATAATTACTAGAGCAGTGTAGTTAAAATTTTAACGCATTTTCAATTTAGAATATGGGTCACATTCAGTTGGATTTCTAGATAGAGTGGATAAAATTAAAGTTCAACAAAACTTGAATAAGGTCTGGAACCTTAAATTTGTGTTCGTCTGGCCTTCGCAAAATATTTAAAAACTGGTCAAAAATTATGGTCATATTCGAAAATGAATAAATCAGACAAGAGACAATTACTATGACGAAATTGTTTAATAAACATAGGAAAAAAGTTATATAATTGGTCGGATTTTGCTCGTAAATATAGCTCGTTAGAAAATTATAGTTATTTTTCGTGTGTCTTTCTAAAACTTGTAAAAACGTTTATACTGATTTCATAAGTTTTTTTAATTCCGAAGAATCCTTGCGTGTATTAAAAGCATTTGAGTATGACCTATTTCCCAGTATACGTGAAAAATGATGATTTTTATATCGAAGTACTAGGAAAAGGTTGGTGGGGGTTAAGCTGTGCTGAAAATATAATGTTTAAAAAAAAACTTAGAACGAATTCAACGTTACTTGAAGACCAATCAATTCATCGAAAGGTGCATATGTGTGTCCTACTACTTTCCTAATATACGAATCCCATGTCAGGGTATGACTACATAAATATCTAGATTATATACGCACTCAGAATAAAGGTCGAAACGCAGTGTCAGCGACTTCGACTTAGCCGACTTTTGATTACTTCGGCGTAGGCAATTAAAGTTATAAATTAACTCCACATCTCGCACCAAACTAATCAACTTTTCTTGAGAAGACACTTAATTCATTAAAATCAAATCAGCTGCTGACCGTAAACAACGAAAATCATGTTACAAAATGTCAAAGTTTCGCTGCAGTAGACACTAGAGCTACCCCAGCGTTTGCACAGCGCAGTGAACGCAGGCGACTTGATCATTAGGACTTGGCCAACTTTTCATGTATTCTATAAGAATTGTCAAACGCCGGAAGGAATAGTATTACCAAGATAAACAGAAATGAGATCATTCGTATCAACCAATATTGAGTATAATTAATCTAATATTATCGGCAAGGCAGAGAAGAAACGTTGTCGTGCTATGGTGATAAGGGAGCCCAAATTAAAATGCACGTCACAAGAATTTATTAGGTAGTAAAGTCACAAAAAGATCTTTTGAAGAATCTTCGATCAAAAATGGAATATACTTATTGTTCGAAAAATTTCTTTACCTCCAGAACAGTTTATTTTAATTTGTAGAAATACTCTTAGCAAACTTCCAACAATCTGTATTGATGCAAATGTTAAATCTGAAATGCAATGGATGCAACGCAACGGAACGGAGGGAAATGTCAAATTTACGTAACAAAACTGAGGTAAATGGTAGCTGCTTACAATGGACGCATACTTAATTTAAGGTGATAGCGAAGTTTGGGCCAAATTCGAAAATATGTATATGGATTATAATAGAAACGCTTCGGGATATTACAACGTTGTCTGAACATAAAAGAAAATGACCTACAGTAGTTTTTTAAACAAACAAAAATGAAAATATAAGTGTACGAATTATGGTTGAGTTTGTTGAAATCCCTTGTACATATTTATTATAAATGGTTTCATTCTTTTTTTATTATCTATCGCTGTAGGGAGATAAACAATCCGTTAATGCAATTTTAGGTTATGTTCATCCGTTCTGTTGCGTAAATTTAAGATTTTATCAAACTTGTTGCGTACGACTGCGACTTCCTCCGTCCAATCTCACTCTTGTTTCATATGGCACCAGTTTTGATTTCAAAAAGTATGCTGCCAATGCTACCAACTGTAGGAAGCAAAAGGATGTTTTGGAAGAAAAGGTTTATTTGTGCAAGGAAAACTTGTGGTCATGTTCAGGTATACAAACTTTGATGAAAAGTGATGAACTGTCAAATATATTACTAAGTTTCCAGCTCTGTAAATACCGTTGAATCTCAGCGAATTTCTCGTTCCCAATCGTTACAGTTCAGTGGAAAAGTATGCACTCATGGAAAGAGACAGGAAAAGTGGTACCATTTGCTTTCATGTACTTCTGATTCAACGAGCAGTCCATTTATATACATGTCAGTTGCGCAGCTCCATTTGAGAAGCATGCATAGAAAACCGGTTTGACATTTCTCTCCGTTCCGTTGCGTCCATTGTAATTCAGCCTTTAATTACATGCGTTACCCATTGAATAATTTAAGGCAAAACAAAACGCGAAAAAAACCCCTGGATTAATAACACCATAAAAGCCAACCGGGTCTGATTTGATCTTGCCTACATCTCGGGGAGAACTAACTGCTATTTTTAAATTTTAACATAGTAACACTTTTATAGCACTAAACTGAAGACTTACCTTACCATCTTTATCTACAGAAGCGTACCAATGGTCAACATCAACAGCGACAATCCAAACATCAGGAATTGACAGACTTCTTTCCAGTGAGGCGAAGTGTAAGAAAAACAAAGCGTGCTGTGCAAGAGGAGATAATGAGGAGTATAGAAAAGGCTATTATTGAAGGGAGGGAAGACGGCCTTAAGGTGGTTAGGACATAAAATCTAATAGATTTCAAGACATTTAATTATATTATATAATTTGCATTTCTTTAGATTGAAAATTTTGAAGGTAAAGGACGAGGCGTTGTAGCTGAAAGGCTATTCAAACGAGGTGAATTCGTAGTCGAATATATCGGAGACCTAATAGCAATGGGCGAGGCTAATCAACGAGAGAAAAAGTATTCATTAGATGAAAATGCTGGCTGCTATATGTATTACTTCAAGCATAGAAATCAACAGTATTGGTAGTTTATTATTTTTACATTACATATATATAACGTATGAGTTTTAAATTCCATTAAATTCCATTTAAACAGTATTGATGCAACAGCTGAAACAGGTAAATTAGGACGACTAGTTAATCACTCAAGAAATGGAAATCTAATCACAAAAGTTGTTGTTATAAAAAATCACCCACATCTTGTTCTCATTGCCAAGGATGATATCCAATCAGGAGAGGAGCTAACCTACGATTATGGTGATAGATCGAAAGAAGCATTATTACATCATCCATGGTTGGCCCTATAGTTACTTACGTAAGCGAATCGTTTTTCCCTGAAATAATATTAGTAGTTGTTGTTTTAATTATTTTTTAGATTTATTTAAGTTTATTATTTCAATAGCGTTTAGTTAAGTTTAAGGTCTTTGTCCTATTGTACAAAAACAAAAATTCTCTATATTGAAATGATTTCGCTAAAATATTCACTACTAATGTTATTCTTTGAAACTTTTTAATTAGGACTTTTTTGTGCCTCTTGAAATAGTAGTTAAATTTTTTGCTGAACCCCAAACAGCTGGTGGTAACATATTCATACACATACATTTGATAGACTTAAGCAAAAGTATGACTTTTGTTAAAATATGTTAAATTAAAATTCGGACAAATGAAATTTCAAAGATTCTGTACAAGACTTTGACTATGAATAACATCCCGAAAATACCTCATCTTTGAGAAAAATTTTTTTGCAAGATTTTTTGTCTAGTTCATATATGTAAGTGTGAAAAAATTTTGACTAGGTAACACATTATACTACAAAAATTTTTTGGCTTTTCACTTAATTTGAAAACAAATTACACTGTGTAATGGTCAGTGAAAATATCCGCATTTCGAAAAATTCGCCACTAATTTAGTAATTAATTTCATTTCCCATAGGGCGCTGAGCTCAGGCATTGTTAAAAATTTCTCATAAATATCTCATAAAAGGCCCATTTATTTTTACATCATAGAAATGAAGAGATGTTAGGTTTCAAATATAAATGTGTGTGTATGGGAGGATTCAAAAAGTATGGAAAAGTACTAGAACGCTTTTCCTGCAACTTCGATAAAAACAAGAAGAAGAATCGGGATCTAAACAGTAAACAAGAACTTGCATGAAAAAATCTCTGTTCTGTTGTTTTATTTACCTTGTTGCACTCATGCAAAAGTCCTAGGATAACATTGAATAGTCAATCCATCTTCATAATGACAGCTGTAAATTTTCCTTGCAAAAATGATGCGTTAACTAAGGTCGATTTCCATTGATATTTTACAAAAAGTGCACGCCAATCAATGACAAACGAGTTCATGGAACAACTTTTAATGCGATGAGAATGTATATAGTAACTCATATCCGTGTAATTTGTTAGATTGACATTTTCTGGAAAAACAACACCGACGAAGTATGGCACATTATAATTATAACCGCAGAAATTAACCTTTTTAACAGGCTGTTCCATTTTATTTTATTAATTAAAAGCGTTATTACAACTTTACCTTGCGTGTTTTCCGGTGTAACACCGCCGATTTTTCGAGTGTAGCACCACGGTCATTTTTACGGTGGGCTGCACCAGTATATTTGTGAAAGGTGTGAATGGAGCACTAGGGAGAGAAAGAGGATCAGTATACTCTACCTTGTGCAAGTCTCCTTCCAATGCGGTCAGAGAGTCGGCGCTTATGTGCGAACACAGTGGGGGCGAAAACCGAAGAGATGCGATTTGAGAAATGATGCGAACACACATGCTCCTTAATTTTAGCGCCTCTAGCAAAAGCAACTTGAGCCTGAGCGAGAGGGCAAGGGATTTTTTTTTAAATTCCTCCAACCACCACTCTCTCCATCACCCTAATTCTAGCATGACTCATCAAATTTACTTATATTATGCTGGAACCTCTTCTCAAACAGCATCTAGCTTCTATTAGTGAAGATTATTCCTTAAACTTGATTTTTAAGGAAATACAATTTAAGCAATTTTTGTTTGCCTAACCCTAAAAGGATTACAAATGATGTATTGCCATCTATTTCTATTCTATATATTCATTTGGAAGATCCACTGACTGAAACGATTATGGTGGATTTCATATAGAGAAAACTATAGCAGAGTGATCCCATGTTAATGAAAGCAATTTCAATAGAGTCAGCTGATGTCAGTGCGCAAAGCAGGTATCTGGTACGTGGGAAGCATTTTTTAGTAAGTTGAGGACGTTAAATATTTTTGCCAATTTCTTGACTGTTTTTCGTGCGATATTGTAATGTTAAAATAACAAAAATCCGTGAATGATATTTTTTGCTTGATTTCTGTTGTCTTGAAAGGTCACCGCAACGCGTTATTATAGTTTGTCTTAATTGAGCAAAATTTCCAGAAAAGGCGTAGATGATAATTGTGGGCACTATAGACAGATACATCTAGCATCTGTTTATAGTCACTAGTGTGGCTGCAAGCTCTTATAATAATTTTTAGTGTATTCCATAGGAGTATAGTTTAATATGTTTTTGCATTACATGGAAATTAGAAATTCGCTGTGTCTCACTCATCATAATAATAAATTTCACACATAAAGTGAAGCGGTACTTGCAAGTGAATATTTTCGAATTGTTCATTGAATGTTTTCAAAGCAAAACTGCAGAACCAAGATATTACTCTGCTTCTTATTTTTGTGAAACTTTGGCTTTAACATTCATAAAAAAAACCCCAAGTGAAAATTTTCCGTTGCGATCCAAGTATATTCAAAGTAAAACTTACAAATTCGTACTACCATAATAAAATATAAATCGAGCACTGCTACATCCGAGAAGACTCTCTTATTAATACGTTCTAAAATATTTTCAGTGTTCTTATGTAAAACTGACGAAAAGTTTTATTAGAATAGGTAATAGGTCCTGCGATTTAAACTACTATTCATATAGAAAGTGGTCTTCTAAATATTCTTAAGCTTGCTTTCTTATCTTTCCAACAGTAATCAAATTTTTATATATGTCTTAACAAAATTATTAAAAAACATTTTATCTTATAGGAATGACTACAATTCCTCAAACAAAAACTTTCAGCTGAGTATTAATTGCATAATATGGCATGGTCCGATGAATTATAATAAATCTGCCTGCACATGCAACTATTACTCAGCTGAGAGGTATTGAGCGTAAAATGATAAGTTTCCTTATTAATCAAAACTATTTTGTTAAGTAAGGTGCATACAGTAAGTGTAGTCTTTGGGAAGGTACGGAGTCAAGTTTAAAATTACTTTTCCATAAATATTAATATAGAACATTTTATAGAATCGGACCAGCATGTACACACATGTTGACTTGTGTTTCATATCCTGGGCAGTACTTCTTTGGGGGCCTTTGTAGATACCATTCAATAAAGAACTAAAAATATTAATCTCTGAAACCTTTAAGTCACTTGCTAAGTGTGTTAGGGCGCTGTGTTTGTATTAAGTTTTGAAGAAGAAAAAGTCGAGTCTAGCAGGGGGATTAACTATGTAAAAAACAAGTAAAAAAGCTAGAATTGGTCTAAGACCAATTCTTATGATACCCTAGATGAATGCCCGTATTAAATTTCCTATGGTCACCGATCTATTCAAGTATTGATTTTGAAGTTGTTTTTCGCATATATTTCTAGAACAGTTTGTCGCACAGAAAAAATGGTAATAACCAATTTTATAGGATTTCGTATTCTGCAGAAGTTCTTAGTACAATAAAAATGTCTTGGACTGATCGTTTTCAAAGTATACGTAAAAAACCGAAATTTTTATATGGCAACACCAAGAAGGAGTTGCCCGATTTAGTCTTTTTTTGACATTTTATTTGCTAATGTAGTAAAAACATCATGTACGAAATTTTAGCTCCCTACGTCGATGCGTTCTCAGGCTGTGTCCAAATATGTAGCGGAAAACGAAATTTTTATATGGCAACCCCACGAAGGAGTTGCCCGATTTGTCTCTTTTTCGAACTTAATTTTACTTTTTTTTTTTAAAGTCCGTGTACTAAATTTCAGCTCTTTAAGTATACGCGTTCTCGAGTTATCGTGCGCACAGACGGACGGACGGACGGACATGCAAAAATCGAAATAACTTTTAATATTATGAATGGGTTCCATTTTGCTCTACCATCATTATTTCGAGGTGTTACAAACGGAATGACAAACTTAGTATACCCCTATGATTTCATCTAGGGTATAAAAATAAGGAGGAAACAGCGATATTTATTATATATTTCACACAACAATTTATCTATTTTGGATGGTATTTGAGTACTACTTTGATTATAGACTGTAGTAGTAGATGCCTCCAGAATTATTTCCGTGTTTGTATTTCTTTTGTTATTTCCAACTTTAAGACTTTAATTGTAAAGATCTCAATTTTTAAATCATCCAACTCGAAGGCCCATCCGATAACAATTTACCGCCTGTACGATCCACTCCGCACTATGAGTGAACTGCTTCTACCTCTCAATACCTCCTTAGTCCGGTGGCACACGATGATATACACACGCTACACTGTAATAAAAACTGTTTTTAGTACTATTTTAGAACATTTTCTTGTATAGGCCAATTTAGAGCAGAGGGTTAGACTCGTATGATACATGAGTGTTTTATTACATATGTATGCATGTTCTCAGTTTGTGTGCATATAGATCATATGGAAATGATGAATTTTCTTTGCTGGCTCAAGCGTGTATCAACCATGTGTCAACTACGTGTACAATGAGTTGAAACACACCCGATACAAAAACACAACTATTTTGCCGCGGCGCATCTGATGTTCCTTATAGATTTGGGTTTTTCCCCGACGGGTCGGTACGATATCGATACGACATTGACTCGGTAAACCTGCAGCATCCCGTGTCACTGTGTAGTTTAGGTTCCTCCCTGACGTGTCGGTACGACATTGTCTCGGTAAGCGTGCAGCCGTGCAACTGTCGCGTCCGTGTATTTAAATCAGTACCCACACACGGGTCTGCACTCCGCGGTTGAGATGCAACATGTTTTCGGTATGCAGCGTTGCGACATGCCTTGTCAGTAGAGAAGCGGCATTTACCGAGTTGAGAAGGGAATTTTGTGGTGAAATTAACAAAATGTCTGCTGATTTAGTCCATAGTATGTCTGACCATGATGGAGCTCCCTGCGGTAAGACATCGACGGGACAAATGTCGTACCCATACTATATCGCTACCGTACCGACCCGTCAGGGAAGGACCTTGATCAGTACCTTACCTACACATGGGTCTGGACTGTGCGGTTGAGATGCAACAAGTTTTCGGTATGCAACATTGCGGCATGTCTTGTCAGCCGATAAGCGTCATTTACCGAGTTGACTAGTAAATTTTGTCGCGAAATTAACAAAATGTGCCGTTTTAGTCTATTGCATGTATGACTGTGAGGAAATTCTATGCGGTGCGACATCGACGGAACAAATGTCATACCGATACTATGTGGCATCACGCCGCGCCGCTGTTGTGACAACTACTTTACTGTTCACTGAGGGGGCTGAGCGTTCTTGTTTCAAAAATTGGACAAATTTTGAACATGCTGTGAAAATCCCTTATTTAGTACAATTGTACACCGATTCATAATTTATTATTATTTGTCGATTAGAAACACTAAAGATGTTGTAAAATAGTATTGCATTAAATAAAAATTGTTTAGGAAGTTAAACTTGTTTTAATTAAAATAAAATTAAGTTTTAATATTACTGAAAAATGTGCTCCTCTGCAGATTTGATGTCAAACATAATTGAGCTTGAGCAATATATTTGTTTGAATTTTTAAATCAATTCCAATGCATTATATTTTATGCTACCATATACTGTTTCCAAAATTGGTAAATCAGCGTATATTTTGAGATAGGATGGCTCAGTCCATTCTTATTATATGTCAGTGGTTCCAACGGTCTCGCCAGATGGTTTTGGTTTGGCGATGATCGTTACATAATAAAAAATTTTTTAATGACTGGTGGATATTACTTTTGATTTGGTTTCTAACCATTTTAACTTTATAAGCTGGAAAATTTTTATTTATATCATATTAAATAAAAGTTATTTATCACATTTTTTTTGCAAACACGAACATATTATCTCCTATACAACACAAAAATGATTCTGAAGACATCTATTAAAGTCTGTCAGAAGTTGCAAATTCTTTTGTGATATTTACTACAGAAAGATTACTCCCCCCTGCTGTATATGGATTATTTAAATGCAATTAGAAATTTATACCAAAAATATTTTATAAAACTCAAAGAATAACATTTGTGCATAGAAAAAAACATTTTTAAAAAATGTGTTCATCGAATCTTCGGAATTCCCAAAAAAATATATATATATATATATAAATTATAAAATCAGTTAAGTAAGTATGCACTAGTATTTAGTTTTCTCGTCACTTCTCTTATAAAATTAAAAATTGACTTTCAAACTCATTTTATTTGTTTTAAGATAGATTTTTTTAATAATATTTACTTCGGCAAGTGTTTTTCGTAGTAAATTACAATATTGCAAAACTCTGCCAACTACACATTTCATATATAATATTTAAAAAAAAATATAGAAAAATATAAAAAAAGAGGTAAAGAAATATCGCTTATTTATTATACTTTATAAATGTATCCAGTAAAGAAGTAAAACTTCCTTAATAATAATATCCAAGCAATCTATGAGTATATTGGAAAATAGAAGGCATCCATTAATTTCATAAATATTTATTAAACAAAATGAAATTCGTTATGGATTAATAACAAAAATAGTAGTTAAAAACAAAATAAAAATATTGTTCCGAACGACTGTTACTTAATACATACATACATCTATGTATGCATGTACATACATATATGCGGATATAATCAATTTCCCCATTGTTATAATTTAATGTTTTCTCGCAAAAGTATTTTATATGAAAAATATTTATTTGTTTTTCCTGCGCTCCTTCATTAGCAATAGAGAGTTAGTTAGTAATTCGAATGGGCCTTTTGGTAATTATAATAATCAAATTATGTATGTACATTGTACAGGATGAAATGCGAATTGTGATGGTTTAACTCATGTTTGTTTTTCACGCAAAATAATTAATAATCGTTGTAATTTACCGAAAAGAGAAATAAGAGTAAAAGTAAAATAAAATATTATAATAATTATACATATTATAACTGCGTTTTTCGTTTATGTTCTTCTTTTGTTTTTAGTCATTCTTATTCCGTAGATTTTTATTACTTTTTAGTCATATCAAAAGAATTACTGCATTGTACTCGATAGGCAATACGGAAAATTAGTCTTTCCATTAATTACATTTTTGTAGCTAACTATTATTGTTAATTGCCGCCCTACATAATATACATACAATACATACATACATATTTATATAATGAAATGCACGAATTCCACCATAATTCTGAGCACTCTTATAAGTTTGATATAATTCATTATAAATTTAAAAAAAAGCAAGCAAGCAAAGCAAAATGATGTTAGTAAATATTATTTAAACTTAATGAGAAATTTCGTGTTTAATTCTAACACTATCCCAATACATACATTATATTATTTCTTGTATTTAAGGTATCCGGTGATTGTATATAAAAAAAAAAAAAAGATCGCAGGCTACTCTATAAGAAAATCAGATCGTGGATTGAGTAAACGGATATGGTGTAAAAAACACAACATACAAAGGTCGTATTAAAAGGTGGCTGTCTGCTTCATAAAAAAGAAGATAATGGGTCAAAAATTGGAGGTTAAGAATTAAATGGAGACAAGTTATGTAGGATCAGTTAGAAAAATGCAAATGCAATAAAATAAAAGCAGATCAAAAACAACATATCATTACTATGTTTCCATCATGAGTTAGAGTTGAGTTAGCGTTAATTTTTGCTGGCTGATGCTGTTTCTACGGATGGCTTCTTTCTGAGTTAAGTTAACAGCTGAAATATATCGTACAAAGTAGCCGGTTGTTTTGGATCTATCAAATACTTACACAAAATTAAATTCTAGAATACTCATTCTAATGGTTTAACTCGGATTGTACTCCGCATGAAAACATATCTAGTACATGTTTTTACCCAGGCTTGAATGTTTTTACACAGACTCGAAAACTTTTTATGTTAACTTCTTGGACTAGAAAAATTTGACAGTTGAATGGATTGCCAAGTTGTCTGTTAACTTTTTCATTATCATCTAGAATTATCCTCTCTACTGAAAGAAAGTTTTTACTTGAATTTTACTCAGACATTTTTACACAAACGTTACATTCAGTTCTATTATATAGCAAAAAGGATAGGCTATGAGGAAGAAAAACTTAAACATTTTTTTTTATGTATTAGAATTGCATCGATGTGTTCGTTTTAGTCATGGATGTAGTAAACTAAGTCATAGCGAGCACATAATATAGCGCTTGAAACTTTATTAAGTATTGAAGAAATTCAAGAGAAGAGATTCCATTATATCGAAAAATGATGATATTTATTGTCGTTGCCTTTATATGGCTGGCATCATATAAATAACCCTAAGCTTTCCGTCAACTAACAATGACAATTCAATTGTAAACAAACAAACCGGCATTGGAAAATTTTCAATTTTATTGCCACAGCTGTTTATTTTTGTAACTATTTCTTCTACTACTTCACTTCAAATATATTTGAAACTTACCTGAAAAATGATTTCCTATGGCAATAACTCCGATTCTTTCTGCAGCACAGCACATCACAGCGCACTTCACAAATTCAAGACTGCGGAGTCTCGACTATATAAAATCTCTCACAAAGATACTTCACCACTGTTTCTCACTATTATTGAGTATATATAAGTCAGTTTTTATCGCTTCCTTAAATTTAGGAATGTCAGAAATGTCGAATTGACAACAAATAAATAACCCAGCTCTTTTCATTTCCCCCGTGTCTAAAAAAATGCTTATCGTACGTACACGAATTTTACATAGCCTATCCTTTCCTTTTTGCTATATAATCTTAGATGAAAACAGATTCATCCACTGACTTACATATATAGGTTGTCCCAGACTTATCCAAATGATTCCTCTCGTCCAGACGATTAAAAAGTTATATGGCAGAGAGAGATGCAAAATGTCACCCTATCGAGTTACAGGGTGATTAGTAAAATATGGTCTTTTTTATTAAACACCCCATATCATGAAAAGTACAGGCTATACGCTCTATTTTAAGATGGCATTGTACGCAGTACCTTGGTCTCTCTACTATGCCTGGTATCAAAGAGTAGCTATATGCTGCGTTTTATATAACGCTGGTCGCGAGAGTTCTCGAATCGCACCATAGCATTGCGTTTGTAAGACCTCTTCTTGAATACGCTAGCCAAGTGTAGTCTCTATTTTACGGTACACATATCGACCGCATAGAGTCTGTTCAGCGGAACTTCCTCCGCTTCGTTTTTAGGCACATACTTTGGAATAATTCATTGATTATTCCACCTTATTAGGATCGCTTGAAGCTTTTAAATGTGCACTCGCTTGAAAACCGTCGCATAGTTGCCGATGTAACGTTTTTGCATCAACTCTTAAACGCGAATATTGATTCTCTGCTGCTACTTAGCAAAATGTCTTTCCGCAATAGTGGGCACAATTTGAGAAGGCTACTTCTTTTGCATGTTAACTCGGCAAGGTCAAATTCGTGCATGTACGAACCCATTAATCGCATGTGCCTTACTAATAATATTAAGCCTGAGCATTTTGGCGTTGATGCGCATTTTCTGAAAAAACGTCTATATGCATAATACTTATACCGATTTTCATTGATCACGTTTTCTAGCAGAAGTGTTACACCGAAATTATTCCATTGACTTGCACTGCTAGAAAAGTGTACGTCAAATGACCCTGGTGCCACACCCGAAAAATCGGCGGTGTTACAACGAAAAACGCACACATCTAAATGAGAAATGTCACAACTGAATGGCTTGAGCATTATATTTCCATCTTCAACTATTGCTCCACCAAATTCATCCGCAATCACGCCAAAATCTTTTGTTATTCGAAATGTTATTGTTTCCTTGTCGCATTGCATGTCATTTCGTACGGTGTTTAACATACTAATACTAGCACCGACTAAGGAATGAAACGCATGTATTGTTGACCGTTTATTATTAAACGTGCCACTGCAGCGATCTTATGTTGAGTTGGTTCTGATCAATATAACTTTTCATCAAAGTCAGCCATCGGAGTCGGAAGTTGTTCAATGTTTGCATTTTTAATTTTGCTAAAGGGGAAGGAATCGCTTAGAAATTTGTGTAATTATTTCCGAAAAGTCTTATCGTATCTATGTTATACAGGTAAGTCAGTATGGTACACAATTTTTTTTTTTTACTTAGTAATTTTTCATTAAAATTTGTATGCTCTTGATAGTCGGATCGACAACAATCCAAGAAACGTGGTAGAAAAAGCATTTATTTTTTCTTTGTATTTTTCTTTGCACATTTTATGGGCGTAAAAAATTCGATTGGTGTATTTGCACGGATGGTGTAGCGATTACCTTTTCAATGAAAAAGGAAGTGCCAATACCACTGCCGTAACCACTAATCAAATGCTAAAAACCAAGTAAATGTGAGGCACGTGATGACCGAATTCACACACAATTCAGATAATCCATGTACGCAAAACCGGAAGTGAAGTGAAGTGAGAGCAAACTGCTCTATCGTACCATTTTTTTTTTTTGTAAATTATTTATAATCTCGCATCTTATACAGTAAGTAGGCTGTTCTTTTATATAATTGACATTTAAATAAATTTATTACTTTTGCTGTTTTTTTCATAAAAAAATATTTTTCGTTGTTCAATTTCATTGTTTCTCAATGTTTGCATTTCTTATTTTGCTAAAGGGGATCGCTTCGAAATTTGTGTAATTATTTAGGAAAAGCCTTAAGATCTTAACTATGTTATACAGGTAATTTTTCATTAAAATTTGTTGTTTGTCGAATCGAACACGATAGAAAAATTTGAAAAAAAAAAATTAATTTTGAAACAAATACAGATCTCGCACATATGGTCCACAGATGCGAGATTTGTTAAAATTCACGATTGGGGAAATCTGAGAAGAATTTGTCCCGCGTTTCTTTCTGGTGGAGAAACCTTTTTTCTCGGGAACCGTGAAAAATGTTTTTATTTAAATGATCCTTGAGCCCGCTATTGGTCAGAGAATTTATTCAAAATTTGTTTTTTTCTTACTCTACTAAAGGGTTTCGACGGTGTTAAAGGTTACTCGAAAATGCGCGCGACTTTCAAGAGGCTTTGGCTCTAAAAATTTTTGTGAAAAACCATGCGTTTGCGCAATAACGAAAAAATAACGAAATAAAATGCGGTAAACACACTGACATGTACATATATGGTAAACATAAAACTGCCAGTTCAAAAAAAACTGTTATTTCGAATTCTTGTCAACGAGTTATACACCGGTGCAGTGCAGCTCTCCGTGTTTTTGTTGTTGAATTTCAAAAACACGTAAAGCTCCATGCACCGGTGTAGAACTCGTTGAAAAGAATTCGACATTAATGTTTCATGTTCGAATTTGGTTGTAAACTTTGCTTATGTCTTTTTTCCCAAATCGTGGCGCCATGCGAATGCCAGAGGGAAAAGAGTAAAACTATTGGCGCTAGTGTAGTTTGGTTTGGAAAAAATTTAATTATGGGTATTTGATTTTGAAAACATAGATGTCATTGATGGTAATAAAGGTAAGGTTGAAGTCTTAAATATGGATTCGAATCAAGGCGAAAATCAGCAACTTGACAAAGCTGACCAAGAATTGACATTTAGGATAGAAGAGGAAAAACTCAAAATGGCAGCGACACGAAGGTTACAAAAGGTAAAAAATCTATTAAAATTACTGAAAAATAATGAAATTCTAACTAAAGAATGTATATAATTATTAATGTTATGTTCAATCTTTTGGAAAATTACTAAATGTATTTTATTGTTTTATATTAAAGTGATTTTTTTAATCAATTTATATGATGAGGTTATGCTAAATGTCAATTTTTATATTGAATTTTTTGTGTAGTTTTTTTTATACATAAAATTCTTAAAATTCTAAAGTAATAATCAATTTAATTTTAATCATATTTTACAGGAATTAGCTGATTTGAAATCATCGGGTCTTAAATCCTTTCGGGATATTGTAGTTGACGAACAAAATCTCCTTTTCTGGACAGGTTTAATTGTTCCGGTAAGTTCTTATTCTCATATATCTAATTAGTCATTTTGTAAATTTGTGCGATTCAGTAGTTTCTAGCAATAATTGGCGAATTTTTAAAGAAATACAATAACGATGAATAATAATTATTTGCTGGTTCTTATCATATTATCTTTCATATGACTCAGATTTATGATTTTGCGATTAGTAAAGTGATATAGGTTTTGTATGTCTCTTTGAAATCATTGTTTCTTAGCTTTGTTTAGTTTGTATACCTGATAAGTTCGAAAGATATTTTAATTACGAAATCGATTAATGTATGACAAAAACTGCTATTTTGAACCCGCTTAAATTCTATAGCAAATTTGAATGTAAATCAGGTGGCTGAGATTAGGTATTCTACAATTATTTAATGCAGCATAGATATGTATCAAAAGCTCTTTGGACATTGCTTCTTACTGTGTAATTCATCAATCTGGAGCTATATTGAAAACACAGAAGTTGATTTTATCTACAATCTTAATTGGTACCTACTTGATTTTTTGCGCAAGATTTTTCAGATTAAAAGTAATACCCACTTGCACTAAGTGCTGAGATCTGCAGCCAATTATCTAATTAGAACAAAATTCAGGGGGGAAATATCAGATTAGATATGATGCATATTTAATAGAAGAGAATGAATGATTTAGTAGGCTAAAGAGAAGAATTGCTGTCATCGACATTGAGCTCATTAACTTCTGATGTTGATAAATCTAAATTCATCAACCATATCTTGGCTATAACTGTAGTTCGTCTAGGCTTATACGTCCTCCCTAAGAGGTGCCCTATACAGCTTTTTGAAATTTTCCTTTCATTTATCGTATTCTATATATGCATCTCCTTCCAAGAAGTAGTACCTAGTTCTTAGCTGCGAATTCATGTAGGCTATTACCACAAAAATCCAATGAGGTACCCAAGGTGTATAATATAAAAAAAAAAAAATTTATGTGAGTTTGTCTACTAGAAATCCACCTATCATGATAGAAAATCTTACGTTACAATTTTTTAATATTTAAAATAGTTTGAGGTCCGTAAATATGGTCATAACCAGTTTCATAAGATTTTTAAATACATTTAAAATGTTGTCCTAAACTTATATTTGGTTTTTTTATTGAAATTTTAATCAGAAACCTAAGAACTTTTCTACTTTGTCTTATTGCAGTAAAAACTTGTTGAATATATACTTCGATATATTTAATAAATTTTATTACATAGTCCAGAGAGTTTTGCTCTCATTGCCTCTGCCGCACGAAACTTGTAGATTGAATGATGGTTCATTCTTGCCCCCAATCATCATCCTACCTAAAAGCTTTCGTGCAGCAGGGGCAGCATAATGACACCTCTAAACTGTGTCGTTGCTTATATCCATGATACCATAAATAAAATGTCTATTGACGATTGTGAGGAGTCATATCATTTTTCTAGTGAAGAGTGATATATTTTCGCAAAAAATTACTTGGGTTTATTGAAAACTGATTACAAATTTTCAAATTTTATTGTAACCAAACAATAATCTTGCGCAGACCATTTCTAACTCCAATGCTTCAGTAACTCAATCTAGAACTCTTCATTACGTTCTTTATAATTTTTACACTCTTTAACTCGAACTATGATAATTACATATAAGTCGAATCACTCCTTTAGCATAGGGAGGCATGAAAAATGCATAAACTTTGGAATAAATACCTTGGAAATGGGTTTTAACGTATTTTATTTTTCTATCAATGGAGAGTAAATTCCATTTTTATTAAAAAAAAAAAATATTGAAAATGGCGGCTCCAATCAAACAAATCCGTGCTTGGCGTGTTTTGGGCTGCGCGGGCACTCCACAACTCTGCCAGTTCATCCGAAACTAATAGGATTGATAAAGATTAAACTAGATAGAATTTGGGGGCCTTACCGGTTTTCGTTAAAAAAAAAAAACCCACTGGATAACAAAATGCCAGCCGTTTGAAAAAGAAACTCTTTTTTTTTTCAACGGACAAAAAACTATTTCTAAATCAATTTTTGACAAAAATCGCCTTCTGATACCCCGCAAATTGATTTTCCTTTCAATTCCGCAGAGCACTAAAAAAATTTATTCCCAGAAAAACTCATAAAGTTTAACGTTAAAAAAATCTTTGTTAGCTATTCCAGCACCATACAGAGGACGTTCTTCTTCCTCCAAGAACTAATTGTGATAAATCTGACGGTTAACAGTTTCCCGAAATATACAAGGGTACCACAGGTAGCGAGAAAACGTATCCCCAGAAAGCGCGCTCCGAGCGCCTTGGTAACTGTTTTCCAGCTGGTGGACGGTTCTGCTCTCAACAGGCTGTGAATTCTAAAATACTTTAGATATTAAAATATCCTTTTACCCCCGTGTTCTAAACACTAAGGATGATAATTATGTAAAAAAAATTGAATTTTTCATGGTCATGAACGGTAACTTCCCCTTAATGATTTTTTCTGCCCATTAATCATATTTTTCCAAACATGCAATCCCTCTAAAGCTCGAACCCAATTAAGAAGTGAATTATCACTTAAATGGTAACTCGGATGGGTCCAAATGGAAGGTAGGTTCACCTTTGAGTCTAAGCTGGTTTGCGACTGTATGTCTTGATGCAACAGCTCGAAGCAAGCAAGGTGATGCTGATTTGGGTGCCAGGACATGAAGGTGGATCATATTGCAAAGGAAGGAGCCAGATCTCTGTTTATTGGCCTTGAGCTCGTTTTTGGACATCCAAAAAGTCATCTATCAGCTCATATCAGATTTTGGTAGGATATAATTTAAAAGACAGACTGAGAAAATATCCCGGGGATGATACAAGTGAAGAAATTTTTAATGTATTCATTCACAACAGAGGATAAAAGTATTCCTCACACTCAATAGAAAGGTTTTATGTCTCACAGCGGGCCTATTTAGTGGGCCTACCCACTTAGATATCATCTTAAGAAGATTGGTAAGGTCGATGATGTGACCTGACGCTTCTGTATGGAAGACGGTGAAACCGCTGAACATGTCCTGTGTGACTGCGAAGCTCTGTGCCGCATAAGGCTAAGATATCTAGGAAAGGCATTTCCACTGTCAGAAGATGTTGCAGAAATGCCCAAGAACGTCATAGGCTTTGTAAAATACCATATCAACGAAATCTTCAATACTTTCATTTAGTATGCAGTAGAACAGCTCTTCTGGGTTTTTAAATGTAAAGGATTACATGATTAAGTTGGTCACTATTGTTTTTACTGATATAATAAATTTTCTTAATCACACAGAATCTGAAATAGGTCAAGATAAAAACGACGACTGTTATGATGAATATTAGAGTTCACCAGTTATCCGTCCATCAAATGAAGAAGAAAAAAGTCAAATATTTTTTACAGGTCCTTTGACAAAATTGAATGTACATAAGCAACAAAAATTTATAGTAATTTAATTGCCATTGAGGGAAACTTCGAAAATGCAATCGCAATGTATTAAAATCCATCCATTATTCAAGATTTTTTTAAAGGTTTTAATTAAATTGACATAAAATACTCCATAACTCGAACTTTCTATAAGTCATACACATTTTGTTAGTCTCCTGGCGATTCGAATTATAGCGGTCCCACTATATATCAATTTATA
The DNA here is from genome assembly GCA_963924295.1 of Dioctria rufipes. NCBI lineage: Eukaryota > Metazoa > Arthropoda > Insecta > Diptera > Asilidae > Dioctria > Dioctria rufipes. The sequence goes on from OZ002742.1 coordinate 201,326,206, forward strand.
TGAAATGCCTATGAGGATTCAGTTAGCTAACGCACCTTCATTCGACGGCCTGCTTTTAGCAGTTAATGCTGTAGATCGTAATGCATTGATAGAAATATTAAGCGAATTAGGAACAGGGAAAGGGGAAGGCAAACCAGTTACTAAGTTTATCTGTAAGCAATGCAATGTTGTACGGAACTGGAGAACAGCATAATGAGAATAAAGTGATGAGTACTGAAGTCCCACAGTGATCAATTTTGGGTCAACTCCTCGCTATTCTCTGTACATCCAAAATTTAATGGCTGCGAAATATTATATATATGCTGACGACATTCTGCTCCTGTACAATGAGAAGAATGGCGATAATTTATAAAGGGAAATAAAAGAGGACTTAATACGATACACAAGATGGCTAACTTACAATAAATACATCGAAAACAAGCTACAACATGGTTTTTCAACAGAAAGGCAAGCAAAAGTTGGGCATTGGACTGCAAGTGGAAGAAGAATTCCTTAATGGATTTAACTCAATAAAATATCGGGGAATGTTAATGGATGATAAACTTACTTTGAAACAACATACAATATTTATGAGGAAAAAAGTGACATCACGTATAGGAATAATGAGAAGAGACTTCTTTAATCACCAGACGGAAATCCTAATCTACAATGCATTTAAACTGCCCAATAATTACTTACAATATAATTAACTGGTCACAATATAACAATAACTGACTAAACTGCATACATAGCACAATTTCCTGATTTTAAAACATACACCTGTACCCATATACAATAGATCACCAGAGGAAATAAAAAATACAGAGCAAATGCACAAGCTAAAAAAAAGAGTTTTGCACATAAAAATGTTCAAATACTCTTTATTAATACCAGCCCTTGACTGTCTGTGAAGATACCTAATTGGTTCATATAAGAAAAATGGAATAGTCAGACTAGAAAGATAGAGAGTGGTGGAAAAGAGGATGACTTTGTAAAAATTAATGCTTTGATGGCTCTTTGCCTTTTGTCTAAACGAGTGTTTGCTAAATTGACCTAGGTGATTAAAAATTATTTGAGACTGAAATAGCGCTGATTCGAACTTCTTTTCAAAAGCTGTGTTCTTTTGGTGCCGAACAGTGTTCTGCAGAACACAGGAGATAGCGAATTGAATTGTTTTTGTTTTTAAGGGTGCATAAAAGTTGAAAATGTTTTGAAATTATAGAGATAATAATCAAGGTGCCATGACTGCGCAATCTCTTTGCAGAACACTGTTCCGCACCAAAAGAACATAGTTTATATCAATTCATGTATTTTTCAAACCACCACTACTCCTACTCCATGCCAGAATAACCAGTTGAAGAGCTTTATCTAAATTACTTATATCGAGAATAATATGGTTAAGTTTTGCTAGTAGTGCAGCTATTTACATAATATTTCATAATAAAATTTTTCGATTAAATAAAGTGTAATTTTTTTTTTCTTATCAGGAAAATCCTCCCTACAACAAAGGTGCCTTCAGAATCGAAATAAATTTTCCTGCTGAATATCCTTTTAAACCACCGAAAATAAATTTCAAAACAAAAATTTATCATCCCAATATTGATGAGAAGGGACAAGTATGTTTACCCATAATTAGTACAGAGAACTGGAAGCCCGCAACTAAAACAGATCAAGGTAAAGAAAGAAATTAAAAAAAAAAAATAAATCAAGAAGACTAACAATAACGAAAAACAATTTTATCTTTGTGAAGTCATATTGATTTTATATTTGTTGTTGTTGTTTTTTTTTTTTTATACAGTCATTCAAGCTCTGATAGCACTTGTTAATGATCCTGAACCCGAACATCCTTTGCGGGCCGATTTAGCTGAAGAATTTTTAAAAGATCGCAAAAAATTTCTTAAAAATGCCGAAGAATTTACAAGAAAAAATAGTGAAAAGCGACCAACTGATTAAAATTTATTGAATAAGATAACTAAAACAAAAAAATAAAAATAAAAAATTTTAAAAAATACAATAAACAGGTTAAAAGAAAACTATATAAGAGTTAGTTACAAACAAACAAAAATCCTCTAAATAATTTTTTTTCTCACACATTTTATTTATGGAAGTCTTTTCGTTTTGTTTGTTTCATAAACTTCTTGCTTTCTTTCGTTGCTATTGCGCTTAGCTATTTTTATTAATATTATTGTGTAATATGTATTTAATTCTTATCGGTAACATAAAATGAAAGATATTAATTACTTAACAGAAAATAATTATTATAGAGAAACTCAGATTTAAGTAAACTTAGGCGGAAGGATTGTTACGGCGAGAACGAAAAATCGATTCTCAACAGTGCGCACTGTGGATTGTTGTTGTTGTTGGCTGGGTAACTAACAAACAAAATATATTTTTATTGCGTGACACTTTTTAAAGTGAGTATTGATGAATGTAAAATAATTAATTAAAAAAAAATATATATAGATATAATAATAATTATCGGAATAGTTTTAGTAGTAAAACTCTTAAAAGTCTTACAAAATTTTCAAATTAATTCAATTATAAGGGTACACTTTAAAATCGCTAATTTAATTAACCCAGCGCTTTAACGTAATATGATTAAAGGTCGTAGCTATATATACATATATATGTACATACATTATGTATAATATTATATATTATTACTTCAGAGAAGACAGGCAGAGACAGTGCGCTGACTTAGCTACTTAGTTTGTCATCTGATCTGAAGAAATCAAGCCAATATGACCTTGAATAGCCTAAAAACATTCCCGAAAAATGTGTAACCCGTCCTTTTTAAATGTTTTTTGTTTTTTTTTAGCAATTAACATCTACAAACATAGGCTGCTGCTTTGAATATTTACAGACATATTTGTTGTTACTTCTTTTATTTTCTCTTTTTTTTTTTTTCTTTAAATTAAATTTTTGAGACTATGATATAATTTTAATAGGATAAATAAAATATTGTGAATTATTTAAATGATTGCAAAAAATATTTCATTTAATTTAATTTAATGTTGTTGCCTGTGCGACTATAATTGCATTATTTAAAAAAAAATGTAATAAAAAGCATACCTGATTGTACGAATGTAATGTTAAATAGTTCGTCTCCTGCCATTTCCAAAGTCCTTTCTGTGTGTTTAAAAAAAAAAATATTCCAGATTAAAATTAGAAATTTTATTATCTCTTTCTATACCTAACATTTGGCCACTTTAGGCGCAACTTGAACCATCTGGCTATCGAACCCAGAATAAGACAATTGAAGGAATTCTTCACACTCTTTCCTCTCCAGAGGCGGAAAGTAATAGGTCTTAAGCGGCCCATACACGATACAACTGATGGTCCAACTGCTGTTGTACAACCGTTAGACCAACTGCTATTGTACAACCGTTGGACCGACTGTTTTGTGGTAATCTACACACGATACAACTGTTGGACAAATTCTTCCGTATATTAGTCTTATATAATATACTTAGTACATCTGATTGTCATCATTTATTAAAAAGAATGAATTTATTCATTTTTCGGCTGGCTGCGATGATGCCTTTAAAAAATAAAAATAAAACAAAAAAGATTAGTTGTTAAAAAGGGAAGAATCTTCTCATAAAAAATGAAATTGGCCCCTATTGCTGAATCCGCTGGGAGAACTACGTTTGCGAATTTGCCAGTTTGTGATTATCGAAAACGTTCGAATTGAGAAAATCAAATTACCTTTGATTAATGAAGTGAATCGAATACTGCCAATTTATTGTGGCGTTTAAGATTCGTTACACTTCTACTAAATTAATTACACTTGCTAGATATTGAGAAAAAGCAATATCCTTACTTATTTCGCTTAACACATACATGAAAACTGGCTTATTAAGCCCAAAATTTTCCTTAACCCTAAAGAAAAAATATAACAATAAACATAAAAATAATCGACTTACTCGTAGTCATGTAATTTAATCAAATTTCCAGCTGTAAATCTGATTATTCTCTGTAATATACTTAATGATATTTCCTCATCGACCTCTAAATGAAGAAATCACGCGATGGTGTCCATATAATTAATTACCTATAAATTTTGAATGCTTAAAAATGAACCGTAGCCCCACTTACATTGTTGAAAGTTGAAAACTGAAGCCCAATGTGGCACTTCTGTCGGCGGATTAAAAAATCGCATCATGAAGATGAAGTGAATATTACGGCGGAAATCATTAATCCTTCGGATTGAACAATATCACTGTAGCAGTTCCGTCAGCGGATTGAAAAATTTCATCGTGAAGAGGAAGTGAATCTTACTTACGGCGGGAATCATTAATCCATCGGAAATTCCTAAGAATGGATGATACCTAATTTAAGGTAACTGTAGTTGGTTAAACCATAAAAACGATACAATGAGAAATGCCATCTCTGCAGAAGAGGGACTTATTATATATATTTAGCCACTCCACGAAGTTATCAAAATTGAAAAGAAAAGAGAATTCAAAGTAACGGTTGCACAACAACAGCGGTCTGCTTGCATCATTCATCTATAATATGGACTGCTTAACTTTCTATTTCACGTGGGCACAATTTTGTATGTCAAAAAGGGATCTTACATTGGAGCCGACATTGAAAAAATCTTTGGCGCGCAGCTACAAAAATGATTTTAATAAAAATCTGCTATATATGTCATGAATGTATTGGCTTTGATAAAACCCATTTTATCAGTAATAACCCTAAATAATTAATTTAAATACCCATTTATTTATTGTTTACAGCTCTCTGTCAGTTGGTACTTAGACTGAAAGAGTCAGTAATATAGAAGTGAGCCCACCCACTTTCTGCAGTGTATTTCTATGAACGTAGTCCATATTATACATGTCAGTGGCTTGCATGCACATCCAACTAAGCTTACGAACGTTGTATGCTTCTTACAATTGGCCCACACACCATACAACGATCTGAATTAGTACAAAAGTTGGACCTATACTTGTTTAGATCGTGTGTGGGCCGCTTTAGCAGACACTCGTGTTATTTACTAATGTAGTCACTGTGGATGGCCCATTTCCGTTTTTATTTCTATCTCCTTTTTTTTTAAAAAGATAGGCAAATCCAAGGCGAGCTGGGTCGCCTGTGCGAAAAGAAAGAAAGATAAGCTTGCAAATCAGTAGAGGTTTTTATCAATTAAGGGGAAGTTACCGTCGAAAGACTTGAAAAATGCATGAACTTCTTTATAATTTTTACACTTTTTAACTCGAACTATGATAATTACATATAAGTCAAATCACTCCTTTACTTAAGGGGAGATTAGCGCCGGGAGGCATGAAAAATGCATAAACTTTGGAACTTTTTTTTACATAAAATAAATACTTTTGGCAATGCGTTTTAACGTATTTTATTCTTCTATCAATGGAGAGTAAATTCTATTTTTAATTAAAAAAAAAAATATCCAAAATGGCGGCCCCAGCTCCAATCAAACAAAATCGTGCATGGCGTGTTTTGGTCTGCGCGGGGTGCTCCACAGCTCTGCCAGTTAATCCGAAACAAATAGGATTCAAAATTATTAAACTAGTTTTCGTTTTCAAAAAAACCACTGAATATCGAATGCCAGGCATTTGAAAAAGAAACTTTTTTGTTTTTTGAACGTACGAAAAAAACTATTTTTAAATCAATTTTTTTTGGTTCATCCGTTGAAGCTGCAAAAAAATGTTATTCCCAGAAAACGTTAAAAAATCGTTGACAGCTATTCCAGCACCATGCAGAGGGCGTTCTTCTTCCTCCAAGAACTGATTGTGCTGAATCTGAAGATGAACAGGTACCTTTTTTCCAACCGGTGGACGGTTTTGCTTTCATCAGGCTGTGAATTCTAAAATACTTCAGATATGAAAATATCCCTTTTCAGCCGTTGAAGCTGTAGAGCGCCGCGAGCTAAAAAATGTTGTTTAACGTTAAAAAAATCTATGACAGCTTCAGCTATTCCAGCACCATACAGAGGGCGTTCTTCTTCCTCCAAGAACTGATTGTGCTGAATCTGAAGATGAACAGGTACCTTTTTTCCAACCGGTGGACGGTTCTGCTTTCAACAGGCTGTGAATTCTAAAATACTTCAGATATGAAAATATCCCTTTTCAGCCGTTGAAGCTGTAGAGCGCCGCGAGCTAAAAAATGTCGTTTAACGTTAAAAAAATCTTTAGACAGCTTACTTCAGCTATTCCAGCACCATACAAAGGCCGTTCTTCTTACTCCAAGAACTGATTGTGCTGAATCTGAAGGTTAACAGTTTCCCGAAATGTACGAGGGTACCTCAGGTAGCGAGAAAGTCTCCCCAGAAAGCGCGCTCCAAGCTCGTCAGAGTACCTGTTTTCAGCCGGTGAACAGTTCTGCTCTCAACAGGCTGTGAATTCTAAAATATACTTTAGATATGAAAATATCTTTTTACCCACGTGTACTAAACACTTAGCATGAAGGGAAAAATCTTGAATTCCTTAATATTTAAGATTTCAAAGTTTTTTTGCTTATGGTTTTACTAATATTGTGTAGGCCTTGTTAAATGTAATGCCTTAAGGGCAAAATACAATTATAATTAAGACAAAAGATCTAGTTAGTCAAAATTTGAAAATCTCTTTATTTTTCAATTATAAAAAATAGCTCGCATAACGTACATCGAAATAATTAAACTCTTTTTCCAAATAAAACTAGTTGGCCAGCTACTAGTATCTATAGTGATCTGGTTTGAATGGTCCTTCCTTTGGTATTCCTAAATATTTAGATTGCTTCTCATTGAGATGTGTCAATTTCACCCCCAATTTTTCAAGATGCAAGCGAGCAACTTCTTCATCTAGAATTTTAGGTAATACATGAACTCCAACAGTATACTGATCATGTTTTGTCCAAAGTTCAATTTGAGCTAGAACTTGATTTGTAAAAGAATTCGACATTACAAAACTGGGATGACCATGAGCACATCCTAAGTTCACTAGTCGCCCTTCAGCAAGAAGAATAATATGATTGCCGTTCTTTAAAGTATATCTATCTACTTGTGGTTTTACATTTATTTTTTCCAAAGCATTTTTATTCAGCCAATCCACATCCAGTTCACAATCAAAGTGTCCAATGTTACAAACGATTGCATCATCTTTCATGTTCAAAAAATGATTTTCTTGAATAATCTCTGAACAACCAGTTGTTGTTACGAAAATTGTAGCTTCTTTGCTGGCTTCTTCCATAGTTGTAACTTCATATCCTTCCATAGCTGCTTGAAGAGCATTAATTGGATCGATTTCAGTTACTATAACACGTCCGCCAAATGCTCGCAATGACTGGGCACAACCTTTTCCTACGTCACCGTATCCTGCAACGCAACAAACCTTTCCCGCAATCATAACGTCTGTGGCTCTTTTGATACCATCGATGAGCGACTCTCGACATCCGTAGAGGTTGTCAAATTTGCTCTGGAGATAAATTCTTTAATGTCTTATTACAAGATAACGAAAAATTACCTTTGTTACAGAATCGTTCACATTTATAGCTGGCACTCCTAAACGGCCGTCTTTCAACATTTTGTACAAATTATGTACACCGGTTGTCGTTTCTTCGCTCAAGCCACGAATATCCTTCAGATATTGCGGATATTTCTCATGTATGAGATTAGTTAAGTCACCGCCATCGTCGAGGATCATATTTAGGGGTTTTCCATCTTTGAAAACCAAGGTCTGTTCAATGCACCTGAAATAAAAATAAGCAACGATCTTGAAGTAAAAAAAATCTGAATTGCAAAACTTAATATTTTCTTCATTCTACAAAAGTATTTTGGTTTTTTTTTTACCGATATTTTTATAACTTAATTCATTATCTAATTGGCTTGTTTTACAACCTACCAAATATACTCTTCATCTGTTTCACCTTTCCAAGCATACACAGGTACTCCTGTCGCAGCGATAGCAGCAGCCGCATTATCCTGGGTACTGAATATGTTACAACTTGACCATTGAACCTAATATAAATAAATAAAAAAAAAGTTACATTTTCTTATCTATATAATTTGTATTACAAAAAAGCATCTATAAACTGTTTGACCCTGCGTCATCAGCTATTGACAACATCTTTTTCAATAACAAAAGATAGTGAGGAGGTCAACTTAAACTGACTTCCATAATAAACTAATCAGATTGAGATCAGAGATGAGGAAATTGACTATACGCAGTTTTGGTGAATTCCTTTTGTAACTAACTGTACATCACTTACCTCAGCACCCAATTCAATAAGGGTTTCAATCAGAACAGCTGTTTGGACGGTCATATGAAGGCATCCTGCAATTCGTGCTCCTTTTAAAGGCTTTGTTGGGCCGTATTTTTTGCGACATGCCATCAATCCTGGCATTTCATTTTCAGCAATAATTATAGCTTTTCGTCCCCATTCGGCGAGAGAAATATCAGCTATAAATAAATATGAAGAAAAATTAGCATTGCTAAGCCATGAAAACATCGAACACGTGCAGACGTCTTATCAATTGAAATTATTTTACATACCAACTTTATATCCTGGTTTGGACATTTTATTTATATTTTTATTCTTAAGTTTACAAAACTTCACTAAAAAACAAAATTAAAACTGTAATTGAACACTTCAGTAGATAACCTTACTATACTACTGAACTAACCGGCTGACGCTACTATGCACTGGCTGAACTAGTGAAAATATAATGAATCTGGGACTTCGGGGGGCTCGTTCATCTTTATCTATTGTCAAAAAATTATGACATTTTCCATACAATTTTTTCCTTGTTCACATGTGTGCTGTGTCATTCACGAAAAGAGAAGCGTGCTGCAACGTGTTATGTGGCCCAATGGACGGAAATAATCGCAGACGAATCCATTTAATAAATAGCTGCCCAATTGAGGTATGTAGTGTGTTGTATTCTCAGATTATATAGCTATATAATCTAAGGTTGGTTGCGTAAATATGACATTTATTTCCATTCCGTTCCGTTGTTCTTTGTACTGAACGTAGGCTTGTGGCTTGCATGCAAGCTGTACTTCCTCATGTGATCCCCAGGATTTTCAGCCAAGTTGAGATTAGTTGACAATGTGAATCAATGTAGAAGAACACAATTAAAGCTTTAACTTTTTTGCCAGCTTCAAGTTGGCTTGAAATTTGATCAAATTGCAAATTTCAAGCTCAATGACTGCCAACTTGAGGCAATTTTTAATGTTGCCAACTGTGCGAATGTGGAATATTAGATGAGAATGGCTTCTGTTGATATATTTAAGAGGTAAACAGCTACCAAAAATGTTATAATAAAATGTGTATATAATAGGTGTGCCCACAAATACAACGAATATGACAGCAATATATTCGATGGACTTTAGTGCTCCCATTTCTCCGCTGCCAGAAAAAGTGGAACACTGAAATGATCCCATCGAAATCGACGTTAATAAAAGTTTTCAACATAAACAAGTTGCAGTTGAAAATGTCAATGACGCCAGTTGTGTGAAAAGCTCCAATTGTGTTTCAGGCCTAACCTATTCCCGTTGTCGGTGACATCATATACCTGTATTCTACTGAATCTGGTAATACCTTGGCTAATTTTGACAGTTGTTTATTATTATGTGCTTTCGAGAAATTCGGCGGGTAATTGCTAAATAGCCGCCTTTTGTTGAAAAGATATTTATGATTGATTTTATATAAAGAAGAGTAAGTATTGTAATTTCAGATAATTATCATTAAAATTTACTTATTTTTCAAATAGCTTTTATAAAACTGACTAATGAATGTAAGAAAACGTCTTTCGAGTCCATTAAAGATGATTGAATTTGGAAGTCCGAGCAAAAGAGCGAAGCACGTTAGTCTCAAGAAGGAATTTGATAAAAATGCTTATATAAATGAATTTAAAAGCTTATTTGAAGGTGAAGATGATTTGGATTTTATTGCAGAAGATATTAATAAAGAAAACAATGCACAAAACTCACAAAACAGCACTTTACTGGATTTATCAACATGGAAAAGATGTGTAGTTGAGAAAAAACATAAAAATCAAGAGAGTTTTAATTTAATCCTTGATTTGAGAGAAGAAGATGGTTTTGAAACTGTAAAATGTCATTTGCAAGGACCTTGGTTTTATACCAAAATTGAATTACTAGATCTGGTATCAGTTCAAGCAGCTTGGAATAATGATTTTAAGTGTTATGAAATTACAGCAGCACACGGGTATATTGTAACTAATCCAGATTGCTTGATATCAGGCACTTCTGTAGTTGGTTCACTTTTCTGTAAACGGAGAGGAGTCCTTCAAGATAAATTTCGAGGTCTTGATGGGTGTAGTAAAATTGTAAGTTTTACAATTTTGAGAAGTTTTTATATTTATATTTTATCTAAATTATAGATGACTGTTGGCTCAGTAATTCATGAGCTTTTCCAAGTGGTTTTAATTAGAAAATTGACGAGCTACGATCAAATAGAAAAAGCAGGAAAAGCACTGTTACATTCACCAGAAATGTCATTCAATTTGTATTCTAACAAATTGAGTGTACATGAAGTTGAGAAAGAAATTCAAACATTTATACCTAATATAGTCAGTTTTGTGGATCAGTATATTACAGGGAAGGAGTCACATATAGTAAGTTGTGTAAATATATGTGCTTAGAGAGTACTGTTAAGCTCCTTGTTCTATCGAGTATGATCGCGATTGTCGCCCTTCCATGTGACCATTTTTAGGTGTGAGATATTTCTAATAATTTTCCTATCCCTCGTTTAATTTTAAAACAAATGCTCCAAACTATACAGTTTGCTTTAATCTGAAATCTATAATTCCAGGTAAATAAAGAAATATTTTCGGGCTCAATTGACAGCATTCATGATATAGAAGAAAATTTATGGGTACCACAATTGGGTCTCAAAGGAAAAGTTGACGTATCGGTACAAGTTAGGCGAAAGACAAATTTAATGAACGCAGACAGAAAATACATGCCATTGGAATTAAAGACTGGAGCAGCAAGTTTTTCAAGTGAACATAAAGGTCAAGTAATCTTTTATCAAATGATGTTGACCGAAACAGGTAGGACAACAGATTCTGGGTTGCTGCTATATTTGCGTAATGGAATAATGAAAGAAATTCCCGCTAATAGAAATGAAAAAAGAGATTTAATTATACTTCGCAACGACCTAGGCTATTATTTAAGCCGAAATATGAAGCCAAAGGATGATGTTGAAAATATATCTCAAGATCTTAATAAGTTAGTAACAAAATTTGAGAATTTAGAATTGCCAGAACCAATCAATCATCGCAGTGCATGTGGAAAATGCCCTTACAAAACTATTTGTTGTTCATTTTTAAAGACAGATGACTCAAAAAAACTTACGGTTAACCATTATCTACAAGAAGTATCCAAGGAGTGCACTTCACATTTAAAAGAAACTGATCTTGAATATTTCATAAATTGGTGTGGAATTGTATCATTGGAAGAAAATGAAAGTAGAAAATCCAGTTCAATCAAAGCACTTTGGACAGAATCTGCAGTGAACAGAAGTCGATTTGGTAGAGCAATTATTGATTTGAAAATATTCGGTGAAGTACGATTTGAGGAGGGTAGATATATTCATACATTCAAATATCAAGATACACACTTAGAAAGCAAGGGAGCAGAAGGAAGTCAAGCCGATATCAAAATGGATTTAACTTTGTCGGGAGTAAGATTAATTAATTTTGTTTAAACAAAATGACACAATGACATTGTAGTTGTTTTTTTCAGATTGGAATGGGAGAATATGTTATAGTTAGCACAACAAAACGTATATCAATTGCTGCTGGTCATGTTTATGACCTAACAAAGACGTCAGTTACGCTAAGACTTGAACGGAATCTCGTAAAAAATTATTCTGCTGAAAATTTTACAATTGATAAATATGAGTCTCAGTCAGGCAATATATATAATTTCACAAATTTAGGAGTATTATTGGATAACTCGGAAGCATCTAACCGACTTCGACGAATTGTTGTTGATAAAATCAAACCGACATTTTCAAAAACTCTTCCTAAGGTAATAGCAAAAGATGGAATTGAGATTTTAACGAGTTTAAATCAAATACAACGGAAAGCTGTTATTAAAGCGTTGACCGCTAACGAATACTTGTTAATTAAGGGTCTTCCAGGAACTGGTAAGTGTTTAGAAATTTATATTGTAGTAGTGATCAATTTTATGAACAGATTTTATTTTCCTGACTCTCAGGTAAGACGCAAACTTTAGTGACAATTATTCGTCTACTAAACCTGATGGGAAAATCTGTTGTGGTCACAAGTCATACAAACTCGGCTGTAGATAATGTTCTATTACGACTGAAACAGCATGGGATGAAATTTATTCGATTGGGATCTGATGCTCGAATAATATCACAATTACATGAATTCAGTGAAACACATCTAACAGCTAATTGTAAAAGTCCTGAGGATTTAAGAAATGTTTATTCTTCCTACAATATTGTTGGAGTCACATGCTTTGGATCATCACACCCAGTTTTCGTACATCGCACATTCGATGTCTGCATTGTGGATGAAGCGACACAAGTATTCCAACCTACTATCTTAAGACCACTTTTCTACGCACAAAAGTTTATACTTCTGGGTGATCCAGAACAATTGCCTCCTTTAGTTCGTTCGAAGGTAGCTAGAAATTTGGGGGGCGATGAGAGTTTATTTCAGCGATTGGATTCGTCGCACTCAACTTTCATTCTAACACTTCAATATCGTATGAATCGGAACATTACGAAACTGGCCAATGAATTGACCTATCACGGAGATTTGAATTGCGCTAATGAAGAAGTTACATTGGGAACTTTAACACTACCAAATAGAGTCAAACTGCAAGAGAACTTCAGAACAGAAAAGTGGATTTTCCGAATTTTGGAAAAACATGTAGATTTATCCGTTATATTTTTGGACACACAAAATTGCCTCGACAAAAGTTATGAATTCGCAGAATCGCAAAAATCTGACCCAAGTGAGATAATTGAAGTTCGATTTTCACAAAGTGTTTCACCGATAAAGAAATTTGAAAGGAAATTTAAATGCACCACCACCAACTATTGCGATGCGGCAGTTGCTTTAAGAATAGTCAAAGCTTTAGTTTTATGCGGTTATAGTTCAGATAATATTGGAATAATTGCACCGTATAGGGCACAGGTAGAATTATTGCGAAAAATTACTGAAAACGCGCATAATTTTTACCACAAGGAGCAAAATAATATGAATTTCGCTGGTGTAGAAGTGAACACTGTAGATCAGTATCAAGGTAGAGACAAAGAGATAATTATTTATTCGTGTACTAAGACTGGCCAAGTAGAGAAGACGAAAGACAATGAAATTCTAGAAGATCGACGACGTTTAACTGTCGCTATAACACGGGCAAAGTATAAATTAATTATAATTGGTGATGAGCAGTGCCTAAATCGATATACACCGTTTAATGATATGCTTACCAAAATTCCATCAAGATGTAAAATAAAATTAGTAGATGGGAATCTGGGATTCTCCTGGAAGAATGTTTTGGAAGATATGAAGAATTTCATGAATGTTTAGGAATGAGATTTTATTAAAGTTCGTATACTTTTACTTTGTAAACAGGTGAGTTTTTTAAACATGCATGGCTTTGCATCTAGCTCATTATATCAAGACCAAAATTGTAATTAACTAAGTACTTTCGCTGCCTGACTTATTAGTGTTGTTTTAAATAGAATTCGTATAAAAAAAGGGATGGGTTTGAGGAAGTAGCAAGTGACAAGCTCATATCAACCGACTGGCTTTGTGGCGTGGGCTTAATCTACCGGAAGCAAATTTAAAAAAGTCTATGGCTTTTCATGCCTGTAAGAAATATTCTGGCGTAATTTGGAACTGCTTACTAGCAATTCTCTTAAAAAACTGGTTTCATAATCTTGTGCACCGACATCAATAATTCGACCAATCCCTCTTGTTCAATTTAGTATTACATATAAACTTATAAAAGCAGTAAAAATTATGAAGAAGTGAAAACCTTCAATATTTGTTGCATAATGCATCAACTTAGCCAAACGAAAGAACTGTATGCTTAACTCTTGTAATTGATTCCAAGATCCTCCTAAAGTGAAACATCTTTCAAGTCGCGTTCCACCCTTATACGTGTAAGGTACAAATTGTATTATAATCGACAACAAGTTGAGCGTCTATCGTTTAAAGATTTCGGTATCAAAGTTCATCAAATTGGAAATCTAGACTTCTCAAAAAATTTAAACAAACTCTAGAATACTTCGTTAAATGATTTTATTATTGTAAAATTAAACTACTTTTACTTTAGACAAGTCACGTTTTTCAATCATTCGAAGTTGTTTCTTTTTCATTCTTTTTAGTTTGGCTGGATTCTTAATGACTTGTACTACTTCAGATCTTCTTTCATTCTCTAATCTTTTTTGGGCATTTTCTGCACGTCTCTGCTTCTTCATTACATTTTCCTCTTTCTTTTTCTCTTTTATTAATTTCGACAATTCCTTTATATGCTTTATTTCGTTCTTAAATTCCATTTTCTTTTCAAAAGTCCGATGATTTATAGATTTCTTTACAGTGGAAAACCTGACAAAAATTATTAAGAGATAGAAACGTGTGTTTAAATTAAATTTATAAAATAAATTGCTGTACTTACTTTGTTTTAACTGACTTCCATGGTCGGCCTGATTTTGGTATCCCTCTAGGAATATCATTTTTCACCTTTTTCAGTTTTGTTTTCTTAGAGGCTGGAGACTTAGATGTTATATTTTCACTAGTGTTTTGTTGTATATTCTTAAGAATATTATCAATATTTGGTGCTGTTTTCAATTCATCTGTTTTATTTTCACTGATTTGTAAGGGTGAAACTTCTTTTTCAGTCATTTTTTAGAAATGTTTTTCTACGTACGCAAATAAAATTATTAACGATAGCAAAACAACAACCGCACGTGCCCAATCTGAAGAGGTTATGTTTATTTTGGTTTGATTTGAAGAAATTTGTAAGAAACGTCAAGAAATGTCAGTTATGCTGTTTTCCAATTTTAATTAAATAGAAAATAAAGGGAAATTTTGTGAACCATATTTATTTCTTATTTTCGTTGAAACAATTAAATGGTTTTTATTTAGATAATATTAACTTAACTATATATCAATTTCGTTAAAATAAAATTTTTATTTTATTTAAAATTTGCTATTTTTAGAAAAAAAAATATTTCCTTAATTTGTTGAATTATGCTTTATCCAAGATGGCATTTTGACATTTCTGTACATCGAAAAATTTACATTTGGAGCTAGAAATTTGTTTACTTGCGTTTTCCCTTCAAAATAAAATAACCGACAATCTAATAGCAAATTTACTAATAAATAAATCACTATTGTTTTTGTTTGTTTAAAATATAAAGTGAATTTCCTTTACAATTGGGGAAAAGTTTACAGCCTTCTTTGAGAGAATCCTAAGGATTCCCTATTGACGTTGCTGTGCTTTTAGGTGGTAAATAACATTTTTACAAAGCAATGGAGCTATCATCAATAAAAAATTTAGAATTGGATAAAATATGTCGAGTATGTTTAGCTGCTAAAAAAGATATGCGGCCGCTTTTTGGAGAAATGGTTGCTGATATGTTGATGGAATGTGCAAGGGTGCAAGTAAGTGTTTTTCTAGTTAGATTTTTGAGATGTTTTTTTTTTTTTTTGTAGATCAACTTGTTTTGTTATAGGCTCAGTCGTAATTTATATTGAAAAAATATTGAATTCATTATAGGTTATAAATATTTCTACTATTCATGACGCAATTTCAATTTTATCAATAGTTAGAATTAGTTAGTTTCCAAGTGATTCGGATTGCTTTCAGTCGACATTATTCTTTTAAATTCATCTTGGGAAGTGTTGCAGATAAAGAAATTTTATCTGTTTCTTGAACAAGTACTGTAAATGTACAAGCTATTCATGGATATTTAACTTCTAATTGCAGATTAGTTGGCGGTTAAATGACAGCGCCAAATTTTCGGGACCCAAATTCGAATCCATTGCCTAGACGAAATTTTGTTATTCTGTCTCTACGTCAATGAAAAAATGTCACTGATGCTGATCTTATACAGCTCAGCGTTTCTTTTTCTTCAATCGCTCTTTAGTTACTTTGCAAGAGACATCCAATGTTCAACGAAAATTAAAGTTTTTCGAAATCCTCAAGCACATTACATTAATTTGGTTTTTCCTTGAGTGGCATGGGCAAAAAGTCACTTATTGCAATTTCTTATCTTACTTTCTTTGCGCTACAGCAATAAGGTTCTATCTTCGATCTATTATTTTTTTCAACATTTAAAATAATATATTTAGTGCTAAAAAATCCAGCATAGTAAAAGCCTCCAATCTTGTTCCAAGTTGGCTCATTTAAATTGTGCCAAAAGCAAAAGATGAGATAAAAATGCATAACAGTTGCGTCGATACACAAACTAAATAAAATTGTACTACCCTTCTCTTCCTAACTAGCCGTGGCTGAAGTTACAATAAAAAAACACAAAGTATATGATCTTCTTTTATATGTATTGAGAGATGGATTAAAACGAGGTTGAGACCTAAGAAACTTCTGAGTCTACTACTAGGCCTATTGTTTACCTTAATTTACATAGAAAAAAAAAAATAGTATTAAATTCTCAAAAATTTATTCTAAATATTCAAAAAAAAAAAAAAAAAAAAAAATACTAAGAACTGAATATGTACCTATAAAAATTTCTTGCTCCCACCCATCCAATACACAATAATTATATCCAATAGATTTGCGCTGTCAATAGCCTCTCTTTTCTCTAATAAATGCAACCTCTAAAATAACCCGTCCTTCCTTATATTTCTGTGATCTCTCATAGGCGAATTCATAATACCATCCAACTTTAGTTTTGCAATTTTTACAAAAAATACTTCGAATTTTATGTCGTCCAGATCGTAAATGTCTATCTTGAATTTCTGAAAAAGTTATATTTATAGCACGCCTAAAGAGATAAGCTTGCCCAGAACTACTTGTAAACGATTTGCTAACAAGATCACTTTTTTTGCTTAATTGAATACCACACGATGAGCAGATATATATTTTGTAGCCCCCAGGAAATTCGAGGAATGTTCGACCCATTTTTATTTATTTTAATCTTGCGCTTTTTTAACCGTTAATAAAATAAATGTGCAATTATAAGGATGAAAAGTCAACCAGACTAGCTTGATTTATCCTGGAAAATAAGGATTGTAAGAAATTTTTTGTTTTGTTTTATATACAAGTTGATATCGCTTACATGCAGTAAATAATTGAATATTATATACACATCTTAAAAATAGAAAAAAAGATAAATAAATTTATTTATTGAAACAGGCATGAGGAGAATTCCTTAATGACATTCCTGAAATGTTTTCCTTTTGGTATGTCAGCTGTCAATCATATGATCATTGCCCACTGACATGTATATAAATGGACGACTGAAGCGCATTCATGAAGTCGGCTACAGCCGCAGCCAGCTATCTCCTGTTTCATGTGGCACCCGTTTCGATTTCAGAAAGTATGCTCTCACTCTCACTGTCGATGCAACAAACTGTGTAAAAAGACAGGAATATGAAAGTGGTGCCATTTGCTTTCATGCATTTTTGGTTCAACAAGCAGTACATTTATATACATGTCAGTCATTGCCTTAGGCTTGAAACACAATTGTAGCTTTTCAGCCAGCGATATTTGTTGACAATAGCTGCGTTTTTTATCGCTCTGATCTGATCCGGTTTAATTTTATTTACATAAAACAACAAAAGTTGATCCCTAATTGTTGTTTTACGTACATAAAATTGAACCGGATCAGATCACAGAGAAAAAAAGGCAGCTAATGTAAACCAGTATAGAAGAAGCTTTAGCTTTTTTGCTAGCTTCATGGTTTGATCAAATTGAAAGTTTCAAGTCCAATGGCTGCCAACTTAAGGGAATTTTGAGCACTGCCAACTGTGCGAATGTCAAATATAAGATACCAATGGCTTCTGCTGACACCTTAGAACATAGAGCGTCGTCAAATTCTGGTTGTGTTATAAGCTGGGCTTAGTATCTGGCACTGAAATGTAAACAATTTAAGCAGCTATATATCTTATATATTCTGTCCTACTTCAAGCACCTTTTAGAAAAGTCACGCTCGTGTATACGAATTTTATATGTATCAACACTTCCTCTTCTCTCTATAATCTAAGGTTGACAGATTTTTGAGACAGTTGAGAAGTAAAGAACTACCAAAAATATAATTTTACATATAACTGGTGCATATTGAAAACTGTCCAAAAAAGCATGAATTTATCGCGATTTTGGAAAATGAGGTGCACTTCTGTCTTTCCTTAATGTCACTTCCGAACATAAGTTCCATCATAAACAAATTAAAGTTGCAAATGTCAAATATGTCAATTGTGTTCATTTCGGCTTTAGAAGAAAACTGGCGATAAAGCTGACTGATAAGCTCTAATTGTGTTTCAGGCTTTAGAAATATTTAATAGTAGACACAAACTGGACGTGTATCTTTAGTCTGCTCAGAGCACTCCGAACGCTTTGAAGCTGAACACTGATTTCTTATAACTTTGTTCTTGTATCTTTATTATTGCTCAGAGTGCCTAAACAAATCATAGGTAGACTTCTGAACATTTAGAGCAATCCGTCAGTAATAGCAATAGAGCGCAAAAATCCTGTTGAAAATATGAATACTTTTTCAATTCCATATTTCCTTCCTTTTCTTCACTCCTTGTATATTTTTATAACTTTTTTATAAAAAATCTTGTATTATGAATAGATATTTCACAAATCACAAGTGTTACCGCAATAAAAAAAATAATCTACTAACTAACTAACTAACTAACTATCTCTTTCCCAGATTGCTCTGAACGTTTTAAACAGTCTGTTCGATCTACAGAGCGGAAAAAAGATACACGCCCATTTTGTATCTTTCCTTTCTTTCGAAATAATTTATTCACGTTGATGTTTCCACAATTTTACTTTGGGCTTATTATTTTGTAGATCTCAGTTTGTTTTGCATAGCCTGTTCTTTTTTCTGAAAAGGTTCAAAAAAGTAGATATGGCTTTATAAATTTAAAAAATCTTAAGCTGGATTACATTACGCCGGTGTGGTCGTCGTCGTCGTCAAACGATGAACAAAACGCTCAGCAAGTTACATTGAACATCAACACTGGGCGGCAGGGCCACACATTAAATTTCACTTACATTTGGGTGTTAGTTGAGTTATTTGCAGTTTGCAATAAATTTGTTAAATAATAATGAATAAAACTATTTTCTTTCCCGTCAAGTTCACATTTTTATAACTATTCTTGAATATGCATTACGAATTGATAGCGGTAAAAGTTTATGCCGCATAGTTATTTCTAATCCTAAATTTGCTGCTCACTTTCACGGGTGCAAAAAAATAAGTTGTGGTAGGCGACTTCACATCAAAATATGTAGTACCAATATTAAAGCACTATTTCTATACTGTTGCACCCTTATTGCAATCTGTGTCACATCGCGGCGCGATAAATTCGCTATTCAATTTGCCGCGTTGTAGCACCGCGCACTAAAGTTTAATCTATTTCAGCCCTTAAAATTAGGATTAGAGATGAGTCGTCGAAGGACAACGACACATGCGTGAGCAATGGCCCTGTATGAGGTGCGCTTTGAGGTACCTGAAAATGCTCTTCACGATTAGATCAGTCAACTTGCTACCTTTACTGACTTACAATCGGTGGAACAAATTATGTAAAGTAATTATGTGAAGTAAATGCAATTGTCAACGTCAAAATAGTTTTCGAATACATTTTGCGACATTAGGGCAAATCAAATGATGCCAAGCGATAAAGTCGTCGGTAAATTTCGCGGACCTTTCTTTTAAATCTGTCATAACTGCTTATAAGCTTTACATGCAACTATAAGGCTGAACTACAATAGAAGTATACGTAAGGACATTTACTTACGTAAAGCCAACGCGCCCTTTAATTTAACAGGCGTACACAAATTAACTTTAACTCGTGTGAGAGGAACTTTCGTTAAGTTTAAATATCCAATTTTCCGTTAGTATAGTGCACATTCCGTAAGAATGCGATGTGCCCAAACAATTAAATTATTACTAAATGATTAAAAGTGCAATGTAAAAATTAAAATGGAATAAAGATGGTACTGCAAATTAATAGGAAGCACAAATCTTCAATTAAATCAACTTCCATTTGTTAATTTTTTCACTTTTACCACTTTTTAAAATTGAAAACATTAAATATTAAGATAATAAGTCTTACGGAATGTGATCAACTTTTCGTAAGTAAACCATAGTCTCGTTCAATTTGGTAAAGTTATTTACTTCTATTGTAGTTCAGCCTTATATGAGATCAGGTTATCTCCCAGTAATAAAAAGTTTCGTTGAGTCATCGGTGATTTGTTACGTTGACTTATCTTATGACTATTTTTAATGAAATGGTACAGTTTTCCAACGTTGAAGTCATCTTTCCTTTGTCTTATAAGATCTGTTCGCGTAATTTTTCAAGTAAAAACACGAAAAACATCAAATTGTATGAGAGGGAAAGAAATTGGGTGTAACACTTGCAAAGTACGCGAACGACTTCGAGTAAAAACTTGTGTAACGGCAAGTTTTTCAAGCGGATTACTTGATTTATTATTTAAATAATTGAATTATTGTGCTGCTATTTGAAATAAATATGCATGTCGGAGAATTACTTTCTGTAGTACAATAAACAAATTTAATTTACAACGTAGAAATGTTTTTGGAGAAAATTCCACTGTTGCGTTCCTTTTCTCGTTCAGAATGAATTTTTTCAATCCATGTCGTTCTTTTTCTCGGGCTGAACGATATAGTTTCAATCTGTCATCGCTTTTTTCGGACTCCGAATTGTTCTGAATGTACCTTAGTTTTTCTCGGACTCAAGCAGAAATATTTTAATTTATATTCGTGAATGTATTCTTTACAATTTGTACGAGGTGGTAATAGTTGAGTTTAAGTTTGATTTGTTGGAAAATGACTTTATTTTTCATAACTTACTTTTATCAAATGGAAGAAACGTCAAACACTTGAAATGGTTCTGTTTCTTTCCTTTTCTATGAGCTCAGGATTAAATTATGACGTCGTTCTGTCGATTCATACAGATTCATTCAGAACGAGAAAAGGAACGCAGCATACTCTTACTGGAGGAGGAGTAGCAGGTTTTCAATTTTATTTAAAGTAAATTGAAAACTTGAAAAATAACTAAAAACCGGCGGCATGCTATTCACTTTTGACACTTTCCAAATTTTTACTTGACGATTTTTTTCTAGTTAAATCAAGTAATAAATTGCACGAAGGGGAAAAGTGACGTGAACAATTTCTCTTCCAATTTTCGAGTACGCGAACGCCTTCGAGTAAAAACTTACAAAAAGTGTAGGTGTAACACCGCGTTTCCCCGTGCACCCCACTTACCAACGCATTTTCGTGCGCGGAGCGCTAAAACTATGCCGTCTAGCTAGCCCTAAGTTTGTACTTTCAAGCTAGTATGCGAACAGACCTATACTTGTCATAGTTGACAAGCTAATCCATGACACCAGAATGACAAAAAATCGGTGAAAATGTGTGGACAGAGTAATATATATGTCGTAGACATTTGACTTAACTCAACACTTCATGAAAAGTCTAGGCACTTCATCAAATGTAGGCAGATAGTGAAACAGTTTTCTCTTAATGAGTTTTTACACGAAGAGATGAGTGTTGAAGGGAGAGGTCGCACACAGACCTAAGTCACACTCACACACACACGCATGCGTGCGTGTACACGAGATTATTAGAGTGTAGGTTGACTTTTGTTGGATAACTGAATTTGGGTAGCGTGAATGAGTATACATATAAACATAATATCCAACTAATATGGATTCCTTGAGCTTTACTTAAGATAAATAATAAGAATAGTTAAGAACTACAAATTGTTAGAAAATAGGGCAAATAAAGAAATTCCTTGAGCCCACCCGCTTTAATTATCTTAAGTTGTTAATGCAATTATTAAAAATCGTTACAATCAAATTAAGATTAAATGGAAATTCAAAAACTCGTTTGAAAATAATCAAAAAAATATATTAAAAAAAACTTTTAAAATAAATAACTTTCGTAAATAAATTGCACTAAAAAGCAAAAAATTATTTTTTCTTTCTGAGTGATATGCACAAGAAAAGTTTCATTGCAAAATAAGAAATTAGAACTCAAATTTAATCTTAATCTATTTTGTGTTTAGATTGAAAACACGGATGGATGGCCAGATAAAATTTGTATTCAATGTGTTCATCAAGTTTCCCGCTGTCATGCTTTTAAAACACGTGTTGAAAAATCAGATCAAGAGCTTCGTAATTATATTAAAGGTCTTACAGTGATTGTTGAAGAGCCTATTACACAAATCGAAATTCCAAGAGCAGAAATACCACAAACACGACAAATAAAACCGGACCTAACACAAAACAGACAAGAAATACATCAATCAACACAAGTGCAAACGAACGATGTTTCACAGCAAATGGTAATATCAAATGGTCAATTGCATAATGCGCAAATTTTAAATACAGCACAAATTGTCACACACAATGGACAACAGGTGGCACAAATAATGAATGCCAATCAAATCGGGCAGCTGATACAAACAGGGAATACAGTGCAAATGATCCAACAGAATGGTCAACCAGCCCAAGTAGTTCAAATTCAACGAACGGCAGATGATCGATGTGAAATTATAGTGCAACCTGATTTACCAGGAGATACACAATATTTTGAGGATGTAACTGTAACGACACAAACATTACATCCAGATGATATTCAGCATACAGAAGATGTTATTCATATACATGAAGAAGATTGCGTTATTGAGGAGGATGATGATGAAGATATATCAGAAGAAGCATTAACATTTACCTTAGACATGTCAGAAGATTCAGAATCGGAATTTATAAGTGAGTTTATAAGTATGCAAACAAGTTGTCCCTCTCCTGGACGTTATATATGTAATCTCTGTCGAAAAGAATTTAAATATGGTAAATGGTTGCAATCGCATATGAAGTCACATTCAAATTGGATACGGGTAAATTCATTAAAGATTTCTAAATTAGAAATTTGTGTTATTGTTTTTTTTTATGATTTCAGGCAAATTGTAAACGGCAGCCACAGTGTGAAATTTGCCATAGGAGTTTTAAAGGTCCCGGTATGCTTAAGATGCATATGAAAACACATGAGGTAACAAAAGACTGCATTCTTTTCAGGAGTTAGTTCTTATGCTCTCATTTTTTTTTGTCTCTTATATAGACTACTTCCTGAAATAATTATAGAAAATACTTTGACCTTTTTTTATTTTTATAAATATTTAAAACTTTAGGGAAATGAGGAGAATTGAGAAATCAGTAAATCCATCAATCTGTTGGCAATTAATTGTTATACAATTTAATCGATTTAGATGCAAACATCTGCATCCCAAGTAAAAAATAGATCTCAATTGTTCACACTATAATTGAGTTGTTTCAGTGCCTTTTTTATTTTGTAATTGACTGAATCCTAACGCCATAGATATACAGAAGTCTGCATTTATTTACATATTATTATTATTATTATTTATCAAAAGTAAAGGAAATTTTTCGACCTGCCTTGAAGGTACTTGAGGCGAATAAAGTCAAGATTCATCTGTTTCTTGACAATGACAATAAGGTAATGTTGTCAGAATTATATACGCTGAAGTTCTTATTTTTATGAATTTTTACACTTAATTCCAAATTTTTCTACTTGAAAGAATTAAGAGAACTAAGGTTGGACGTTGTCCAAATCTTTATCATGTCACCGAAATATAAATATGATAAGCTTGATCCTATTTAACCCCTGAGAACTTTAAAATTACCATAGATTTTTTTTTACACTTATAAACTTAATGCGGAGCTAGATTAATTATTTTTTTAAACCCAGAAGACAGCAGATAGAGCACCTACATGCAGCATATGTAATAAAGTGTTCAAATCAAAGACAATACTCTACAGGCACCGTCAGACACATCAGATGGTAGACGTGAATATCATGTGAATTATATTAAAGTTTCCTATTCACTTATTTTTCATATATTTGCAGAGGTCATTTCAATGTGGGAATTGTTTGAAGACATTTACTTCTCCTTATACGCTATCGTCGCATATGACGAAAAAACACATTCACGACGATCAAGCTTGTAAATGTATGCAGTGCAATGAAATGTTTAGAACAATAGGTGATCTCAAGGTAAGTTTTAGAAATAGATATCGTGATACGTTAGCGGATTTATTGGCCAATTCGATTTTGTTATGCTTTATCGTTGAAAGGAATAATTTTAGCTGTTTAGTACAATGCAAATGGATAGACAATCGTGTACACATAGTATTGTCTAGTCAAGATTCGAACCAATATCAAATTCATTAGGTTTGAGTTTGAGTTCTATAGATAGTGTACCGGTGCGGTGGTCAAATATGATAGGCGCAGTCTGCTAATAAAAGAATATTTTCATTATAAAACGATTGGAATGGTGAAATTTGATAATCATTTTGTGGTTCACGTAAAATTGTAGTTTCATTTAGAGAATTTGTCTAGAGACAGAAGAATTTCTCTATCGGTTCCATCTACCAATAACCACTTACTAATTTAAGGCAGTTGAAAGAGAAAATAAAAAGAAAATAGTTCAGAATCAGTTGAAAGACGAGAAGTGGTTCGATATTAACAGAATTAATTTCTGGAGTGGACCGAAATCAGCTTATTAACCTACAATTTTAGAAATTTTTTATTTTGATACATATTCACGATTTATCGCAACATATTTTGATACCATGCGTGGCTTTAATGCCGTCGTGATGATTCTTAACTTAACAACTATGCCCTTAGTAGGAACGACGAATGTACGCCCCAGTATAAGAGAAAAAAATGTTCACTGCTCACGAAACTTACTATTTTAAATTCTCATTCGCATCTAGGCTGTTTTAAAAACAAATTTGTTCGGGCATTTGTGAGTAATTAAAAATTGATGATGAACCATGGTTAATGAATCTGGTTGAGGGAGGATAGTGAAAATTTTAATTTTTTTTTTTTTGCTATTATAGTATTGCTAGTTTAGTGTTCACTAAGTGTGGATACTTTCGTAGAATGTAGTTTCAGATTCCCAGAGGAGCAATGAGATTACTTATTATTGGGGTGTTTGCTCTAACGGCGGGAATTTTTTTTTTTCTAGAAGTAAAGTTATAATACTTTTCTGAATGGTTATTGAAGCTGGGGAGAATTGAATGAAAGTTTCATTAATTGTTCGATTACGGCATGTTTGGACGCTGCTTCTTACTAGTTGAAGAATTTCGGTTTCTTTTCTAAGTAGCTATAAGAATTGAAATTTCACAAAACATATTTCTTCCAAGTGTATGTGTTTTTTGCTATATAGTATATCAATAGTGAAGCTCTTCCCACCAGTTATCCAGTAAAACTCCCTGAATGATTGAGTTGATGGTTTTAGATGACAATAATTTATATTTATATCACTCTATACTTATTTGACATTTCGAGCTATATATAAATTTTAATTCCGGTACGCATTACTTAGAAGTGACATTGACGATACTAAGAATTAATTTAGAATTAATTTAAAATTTCTTAAACTGGATCTAATCTGGGATTATTATTTCAATTCTCAGCAGTACGTATTGCTTATATTGTCATATGTCTACGGAGTTAGTGTTGTTAGTTGGTTCAAAAAGAAAACTCTCGAAGGGAGTTAGAAGTAAAAATCTAAATCTGAAATATCTGCTAGTGTTTTCTCTAAAGAAAATATATATATATATATATATATATATATACACACATACATATATTTCTTTACATTTAACTGGAAATCTATTTTCAGGCACATGTGCAGGATATCTCTCACACATCAAAAATAGCGAAGAAGGACGATTCATCAACGTAATTTTCTAGCTTAAAAACTTTTTAATTGATTTTTAGATTACGTTTTAGGATTATACGAGTACGTACACAAGAAACACACACGCACGCATATAGACAGACAAGTCAAGATTATCTTTAAGATAAATTCGAAGAGCGTTTTTTTTTTGTTATACTTCTTTACTCCCCCTCTCCAAAAATGGTAGTGATTGAGATGATGATTTGTTAACGCTATTAGTTTTTAATAAAATTACAAAATCTTCTGGATAAAATTTGGAAGAGAATTTTCAAATCATACAAAAAAAAATGATATTTTTTAAGAGAATTGTAATTATGACATAAGAAAAATTGATGATCTGAACTGATGTTTTATTTTTGAATTATAATTATTAACTCTTTTTTTTTCTTTTCTTTTTTAGTTATTATAATTTAAATTTTTCGACTGGATGAAATATTTTTAGGTTAACTTTGGTACTATTTGGGATAAAAATGATAAATAAAGAAGAAAAAAGAAGAAGATGCATCTGAAATCATCCGGTGTCTCATATATGACGTGTATTTTGCGTTTCTATTGCTTAGATGGTGTTCCAAAACGATTATAACCTTAGTTTATTAGGTTAACAAAAAAGACCACAGTAAAAAGTTATAATTTAAAGTGACATTAATTCGGAGAGTTTTTATTTGAATCATAAATCTATTTACCGATAACTGACGATATTGTAGCAGGTAATTGATGAACGGTTAAATGATCATTAATTGGTCACTGAAGAAGAGCAAGGATTTCATTTATTGGTAAGTTCAAGTTTATTGTGATTCTTTCATTAAGCTAAATGAGTTAATTATATTTAGAAGTTTTTTTTTATTTTTTATCTGTGATCTGATTCTTTCCGATTTTACGAAAATAGAATAATTTACAATTGCGTGATGACTTTAAGAACTGGATCAATATCTCTGATCCTATTCTAGTTTGTTGTTCTGACAACTAGGTGGCTTTTTAAATGTAATTTTTTGACTGCCATGGATGAAAAGTAACTGCAAAAATTTATCGAGTTTTTTATAGTCATATACATAGTTTTTGAGGTGGATTGTGCTTACTGCAATCGTTGTTTTGAATCTTTGCGTAAGGAATCCAAGTCATCTATCAGGATTTGAATCCAAAACATCTTGGTTAATAGACTGGACGGCCATATCGCAACTCCACTATATAGAGTGTTTGATATTTAATATGCTTCCTGTATACCATGCTATTCTTTTAAAGATTCCATCAATATTTGTTAACATTGATGGGAATATATGAATATAACTTGTGAACTGCTCTATGAAAGTTTTTGTGAATAATATCGATCATTTTCTTCTATGCGGTAATTTTTATACCCTAGCTGAAATCTAAAGGGTATACTAAGTTTGTCATTCCGCTTGTAACACCTAGAAATATTGATGGTAGAGCAAAATGGATTGGCACCCACGTCCGTCTATGCGCACGATAACTCGAGAACGAGTATACTTAGAGAGCTGAAATTTTGTACACGGTTTAAAATTAAGTTCGAAAATGAAACAAATCGGGCAACTCCTTCGTAGGGTTGCCATGCAAAACTTTCGTTTTCCACTATATATTTGGACACTGCCTGAGAACGCATCGATATAGAGAGCTGAAATTTGGTACATGGTGATTTCATTGTACTAGCAAAACAAAAAATTCAAAAATGGACTAATTCGGGCAACTCCTTGGTGTTGCCATATAAAATTTTTTTTTTTTTTACGTATACTGTGAAAACGAATAGTCCAAGACATATTTTTTTTTGTATTAATAACTTCTTCAGAATACGAAATCTTGTAAGATTGGTTATAATCATTTTTTCTGTCCGACAAACTGTTCTAGAAATATATGCGAAAAACCACTTCAAAAATCAAACTTGCACAGAAGGGTGACAATACGAAATTTCATACGGGCATTCATCTAGGCTAGGGAATCATAAGAATTGGTCTTAGACCAATTCTAGCTTTCTTACTTGCTTTTTAAAAAACTTGTCTCTGAACTTTTCATCCACTATGCCAATGTAACTGGACTCTGCTTTTTCGTCACTTCTCCTAATTCTTGCTCTGTCGTCGTAGTCTACCTGATCAAAAACTGGGTTCTCTGGTAAATGTTTTTTCTGTGGAGCTTTTTAATTCGAAGTTTTAAGTATTTTTTTTTTTGTTGTTAAAATCGAATAGTCGATTTCATTGGATTCTCGTGTTGGCAATGGAGATTTGTTCCGTTCGTTGTGGTATATAATATTCTATCGAGTGTCTCGTCCTGAGAATCTAATTTGGTACAGAATGGCTTTGGGCCAACAAAGTTATTTTCCGAATCCACTATTTTCTTTTCGATGTACAAGCGGCCTAATAGTTAGGTTGTCAGCAATTTTATTCCGTCTATGGCGCTCACATCCCGGTAATCAGATGACGATAATTGAATTTTCTCTCACTATCCTTGACTTAATGATGAACGTATTGGCGCATTCGCAATTCTTCTAATTTGATTATGGTCGGTATCACTTGGTGGTTTCTCGGTACCACTTCTAATGGTCATACATTGAAAAAATCTAGCTTGGATGTAGTTATATAAGATATTTTTGCGATTTGTTCGAAGCGTACCTGATTTAAGATGGTTAGATTATCTATCATCTGTCCTGGTTTAAACTGTTTCTCTCTTTCTATAGCCTAAAGGTGAAGATACATGGCAAAAGACTTTTGGCAAAGTTAACTTAATGACAAGTTACGACACAGTAGAGTTTTCCGATTGTTTTACATTTAAAATGCACACGGCAAGAAAAGAAAGAAAAAAACAAATGAAAAAAAATCAAACTCTCTTTAAACTTTTCTGAATAAAGATAAAAAATGTGAAAGCGCAAATTCCATGCAACGAAACAGAATGGCAAATAAATGAGAAGGGGCGGAGTTTTCACGTTTTACGCTAATAAAATGTTCCCACGCTTTTGTGAAAACCGGTTTTTGCTGAAATATTGAGAGAATTGGCCAATGTTCTTTTATAGCAATGCCAATGTTTGTTAGTGTAATTTCTATTTGAGCAGCATGTGCTTCTGTTTACATTCGTTTTGCTCTGAAGAGATTAAGTGGGAGAAACTCATGCTGGATTCTCTGATATTTTCAGGAAAAATGAGAATTTCATATGAGAGGAATTTTATATATCCTTTCAGCATTTTAGCCAAACGAAATTTATCTTTTTCTTAAAAAATAGAGGTACGGTAACCTGATGTACATTATTATGAATAGTTTGATAGGATTTTGAGGTATTCAATAAGATTTTGTCGGTCGGGTAATCTTTCGTTCTCTCGATTCTTGTTTTTAACTCTTTGTCTCAGTTGCACTATATCAATGCATAGCCAAGTTCTTTTCCCACATTCATGCAAAGGACGAAAGTATATGACATTTTTTTTCCAATTTTGTTCGGCTGTGTCCTATCTACTTTATATTAGGTTATCTTTGCTTTTGGTCTCCAGTCTCCGATTTACAGATACTAAAATCTCCGAAATATTTACACGGCAAGAGACTTTTGTCTCTGGAGACCAACAAATTAGTTCTCCGGAGACCATAATAAAAAAGTCTTTAGAGACACTTATCCGAAGTGTGTAACACTGTTTGGGTTTGGTCTCTGCATTAGATTTCCAGAGATCTGTTATCTGTATTAATTGTTCTTTCAGTGCTGATATCTGCAAGGTTAAATTATTATTATTAATTATTTGAATAAAACAAATCAAAATGAAAGATAATTAAATCCATTTTATTTTATTTTTCTAAAAGAGAATATTATAAATTCATTGCTAAAATGATGAATTACTTATAATATACACAGGGCTATCGTTTTCACATGAACAGGAGATACCCAAATAATTTCCATTTCATTTGGTGACTTGGTATATCCACTACCTGTGCTTTGAAATACACTATAAAATTTTCGAGTATCAGCCTGTGCCGTGATTTCAAGCAAAGTAGTTGTAATTTTTCTCTTATCTAACTAATTCTTTCAAATCCACAATATTGGATGCTCTTCAACTAATTGTAACATAATCTTTGTTTTTTCTGTTGTCCGCTCCATTTACTATAATATATTATATGAAAATTAATAAAAGAATTTCGTTATAACAATTTGTCCAGCTCACTCCATTTCAGAAATGAACAAACTCCGGAGACCGATCCTGGAGACCTGTTTGTTTTAAAATTCACGACGGGAAACAGGAGACCAAAAAAGTCTCTA
This sequence comes from Dioctria rufipes, assembly GCA_963924295.1. NCBI lineage: Eukaryota > Metazoa > Arthropoda > Insecta > Diptera > Asilidae > Dioctria > Dioctria rufipes. Next base: position 201,356,354 of record OZ002742.1, read on the forward strand.
GAGACTAGGTCTATTTAGAGATTTTTTGCGTCTCCGAAGTGTATACACGGGCCTCTGGGTCTCCAGAGACCAAAAAATTGGTTTCTGGAGACCAAAATTTCTCGCCGTGTAGCTTCACCTTAATGGAACTGGAGAACGACTTGAATTTCGGTCCTCGATTTTTATACCCTAGCAAAATGGATTGGACACCTGCGCATAATATTAAAAGTTAATTTGAGTTTTGAATGTTCGTATGTCCGTCCGTCTGTTCTCACGATAATGCCATCACTTGAGATCTGAAATTTTGCACATGTGCTTTGAAAACAAAAAGTCAAATTAATTTCGAAAATGGGACAAATCGGGCAACTCCTTCGTAGGATTGCCATACAAAAATTTTATTTTTCACTATATATTAGGGCACTGCCTGAGAATGCGTCAACGTAGAGAGCTGAAATTTTGTGCACAGTGTTTTCATAAAAATATTAAATATAATTTCAAAAATGGACTAAATCGGGCAACGCCTTCTTGGTGTTGATATTAAAATTTAAGATTTTTATGTATGCTGTGAAAACTAACACTCCCAAATGTTTTTATTGTACTGAAAATTCTTCAGAATACGAAATCCTATGAAATTGATTATAATCATTTTTTCTGTTCGGCGAACCGTTGTAGAAAGATATGTATGCAAAAATCCACTTTAATAGACAGATGGGTGACCAATGCATGGGCATTCATCTAATAGCTGTGTTCTTTTGTGTGCCTTGTTCTATAACTCCCATATACTGGAGAGAACAAATTGTTCTGTCGATTGAACTCAAACAGTTCAGTTCTGTTCGCTTCATTTATAAATCTTCTATGAAAATGTATGAAGCGTTCTTTTGTGTATCTGTTGCTCTACCCTGTTCTGCGGACACAAAAGAACACAGCTAATGTGTTTTTAGTCATCATGCGAGGGCATTATTGGGTCTATCTAATAATAATAGTGGTGTATAACCGATATCTATATATATTATTTTGCATGAAATCTTTGTAGTTTCTGAATAGAAACGGCATGAGACCGTATAAAGTTTACGATTTTTTTAAAGATGATACACGTTAAGGGATAATACTTTGAGAAAAGTTGGAATTTTTTATTTTTATTTCGATTTTCTAAGTAGGAGCATAGATGGCATAAGAACTAGATGTTGCATGGAATACTAGAACAGAATATGCGAATTTTACATATATGACTGGGTGGTCCATTCCGAAACGGACCACAACATTTGAAATGATGGATATGTCGAGTGCTTCATATTTTGTCGCATCTGCTGTGTTTAGGAGATCGGTCAAATGTATACAAAATTTTTTTGATACACTCTAAAAGATGCTATGATCCATTCCGGTATGCACTATCCATTTCACAATCTGTATACTCTACTCTGGTAGCAAGCGATGTCTAGTTCTTTTACCATCTATGGTAGAAGGCAGTGATGAATAGCTTTGTTTACTGCGGATTCTCTAGTTGTGTTTCTAAGCTGCGCTAGTTGTTTTTTGTCTAATTTTTATAAAAGCTGGTTTAAGATGCTTTTTGATAGGGGCCGAAAAAGTAAATAAAAAAAAACTTCTTGATTTCTACATTTTCAATTAATTCTAAAAAACCTTTATATAAGCCGCTACTAGAAATACAAAAGGTTGAAAAAGAGGTCTTATTTTAGCCTCCATTCATTCATCCGTCACCTTGGGAATTTATCTTATTTTAATTGTATTACTACTCTAAAAGTTAGCATTTGATAATCGTCCTAAATTATGCTATATGCGTTGTCTGTTAATATTAAAAATATATGCTCTATTCTCAAATTATTTTCCACTGTGTCTCATTTACTATGCAAAACTGTATGCACAGCCTGAAAACCAATAAAAAAACAATCAAAATAAACACGATAAACTCTAAAAATACTAAGTACTTGCTGTCTGCGTTAATGAAAACACAGGTTTCCTTCAACATGACCTTAAGAAAGTGAATAAAGAAAATTTCCCTAAAAATTACAGGTGAGAAATAAAAATAGTAACAATTCGCACGCACTTTATATGTTATGATCCATGATGTATCTCGCATTGACGAAATTCAATGTCAAGCCGAAATAGTTTGTCATGAAATTTCCTAGTGACGACGACACTTTGGAAAATGATTGTATCACGCGGAAGCTCGTTTAAATTAATCCAAAATAATATTTCGCTTAAGGTGAGAAAGTTGATTGGTTACAAAGGTGTATGAGAATTTCGTCTTAAGGACAGACAGGTACCTACTTATCGATTTTCATAATATAGGTATAATGTTAACGACGACGACGACGACGACGACGGGTAAAAGTGTAGTTGGTTTTGTTTAGATCGTAACGTTGGCATGGCGCGCAATTATAGAAAAACAACGTCAAAATTGGTTTTGTCGAGATATTGTTGTAAGTTGTAAGGAGTACATTCAGAGTCGCTTTGGTGTTCGCATCCTTTACAAGGACACTATTGCTAGCGAATTTTTGTCATCACATATTCGATGATAGTTAGTTCAAGATGGTGTAAAATATTTAAGAGAATTTTTTAAGTCATTCGAGAGTTCGGTGTTGAAATTGTATAAACGAGAAGCAAAATCGAATATCATAGTTCGTCAGAACCTAGAACGAATGACGCATTCCATAAGTGTAGTATAGTTGAAAATTCAGTTTGAGATTGAATAAAATTTTTATTGAAAACTGTTAACGGTTTATACCTGCTGTTGTTTATCATATTTAGTTGAAAAGTGCAAGGATTCTCTGTAAAGTGTTGTATAAAAATAGATTAAACAGGCTTTGGGAAACAGGCTCGAATGTGATCCTTCATTAATATGATAGGGGAGTGAAACTTTTCAATTAGATACAAACATATATATATATATACACACACATATATATATCGTGAAGGCCAGTGCACCTGTTCTATCAGTTTAATGCAAATTCAGACAATACATACAGTCATACATAATTGCGAGAAAATGCGAGATTATTTCTGCATTTGATGCACATCGAGAGATAATATGCGATTCAGCCTACCTGCAGCACCAGAAGCACGTTCATAATCGCTAGTTTCGGCCAGTATTGATATTGCATTTAAATGAATTGGACGGGAACTGCACTACAGTAATGCATCATCGGCGACAGCACCCACCACAATCGAAACCACCACCATCATCCATACCACTATCATCCTCATTGAGGGGGTTTAGCTACAATAAAGCCGGTAACTTGACAGTTGATGGAGTTGGCGTTGGTGGTGGCGGTGGAGGTGGTGGAGGTGGATATCGTAAGACCAGTGCAGAAATTGTCAGTGAAGCTAGGACCCTGTTGGCTGGGGGAGGCGGTAAGTCAACGAACTAAATAATGTTTTTCGTTTTTTCGTTTTTGTTTTTTTATCCAGATTACAGGGTGTCTGCCATTTGGTTGATTGAATTCAGCTTGAGGGTATTATGGATTTTGTACTTGCTAGTATAGTTCTCACAGATATGGAAAAGTTCAGTTATGTTTGGGAATTTCGTTGTTTTGATTTGTTTTTTTTTTTCTTTAGTTTTCATTTTATTTACATACATATGTATATTAAAAAACAAAAAAAAAAGGAAAATATGATTTTACTCCTTCGATTTTGTCGTCTGTTTGTCTTTTTAAGTGGGGGATATAATATGAAAACATGCAATTTATGTGTTCGTGTATTATGTCGTTGTTCATAAAAGCTACATGCCTTTACCTAATTGTTAGGGTAAAATAAAATAAATAGAAATAAGTAATTTAGTTGTAACTATAACTCATTCAGGGTATACTTGTAATTGGCAGAGATATAGAAAAGTTTTAAACAGAGAAAACACAGAATTGAAGTGAATTTTTTAGTCATGTAGGTATACCTAAATGCAAATATATTTCTCTTAGTATGTTTTAATTGTCTGCTAGCCTTGCTATGCAGTAGATGTTCTTCACTTTTTTTTTGTCCATGTTTTTTTCTATTGAAGTAGGGCATCTGAGAGGAGCGATTACAGCTGCTATGAAGTATTCCGGAGCAATTCGTCGGATCAGATTCTTTGGTGTATATGATATGGCAAGCAAGAACCAAACCGTGCTGAAGAGTATACGGTTCCTGCTGATACGAAACGTCCTCCTCTTTTTGAACAATTTTTTTTTTTTAAGATTTTTTGTCACTCAACTCTCGACTTAGTAGCAATCTCGGTAAATTTTATATTGACTAAATTCTCTATGAATTTCATATTGACTTTATATGGATCAAATATCAGCTCCGGAGGACTCCAGAATCAGAGCTGATTTCGGGGCAGTTCCAGGCAGAGCGGAGTTGATTTCGGAACGCTCCGGAGCGATTTTCTGGAACAATTTTTTTCTAAGAGTTAGGAAAAATTGCCAAGCCAATCAGCCCCACTCCAGTTGGAAAAAATTTGCTGTTCAGGTCGGCAGTAATGTGTTGGAGCAATTTTTCCTAGCTGCTCCTCTCCAGAGCGAAGCACAGGTGGGGAGTAGTAAACTGCACCACTCCGACACTCTGTATAGAAGTCGTTAAAACGGAATCGTACGTGTGAATCAAATATACATTGCATGCATAATGTAGGTAGATATTTATTTTATGGAGCGAAATATTTCACTCTGTAATGATATGTTTTTTCGGAACAAAAAATATTTTGGTTCAGTTTTTTTTTTTTTTTGTCCACAAAGGAACGTATAACTGCAACCAAAACCATAATTTCTAACCCTAGTTTAAAGCTTTTATCAAGACGAGAGATATAATTTTGCTTTCTTCACCTATCGTTTTTGTATCAACAAATTTAAAATCTTTATTCTTATGCAGAATGTTTTTTTTTTTTGTAAGTGGTTAAAAATATTGTTGCTATAGTCAACGAGCATTATTATGATGCTGGATTTAAGTAATATTTCCTTTAATAATATACGCTCGGTCTCAGGGACCAGTAGACGTCTAATTCATTTTATATCATCGCCAACGTAAGCTTTTCAGCTGTTGCTTTTACAGTGGCTTCCTAGTTTTTAGTTCTCTACCGATTCTGGAAGTACGATTATTTCTTTTATTATTTTTGAAATGTGTATTCAGTGGTTTGCGGGACCGCGTGTTTGTCGGTTTAAGTATTTTTTTTTTTTTATAAGTAGCGCACATTTTTAGTGAAATGTCAATACGGATCAGCTACCTAGTACAAACCAATTTTTTTTAATTTTTTAATAATATATAATATAATAATCGGAACAGTAAGATTATTAATATCATCTAGTAAAAATATTGGTGAAATATTCGAGCATTCTAATGTCCAACAAAAATAAAATCAATTAATTTACCAAAAACTTTCAAAGCTAGAGCGCGCCGCCATGTTGTGAAATATCCGGAAATTAATTTGCTTAATTTCTTTACATTATACATACATACATCTACCTAGGCATGAACATGCTGCTACGTTTCTGTATTTTGCATATCTATACTTAAACATACATATATAATATATACAGAAAAATAGAAATATATTTTCCCCTTTTTGTTATATATATAATGGAAAAAAATTATTTATTATTAAATAAATTTAATTGAAATAAATTTAATAGTTTAGAAAAAAATAAAATTAAAAAAAAAAGTCTCCACCGTGACAATGTTTGAAACATTGCCGTGACCAGGATTCGAACCTGGGTTACTACGGCCACAACGTAGGGTCCTAACCACTAGACGATCACGGCTATGGGAGACTTGGAAGCCATGACTCTAATTAGCTGTAATCAATAAATTCGTACTCTACATTGACATGATTAAGTTAAATAATTTTAGATTTGTGGTTCATCGTCCGGGATACATTTTATGTGAAGTTGCTTTAATCGAACAAACACCAACTCCATGAAGTAAAAGCTTATTATTGATTAAGCTCAGAATGATAAAAATTATTTTCCCAATGAAAAATTCCCATAGGTAGGTATATAATAATAATAATATGCACATAGGTATGTAGCGATGCCACATCAGCGTACGGGCTTTGTTTCGTAATGATGGTAATTACGTAGTCCTATGCAAATTAAGAGAATTTAAGGTACATTCTTGTAAATATAAAGTATGCGATGGATGCTGTGTGCATTTTCTCTCACGACGTAGGTATATACATATACATATATTGATTCTGCTTCGGTTTTCAATTTCAGGACAAGGTCCTTTTTATACCCTAGATGAAATCATAGGGGTATACTAAGTTTGTCATTCCGTTTGTAACACCTCGAAATAATGATGGTAGAGCAAAATGGATTGGACACCCATTCATAATATTGAAAGTTATTTCGATTTTTGCATGTCCGTCCGTCCGTCCGTCCGTCCGTCCGTCTGTGCGCACGATAACTCGAGAACGCGTATACTTAAAGAGTTGAAATTTTGTACACGGACTTTAAAAAAAAAAGTAAAATTAAGTTCGAAAATGAGACAAATCGGGCAACTCCTTCGTGGGGTTGCCATATAAAAATTTCGTTTTCCGCTATATATTTGGACACTGCTTGAGAACGCATCGACGTAGAGAGCTGAAATTTCGTACATGATGTTTTTACTACATTAGCAAATAAAATGTCAAAAATGGACTAAATCGGGCAACTCCTTCTTGGTGTTGCCATATAAAAATTTCGGTTTTTTACGTATACTTTGAAAACGATCAGTCCAAGACATTTTTATTGTACTAAAAACTTCTGCAGAATACGAAATCCTATAAAATTGGTTATTACCATTTTTTCTGTGCGACAAACTGTTCTAAAAATATATGCGAAAAACAACTTCAAAATCAATACTTGAATAGATCGGTGACCATACGAAATTTAAGACGGGCATTCATCTAGGGTATCATAAGAATTGGTCTTAGACCAATTCTAGCTTTTTTACTTGTTATACCCCAGATGAAATCATAGAGTATAAAGGTACGATTACACATTGCAATTTTTACTACAGCACAGTACAACAAGCTGCGCTACTCGCGGGTTCCAAAGTGTATAAACACCTCTGAAACCCAAAAATCTGCGCTTGCAGTTCGATTGCTTGTATAACTTTTTCGTGCTGCTGTAGTCTCGGAAGTTGCAATGTGTAAATATCTAAAGATAAGACTGCAGGCACAGTATAAAACTTTATTTGGGGTTGCTCATGCAGTTTTTTAAGAGGTTCCATAAAATTTTGTGGTTAGAACCCAAATTTTAGTTTCGAATTCTTCAAAATTCATAGTTGCTTTTTATACCCCAGAAGAGATTAATAGGGTATACTAAGTTTGCTATTCCGTTTGTAACACATTGAAATAATGCTGGTAGAGCAATGTGGATTAGACACCTACGCATAACACTTGATTTTTGGGTGTCCGTCTGTCCGTCCGTCTATCCTCATGATAACTCCAGAACGCTATCACTTAGAGAGCTAAAAAAAATTTCCCCAGAAGACAAATCGGGTAACTCCTTCGTAGGGTTGACATACAGAACTTTCATTTTTCACTATATATTTGGACACTGCCTGAGAACGCGTAAACGTAGAGAGTTGAAATTTTGTACGCGGTGTTTTCATAAAAATAGTAAATATAATTTCAAAAATAGGCCAAATCGGTGTTGCCATATAAAAAATTTAAGATTTTTACGTATACTGTGAAAACGATTAGTCCTAGACATTTTTATTGTATGGAAAAGTTCTTCAGAATATAAAATCCTATGAAATTTGTTATAATCATTTTTACTGTCCGACGAAGTGCTCTAAAAATATATGCGAAAAACCACTTCAACGATCAAACTTGCACTGTAGGTAACCATACGAAATTACATACGGATATTCATCTAGGATATCATGAGAATTGGTCTTAAACCAATTCTAGCTGTTTTACTTGTTTTATTATTATTTTGTTTGTTATTTAAATGATGTCATCTCCACGTACGTAATTCTTTCATTAAATTATTTACGGGTCCAGTACCTTTATTAGCTATTCATTTTTTCACGTAACACTTTTTCTTTTTCAGATTCTTATTGAGATTTTTTATTAAAATAATGCTAAACAAGCTTGCACTTCTGGATCATCGAAATACTTCAGAGATTAACTGGAAACTATTAATACAAAAACTGCTCGCAACAAAACCTACTGCAAGTGTAAACATTTTTGCAACTTTTTTCAAACGGTTGCAGCTTTTGAGCTACGCGCAGCAAAAACTTCAATGTGTAACCGACCCTTAAATTTGTCATTCCGTTTATAACGTATAGAAATAATGCTGATAGAGCAAAATGGATTGGACACCTACGCATAATATTAAAAGTTATTTTGGTTTTTGTATGTCCGTCCGTCTGTCTGTCTATACTCATGATAGCATTATTTTAGAACATTTTCGTGTATAGCTCAATTTAGAGCAGAGGGTTAGACTCGGATGATACACGAGTGTTGCTTCAAGAGCGTGTATCAACCGTGTATAAACTACGTGTACCATCAGCTGATACACACTCGATACATAGAGTGGTTTTTACGTCATGCCTAGTCTCGAGTGTGTATCATCATGTGTCAAGGGACTTATAGAACTGAAATTTTTAACGGGGCCTTTTTAAAAAAAATGTAAATTTAAGTTCGAAAAGGGGACAAATCGGGTAACTCCTTCGTGGAGTTACCATACAAAAATTTTATTTTCACTACATAATTTGGACACTGCATGAGAGCTTGTTAACGATAGCTGAAATTTTGTACACGGCGTTTTCATAAAAATAGTTTCAAAAATGGGCTAAATCTTGCAACTCTTTCTTGGTACTTTCATATAAAAATTTAGGTTTTTTACGTATACTTTGAGAACGATCAGTCCTAGACGCTTTTATTGTACTGAGAAGTTCCTCCGGATATAATATTCTATGAAATTGGCTATTAATAATTTTTTCTATTCAACGAATCGTTCTAGAAATATATTCGAAAAACCATTTCGATAATCAAACTTGCATTGACCATACGAAATTACATATGGGGCTTTCATTTAGTAGGTTATCATAAGAATTGGTCTTCATCAATTTTTAGCAGTTGCGCATTCATAGATTTTTGTGATATCTTTCACGTAATATGATACGAAGCACCCTGTACGTAAAAAATTGAATATTTTGTAAATACCTAGATGCCAGATTTCGTCCATTTTTGAATTGATTTTTATAAAATGCCTTAGGCTATGTATTTCATGCTGTTAAGGTAATGCGTTCTGCTCCAGCTAAAGTGTGGATATTATAGCCACAAATCATCATTTCATCTAGGTTATCTCTTAAGTTTAAAAGATTTTAGATAATATTCTAATCACACTGTGCGAGCAAATATTCACATAAATTGCAATTTCCCAACTCTTCTTTTTCCATGCAAATATAAATTACTTAGTTTCTCTTTTTTCTTTTCTGTGTGATGAATTTTTCAATTTTTTTTGTAGGTGTTCGTCTGGTTACCACAAGAAGACCAATAACACCACGTGAGCCACGCAGACAACTTTATGGAAAGCTTGCTCCACCTGGTAGACCACCAAGTGCCTTTAGGTATGAATTAATGAAGATGACTGCTTAAATATTGCGCATATATTCTACATACTACGTACCTTCTTTAATTACATTTTTTTCCCTTAGTTTACAGTACCTTCAGTTTGAGAGCAGGCAGGTTCCATCGTTGGAGCCTATACAACAACAGCAGCAACAACAACAAGAACAACATACATCAACTTCTGAAGAGATTCCATCAGTTCCGAGATCAGGTTCTGTTGGAACATTATTGGACTTTGTGAATGCAAGTAACACTAGAAACAATGGTCGTCCTCAGGGAAAGCTTCCAGCTCTGTTGTCACCACCTAAAATCACAGCATCACTTGACAATTGTGAGTAATTGTGGCATGAATATTTTTAGATAGGCATACAACACACACACTTCTTTCTCTCATCATACATATATAGTAGGATGGTATATGATGTCGTGCGGTAGCTAAAGGGCATTAATCATTTCCCACAGCATCCCATACTTCTCCAATATAAAATCGTTGTTGGCCTTGTACTTGTCATTATCCGTCTGATTACAATTCCTGTCAAGGATTCAATTTGAAATGGCAGCCACATAATGACTATATATATCTCTGTACCTATACTGATAGTGGCTGGAAGCTGTTCCTCTCTCATTGGTTTCATATCCACGTTTCAGTCTTATCATCTATGAACATTGTCTGCGGTTGAGGTTGATTATTGAATGATACTATGGTTACGAGCAGCTGGAATGGAGAGCTTAGACCACATTTGGGAATATTATGTCAGTGCCAGGATTATTATAAATTTTCAAATTTACCGTTTCTGATGAAAAATGGCTAACACAAGTCGAGGTAGAGTTATTATTTTGGTGTGGGTGGGTCATCGTCGTTAAATAACTTTATCCAGGTGATGTTCTCTGGGTATGAGATGGATTAACCGCATGTCGATGGATCATCTACAACATTATGACACTTTCAAGTCAAGCGTTTTGAGCGTTTTATGGTTTCAGAGGTTTCTTAATTGGAGGGATCTGTCGCTCTCATTCATTCCACTTAAGTTTAGTACAACGACAATGGGAAAATTGGGTTGCATGCTGCACGCTAGAGTTCTTGGGTATGTTCATAAGTTTCATTTCTTTGTCTCCTCTGCAATGATGGCATGGCACACTTTTGAAGTCAAGTGCTGTAGAAAATTGTTTCAAGTTAGGACACGAGGGCGAGGGTAAGACACCCGAAAGAATAAAAGTAGGTATACAAGGAATGGGGTCATTCGCAATTGAGAACAATTCACAATTTTTCTTAATTTGTATTTTTTTTCCCATTAGATACCGTGGATGTGGTTTCGTTTAAGAGTTCATTCGCGGACACGTTGTGTTTTTAATTATTATTTTTAAAATGTTTTTCTTTTGCGATAAATGAATGAAGTCAAATGTGGTAATTTTTATAATAATTGACAATAAATTTTTGGGTAGCAATAACGTGCTACGGACTGGGAGTCATAAATTTATGTTGGGTAAAAGAAATGAATTTATACAGCACTTTACGGACGGACGCATATTAACGTTTTTCATAATTTAATTTAAAATTTGGTGGGAATGAAGAACAAAAAAGTGGACATCAGAGAGAAATTTTCAGTGTCAGATTTTTTTCCCATTCAGAATGCGAAGTAGAAACGGCAGAATGTTTTTTCTTATCTTATACAAATGAGAAAGTTTTCAGAGTCGTCTGTACGCCCAAACGACCAAAAGCTCAATTAAAAATGGGAGGAATCTCGGCCTGATGATAAGTCTTCGTATATTTGATTCTTAGTAATTGCTAAGAACTAGGCAAATTCACGTATCATTCATCATATCATTTTGTTTGATTGGTTTAAGTGGTGATCCTAGACTGATCGAACAGTAAAGTCCAGGGATCTTGGTCGCAATTAATATATGCAACTAATTTTGGAACTAAAAAATCCATTATCATTGCCAATGTACGTGGCCCAACTAATTGTGTCCATGATCATTGCCCATCTACATGTCCCAAGTAATTGTGACCATTATCATTGCTCTGTACGTGTCCCAAGTAATTGTGTCCATTATCATTGCCCATCTACGTGGCCCAAGTAATTGTGTCCAATATCATTGCCCTGTACGTGGCCCAACTAATTGTGTCCATGATCATTGCCCATCTACATGTCCCAAGTAATTGTGACCATTATCATTGCCCTGTACGTGGCCCAAGTAATTGTGTCCATTATCATTGCCCATCTACGTGGCGCAAGTAATTGTGTCCATTATCATTGCCCTGTACGTGGCCCAAGTAATGGTTTTCATTTCAAGGAAAAAAGAACAACAGATCGGTAACTCCTGGCATCGAATCTGTACAAGGATTTTATCATTTTAGGTTGAGAGCTCCACCTCTTGCCGACGGTTATCTTGCAGGCATTACATATAAACCTTCAATGTTCAGTTTCTAAAGCTGCGTTAGGAATATACCCAGATCAAAAAGCGCTTCTGTTGTAGTAACTGTCCTACTGAGCAGGAAGCTTTTATTTTCCTTTTCGCTACCTTTATACTTTCACTGGTTTATGATGGCAGCTTACTTGAATTTGTAGCGGATTTGACATTCTGCTTAACTATCGTGTATTCAGAAACTTTCCCTGTATGACCTTCTTTTTTGACTATTATCAGAAGTTTTTCTTTGGATGTCTGTTTCTTATAGGCCGATACCGTTTTCGTGTGTTCGTTCTTGTCTATCCAATAAACTATAAACAAAAATTCTCTGAAATATAACTTGGCATTAATCCAGGGGACATACATATTATCCGGAGATCGCTTACTATCAGCTATCCGCATAGGTAGCTACTTCAAACACACATTTTTGTCGTTATTCTCATTCATACTCCCGACCATCCACCATTTTTGATTTATAAAAGAATAATAAGCAAAAAAATCAGTAAAAACTATTACCAAAAAAAAGCATTTAACATTTTTTGTCATTTTTATCACTAGTATCGGAAGAGATGCCACCACATCCAGCTCTTATTCAGCAAGTAAAAATTGAATTTAGCAACGATGACATACAAAATGAGATTAACGAAAACGGAGACATCCAAGCAACATCAAAGTTCTTCTTAGACTCTAAACAGCATCCACTTAAGAAGAGACAAACTAAATCATTCGATCTGCCTACAAAAACTTCAGATTCTATGAATGACCTGCTGAAAGAGCAAGCCACAACAGTCATCGAAGGTGATACCAAGGGAGAAATTTCTGGTAATCACTTCCTTTCGAAAACACATTTGACAAGAAGCAATGACCTTTTGGCTCAATCGACTACCGAAACCCTCCTTGATTTGCTTAAAGCTCATGCTGGAATAAAGGACTGCAATGAGGAGACTGTCCAGCACATAAACGCAGTAAGTCCTTCACTCCACCCTCTTCACCGTAATAATAGTGCGGTGTGAAGATGGGAAAAGTTTTAGTTTTAAGCTGTTGATAAGAGGTTCACTTCCGATGCCGTAATTATGGAAATCTCGAAAATCGGAAATTTTAACAAGGCGACAAAATCTTAACGGAAAGTTTCGTCTTGCAGCACATCCTGTAGCATATATAGGCATTTGCATAGAACTCCTTCTATAGGTGCCTGTACTACGATGATGGCCGACAAATTTTCAAGTTTGATCGTCTTTATAGTGTTTGAATACTTAATTGATTACATTTTCTAAGGCTGGAGTGAGAGAGAGAGAGAGAGAGAGAGACGGACGGACGGACGGACGGACAGACAGACAGACAGACAGACAAAACTCTTGAAAGTCTTTTTCTTTACAGATTCTAGTTGAACTTTATACTCGTGTCAAAGGAGCGAAGGGAAGTTGGCGTGGAGCAATTTTGGGAGCCCTTTACGGTTTGGTCGAATGTTCATCATCGAAAATTCTATTGGCCGTGGCAAGAGTGGTTCTTGCGGTAAGCTCATTAAGACATTTTACGAAAATTTCCATTAAAGGTTCATTCTTGTGTTTGTAGCTTTGTGTCACTGGAAGTAATTTAACGGGAGCATGTAAATTGGTCTTCAAAGTTGCTCGCAATGAAACGAATGATTACCTTTTTTCCGAAACCGATGTACCAGAACTTTTGATTGATGGTTTAGGACGAGCTAGTCCTCTTGATGAACCTGAAGCTTGCATTTATGGTTATGGTGCTGTAAGATTTTTGGCAAGTGCTGGTCAAAATGGAAATAATTCTATCGTCTCTTCTGCTCCGATAAATTTAAATAGTAAAACTCCTTCGGCTACAATTCAAGTGACTACCAAACAGAAGACTATTGCTCATCGGTTAGCTCGTCATGGTGCTGTACAGTTAATGGTTTTACACCTTCAGATATTAAATGAGTTTGGTGTATCACAAAAATTGTGTGGACCACCTTTACATTCATTATATCAGCTAGCGGCTGCCTTACGAGCTTTGGCAGGTATTCCACAAGTAATTTTGAATAGCAATAATTCAAGACCTTTTACGGCAAATCAAATTGATGGTGGAGGCAATTATCCAGTTATTAAAGAAACAAAAGAGGCTCAAGAGATTCATTTGGAATTGGCTTGTCCGCATCTTGTTAAAGCAGCAGAGATTTCAATTGGTGAAGCTGAAATACAATCGAATATTGTAAGAACTTTGAGGTAAGGCTTAGATTTTTGTTTGATGTTTTTTTATTTTTTATTTAAGCTAAAACAAGGTTTTCTAGTAGTGAAATAGGATAGAAGATAGGATGGAAAAGTGGTTTTTAGTACTTAGTATAAAAAAAATTTTATTTTCTCCCTTTCTTATGATATTTTAAAGAGACGAGATTTTTTCGTGTGTATATTATTCCGCCTCTAGAAGGTTATTTTGGGTCCTCGAGCCGATTCAATCTAGAAGACAAAATATTAGAGCTACATCTGTGTATATTTGAAAGAGTATTTGAGGAAAAAAAATGATGAACTTTGCGGGCAGAAATAATGAATCTATGTCAATTTTTAGTCAATCTTTGTGGTGGTCGATAAAGAGATAAAATATTGTACAAGTATTGGCTGTCTCCGGTTTTCAACTCATACTCATTAATGCTGAAAGCTCCAGGATCCTCCTAGTGGGTATTTAGCTGAAGACTAGCAATTTCTGTTGTTTGTAAAAAGGTTAGTCGTACTTCCACCGACCGCAAAATAATGTCTCGGAATCTGACTTATACACGGTTTGAAAAATTTGGATTATCATACAAGGATACCATTTGAAAAATGAAATGAGAATTTCATTCTTATTATATGAAGTTCATAGAGAAATTAACTCGTACAAGTAGTACGGTTATGGGATTTAGTGAAAAGAGATGTCACCGACACCCCAAGACTTCAACACCATGATACATAATTCTTTTGAACTTAACTCCAAAACGAAAAAAAAAAACAAAAGTAAATTAATTATACAAAAAACCTAGATTTAGATGCAAGTAGAAATATTCTTTTATTACCTCGCAGCATGCTTCCCAACCTAATGGGATTAATATTAAGATTAAGCGGGGCGAGTGGCATTTGCACCATTCATTGGCTTATTGTGTATCGCTTTCTTTACAGTTCCAATCGCACTCTTACTAGGGAGAGCAGTTTTTTTTTTACTGATGTAAAGTTGGCAGGCTTTAAGAAGTATGAGCCAAAGGCTTGGAATCTATATTGTGCAATGGCCTCGAATTCACATAGAACGTGCTCCGATGTTTCATACTCTTCGAGGCATAACCTACATACATCAGTGGGTGATACGACCTATCCGATGCATGTGTTTGTTTAGTTTACAGTGTCCGGTTAGGACTCCTGTAATGATACTGAGTTGATTCCTAGATAGTCTTAAAAGATGCGGGCTTTTCTTTGGTGGTGGTCCTTTAATGAATCTTTGGAACCTGTCTCTGGAACCTGTCATTGAACTCCATCTCTGGTCTATTTGGCTCTAGATCGAGCTTTGAATGGTAAGTTTCACGGTGTTGTAAAAGATACTGCAAAATGGTTCCGGTTCTATGAGGGGCATGAATGCTCCTTTTTTGGCCAGTAAGTCTGCATTATCATTCTCATAAGCTCCCGATCGTCCTGGCACCATTGAAGTGTTAGGTGGTTCTTTGTACCAAGGCATATACCTCTGCTTGGAATATTGAGGCGTATTTTCCTAGGCTTTGATAAATACATATGAGCTTTTGGATTTACACCACATATTCCTGCTCCTACTCCTTTCTCGGTTTTGTAAACGTCGGTGCACCATATTAAGGCTTCATTTTCTAGATTTATATTTATTTCCTTCCTATTCGATATCTTTATTTTGTCCAGTATTGGATTTGCTTCTATTCATTTGGTTATAGTGCGTAGACTTTTGGAGTCCCATTCACTATAACCATCTGTCCGGGCTCTGTACACTATTAGTTCAGCTTCTTTTTTAGCAACGTTGATGAGTGTTGGTAAATTCAATAGTGTTACTAGTGCGCATGGCATCAGTTATACTTAGACAGGTCATCCTTTAGAGCTTGTTTAGATTCCTGATGGTTGTATTTTGTGTACATTTGCTCCATCATGCTGCAGCAATCTAATGGGATAGAAGAACACATCAATTTATGTATGAAAAAATCAAGGAATGTCTTTTTTCAGTTATTCTGAATATAGAGCTTCAGTAAAATATTAGCTAAAGCAGTTTTTAGCTATACAATTGTCGCCTTCCGTGGATTGGGGATATAATAATCCACTTGTTTTCTTGTATGACCATTTAGAGAGCGTTATGTGGGGAAAACGTCTCTGTTTCGGTTTCTTATGTAGATTCTATGACAGATGACAGTTATTTCTTTAATTCAATTCTGTTCTTCAGCTGAGTGTCTACTAAAATACCAACACCTCTTTCACTGACGACATACATATAATTAAAATACAGAGCATTCTGTATTTGTTATTTATTCTGATCTAAACCATCTAATTTTGTGCATTCCGAAATCTTTAATTTTATCTTTTCTCTTCTCTTTGGCTGATGAGTTGGCCAAAAAAGGCTCTGAATTGGATAGCTCCACGGTGGTAGCTTATGTGAGGAACAATAAAAGAGAAAATCATCAGGTGCGCCTATCAAAAGGCAAGCCTCCGGTGGACAAGCAGGGATACCTGCCGTATTGTGAGGCAATTTGTGGTCTGCATATGACAAGAGAAGGACAAGGGTGTTGCTTAATGGTAGCAGAAAAAATACCAGGAATCTAGTAGGGGTGATTACGGGTCACTGGGCCATAGGTTACCATGCTAGAAGACTGGGTATAGCGGCGAACGATTTCTTCAGGAGTTGTAAGGACTCGGAGGAAATCGAATCCGTCCAACACATGCTTTACGAATGCCCCTCTTTGATGAATAAAAGAAGTAGGGTATTGGGTAGCTACTTCTTTTCAAATTTGGGGGAGCTGCAAAACAAAGAACTCAGATATATCCTGAGTTTTCTGAGAGTAGCAGGATGGATCTAGGTAAAGAGTCTTGGAGATATCCTGAGTTTCCTAAGGGAAGCAGGATGGATGTGGGGTGGCTTGAAAAGGTTATCTCATGGGGCCTAGGGGCACAATGGACTCACTAAAGGTCTAAGTGATGCAGGCTAGTAGTCGTGCGACACCCCCTTACCTAACCTAACCTAACCTTTCCCTTTACAGTTTTGAAAATCTTCAAGTCTCTCTGTCTGCTCATACATTTCGTCGTTCCTTCCTGATGTCCACTCCATTGGCTGTTGCCATATTATTTGTCTATTTCCGAAGTTATTATTGTTCGCACTAGGTATGCTATCTGGGCTACCATCTATCGATTATTATGAAATACTCTCTCGTTTTTTTGTATTTTAAACGATACAATCCGATCGAATACAATTTCAGTGTCCTTTCTGAACATGACGCCTGTTGTGAATCTTTGGCTGAATTTTCTGCTCGAATTGGAATGTTGCTTGGACCATGCTATGAAATCACCAATGGAGTTCCAGAGAAACCTTTAGCACTTCTTAGTCGACTTGGATATATTCTTGGAAATATTATGGCTAAATTTGATGATGCAAGGATTCAGGTATATATTATTTTTCTCAATTCTGATATTTAAGACGAGAATACAATACACACTAAATTTAATTTAGTTCTACAATAATGACGTTGCAATGCAGTATCTGTTAGAGGCGCTTGAAATGTATTCAAAACAAAAGCTCACAATGCACAATCAAATGGGCGACACTGTGGTAGATGTCCTCATAAAATTGGTCCGTGTAATTGCAAATATGAGCGTAAATGCAAATGTAGGTTTTGGTTTAGGGACAAGACCACCATTAGGAGAGATTTTGGTGCATCTGCTGGTCACAGCGAACACAGCAAAAGGATTAAAAATGGTAATGATTACACACGTTTTTTAATTTTTCAATAAATTTATAAAATTCACCACAGGCAGCAGAATTGGATGAACTATTACAAGCAACCCTCGGTGCTTTGCACAATTTAAGTTTCTATCAAGATAACATTGATAATAATATGGGAGGAGAAGGTGTTGATTACAATGAACCGGGAAGTGTTAGGCAACGTATGTCTGCACTTAGTCTAATCCTTTGTGATACTTTAAAATTTGGTCCAGAAGCGGCAAAAGCAGAAGCGGCTAGAGTTCTTGGTAATATGACTAGAAATCCAATTGCTCGTGAATCATTTTGTTCATCTGGTGGACTTAAGACAATCGTGCAATGTTTAGGATCTAGTGATTATGAGCTGGTTGCAACATCATCTGGTGTCTTGGTAAATTTACTTGGTGACTGGGAAAGACGAGCACCATTTCGGGAACTTAGAGGACCATTAGTTTTACTTGATATACTTAAAAAATCTGCTTCACAAGAGGATTGGTTATTGGCAGAGATTATATGTCAAGCACTTTGGAATTTTTTAATAGACACTGGAAATGTAATTGGAGCTCTAGGCGAGGAAGAAGCTGATTATATTTCTGAAAATTTAGCAGAATTTTTAGATGAAGATCGAATTTTTAAAGGTGAACCACCAGATGCTCTTTGGGAACAATTTGCTACTGTTGCAGCAGATCTTTTGGAAAGAATACAGTCATCAATGTCAACTTCAAATACTCCGATAGGTTCGGATTGTGAAGATAATATAGTTAAAATTAGAGATATCAATGATGAAACAGAGACTTGGTTAGATGATTAGAAAAGAGAGGAATGTTGTTGTTGTTTAAGAATAAATACGTATGCACTGTTATTCTATATATTATAATATTAAAGATTATTCATAATGTCCAGAGATTTTTGTAATTGAGATGCGTTATGGATGCGTTCTTAAACAAAAAGGAAGAAAGAAAAAAAAATGTATAGCTTTCATTGGCATATTACTTGTGCGTGATTTGTTTTGTTTATAGCTTTCATGTTAAATTTCTAAGATTCCCTAGTAACTTGTATTTATTTAGATATAAAAAGTAATTTCAATGAATTAAGTATATATATGTAGGTACATGCTGGAATTGCAGTGCAGCTATATGAATACTAAATTTAGTATAGGTAGCGAAAATTTCAGTTGAGCTTTATTGGTTTCTTGACAATCGGACATCATGTCAAGATGAAAATATTATAACAAATGGTCCCAAACTCGTAACAGATATCCATGAATAATGTGTAAAGATGTGTCATGGTCTACACCAATTCATATCTCTAATAGCAAGCTAAAACTTGCTTGTAGTATAACTGTCAAATATCAAGCTAATCAAACGAAAAAGTACCTGTTAGTTTGGTTCATCATAACTTCGTGTAAACTCTTATACCAGTTCAGCTCATTTTGTGATGCTTTTAGCTAAGTTATAATAAATCAGAGATAAAAAATTGAATTGGAACCCGCTCGAAGTAAAGAAAATATAAAATATTAACTAAACTATTTAAATAATTGTTAGGTTTACAAAAGTTTAGATTGTACCTGACACAAAGGTTGAGTCTGTTTAGCACCGACTAAATAATACCCGGATATTGCTAGCTTACGAGCAGAGTTGTGAGACAGAGCAAAGCATGAACTATTTAGGATTGTATTCTTTCCTCTTAAGAATTTACTATTATAAATGTCAGTGGAATTTATTTGAATTTCTTTTCTTTTGTATAATCTTTATTATGAATAATTAATTGGTGGCTTGAAAACCATTCCAAAGAAAAGCATTATTTTTTCTTAAGGATATACTCGAAGATTTTTCTTCATATGGACATTGTTCAAACAAGACAGAATTTTCTGTTAGAAACTTCGACACAAAGTTACCTAAAATGTGTATATTTTGCAAAAACGATTTCAAGCTCACAGCTAAACATAAGCTTTTCTCATATTTTCTATATTTTGTGAGAACTACTTAATAATTATTCAGAAATCATTGCCTTATTTTATCAGGGGTATCTTACACTTAAATTTAACGTTATACTACATTCCCGACCATGAATTGGACTGACCTAACAAGACAACACTTTTTTTGGAAGCACTAGTGTTGTACTACTCTAAATCCAGTTTCATCTAATTTCAATTTATTTTGTAAGAACGTGACCAGTTCGAGTTCAGTCAGTCGTCTAGTCGCAGGAGAGACATTGCTAATTGCTTCATATAAAAAGTCAAGCAGTTTTTTTTTTTGTTCTTCACTATCAAATGAAGTTTTTTTTCTAATTCTTAAATATTTTGAACTTTTCATTCCGTTCGAAGAACTGAAATAAATTTATAATTTGTACATCTATTTACGAACGAAGATTCCATAATTGAGATAAGTGATTTACAGAAAAAAAATTAAAATTTGAGGCGATATCTAAATGTCAAGTACCTACTAGTCATATTACAAATTGAAATGCTTGTACCGTGTTTCGTCAAATATAATTACAAATAACAAATATCAAGCGTGATGTGAGTTTTTTGTTTGTAATCAATTAATTTTTATAATATCATAAATTTTGTTTTTATCTATAATCAATCGGCTTTTGCGAGTGACGAATTTTGTTTTTTTGTTAATTTTTAATCTGATTGCATCTGTACCAACAAATAATTGTCCAATTTGCAAAATTATAGAATCCTTCCACATTGTAAACTGAAAAAAAAAAAAAGTTCTACAAATACTCTTTAAATGATTTAACGAAGGAAACTTATCTAGACGAACGAAAAATAAATCGGCATTGACAGATCTGATTCAAAATTTCTTGATCGTGTAGGAAATCAGACGTGTGTGTGTATTTTGCGAGAGAAAAACGTTGAAAAAATATTTATTTTATCAAATTTTAATAGATATTTCTCATAATTATAATAAAATATCGTGAATTCTTCGATTTATCGTTTTCGGTTTGGTTTTTTTGTTTTATTTTTATTGTGGTTAATCTTATGCTCTTGTCTGGTGAGGAGTATTTGTTTTCTTTGCAATTTATTCAGTGATGATTTAACGTGCTGTTGATTGACATTAAACGTATAAAGTGCTACGACGGAAATGAAAGCTATTGATGAGTGAAAGTGCGTGGTGTTTATTATGTTTTAATTTACATTTTCATTTCATATAGGACCTACTTACATCTTTATCATCAAATTTGAAAGGTAAGCAATTCTTTAATTAAGTTATTTAATCCGCCTAAAATGTCTTAGAACAATCTTTTTCACATCGTCGGCCATTACGCATTCAAATGGGATCCCGTTAATTTTCCATAAAATGTTTTTGCTTTTTTTCTGTTTACTATAATATTCGTAAGATTGGGGTTGCCAGATCACGTTTCCAGTGTAAATGTACAGAAATGCTAGAGGAAAATGGGAACAAATGTTATTTTATTGAAATAAAGATAAATAAATATAAAAAGCCTTTGGTAGAAAAAAAAAAACCCCTTGTACCTAAGGGGTTAGAACTGACGTTGGTTTTGACTCGTGTAACCCTCTACTGACTACATTACTTACCAGTCAGTAAAATGTCAGACGTAAAATTGAAATGGCAGAAACTGAAAATAAAAGGAAGATGATGGTGGAAAATTGTGTTTATATTTCTAATCTTCTCTTTTTTGAATGGGAAATGACTGAAAAGAGTTTAATATACATTGTAATTTTTATCTTGTAGACTGTAGAGAATAATGACGGAATAAGGAATAAATCATTAGCAATATATACAGAAGAGGAATGTCTGCATCGCTTGACGACATTTGTACTGACTAGTCAGTTAATCGAACGCAAGCGTTTGTAGCCAATAAAATTGACAGACGTAGTTAGTACTGACCATGAGTTCTACATACAAAACACTAGTGTAAATTTTCCCTTACAACAATATGGCGGTTATTTAGCCAGGGTTTTGTGCACTCATCGAACAAGTTATTTGAAGTTGGGGTATTCGTTACTCTAGTGTAATCTGATAGTTCTTCTGAGTTGAAAAGTTAAAATGTGCTCTAGCTATTTTTCTAATTCTTTTCTTCTAATTTATGTTTATTTTTTTTAAAGAAGTAATTTGTATGCTCCAATCAGCAACAAATTAAAAGTGGCAATTCTCAAGGGACGAATATGAAATTCTTACCCCAATAAATTTTTAGTGTAGGTTCGGCGTACCCCCGTGTAGCCATAGGTTTTGTAAAAAAAGGTAGTTTAGTACTAGGGTGCCCTAGGTTTAACCGGTGTTTTCATCAAACAGACTTATTATATGTACTTATAAACCTTAGATTATATAGCAAAAAGATAGGCTATACTGTGTAAAATTTTGTACGTGTGATAAGATTTTTTTTTTGTAAGCACGTGGGCAAATGACAAGAGGGCTGGGTTCTTTATTTCTTGTCAGTTCGAAATTTCTGACATTGCTCAAGTTCTTTGAATTTATGAAAAATATTCCGTTATTTTCGTAGTGAGTTTTCCTTAAAGAAGTACGACATGGGAAATCATTTTTTAGGCAGGTACAATTATAAAATATTATTTTGTGTATTTTACACACATTTTTATATTAAATTAAATTAAAAATACATAACAAAAACGATGAAATATCGAAAAATTCCTTCATTCACCGAGATTTGTTTACGCTTATGACAGCTGAGAAACTCCCAGAATATGTTGGAGTAGTGACAACGAATAAGAACATTTTCGATGGGAGCAAACGTAATATTTTCAACCATATATCTTGTTGCCCTGCTCTCTATATTGATTCTACTACACGACTGAACTGAGCTTTCACTACAGCGGCAGCAGGTACTAACTATTCATATGATGTCAGCCATACAATGGCAACGACAAGAAATATTATCAGCAAATAAATGGGGCACTAGGAAATTTTTTAAAAATTCAAAAAATTGTAAAATTAGAAATTTAAAAATTTATTTAAAAATTTTGGGACCTCTTCTATTGAATTTCAACTACTAAAGTATGTGCCCGCTCTGAAAATATCGTAGTTTACTACTTCCATGACTAAAACGAACACATCGATACGGTTCTACTACATGAAGAAAAATGCTTAAGTTTTTCTTCCTGATAGTCTATCCTTTTTGCTATATAATCTAAGACTTAAACTTATACATAGTATGTCATACAGGTGCGACTCTGTGCATAGTCTACCAATTCTCATGTATTATGTTTCTTTAAATATAGCTGTATACCACTGTTAAAATAACAGTAAAACTACAAACACTAGAAAAAATTCAAATAATTTTCGGTTTTGCGCACGATTTCGCTAGATGGGATACCCACTACGTCGGAAAATGGTGGACATTTTAATAAGAAAGAATATTGACAAAAGCAGGCTGTAAATGAATGATTTAATTTAACTTTAATTGGCATCGTTATATAATGAAAAATAAAATAAAAAAGTGAAACTAAAAATATTCAACACCGAAAAAGATTGTGTTTCGACTATTTTCTAAAGCAAATATCTTTTCGATACAATTTTTGCCATGTAAGCAATAGTGACATTTAAAATTCTACCGAGTACCTAGGTAGTATCAGCTTCATTCGGCATGTAAGCAACTTTTACAAACAACTGCTACAACAACCTATCAAATTTCTCCATATTTTTCCAAACTCTTTAAAAATCTAAGCACTTATCTATGGGTAACATCTTCCATGTCATCTAGTTCATCATCATTAACAAGTTATTTTTCATTAATTTGGTACTTTTCAAAGATATCTGCGTCAAATTCTATATTTTTCTTCGGTTTTACATTGATTTACTTAGTTTAGGAAATTTGTTTTTACTTTTGGTCAAATCTTGAAATAAAATTTTAAACTCCATTTCTTCCGAACCGATTTTTTTTTTAAACTCTACAGAAAATAATTTTTCGTTACTATTTATAAAGTTTAAGGCTTTCTTGACTAAAAATAAAACCAATAGGCGCTCTTATCGATTTTTGGTATCTAGTTATTCAATAATTTCCAAGTCCACTTGGAATTGCCCAAGTTAAATACCCATTCGCATATTACAGAATCTCAATGGCTTTTCAAAGCTAAAATAATCTTGTTGTCAGGAGAATGGCAGAATGCTTCAGTGGGGGCTCGAACCAATACCGATATATTAGCCCAGGTATTATCTATTTTTAAATAACTTTTATTCACTCATCCTTGACTAAATAGCTTTGTGAAATTTTACGAACAGAGAATAGATTTTTTTTATGTTTTTAGGGGTTTGGGATGAGGGTTGTTCAATTTGCGCCGTGTGTGATATAAAATTAAAGCTCTTGCTAAGTGCTATTAAATGACATATTTTCTTTTCTTCTGTAAGAAACATTATAACAGACTTTTTTCATCCGAATATCATTAAAATACGCGAATTTGTGTACATAGGGTGCATAACCTGGTGCGGATGGGGGGGGGGGGGGGGAGCTGCTTTTCTTTTAAACGCTTTGGCATAATGTTTTACATATTTCATGAAAACATTTATTTTTTTATGTTTAACCGTTGTATGGGTTTTGATGTGAAATAAATTTTTCCAGTTTTTTCATGTCAATAATTTTTTTACGTTGAAACTTTTCTTGTGTATATCACTGAGAAAGAAAAAAATATTTTTTACGTTTTAGTGCAATTTATTTACAAAAGTTATTTATTTTAAAAGTTTTTTTAGGATATATTATTACGCCTAAAGGAACGGAGGTCAACTATCCTTACGTTTTGTGCTACAATTTACCGGTATACAGGGTCCTTTCCGTCTAGGTGGTTAATAGAGGTGATGGGGGGGGGGGCATATCAACCGTTTCGGATTTACAGTGTGATTAAGAAGCTAGTCTCAAACCTATTCTCCAAGGTAATTTGCTCCCTTGTGACTGAAAATATATCATTTAAAAAAAAAATCGTCTAATTTCGGTATGACCTGAATAGGCTATGAGCTAATAACTGTTTACAGTTAGTACATAGGTTGTTCTAGGTCAAATTAAAGTGGAGAGCCCACGGTTTACAGTTTTTGTAAAAAAAAAAATATATTAACTACATTTTTATAAAAAAAAAAGATGTCAAAGTAAAAAAAAGGTAAGAATATCCGAAATTTTTAGTTTAGACAACCATAACTCCATGAAGTTTTGCACATAATGAGCTCTTAACTGTGACTACGCTCTGCACTTTTTAAGGTACATTGTGTTTTGTGAAAAACTAGCTCTTTTTCTTAATCACCCTGTAATTCCGAAACGATTTATATGCACTCAAACCCGCCCCCTGCCACACAATTTTTTGTTTGCCTAGGTGAGTACTATCACTTCCTCTCTATTAACCACCTAAATGGAAACACCCTGTATATAAAATTAAAGCAAAATTTTAATTCTAATACTGGCCAATACTTTCAATAATAATGTGAGAATTTTTCTTAAACTAAAAGTCAGAGATGGCTTAAATATTTACATTTCGAATTTTCCCGAGATTCCTCGTTTCTCTAAACATCACGACTTAATAAGTCGACAATTATATTCGTTTTACTACGCTGGTAATCTGGTTTCCTTTCGGTACTGAGTTCGTTCTCAAAGTTTTAGCCAGAGATTATGATTAAATCGCAAATCATTTTCGAATCATGATGTTTGCAGGATACTCGAATACTGGATGTTTGTATACCGGAAAATTGCTAAAAAATCAGAATTTTTTTGCACATACATATACTTAACATTATGAATAGGTGCAATCTATCTTCAATCTGACGTGCCATTGAATTAATTTTATTTTTTAGAAAACCTTAAAAGCCTTCTTCAAGTCCCTGTTTATATTCTTCTTATAATGAAAAGAAAAATTTGCAACTGTATACATTTATTTAGGTATAAAACAAAGACTTCATCCATCCATGCTAAAAATCTGAAAAGACTTAAAATCAAATTAACAAGGATCACGTCTTGGATTTCTGAGCTGAAAGCTTAGAAAAAAAAAACGACGAGGCTTAAGCAGCTGTCTCCCTAGACAGCTATAATCCTCTTAGTCTGTAAGGTATGCTCTCTGGGCAAATCCTTTTGCCTCTGCTTATTTTCAACCATAGTGAAAAATGTTTTTCCTTGAATACAGAACAAAAAAATTTATTCATTTTTGCTTAGTTAACGATACAAAAAAAAAGCAGAAAGAAAAAAAATACGAAAAGGCACTCTCCCCACAATTAAGAAAATATCGATTCTCTCCTTTGCTTTTAAGTTCTTGTGGTAATTTTCTAGATGGAAACTGGAAAGTCCCCACAAACGCAAATGACTCCTCTTTTCCTCCCTGCCCCCGTTCTTTCTCTACCAGGTTGTCCTATATTTTTCAGGTTGGTTTCTGTTGCCGCCTGCTACTGGAGGAGCCATTTGTGCTCTGCTGGAACTGAATCAAAATCACCAGGTACGTTGTTATCGCACTGCTGAACTGAAATGAAAGACACAAGAACGCGCAAAAATTAGAGCTAACATATGAGAAAAATTTCAGAATGCAAAAGAATTTAAGCAGAAGCGAGCTAGAGAAAATTGTGGAAAAAAAAAGAGAAATTTATAGGTACATGTAGATAAATCATTCGACACATCTAGATAAAAGGAAAGGACTGTTCCTAGGTATATACTATACCGGTCCGTACTTGATAGGATATTCACGTTTCGTCTATTCCGCTTCTTTGACGATGAATATGCACACACCTAAGCAAATGTCTAGACAATCCAGTCATAATTTGAAAGTGCTGCATTCCTAACTTGGAATGATTCAGGATTGCACCGGGAAAATTTTCTGCCATATAAACTTTTCCGGCCATAGCCTTCCTGACTGACATATTGAACTTTATTAAAGTATTCTCTCCCTTCATCCCTTCTATGCAGCCCTCCATGATTTCCATAATTGAAATTCCATTCTGCATTTGCATAGTTTCCTTGAGTCTAATCCAAACTTGAAACTCCGAAATCGTGCTCCGAAATACAACAAGGGTTATTTAAACTAAAGGGAGAAATTACTCTAGAATGCTAGCATTGCCTTTGCAATTATTATTCCTCCACTGAAGTTGTATTTATTCAACTCTATTTTGTCGGGGGTGCATTTATATGCGTTTTTCGTTAATGAGTAGGGTAACAATGGGAGGGCTGAATAGGGGAGAAATTAAGAGCGCTTGCAACATGTGTCTGTGTTTCCAGAGAAGCAGCGGTAAAACAATTACATGCATCGTCACCTGGCGAGTTAATAGCTCTCCCCATTAACGAAATTTTAACAGTTCGCCTCGGAACAGAATTGGGCAGACCTCTCGTACTTTGCCTCGTAAATAAAAATTTGAATATCATTTTCTAATAGAGACATCCCTTTAAAATTGGTGAAAAATTGCTTTACATTAGATCAAAGTGTTGCATACTTCACAAATTCAGTTATTTTTAAATCAAGCTAAAATAGCTAAGGTATAGCTCAATATATGTACTGTCTTACTTCATGCTACCTCCAAACTAGTTCTTTTAGTACCAGTAGATGTTAGAGCTATCGACACTATCTGAAATGTACGGATACCCTTCTTCCTCAACAAATAATTCTATAAAATATTATATTAGTGAGCATTTCAATCGTGTACGCTATCTGTTTTCAGGTAGAGCTAACTATTGCGAGTAGTTTTATCGTCTTTGCAGAATGATAACAGTGTTATAAAAAAAAGATGAACTCGATATACTTTTGACGAGACATAGTGTAGGTTGTGCTTGTGTGAAACTAAAGGTAGTGGCATACAATAAATTTCTCATACACCCTTAAAATATAAAAAAACCATTATTCGATAGGTCCATGTATATAATAATTTATAACTCCGCCATTTTTTATTCGATGTCGGATTTTTTTATAGTACTATATGAAAGAAGAGAGATAACCATTATTATGTTCCTTACTTCGTTGCGATGAAAAGTCACAAAGTTACAGTGGAAAACATTTCGAAGTTTACATATTTTTGAGGCCAGCCATTCCCATTCTCGTACACGAATTTGTCTATTTATATATTTCTTTACTATTTTCGACACTCTCGTAGACCCACTTTTCGTCTTCACAGCGAGCTGAAATTTGGTACACAGGTTCATGTTGCGTGACAATTGAATCTGTCAAAATTTGAACGGGAAATTTCCATGGAAAAACCCAGAAAATCGGGAAAAATCATTTGAAAATTTGGTACAAATTTGATTAGTTATAAATCCGTTTCAGGAAAATGCAGAGTTTTCCGATTTTTCCGAAAAATTTTCCGGAATTTTCCGACTTTTCCGGAAAATTTTCCGCTAAAAAAGTTTTCTAAATTATGCAGGATCAAGTTCCCTATCAACTGGCATCGTTACTTTCTCTCCGACAATGGTGAAAACTTGCAGAAAATATCGAGGAAAATTTATGTAAAACGCTTTTCCGGAGTTTTTCCGACCAAGGAAGCGTTTGAGCGTTTTGCAACCTAAGACAAAGTTGTAGAGCGAAATGAGTTGCATAAAGTTGCTTTTGTGGAAAATTCGATGGAAAACCCGGAAAAGCGGGAAATTCATCGGAAAAATTTTCATCGATATGATTAGTGATAAATCTGTTTCAGGAAAAATGCAGAATTTTCCAATTTAGGTAACGTGAAAAAGGCAGAAAATAAAATAAGTAAAAAACGAGTTTTCAAACAAAACTGAGGCCACGTCGCATGAAAAAGTAGAAAATAATCTTTTCTCCACACACTGAGGTGGACTCAGATTTTATTCGCTGACAATCACCGATATATTTCAGTAAGATCAATCAGAGGTAATAAGTGATTTGATTCATGAAGAGAAAGAATATTCAAGAGAAATGTCCCAATCAAAAAATCTGAGTCCACCTCTGTGTGTGAAGAAAAGTTTATTTTCTACTTTTTCATGCGACTTGGCCTCAGTTTTGTTTGAAAACTCGTTTTTTACTTATTTTTTTCAACTTTGACAACGATTTGAAGGCATGTTTTGTTCTACAATTTATTTTTTATTTTTATTTTTCTTCTGTTTACATCATTTATAGTAAATTCGATTCCGCGTCGAATGAGCATTCTTTAATTAAAATCGGTCGATATTTAACTGAGTTATCGAATTTGTTCTCATTAAGCAGCTTCAAGCTGTGTTTTTTTTTGTGTCCGCAGAACAGGGCAGAGCAAAAGATACACAAAAGAACGCCTCATACATTTTCATAGAAGATTTATAAATGAAGCGAACAGTACAAATAGTTCGCTTCAATCGACAGAACAATTTGTTCTGTCCAGTATATGGGAGTTCTAGAACAAGGTACACAAAAGAACACAGCTTCATTTCCGTATAATATTAAACTATAGAGAAAGTTGAAGAAGCACTGAGTTTTAACTATGAAAACTGTGAAAACATGAAAAATGCAACAAATAACAACAACAACTGCAACAAATACAACAACAACAACTACAACACCAAATTTAAAAGCCGTTATCAGCAACATAAATTTAGAAATAAGTTTCGTGACGCATGTCTACGCGTATGATACAGTAGACTTACATAGTGACAATTTTGTTTGGAATTCAAGGCGGTAATACTACTGGCCGGTTTCACAGTCCAGGCTTAAGCCAGAGCTTAGCTAAGCCACGGGTGTGGCTTATGCCCAAAACTAAAGCCTGCTCGGTTTCACAGTGCTC
Organism: Dioctria rufipes; assembly: GCA_963924295.1. Lineage (NCBI taxonomy): Eukaryota > Metazoa > Arthropoda > Insecta > Diptera > Asilidae > Dioctria > Dioctria rufipes. Next base: position 201,385,865 of record OZ002742.1, read on the forward strand.
AGTAATCTGAGGCTTAGTTAAGCCGCGGATGGAAATTTTTAAGTTGTCAGCATTGTGGTAATTGTGAATATTTTAAAAGGACAATTGCCATTGTGGATTAAAAACTAAGCGAAAAGAAGAAGGACTTTTTATTTATCAGTTTGTTGTGGTTTTTATCTGGAAGGATATCAAATCCAAAATCATTTTTGCAGAATGTTTCGACAACGTAAACCATCAAAGCCGAATGTTTTTACAGTCGGAATCGAGAATAAAAATCAACGTCATCTCATTTCTCGAAATGTTGCGAGTGCTGTCCTATAATTTTTTCACGGGTCACACCTTACGTTATTTTATTTTACATTTATTGGTCGCTTATATCCTTTGCATCAGATAAATAACTCATTTTTGTCCTAAACTGTTTGGTTTTTTCTTAAAACGTCAAATGGAAAGTTGACACTAGCTGCCAGACAGTACTCAGAATTGCTAATTATATAACTGTTTTTCGCTTGGAAAATTTCAATTTAATTTTAAAGTATAATTTTTGAAATATGTACGTTCATTTAATAACAAAAAATATAATATTTAGGTAAAATATATATTTATCAATAATTTCTTATGTGTTTCACAGCAAAATCTGAGGCTTAAGCCTTCGAGATGACGGGTTTAAGTTAAGCTTGTCTTAAGCCAGTGATTTCACTTAAGCCTTGACTGTGAAGCCCAAGTATATATTAAGCCTTGTCTTAAGCCATCGCTGTGGCTTAAGCCTTGACTGTGAAACCGGCCATAAGTATCCCTGTTGCCTTTGTTAGTGGGATACTTTTGAAAGAAATAGGTATGAACGAACTGAGTGGGTACTATGTACATCGTTTCAAATTGGAAATAAAAAAATATTTTGAACATTCTACTGGTGCGGCCCGAAGGTATCATTCTACACTACAGCCACTGCATTTGAAGCACAGCTATATGAAACAGTTCGTGAAAAAATTAAACGCCGACAGCGATGCATTTCGTCATATTAGAATAAAGTTTCCTGGGGCCGGATTCACTAATTCGGGGAGTTGTGGAGTTCTGGAGACGAGAGTTCTTTTGACACTTAACTCTCTAATCGAAATTCTGTAACTCGGGGATTTTGCATTGAGAATTACCAAATCCTCCACTTCCACTCGACAAAACTCTCGGGTGTGTTAGTTGTGGAGAGGTAAGAAGAATATTTTCAACTGACAGTATTGTCTGTTTTTATCGTCTTTTGTGATGGTACCTAGGAATTTTTAAATTAAATTATGGATTAACCGCATATTCTGGTTATATTTACAAAAACAAATTATGGAAATTCTTGCAATACTTACAGAGAAATATGGATTTTGGTGTCTCAAGGTACTCGCTAAAAATTTTAAATTACGCGGAAATTGTCAATTTGGTCGTCTCCTAGTACATAATATGCACATTAAAGTTTGTATGTAGGATGAATTCGCATCTACATTCTGTCCCTTAATTAGTTAGTTCGATAAATGGTTTTGTAGATAACTTCAAAAGAAGTGAATCAGTCCTTCTAATGATGAAAAAATGACTGTTTTTTGGTACAAAAATATATTTTCAACTCATCATTATGAAGAACTGGTAAGTCGTGAAAGTTTTTCACGGCAGAGTACTAACGGATGTTAATTAAAGAACGGAAGAAATATATGCAAAATGTAGGAACTGGGGTGTATATGACCCAAGTGCAAAAAATCCCTCTTTCGACAATAAAAAGTCAGTTATGAAGGTAAAATGATAACAAAAAAACTACACCGCTCGATTACCCGCTTCTTCCTTTTTAATTTGATACCAATCATGAAGTATTTTGGACAAACCCCAATGAGGGGTGGTACGACCCACCATGCCAAAAGCTCCTCCTCCAAAAATTTGTCATATATATTTTTTTGTACTCTAGACCCTAAATCCCACAGAAAAACGTCAATGCTCTACGAACCTCCCACACAGAGTTAGCCGTCCTAGACTTCTCACGTTTTCCCTAACTACCAAAGTATGTTAGAGAATCGCCAATGCCGAGTTAGAGAGTTTTAATCGGGGAAAACGAAAATTCTCATCTACCAAACTCCCAAATTCTCCGAGTTACAGAGTCCGGTCCCTGAATAGAGTGAATCTAAAATCAAAGAAGGTATCCTACATCTTCGTTTGTTGGCAATAAGGACCTACTTAAATATTTCAACTGATTTTGGTTATTTTTCACAAATTCGGAAAATTATGAGGGACAACGATTTCGCATCGAAATTGAGTAGGTACTATGGAAATATGAGCCTGAAATAGTATTTTTTCATTGAGCAATAATTTCCTAGGCAACAAGTAAAGTTCAGACTACGTAAACATTGTACACGAATTTTTGAGTGCCTATGGTGGAATGGGCTGCAACATGTCCATTTAAATTCACTTTTTGCACTCACAATTAAGTTTCTTTCAGGACTAGAAGGGTAACAAGGATACTTAGTATTACCGCCTTGCATTCCAAACAAAATTGTGATTAAAACTACTCTTATCATACGCGTAGGCATGCGTCATGAAATTTATTTCTAAATTGGTGTTGCTGACAACAGTTTTTGAATTTGTTGTTGCAGTTATTGTTGTATTTGTTGCTGTTTTTGTTGTTATTTGTTGCATTTTTTTTACGTTTTAACAGTTTTTACGATTAAAACTCAATACTTCTTTAACTTTCTCTATAGTTTAATATTATGCGGAACTGAAACAGCTTAATGAGAAAAAAATGGAGAACTCAGTTAAATTTCAACTGATTTTAGTTAGCAAATGCTCATTAGAAGCGAAATTGAATTCGCTATTAATTATATAAACAGAAAAAAATATTGTAAAGCAAAACATGCCATCAAATTGTTGTCAAAGTTGAAAAAATGTGTAAAAAATGGTAAACTTCGAAAGGAACATATGATTACTTACAAAGGCCTATATCTCTTCTTTCATATACCCACATAGGATAAAGAATGACGGAGTTAAAAATTGTTATATATATGGACCTACCCAATAACGTTTTTTTTTTTATCTAAAATGAGATTTTGAGGGTGTATGAGAAATTTCTTGTATGCCACTACTTTTAGTTCCACTAGACCTGCAACTTACACTATATCTTGTCAAAAGTATGTTTTAACTGTAATGGGTGCTTGTCACATAATTTAACGTCTTTTTCCAGCCTAAGTCCGGTAAAGTGTAAACGATGCTAGTCACTACGCAGGGGTTGTGGGTTCGAATTCTACCTCGGCACGATCTTGTGCTTTTTCTTGTACCTAATTTCCTTTTCGATTTTATAGTATTTCCTCTCCCAGATTACCTGCTACTTTACCGTTCAAAAATACCACCCCTGCGCTCCTCCCACCTCTTACAGCCTCATCACCTGTACTCCAAGGAAGTGGTTTTGAAATGTAATGAGAATTTATAGCAATATCAAGATGAATATTAGCTTTTTGGAGGTAGGGGCCAGAGACACAACAGACCTGAATTAAGTAATATTAAAATATTTACCGACATTTTTCTTCTTTCACTATTCATCAGAACAGGTTCATCTCTAACAACCCATCAAAGAGGACTCAGGAACAGACCTATTTTACAAAGAACTCTTGTCAGGTCAAATGCTTATTATCATATAAATCCATTTAATATTTCAATTCTTATGAACTCACGGAAAATTAATATCATTCTATTTAGTAAACAAAAAAGAAAAAAAAAAAAAAAAAAAAAGGTTTCAAAATAGTTTTCTCATCGAACCCAGTTGACCCTTTTGAAGGATTTTCACTCAATGAACTTTCATCAAATCATTTACAACTGGATAAATCCCATCCCTTTAAATCTCCTGTTGAATCTTATTCACTACACAATTTAACAGGTCGAACCTATTTCGTCTGTACTACATGATATACCATGTAATATGTACCTACTTACAGTCTGTGTTCATTGATATTATCCCATGAACCTAATCCCACCAAAATGCGACATATCCTTGTTGGAAAACAGGGAGATGACCCAGATTAGCATTTATAGCTGAGCTGACCCCCTAAGGAAATAAATTTTATTTGTTAAGTAAATTAAAATATCCTTACCGATGTCAAAATCTGGCGATCAATTTTACACATGCCACATGCAGAGAAGCTGTAACGCTCGGACAACAATTGCTGCCAGAACTTCCTCATCTGGAAATTTAGAGAAGGAAATAAGATTTATTAAAGAAGGCGTTCATCCTCTCCGTTCCTTGTTGGCGGGCGCGCCACAAGAACTTGTAAAATAAGACGCAGGAGATGTTGTTTTGTGGTGGAAGATTAAACGGACATTAAGTGATTATTTTGCAGAAATCTCAATTTAACACCCAAGATTCATCCCCCACCCGCACAGATAAATTACTTATAGCTTCCACAGTTGAGGTGGGAGGGCTTTATTAAAGCATAGTGAGTCCGCGTTTGGCGGTTGTATAAGAACGGTGCTAGTAAGCTTAATCGAGTGGAATTCGGATAAGTGTAGAAAGATATCCTAAGGCTGTGCACGGTGTCCATTCCCGGCTGTATTAGCAGCTCCATTTATAATATATCCCCATTGCCTAACAACTTAGAACAGCAAAGCTAGACAAAAACTCTTATAGTCTCAGCTAAATGCATATCTCATTTTCAGGGAACTTTCTCATTATTTACGGCCGATTCGTTTCCTTCAGCTAATGCACTCCTCGCATTAAGTTTTACCGGAAGTTTGTGAGTTTTTTTTTGTGACATTTGTCAATTTGCCAGAGGAGTAGAGAGAGAGAGAGATAAAGAGAGAAAAAAGAACTATATTTTTGTTTGGGTAGGTAGATACCAACGAACAACCTTATATATCACGTGTTATATGGAATTGAGATTTGTGTAAAGAAAAACTTCTTAAAGTTGGTATTGTGTAGGAAGAAATATGTCCTGACGAAGATATAATAACTTTTCTTTAACCTTAATCGTTAAAAAGAATAAAAATATTCTTAAGCCTAGTGCAGAATGAACGCAAACGAATGGAATAGAGTGAAATGTCTATATTACTTAAATGGATTCAACCAATTTCATTCACTGTGTCCACTGCCAATTCAAATGCATGCTAGTTAAAACAATAATTTTGAATTTTTACTCCATTCTATTTCGTTGCGTTGCGTTCATTTCGCTCAAGGCTTTTGTTCTATCCGATTGACCTAGTTTATTAGCTATAATTAGCCAATGATATTGAAAGGGGTTCTAATGAAATTAAAATTAGGCCTTCCAGTGAAATCTTGTGATTTATAATTTTTCGTTTTCTGTTACTTACATACAGATGGTAACGAGTAGTATTTAGTAATGGGTCGAAAGTATTTTGTCTAGTCTCCTTCTATTATCCTACGGAGTTCTGCAAAAGATCTCGTCTTGGACCGCTGTTACTTAATACCTTTATACACGATCTCAGTAGTTACCTAATGCAACACAGTTTGGCAAACACTGACTTATTATACTAACCAATAAGTGAAATTTTCTAGGGAGACAATTTCATGGGAAAAATTCCTTGGGAATATTTCTTGTGGAAATTTCTAAGGAAAATTTTCTATAACATATTTGAAATTCAATTAGGTAATTTCATACTTACATTTTCTGACAAAGGGTTTTCCGTATAGATGCGTTGCATTTCGCATATTAAATGCATTGTTCGCTTTGCCTACGAAAAAAAAATTAAAATTATACACGTTACTATATACTGTTAGCACCCTAAATAGATGGAGTAATTAATGATCATTAACAATATTTAAATTTATCAAAATATGGTGCGTTTAGAATTTACTTAAAGTTAAAAATAAGAAATTGCCTAAAAGCAAAATAATGTACGGCTGCCCCTCAAAAGACTTTCACCGTAGGTCAATATTCCACCTACTGTTCGGCGAAATTGTCATCGGATCCATTTTTACATGAGATAGTGGGATACTCCAGCGCGAGCTCATAATTGATATCAGATAGAGTGCGGAAACGTCTGCCATTTTGAAATCGTAGAGCGGTAGTACTTGTATACGTACATCTTTTCACAATTCTCCTACACTAGCTTTAATACTCTTTAAAAATTGGCCAGATTTTCTGGATGCATATGTAAAAGATAAGATTAAAATGGCGAACTATTGACTCAATCGGAATTACCAGATATAATACCTTGTAGTTTGTATCCTGTGGCTAAAAGTATCTTCCTGGGAGAACTTCAATCGGTTCAAGCCTTAAACACAATTGCGGTGAATAAATTGGCCAACGGCCATCGACCACTGCAGTTCGTATATGTATGTAATACACGCTCCATAAAATTTGAAAGTTTCAAAACTATTGTGAAAGCTCCAATGCTTTTTTGATGGTAGTGCTTGAAAATTTCCGCGTGAAAACCAAAAAGGCTTTCATAAAAGTTCAAAGGCTTCATTGAAAGTTCAAAAACTTTCACAAAAGCTCGAAAGCTTTTGAAAAAGCTCAAAGGATTTAAGGTACTTCTTTGCGGATTATTGGAGGATGGGGCAGAACCGGACATCTCAGAAAATTAGGGAAATACATATCCGATTAATTATTATTTATATTATTTGAAAAATGTAATATAAGTAAGGAATGTGCAATTTTTTATATTTCAAAATTATATTAATAAAAATAAACAACTTCAACAATTCTAAAATAATATTAAAAGTTCACAGATAGGTATGCGGGGGGCATAATCGAACAGCCCATGGGGAAGAATACTGCGGTGTAGAAATTGTTTATTTGTAACCCCCTGTCTACACTGGACATGAAAAATTGCTTACCATATTTTATGATAACGCCAATCTTGGAAAAAAAAAGTTCGATGTGGTAAAATAATTTTATGACAATTCATTTTTGGCTGGCCGATGGCGTTATCAAGACCGAAAAAGACTGTGATCAGAAGATCGATTGCATTAAAGAATTTGTAGCTCGCCGAGTTAAAAGAGATGCAAAGCTTAAGAAAACAAATATGCACCTTTATAGTTCCATAAGCACTCTTTTAATTCGTCAAAATTAATTAATTTAATCAGTGCTGAACGCGTTTGCTTCATTTCAGTCATTTTGATGATAAACATCAAATTTATTGCAAGCAATTTTCTTGGCAATATATGGTAGGCAATATGGTATATCATATATTGCATACATACTATGAGCTATTGCCATGGCTATATCTACATTGGCAATTCAGTAGCAATTACATAAATTTGCCTAACTTTTTGCTTTCGGAGGCACACTTGAAATCGTCCAAGTCTTATTCATTCCACATAGTGCAACTCTCGTGCGCCCATCTCAAACACATAAAATAAGATCAATCACCTCTCAAAACTGAAGACCACAAAAAAAGTTAAAAACTGATGAAGGCGCCAACAACTTTTACTTTACTCGAGAGCCAAAAACCACAAAGCATGCTAAGATTTGGAGAGTTTTACGCTGCAATATTTCAATGGCGCTGTCACTGTGTGTTTTTAACCCGGTCTCTGGTATTGCCCCATCTTCCCCTACTTTAATCTATATCCGCTTCTAAATTTTAATTTACCGACAATAATTACACCTAAAATTTTATGCAATACATTGATGGCGCTACTCTGATAGTTATGTTGAGTAAAAAAAAAAAAAAGAAAATTAACAAATGTGCAACATTTCGATTATATTATGCTCATTAAGTACTCCTCTTGTCTGAATTTGTAAATAAACATAAATATGATAATTTTCAATAGTTCACCTCCTTCGTTGTGACATGACATGGTTCCACAATTAATAGTAGACGCAATAAATGAAACACAATCCAAAGAAATTGTAGCCAAGAGAATCCAACATCTCTGTTCCCTAAAAACTCCAAGAATAAAAAGTATGCTGTAGCGACTAGGTGCAAAAGACAAGAGATCAGCATAAACATAACGGTGAATCCAAAAGCTCTGAAAATGAAAATCATATTTATTGCAGCAGCTTACCATACAACAGGAGCAATATGTATGCCTTTAATATTTATTGTCTTCTTACTGTGAAATATTCTTTATACATCTCCCTAGGGATCCGTGGGTATATGCTAGGCGATCAAGTAAAGCACTGTTTGCCTCTGAAAATATTACAGAAGAAAAAAAAATAGATTAAGATGGCGAGCGGTGCCCTTTCGTATATATGTACCTACATAATTACGTACATTTTATTGAAATCATTAAAATTTAAATGCCAATGGAATATTGAGGTCCCTTGCAGAATGGATAAGTAAAATGGAAATTATTTTTGCGCTAACATTTTTATTTGCTAGATACTTGCTAATGGATAATGGAGGGAATTGTCAATCATTCAATTGTCACTTCAATGTACATACAGCTCGAAGTGATGCTAAAAAGCATCCCATCCAGTTAAATTCAATTAGCAGAGATTTAGGATTCACAAGTTCGCACTACACTCTATATGTAAATAGGTAGGTGGATATGTATGTGCCAATCCAATACCTACCAAGATTTAATACATTTCGAAATTAATTTCGTGCTTTTAGAGAATTTCAGAAATCGTAAAATGTCAGCTCATCCATTGCGGCTTCGACACGAGAATCGAAATGGAATAATAATTGATTTTCAGTGGTGGCACCGGGCGTGTCTCTCAATTTCCACTGAAGTCTAAATAGTTTAATTCTAATCCTGCTGATTGATGGATGGACATGATGAATTCCAATCATCGATAAAATTAATATTTATAATTGCGTTTCGAAAACCTCAAAATTCAATATTTTTCACCAGAGTAAGCTTATTACTAATAATATCAAATGGCATTGCTGCTAAATTGGAATGCAGGCAGGCATACTACATATGTCATGTATGAATCTCGAATATTAATTGGATAAATTTCGTATAAGGAAAGATACGCTCGCTACTTAACAATGGTGAAGTGGTTGTTGAATCCCTGGATAAGGACAAAAAGTTTAGCTGCTACATTAACTTCAAATTCTTGCCTTCCACCCTCATCACAGATACCTGTTTTGCTTCTCACGTGTGGATGTGTACAAGAGCCAATACACATCCGTGCGATAGATGTATTCAAGGTCTTTAAATGGTGCGACGTCTCCAAAGCAGTAGGACCTGAAGGTTTCTCACCTCTGTTTATTAAAAGCTGCACCTCATCTTTGTCTAAAACTCTGCTCAATCTATTCTACTTGTCTTATTCGACAGGAATTTTTCCAACTGCTCAGAAACTAGACCATGTTCAACCTATTCCTAAAATAAAAGGTGAGGATAGCGAACTCTCAAGCTATCGACCAATTGCAATCACTTCGATTCTTTTGAAGGTTCTTGAATCTATCATTAATTCCAAATTAATGAAGTATCTGGACCAATCGGCTGATCAACAATCGCCAATATGGCTTCCGGATTGGACGCTCATCTGGAGACTTGCTGCCTTTTCTTACTGAATGTTGGAACAGTAGTTTCCACAATTTTGGTCCAAAATCATTGTCCTGGATATTTGAAAGACCTTGGATAGAGTCTGGCATCCTGTTCTTTTAGCCAAACTTAAAGTACTTGGTCTCTCCCCTCCTCTTCTATTATGTATTAAAAGTTTTCTATCTGGTCGCCTGTGTTGTATTAGATGCCGTTACATCTGAACCTCACGCCATAAATGCCGGTATGCCCCAGGGCTCTGTTATCTCCGTCTCTCTTCTTAATTTTCATTAATGATCTGCTTTCCTTTTGCTTTCAATTCGATCCAAAGCTTCGCCGATGATAGTACCCTTGATTTCGCTTACTCCTTTGATACTCTTGCGGACTCTATAGGAAATGCCTCATGTATTAAACGAGATTGGATGATTAGATCATTGAATAACGATCTTGACAATATCCTCGTTTGGAGCAAAGCGAATCGCGTCGAATTCAATGCATCTAAGTCCCAAAGCTGTCTCATCTCATTAAAACAAGATCATCACTTAACCAATTCCGGCTCTTTTGATGGAGCATTAATTTCTGATTCTTAATATTTTCAGTAAAATAAGCTGGATAGATCACATCTTTTCTATTGGCAAAGAAGCATCGAAATATCTTGGATTGTTGAAAACGTGTAAGAAATATAGCAGCGAATCAAATCTAGCGATCCTCTAAAAAATTTCCTATATCAAACCTCACATCAGGCCCATTGCTGATCGTACAGCTTTAGCTTCATTGAATATTGTCCAAAAGAGAGCCTACAAACTAATTGGCGATTTGGCAATAGCTTGTCATATCGATTCTTTCGAGTATCGTTGTAATGTTGGTTGCCTTCCGCTCCTTTATCGCTATATGCATGGTCAATATTCCGATAAAATATCTAGTCTGATCCCTTGTAGATTAATTCCTGCACGTAATACTCGCGCTGCAAGCCGCACAAATTCTTTCATCCTTCCATTTCAATTTCAATTTTATTTCAAGAATAATGCACAATAAGATACATAAATCTTTTTAGCATGTAAATTCCTACCAGGGAATGTTACTAAGATGAAGAAAGAAAAGAGAAAAACAAAATAGCAAAATAAAATAAAAGAAAGATAGAGAAAATTTAGATTAAATGATAATGAAATACAAAAATTAAGAAAAAATTCAAAACTGGGAAATAGATGAATACATTATGAAAATAAAAAAATGAAATAAAAAGTAAATACTAACCTATATTAGTTACGGCTATACTGACAAACAAACCTAAATACACCACAGATTTCTCAAGCTCATCGGACGTATGCCTAATTCTCGTTTAATAAATATTGAAAAAGAAGCCTCTTAAACAAGCCGGCTGAACCCATGCGTTGCAAATTCACAGGAAGAGAATTCCACTTGCGAGTTATATGAACAAAGTAGGAACATTGGCCCAAACTGTACGGTGGCGGGGAATCAAAATATCCACATGTCTAGTGGACCGCAAGAATTTGATACCATTGCAGAGATAAGCATTTTAAGGGAATAGTTCAGAATTACATTTCTATATTGGCTTTTATTATCAAAACGTTGAAGTCCAAATACGAATCTTATGCAATTATTAAATGCGATCTCTAATTTTCGAGAACAGCTAGAATCTAGGGCAGTGAAGACTAAGCTTCCATGAGTAAAAAAAGGTACTAAAAGTGCTCTGGCGATTTTAATTTTAACACTTACAGAAAGTAAATGTGCTAAGAGCCAAAGGTGACGAAGTTCCCCATACACTTTTCCCAACACGCTATTTACATAATCACAGCAGGTCATCCGAGAGTTTAGTATTATGCCAAGATTCCTGATATGCTCTAAGTGGGGTAGCGGGGTATTTCCATGAACAAGAGGGGAAAAATTCGAAGGATCCAAACCTCTTCGATGTACTAGCATATATCTAGACTCTTTCGCGTTCAATTCAAGATCATTTAATGCTGACCATTCACCTATCCGCTCAAGATCACTATTGACCTTGACAATGCAATCCTCAGACATGCCAATAGGACAGCTCATAAAGATCTGCACGTCATCCGCATATAAATGTATATTAGCATGACGTATAACATCCGGTAAATCATTAATATAAAAGCTGAATAGCAGCGGTCCTAGAATAGAGCCTTGGGGGGTTCCACATGTCAAATTTATTGCATTAGAAAGGCAATTATTTATTTTCACGTGCTGTGTTCGTCTACACAAAAAGCTGTTAATAACTGCAAGTGCAGATGAGGCGAAGTTAAAATTCAAAGCTAATTTTTGCAATAATTTACTGTGATTGACACTGTCAAAAGCTTTAGAAAAGTCCAATAGCACCAGAATTCCCATATCAAGAATTCCCTATCAAGCACTTCACGAATATCGGTGGTAACTTTCAGTAAAACTGTTTCGCAGCTGTGCTTGCGATGAAAGCCAAATTGACAAGCAGATAATAACGAACGTTGCTCAACATACTCAAATATTTGGATTGATATGAGCTTCTCCAGGGCTTTCGCCAGAAAACATAATAAGCTGATAGGTCTGAAGTCAGACATAGTACTTGGGAAGGTATTTTTAGCAATGACTAAAACAACTGCCCTTTTCCACTTTGCTGGAAACTTTGACGTAGTTAAAGCAGCGTTAAAGATGTGCTTGACAGCAGGTAAAATAACAGGCAAAAGTAATTTGATGAAATGCGGAGGGATGTTTTCCGGCCCGCTCTTATCGAATTAATGGCATTACAAACGTCTAACAAATCTACGCAGTGAAAGCTGAAACCATCACCTAATGGTGATAGAGGAGTTGCATGCAAAAAGTCAGATGCAGTTGGGAATACCAGGACGTCTGACGAGGCGTGAGGCACTGTTTGTCTTACTCCATCTTGCGCTTTCGCCAATAATCACTTTTCTTCCTTCTCTCTAATTTCCATCAGGATTAGTGTCAGCCTTTCAGTATTTTGCCAGGTCACTTCCATCTGAACCACATCCTTCTCAGCAAGATCTAACCGTTCTTCGTACCAGTACCAGTCTCTTCTCTATGGCCTTCTTCGCTAAAAAAAAATGTTGGTAACCTGCTTTCGCTGTAGGCTCTCAAGATCCTAAGTATAGGTACTTGAAATGGCATTTGAAGGTGTAGGTATACGTATATGTAAGTTCGACAGGCCAGATTCTAACATGATTGCATAGTTAGTTGCTCCTCTTGGTAGTAAAAATAGCTTCTTAATGGAAAATCATTGTAATTTCTGCATCTCTTTATACTCGTTGAAGCCCCAGACTTGCGCCCCAGAGCGCATCAGGGTTCTATTCTAGATACCGGTGAATACATCCTGAATTTAGCTAAGTGATTTATTTGTGCATTTCTTATAAAGTTGAGAGTCATTTTAGCTACATTTAGTTGTTCCCTTAAGTGCACCTTCATGTCCAGTTTTGGAATTAAAGTGACTCCTAGGTATTCATATTTATTGACGACTTCAATGCCCTAACCGCTCTTCTGCCTCCCCCTTTTTGGAATATCATTATCTGTTATTTATTTAAATTTTGTCTATTATCTTCTACAATTCTGCTGGTTTCTCTGCCCTCAGAACCAAATCATCCGCAGCTTATACATATATCAATTTGAGCTATACTTCGAATATAATTTTGAGCTATAAAATAACTTAAAGCTAATTTTGAGGTGTATTTTATAGCTCAATTTGTGTTTTGCGCCTAATAGGATTAATTTGAACTGTAGCTTATATGTTGCTATTAAGTGCCTATATAGCTAAAATTGGGATATAAGCTATAGTTCAAATTTAACTTTAAGTTTCGTCTTAAATTGAGTTAAAATATATTTTTTACATCGATCTCTATACCTAGCTCAAATTAGCTATAAATTCAAATTGAGTATAGCTCAATTGAGCTTAGCTGGTATAGCTCACATTGAGCTATAAGCTATTTATTGCCCATATGAGTTTTTAGATTTGAGTTATACATAAAAATTCAATTTTAGCTAAAAGGTTTGTGAGAATACAAAATTTTTATGCTCTCCTGCGAGTCTTCTTTTAAATTATATCTCCTAATGTTCATTGTCTCACATTGTGTGTCCTTGACCGTGGCGATCCTTAGTTTGACGTTATTTATGACATTTGTTCTCATTTCGAATATGTTCTCCTTTGAAACTTCAGATATCTTCCACCATACTTCTCCAAAATATAATAAAAATATATAGAAATGCTTAGGCTCTGTAACGCGGACGAACCCCAGCTTGTCTGTAACGCGGACGAATCCAAACATGATTTTTTTTAATGAAAAATATATTAAAAAAAAAATATATTAAAAAAATAAAAAATTAAAAAGAGTTAAAAAAATAACAAAATAAAGATAAAAGAAAATTAGAGATATTAAAATAAATTAAAAAAAATTACAAAAAAAATTTACAAGCTTAAGAGCGAATCCTGTTCTAAGAACGGCAACTTTAGCTAATCTGTTAATAATAGCCATTTAGTCAATCTGAATTCGAATCCTTCTATTCGATAATACCCAGATTTCTTGGTAGGTATATTTTTTTTTATGGCTGAGGCAGATACAATCTGCAGTGAATTGCTGAATGTCTATCATTAAGCAAACAATTTGTGTTATAAGGGTATACAAAAAGCTCTTTTAATTGCAGCTGTGTTCTTTTGTGTAGGTACCTTGTTCTAGAACTCCCATATACTGTAGAGAACAAATTGTTCTGTAGACTGAAGTGAACTATTTGTACTGTTTGCTTCATTTAAATCTCCTACGAGAATGTGTGAGGCAGAGCTGGGCAATACTTAAGTAAAAAAAGACTACTTAAAGTACATTTTCGTTACTTAAGACTTATTACTCAATACTTTTGAAATGCCCTACTTAGTACTTGAACGTAAGTACTTTCGTCTACTTAGTTGTACTTAATACTCGGTTTTGCACTTAAGTACCAAGATTTTTATTTAACTATTTCTGAATCTATTAAGTGTCTGAAAATATCTAACTCTTCGTAGAAAAGCAAACACAATCTGTAGTGCGATTCCTTTTTTGTTGAGTTTTAAAGTACGTAAAGAACTGTCAAAACATGTGCCGTACTCATGCGTCAAGGCAGAGCTTTAGACAAACTAATAACATACAAACAAGACTGGGCAAGTAGAACAAAAACCAGTAACGTCTCTCTCGAATATAAAATCGACGATACTTCTATTTGATGACATAACCAAGAGTAAGCAAGAAATGCCTCGCTCCAATATAAAATCAACGATGCCTTGACCTGATGTAGGGAAGCCCCAATTTTTTCTTTGAAATTTACTACAAATTTTTTCCTTAGGACATTTATGCATTATTGGAGGCGATAATGGGTGCTTTGAGTGTAGCAATGAGAGGTGAAAGTTTTACTCTACGTACAGCGCCGAAAACTATAAAAAACTATAAATATATAGTTTTCAAAAGGTATTTATTTATTAATATCTATTGACTGAACTCTACAAAGATTCTAAAAAGTACTTTAAAAAGTACTTCAAAAAGTACCTACTCAGTACTTATTATAGACTTACTACTTAGTTACAAGTAGTTTTCATATGTGCGGTACTTGTACTTACGCTGTACTTGTACTAAGTACTTTTTCTTTGGTACTTGCCCAGCTCTTTTCTGAGACGTTCTTTTGTGTATATTTTGTTCTGCTCTGTTCTGTGGACACAAAAGAACACAGCTTATGTTGAACTCCTCATATTCGAAGTTTTTTCTCAGACTTTTCAGTGGAAGCATATCATTGCACAATATTTATGCTTCATAGTCTATTGCGAAGACGGCATGAAACAATCCTTTCGGAAACTACAGTGAACAGCAATATTTATTATTAAGTATATTAATCAACGACATCTATATATTTTGTTTCATTGAATTTAAGAAGGATAGTGCACCTTCTGAAAGAGCTTTGAGATCAGAGATCATCCCGATTCAGTATCTAGATTGACATGCTCGAGTTCTACAGTTAATCGGAATTATTAAGTTCCAACCTCCTAATGAGTTTATATTTATTATTATTATTATAATCTATCTATCTATATAAATAAAAATGAAATGCTGTTCGTTGGTAATCGCATCACTTGAGAATGGCTGGATCGATTTGGCAATTTTTTTTTTTTTAAATTGTTCGTAATAGTTCGAATTGGAAATGGCTACCCCTTCTTAGTATTGCATACAAAATTTTGCTTTCCCACTATACATATATTTGGAAACTGCCTGAGAACGCGTCGACGTGGACAGCTCAAATTTTGTACACGGGGATGAAAATTGCAAATACAAGTTCCAAAATGGAACCAAATCAGGCGACCACTTTTTGGTGTTGCTATTTGAGTTCAAAAATTGGACCAATCGGGCAACTTCGTAGGGTTGTCATAAAAAAATTTCGTTTTTAACTATAAATTTGGACATTGCCTTGAGAACGCGTCGACGTAGAGGGCTACACTCTCCCACACATATGAACGCAGAGTGAAACCATAGAATCGCGCGATCGAGTCAGATGATAGCTTAGATAACCACCTCACCCCCACACATCTAGTTATCGATATTATGACCGGGCAATGCCGGCGGGTTCGCCCTAGTAAATAATAATTATTGAGACGCAATAACATTTGGTGGAAATTAAAAAACTTTTACACCAAACAACTTGGAATAATTATAGTAGGTACTCGCCAAATTATAAGATTCTAAAAAAAAAATTGTAGAATGAAAGGAATTTCATTCAAGCTATAATTAGAAAAAAATAAATCACTAGTTTTAGGGAAAAGTTAATAATTTTACTCGGAATGAAATTAAATTCCTACCCCAAAAAGGAAGCACCACCGGAAGCGTCGGATGTGTTTTCCTTAAATTTATATTTTCACTCGAGTTCAGAGAGTTTAATAAAGTCACAGAGCACTCGTCGTAGATTCAATGAAACATTTCCGCTCCAATACATGACTTTGTCTCATAAAACTCATTTTATCCTAAAATTACGCACGTTTTCAATTTATTATCCAGAAGGATGTGACTTCTTCCCTCAAAAATTCCTCTGAGCTTTGGTTTACGTTTGCCTTTCATTTAGGGGCATGGAGAAAAAGAAGAGCCCCCCCGATTAACTACGCTCAATATGTAGGGACACTCACCTGAATATTTCCAAAATTTAATTTTCATGCTGTCCGTGTGTATGTGTATCGCACTGAAATAAGATTACTTTGGATGGGAATATATATGTATGTAGAAGATATTATGCCATTTCTTACCATTCGAAATACTCAGCATCCATCTTCCAGTGACACATCCGCTTATAACTTCGTCGCTCAATTTTGCGACGATATTGCGGATGAAAATTTTATGTTAACGTCTTTAATTCCCTCAGATCTATGCCGGGATAGCAGCCTGTATAGGAAAAGCAATGAAACTGAAGAGGAATGCCCTCTTGAGATTCAAATGAAATTGAATGGGCTTTTTTTTAGTCATATGACTTTATTGTGATTTTAATATTCCTACGGGTACAAAAACGTAATACGATTCCATTCCCAAGAGATGGGTTACAACGAGAACAAAATCTTAGTGGAACTAAGAGAGCTAGTTATGAGCGGTTACAGGAAGCTGATGTTTTCCATGAAGATCAGGATTTTATTATATTATCGTACAATCAGGCCATGTTTGCATTCCAGAAAAATAATACAACGATGAAGGAAATTTAAAATATTTTCATTTTTACGTAGAACAATATTCAAACAAAAATCAATTAATGGTTAGTCTCCATATTTGACGACTGCCGTGGGATCTATCTTGTGTGAAGTGACTTGCATTGCAATCATAATTTAGATTTTGTTAAAATTTGTTCAAAGAAATCGAATGACCCGTTTGGTAATTTATACTTTTATGAAATCAATTTTGGAGAATGTCACCCCTATTTGGCTCCCGGCCTATATATTATTCCTATCGACTTAGTTCGACGGAAGTTCATTGGACTTGCATTCTGTGCATTTTCTTAGAATACCTCTGCCTTTCCCTGCCTGTTTATCTGAATAGAATTAAACGCATATCTTTAGATACAGTGACGAGCAAAACTGAACACACTAAGATAAAATTTTGGAAGTACTTCTATAACTCAGTTTTGCACGATAAAAAAATGTAAGGAAGATTAAAAGAAGTTTTAAAAATCAATACTTTGTTCAAAGTCCTTTTGCGCTCAATACTTGTTGGATACGTCTAGGCATACTTTGTATAAGGATTAAGACATAATCCCGGCAGATTTGTTTCCATTGTTCCTGAACTCGATACCATAAATTCTCGATCGATGATAGTGGAGAGTTGTATGAATTATGTAATTGTGATTTTAGATAAGCTCATAAAATCTCAATGTGATTGAGATTAGGGCTCTGAGGTGGCCATTCTAAGAGCATGAAAGATTGGGAAGCAATCCAATTCTGCACTGACTTAGCGGTGTGCTTCGGACTTCGATCTTGTTGAAAGATTACTTTATTCTCAGCAAAAGGTAAGCTATGAACTGTCTCCCAAAGTTGGTTCTCCAAAATGTTCCTGTACGTGTTTTGGTTCAAATAATACGGTCAATCCTGTGGATTGCGCCTACACCACAAGCAGTCATACAACCCCAAATCATAACCGAACCTCCACCGTGTTTCACTGTTTGTTTGATATTTTTGGATTTCATCTTTTCACTTGTTCTTAACTACGCCCATGAACGCCCATCGGAACAATATCGATTTATTTTGGTCTCATCAGACCAGAAGACTCGTTCCCATTGATTAACAGACCAGTCTTTATACATCATTGCGAATGCACGATAAGCTTTTATGTTCTTCTTTGAAAGTGCTGGCTTCTTCTTCTTCTCAGAAGCTTCAAATCCTGATCCTTTAAGAGCACGACGAGCAGTCCATTCACTGACTTTCACTCCTGGGGCCGGATTCTGTAACTCGGAGAGTTTGGGAGTTTGGGAGATTCTCTAACATTACTTGGGGAGTTAAAGAAAACGTGAGAAGTAGGTATCGCAATATTGAAAGACGGCTAGCTCTGTGTGGGAAGGTCGTAGAGCATTGCGGTTTCTTCCTACGGATTTAGAGTCTAGAGTACAAAAATACAGGTGAACAATTTCTAGGGGAGGTGCTTTTTGGGATGGGAGGTAGTACCATCTCCCATTGGGGTTTGCCCAAAATACGTCATGTTGGGTATCAAATTAAAGAGGAAAAAGCGAATAATCGAACGGTGTAGTTCTCTTGTTATCATCTTAGCTTCATAACTGACTTCCTATTGCCGAAGAAAGGATTTTTTGGGCTTGGGTCATCTACACTCCAGGTACTATATTTTGCATATATTTCTTCCGTTCTTTATTTCACATCCGTTAGTACTCTGTTGTGAAAAACTTTCACATGGAAAGTATATTTCCACGATTAAAAGTCCTTAACTCTGCATTGGCGATTCTCTAACATACTTAGGGTGTTGGGGAAAACGTGAGAAGTGTCGCAATATTTAAGGACGGCTAACTCTGTGTGGGACCTTCGTAGAGCATTGGCGTTTTTCTTCCGGATTTAAGGTCTAGAGTACAAAAATAACATATTTTTGGGGAAGGATTTTTGGGATGGGGGTCGTACCACCCTTCATTGGGGTTTGTCCAAAATATTTCATGTTTGGTATCAAATTAAAGAGAAAGAAGCGGGTAATCGAGTGGTGTAGTTTTTTTTTTGATCATTTTAATTAACTTCATAACTGACTTTTTACCGCCGAAATATTCTTCTTACTTCTCCACAACTAACACAGCCGAGAGATTTGTGGAGTGGAATAGAGAGTTTGGCAAAAGAACTCTCATCTCCACAATTCCACAACTTAGTGAATCCGGCCCCGGTTCGATTCCTAAAGATTTTAACTGCCACACTAGCAGAAGAAGCCTCACCAGATCCAATATATCGCCCTAGAGTTCTTACATCTTGCTTAGACAATGATTGTGGACGGCCACCTAGTAGCACTGGACACTCAAGTGATGTAGTTTTTGTACAGCTGACTGATTATATTATATATTATATTACACCTTTTTGCAATTTGACAGGTGGATAATCCTTCCTGAAGTAACACTCACAAGTGTTTTTTCTGGTTTTATCTTAGCAAATATCATTAATTCTTGTTTTAAATTGCACTGAAATTAGCACAAATATACAACTAGCACCAAAGCGTCATACAAGTATAAAAATGAAATAAGCACAAATGAATTTATTACCGTGAATTACACACTTTAGTCTATCTGGAAAGTGTCGTGCAAAACTGAGTTTTTAGTCATTGTGCATTTCTATATAACAAACCACGTTATAGGAATATAACCGTACTTATATTATACCTTGGATATAGTTGTTGGAATTCAGTGTAAATGTTTTTTATTAGCCTACAAAATTCTAAGAAAAAAATGAATAATTCAAAAAACATTCAGATGTGTGTTCAGTTTTGCTCGTCACTGTAGGTGTTAATTTTAGTTAATATCTTTATAGTTCGACACGATCTTTGAGAAATATGATTTTTTCGAAATTCTTCATTTCGTTAATCACCACTTTGCCTACATTTCTGGATGTAGTTTTAAGGTAAATTAGGCATAAATACATAATGTGAGAAACATTATGTAATCAATATTTTGATGAATTTCATAATGCAAACATTTTAATTTATTTAAAATTTATTTTTTTCTCCAGTTTTGTATAATTAAAAACCAGCAATTCACACCAAATTCAAAAAAAGCTGCGAATTTTTTTGGTACGATTGAGTCATATTTCTAGGAAGTTTTGAAAACAATACAAAAACTAAAGATTTAAAAAAGTTACTCTAACCACCCTCCACCCCCCACTCGCACCCGTCTTCCTTCTTCGCAATTACAGCATCATTTTAAGTAGTGGAAACACAATGAAATACATAAACGAAAATGAAGAGAAAAAGATGAAAAGGGCTCAACAGAGCCTTGACATTGATTAATGACCAGTTTCTACTTTTAGGTCTTGCACGACCGAACCACAACAGGGCCTACAGTTAAGCCCCGCGAACACATTTCAGAAGAGAACAACCGTCCGGTCTACATAATAGGATTAGAATGTTTTGGGGTTAGTTCGCCCCTAGGGTAGTATGTATAGTTGGGTTACGAAATGAGCTTTAATTGAAATATTAAATTGGAAGTCAAATGATTACTGTACATCAATTACGTTGTTGGTCTGTTGGGGGAGACAGGATTTATATATCTCCCGTAAACCTGGGGACCCATTCATCTCACGTGGTGCATAATACAAATAGATACTACATATAGTAAATGCATTTATAACCTTTGGGCCATTTTAGCCATCCATCTATGCACTCAATCGGATAACAATCAAAATCGGATTACAAATTACTTGGTGAGATGAAAATTTTGGTCATTGATTGATTAACGGATGGTCAGAAAGAGCATCTCTAAGGATGAAGGCAATGATTTTCTGCCTTTTATGTCGTTAATATGTATATAAGCTTCAGACTATGTATGTATACTATATATTTTGTTCTGGTTTATGGTTTATGGTTTTCGCATACGAAAAGTGTGATTTTTTTTTTAACTCAGTGTAAGGAAAGTATAGTATAGTGGTGTGCCGCAGGGAAGTCACTTAGGACTACTTTTGTTTATTTTTTATTATGTAGCTACCAATTTTCAAATCTTAATCTATGCTGACAAACTTAAAAATTATATATTAGTTGGAAAAATCGACATAAGATTGCATCAAATGGTAGAAGCATGTCAATAATGTTAAGAAAAACAATCGGGCTGTTTTTAATTGCCGACAAAAATGTAGAGTCTACTTTTTCCGTCGTAAACTTACTCCTATGGATATTGAATATAGTAGTATGAATCAGAAGCGTATCTCGGGGAGGGAGTAGGGCGTAACATCACCAAAATGTTGAGCCTTGCTACTAACGAAATTTAGATTAC
Source organism: Dioctria rufipes (assembly GCA_963924295.1). NCBI lineage: Eukaryota > Metazoa > Arthropoda > Insecta > Diptera > Asilidae > Dioctria > Dioctria rufipes. The sequence goes on from OZ002742.1 coordinate 201,407,214, forward strand.
ACGAATTTAAGCATAAATATACTGAATTTTTGATTTTCGTGTGAAGCAGCTTATGCCCTAGACACAGCGTTCTTAATGAAGAAATAACTAACGACTCATTAGTGTATAATGATTCATTATAAACTGCAGACACACAGCCATTTCTTTAATTAAGTTGATCTGTCAAACTGGCTTGGATAAACTTATCACATTAAAAAAGCAATATGGATCGAATTAACGCAATAAACTTTGTTTTTATTAATTTTAAATTTTATTTATTTTTATTTTATTTCATTTAATGATTATGAAATGAAAAAAACATTTTATTAAAAAATATTTTGACATAATTACTTTGTGCTTTGCATTTCTTCTTCTTATTTTTCAAATCAGCAGATGCACAGCGGAGCTCCATACTTAAATTATTAAATTATATATATTGATTCAGTTATATTTGCCGGTTGGCTTAAAAACCTATTCATACCAGAAACGCGAAAATTTACTTGGAAGATAGAATAGAAAAGTATTTATTGAAGAACTTCAGCTTACGCTACGTTACAGCGTTAGGTACATCGAGTAAGTAATAGATAGTTGGTACAAGCAGTAGAATCAAATTTTATAAGAAAACTAACAAAGGAGCAACGAACAAACTCATTGCAGTAGAAACCATTATTAGTATTATACATTAAGTTATGAAGTTATCGGTGATAATCTATTCAGCCATTTTACGCCAGGAGTTATTGAATTGGCGCAAGCTAATAATATCGCATTTGTTTGCATTCCTCCAAATTTTACTCATATCGCTCAACCATTTCACGTCGCATTCTATGCCCCGCTGAAAAAATATTGACGAAAAATTTTGGATGAATGAAAATCAGAGCAAAAGAAAAAGTCCCAGATTTTAATCAAGGATGTATTTCCAAAGGTCTTGTATACATTGGAGCACAAGTTATCGGATGCAAGTAATGTTTCCGTTAACCTCAGTAAATGTTTTAAAAACTGCGGAATTTCACCATTTGACCCAGCAGCAGTGACTAGTCATTTGCCGCGTAATGAAGATCCGGAACAAGTTTAAAACCTTGTTTCGCAAGCTGTATTAGAATTGCTCGACAAAAGCCGTAATGACACTTCCGATAAATCTGTACGCAAAAGGAAAATGGTACGAGTTCCTCCTGATAACCTTAGACGAAATGGAAGTAAATATCTCCCTGATAAACACAACAACCGAAGCCGCTTCGGTGCCGAGTGAAACTGCTAATTTTTCCTACTCGACTCGTTGATACTTATTCCGATGGCAGCTATGGTGCCGGTGATCTCCTTAAGGACCTTGACCATATCTCTCGTACGGATGTGTATTAGGTCTTGTACACATCCACAAGGGAGATGTAAAGTGGGTGAAAAATGAGAACTTGAAGTGAATTTAACAGTCTAAATATTAGTTTTATTCAGGGAGTCAACAATCACTTCATTGTAAAGTAGTGAAGGAATAGAGGAACTGCTGAAATTGATCCTAGTTTTGACCTGGGACGAGAAACCTTTGCTGCCTTTACGTCTTGCCAATAATCTAATGTTCTGGTCAAAAAGAAATTTTTCTCTTTAGATAGTGTTTCAGTTCTGGACATGGATGTACTTATCGTCAAACCAAAAGTGATTTTGCTGTTGTTAAAATCTGCTGTGTAAATACTGTATGTATTCACGCATGCCCAAGACTTAGAATTGTACTAAATTCAAATGTGCATTCATCAACATCCCTTAAAGCAAAACAGACCGACCAATCAAATACTCTAGGATACTCATTGAGACTTTCCTAATCTGCAGATTTATTTTGTTTTTATTTAACGTTTGGGCTAAGTATTCTATAAAAACTATGACATTTTACGAAATAATAAAAAAAAATTATTTAAAAATTAAGCTCTCTTAATACACTCACTACAACAATGCACAATGACTTCTTCGTCGTTGTGTATTGTTTTGCTGAATCTCCGATAATGTTCTAAGAAGCCGTCTTTACATGGAAGGCTTATATCAAAGACCCTTTGGCAGCTGTTTTCAATTAAAACAAACCTTCCATCGCGTTAACATGAGTAGGCTCTGTCTTGCTTCAAACACGCCGAGCAAAGCGACCCTCATATACAGGTATCAGCACTTCCTGTTTTCTCTATAGACTTCAACAACCATGAGCGAAGGCCAAGGTACTATCTAGGGCCTGCGTTCCTAAATGTATCATATTGAACGCTTCCAGAAATTGCTATGTTTTTTACAAAAGGTGCAGTAGAATAGATGTGAATCATTTTGTTAGGAAAAATTCAGAAGATCTACTGCAACTTTTTTTAGCGGGCTTCAGGGGGGGGGGGGGGGGGCGCCCCCGCGAAATCTACTGGATCCGCCCCTGATTGGAGTGGATTATAATATGGTTATACATAATTTTGCAAGAATGAAACCTAGACGAAGGAGGCTGTTGTACTTAGATGCCTTATTTATTAATAACTCATATGTTATACATATTTATATTAATTTTATTTTGAAATAGTAATAGATTTTTGTTATATTTTCCTTTAATATAAAATGTGTATACATATTACCATAGATGACACAAGAGCTAGATGTCGCATGCAGTACCAAAAAAGTATACAAATTTTATATGGCTGGGTGGTCCATTCCGGAATGGACCACAACATTTGAAATGATGTATACGACGAGTGATTCATATTTTTTCGTATCTGAAGTGTTGGGGAAGTCGATCAAATGTATACAAAACTACTATTATAAAATCATTTGCATTCGTCATAATCTCAAACATATTATGGTCCATTTCAGAATGCACTACTCATTTCTCAATGTGTATACTCTGCTTTAGTATGGCATGCGACATCTAGTTCTTATGCCATCTATGATATTACTTATATTTGAACTACTTGAAGCTGGAGGTCTACTTCTATTTCTCCAAATTATAAAATAAAATTTAGTTTTATTTAGTGGCGCCCTTTTTTAATATGCTCGCTCCCACATATATTTAAACCTAGATACGCCTCTGGTTTGAATGACACAATTGTTTGAAAAAATAATAAAATATTCATACATTACTTTATTCCAAACTTTCCTTTTATATATACGTTATACCGCATTAAGAAAATTTTGTATTAAGGAAAATTCCTTGTTTTGGGAATGTTATGTTAGTATTAACGTAACTATGGTGATTAATAATTATGAATGTCTTTCTTCTATTAAATTCTAAACTTATTTGTAGATTGCTTGATTAAATTTTTTTACTACTGCACATTTATAACTATATACTTTATAAAAAAAAAATTAAATAAATTTGCTTAGCAATCGAGAAAATTTACTGGTTCAAATCATCCGCAAAGGATTTATCTTATTCATCTGCATTCAAATCTAATTCTAAATTAATTATAACAAAAGCTTATTAATTTTCTTATATTATCCCTTATACTCCTAATAATATTTTTGCTTAGAAATGCAATATGAAAGCAGGAAATAAATGCTATTGAATGTCCCGAAATAGGACTTCTATTTCATTTCATGTGAACACAATTCGTGCTCAGCTGGGCGAACAATTGGCAAAATAATTATAATTAATTAATGTCGCATAGTCCGGACAGAATCAATTTCTTGACAAAAAAAAATAAGATGGAAGGGGATTCATGAACATGAGTTTAGCCTGCCAGTAGCAGTAAAGCAACAAATAAGTTGTGTGTATTCCCATATATCTAGCCCTCTATACATAGACATATTTATGTATATATATACATACGTACCATTAATTACTAGTGATTCCGGACGTTGTGACACTTTCTTTTGGCTTTTCTGGATGTTTAATGATAGCAGGTCTAAGGACTTATTGACCGATATAGTTTTTACTATGGCAACCGGTATTGGTCCATCGTTGAATTTGACATCTGAATATGAAATAGAAAACTTTAATTTGGTAATTACTACCTGTATTATAAGTACACTAACGGCGATAATGGAAATTCTAAACAGTTATAGAAGAGACTAACCTTTGTTAAATGAACTTCTGAGAGCCATATTTAATCGTCGAAATCTCCTTCCAATTCCAACTGCAGATTGTGCAAAGTTTATATGTAGAGCTGTCAGAATGTAATAAAGACTATAAAAAGGGATGTACCATTGGACGTTGAGTTCTGAAATTGTTGCCATTTATATTTAGATGCCTTTGGATAAAAGCTTTGGGAGTGTGCTATGATAATGATTGATTACCTACCTTCCTCTAGTTCGGGCTCATCTGTTGCACAATCAGAAAAGAGTTTATAAAGAAAAACAATGTAAAAGTTTTGTTTAACTGTACAGTGTTGAAAATAATATTAATGGATGGACTTAAACTATGTAAAATTCAAGTATGATTATTGTTCTTTATACAGGGTGTGTCGTATGTGGTTTTGCACCCGAAGGCTATGAATAGGTCATGCTTAGACAAGCAAAAAAATGTACGAGTCGGGGAGGGGAAATTCCAGCCGTTTCCGTGATAACCGAGATAACGGGAGTTAAAGATATTTGGGAATGGTATTTTATGTCACCCTGTAACTTCTGAACGATATAGATGATGATGATTTAAAATTCGCTAGATTGGTAATCGTTGCACATTTCCAATGGTCACTCTTCTTCTCCGTTTTGAAGTTATGCCACAAGATTTCGGAGTTTTTACAAGTTTCTTTTTACTTTATTACTAATTTTATAAAAACAAACACGTCATTAACACCCAAAATGAAACTCTTTCTGCGTTTTTTGCCGTTTTTGTTGAACATATCCAGCGAAATGGTTTAAAAGCTCATTGCCACAGGATATTTGCCTAGTTTCTGGGATTTATTGAAATTTTTCGTTGGATATGTTCAAGGAAAGTGCTAAGTGCCGAGTGTTATAAGATCATCTTAAATCGAAGCTTTCGGACTTCTTAAGGGGGGTTATTACTGAAGTCTTAAAAAACACGAAAAATTAATACGACTTTGCGTCAAATCTGTGCGTATTATCATGATCAAAATTCCACATAGTTTGAGAAAAAGTATAAACTTAGGTCATGACGTGTCAAAAATAAAGATTTCGGGATTTTATATGTATGTAATTATCTTTAGAAAATTCTTAAATTCATGAAATTTGCAAAGTTTGGTACATAATAACGTAATAATGGTACATCAAGTAGACAAATTTGTAATTGAGTATGTAAGATCTAGAAGTGGAAGAGGAAGTGAAAGAGAGAAAACTAGTAAAAAAGTTGTGGTTACTAATATATTTTGGCTTGAAAGTTGATATTTTCAGAGACGGATAACTATCACAATTATGATATTATTGGAAAGAAAGTTCAATTTGTAACAAAGATCGAACCTTTTTCTGTTTATTTTGAAAAACTGAAATTTTTTAGTGCAATGATAAAGGAAATAAAGTCAATAATGGTAACAACAAAAATTTCTTGTTTTTATATATTTTGCATACAATTTGGCTTTTTTAATTCGTTTCATCACCGTCAGATGGAATGATGTGTTTTCGGAAAGCATTCACTTGTTTTGAAAGCTCTGTGGCGGGCTGTAGTGTGTAGGCTCGGAAAGTGTATGCCGCCATTTTCTGCAATAGGTATATGTGGCGTAGATTTCGCTGAATGCTTTAAGTTTTATCATTGGTAATTTTCCAGCAGTGCTATTTATAATCTATTTGTTTGTAATTGCGAGTAACTATTATTTAATGATGTGACGTGCTAGTAAAGTTCAGTCCAATAATTATGGAATAAAGAAGAGAAAATTTGAGATAAATTTGTGTATATGAAATGTATAATCCTATAAACGTTATTTATTTTGGGAAGCTTTGAGATTTCCGAGAAAAAATAATTAAAGTCATTTTTCTGAAAATTTGCTTTCAAGGATAATCGATATTTCAGTTATCCTTGAATATCTCAAAATGTGCAGTCCCGATATTTTTTATTTTATTGTATGGACCTTAATTCCTAATGGGTTTCAGTTAAGCCGTAAGAAGGAGAAAATGGTTGTTGGTAAAATCAAATCTAACTCTTTGAAGTAGTTCTTTGGTTATCTAGTTAATAAAATGGTAAAACTGACATAGTGTGAACATTGCAAAAATTGTATGAAAGATTACAACTCAGAGTTCTCGGAGGATTTTTTTTTGATGAGCGGCTTCAGTAAAATAAAATTTGTCCAAGCAATATATGAAGCCAGACAAATCACAAGGAAAAGTGTCTGACCAACGGCGTACACATTTCGTTCGCCCCTTGCCTGCTCCTCTAGGAAAAGTCCGACAGCAAATCTAAAATCTCGCCATGCTTATGCAATCCTCCTATTGCTGTGCAGATGGCCGAAATGCTTTGAGTACACTGCATACGAACACCACAGCATCATATAGCTTTGCATGTTCATATAGTGTTTTGTTTCAATTTTCAAATTGCATACTTTTATGCGTTTATGTTCCACTGTGCTTTTGAGAACAGAAATCGTGAGCTTTTTTTTGGTGGTAACCCCCCTTAAATCCAACATGAAAAATTGGTGTTGATGACGAATTTTTTGATAAAAATAGTAATTAAATTAAAAGAGCCATTATCTCGGAAACCGTTAAAATTTCCCTCCCCCACCTATACATTTTGTTACTTGTCAAAGCAAGACCTATCCATACCCTTCGGTTGCACGACCACATACGGGACACCCTGTATAAAAAAAATAATTTTATTAGAAGTTTAGAAGATGTAGCAAACAGGAATTCTGATAAGTTCGGTCTAGTGAAGCCGACGCCTATATGTACATATGTGTTGGAGTATGTCTCTTTTGTAGCTGTGACCCAGTGGGGACGGTAAATGTCATACTCATAACTGGAGGCATTAAATCCTCGTGGCGGGAAAATTTGAAAGTTTTGTTTTAATTTAGTTTTATCTTTACATTTTAAATTAGTATGCACGATCTATTGTGTATTCAAAAACAATTGAAGATTAACTGTTACAAACCCGCGCTTTTATCAACTAATATGTTCGAATTTTTTGATTACCTGCTTTTTGATGTTCTTCTCTAATTTCTGCAGAAAGTCGATGCCAAGTCCAAATATCCAAACCTGCAAATAAATTCCCATTAAATACATAGAAAACAGCAGATGTTTCCTTTATAATTTTTAATTGATTAATTTTTTACAAACTGCCAAAATTTAGATATTCAATAAAAAAAAAAAAATACTTGAAAACTCGGCATATGACTTTAGACGACAGACCAACGCGAAACCGCGCGAGTGGGAATGGGAGCGAAATTTTTATGGGACTCGAAACTATGGCGCACTGACGCGTAATTTCTAAATGCGAAATTGCATCATCTCATTTTCCGTTCGCAGCATGGACCGTTTTCCCGCCATTCGCATAGTTCCAGCAAGAAGGAACACAATTTTGTATGATATTTCTTATCCTGGATATAAAAATTTTAACAAGAAAGATAAAATTTGGGATGAAATTGGCGTGGGAATTTTTTTAAGAACGACGGAACGAATTCGTCCCCGCTTCGCTGGGTGTGATTGGTTCATAGTTTCTAGCTCTCGTTGACTCCAGCCGTCAAAATTCGCTACCGCTCCCGCGGTTTCGCCACGTTGGTCTGTGAAAGCCTTTCAGAGGCTCAAATAACGAAATTTGAGACTCCCAAGTCACGATAATTACCCTAATCCCCTCAATTAAATATTTTGTCTTTTTCAAATCCAAGCAAATGCAAAAATTTTACTTTAAAAAAATTTCATGAATTTCAACCAAAAATAAATCATCTTGCCATTTTTTGATCGAATTTTTTTTCTTAACGAATGGCGGTTTGTTGTATAAAAAATGTCTCCCTAAAAGGCCGATAGTTTTCAAAATTTCTCGGTATAATCAAGAAAGTCGCCGGAACATTTTTGGTTCTTAATCATTAAAAGGTCTAAAGACAAGTTCCAAAATATGGGATATTCATTAAAGCTAATAATAACAAGTACAAAAGCTATAGAATTGGTCTAAGACTAGTTCCCAGATGAATGCCCGTATCAAATTTCGTATGGTCACCGATCTATGCAAGTTTGATTTTTGGTGTTTTTTCGCATATATTTCTAGAACGGTTCGTCGGACAGAAAAAATGATTATAACCAATTTTACAGGATTTCGTATTCTGAAAAAGTTTTTAGTACAATAAAAATATCTAGAACTGATGGTTTTCACAGTATATGTAAAAAACCTAAATTTTTGTATGGCAACACCAAGAAGGGGTTGCCCGATTTAGTCTATTTTCATAATTTTATTCGCTATTACTATAAAAACACCATGTACGAAATTTGAGCTCTCTATTTCGACGCGTTCTCAGGCATCGTCCAAATATATAGTGGAATACGAAATTTTTGTATAGCAACCTCACGAAGGAGTTGCCCGATTTGTTCATTTTCGAACTTGATTTTACTTTTTTTTTTAAAGTCCGTGTACAAAATTTCAGCTTTCTAAGTATACGTGCTCTCCAGTTATCGTGCGCACAAACAGGCGGACGGACAGATGGATGGACAGACGGACATGCAAAAATCAAAATAACTTTTAATATTATGCGTGGGTGTCCAAATTTTGCTCTACCATCATTATTTCTGTGCGTTACAAACGGAATGATAAACTTAGTGTACCCTATAGATTTTATCTAGGGTATAAAAATGTCCCAAAACGTACCAAGCAAAAAAGTTATAAAGAGTAACATTGGACTCATGAGGATGTGCGTTCTGAATCGATCTTTTGCCTCATTACTGTATGCCGCAAGAGTTTCATCAACCTACAAATAAATAAAAGAAAAATGTGTAAAATATGTTAGAAAAAAATACTTGTAACGTACATTACATATTCACAAACATATTATTATCAATAAACACGATTCGATTTACAATTTACATTAATTGAACGGCATTGAAGTAGGAAATTACAAGGGAAATTCTGTTACTGGAATTAATAAATAATTGAAGTGTCCTTTTCGTAGTGCGGTAATGGTGATGTCATTTCATTTAAATACAGGCACCACCAACTACAGGACTAAGGGACTAAAATTGCGTACACATTATAGGTAGAGCATATATAATGTACATACATACCTCTTTTAATCGTCTATTTAAATCCTGTGTTGGCCGCAATCCAATTAGACCACAAATCACTCCAGTGAAAGTGGCAAAAACCACAACTGACACATCCATCGTTGTAACAACTTTCGATGTTGCTGATTTCATCCTAAAAGATGCGCTATTTATGTAGACCATGTAGTTATCGTTATATGTTTGTAGGTAGGTAGATAGGTATGTAGAAATTGTAGATAGAGATACATCAAAGATATGCGTGCATTGAGATAAGAGAAAATTGGAAAAAATGCAGAAAAGAAAGAAGTTAGATTTGAAAAGAAAGAAAGTATTTAGAAGAGAATAGATAAAAGCTGAAAGTAAAAAAAAAATATTTAATTTTTACAAACAATACCATTGTAAGTACCTAACAAAAAAAAACCAAGACAAAAAGTGATTTCGTGATTTTGGTCCACATTATGTCATCGAGTATTGTGCTGTAATAAAATCGATAGATGCGGTTAACCAATATAAATGAGCCTCGCAGTAAGTCGTTTAATAAACCTCGTAGTAACCCGGGGGTTACACGAGATAGTAGAATTTGCAACTTGCATTGCCATACTTCTTGTACGTGTAATCCCTACTGCCATGCTGGTAGCTCAGTTTTCAGCGAACTTGCATGATGAAAAACCATGGCAGCTGAGGTGATAGTAATTTGACATTATACAGTTTTCAAGATGGCGGAAAAGAAATGTTTGAGAGAAATTGATAAATTTATTCTGGGACAATGCGATTTTCTGGGATAATATGCATTACATCATTTATCAACATCTTCCTCTTAATTTTTCCTTGGGTTTTTATCTTTTCTGCTACTTTCTTTATTGCTAAAATTTTCCAATATACGCAAGACTGTACGTCTCAATGCCATTTTTATACCCTAGATGAAATCTATAGGGTATATACTAAGTTTGGCATTCCGTTTATAACGCAAAGAAATAATGATGGTGGCGCAAAATGGATTGGACACCCACGCATAATATTAAAAGTTATTTTGATTTTTGCATGTCCGTTTGTGCGCACGATAACTCTCGAGAACACGTTTACTTAGAAAGCTGAAATTTTGTACATGGACTTTAAAAAACAAGGTAAAATTAAGTTCGAAAATAAGACAAATTGGGCAACTCCTTCCTGGGGTTGCCATACAAAAATTTCGTATTCCACTATGTATTTGGACACTGCTTGAGAACGCGTCGACATAGAGAGCTGCAATTTGGTACATATTGTTTTTATAGTAATTACAAATAAAATTTCGAAAATATATTAAATCGGGCAACCCTTTGTTGGTGTTGCCATATAAAAATTTAGGTTTTTTACATATATGTACAGTGAAAACGATTTTTATTGTACTAAAAACTTCTTCAGAATAAAAAATCCTATAGAATTGGTTATAATAATTTTTTCTGTCCGACGAACCATTCTAGAAATATATGCGAAAAACTAATTCAGAAATCAAACTTTCATAGATCGGTGACCATACGAAATTTTATACGGGTATTCATCTAGATCATAAGAACTAGTTTTAGACCAATTTTAGCTTTTTTACTTGTTTAAATGAACTTGCATGCAAGATGATAAGACATCAACCGAACTGATTTTTGCTGTCAAGTTTAAAATCACGCTGGAAGGGAGGCTTATATGCAAACTGTCTTGTGTAACCCCCAGGTAAGCTGCGCACAGTACTCTGCGCGATGGGCCTACCACGGCCCAGTACCCACGAGGATATTTATTCGATGACATCGACACATTAAAAAGCCTCAACGGCTGCAGCCAAGTAGTAAGAGGTCACTCTCAATTACACTCATCTTAGAGGAAGAACTAAGATTTTATATTAAACAGGTCCTAAAGCCTAAAACTATCGCTTCCACAGAAAAATGAAGTTAAAACAAATTACACCCAAATATGTTTTCTTTCTAATGGTTGAAAAAAAAAAAACTAAAGCATCTAGAACAAATTTATGGAAATTATAGCGTTTGAACAAAATACAAATTACTTTTATATGAAAAACTCCTGCATTAAGACAAGTTAAAAAGACTGTGATATACTCCTGTTAACCGGCCTGCTGCTCTCTTTTTCAGACTTTGTTCATGGCTTGTATATTCCGGGGGCTACGCTTCTAAGGGCTGGTGTTTTCTAACAATGTCTAAGTCTAATAAGAACTTTTAAGACTATTCATACCAGGCTTAAACAGTTCTACGCTATAGCAGCTTATCTTCCGGCTTATCAGATGGCTGTGTGCGGCTGCGCTGCGAGACTTACCAGGCGGATTACTATGGAGGGGATAACTGCCCGCCTTTCTGCAAAACTTACTATACGGGGCTTACTGCGATGCTTATACTGCGATAGTAATAGTAATTTGTGTTGATAGGGGTATGGATATTATTCTCTTAGCCCTAATTTCTCTAAAACTTTAGAAACAAAATTTCTAATTTTTCCCGGAAGAGCCTTCCAGTTTGTTTCATCTATTTTTCTTCTAGGTTCACCCCTCTTCTAATTTTGTCTAGTTTTACCTCAAAGTTGTTGGGATGTATATAGAGGGCCTATGTGCCAAAATGGAGTACGAACATAAGCACCTTATCTTGGAAAATAGCATACTGTTTAAATAACCACCATGTTCGAACTTGCCGCTCCTGCCAAGGTTAGGCGAAGATTTTGATTCAACAATTTTAGTGCACTAAACTTAGATACACATGTCCTATGTATGTATGTATATAAAAAAAAGAAGAGAAAGTTGTTGCCGCTACTGCTGCTGCTGTAGAAAGAAGAAATCACTACAAAAAGTAAGACACTTACCGAATTGGAATTTTTGAATTGGCATCGAATAATAGACCCCAGTACGTGAAAAATACTGAAAGTAAGTAAGAAAAAAAAAACTAGTGACGATATGTTTGGAACATTTACATTAATGGAATAGAAGTATTTTTGTGATTTCTGTTTTCTTAAATTATTAAATACAAGAGGATTAGGCGGCTGCTTGTTGTTTTTTTATATATACCGTTTATAAAAGTTATGGGCTCGAGTCCCGTATGTGAAAATAACTTTACATTAACATTGCGTTATTCATTGGAAATGACTAACAACTGGAAATATATCCCAGTGAGTAGCAACTGCAAGAGTAAATGTCAAACTATAACTCGCAAACTCTCCGTATTGACTCTGACACTTTGGAGAGAAAAATCGACTTTAGTGAAGTTGACAGACACCTTGATACAGATCATTGATAAACAGATTACAGGTTCCCCAATTTTGGATTTTAATGATGAAAAGGCCATCGACACAGGACTCATAAAGCTCTACATCAAATCAGAATTCTTGAAAAGACAACAGAGTGGATTGATAGGATCTTCACACAATACGAAGTGTCAAAGTTTCTCATTAACGATTTTTGCTGTCGAATTCATTACTGGATTCTTCGATTAACAGAAATTACGATAGCCCAAGCTACGTAAACAATCAAAGATTGGAGGAAGTCATCACAATTTAGGCCATTCGCTATAATCTGCGAGTAATAATTTCTGCAAGGAGACTAAGATCAGAACTGTTTGGAAGAGAATTTTTTTTAACAGAAGCAGCATGAACTCACAGACACGTTGTCGAATCAGAGTTGGCGAGAGCTATAATGTTTGCTTGACGTTTCTCAAGGGATGAAATGAAATGTGCGAGTAAATAGGTGAAAATGTAGCTGGCTATAGATAAATTTCCAGAATTGCCAGTGGGTGTCGAGAGAAATTCGCAGCTCGTAGCTCAAAGTCGATAAATAGGATCTTCCGATGTTACAACTTTCTGACTGGCGAGACCGAAAACAGCGAAAGTAGCGCATTAGCGCAAGAGTGTTAACTTTTTACTATATATATGTAGATGGTGGGTACTTAAGGCATTTCTTACTTAATTATGGATAGGAGATAAAAGTAATACTAAAAAAAAGAAATTACCTCAAATCAAATCCACAAGTCACTTACCGAGAATTACAATAAGTGCAGAGCTGTAAATACTCAAAATGATGCTTCTTCTTATTTCAACTTTTCCATTGGAGAAGTCTTTTCGCAGATAGTACGGTGCCAGTCCCATTATCCGGGCCAAATGAAAAACTCCCCTTGTAGATTCGGAAATTTCCATTTTTATCTATGCAACAGAAAAGTAGAAAATCTAAAATTTTAATTAAATAAAATATCACGGTTGATGGTCATATTTATGGTAGACATAAAAATCCATACCTGGTATCGTTGGTCGGCGCGGTCGAGGTTACCTGTACCGCGATGTGTTGTTGAATTATAAAAGGCGACGGCAATTAAATTATTCCTGTTCACTGCCTGTGATTGGAACTATAAGCGGTAAATAATGTAAAAAATTTTGGCGATTCGTTCATATTGCAAAATTCACAGAGGCTTTACAGATCAGTTGTTCGCTTCGTTGCAACAGAAATTATTATTTTTGCATTGGCAATTTACTAAGGAGGGGGGGGGGGGGGGATAATCGTCGAAATGAAATTTATGTTTGCGGTTGGGTCGATGTAATCGCACCCGAAGAGTTTGAAGCAAAATAAAATACAAAATAAAATGTAAAATGAGAATTAATTTTGTTGTATGGGCGAGTTAACAAAAGTTTCGGCGAAATATCGACAGGAAAATTTTAAATAAAATTTCTGTTCAATTTATCTTTTATTATCCAGATCAACCGCCCACTCCCACTAACTAGAGACTTTTGTTGGTCAGCTCCCCATTCCATCAATTGATACAAATTGTAGGTTGGCCTGAGTGTTTACGAACTCTAGATGGAAAATGGCTAAACTTTTAATACATAAAAAGTTATACCGATGAAAATATAAGATATTGAGTTTAAAATAAATTGCGAGATATTTCTGTGTGGAAGTGATAGCTTAGCTGCTAGAGAGAATTGAAAGATAATTAGTCTTTTGTACAGGAAACAATTCGATTTGGTGGGAATGGTTACAGCGATTTATGAAATTAGTTTATAAATGAAAGCATAGGTGAAAAATTAAGCATTGACATTATTATTAGGGTTCCGTAACTCAAAAGGAAATAACGGAAACTTTAGCGGATACTCTTGCGTTCGTTCGTTTGTCTGTCACAGAGGTTTTTCTCGAAAACGACGGGACATAGGAATTTGGAATTTGGTTTGAATCGGATTTTTGTAAATTTTAATGGGGGTGTATCGGACCTCTTGAAAACAAAACTTTTTGCATCGTGTTGGTATCATTTGAAAGGGGTACTTTCAAGTATTAAAAAAAATGAATTATTTTATAAAGATATTGCCTAAAATGCGCGAAAAAGCCCAGCTCCCCTGATTTTCTAGGTTTGGGTAGCTAAAATTTTCATTATATCAGAGTTAGTAGGTATTGAGTCATAGATAACAGAAAAACTTTCACTTTTTTCGTCAGTCTCATAGTTGCATAGTGTTTAAAACATATAAAATATAGCGTTAACTATTTTTATAAAGCTTTAAATAATTTAGAAAAAAATATTTTTAATTTGAACGAAATTTTGACATCACATGGCCTTTTGTTTACTCTTCAGCTTCAAGATAATCATTGTTCCTCGATGATCACTTGACACTTTACTGCACTCACTTGGTTCGTATAAATATTATTCATTACTTTTCCGCTGAATCAATTTTCTTGGTACGGAATCAGAGCTGGGCAAGTACCAAAGAAAAAGTACTTAAGTACAAGTATCGAAGGCCTGAGCACATCAGCGTAAGTACAAGTACCGTATGTATGAAAAGTACTTGTAATTAAGTACTAACTGAGTACTTTTTAAAGTACTTTTTTAGAATATTTGTACGTTGGCAGTAATATAATGAAGTTTATAGAATTCAGATAATAGATATTAATAAATAAATACCTTTTGAAAACGATAATATGTATACTAACCAGTGGCTACTATTTATAGTTTTCGGCGCTGCTAGTAAAACTTTCACCTCTCATTGGTGAACTCATTAAAGGTCCACCCAAGCACCCATTGTCGCCTCCAATAATGCATAAAAATTCTAAGGAAAATATTTCCAGTAAATTTCTAAGACGAAATTGAGGCCTTTCCTGATGTAGGGAGGCTTCGTCGATTTTATATTCGAGCGAGACGTTACTGGTTTTTGTTCTACTTGACCAGTCTTGTTTGTATGTTATTAGTTCTCCTAAGGTTCTGATTGGACGCCTGAGTGCGACACGTGCTTTGACAGTTCTGCGTGTGCTTTAAAACTAAACAAAAAAACAGTTGCACCAGAGATACCAGAGGTACTTAATAGACTCAGAAATACTTAAGTAAAAATCTTGGTACTTAAGTACAAGTAAATAGAAGCAAGTACATATGTTCAAGTATTAAGTATGTCATTTCAAAATTATTGAGTAAGTCTTAAGTTACGAAAATGTACTTTGAGTAGTACTTAAGTCTTTTTTTACTTCAGTAGTGCCCAGCTCTGTACGGAACCCTGATTGCGTGAACTCGACTTATTCTTGATAATTTTTTTCATGATGTTACCAAAGTTCAGGGGATATCATAGCACAATTTTTAGTAGAATAGGAAAGCGGATTTGGAAATTCGGGATTCAGGATTACTGGGTTGAGTCTCTAGGAGATAATGATGTATGTCTTGCTGGAAAACATTTGTGATAAATTGTTCCATATTCGCATTGTTCTATAATTACGAGGAAATTCTCCAAAAATTGCACGGTGTGGTCCAATTTAATTTTAAAGATGTGAGGATAAGTTTGGGTTGAGACTTGTGTGGTAATGGTGTACACAGTAAAAAATTTGCAACAATTTGTGCCACAAAGTTAAAGTATTTTTCGATAAGATTAGGGAATATTCCCTAAAATGTAGGGAATATTCCCTAAAATGTAGTATGCCTAAATTTTACGGAATATTCCCTAAATTTTTGGGAATTGATATGTACTGTACACATATGAGGAATTAAAGGAATCAGGATAGAGATTTCGCCAGACGAATTGTATCGATAAAAGAGTAAAATACCTTCGACGTAACCGCGGAGTACTCCAGAGAATAGGTAGATCTTTGAAATTATTGTACCATCGCTAATAAGTCGAAGAACCTTCTTTTGAACATTGTCTAATCACGCAAATCAAAAAGGAAATTTTGTATCTTATTTATGAGGGAGGTATGGGATAAGTTTTAGTTTAGGTGATTTTCCCCCTCTTATCCTGATTGTTAGAGAGATGAGTGGGTCTGGTGTTGTCCACGGGTATATTAAATTTTTTGTTTGGGAGGTTATATCCCCGCGCTAAAAATCTTCCTTGTAAATTAGGTGTCCGTATCAATCGTGGAGGGTGGTGGAGGGTGTCAGATTTGAAAAGTATAAAAATTCAAAAAAAACACGAAGTTAGGTAGAATTGGTTACATTACACATTTGGACGACCGAGAAGTGATTGAAAATTAATTTTCTGCTAATTCGGTCAATCGTGGCAGTTTTAACAGAATTTCAAAAAATACTAAAAAACATTGGAATATTAATTTGAAACTATGCAGGATGGTAAAATACAGATTGATAGAAAAATAATCTTCTGTCTCCAAGATCAGCCATTTTACATTTTCAAAAAATAAAAACAAGTTTTTTGAAAATGTAAAAAAAAAAATGTGCTAAATATAAGAGGAAAAGTTTTCGTCTAAAAGACTGAAATTTATTGAAAATAATTTCAATAAATTTGCAAAATGCATTGAAGTGCGAAAAAAAAAATTACATACATATATGGCAGAAGTTGTACCACAATGTTTCGTAAAATCCTTAACTCATTGGAAATTGGCCAATTTGACGTGTCCATTTCATCAAACAGCTACGGGAAGATAGCTTTTAAATTCGATTTTAATGAGAGAAAAGACTTCTGTACTGATTATATTTACTCATATATATATATAGGATAACTATGGAGAGCACAACTCTCCATTAATAGCCATGCTATGCTGCCCGTAAATGAGCTCGCACACGCATTTTGCAGATAAATTTCATCCATTCCAGTATATCGATTTTGTCAGAAAATAATATTTCTGCGTCCTCCTCCCTCCACATCGA
This sequence comes from Dioctria rufipes, assembly GCA_963924295.1. Classification (NCBI taxonomy): domain Eukaryota; kingdom Metazoa; phylum Arthropoda; class Insecta; order Diptera; family Asilidae; genus Dioctria; species Dioctria rufipes. The sequence continues at coordinate 201,424,337 of OZ002742.1, forward strand.
GACGAATGATTTGAGCCTAATATTGCCCATGGATATTAATTTTTACGATTTTTTTTTTTACTTTTTTTACTTGAATTTTTATCAAAACTGCCACGATTGACCGAATTGGCAGAAAATTAGCTTCCAATCACTTTTCGGTCGTCCAAATGTAATATAACAATTTCTGCAATGGACATCGAGTTTTTTTTGAATTTTTATAATTTTCAAACCCTCTATGAGTGATATGGAAATTTCATTTACAGGAATAATTCTTACCGTCTAACGACTCGATCTGGAAAAAAAAAATACGAAAAAGACCTTTTAAAATTTTTCTTGGATATTTCCAAAAAAAAGAAGTTGGCTAATTTTGCTGAAATTCATCGACAATCATAACTTTTTTAATGGCTGTATTTTACATTTTGTAGTCCCTTATTTATTATAAAACCATTACTAATTTCAGAAGAAAATATTATAAAATTTTCTTATTTAATTCTACTGAGTATTTAAAAATAAAGAATGTTCGATTTCAATAAATACTTAATTTTTACCCACTTCAACACTAATTTTGCAAATTTATATTTTTCTTATAATAATATTTTATAACTCCACAACACTTTATTTCATTACTGATAGTCCGACCAGCTCCTTTTTCAACTCTGTAGCAAGGATAGGGAGGTCCTTCTCTTATATTCTACGGGAAACATAAGAAAACTGATTTTATCGCGTTAATTTCTGTTTGGTTTCTATTGAACGTGTTACAATTGTCAATTTCGAAATTTCAATTGTAAACATGTCAAACGTTTTTTCGAGTTTAGAATATTCTGTAGGTACTCATCACACTTGTGTTGTTTACTATTTGATGGTGATAAATTTTCAGATAGCATAAACACAGCGAATTAACTGACGGAAACTTTTAAATTCTATAGAAACATGGGGCGCTTGTTTATTATTGACATACTTATTTATTTACTTATACACGATGGAGAATTGCAAGACTAAGGTTAGGGCACTAATTGTACCTCTTGTTTAATTAGCCCCACTGCCCCTGGACATGGAAGTTCTTTACAATAATTCATGTAGTTTAAACTGCACCTACATATGCAGGTGGGTACTGGGCATCGGATTTTTCTTACTTCAAATAATATTAAGAGTTTACTAAAAGAAAAATTCTAGACAAGTGAGTATTACACAGTTACAGAAGGTATAAAAAAAAATCTTTTATTAGAAAAGAACAAATTAGAAGACAGTTGAAAGAAGGCGAACAGGGGAAAAAATAAAGTAGTAAAGTTATAATAAAAAAATTAATAAATAAAGGTGAAGCTGGAGGTAAACATATGGAAAAATAACCACTTTTAAAGAGAAACAAGCAAATACATTAATACAACAAATTTAAAAAAACACAAAATAGGCAAATAAACATATGAACATCCGAAAAGACAATTCTATAAGTAGACAAACAAACTAGCTGACTAAGAAGTATATAACCAAACAGGCAAATAAACAGTAAACAAATATCAAACTAACATCAAACGTACAACATTAGAGCAATTTTATATGGAAGCAAGAGGAAAAGTTATAATTGGTCTTAGACCAATAATATTATACCAAAGATGAAAATAAAAGTTGAACAAAGTGAAAACCCAAAGTTTTGTATGGCAACACCAAGAAGGAGTTAGTTAGTTAGGAGTTAGTCCATTTTTGAAATTTTATTTACTATTGTTATGAAAACACTATATGTACCAAATTTCAGCTCTCTACGTCGACGCGGTGTTCTCAGGTAGTGCCCAAATATATAGTGAAAAACGAAATTTTTGTATGGCAACGCTACGAAGGAGTTGCCCGATTGGTCCCATTTTTGAATTTAGTTTTTTTTTTTTTAAAAAACCCGTAAGCAAAAGTGAACGCGTTCTCGAATTATAGTGAGGACGGGGAGATGGACTGATGAGCGGACAGACAGACGGACGGACAGATGGACATGCAAAAATCAAAATAACTTTTAATATAATGAGTGGGTGTCCACCCCATTTTACTCTACTAGCATTATTTCTGTGCATTACAAACGGAATAATAAGCTTAGCCCCTATGATTTCATCTATGGTATAATAATCTATAAGGACAAATCAAGCAAAATTTACTCCTAAACTTATCCTAAAAACGCAGCAATCCAGTTACTGTCATTTTTCAAACCTAGAGAGAGTAGCAATGTAAAAAAAGCTTTACATCGGCAGTAAGGCATGGCAGCAGTAATCAAACTTTGTATAACCAAATAAATTTTCAGCTAATAAAAAATTAAGTAGATTATCATTCTGCTGTAACTGCTGAGAGCAAGCGCCACTTCTCATATCTAGTATGAGTCACGTTTCCACACCTTTAAAAATTGCCCTTGAGGTTTCGAGCACTAAGAAATTTTGTCAACTAGGTACAATTGAATTCTGCGCTATATCTCATCGCGATGGAGTCTAGTTAAGAAGAACTTAACGTTTAATGTGAAAGGACGTCTTCTAAAATATCTGTGCTCGAATTCTGTCCATCGATATTCAGTTCTGCTTATGTAACCAACAGCCATTTTATCATCTGGTTGTTAAGATCTGCAAAATTATATGAAATGATCACCGGTGACAATAAGGCTTGAGATCAATACTTTTAAGAGACTTGTCAACAGTCATCCGCTACAAATGGCTACTGTTTTTATTTTTATTTAAATCTTGATATTTTCACGATAGAATATTCTAAATATTCGAAATAGTTTTAAATTGTAATTTTACTTAAGTTTTTATTTTTTATTTGTTTTTCAGCCGAACGTTTCTGAGAGGATAATATAATACAATATAACCGGTGAGTAAATACATCTATTTTTGCTGCCATCAGATTTGAAACATATTGCGCCTAGTGTTAATTTGAATGTTATGAGAGTAAACATGTTTTCTTTTAAAAAAATTCCGCCATTTTTCTCTAAGTATGTACTAACTAGCATTCGTGCTTCTGAATTTGACAGTAGAGTAGACTTCTAAATTTATCATAGATCCTCAAAACAGCAGCTCAAAGTAAATTAAATGCCTCCAATATTCTACCAAAATACAGAGAGAAATCTTTCATGAATTTAGAGTAATTTTTCATTTCCTATGAGTGTGACCATCCGATCCAGCATAGGAAAGATTAGAATATAACAGTTCTGTTTCTTTCAAATATGATTTTCTTTAGTTAATTTATATTACATCCACTTTCATAATTTGCCAGACTTTCTAGGTTTATACGTATATACACGTTTCAGTGGATGATGAAATGAGCTGAGATTCTTAGAAGCCGTCATAGAACTAAATAGTTAGCACAATTAGGATTGTTTTGAAAGACAAAATTTATATATAAAATATCTCACCGTCGCCTTTTATTTTTTTTTTTTTTAAAGAAAAGTACCATATATATACTTTCCGAATATTTTCTTTCATGCATCAGATTAAATTACAAACTGTTATACAGAAAATAACTGTACTAAAATAATAAAGAGTTTACACACGACCATAGTTGACTATTTTCGGCTATAGCAGCACATATTATTTCAAACAATCAATGAATAAATAAATCAAATTGGAAACTGTTATACAGACTAAAGGTGTTCTAATGCCAATTTACGGATGACTAGTTTATTATTTATAGCTATAGCAATACATATTATTTCACATGTTCGATAGATATTCAAATCATATATAGAAAACTGTCATATAGACTAAAACTGTACCTATTAAAATAACAAAAACAAACAAGTACGAATGACTATATTTATAATCAGTCTTGTTGTATAGCAGCGCAAATTATTTCGAGGTGTCGATGAGTAATCAGATTAAATTTCAAACTGTTATACAGGCTAGAGCTGTGCTAAAATAACAAAGATATAACTTACGAATAACTAATTATTTTTAGCTATAGCAATGAACATATGTATGTATTTCAGTCGGAATAATTTGATGGGTAATCATACCAAATTGGAAACTGTTATACAACTTTCTACCCTGCTAAAATAAAAAAAAACTGATTTTAGCTATTATCTTTGTTAAAATAAAAAGGAATTATACGGCAGATTAGTACCCACATACCTTTAGTTAGCAAGTCTTATCATTTCAAAGAACCTCTCGACTCCTATGTATAATAAAGCAGACTAACCTTAATTCATAGACAAGCTCATTTTTCCTTACGAGCGAAGGTTAACTCACTTTTGTTTATATTTATATGTATATCCTGCTATTTATAAACACTAATTGTAAGTCTGCATCAGCAACTACCATTTACTTTGTACCATTTTATGTAAACTCCATTCGGCAACGTATATTTCCCAGCTGTGTACTTATCCGTTGAGGCATTCGTTGCTATACGAACCCAGTATTGAAATCTAAAATGCTGAGATGTATATTTTCGTCACAATAACTCTTGTGTAACGTGTTGTCCGAGTTCTGTCATAACAGTATACACACGGGGGGATATGAAGTGTACAAAACTTCTGTCTTTCTCTCTATATTTACTAGGTATGTTAGCTCTGAATGATTTTGGGATTATCCTCGTCTGTACTTTCCCGATTCGTTGTGAGTTAGTTTGATATGAAAGTCGATTCCGTAATCGGCCCAATTCTCTACAAGTTGCATATTACAGTGTGTCCATCTCATGTGGGTTCAGTATATGTAACACATATATATATACATATATATACCCACCGGGTAAAGTATGCTTCACTGAACGAAGGAAGATATTTGCTTCCAGCAGAACATAAATCATCAGTGGTCCTTATTTGTACATTTGACTTCAAATATGGGAATCATGTATATGCTTAGGAAAATCCTAGAAATAGATTTCGATCTCTGCGTTATATTTGTACACAAGCATTTGTCTACATATATGTGTAGGGGCTTGTACTGCCACATCAATAACTGCCGTCCGTCGGCGGTGGCAACTGTGGGGGTTTGTGAACGTCACTCGTTGACATTGTGTTAATTTTATCAACATTAACACCTGAAATTATCACCAACCCAAATGTCAAATCAATTTACAACCAACCCATCCTGGTTTTCAGTTTCAGATGGCGAGAGAGAAATGGAGATTGTCCTTAATTAAGGCGTAAAAGGCATTGTTTATCGGCACAGGATAAAGTAAAGTACTGTAATTGGGGAATAAATCCCACAAAATTACTGTAGTTAAAAACCAGCCTTAAGTCTAGGAGACGACTTTTGCTGTAGAACAAGTGATTTTTGTGTGGTTGGAAAATATTGCCTCCAAAGGATGAGTCCTCTATGTTAATCACTCTGTTTACGTGGTGTAAATAAAATTTAATCTCATTATCGCTCATGTAATGTGTATATCTGGCGATGGTAAACATACAGAATAATGTGCTTAGAGGAGTTATTGTAAGCTCTGTTCGCTTGAAGCGTTGATTGCTAACCACCCTTTGACCGAGATTCTTTAGATCCTCAGAGGATTCAGATACACATTCTCGAGCCAGCCATTGTTTTTTGTTAGTCTCATTAACTTTAAAATTCAGCCCAGCACTTTTTACCTTGCTTCAATTAATGACTTTTGAGGTTGTTGTTATAGTGGTTGTGATGTTGTAGGTACTGTACCTCAATTAGAAGCTTTTAATTATATTTCACCTAAGCTTACCACTAATTCCATCCACCACCGCAATATATGAATATATATACATATATGTACAAGAGTATACCCATATTAGGCTTAAGCTTAACTTAAACATCGTTATCCTGCCAGAAGCCTCCATGTAACATGAGATACAAAGAAGGATAACGCACAAAAACTTTTCTCAGCGATGAATGAGGGCGCCAAACTGTCGTTTAGTTTCCACTAATTTACGGTGTGCTTCACTTGCTGTCATGCCACCTCGCACCGTTATGTCTGTGTATATCGTGCCGTAAACCGTTGCACACAGAGGATCCTTGTGACTTTTTGGAAGATTGGGCCGAACGAATTAAAATGAGGTTATGAATGTCGTCAACAAGAGAAGCTGATGTGGTTTCAATTACAAAACCCGAGAAATAGTTACGGGATTTACGACGAGGCCATGAGAACAGGGAAAAGGGCAATCGACACCGTTTTAATGATTCACTTACCCCATAGCAACAGAAGCAGTAGGAGTTAAAAGTTTCATAAGGCTGCCGTTATCTATGGTGGCAATGGCGGGATGTAATTTACTTTTATCGCAGCCGACTGTGTGTTCTTTTGTTTGCGATTCCTTTGTTTAATTTAATTAACATCAGCACGCGTATAATTAAATAGGATTCAAGCTGTTTTCTGTTTACGGTGATTTAAGTTTTGTAAATTTGAGTTTTGTAGCTGAATTATCGTCGTTGTTGATGTAGGATGACTGAAATTTAAAGTGACAGAAAATATATTTCTAGTTAAAAAAAATTCTTGGATTTTGTGTTATACATTCTTTTATTTACTATTGGATCCTATACACATTTATAAATATTTCAGCATTAAGTGAGGCTCAAATTGACGGATTTATGTAGTTGTTTGTCATATTAATTAAATAAACTCTATTACCCCTTGTACAAACTTCCTGATATTGATAGGAAAATCAAATATGGGGCAACCTTGTGAAGTTTTCTACTTAAGTTAATGCAGATGTTTTTATTCAATACACTGCCATTGCCGAAGATAGATTTGCGACTCAGTTAATCATAAGTCCTAATTCAGTTTTTGTGGGATACCATAGTTAACAAAAGGCTTGCAGGGGATGAGTAATAGCCCTGATAAGCTTATTTTCCAAACTTCCCAGTTTTTTGAAAGCTTCAATATTTCCCACTTCTCCAAAAAATATGTCATAGAAGCACCTTTACCTTCGTACAGTAATCATGTTATCCTAGAATTCCAAATTTAGGAATACAAAATTTATGTTATATATCTGTCTCACTCACACTTCATGTAATGACTCTCCGTCTCACTCAAACTAAAATCTTAAAGTTACGGTCTTACGGCAAGCTTTGGGTACACTAGAATCATTTTTAGTAGGTAAAACGATATTTTTCGAAACTGGGTTTCTTGTAGAAAAAAAAATTTTTGTTCCGTAATCTAAGAAACATTGTAGCAAGTGTTATACCATTTTAAAATCCTTATTAAATGCGTCAACATTTTATTTGACAAACTGGTGTAGTACATTTTTTTTCCATACAGTCAGTTGGGTGAAGTATTAATTTTCTATTCCTGGTTCGGAAAAATGTAACATTTTCTTCCAAGATGGATCAGTTGGCTTAGAATTTAAAGCAACAGGTTACATAAGCACTATTCGGGATTACATAAGAAAAATAAAATTGAAAAGAAGTAAAGATTTGTAGCAACAGAAGCTAAAACCATCATAGGGTGGATATTTTTTCAAAAACAAAAGAAATGTCTATAATTTAAAAAATACGTGATTTGAATTTTTTTTATATTTTTCTGGTAACTATTATGATTTGGTCTATCACCTGATTTCGGCTTGACGTCAAATTGCGGGACACCCTGTATATACAGGGTGTTTCCCACTAGGAAGGCAGTAGAGCGGGAGGTGATAGTACTCACATAGAGGAACCAAAAATTGTATGGCAGGGGGGATGGGGGGCATATCAACCGTTTAGGAGTTACAGGGTGATTAAGAAAAAAAGCTAGTTTTTCACAAAACACCCTGTATCTTAAAAACTACTGGTCACAGGTAGGTGCTCATTGTATGCAGAACTCCATGGCCTTCGTACGACTGCTCAATCAGCCACATAGCCATCTGCATACCATACCGATGAGACCTCTCTGATCGCTGGGTCGAAAAGTTCAATAATTTTTTTTGCACTTAAAACGTATTTTGTAAATTTATTGAAATTATTTTCAATAAATTTCAGTCTGTTAGACGAGAAATCTCCTTCATGGAACTCCATGGCCTTTCGTACGACTGCTCAATCAGCCACATAGCCATCTCCCCTCAAGAATTATGGTTGTCTAAACTCAAAATTTCTGATTTTCGTACCGGTTTTTTAAAATTTAACCTCTATTATTTTTGCAAAAAGGTCGTTAACATAACTTTTTTTTTATAAAAACTGTAAACTGTAGACTCTCCCCTTTAATATGACCTATTACTGTGACCATGCACCCTGTAGTTTTTAAGATACTGGGTGTTTTCTGAAAAACTAGCTTTTTTTCTTAATCACCCTGTAAATCCTAAACGGTTGATATGCCCCCCCCCCCTGCCATACAATTTTTTGTTCATCTAGCTGAGTACTATCACCGCCCGCTCTACTGACCTTCTAGTGGGAAACACCCGTATATCAATATTAAAAAGTACTTGTTTTGAACCCGATCATCTCCGATTGCTTTCACAGTTTGTAGGAATACCAAAATAACTCACTCATATATTTTTTTGTTTTCCCTAGACCAACCCCCAATCCCCCGCTAGGGGGTTAGAAATTTCGCAATTTTACGATGAACCGTCATTTTAAAAAAATCATCTCGAGAACGGAGCAAATGCCAAACAAAGCTTAATGCTTTATATTTAGGTATATTCTTGATAATAAATTGTAGTAGTACCGAACCAATTTTTTTGTCAATAATAATATTATTATTTTTTAAATAGTATTATTCACTAATATGGACTTCAAGCATTTTTTTGTATATTTTTGTGCGAAAAATTCCGATAGTGTTCGGCTGCTTTCTTTGTATTTTTATTGTGAAGCCAAAGGTGTTATCTAGCTATGTGCAAAAAATTGCGATGATATTCCGCTTCATTTTTGAGATATTAACTTTTAAAGTCACTGCATACCACCCCCACCAAAAATTGCGTCTAAATATTTTTCGATTTGCAAAATTGCTTTTGCTACTTTTTTTCTGATCTTTTTTTGACCATATTTAATATACCCCCCCCCCCCCCCCCAAATTAGTCGCGAAAGTTAATTTTCAACGGCCAAAATTTCTGTCTGAAAAAGAAAACTTATTTCAAAACTTAATTAACCGAATTGTGGATGAATTCATTTATTCAACCAACTTTGATATTTTCCACGGCATTGTTATTTACTGATATTTTTAATCTATCAAGTCATAAATATGATTGCAATGAACGTATAACAATAAATATGAACTCAACCCAAAATCATAAGTTTCCTAAACGCACCTAAACGTGCGACAAATTTCAATTTTCATTTAAGCTCGACGACAACGTCGAACGATGTCGTCAGCATTGTATTTTATACCATACATTGTCATGTTATTAGAACCCAAATGACAGCGTTTTTTACGGCGTTTTTTTCGTGTCGCTCACATTGTATTTTAGCCTTTACTGTCATTCTACAATTTCTTAACCTCGAGCTAATCTTCCACTGTAATTAGCTGTCAGTTCAAAAATTTAAATGCCTGCCACTTATCGATGTATGAAATAAAAAATTTCGATGTTGGCGATGTTTCTAAAGACGAAAATCGATGTCAAAACATCGGAGATTTCTTAAGAAACATCGCCTTTAATTATGAGTGAAGATAATGCAGTTAAACAAGGCACTGAAAGTAGTATACAATATTCTTCTACATGTGTTATAACTAGGCACTGTTATAGGTGTTAAAAACAAAAATTCTGTTTCAATGTACGCTCGCGCCGCCGGCTAATTACCTACAGTTCATTTTAGTTTTCTCATCCAGAACGTTTTTGCATTGAGCAAGTAGTGAGAAGTGAATGTGAATATTCTGTGGTCAAAAGGCAATAAACTAGTAAATATTTGGTGACAGGTGAGTCTTCTATTTTAACCTTCAAAAAGTCGAGTTTTTCTTTTATTATGTGAGATTGTTTGCATTATAATTGTGGGTGAAATTCATTATAATTTTGTTCGATAAAAATATCTCATGTAACAGAGATCAGAAGTAGTCTCCTTACGTTGTTGGCTTGAATTCAGTTTTGTTTTCCAGCTTTTAACTCTATCAGGCAATTCACAGTTTTTGTTTTTTTCTTTAGTTAGAAAAAAAAAAAGTTGGGGGTTTTGTATTTTTATTGCAGAAAATGAGATGATGTTGATCGAGGATGCAAAAAATTTGAAATGCAAAATTAGAAAAATTAAAAACGTTTTAAAACCGTAGAAATGCTCATTAATGCAGTGAAATTGAACAAAAAAGGAAAAGCGTGCAAAAATTACAAACTGATATTTCGTATAAAAATGATACAGGTCGGATTAAAAAACCTGTAAATAAAAAGAGGAAGAGTTTAGATTTTATATCGAGTGAAAAAAAAACTTTTATTCACTCTCCGCCGATTCACACCGTCGCAATAGCGATTGCGATTATAGGCTGAACTACAATAGAAGCATACGTAAAGCGAACGCGCCCTTTAACTTAACAGGCGTACACAAATTAACTTTAAATCGTGTGAGGGGAACTTTCGTTAAGTTTAAATATTCAATTTTCCGTAAGTATATTGCGCTAAGCATCGCTCATTCCGTAAGAACGCGATGTTTCCAAACAATTTAATTATTACTAAATGATTAAAAGTTCAATATAAAAATTAAAATGGAATAAAAATGGTACTGCGAATTAATAGAAAGCACAAATCTTCAATTAAATCAACTTCCATTTGTTAATTTTTTCGCTTTTACCACGGGGATGGGGGCAAAATGTCACTCTGTCGAGTTACAGGGTGATTAGCAAAAAAGCCCTTTTTTCATTAAACATCCTATATCTTCAAAAGTACACAAAATACACACTGTATGGTCTATTTTAAGATGACATGGTATGCAGAACTTCATGGCCTTTCTAACGACTACGCAACCACCCCTGCACTTCTCCCCACTCCAGAATTATGACGCTTCAAATTCAAAATTTCGTTTTTTTTTGCTATTTTCTTAATTTTCCGTTTTTTTTTCTTCTTAAATACCCCCACTAACGTACACCTTTTTTACAAAATTTCGAAAGCCCAGAGTCTCCTCTTTAATTTAACCTACAACACCCTATGTACTAACTGTAGCGCGTTAAAAATGTATTAGCTCTTAACCTGTTCAGGGGCCGCATTCTGTAACCCGGAGAGTTTGGGAGTTTGGGAGATGAGAATTTTCGTTTTCCCCGATTAAAACTCCCTAACTTTCCATTCGTGATTCTCTAACATACTTGGGGAGTTAAAGAAATCGTGAGAAGTATCCAAATATTGAAGACGGCGAACTCTGTGTGGGAGGGTCGTAGAGCATTGAATTTATGGTCTAGAGTACAAAAATATAGGCGAACAATTTCTGGGGGAGGGTCTTTTGGGGATGGGGGGTCGTACCACCTCCAATTTTGGGTTGTCCAAAATACGTCATGTTTGGTATCAGATTAAAGAGGGAGAAGCCAGTAATCGAGTGGTGTAGTTTTTTTTGATCATTTTACCGCCATTTTTTCATCTTATCTGCAAAATTATTTACCGGACTCAAAAACTAATTACATATCTAATTGGAGGACAAAATGTAGATGCGATTTCATCCTACATACAAGCGTGAATTACATTTTTTAGCGGATACCTTGAGACACCAAAAACCTTATTTCTCTGTAAGTATTGCACGGATGTCCATAATTTGTTTTTGTAAACATAGCCAGGATATGCAGTGAATCCATAATTCAATTTGAAAATGGTAACTTCACAAAGGACAATAAAAGCAGACAATACTGTTAGTTGAGAAATATTTTTCTTACTTCTCCACAACTAACATAGCCGAGAGTTTTGTCGAGTGGAAGAGAGAGTTTGGTAATTCTCAATACAAATTCCCCGAGCTACAGAACTCCGAGTGGAGAGTTAAGTGGCAAAAGAGCTCTTATCTCCACAACTCCACAACTCTCCGAGTTAGTTACTCCGGCTCCAGGTCATAACCAAAATTAGACGATATTTTTATAAAATGGCGTGTTTTGTGGTGTTTTCAGTCACTAAGCGAACAAATTATCTGTGACCTGAATAGGTTAAGAGCTAATAGCTCCTTAACCGTCACAGATACAACATAAGTGTTCTGGGTTAAATTAAATAGGAGACTCTGGGCTTTCGAAACATAAATGTATTTAGTGGGGGTAATTAAAAAAAACGAAAAATTAAAAAAACAAAAAAAAAAAACAAAAAAAAAAACAAAAAAAAAAACGAAATTTTGAGTTTGAAGTGTCATTACTCTGGAATGGACAGGGATACGGGGGCAGTTGAGCGAGCAGTCGTTGGAAAGGCCATGAAGTTCTGCATAGAATGCTATCTTAAAATAAACCATACAGGGTGTTCTTTTGGAGATATACGGTGTTTAATGAAAAACAGAGCTTATTTTACTAATCACTCTGTAACGCGACAAGGTGACGTTTTGCCGCCCCCCCCCACCCTCTGCCATACAATTTTTTGCTTGTCTGGACGAGAGGAATCATTTGTCAAAGTATTGAACTATTAGTCTGGGTCACCTGTATATAAAAGCGTAAATGAGAGTATCCTTTTTGTAGAAAAATAAATATTCTAAGGAACTCTTTCAGGATAACCTTCGTATTTCAACAAAAATTTTTTGTTCCCTTTTGCTAAAAAAAGTGAGAGACATTCTTTTTAATATCATCCCTATTCACATCCAGATAAAGATATGAGAATATATGTATATTATGGTATGTATCTCTGTACTGTCTCGTATGTAAATCAGGCAATTCGGTTTATGAAAAGGTATATCTTGGCTTCGTGCAATCTCCATTACCTTCTGAATCCAGCTATATCGTATCGAGAAAAACACACAGAGACCTCTTGAAATGATAGTTTCAGCAGTTATCTGAAGAATCCTATTCAAGGTGGTACTCATAATATCTCAAATTTTTTGCATTGCAAATTTTTAGATTATTACGGTAGATGAGCAATTCACCTGAGGTTTTGAACGTAATTCTTTGCAACACTCCATCCCTTCCCATCCTAACTTGTAGTATAAGATAACGCGGTATTTTTACATCTTAAAAACATTCTTTTTCCGTAGTAGTTTTATATATACATATATTTTGTGAATTTTAGTAGCGTACTACTTTTACCTAGGATTTTGATAAAATCAAAGATATAAAACCAAAAGCACAAAGAGGAAAATTACGAATCATATCATATGAAGTACAAAGAGATGCGCTTTTCTCTATGTGTGTAAAAAAAATTACGGTTTTATAGGTTTGTAGAAATATACGAGGGCATGCTTAAATTTAGTTATGTATATTCTCGGAGGGATGAATGAAATTAACCTGTAACATATAAATGTGTAGTTTTTCAGATTTAAACAGGAATGTATTTGTGTAAGTGCCTGCCAGTACTTAAATGTGTAAAGGGGAGTGGGGTTTTTAGAGATGGATAGTGATAATTTTATTAAAAACTTTGTAACCTCGACAGCAGATAGTCTACGACCACTGACATATATAATATGGACTGATTAACTTTCTATTTCATGTGGGCTCAGTTGCTAATGTCAAAAAAAGTTCTTACGCCGGTGCCAACATTGAAAAAAATCATTGGCGGGAAGTTGAAAAAATGAGCACGCAGCTCGAAAAGCGATTATAATAAAACCTTTCGAATTTCTACTGCATATCTAATGAATATATTGCGTTTGGTAAAACAATTTTATCTGTAATTAAACCAAATAATTAATTTAAAAACATTTTTTCGACGCACCCACTTATTTATTTGTTGTTTTGAGTTCTCCTCAGTTGGTACTTGGTGCTTAGATCGAAAGAGTCAGCAAGATAGAAGTGAGCCCACTTTTCGCAGTGCATTTCTACGAACGTAGTCAGTCCATATTATATATGTCAGTGTCTACGACTTACTTTGATACGTAACCCAGAATTAAAAATCACCTTCTTTGACCTTCATCTGTCATGTCTTGTTTGTCTGGATGTATACCTACTACCATAATCACAAACACCCTGTATTCTATTAAATATGAACCAAACTAAATTCATAATAAAATATTTTTGAATTTAGTTTCCATCACATTGTTGACTATCCATTATAGTACCTGCCATATTCTATTTTTTTTTTCATTATTTGGTAGAATTTGAAAAAATGATTTGCGTGTAGGTTTTCTATTTCGTTCTTTGATTGATGCACCTGACCTACAGGAACTATTTTATCAAAATCAGAATCTATATTTTTATTCGCACACTGTTGCTAAGAATATAAAAAGTTGAAAATGGTAACAATTCAACTTAAAACAAAAAAAAAAACAATTTTGTTTGACTGTAAATTAGAAGCGTCTTTTTTATATATTAGAATTGTTCGACAGCGAATTCATGGCTAATTATTTTCCTTTCATGGCTATTAGTCTCTGGTAAATAATTGACAGTAGCGGCGTTAACATACCGCCCACCTTAAACGAATTAATTGCGTTTAAATGAACGTTAGTCTTGTGGAGTAGCTTATTTAGGAATGTCGTTGCTGAGTAAAGGACAGACTTTGGAAATAGGACGGATTGTGAATCCATTACTTGTCTTGAGTGTGATGAGTCTAATCAAGTTGTCCTGTCCTGGATGTACGAGGCTAACTCGTCCAAGTCTCCATTTTGTTGGTGGAAGTCTATCATCTTTTATGGCTACTAGATCACCAACCTTTGCTCCAACGGCGCCAAAAATGTTGTTGTAATTGTTGAACATAACGCCATCTTAAGCAAAGATCGCCTTTGAAATTCTGTAGTCTTGGCTCTGGAACAGATACTAGCGGCTCTCTCATGAGGAAATGCGCTGGAGAAAGCGTTTGCAGGTCATCTGGGCGGGAATTTATACACGATTCGATTTGAGTAAGAACAGTTGTAAACTCCTCGAAGGTTAATGTTGTTTCACCTAATATTCAACGAAGATAGTGTTTTACCCGTTTGACAGCTGTCTCTCAATAGCCAGCCATATGAGGCGCACTAGACGGATTGAAATTCCATGTGGTACTATCTGTGGCGAGATAAGTATGTAGCGTCCTGTATTTCATTGCTTGGTTATGTAGTGAAATTAATTCCTTCTGAGCTCCTTTAAAATTAGTGCCATTATCGCTGAATAATTCTGCACAATACCCTCGTCTGGTACAGAAGCGACAGAATGTAGCTATAAATGCTTGCGTGGACAGGTCACTAGCCAATTCAAAGTGCATAGCTCCTGTTACCAGCATATGAAAACTGCAATGTAGCCCTTATTTGTCTTCACTCCTCTGCCTTTTGAAAGGCGCAGTTGTACAGGCCCAGCGAAATCAACACCTGTACACAAGAAAGGTATGCATGCTTTGATTCGGGCTTTAGGTAAATTACCCATGAGCTGTTGTGGTGTAGATTTGCTATTGCGTCTATAAGTAAGGCATTTGTAATAAGTACCTCGTATTAGTGCTCGTGCTCCAACTATCCAATATTTAGTTTGCAAGCATGCCAACATCATCTGCGGACCCCCATGAATAGTGCTGGGATGAATGCCTTGAGCTAGTAGCTTACTTAATTTACACCTTTTATCCAATATGATAGGATGTTTGGTATCCGTTGATGCTTCAGAATTTTGAAGTCGACCGCCCACCCTCAGAATTCCCTTTTCATTTATAAAGGGACGAAGCTTTTAACAGTCGGCTGCATGGGCTGAGTTGTTTGCCAAGAGAACAATCTTTCACTTCCTCTGAAAAGCCAATGGATTGAGATAGCTTAATCCATGTTGTAATTGCGTTGTGTAATTCCTGTACTAGCACCCATTCCGGAAATCTCGGCCTGGCACGATGTGCTTGCTTCGTTTGTAGTATTGCCAAACGTCGAAGCAAATATGCAGTTATGCGTAGAAGCTTTTGTAGTGTGGAATATTTATCGATAATTTCCCAGAGCGTGGTCTTATCGTACAATTTGTAAGAGTAGTGGTTGATTTTTGCCGTTGATCCAATCTGGTCTCCACAGTGTCTTCCATTGGGTTTGGCCATGTAGACTTGTCTTGTTGAAGCCATGGTGAACCTGTCCACCATAAGGGCTGATTGATAATATCCTTCGGGCCTACACTTCTGGAAGCACAATCTGCAGGATTGTGCTACGAGCGCACATGGTGCCAACAGTCTGAAGGCATAATTCGCTGAATGTTTGCTACTCTAGAGTCTGTCCATCCATAGAAATTATACGTAGAATCAAGCTTCGATTACTTGCTGCATGAGTTGGGCCAGTAAAGAGGCTGCACACAGCTCTAACCTGGATAATGTAACTGTTTGTAGAGGAGCAACTCGAGTTTTAGCAGTAACTAAATGAACTTTGATTGACCCGTCTGGATAGGATGTGCGACAATATATTACTGCAGCGTATGCTTGTTGAGGAGATGCTTCTGCGAAGCCATGTAACTCAGTTTTAGTTGATGGTTGACCAATTCCAACCCATCGCTCAATCCGAAGAATATTAAGAACTGGAAGATTTGAATAACAATGAGTCCCAATCTTTCTGAACTTCGATTGGCAAAGATTCATCCTAGTCGACTTTAGAACGCCAAATCTTGAAAGAGATGGTTACTGGAGATAATAGATCAAATGGGTTAATTATCTTCGTTGCCTTTGGAAGAAGACGTCGCTTAGTAAATGGGCCTGTATTATCCAAATCTATAAGAATGAAAAGAGATCGGATGCTGGATGCCAATATGTCCCTAACGTCTTGATCGACTCACCCTCGTCCATTCGCATGATGTTTGCAATTGAGCGATATTGTGTGGTATGATGTCTAAAAGTGGTTTATGATTTGAGGACCATTCCATTTGCGTAGTTGGAATCTTCTACGTTCAAGCAGTAAATACTGTCAGTTATGAGTATGCTTCGATGAGTTGGTCTGCATCATGATTACCTGTCAACAAGTCATCCACGTAGAAGTCTTTGAGAACTACATTTGCTGCGAGTTTGAATTCTTGGCCTTCGTCAATCGCTAATTACTGAAGCGTCTTCACAGCTAGGTAAGTTCCGGAGTTCGTACCATACGTGACTTTGAGTAAACAGTAGTCATGTATTTCCTTTTTTAGAGTGTTACACCAAACAATTCTCTGAAGATTGATTTGATCTTTGGAAATCAATATACTTAGCGAAACATCTTTGCCACATCTGCAGTCATAAGAAATTTGTGGGGTCGAAATCGGAGCAAGATAGTCTGAAGCGGTTGTTGTAAAACAGGACCATTTAGTTGGATATCATTTAAGGAAATACCTGACGTTGTCTTCATGGATGCATTAAAGACAACTCTTAGCGATGTTATTGTACTGTCTGCCTTTTGACACCATGGTGTGGCAAATAGAATGAGTATCCAGAAAGAACATATGCCCCAGGTCCTTACATTCTTGCATGAAATTGACATATTTCGAGTGCAGCTCGGGGTGCTTGAGAAAACGCTTTTCCATTCTGATTAGCGCTTGAACAGCTGCTTGTCTTGAATTTCCTAGGTCAAATTCGTCTTTGAGAGGCATTCGAACTATATAACGACCATCCACTTGTCGCTCATAGGTTCGAGCGTACCTAATAAGACACAGATCTCCTTCTGTCATAGTCGATTTTAGTGGAACTTCTTCTTGATGCCAAAACTTTGTTATAGTGTTTTCTAGTGAAGCATCAGCGTGTAGATTCACAACATCATGTTGATCAATTGAGTTATTGTGTAGCTTTCCTGACAACACTCATCCAAGCTGTGTGTTTTGGGATATGGGCATGCCAGGCGGACCTTTGATGAGACCTGCAAATAGTACTTCTCGTATATAGTCAGTACCGATGAGGAGATCTATTGAAGCAGTGTTGTCGTACTCGGGGTCAGCCAGTTGTAGTTCATGTATGTGCCCCCAACTAGTTTTCTTAAGGCAAAAATTAGAAAGATTATTTGTTATCTTCGGCAATATTAGTGCGTTCATAGAAATTTCGTATGTGCCATTTGACGATGATAATTGAATTGACACTATTACCTTTGTTGTGCCGGCATCTAATGCTGAGAGCCCATGAACGTGAATTGATGCATGACTCCGTGGAATGCCAAGAAGTTGCACGCATTGCTCACTTATGAAGGTTGATTGCGAGCCCGTGTCAATTCTTGAGTATGAGTCTCCACTGACTTAATACGAGCTCCCATTGCTTGTGTATTTCTGAATCTAGCTTATGCACTACTAGATGAACGAGCCAATCATCCCATTGATTTGTACATAGGACGACCTAAAGTCTTCAAAGCTCTTGCATGCTCTTGTGTGTTGTCAATTAAAGCTCTTACCGAAGTTGCACATCCTGAACTTGCAGCAGGAAAGCTAGAAATCTTTGATAGATGTGCTTCTACAATCACTCGCTCAATGTTATATCTCTTCCTTAGGAGATCCGATGCCTCTTTGTAGTTATCGTCCGTGATTTGGAAGGACTTGATGAGTTGAAGGTCTTCTCCATGAAGACTTCCATTCAGATCATCTTTTGGCTGGCAGAAAGCATGGTTTTGTCAACAAGAGAAGAAAAAAGAAAAAAGAAAACAGAGCTTAGTTCTGTAGTTTTAAATTTTGTCTCGATATTTTTGCCTACGGATAACAGAAAACGATTAAAGTTGCAAAGAGAATTTCTATAACATGTTTGTGCTTGAATTCTTTCGGTTCGTCGGTTCTAACAATCTACTGCTTCCTGTATCTCAAGATATCTTAACCAGTGGTCCTCTAAGACTTTAATGTGAGTCCAAACATAAGCTTCATCTGTGAAATCGTCCGATTTCTTGCTAACATCAAGGCATCGCTTAATTGCATTGCGTGCAGTATCACGAGCTTGAATTGGGTTTTTGCCCATGATGACGTTCACTTTTTTTTGGTTTAACACTGAATATCAATGTTTGATTTTATTCGAATTTATTTATTTTTTTGTATCTTTTAGAAAGATGACGTTTAATGTCAATAGATTTTATAATATTATCCGGCTTCGAAGGACCATTAATAAAAAGTTGAAAATGAAAACAATTCAATTCAATTCAATTTATATATTAGAATTGTTCGACCAGCGAATTCATGGCTAACTACTTTCCTTTCATGACTACTAGTCTCTGGCAAATAATTGACAATACCGGCGTTAACACACACATTCACAGTATGTACCAGTAAGATCTGAGTGCTATTGTTTATCTTACTTGACACCAAAGATCACAACAGCTTTTAAGTCAACAGTTTGATAATTTTTTCGTTATACTCCTTTTCATCATTTTGACGAAATTACCTCAGCGACAGCAGTAGTAGTCTCGTGATTGAGGTATATTTCGTTGACGTTTTTGTTTGTTCTATTAGCTGCACTACTATATTCTATATTCTCTTTATCTTAAATAATATGTAAAGAATAACAAAAAGGAAGAAAAGTTAAAACAAGGAAATCCTTAATCAAATTATAAAAATTTGACACTTATATAAGCTGTTAAAAGCTAAAAAATGTGCAATTGGCTGCCCTGCGGGAAAATGAAAAAAAAAAAATTGGTTGAGCTGAAAAATGTGATATCTTGCTGGTCACACTGGTCAATCTTTACTCTACATACTTTCTTTGGACGAACTGTGGTAATGTTTTTTTTTTATAAAATAACCGTTCTTAACATTATCAAACTATTAATGTTGGTGTTCCGCAGGGCTCTTATATTTATCCGTTGTTTTTTTCTTAATTTACGAAAATTATCAGTTCTTTGTTACTTTCAACCTCACTTATAGCTTGGTTATCTGACTTCGTTTCTACTTCATTGATACTCTTGTAAAATTTTAATATCGCTTCAAGTCCTATATTAGAACTAAAATGAAATCAAGCTGTCCTAATTGGACGGGAGAAGTGCTGAAATTATAGGAGCTAAACAAACTCTTTGAATTGTACTGGTATTCTTTATCGTTTTGTGTTCATTGACTAAAATGATTGGGTTTTACAATTTGGAGGTGTCGGGTTGAAGTTATTTTTGGTATAAATTTATAAGCTAATAATTTTTTTTTCTAAAGTAGACATTCATCTTGTCTCAAAGTTCACTGACATTTCAACTTTTAAAATTATTGCTGGCATCTCAAAATTTCTACATACATACATTTGTACAACAGTTAGAAATATTATCAAGCTCTGATATATGATTACAAAAAAAATTTCTTTAAATTCCATTCCCACTAATCAAATTATCAGACAATTCAAAAAGTCTGATGAAAAGTGAAATGAATGGCGTAGCCAATTTTCCTGGCGTTTTTTTTTCATGTGGCTCTATGTGAAAAGCCAAATGAAATTCTCAATTAAAACGAAAGAATGATTTTCATTTAACCAGCAAATATATAGTGGACTGTGCTGTCTACAATGGCGTGTTCCTGTGCTTTTTTGTCTACTGCAAAGACCCTTTAGGTCTTCTTTTCTGGCTGTGCAGACTAGCAAACAGTTGGCAGCAGCATTGATCGTCGTCGTCGGGACGAAATCCAAACATTGCGGACATGCTTCGCTGGCTAAATATCATCATGAATATATCTCTCTAGAAATTGATTTTGACTCCTTTATTAACCTGATGATTGGTCAAATATATGAACAATAGCTGTCCAGACAACGGTGACATGGAATCACTACTACTATATGTAAAACTTTAATATTTGACCGTTTGTCAAGCTCAATCTCGATATGTATTGATGATGCTGGGGATGAGGACGAAAACTCATCATCAGGGATAACATCAATGAAATACACAATGTACCTCGTATCTTATCCCTATAGCATAGTGACACTATCAGAAACGGGGCGGAACCACATGGATTTACAGGTAAAGCATACATATTTATGTATGTACATACATTTGTGTACACTATACGCACACACGTACCTATACACAAAATTGGCTATTGAAAGCATACAGGATATCGGATATTGAACTCTTCAAAAATTTATGAAAAAATAATCCTTGCTCCTGCTGGTGTAGTATGTCCCGGAAGGCTCATAATAGCGATAAGCTTTTCAGATATCAATTTCGCATTTTGTTTTTTCTCTTCCTCAATGATGATGTGGAATTTATTGTGAAAATAGACGACAGCACCAGCACCACCAGCAGCACCAGCACCACCAGCAGCTGCAGCAGCACAAAAAATAAACTGTGCTCCCCTCTGTGCTTGAAATCCAGTTTCGAATCTAATTGACGTAATGAAAACAATCGGAGGAGCTTAATTAGACCAAGAGTGTCACTTAAGTCTATTACATTTTTAAGCCTTTTGTTGAGTGACAGATTACGTTTATTGGAGAGAAAACACAAGTATTTCATCTGATTATATAAAAGAGTGTTAACTGGATTTGGGTTTTGAATTGTCTGGCTCTCTAAGGACATCCGGGATCAAATAAACAATTTACGGCGGAAGTTCATTTGGAGAACAAGATTTATGTAGGGGAGACTTGATCCCTTCCTCCTTTAAACTAATTTGAATTTGAAATTTTGGATTGTGTCCACCACTAGGCAGGGAATTTAGACTGGACACTTTCAGATTTATTTGTATAGAATGAACATGTTTGCAAGTCTAAACTGAAATTAGGAAGTAAATTAATTTCGATTTTATAGCTAGAGAGTACTAAGTCTAGCTAGATATAGAACATATTTATTGGATTTTGTTGTTATGTTGTTAATCAATATAGGCGTGGTTGGACAGTATCTGTATGTGTGTGTTAACGGATCTTGAATTTCAAAGATGCAATTATCTGAAGATGATGAGAAATTTCTTTAGTGTAAAGAAAAAATAAAGAATTTCGTCTGAATATTCTGCACAGATGGTAGAATATTAAAAAAAAAAACTCGCACCCCTTGGAAGGAAAAATTTTTATACCATTTAATTTTTTTTTATATTAATATATGGAGTTGGGTCACAACTCTGGAACCCGTCATGCCCCGTATCTCGTGATAGTCTCAAAAAATCACAAAAAAATCACAATGAATTTAGAATTTTGAAAATCGGTTTGAATTTGGGCGAGAAATGTGTTTTCGTAATTCCCGGATTAACTGAATTTAGTGTGATGTGTAGATGTGAAAATTTTAGGGGAAAAATCGAAAACCGGTTTTGGCATCATAAATTTGGGAGTAATTTCATTTCCCCCCACTTTCCCCCTAAAGTTGGAAAATGCGAAATTTTTTTTACAGATTCTTAAAGATGAGGCCTCGGGGTTTCCATAGAGTACCCACATGTTTAGATTATATGTAAGGAAAGTACCAATAGCAGTGTGTGAAAAAAAGTGAATTTTTTTCAAAAATCGTAAATTTACTAGTGTGAATTTTCGAAAATTGAAATTGTTGGTATGCAGAAAGTTGGAACCGTTTGTAACTTTTTTCGTTGAAACTTTAGCTGATAAAATGCCGTGTGAAAAAGTTGCAGCTTGAAAGGATCTAGAGAATAGTGGAAAAAAAACCTCTCAAATGCTATTAGGTATGAAATTTCGAAGAAATAAAAAAAAATTGTTGAAAATTTTGAAATTTCGAATAGTTACGTAATGATAATTTCGACTAAAAATACAAAAAGCTGTGTATTCGTAGATTCGGCATACCTACTTACCAAATTTCATTAAAATCGATTTGAAATTACTCGAGCTATCACGAAAAATAAATTGAAAATTGACCATTTTCGAAATGAATTGCCACTCTCAGAGTGTAAATTTGAAATATGTTATTTTCTTAAAAAAAATTCTACATCCTTAGTGTTTATGAAAATAATAAAATCCTTAAAAAGTTTGCACGAAATTTCAGGAAATCGACTCAACTTTCGAAAAGTATCCTATGGAATGCTCCCTTAAGTTGTGAATCCAGTGGTATAAAAATCATTATTGTCGATTAAAAACTCAAAAAGTCAACTTTTACTGGTGGGTTAGGCCAGTAAGATTTCACACACAAATATAGTTATGGATTTATAAAGGAATGACACTGACCATATAAAGGTAATCCGAATCGGAAAAAAAATTAAACTATATGAACGAATAGGAGAATCAGAATTAGAAGTAGAAATAAGCAGCAGTTAGCCTGGCAGAGTTTTTGTGTTATTGCGAAAGGAGAATGCCCATTTTAGGTCCTAAAAGAACTTTCATGACATGCATTATGATACTCTAATCATATTTTATTAACAATGTTTATTTTAATTAACCGGAAGAAAGCTTGTGGTGGGGCGTTAAAGTATGATCTAGTACATTTTGTAAATTTAGTACAAAATCGAATGCCTTGGGTCTTCAAAAGAAGTTTGAGTACCCACACTCCTATAGTCGGAGGCTTAAATAGCAATCCCCATACTCACTTTTTAGTATTTCCTAATTTTTTATTCGAACTGAGGTGTTAGATTTTTCGTACCTTTGATCGGCTTTAACTCGTTAGGGCTATATCTGATCAGAAAACGGGTTTCATTGTTCGCCTCAGCTTATTACTAGCTACAATTCGTAGAAGAAAATTTCTCTCTGGATACTTTAAGGGTGGGGGTAGGCGTAGGAATCAAATGGAAGGTTTCGCCTGGTACAATCGGGTGGAGTACTTTTTCCCAATTCAGAGAATGTTTTTGTTGCCGGAAGACCCATTT
This sequence comes from Dioctria rufipes, assembly GCA_963924295.1. NCBI lineage: Eukaryota > Metazoa > Arthropoda > Insecta > Diptera > Asilidae > Dioctria > Dioctria rufipes. Next base: position 201,447,764 of record OZ002742.1, read on the forward strand.
TCATGCACTTGGATCACATACACTCCAGTTACTACATTTCCCAATATATTTTTGCAGTTCTTTCTTTCACGGCTAGAATATTATAATCATGGTTTAAGCCATCTCTCATGTTTGTTCATGTCGGGCCTAAATTTATATGATTAATGGGCATTCCCCTTCCTCGTCTTGAGTCTTTTATAACGTGCTCTATGTTGTCTTTAGAGAATCTCATTATGGACAGATACTTACGAGTATTTAATCGACAATGTCCTATTAGAAGCTTGAGTTTGATGCCGTTCAGTTGTAGAGGTTCATCAGTATTTTTCCTTCGAAATGATTTCAGGAACAGATTTGATTTCCTGTATCCTCGTCAGTTTTTCTCTAGTGAAGATCATAGCAATAATTGTTAGTCATTCTGATTTCTTTTGTCTTTTGCTACCGTAGCAGAAGGGGGTATAGAATTTGTAACGTTTTTTAATGGATTTTTAAAAAGTGTAAAGTATAATTAACTGATTTAATGAAGTGTACACAAAAAAAAAAAAAAGAACAAGCACAGGTTATTTGAAATGACAATATCATATCACATTTTACCTTGTGCGCTTAGTTCTGCGCACCTTGTTGTCAAATTTTCATGAAATAAAGAAAAAGATAAATAAACTACTCTGATTAAATATTTTTTATATAAGTATTTATTAAATAGAAAATTTTTTTTATTGATCCTCTCGGTAAACACTGAATAGATTGAATTTTTCTTTTTGAATTATATTGATAAATCCATATGCTTCGTGTCAAAAATCGTGAGTAAAATGCTCTGAATTTTCTGCGATTCTATTCAAAAAAGCAAAAGAAAAACATCTATTTATTGCACCAAATATTTTCGGCACAACGCATTTTATGACCAAACGAGCAGAAAACTTCGGAAGACTTAGATGATCGGTAATGAGAATTACCTGAGCTAATGCAAAAGAAATACCAGCAGTCTTCTCAAGTTCTTCAATACAAATTTTCCGGTCAAGTTCCACAATTTATTGAAAACTTTGTCTATTATCTTATTGCTGATTGATAACGTCGACGACTTTCTTCTCTTTTCTATCCTTAAATTTACTGTATTTACTGTATTTTATATTATATATATTTTTTTTTATTTATTTTATATTATATATTATTAAGCCAAGATCAGGGGATACGCTATGATGCAAAGCATGGCAGGAAGGAGAGAGGGAAAGGATTAATGGAGAGATATACTATACAGTATAACCATTGCTTGCTGCTTCAGTTCAGTTTCACCAGAAACTGGCAATAATCAATACAAAAAAATACTCTCAGAATATTTCTCAGAATTTTTACAAAATTTCAAGACCCTTTAAGCATTTTAACATGCATACTGAAAATTATTCCGATCACTGCTCATATAGAACTGATAGAAGAAATCCGGGAAGTTTTTGAGTGACCTACTTATTTTTTTTTTGGTAAGGTTACCATATACGTTGTGCTTCGGCGCAGCGTAGTAGATTTCTTAAAAAAAAATGTAGCTCCCAGAAGACTGACTTGAAGGACAGACATTTCGATGCCGTAATGTACGTCTGATGACTTTACTCAAAGAGTTGGAGCTGGTAGATGTAATCGCAGCATTTGTTAAAAAATATATGAATCTCCCATATGCTGAATTAAGGGAGTACTAATTGGGACTTTTTTCTGGGCTGGGCCAGGTCCCCCAACTTTCGTGCATAGGTTTTAACAAACATTCTGTTTGCGAAGTATATCAACTCACGAGCATTCCGAGCTTTTGACCGACATATTTTATGCATTGCTCTGAGTACTTACAAGATGTTGATATAATGGCTAGAGCCAATGAAATTTCATAGATTAGAAAAACCTTAAAGTTTCTAAAGTTACAGAGCCCAGAAGAAACATAATCTAAATTCTAGAACATAATTTCCGCTAAAATAGCTCTGCATACAAAATATAAAATAATTCTCATAAAAATAAGAAATAAAAATAATTCTTCATAAAATAATTCTCATTTTACAAGTCTCAAACAATGCGTCACTACTTTTGTAATATGTAGTCTTCCTTCGTGAAACCTCAACTCCGCTCCCAAGAAAGCAAAAAAAACTAGATCAGCACTTTTAATCTACTGCAAATGCAGGTACGTGTGCACATTCGGGGCGATTTTAATAAGAAATGCTTTTAAGAGAAATCTGGCAGTATTTGTCGAGGTTGCGATGTTAAGGTCAGAAGAACAATGAACAGTTTTCAATTGTTTCCCATTCTTTATTATAATATTTATTATTCAATGTTATTGAGCACCCGGAGAGAGAACAGCATGGTACATCGCTTATTAGTTAGTATAAGTCATCAGCATTCAATCAATTTTTGGACAACTAGTCAGTCAACATTCGGCAATCGGGCGATATTTAATGCTTATCGAGATCCACGGCGTCGTGTATTTACGAATAGTTCACGTCGGACATTTAAATTATTGTGAAAATAGATTAGAATGAAAGTGCATTCTCTTTCTTAATCCTAATGTACCAAGCGACACTTATCTATTCCCTACGCTCCTAACATCCAACGCGATTTAAATTTTTCTTAACTTATGTTTTCCACACCCCTCCTTTTCTTCTCTCACGTATTAAGGAAAATAAATCAGAATCCTCAAGTTCCATACATGAAACTGATATGATAATGATTCCCTGCCTAATGTCCACTACCAGGACCCATACTTCAAATCTTTTAAGTACAAGTACAAGTTCCGGCACTGGTACTTAAAAATTTTCAAGTTCAAGTCCAGGTACTGGTACTTATAAGTTTCAAGAGCTTTCGAAAACTCAAATCAGAAATTTTGGAAAATCTATAACCAGTTAAAAAAGGGGAAGATGTTTCCATTTACGAAATATCATAAAATATCGTATAAACTTTTGCTGTTTTAATTTCTACATAATTTTGGAAGTTTTTCATACAGTATTTGACTTTGCCTTTACCAAAACAAATGTAACATCAGATAATGATTGCTTTGCAAATGAAAATCAACGGAAGAAGAGAGTGGATTGTGGCACTTAATTGCCAACCTTCTCAACAAAGGATATCGATTCAGCATGTCAATTTCTGTGCTAGAGTTACTCATATCTTGCGCTAATTTTCTTTTTATTTTCCTGAAGTCGGTAAGATTTCATGAGGCACTGTAGAGATGCACATAACCTCCATTATTAGAAAGAGTATTTAAATAATTTACAAGAGCTGAAGTACTTCGCATTATGGCGGTATTTGTAGTAAGTGCGTTAAGTACCAGTATCGGGACTTGTAGTTGTACTTAAAATACATTTAAGTCTAGATCCTGGTACTAGTACTAATACTTAAGTACCAATGTATTTAAGTACAATACAAGTCTGAAGTTAGATACACATTTTAGATCAATTATTTACGTTTTTTTTTAAAGAACTAATTAAGAGATAATTAAAGTCTATATACCCTTTAGTTTACGGTGCTTTTTTCTGCAAACTAATTTAGCACCTGTTGTGCTGTTAGTTTATTTTTAATTATCTCATTTTCAATGTTTATGAGTGCCATGTTCGAAAGCCTCTCTTGAAGCAGTTGCTCTTAACCAAGTTTTAACTCGATGGAAGGCTATGAACGGAGCCGAGTTGACAGGAAGATCCAGAGCTGCTTGCAACTACTTTTGTATAAATTTGGGCAGAAGTCTTTATTAATTTCTGTTTTCAGTCTTTCCAAATTTATACTAAACAATGCTCTTGTTTTGGAACATATTACTTATTATTTTTGTTTCAGCCTGTAAGGTGGAAATGTCTACAACTTAATAAATGATTAAACTGATTGTGCCAAAGATTTTCAAATCTATTTTTGAGGTTAGTGACAATGTTGTCCGTCACTTGGTTGTAAATATGTATCGTCTAATATTTGGAAGGCCTTTTGTATCTGATGGAAAGTCTACTTACCGTAGAATGGGGTGAAATTGATAAAAAAATAAATGATAAATCGATTGCGTATAAAGTCTTGGCTCAATTTGGCTTAGCTAAAGTGCTAAATGGTGTACCGTACTTTTGTTTTCCGTTAACATATATCGATTTTATCTTTAAAGGAATTATAAAAATTTTTCGTTGGAAATTCAGGTGATCAAATTCACATTGATCAGCCATTTTTGTACTATTTTAAATTAAAGCTTCTATACATGTTTGATCAATTTCAAATCAACAAAAAAATTGGTTCAGTCGTTTAGAAAATATTCTTAATTTTTATTAGTGCGGTGATTTTGATCGTTGATCAATTTCATCTTATTGCACGATCAGAATCTCACCCCATATAATAAAAATTGAATAAATTTTGTAAATGACTGAACCAATTTTTATGTTGATCTGAAATTGATCAAACATATAGAAGCTTAAATTTAGAGTAGTACAAGTCCATTTAGCGAAGCGAATTTGATAAGTGTTCATTTATCTACCTCTATAGAATTTTTATCTAACCCACCTATGAAATTATAGGTTTATTGAGCAGATAATTAAAAATTAAGTGAAACAAGCGAGTTTCTTAGTTTGAAATTTTATTTTTTGTTATTAGGTATTTAAACTTCTTTAACATCAATAACAAATGGAAACTCATAAATGTTTGTATCAGATACCTCAAGAAGTTTTGGATCTGGCAATATAGCAATAATGTCTGTTATATTTACTTGGGATATATCTGCTCTCGCGAGCTTAAATGTTTAGATTTGACTTACATCCTATGAGCTCATACTCATTCTCCTCCAAGATCTGTTTCACGATACACAAATACCGAAAATATATCGTCTTCCTTCTGCCTGAGAGAAACCTTGCTAGTACAAAACTGTCAACCTTAATATTTTCAGGAAATACCGCACTATATTCTACGTTGTCTTCTTGAGAGTCTTCTAATTCTACAGACAATTCTGCGTCTGCCTGGGCTGCCACACTTTTTCCAGGCTCAACATTGAGTCTGGTCCTCTTTTGTCCAAGTGGTTTTTGTGTGATTCCAAAACGCTGTTCATTTAGAAATTGAATTATTGCGCTTTCAATATGTTGGGATGTGTTCGCGTTTACAGGCTCTGTATATCTGGTATACCTGGTATTTTGTTTAAAACTTTTCCAGGATTATAGGGATATATACCAGTAGCTTCAAATCTACTTTTGAGATCGCGGTTAATCGCATGGCCGTCTTCATTATTACCTCCACTCTTTACTTTTTCAGACATTGAAATTAATGTCTTCCTTAGAAGACAGGGACACTTGCTTTTCGGTATTCCTCCACTTGCAGGACCAGTTCGCTTCCATTCTTCCAGCTTATTTCTCCAAGCAGTTTTAAAAGGTTTGAAGAAAGATACGTCAAATGGCTGACAGATGTACGTCGAATTTGGCGGTAAACATATAAATGCAATATTGTTCAGTGCGCATAACGATAAAACTTTGTCAGTAAAGTCCGATGGTAAATTATGACGGTTCTTCCTTCCAAACGAGCAGCATGAGGCAGGAAAACGCTTTCAAACCAATCTGTAAATGTGGATGCCTCTCCATCCATCCGTGAGATGTTCTATTGTATCTTGCGCTGTAAGAACAGCATCGTTCTGAGCAGCATGGTGCTCCTTTGGGTCCTCCTTCTCTCCAATTTGCCCAATACTATCTAAATAGATTTTAGTAGAAACCCTTATATCGAAAAGGGGTAGAGGAAAGCCCTATTCGGATCAAAGGCAAGCATTTTCCATGATTCTCGTTTCCTCTTCAACATTTAATGCCGTTTGACCGCCATACCTTTTAGAATGCTTGTCGTTGGTTTTATTATCGAGCATCCCAAATGGAACTTTAAAATATTTGGATGCAGCTCTAATTGACATCCTTCCAGAATGTATTTCATCCAAAGCTTTCTCCAAACTTTCATATGAGAGTAATTTTTGTACTCTCGTGCACCGAGCTTCCTTTTATAAACCCTTGGAATTTTTTTATAAGAAAAGCAAAAAACAGAGCCGCGATTAAAATTTTTTTTATCAAAATAAACGTGTTGAGGTTTGCATTCTGGGGGGAAGGGCCCACCCTGGCCCCTACCTAGTTACGTCAATGGGAGTAATAATAATAATAATTTATTTACTACCCATGTACAAAGATTGCAATCTTATTATGTATTATGTACTTCAAATTTGATAGATTATATTAGGAAAACTTAAAATTAGGCCTGGATACTTAGACAAATTAAAAAGATTAATCAAATAATTAAGGAAACATGAATAAAATAGTAATGAAAAAATAAATCATTGTAAAATAAAAAGAGAGGGAAAAAATACTAATGCTAAAATAAATATAAATGGGGATATAAATAAATAAATATGTAAGTACGAATAAAAAAAAATTAAATTAATAAATACATAAAAATATAATATTCTATTATAAGAAGAAAGTTACACAAAAAAAGGAAAATATTAAGTATACAACAAATTTAGACTAACAAAAATCAAAGAGAAGAAAACACATTAAAAGAAAAAAAAAAGAAAATGAAAAAAAAAGAAATATAAATTAGTTAAAAAAAGAAAAGAAGTAATAGCAAAATATCAAAGTTAGGCATATATAAAGAAAAGCTTAAAATAAAATAAAGTTTTAATCAAATGCAATAAACCGATTAATTGCTAGTTTGCATCATTCATAACTAATAATAATTTTAGAAAAGGCTCTGCCAGAACTCACACGCTGAGCACCACCAGAATGAGAGTTCCACCTACGAATTGCGTGACAAGGTAAGAGCGGTCGCCAAATCGTGAAGAACATCTAGGAGCAAGAAGTTTAAGATGTCGTGTTGAATTTAGAAATTGTAGTTTTTCATAAAGATATTCTGGTGTTTTCTCATAAATCAACGTATGCAAGAATGTTAATTCGCGACGTGCTCGCAATGTTTCGAAGGAAATACCAAGGAACAAATTTTCATACGTCGACACATGAGAATGCCTATACAATTTATAGACATAACGAATGACATCATTAAATGCCACAATTAATTTTCTTTGACACTGTGAGTCAAGTTTGGTAAATACAAGGCTGCCATATATGAAGTGGGGGAGAACAAGCGCTTTTCCTAATCTGGATCTTAAGCCTAACGACAAGCAGCTCGTGGTAATCCAGAGAGTTGTCGAAGACTTCTGTACACTTTACCGAGCAATGCAGACATACAGTCACAACAGGTGAATTTGGAATTCAGTTTGATACCTAGATTTTTTACAGAGTCTACATACGCCAATAGCGTATTGTTCATTGTTTCAGATGTTAAGCCAATGTTTTCAGTATTACTCCTTTGAAGGGTTGATTGAGAGGATATTAGTTAGTGACTATTCATGTATGTATGTAGTGTAGATCCTCATTGATACGTTGCACACCGTCTTCAAGTAGACCAATTGCTCGACTTAAATAAATCTGTACATCATCAGCATATAGATGTATGGATGTATTCTTCACAATGCTTGTTAAATCATTGATATATATGTCGAATAGTAAAAGACCAAGGATAGAACCTTGGGGAACCCCTTGATAAAGGAGCTTGACATTAGAAAATGCATCGACAGGAAATTACTGATTAATATTAAAGCTGATGAGGAGAAAAAAAAATATTCTTAAGCTTAAAAAGTAAAATAGACTGATTGACACTATCAAATGCTTTACTGAAATCAAGATGAACGAGTATTGTTAGAAGATCATTATCAAGAGCTTCATGAATATTAGTTGTAACTTTTAAAAGAGCAGTTTCACAGCTATGTTTTGCTCTGAATCCAGATTGCCACTTTGACAGTAGATTATTACATTCAATATACTCAGTTGATTGATTATACATTATTTTCTCTTACCCCTTAGCAAGAAAATTTAATAAACTAATTGGCCGAAAATAGCCGGGACCATTAGGGCAAGCTTTCTTAGGAATGGGAACAACAAGTGCACACTTCTACTTAGTTGGGAATTGTGATTTCATTAGACACTGATTATAAATGTGCGTTAACGGGCTTATTATAAATGGAGCAATTAATTTCACGAAATTTAAAGACAGTGTATCCGACCCGGAGGCATTTGACTGGATAGAATATATGACATTAATAACATCAACTCCAGTAACACACTTAAACGAGGATCCATGCATTTGAGGGCTGCTCATGCTAAAATCAGGATTGGGTTGATTAGAAATTTGATTGATGACATTATTGGTAGAAGGTAGAAAGGTACTATAAGTTGCAAAAAATCTTTCAATACAATTAGCATCAGTAACGATTTGAAGCTGATCGTCTTCATAAATACCCAGATTGAGAATGTTCTTCCAAAGTTTCTTGGCAGGTTGATTTGGGTCCAGTATCAATCCAAGATACTCATGTTTAGAAGATCGAATCAGGTTTGTTATCCTATTACTACTAGTACTTACAACAATTTATCCAGAAAACAACGTTATTCTTAGTACTCCTTAAGCGGGTACCACGCGGTACCTCGGGAGATCCTTATTTATTCCTATTACAAATGGATCAAATTTTACAAGAGAAATAATTCTCATTATTTTGTTCAAAAAGTTTTGCTTTTTGCTTGTCATCGCCTATCATCTATAATTGATATCTTTACCACTTTCGAAGGTCCCATTCATCTCATTATGTTTCTAATTTTTCCCTTCATCCCTTAACAGTGGGGTGGTTATCCGCAAAAAAGCAAGCCAAACGGCATCATGCTCGTGTCATTGGAGATGATCTAATTCACCTAAGGCAAACCCACGTTTTTGTTTTGTGAGTGTTTTGTTTTAAACTGATTGTCTACGTTGTCTTTTTGGTGTTGTTGATGGAGGAGGTCATCTTTTATCTCTTCTATTTTTTTCCCTTTTTTTTATCGTAGATTGTTTTTACCCTCGTGAATCTAATTTGGCTTTTATCACCCATCAAAATCCAACTAAGATGTCTTTGACGGGCGGCGTTAGACAATAGGATAATTCGGTTTGTGTGAAATAACAAAAGACCGAATATTGCACGTAAAGGACGGCACGATTTAATTGGATTGCTAAATTGCCCTTTAAAATCCTCCCCTTTTCACTTTTGCACCTTTTATCTTTTGCCCAATTTTGAGATGAGATTAATTATGTAAAAACCTGTTGTACAAGCTCGCAATACATAGAATCAGTTGTGGGTTAATGAGGCGAATAAAAGAAGTTTATAGTGGCATTATGTTGCCAATAAAGGTATAGTCCATGTCCATGACATTGTTTTGCGTTCGTATTTCCTCATCTATTTCAACCGATGACAAATAGCCTCAAATCGCAAATATCATGTAATCCTTTTAGTTGTCTGACCTCGAAGAGTGGGATGAATGCGTGTGCTATAAAATCGGGCATAGGATCAAATTCTAATAAAGTCGAAAGTAGTCTTCTGTTGTAGGTAGGTATATAGAAAAGTGCTTTGAAAAATGCTCTCGTTCACCCATTCAAGTCCCATTGAATCCCTAGATCCAATTTCATGTCCTCGTAAATATGCCTTTGACAAAACTCGGCACTGCCATTGCGAAATTCTATCAGCAGTAAAATTTTTGGTTTTCGTATATAGTATATATGTATATATATATTTTTTTTTTATGTCAAGAAGTGCTGACATACACACAATGTATCTAAATTTATCCCTGTTTGTTCCCTTTTATTCAGGTGTGCCAAGAACGTTGGGCTAGGATTTGTTATTCTGGTATTTTTGGTATCCAGTATAGTTATAATATGATTTTTTTTTTGGTATGTCCTGTTTGGGTGTATATGTGTGTGTTTTGACTCGGTTTTGTTCGACAGGATATTGAATTTTTCTGTGAGAATTTCAACATCGTTCTATTGTATGGAAATTGGCAGTTGCTTGTGAGTTAAGAATTTTGGCAATCAGACCTTTTTCCAGACTGATGCTTGCTCATCCAAAAAAATTTTACATAAAGATTTGCTTATGTTTCATGACAATACTGAATTTGTTCATATTTCTTGACAAAATATGTATATATATAAAATGATTTTTTTAAGAAGGTGAGATAGATTACATGTCTCTCCAATGATAAATGAATGAAAAGAGAAATTTTGAAGTGAAGAGCGTTTTATGATTTTAAATTGTGTAACCGGTGTATTCTGGAAACATTTTCATTAATATCTAAAAAATGAAACAATCGTGACATTTCTTTGTCTGGTCGTCACTATTTCTAACTCGAATTGAACTAAATTGAATTGAATTAAAAACTACTGAAAGCCTAATGGGCACATTAGAGTATCAAGGTTCGAATCTCGAATGCCGCGTGATCAAATATTTTTTACAATTTCCATATAATTTGGGCTCAACCCGGAATGCACAAGACTTAATACGATGATGTTTAATCTTACAACGGCATTTGAGGGCAGTTGTCATTTTCAGAACGGCCGATTTATGGAAGAATATCAAGGTTTGAATCTCAATCGTTACGGCGACTAAATATTTTTTTCAATTCCCATAATATTTGGGTCCAAATCTGTTGGAAAAGACTTCGAGGCTTCAGTATGAAAAGTCAAATTAAGAAAAAGAGGTTTGCATCTCGATCGCTGCTGATCAAGGCTTTTTTTTCTTATCACCACATATTTATGTCGTAAAGGGAGCTAATCTTTGAGATGAAGTCAGTTTTTCTAAATGCCTAAGCCTAAAAAATTTGGAGAAATTTGTGAACTCTAAGCGTACAATGCAGAGGTCATGCCAAGCCTTTTTAATTAAGCTTAGTAACAACGAGGGTAGTGATCCTCTTTTTTGTTTGTTTTTGTTTATGATGCCAAAGCTCAGGGGATACCCTATGATGCCGTAGTATAGCCTTGCAGGAAAGGAAGAAGAGGTAGGGAATTTGGAATTATTGGGTTGTGTCAAGGAGGTAACGGTGTACATTCAATTGAATGTTTGCGGCCCCCATAGCTAAGGGGAAAACAGATGATGGCAAATTGTTCAACACTCGTACAGTTTATGAAGGATTTCGCGGAATTTTATACGACTTCATTTAATTTCAAGGGTGTGAACTCGGGTTTCAGCTTCTGTGGGGCACATAGAAAGAATTCTACAAGGGATCAGGCTAGAGATTTCGTCAGAGCAATAGCTTTGGAAGTATCCATAAAAAGCTTAAAAAAGAGATAAACATCTGAGACAAAAAAATTCGACGCAGATGCTCTAGAGAATTAATCGTTGCTATTGATATGTCATCGCCAATAAGCTGGTAACCCTTCTTTTGGACTTTGTTTAGCCCGAACAATGCACTACGTCCAGCCTCTGCCCATATATAGAAATTATATTCTAATCTAGGCCTGATATAAGACATTTAGATTTTCGTCAAGTATGATAGAGTAAAATATTTCTTACATCTTTGATCGCGTTTTTGGCAATGTCAAAAATATGATCGGGCCAACTAAGATTGTTGGGGATATTTCAATGCCTAAGATGTTAAGAGACGGTGAGTTCGAGATATCTTCTCAATCGACGGAAATGGATTGAGAGGATGTTGGAGTGCGTTTGAGTAATAACAGACAACAATCTCTTTTTATATACTCTAGATGAAGTCTAGATGATTTCTATGTATAGGCCTATAGGGTATACTAAGTTTGTTATTACGTTTGTAAGATATAGAAATAATGCTGGTAGAGCAAAATGGATTAGACATCCACGAATAATATTAAAATTTATTTTGATTTTTTCATGTTCGTCCGTCCGTCCATCCGCCCTCTCGATCACCCGAGAACGAACTGACTTAGAGAGCTGAAGTTTTGCAAATGACTTTTTTTTTTAAAAAAAATTGTAGATTTAAGTTCGAAAATGGGACAAATCGGGTACTCTTTCGTAGGGTTGCCATACAAAAATTTCGTTTTTTTTTTGTCATTATATATACGGGGCACTGTCTGAGAACGCGGCAACGTAGAGAGCTGAAATTATGTACATGGCGTTTTTATAAAAGTCATAAATCCAAGCTCAAATGGGGTAACTCCTACTTGGTGTTGCCATACAAAAATTGAGGCGTTTTACGTATGCTGTGAAAATGATCAGTCCTAGACGTTTATATTGTAATAAAAAGTTTTTCAGAATATAAAATCCCATGAAATTAGTATTAATTGACGAACCGTACTAGAAATATAAGCGAAAAACAACTTTTACAATCAAACTTGCACAGATGGGTTACCTACCATACGAAATTACATACAGGCTGGCATTCATCTCTAGGGTATCTAGCTGTCTTTCTTGTTTTTGTTTTGTTATGAGGTAGATACTAAGTTTTTTATTTTCCAAATTTTCTATTTCAAGAAATTAAGAAAGATCGATGAAGCCATGACTTCAAAGAAAGTCACATCAAAATTCAGTGATTGATAGACTTTCTGGTTGATCTATTTCTGAGGCTATCGTATCCGATTTATTTATAAATCAAGCAATGGCTTTGCTATATAAGACACGGATATCAATTTTAGAAGTCCCAGATGTGAAGTTGAAAAAAAAAAACACTTCTTGATTATCTTCTGATTATTTTGTTTTACAACTGAAATGAAAATGCAAAAAAAAAAAAACTTAACGAACCAAAACCATCTCATCCATAAAATTCACCACACATAATTTAGCTGAAGAAATGTATTTCTTGAAATGCGATAACTACGTGAAATTTAAACGAACCATGAAATTATGGGTGGGCATCCATCACCTGTGGCAGAAGGATATCCTTCTCTTTTGGCTGGAAAACGGAAATGAAATTATGAAGGGAACCTGTCAACTAATCAACTTCTCATAGCGAACATCTTAAGAGGTTTTTCTTAAAACTTATTTAGAAAACTGCAAATTATATTAAGGAAAGAAGGAAGGAAGGAAGGAAGGAAGGATACTAGGTAGATATACCAACCAAGGATAACCTACATCCTTCTTAAGGAAATAATCACACCGTTGCTGCTGTTGAATTATTGAGGCAAAAAAAAAAAAAAAAAAAAAAAATTATCATTCTTCTGCTATTATCTACGTACATCCTATCATACATATGTACATACATATGTATGTATAACTATACATAGAACATATAATATAGTCCTTGCTATAGAACAAGAAAATCGCAATCAAAGCCTTATTTGTGCACGTTATCACATTCCTTTGCTCAACACGGTAGAGTCCTTCCGTCGCATTTCATTTTCTTGTCCCTTTATCACACTTATATCCTCAATTCCTCAAGGGATATTCCCGCATAGTGGAGCAAACAATATATGTATGAAAAATCTGTGCATTGTATATGTATACATATAACACAACAAAAGACGCCATCCTAGCATAAGGAAGAAGAAAACTATGATCCTTATTACTGATTGTGACATTTCGTATTTTTCTTATTCCTCCTTCCTGTACGGAACCTATATTTTTTCCTTTCTCAATTAGTTGGGATTTTCTTAAATACACATATATATATACACACACACACATACACACATTTAGTAATACTGGCATAGGATGGAGAAGGGGTTATAATAATGGTAATGGTGGTCCGCACATTGTGTAGCTTTTGTTTATGGTTTGCGCCCTTGCCTGAATATAGTACCAAAAAGGACACATATAAAACGGATACGTCACTTCAATGCAAACAAATCGATGAATATGTATAGAGCGCATGTCTGAATCTTGTAAATTGCTGGTAAAAAGGAGAAATGTGGGATTTTCCTTTTTATACTTTTAGGTATAGGGGGAAATTTTTGTGGTAAAGCGGGGAGCATAAAGGGATTTTGGCGCGAAACTTTGAAATATTAATTCAAAAATTTTAATTTACAGTTGGAGTAATTTCTATGTTATTAACAATATTTATATATTTTTGCGTATAAAAAAAGCTTGGAATACATATATTTCTGGCCATTAATTGGAAGTTTTACATGCAGATAGAGCCTTGGAATAGGATTGAGTCACCATTATGATGTCCGTAGCTATTCGATCACATAGCGCGGGCATACGAATTTTTGAAATTTAGAGTGTTACAGCTGTGCGGATCAACGATAAAATGGGACCTATTCGATCACATAGCGGGCATACGAATTTTTGGAATTTACAGTGTTACAGCTATGCGTATGAACGATAAAATGGGAGTAGTTCTATTAGAAATCATGGTTATGGAATTTAGTGAAACTAATACGATATCTGGGATGGTATTTAGCGAGCTTATCAACCGAGTCCACATATTGATGGTTATCGCGACTATTGTTTTGCTTCCTGGCCGTCCTTTCGAAACAACCAGGACCTCAACTCAATAATGAAAATCTTGCAACAGAAAATAATGCAGCTGTTAATCAGTAATTATCGAAACTGTTTGAATAGAAGAAAATGTCGGTTCATGTCTTATTAATTTAGATGTGTCCTTCTTTAGCTAGCCTCTATATGTAACGCCAGAGGGATCTCAATCTATGCCAATCTATGCCATTGTTCAAATGATAGTCTTACTATACGGTAGTTAAATGTAGAAGATTATATACAATCCATAATCCACCGTTTACAGACTTTTGTAAATAGATATCTACGAGTATGTCGTAAAATTTGCTGGACAGATTGAATGTCAAACAAAAAACTGCAGAAAGGATAGTATTGATAAAGAAATTAATCCAATAAAATGGAATTGGACTGAATTGGGCTGGAATGAGGGAAATAACGCGAAATCAATTCCTCGATTTGAATTCTCAACGAAGCCGGTTTATTGGGATCAAACTAAGAATCAGATGAAGATAAATAATGTCCATCGTTAATAGGATACTCCAAACCAAATTAAAATAAATCATAAAAATTTATTTCCCCTATATAGATAGGGTGACAACACAAAAATACCCAACAAATTTAATGATGGGGGGGAAATTTTCAATAGGAGAATCTGCACAAAATTTCCCCAATACAGCAGCAGCACAACTTACAGAGACTGGATACGTCAAGGACTCTTATGATATTCAGAATTTTTAGTCGCAGTTGAACCCCTTTCCGAGTTGGATGCCAAATATCCAATGGCTTCAGTCTAATACGGCAATTTAAAAGTCAAGGGGATATAAAGAAAGATAAAACATTCAACCAGAAGTATAAAGGTCAATCTTTCGAGATTTTCCATAAATACATACGTAGAGAGTTCTATCATTTCTAAGTCTGGTGTGTGAACATCAGGTTGTGTGCTGAGTTTTGTTCAGTGCGGATAAATAATCAGTTTTACGTACAACATGCCGGTTTAAGAACCGTTAAATAGGTAATCATCAGTCACTTTTGTGAAAATCGTGTGCGATTAGTGAGTGATTTTTATTTCGTGAGTTATTAACAAATCGCTATTTTGGTCAATTCTGTTTGACTTTTGACCAATAAACTTGTGTATAATAACAATAGTAGTACTAGGGGTTCAAAATTGGAAGGATAATCAAATCTCTAAGGAGAACACATTCCTGTATGTATAAATAATTTTATATCCGAATTAATTAATTTACATTTTTTCATTGTTTATTACCAAAAAAAAAAAAAAACGATAAACGAAACTGTTGTCCGAATCAAGGTTTTCTGTTCTAGAAAACACAAAAAATTATGCAATCAGCTGTTTATTGAATTTCCTTTGCGCCAAGGTCCTTTCCTCATTCTCCTGTCAGAATTTAATGATATTGTGCTGTAGTTTACCTGAGTAACGGGTTGGTGGATGAACTGAAACTCTAATTTAATAAAATTTTAACTGTTTTTATGGAAATTACTAATTATACTATGTAGTATATCGTGTGTATATGTGTGCGTATGTGTGTGTGATTGATAGATTTGTTAATCCATTGACTACTTAATGGTAAAATAAATTAGAATAATACCCTTAGGCCGGTGACACCAGATTAACTATCTCCCATATATCGAGAGAGCTCTTCCGATCGATTTCGTTTCATAAGACCCAAATCAAATCCTACAACGTTGTTGTTTCGTCGACCCTCTCACCCTCTTATGAAAACTGAACTGTTCTATGCTGTGATGGGTGGTTATGCAATTTGACATGAAAAGAGGTCGCCGGAAGAGTGAATTTGTCACCAATTTAAATGCCGGGACCTTGTCCTGAAAACTGTTAAGAGATTTGAGTTTTGTGACAAAAAACACAGGGTTTACAACTTGAATAATGTTTCTGCAGTGTGTTTTGAGTTTTTTAATTATTAAGCTTTTGTTTGTGTGTGTGCTCTGTAATTGGGTGTTGGGGGAGGGGGGGGGGGGGTTCTATTTTGTTTAAGACTAGTTTCAAATTATTTGGAAAATCAGGTATAATCATCGATGAACATGTTAAATTTTACTGGTTTCGTATTTTATAAGGACTAATAAGATTCATATAGAGGTGTTGATTGTGTTTCTCGTGCTAATCGATACCCCTACTTCATATACACTCGATTGCAAGCTTTTATTTTGGAAGAAAGAAATAATTACGTTTTTTTTTTTCAATAATTTAATAAGTTATGTATGTAGGTAGAATAAGATTAATATCTTTTAATATGTACTAAAATTATGAAAAATAATAATGCAAAGAAAATCATAAAAAAGAAAGAAAAAATAGTAAAAACAAAGAAATCAAACTAAAATTAAATTCATGAAAACGGAAGAGAAAACCTAGGAAGAATATAAAAAAATTAGATAAAATAAACTACAAAATCAGCTTAAACAGGTGTGTATGTGTGTGTGTTTGTGTATGTGTCGTAACCACTGTGATATGAATGGCTTCTCAACTGAAATAATTTTTCTCCAAAAATTGAATTTTCCTTCGAACCGAGGCAATCCTTTGAATGTTGAATGGAATTGAATTCCATACGCGTACCGACTTTACCTTGGTACTAATATCTCATTATACAAACGGTCGTCTCGAACGTAAAAAAAAAAACAAATGAAGACACATACACAGAACATAATTTTAAGTAAGTATTACTTTTAAGACATCAGCTAATATTTGAAGATATTCTGGTCAATACACGATCATAACGCCAAAGATAAAAAATATAAAAATCTGAAAACTTTACAGTGCATAGATAACAAAATTAGTGCTGTACGAGTATCTGGTGATTAAACAAATACGAGCTGCGGTTACTAATAGAGACTTTGTTATCAAAGAGAAAACTCAGAGCTATGAAGATCCTCGAAAGACGACAGAAACAACCACAATTTAGTATCTTTATCGACACGGTAGAGGGGGAGTATTGTCGAATTGAATCAATAGTCATCGGAGTAAAAGAACCGCTTGAGGCAGATTATTAATATACAGTATGGATAAAATAAAGTGGTCCCAAAATGGAATTCTGCGGCACTCCATTTGAAATTCGTGCTATGTTCTACCAATAAATAAATTTGACAACGTTTGAAGCTAGATGAAATTTATAAATGATAACCTAGCAATGATAATTTACAGATTAAAATGTTTAATGATCGATGGTATCAAAAACCCTCAAAAAATCTTAAGAACCAGAAAGAAAATTTCGTTGAAATCCATTTTCAAGTTCAAATCTGTCGATATTTTTAGTAAAGCGGAGATATGATATGATGAGATAATTATAAAAAAAAAATCGATTTAATTAGCACACACATGGAATTGTCCGACAATGAGTTATTACACTTAAGATTGCCCTTTCCCCCTCCCCGTTACATCTTCAAACATAGAAATTTGAGCTAAAATGATACATTGTTTTGGTATTTAAATATTGTAAATAAATGAAAGTAGTTAAAAGTATTTTTAAGACAAATAATACGTTCATGTCGGTGCCGATATTCATGTTTTTCACTGTGAGACGACGCTCGAATTCATGTTTCGCTTCATCTGGCGGCGCAGTACTATCGCACCCGACCATCTCCGATTTGGATGAAACATTCACAGTTTGTAGGGAATACCAAAACAGTTCATCCGTATTGTTTTGTTTCCCACTATCACCCCCCCCCCCCCAGGGAGGGGCTAGAATTTTCGCGATTTTACGATGAGATGTCATTAAAAAATTATATCTCGAGAACCAAGCTACCGATTTTTCTGATTCAGATGCCAAAATAAAAAAATATAATAGCACTGAACGAACAAATTTTCTTGTTAATAATAGTATTCTTTTCAAAACAATAGTATTATTCACTAATGAGGGCTTCTAGCACTTTTTTTCTATTTTTATTTTCAAGCTTGAAATCCTATTTAACTATGTACAAAAAATTGCGATAATGTTCGGCTTCCTTTTTGAGATTTGAATTTCTACAGTCACCGTATACCTTAACCCAGCTGGAAATTGGAAACGCTCAAAGACGAATGCAAGAGCGCTTCTTTGGAAGCTCGCAGCGATTCTCCATCGTATCCTTGTTCATATCTTTTTAACGTGACCATGTCCGCGGAGGGAAGCGCTCAGTTGCAGATTTTTGGGAAGCGCTCTTGGAACGCTTGTGGGGTTGCAATCTTGAAGCGCTTGTAGGGTAGTATTCTTGCAGCGCTTATAGGAAATGCAGAGAGAATCAAGATAAGGGATTTACTAAAAATTTTCAGTTTTATGCTGAATGCGCTCCATTTAATTTTCAATTTATACGAATTGCAAGGCCATGTTTTTTCTAAACAAAAATAGGCAATATTTTTATATTATATTGTTAAAAAATTTTAATTAACCGCACACTTCAACTGACTATTAAAGAATGAAAATTCTGAGTCATATTTTCACAACAAAAAACTAAGAAGCCCAAACTCAGGGAAGAGATCTGCTTCCGCAAAGATCTTTTTGGCTATGGTAAAAGAGCGCTTCGGAGAAAATATTTTCTGACTATGTTGTGGAAGGGCTTCCCCTGACAAGCACTTGACATATTAGATGCTGGGAAATAACGTATTATTGGAGCACTGCACTGATGGGAATCTATTGTCGTTTTTTCTACTGGGGACTCTGTCATATTTTTTGTTTTGTATTTTATTCTGAAGCTAGAAGCTCTATCTATCCTATGTATGAAAAATTTCCGATGGTGTTCAGGAAAATTTTTTTTCACCTATCTTTTTCTCCTGAATACCAGAAATACAACTAAAAATGCTGCTCTAAGCATCTCCCACGTCACCGTATACCGTATACTCACGAAATACTATTATTAACAATTTTTTTTTTCGTTCTTGGATATTTTTTAATGGAAAATATGAAGCATTGATCTTCATTTGACATTTGAATCAGAAAAATCACTTGTTCCGTTCTGGAGATATAATTTTTACAAAATAACGTTTAACCGTAAAATCACGAAATTTCTAACTCCCCTAGCGGGGGATGTAAGGGGCAGCAGAAAAATACGTAGGACCCATTTTTCTATTCCCTACAAATAAGAAAGTTTCATCCAAGTTTATTAACAAAAAAGACATATAAATTTTTTCCTTTGTAGCACCAATGGTACGTTCCATCCCATAGGATAGTAACTCCGTGTACCATCAGTGGCACATGCCGTCCAATGGGGAAGTCCTCCGTGTACCACCAGTGGTACATGCCGGCAGGAACGTGTTAAAGGTTTATTTTGATTATTTGACATTATTTTGAACGGAATTTCAAAACAAAAGATCCTCAGAGTAATTATAAATTTCTTTTCAAAATATAGTAATCATATTGAAAAATTCAAATTACGATTATCGGATAATCAATAATTTTTAATTTCTATGAAATCGTATTTATTCAATTCAATTCAATTAATTAAATAAAAATTTAATTGCTTATAACTGTGGTACATAGTTGGACTTCGTAATGAACAATCGTCATTATTATGGATTGTAAGGAAATTTAAAGGAGCATCTGCAATCATTTAGATAATTCTTCAAACTTCTAGAATAACCAACAATATTAGTGTGCGACCCTTTTTCTATTGCATTTTTGTGGAGTTTTTACTTTAATCAAAATGGACCAAAAATGTCAGTGATTTTTCTATTATTTTTACTTTTATAGTTGTATGTAAGTTGCTTGAAAAGTTTTGCGATTATGAACCACAATTTAATGAAAAAAAAAAATTAATGTAATTTTATTTATGTCAATGTCATCTTTTGGGATGAAAATCACATCTTAATTTCATGGTTGGAAAACTTCTGTTATTAGTCAACCTGCACAAGATTGACAGTAAAAGTGTGACATTTTGTAATTATAGAACTAATAGCAAACTTGTACGGCAATGTGAAGTTATTCGCATCCTTCGTTTACGTTTGGAACGTGTTTTGCATTGCAATCCCTCCTTGAGCTCTTTTCAAACATGGTTTTATGAAATGATACGATTAGTTGAGTTGAGTTTACAAAATATTGCAAATCTTCTATTGCATATTCATTGATTTTCAGAAAAGTTTTCAACATAATTAATTACATAATTGTCGCTAACGATGTAGAATTATTTAGTTAATTTTTTCTTAGTAATTTATTAGAAAATTTTTCATCGGAATTTTTTTATGCTTTTTATGGAGTAGAGGTCGACAACCGGTCTGAAACAATTTGATTTGATTGCTTAAGCGTACTATGTCACTGCCTAGCATCCCCAACTTTTCTAGATTGTGGGAAGTATTTTATTTTTAAATAGAAAAAGGGAAATATTTGGACTGATTAAAAAAAAAAAACCTCTATCGATTCAGGCTAGGCACCTAAATGAATTCAATGTTATTTTGAACTGCTGTCATCCTTGAATTACGGTAAAAAATAAATAAGTCAAATGAAAAATGCGTAGGTGAGTCAATGAAATATGCGTGAATTTCATTAGTTTTCAAAAGTTATTTTAAGTATATCCGAAAGAGTTAAAAAGCAAACAACGCTTTTTTGAGTAAAAATATCTCACGTCTTTATCATAATAACCCGAAAAATGGGTTAAACGTTATTTAACGCAGTAGTAGGGTCAAATTGACTCAATGTGTGTTTTATTTTTACTGTGCTGTATGTTTTAATTCTACCCCTTCCATAACTTATCTCTACGCAAGAGGACAATGTGTTTCGCTTGGCAAGCTTCCTGTTAATTCAGTTGTATGGTGCCGAAGTATAAACATTTCGCGTGTGAAAATTAAAATGTTTGTTCTGATTGAAACAAAAGCTGGAAGAGCTTCGTTACGAAAAATTGATTACAGAAGAAACATTTGAATTGAAATGTAATATTAATACTGAAAAAATGTTCATAAGTTTAAGATATATAACTTTTTAAAAAAATATGATAAACTTAAAGAAATAAATTTTCCAAATTTGAATGCATCTTTTATTTGTTCCTCTCGAAAATAGGAAACTTTTGACTTTCACAGAAAAATTATTTTAAGTCAAAGCCAGAAGTTGAAATAACGCTTAGATTGACTAAAACAACTCACTTAAAGGTCGATATGAAGAAATATAAATATTCACTAGAACTACATTTTTGTGTTAAAAAACTCATTTGTGGATTTTTGGTTACTTAATTTAACACAAATTTCAGAGTCAATTTTGATTTTTACCCATTACTTAAAATAATTTTCAAAATATAGTGGATCTATAGTGACCTTATAAAATGCGTTAATTCAACTGGAAATTTTTTACTGTGTGCGTAAAAGAAAAATTTACAATTTTTTTCAGTTTTTCCAGAAGTCTGTTTACAAAGAAAAGAAAATACGTTTTCGTTGGGTTCTAAAACTTGTGTGCATGTAACTAGCTCTGCATTAATTTAGGAAGTCATTGACAAAAACTCGGAAAGCGCCTAAGTATGGCCTACACTTGTAATATGCAAGGAGACACATTTCACACTAGACCAGAGACCGCATACTAAAAACTTGTTTTCTTGGAAATCTTGTAGAGTACAAGAAATGGTGAAGATAAAATCGGGAGGTGAATTGAGTATAAAACTGACTATTTACGAAATTAGGTAGTTTCTATTCTATGTCTAGTCTATGAGGGGATTTAGTCATGAATTTGTCGGCATACTCTGTTCCATTTTACCTTAAGCTGGATTCCCACGGCCTGTAATTTCACACGCTGCGCCGCACGAACAAGAAACAATGCGCCATTGGAAGGGTCTGGTTCGAGGTGGCGCCAGCTCGCCTGTGATGACGTGTCCAATCTATTTCGAGTCGGTAACTTCAAAGGCGCGGTGCGAGCATGCGCGAGGTAGGTAGGCTGCCTTCTTCACGCGGAATTTTGGAATGGATATTTAATAAAAAGTAGGCACCGTGCCGCAAATCAGGCTCGGGCCAACATGCACCGTGCGAAGTGTATAGACGTGGCGCGACCCGGCGCGAGCTCGTCCGCACTAAATGGCTTGGCTCGTGAAACCAGCAAGCTTTATTTGTTAGTTGAAGTTGCCCTGTCTTTGATGTGGATCATTAAAGTTTTCTATAGCTTGCACCACCTGGAGACTGCCAATCTCCGCGAACTAATTCTTTCAAAAAATGATACTGAATTGCTTATTATGGATTCCATGGACGAGGTCATTAACTTTGAGTACCTAGGTCTTCTTCGGAATCGTTATATTCTCGCAAATGTTTATTGTGTTTTTGTTTTATTTATTTCTGGGTTATGCAAATTATACATCTGAGATTGCCACTAGAAAATCATGACACGTGTCAGAACTCCTGTCCCCAATTAAATTTTATACTCAGTCTCATCAATCCCCTACGGCTACAAAGTTGACGCATTCTCTTTCATCCTTAACACCAATTTTTAATCCACTTTCTCCTGTTCAGTGTTTTCCACAAAAAAAAAAAAAAAAATATTATGAGTCACTTGCGTGAAGGTCATTGACATAGGATTATAAAAGTCGTCATCATATCTCCCCGACTATTTCGGGGGTGGCGGATAGAAAGGCGACTATTGATATTCATGTCTTTCCTACCGAGAAACTTCAATTTACATAAACTTTACGGCAGCAGTCACAAATGATTACGACCAACGGTGATTTGAAAGGGCTGGCCGACTGGCACATAGCCTGAAAGGATATTTCGGCGCAATCTTCCTAGTCTTTTCAAAGTTTCAATCAGAAATAGTAGAGGAAGGAAAGTTCTGATGAAGACGACTCTTTATTACATTATTATCCGACATGCAAGACCAATCAAATGAATCTTTCATTGCTTCCCAGTAAAAAAAAAAAAGGAAAAAAAACCAGATAGATGTACACAAGAAACCATCAGGAACCTAAGTCTGTAGTTTGTAGGCATTAATGGGAGTCGAAAAACTTTTCCTTTTTATCATTTCTACATAGATAAATTGGAGTTAGTTGATATGAAACGATTGTCGGCCGAGAAAGGGGGGGGGGGGCGGCGAGAGGTTGTTGGTTCATCAGCCAGTGCTGACATAAATAAGTTTTTTCTACTCGGGAGAAAATCAGCGTTGAATTTTTTAATGAATTTCTACAGACGAAAAGGGTCCTTCTATTCCAAAGAATTTTTTGAATTTACGTGAAATTCCTACCTTCTACTCTGAGAGTGCTAAATTTTTTCAACATTATTTTTCTGAAATTGCGTATACGCTGAAAAGCTGAAGAATTCTGCTTGTCTTTTCACAGACGAGTACTATACGTCTTAAGGACCATTATTTTCTGGAAGCGATTCTTCCCTAAGCAGCAGTAAACATTTTTCTTTTTATGTAAGTTCTTGGAGATTTATTGAAGTTTCGTTTCTGTCTGATGATTGCCTGAATATATATATATTTATGTATGTACAAGGAGAATACTAAGAAATGGTTCAGAAGTATACCCCCGATTTAATACACCCTCTCCAGACTTATCCAGACAGACAGACAGACAGACAGACGTGTATATTCCGACAGTGTATATTTATTTTTCAACAATTTTCAACTCTACTAAGGCCTTTATATGATAATGTACATACATATGTACATATATCTTCTTCGGACCATGTTCAAATCTTGAAAATTAGATGGGGTTGTCTGGGCTTAAAATAAATTTTAAATTGATTAAATGCAAATATTAGAGAGCACTGAATTGAAATAAATTTATAAAATTTGACGAGAGCGTAGGTAGATAAGTATATGTGGAATTTTGGAATATCTCTTGAGTATTGATTATGTAAATTTTATTAGTTTTACTGTTAACTTAAACATAACAGACATATTGACTTTAAACTATTTTATGGGTAGAAAGAATTAATCAAGATATGAAGACGTTTTTTACTTTATATTTTAAGCTTTTATCTCATTTGCAAAATTTATTTCAGAAAAAGAAATAGAAATTGAATATTTATCGTATTAGATCATCATTATCATTACTAACCGTTTTGCGATTCTAACTACCTTCACACTAGATTTGTTCTACATCGTTCGTACCATCTTGTTTTACATCATTATTGCGCTACCTCTTTGTAGTAACATATTTCGTCTTTTTCATTGAACAGTTGGAGTATTTCTCGACGATCATCTACTGCGGATATGCTTGCTGTTCATACTAAAAACGTAGTTATGCTATTTACCTCTAATCTATTACTATCTACCTGATTTAATGAATTTACCTCAAAATGATTGTACATCACTGGATGCTGCGCAAAGAAAGACTATTTGATTAGATTCATCCACCATGAGTAAATAGTGTCAGTAATTGTCACCCTTGTTTACGTTAGATTAGATTATGGCAGCGGCCATTGAATTATCTTAACCCTTATGTGACCATAAAAGTTTTAACCTTTTTATCAGCCGAATAAGGTATTCGGTACACTCACATAACTTGAAGGTAAATTACTGCATGGACAAGAAAATGTGATGTTCAAACTTATCACTTATGACCTCTACTACATCTAATCTAATATCCATAAACACTAAGGAAAGATATTTCGCGGTTATCGCCGCAGTGATTTTTTGCCTTTCATCCGGTACGTACCGAAGAAAAACAAAACAGTACTGCAAGGTATATAAAATACAACGTATTCCCTTTAAAACTTTGGCACATGTTCTATGACGTAATTTCGTGCCTAATGTATATACATTTCTATAGGAAAGACAGAGAGAGTGCAGAGAGTATTGTGTTCTATGTACCGTGCTTTCCTATACATTTTCACGATATTTCGTCACTAATGGCGGAACGTGGTTCGTAATGGGAATTCTTTGCTAAGCAACATAATAGATGTTGCATGTTTAGCAACTTTTATTATATAATGGGTTTTCCAATAAGGGCGGGTCGATGTTGTAATGGAATAAAACAAGCTGTTTGTGAGGTATTAACGAAATTCTTTATTTATTTGAAAGGCTCATGTATGCCATTATGTATGGAATGTGATATAATTCAAATGTCCGCCGCGGCGTCTCACGGTGGCATGGATCCGAGAGGTTCAATTTTCAATGACTCTCCCGCATAGATCCGGCTGAATTCGAGCGATGGCTGGAGTTATATTAACTTTGAGGGCATCGGTCGATTGCGGCTTATTGGAAGAGATCTGCAACTTCAGAAAACTCTACAAGAAAAAGTTTAGCAGCGTCAAATCGCACGATCTTGGTGGCCACGTCACCTATCCGAGAGATAACCATACCCTCAAATCGATCATGCAGAATGTCCATCGTGGCATTCGCTGTGTGGTACGTTGCGCCGTTTTGCTGAAATTATATATCGTCCACGTCCATATCTTTCAATTCGAGCCAAAAGAATTTAGTTATCATCGATCTGTAGCGATTGACGGTGCTGGCCTCACCAATGTTGTTTTCGAAAAGTACGAACCAATGATGCTGCCGCCCCAAAATCCGCACTAAACAGTAACTTTTTGTGGATGCATTGCCACCTGGTGAGCCTCGTGTAAAGATGATTTTTCGGCCAATTGGGGTCCTTTTCCAAAAGCTCCGAGGCCCAGTCAGCGAACAAACGGCGTTGTTTATGGTAATTAACTTTGAGCTCCTGGGTCAGTTAGATCTTCTACGGATGCAGGCCCGAATCTCGACGCAAAATTTGCCTAGTTGAAGTTTGCGAAAGGCGAAGTTCTTGTGCACGGCAAGCAATTGACTGCCTCGGGTTCTCCTGCACACCTTCACCGACAGCGGCGATATTTTCTGGCGATCTGGCGTTCCTTTGACGTACGGGTAATGGCTGATTTTTTACCGAACCGGTCGTCTCTAAGTTGGCCATCAAACGTTGGAGAGTCGACTTTGAATAGCCACAGTATCTGCCGTAAAATAGGCGCAACGGGCGCATCGTTGTACTAACGAACACTTATTTTGATATTAAAATTTTATCATTTAAATGTCCTGCTCAATCGTATAACTTGCAACATGGCCGGCACAGCCTGTCAACATCGATCCGTTCCTATTGGAAAACCCCTTATTAAGAAAATTTTCACACATTGATGCAACGAACAGAATGCCGCCGCTTATTCTTCAAGGACTTGGAAAAGTATTTGTGCCTGCCGTCAGTTTTGAACAGGTCAAGGTTAGGTTAGGTTGCGATCAGCCTCACTTGACCACTTTTGGTCCATTGTGATATCACCTTATTGAGATCAGGTTAAAAATACTCTCACATTATTATATACATACGAACTGCGATGGAAACAGCACTGGGAAAGAGGATTACACGAATTCTGACACAGGCACATGCACCACACACCTGAGGACGAATCAGGTAGGACTAAGTATATTAGGTGTAGTCATTATTACCTTGCAGATGACAATAAGCGCCACAAGAATAGGAAATGTTGCACTATATGGAAAAAACTAATATACAATCAACATGAAAAAACAACGTCAACTACCTGCGTTGACTGCGGCAATACTGCCACATTAGATAGTCCAATCAATTAAATTTTGTATTATTAGCCACTATTTAAATAAGTAATTAGTTATTAATAATTTATTGTGCTTCATTTCAAACGAAAAGTACGGAGATACTCATAAGGTACTTCACTTGGGTGAAGGAGAAGTATAGTTTTCAGAAATTGCAGAAATACCATATTTCTGAAACTCGATTTGTATCGAAAATATTTGAAGATTCTTTACAAGTTTTTTACGAGCTCTCAGGAGTACACTAGGAGAGATATGATAAGAAATATATCATTTTAAATCCAAAAAAAGTACCGGGTATACGGTGTGATCACATAAGGGTTAACGAATCAACCATACCTAGACCATCGCATAGTTCGTTGTAATACCACTACATCAGGGCACTATCTGGAGGTATTGGTGTTGATTTTCAAGCTTGAGTTACTTGGTTTTCATTCATTTATTCTTGACTGAATTTCCTCATATTTAAGGAAACAATATGTCAAAATCCGCCACCTTTTATCAAGAATAATCAATGTCAACTCAGGTGCTCCTCAGAGTAGCCATTTGGGCCCTTTACTATTTGTATTATTTATTAATGATGAATTTCTTCCTTTCTTTTTTGTGTTAAATTAGGACAAGGCTAAAAGTTTTATGAATCTTATTAGATCGTTCAACTCTTTGAATGCCATATACCAAAACTCGAGTATGTGTGCGTGTGTTTTGTTTTGTTTTTTGTTTGGCAATGGTTGGAACATTTGATACCTTAGAGCACGATTATCGAGTCTACTATGAAGTGAAATATGTAGTCTGAGCTCTGATGTTTCTTTTATAAGAAAAGGGTTAAAAAGTGCTGAAACTCTTGAATGACATGTTGCAGGAGACTGATAATAAGATGTTTTTCATGAATATATATGAAATTCAGATTTTAAGGTTTCCGATATAGCGGAAGAAACTCCGAGAGTTCTTTAAATTTATTTTTTTAAATATTTTTACCCGATTCATCAAGAGTTTCATAATGATATAAATGAGCTAACACCTTTTCTTTGAGTAGTAGGCTGAGCTTATATGATAGTCTAATCTACTCTTGAAATTCAGGCAGAAGAAGAAATTCAAAAATGACGTACTTACACCTGGCGATGATCGGAAAGTTTTTAGATGATTTAATTTCTCCTTCTAAACTGTATACAGATTTCTATTTTTCTCAACAATAGTTTAGAAATAAAGATGTCGACTATAGTTCAACGTTATCTCTTTCATAGCCTGAAACGATTTATGCACATGTGAAATTGCTTGCCTCCTGCGAACATCCTCTTTAATGAAAACCTCAATCAATCAGTAGAGAGACTGTCTAACTATATGATGATAGTTACAAGTTTTCCTTCCTTTTTTTTATGATGTTGCTGAAGCTTAGGGGATAGCCTATGTTGCCGTAGCATAGCTTTATCAGGAAATGAAGAAGGGGTAGGGAATTGAAGATTATTGGGGCCAAGGAGGTGACGGTGTACATTATGCTTGAATATTTGCGGCTCATAGCTGAGGGAGAAAATAGAGGATGGTAAACTGTTCCACATTCATACTGTTCTGATTATGAAGGATTTGCAGAATTTCATACAGCCGAATTTGACTTCAAGGATGTGAGAGTGAGCTCGGGTAACAGCTCGAATTCTACAAGGGATCAGGCTAGATATTTTGTCAGAGCAATAGTCATAGATGTAGTAATAAAAGAGAGGTAGACATCCGACATTACGCCGGTGCTCTACTCGTATCAAGAGCTAGTTTCGCTGCCGTTGTAATAAGTAGTGTGTATTTTAAGTAAGTACACGAAACTTACTAAAAAACAAGCAAAAGCATTTATTAGTAGCAGATTTGTAGTTTAAGTCTGTTTTCAAGCTTTATACGCTATGAAAGTAGAGTATCTATCATTCAGATGTGGTAACACTACCAAAACCACGGTTTTAGTCATTATTACGTACATATAGGTACTTATATATTGTTGACCCAGTTTAAAGCCGATTTAAGGTCCATTGCGATGGACAGAAAATTCCAGATGGCCTTAGATTCTGTATTAATATTTGGTCATTGGTAAGATGAATCGTTAGTAGTCTAATAATAATCGTCATCCATGGCCTCAAGTTATAAAACCTATCCAAAAGGGTGTCAAGAAGCGCGAACTTCGAAAACTTGGAAAAACGAATCTTCTGGGCATTTATTTTTTCCTTTTTTTAGTAAAAAAGCTAGAAGACCAATTCTTATGATACCCTAGATTAATGCCCGTATAAAATTTCGTATGGTCACCGATCTATGCATTGATTTTTGAAGTGGTTTTTCGCATATATTTCTAGAATGGCTTATCGGACAGAAAAAATGATTATAACCAATTTTATAGGATTTCGTATTCTGAAAAAGTTTTTAGTACAATTAAAATATCTAGGACTGATCGTTTTTACAGTATATGTAAAAAACCTATATTGTTATATGGCAACACCAAGAATGGGTTGCCCGATTTAGTCTATTTTTGAAATTTCATTTCTTATTACTATAAAAACACCATGTATCAAATTTCATATCTCTATGTCGACGCGTTCTCAGGCAGTATCCAAATTATAGTGGAAAACGAAATTTTTGTATGGCAACCTCTCAAAGGAGTTGCCCGCTTTGTCTCATTATCGAACTAAATTTTATTTTATTTTTAAAGTCCGTGTACAAAATTTCATCTCTGTAAGTGCACACGCTCTCGAGTTATCATGCGCACAGATAGACGGACGCACAAACGGACATGCAAAAATCAAAATAACTCTTAATATTATGAGTGGGTGTCCAATCAATTTTTCTCTACCATCATTATTTCGAGGTGTTACAAACGGAATGATAAACTTAGTGTATACCCTTTAGATTTCATCTAGGGTATAAAAATGTGTAGGTATTTAGCGAAAAAAATTTCCGAGTGTGGTGCTAATAACATGACCCGAAAGTCTGCATTCAATTTCATTTATGCACTTCATTTTCCTCTCCTAACAAAATGGATGTACATTTTTGTTCGTATTTTTACTTCATCTACCAACTACTTGTCATAACTTTTGTTTCTAAGTAGTTAAATGCCAAAACCATTCGCCTTTATATATCCTTCCCTTCGTCGTACTACTTTAAACCGAGCACATTAAAAGTTTTTAAATCCAAGCCACCACAGCTGCTGTCTTTAACTGATTTCTTTAATTCTGCAATTTTCTTGAATTTGCTATGAAAGCACTCACACCATTTTCCCCAGAGGGAAGTTAATGGCGACACGGCGGCAATTCCCACCCTGCAAATGTATTTTTTTTCCATACCTGAATCGATTTTGTTTATTATTTTTCGTTTATGGTTTGTTTCGCATATGTATTCCTACCACAAAATATGGAGATGGCAGAATTACAAACAGGGAATATTACAAAAAAAAAAAAAAAAAAAAAAAAAAACAGGTGCTTGCGTGTGTTATCATCCTTAGTCATCACTGAAGCTGAAGCTGTTTCCTCCTGAAAGGCTGGTGTAGGAAACCCGCCCACCTTAATATCCGTAAATAAGCCCCGTTTTCAGACGAACCGACAGTTCTTGAAAGGTTTCAAATGATTTTATCAAGCGAAACCAACACCGGCAAATATTATGACCTTTGGGGATGCTCATGTTAAAGGGTGTCATTACTACCAGCGTGGTGGTGGAGTGAAAAATGAATGGTAAGGGAATTGTAGAGGAGTTAGATTATATCTTCCTGTCAAAGTATTTGATTGCCTGAGCGGTCCGGACATTATAGGTATATGTATAAGATGATTTACATCTGTTTCAAAATATCAGTTCGGGAGCTTTCTGTACATATACCAAGTTTGGGGTAGGCAATATTGTATTTGTTGAAAGTTGGTTGAAACCTGTCTGTTGCCTTTAAATTAAGCATTTTTAGATTTGAAATTTAAAGCTTTAACATAGAATTAATTAATAATAAATAAGACAATAGCAGGCTTATTCTTTAATGCCATTAAACTTCGTGAAACGTTCTATGGTTACTTTGGTTTTCTACCTCCCCTTTTCTGTCATAATCTCTCCTCCGCGAAAATGTTGAAATTATGCTTCAATGAAAGGGGGCAAGAGAAGAACTAGTTCCAAAATAAAAGAGAATACATAGGCGCTTATTAGGTCTTTACGAATACCACAATATTTAGGATCTAGAATTATTACTAGAAATATACATATAAAAGCTCCCCTACCTTCACATCCTTAAAATTGACTGTCCGAGACCTGTCACAAAGACATATCAAACAACTTCCTTCGTCGTTCGGAGGTAGCCATCTCAAGTTTTCATACTTAAATGTTGAATTTTCGAAAACTTAGCGAATCAAGATCTTTTGGGATTAGGCTACTACTGCTATACTAACTTTTGAGAACTCCCTAAAATTTCGGTTAGGTCTAAAATTTCGAACTATTAAATGTTCCTTTTTAAATGATATCTAGCTTGACAACTTTGTTTCTGTATAGCTGGTACTGGTATGCATGATATCAGTAGTCCCAAAACATACATATAAGACATTGCTAGTTCTATAAATGGCCTTTTTGCAATCTTCTCCTATTTCTTTGACCATCACAAAAGTTATGAGCTTTATGATAAAGTAGATCATTCTTGGCTTGAGTCTCCAAGTCCTTTTCAAAGAGGTGTTGACCTTCTATAACTCAGATAGATGTCATTTAGGGATGTTTGAGCTTTGGGAAACAGCGCCATACATATATAAATATATATACGTATATGTATGGGCAAATTCCGCGGTCTCCACCCTAAACTTCTCGAGGAGAAGCCTTGGCTGCATAATACCCTCCTGCCGTTAATCAGAATCATTTATGCAGCCATTCCTACGCTATAGGGTCGTTGTTCGCGAAAAATTCGCGCGTAATGACGCCGGCGTTCACGTCTCGGTTCCACGTGATACCACATTTTGGGCAAAACTGGTACCTGTGTGGAGACCTCACCGGCTCGCAACATTTGCCGCACAGGTTCGTCGTCCTGAACTGATCCACTTCGAGGACAGAACAATGCGCTTTAAGAGCCGGTAACAACTTCCGGTTTGGGGTTCGAATGTAACCCCGTATTAGGGAATTTGCGGCAATTTCGGTCGAACCAAAGAAAACTACAGTTTCAGGAGTGTTGTTCGTTATTTGTTTCGCCAATTGATGCACTGCACTCTCAGTGCAAATATAGTGCTTGATGCGTAAACGCGCAACTTTGCGCTGACCAAACACAGCTTGGCGTTTCGAAAATCATTTCAGGCGTTCTTTCGTGTATTCCAAATAATCCTGTTGCATCGTGTACTTCGCCAACGAAACCTTGCGTGCATACATGGATGTCTTATAGTGGAGCAACATTATTGTCATGGCACGTTTAAGCCAAGCGAAGGAAATTCCTTCATTACTTAAAAACTTCTCGTCTGGGTTGGTCCTAACGTTAGCAGTGATAGACATCAGCCATCACGAAGTTTTCTTTCTTCTTCTTTCTTTGCAGTTTTCTTCTCTTTTTGGTGTCTTTTAGCAAAAAAAATTTTCTTCTAGTAAATATTCACAAATTTTCTTGATAGTATTGAATAATATGAACTCTGTCATGATTGACTTAATTTAAATTTAATTTAATTTCTATTTTAATAGGGCACACTAAAATTAAATTAAACTTTAATTTATGTTATTTTATCTCATTTAGTATGAATCCAAAATACTACATATATGAGTATACATGTCTTTTTGTACGACATACTTAGTTTTGGTCATGCCCTCCAAGAATATAGCCCCCTTTCAACCCATCGATACCTATACTCTTTGATTATGAAAAATCTTTCAACTGGAATTGCAATTCGCTCAAAATTGATAGAGGCTGTGCTTTTTTTTCTGGTAAATAGTTTTTTTTTCATCTTCATTCAAGCAAAAAATTAAAAAAATCTTGGACACAACGATTACAGCGCCATCTAGCTGTCACTGAAGATTTAAAAGAAATGAAAAGAATTAAATGTTCTTTGTAACGAATGATTTTTCTAGAACAAGGTACGCAGTATCAAGTTAAGAAGTCAAGGATATTCGGTATCTCATTTATATATCGGATTCGGAAGTCTAGTGTAGTTAATCTCAGCAATGATAAGGTAACGAGATTTTTGTTTACGAGATGTGGAAGATAGCTCTAATCCTAAATACATTGAATGAAGGCTTTTTATTAGATGTTTTTAAATTTTCTGGTGTGATCGAGTCGTATCTCACTATTGAAGAACTTTGGAGTCGAGGTGGCAGCAAAATAAAAAAAAAAATTGCTCCGATTAAGTATATATAGTATACCTACTAGAATCGGCAAGGGGACCATACCTTTTAGGGTGATCAAGAATCAAAACAATACATTCCTCCCCAGTAGCCTAGGTCTTCCAACTAGATTAATTAGTTGGAGTGCCACAGTAATTAATTTATTGGGTACCTACCTAAAATTTGCCATTTATCCTTGAAATTTAATTTGAACTTGTCTATAAAAATTATGGTACAGCCTACGTCGCCGGTAGATATAGCCAAATAATCAATTTATAAAAAAAAGGGGGCAAAGAAAAAAAGCAAACAAATTTTCTCAATTAATTTTGTATCCAATACCTTAGAACTGGACATCATATACCTAAATCCAAACCCTGTTAAGCACTTTTTGTATAGCCACTAGGCAAATATCTCGTCTCCATATTGGAACACTGGCGCCAAGTCTTCCAGCTGAATACGTATAAATGCACATATACTTACATAAATTCGCCAACATCTCAACCAACAATACAGAATGCCCTCAATCGAGGAAAAATAATGTTTATTTCACGCGACTTGTTCTTCCTTCTGGGTCCACATATTCTGTACACCGCCACCCCCGCACATAGTGATATAAAATTTATTGATTAATTAATTACAAAGAACAGCAACAATCCGAGTATATACGAAAAAAATGTAGTACAAACACGAACTTTCGTCCCGATTTACATTACCGAGCGCGAGTCCTTCACATGAGTTTCTCTGAAAGTTCTTGATGTGGGGAGGTCTCTGAAAGCCGGGCGCTACAAGCCATTTCACCGTTATTTTTCGTTTTGTATCCCTTACTGGGGTGGACAGCGGATGTGCATTGGACTCAAATCGGCTACATACATATCTATGTATGTATATGGGGCTGGCTATATGGGTTACATGCACTTTAAAGCTTATGAAAATTTAATTTACGTAATTACCGCGAATATAGGTATATACTATATGTTTGGATGTGTGTACGAACATCGAGATCATTCATGTTTAATAGTCCTGGCGGCAAGGTATAATGGCGCAAGTGTTTTAGGATATTCATAATTCAAAGCGCGATAGTAAAACGACTAGTCGCAGGACGATGGTTGCTTGTGCTGGTGCAAGTCTGGAACGATAGCGTGTCGTGTCGTGACGTACTTTATACTCGAAATGGGGACACTTATGCTGCAGTCATATGAAAATTGTATTGGCAGGATGAAAAGAACGCTCCATAGAGGTTCGATGAACTTTACCAGGATGTTTTTACTTAAAAAAAATTGTGCTGATTATTAGAATTTGATTTGCGGTGACAGAAATAAGGTTAGATATTTCCTTTCCTATAAATACTATACCTGTTCAAATTGGCAATTTTAGTGCCATCCGTTATGAATCATAATCACATTCCTGAATCCTGAGTAAACAATGGTCAGGTTGGGCTTCTGGCTTCTGCAATATTCTCATGGAGCTTGGCCAAAGTAAATAAGAATCTAGCTGTGTCACCATAATTTTCTGCTTACACTCAAATTAACTTTCACAATGCTTTTACCTTGCTGATTAAATAATAATGGTAGTCTGTAAGTAGGGAAGGGGGTGGGGGGTGTGGATAGTGATTCAATGCATATCCTGAGCTAAAAGAGGAGAAATATATGTTTTGTAGAATGAGGTGATAAATACATGCTTTTATTTCCTTAAGTTTGAATATAAATACGGGGCAAGGAAGGAAAGGGGGGTAAGAGCAAAGAAATGGATTTGAATCGATGAATATTGAATTATACTGGCTTCACTTTGTTTTATAAGGAGGTAGGAGGATTGGATCTAGTGAAACCAGATGGTACTTACTTACGTTGCAGGAAAGCAGAATGAATTTTCTTCTTCAGGTGGGAAAAGCTTTTTATAAACCGGTAGAAATCAAATATTGAACAATTCAACAATATACGAATGGTATCAGAGTATTGTTCGGCTTTCAATTGAAGAAGCAATGGAACATACTAAGGACGAGCTCTATAATATGTGAATTACATGCATTCATTTGTATTTCACTATAGCCATTTTCATGGTTGATAAAAATGTTCGCATTCTTCTCGAATCCTTTCAACAACACCGATCTTGGAAAATATTATCGAAAAACATGGCGTCAGTGATCTTCATATGGAAGTTTGATGGTCTCGATATACATAAATTATTGCAAATGAAACAAGATAAATGCAAATTCCAGGGAAAACCCGCCTGGAGGAAAATATTTAGACAAATAATGGAAATGAGTCTACTACCTTCTGCGGATAATAAAACTCGACGATTTTAATGGCACCAAAGTAGGTAAAATGTGGTGTCCTTGAGTAGAAAAATAAGGTAAAGGGAGTATTAGCCTGGCGACAGCACTTTCAATAGTTAAATCTTTGTCGGCATGTTTGGGTCTGTCCGTAGTTAGTGTATGTTTAATATTAAATTTATATTAGTGTGTAAAAGGACAAATATGGATGTATGAGCATATTCTTATCTAACACGAGAAATATAAGGGATGATCGGTTTTTAGTGATCGATCAGTCTAATTTTGTCGGTGCATTAAAAAAGTTCAAAAATAAATTATCAGCGGGTACGGAAGGTAATTGATGGAATCTTGAGAGTTGAAAGTATTATGTGTAATAGTAGAGTATTGCGGGTAATACAGAGTTGTAGGTACTTATAATCATATCTGGATATTAATAAATCGACGACATCGAACTCAAATAGACAAAGAGAAAAACATTGAAGACTCCATTGAAGACTGATGGAAGAAATGGGATCTGCGTTAAAATGTAGAAAAAGAAGAGTGCAGATGTAAACGAAAACTATTGGGCTTGAATCGAGGATTGCATATACCATACATAAATAAATTCAGATTTTGTGACAGTAGATCAGAGCATATCAGCAGATATCCTCCAATAAATCTTTTAAAAGGACACAACACCTATACTTTCCTGGCATGGAGATTTGAATGGAAAATCGTTTTCATAAATTTAACTCCGATCCGATCTGGTATGTCGCCATAATTTATAATTACAAGATCCCTGATCTGCCTGGATATATGTACTCAATGGGGACTGATGGGTGTAATTAATCTTTATTAACTATAAAACCCTAATTTAAATAAGTAGGTACATACGGTAGTTGAAATTTGCATAAAACCAGTTGAAAAAATAATTAATAGTTTGCTTATTAAGGTAAGTTTTAATATTTGATTGGTTTCCGAAGAGGATTTTGGCCTTTTTGAGTGTATGCTTTATTTCAGTCATGACATGTGGGAAGATTTTAAGTGATGAAGAAAAGACAAAATATCCTTGTTATTTATAAGGATTGTGGGTTGTCAATGAGGGAAATTGCGAGGAAGACAAATACGCGAAAAATGCTAAATATAAACGCAACCAAAAGATAAGTCCGCGACAAAAACAAATGATTTTTCGTGAGGTGTGTAAAAATAAACCATTCTCAGGTCAAATCGTATCAAAATTAGAGCTGTCAATGAGAAGCCGACGAAAAAAAAAATTTAATTTAGATGGACCCGATGGTGTTCAGTCATATTGGCACGACAAGCGCGTCCAAAAACATATTAGGATGAGTCGCAACTTCGGGGGGTGGTAGTGTAATGGTCTGGACTGAATTTCGCACAACTGGTAAAGCAATCCTTGCATGGGTTCCTCAAAGTATGAACTCAGAAAAGTACATGGAATTTTTGCAAGATGTTATGGTTGAACGGGCTGAAAAATTTATGCAGTCAGGACTACATTTTTCAATAGAATAATGTCAGTATCCACGTGACGAAGAAGGTAATTGAGTGGTTGCGAGAAATAAATGCCAATACCTGGAAAAGGCCCGTAAGAAGTCCTGACCTAAGCGCATTCCAGAGCCCACATGTGGATATTTTTAGTAGCCATGGAGCAGCGGTTCGGTGAGCACCGTGCGCTTGTTGTCCAGGCGTTTTTTAAAAGTGACGATTCCTGCGTTGCTGCTTAGCGGCAGTTCTGTACGCGTTTTAATATGTGTTCAAGAGGAAGAGTCCCAACTTGTAACACAATTTTGCTACGAGTGAGTAACTTCAGAGCTACCGGTTCAATGTTAAAACTGAAGTCGACAGGCCGTCCAAGGTCAGCCCGGACGCCCCCAAGCTGCTTCTTTACACATGTCTGATCCCGCTCGATGAGACAAATGTTGCGTTTCGATCTGCCATTCCACCCATATAAAATAGCTATTGTCCAGCAGTTAAAGCCTAACAACTATGTAAATCGGAAAGCATTTGCATGATAAAATTTTCATGATGAGCGACTAGGCACATACGGGAAAGATCATCGTTGATGCGAGCGACACAATCTTTTATAAGACCAATAGGCCTACTTAGGTACAATTGTACGTCATCAGCATAAAGATGAAGCTGAACATCTTGAATCACGTTTGGCAAGTCATTAATATACATAAGTAGAAAGCAACAAGAGGCTCAAAACAGAATCTTGGGGTACACCAGATAAAAGGGGGAGTAGGGAGGATGAGGAATCGCCCATTTGTACCTTTTGAGACCTGTCAGTAAGGAAACTATCAATTAAGCTGATCGCAAAGGAATAGAACTTAAAATAACTGTGTAATTTTTCTAATAGCTTTGAGTGGCTAACGCTATCAAAAGCTTTTTAGCAATCCAGTAAAACAATAATGCCGAAGTTCTTGGAGTCGAGAATTAGGCGAAGATCGTTGTTGGAGACTTTTAGTATAGCATTTTCACAACTATGCCGAGATCGGAAGCCCGACTGAAATTGTGTTAAAAGATTTTTGTTATGGACAAATTCTGAGATCTGTACCAACAAGAACTTTACCCCAGTATCAAAGTATGCTAATTGACCGGAAATCAACAACTGATTCAGTGGAAGGTTTCTTGGCTACTAGTATGATATTAGTGATTTTCCAAGCTCTTGGGAAAGAAGAGTAAGTCAGACAGGAGTTTAAAATATGAAGAATAAATGATGAAATGTAAGGAAATAGCATTTTAGCAAATAGGGGATGAATCCCGTTTGGACCAACAGCATCGGAAGTAATGGAAGATACTGCCGCAATGAGATCACTGTGATCAATACCTCGAAATAAGAAGCAGGTTTCTTGTTCCTGGGAAGAAGGGGTGATCAAATCAAGAAAAGGTGAGTTAGTATCACTAACGGAATTATTGAGCACGCCATTATCAGGATTGGGAGTTATAACGTGGATATTTAGTTCCTCGGGGTTGAGGTTGCACCGGGGCTCACTATTTCGATAGATGCCAGCATTACGAAAGTTGCGCCAGAGCATTTTAGGAGGTAGTTTGGGGTCAAATTTGGTATTAAAAAATACACGTTTGGCATTGCGAATAGCAGTATTAACGCGATTGCGTGCTGTCTTAAATAGGTTTCGAGAAAAATTGCTGGGCGTAGTCGTTTATAATTCTGATACAAGTATTCCCGTTCGGCTATGATAAAATTGATTTGGGGGATAAACCAAGGGCAGGTGGTAGGACTTACGAGCTTTTCTTCCTTCTTCTTCTCAAATTTTTATTACAACGTCAACGATACCTTTTGTTTTTTCAATTATTGCAGACTTTTTCAATTTGTGATATTTTTCAATCAAATCCGAACGGTATTTGCTGGAGTTGGTGGGAGTTATACATTTGATACCAGCCATATTATGAAAGGTTGTGAAGGAGAGTTAAACGTTCGGGGCTTAGCTGCTGATATGATGAATGGCCGATTGCGATGCATTTTTTTGTTTAAGCGAATGCATATTAGTCTTCCGTTTTTCTATTATTAATTGTTCAAAAAAAATTTTTAGGGATTCTGGAACGTAGCTTTCGATGTTATTTAAAAAGTCATTACTTTGTGGATAAGACCTATCTTCGTAAATCATGTCTACGATATCGTATTTTATTATTTCAGCTGCGCACTCATCGACTTTTCTCGAACGCACGCTTTCTTTCCTTTTCTTGGGTTTTCTAGAGAATTCTCGATAGCATTTTTGATTGTAGATTGCCTCCGCAGGAAGCTAAATCTATTAAATGACTTAAACGACCCTTAACGTCTCTACTCCACTTGTCATTTCTTTCATTAGCGTATTTAATGACATTCGGTTGAATATTTAAATAACTGACACTACGTATTTCACTTCTTCCGTAAATCGGTAATTTTTTTTCTGCAGAAAATCATCATCAATCACTTCCGTGCAAAATAAACATGAATTTTTGAAATCAAATATAGATTAATACCTGATTGTTTTTTTATCGGCGACATTTTTGAGCTTGATACTTCGATTTCAGATACTTTTTTTCGCTGCTTTGACATTACTTGGTCTGGTATAACTCTTTCTAAAATCCTTATGAACAGCTATACTATGACGTCATGTTAGTAATTCGTGCGGACTGTTGCGTCGAAGGGGAGTGTAGAGGGGGTTTATACCTGAGTTGTAGGGTCGAGCTCACTTTGTACTGCTCGGGACTCTTCAGAATCTTGAAGAGCATATATTTTCTACAAGGATATATAAACTTCGTATTTTTTCAATTTATTTCGAGAATTTTGAGCTATTTTGCCTGTACTATAAGGAAGTTTCTAAACAAAAGCTTTCGCTAAGTAAATATGCTTCTTTATGCCTGTTTGTTTTTTTCATTACTACACATATTGGACGGAGTTATCTGAGATGGGATAATTTTTTCTTAGCTCACATGTGACCTTTTTACTTGTAAAAAATCTTTGATTTTATTCATTGGTTATTCCCGTAGCTTAGATGATCGACTCTCAGGTATACCCAGATGCACCACTTGCCCGAGTTATAGAACTAATCCACCTATTTCACCCTTCGGTTATTTACATCAATAGAGAAAGTGTAAACGTTGAAGACTCTCTGTGGATGGTAAGCCAATCGACAGTTAGCATTATTATATTTGAAATTGGTGAGATGATCATTTTATAACCATGTCACATTTATTCAAAATTACTATTGCATAAAAAAATACATATTTTAGGTTTTATTCCCATCCTTACATTTGATAAAAACAAAAATCAATAATTCATCCAAAGCCACAAATTAAATTGTCCCCGGTCGAAATCATTATTGTTTCATGTTCTGTTAAAATAGAAATAAATCCAGAAATGTATTATTCAATGAAAAAACAGTCACCCTCCTATTGTAAAACATCCTCAAATGTGCGATGATATCATTACTTATAGCTCCCATGAGGTACGAAACAGGTACGAACACCGTTCCTTAACATGTCACTGTCAAAGATTCTGCGTCGAGTTGACTTTAAATTTATTGCACGGAACATATTTCTCATGTCTCATCTCTAGCCGCCACGACTTTATTGAGCTGAATTTGCTGTGATGAATACATAAAGCGCTGGGATTTTCTCGTCCACAAAGGCAACAAAAAAAAAAGGATGTCATGTCATAAAGGACATTATGAAAGGAGAATTTGTAAAATGTCCTTAAGATTGTGGCACTATTCGACCACGTCTGAAATATTTTGTAACAAGTTATGTAGTACAATGCCGCGCCGTATGACATGTAGTGGTCAATAGATGAATCAATATCGAATTCTCTCTTTCTCTCTCTATCTCTCTCTGCCTTTGTTCTTCAATTAGAATTGTGATTTTCTGTTGCGGTAACATCGATACTTCCCTCAACTGCCCCATCTTTGGGCATACAAATGTACTTTTTCAGACGCATTAATTTTCACAAAAATCGCTTTTCAATAGTTTGTCGTCGTTCTAGTTGGTTCCACAAAAACTTTTCCTTGGTAGGTACAAAAAGACTGAAAATGCAATCATACATATATATACATTTATATATGTTCAAATGTACATATATATGCGGATCAGGACACTTGTGTAACTTAGCTGTTAAGAAGACACGGTTCATTTACTGTTACGAAAAGCTTTCAACGGAATTTAAAGTTTTCCGGTGCTTCGATGCTGTGCCACGGAGACGGACGTGCCCTATGAGTGTAGCTACGTGATACGAACTCATTCGAGAAATGTCTTGACAATGGAAACAGGATGTGTAGTTGGTCATTCTCCAATGAAATTAAAGGGAATGAGGATTTGTTAATTAGTTACAGTGTATAGTAGGTGAACCAAGAAACGTCGCCGCCGTCGTCGTCGTCCAGTATAAGAAGGATGGAAGGGGAGGTATACCTTCATTGTGATAAATTATGGGAATCAGGGCACGTAAAGATGTGCAACATATTTACGCAAGTAAAAGATTATATTTGTGAGTACGGAAAAGATAGGGCTTAGGGTTAATATTCTAAATGGTCATAAGGCATTTTTTATTGTGTCGATTAAGTTAGACATTATGTAGGGGCATTGTAAACAATTTGATAGGGAAGGGTGGGTGAAGGGAATGGAAGTACACCCCGTCCAAGAACATAAAGAGTTATTCTCATACTGCCACAATGCTTTCTTTATCAAATGTTCGATATGCTTTCCTGTAGCGACCCCAGATAACTAAATCTTGCAGTTGTACTAAAGAAAAAATATATATTGTAGGATCTAGTTCTGCTGCGGGTGGTGGGGGGAGGTTCTTCTTTAGTAAAAACAACCATTAAGTGGGTCGTCAGAATCCACTTTTATTCGACATTACCGAATTTTGTTTTTTCGAACAAAGACGGGACTTGCACAATAAAACTTTACTAAAAATTAAGTAATTCACTGAATTTGTTAGAGAAACTGAGTTTTAGCGAAACCAGATGTAAAATGATGTAAGTAAAACAAATTTATCCAGATAGTGAAACCTTTCACTGATCAACGTCGGAATCGGTGTTGGTATAATCCTCATCAATGAGTACAGGTCCAATTTTATTAACTGAGCACCGGTTCTGTACAGTTTCATTATAGCGTGTTTAACGTATACCAGATTAAGAAACTTGGCAATAGTACAATACTATATGGTCCAATTGAAGAAGCAGAAGAAGAAGAGAATGGTAACGAGCTCTACACACTACTGAAAGATGTAGCTATCTCATTTGAGTGTGATCTATTATCACAGCCACTCTGTGTTATGAAAAAACCTCCATATAAATATTTTCGCCGTTTCTATTTCTTTAATACCATGCAACAAAACCTAGTTGGTATTGCTTACAATGAGGAATGATCGATCGTCCAGTAGATTTCGTTTTTTTGCAGATACACTAGTTAGGATAGGATCTTAAAACATGATAGCAAATCTTGGGATATAAAATTTTCCAGCTAGTTTGAGTTTAATTCATCCAAAATATAAAAGAGTTGTGATTAACTCAATTTATAATAACCTGAACTATACGTAAAAAACCAAACTAATGGAGGAAATGGAATGCTTTTGTTTTTTTCTTAGAAGCAAATGGGAATGCCCATTATAGATCCGACACCTCCAGAGATGAGAGATGTTTTAAACGATGCACTATGATACTCCGAACATATTTTATTTATAAACAATGTTTATTTCAATTCAGCGGGGGAAAGCTGGCGAGGGGGGGTGTTAAATTATGACTAGTACGTACATTTTGGAAAATCTAGCATAGAATCGAATTGCTTAGGTCCTGAGAAGAAGTTTGAGTACCCACACTTCTATACTCGGAAGCTTAAATAGCGATCCCCATATTCACTTCTTTTGTATTTTCCTATTTTTATTCGAACTAAAGTACTAGATTTTTCGTTCCTTAGATCGGCTCTAACTCGTTAGGGTTATGCTCAATCATAATTCAAGTTTCACTGTTCACCTGAGCTCATTACCAGCTACAATTCGTGGAAGACAATTTGTGTCTGGACACTTTAAATGTGTGCGTAGGGGTTTGGTGGGGGGGGGGGGTACCCCCGGCGGAAAGGGAGTGGTTCCAATACGGCATGTTGCATATCAAATTAAAGGTCTCTCCGAGTACTATCGGGTGGTGTACTTTTTTGCTTATTCAGAAGGGACATTTTTACTACCGAAAAACCCATTTTCATGCACTTGAGTCACATACACCCCAGTTACTACATTTCGCATATATTTTTGCATTTCTTTCTTTTACGGCCATTAGTGCACTGGTGTGAACATTTTTCTCATAGGAAGTCAGTTTCCACGACTCACCAATTCACTAGAAGTAGAATAATCCACTGTTTCACCCAAGAAAGTCGCTCAAGCTACATCCGATCGCCAAAGCTTTCCCTCGCTTAATTGAAATAAACATTGGTATGTTCAGAGTAACTATGCATAATGCATCGTTTAAGATATCTCCCATGTCTGGAGGTGTCGGCTTGAAAGTTGTATGAAAATTGAGCATTCCCCTTTGACGGAGTCTGGAGTTATAGAGACAAATGCAACTGCCCCTATTTGAGCGAGTCAAAAATTTAAGCGAAAATAAAATTGTGATTTTTCAATTCCAAAATGCTCCTGCTACTGTATATGTGGTTGGAAGATATGGAAGGTCACCTATGAAATCTAGAACTATTTGGGGAACAAAAGCAGTTTTAACTGAAAAATCGTGGATTAGGCTAAAAACTTTCGCTATATGTGCCTTGAGAGGTTAAAAGAGCAGTAATTAAGAAATTCTATGAATATGTTGCCAGATTTCACTTCTACTTAATAGATAATCTTGAATATCTTGAATTCATTAATTTTTCGTATGCAATTATTTGATATTATCATCGTAGGTGATCGGCTTGTAAATATTTACACACACAATTTACAAATAACATATCTTGGAATATATGTATAAATGTACCGCTGTATGCACATCATATGATACCCATAATATATCACGGTAAAACACATTAAGTTCCCATAAGAAAATTTTAGCATCCTATATTATGAACGCAGGATGAGATGTCCGAATGTACAGCGGGTTATTTCAGGATACTGCACAATGACATGACATCTGCTGTCAGATTACTTTCATAAAATACTAGAAATTTTCGCAAGAAATAGAGTAAAAATAGCACCGGCAAAAAAAATTCCAGTGATTGGTATCAAAGTTCTCAATGCATCATCATCGACAAATGAATGCCCAACGACGCGAAGTCGTCGTACATTCTCATTTCTCATCGAAAAGGAGCTTTAAATAAATCTGCCTTTCTTCCCAACAAACGATAACAGTTGTGCCCCTATACAGAAGAGTGCTTTAAGAATCTCAGGATAGGTGGAGCTAGAGTGGGGGGATTATCTGAATATCTTAAATTCATTGTTTTTTTTTTCTTCTTTCTCTCTATGTTTTAAGGACGAACTCAAAGGCGAAATAATCGGGTTTGAAGT
Organism: Dioctria rufipes; assembly: GCA_963924295.1. Taxonomy (NCBI): domain Eukaryota; kingdom Metazoa; phylum Arthropoda; class Insecta; order Diptera; family Asilidae; genus Dioctria; species Dioctria rufipes. The sequence goes on from OZ002742.1 coordinate 201,491,923, forward strand.
TGAAGGAAGCTATAGTAGGACTATCTGGAAAACAACAAACAAAAGCGCACATAAGTGACGAACGTACATATGCTCGCTCGTATAGTATACAAAGTACTTTCGCAATAAAATTCTAAAGTGGAGGCCTCACTGCTCCAACAACCACCTTTTTCCATCTGAGTTTACGGCAGTTTCTTTAAAAGCTGTTAAGGAGCCGTCGCTGCTTCCCGTACTGATTCCGTTGATTTGGATGCTCAATGGAGTGTCAGTAATACACAAGGCTGCCTTGCCGTATATAAATTTAAATGTGCTGAAAACAAATGAAAAAGAACGAGAAATAGAAGGAGAAAGAGAAGAAGAAGAAGGATAATAAAACTTTCAGTCCTTTCAGGCCGTCAGTTTAGTAGAAGCAGAGAGCTCTTCCTTTTCTAACTATTACGCTCCTGGTGTTTTTACTATACGAAGGATATCCTCAAATGCACGACTTGGCAGTGTGTGTGCGTGTTTGAGACTATACCTATAAGTCGATTTCTTTCTTACAAAGGCGCTGATGAGGTGGTGTCGGCGGCTATAAACAGTGCCAAGAAATAGAGAACTTGGGAAGAATTTGTTGTTTTTTGTTGTTTTTTTTTTTTTTACTGCGAACCGACTGAAAGGCTTAAAGTGCAAAGGAAAGGATTTTCCCAGATTTTCCCAACGCACAATAAATACAAAGCTTTTGACTGGTACGTATAGCTAGCAAAGGGGCTTGAGGGGGATTCCCAGATTACGAGATGGTTTGCTAGGGTTAAAGCAGCCGGCACATGATGACATTTTGCACAGATTTGCTAAGAATTTTCTGTAAGACGTCGTCGTCGTCGTCGTCTAGGCCTTATTTACAAGACAACAAGTATAGGAGAAGTGGAAAATAACGGGATAAATGCTGCTTTATTGGTTTCGAAATTGGGCAATTTTAAAAACAATTCGTTTTATTAGTGCCTTACCAAACCAGATGATGTTCACCCCTTTCTGCTGCTCTGAAAGGGAAAATTCGAAATTTTTAATCTTTAGCCTCCGTAGAATGTGTTTAGCTGCTGTAAGGCCTACTGAATTCTGTATGTGTGTGCTTGGGTATGCCTTGCTCTCTTATTTAATTTGGTGATTTAATGCGATGTTTTTTGTTAGATACACGTACAAGTTGTCATTGTCATGTTCGTCTATTGTACTCCTCCTCTCTTCCACCCACACCAATTTCCCTTTTATCCTGTCTTTTGATTGCTTCTGGTTACGTCAAAAATCATGGGGGAGCGAATTTCAAATGTTGAGCAGCATTAAGCTCTTGTAAATGGATTTCTGAGGAAATATGAAATCTTTTATCAAGTCTTCTAGAGGAGTATGAGATGCAGGGGGGGGGGGGGGGCTTAGAGCGAATGGTTAAAAGGTTTTTCTCCTTCTTTCGTTTTTTTTTTTGTTTAAATTACGAAGTCTATAGCCTGAAAGAGCATCTGTTGAGCGGTTGATTCACGTTTCATAAGACTTAGACTTTAAGCACACTTGAGACTTGTCAACAGTGGAATTGTTGAAAATATGGAGGATGCGGTTCTTTATTTCTTTTGTTATCGGTATGGTTTAGACTCTTTTGTCTAAATATAATATTACTAATCAAAAAAGGATTGAGAATTTGAGATAAAGCTATAGAAAGTTAGATAAATCTACATTGCTATTGGTGGATTATATCGACTTGGAATTGTCGGTGCAATTAAGAAAAACTTCAATGTGTTGGTGCGCTCGAGAGAGATATATCACTGGGTTGGGTAGCCTTAGTGGAGTACGGAGATCATCAGCCATTTGATTTCAAGTTGTTGTGTTTTTGCTTAACCCGATACCGATACCGACTACAAGCTTTTGTACCGTATAGCTGGAAAAGGAGCTAGAAATCATTGATCATTTTCTGATCCTTCGAGCCGGATCACAATTATATTGAAGGTGGGGCATATCTATATATCTAAACTCACTCATGAGAATAATTGTCTAATTTTTATGTTCTGATTAGTACGTAAATCTTTTCTGTCATCCGAGACAATACAATTTTAGTATTAAAACTTAACGCGAACTGTACGAAACCACTTCAAAGGTTTAAACCGACATGGAGCAAAAATAAAAGTTGTCGCTATCATAAAGAAATTTCCGTTGTTCCCATTCTCTACATCTCTCTCTTTCCCTCTCTCCTTCCTTCTCTCGCTCTCTCGTTTACACTTCTTTCTCTTTTCCTGCCCCTCTCTCGCCCAGTTTCTCTTACCCTCTCTACCCCCCTTTCTCTCATCCACTATCTCTCCCTCTCTCACACCCCTCTTTCTCTTTTTCTGCTCCTCTCCCCCCCCCCCCCTATTTAACCCTATCTCTCACCCTTTATCTCTCTTCCATTCTCACTCTCTTTCTATTACTCTCGCTCTCGTTCTCTCTCACTCTCTCTTTAGTATAGAGCCAAATCTTGTTGATTGAGCAGGCTTAGGATAATTTCATGGACTCATCGTTGATTAGGTCTAATGAATTGAACCCTTAGGGTACATTTCAATGAATTTGGCGCTTGTTATACTTCCCTTATTTTAATGTTGTTGTTTTTTCTGTAAACCACGGATATTAATCTTGGGAAAAAACCAATCCACCATATGGGCTGCTTATTGGAAGTTCTTCATAAATCCCCACTTCAAACTAATTTCAATGTTTTAAGAATTTCCACAGCATCCCGTTATTTATTATTAAATTCAAAAGGCATGCAAAAGCATAGGGTGATTAATTGAGTTTCACTGTATACTTAAAGTTGGCATCATTCCAGAACAGAATAGCTGCTCCTACCAATCCCTCTCCCCATGCTAAAACGTAATTTTATAATTCAACCTTTTTACCCCTTGCGTTTCTACTCCATATATTGTTCTTCTATGTATTTACGTCCAGCCATCAACTATTCAATTTGTTGTAATGCACACGACTATAGAATGTAAAAGAGCACACATCTGTTTAGGGAATTTCAGAGATTTAATTAAACATGAACAGGAGCTTAGTCAACAACACTCAACACTGACCACATCCTGTAGGGCAGTCACTACCGCAATATTAAACGCCACCTGGAGGACGAGTAGGTAGTGAAGTTGAACCCGTCCGTTGCGTCTATGTATAGAGTAAGTTATTTATCCCAACGACCTCAAAGAGATATCCGACGAAATTATTCAAATCCTAAAATCTTTGAAATTCAATAAAACTTTGAGAAATGCTTAACTTTGGTGAAGGAAAAGTTCCATACCAAATTCCTCCCGTCTTTCCCCTGTTGGGAAGTTGGAATTTCTACCTGCAACACATTACGGTTAAGGATGAGAAGGACATCATCGCATTTTCCCTGACTTTGAAATTGAGTAAGTTGTTCATCAAGTGCGTGTTGGGGGAGGGGAGTAGATATAGATAGATGCAGGAGGTATTGTAACCTCCAATCAAGTTGTATATACATATAGCAGCAGATTATCCTCCCCCTCCTCTCAATAAACCTATATTTGAGTACCCCTACAAATTATTTTCACAGGCAGACACTGTCGCAGAGTATCCGGATAACATAAATCATCTGTAAACTTTCTGAACAGTACCTTGGTAGTATGTTGGTATACAATGCTAATGGACGGCACGACACTCCTACTGCAGAGAATGCATATGGGGCCGCTATCTACCGCTAGATAATGGGTTTCATTTCATTTACACAGCGACTGCAGTGCCTGCTAGTGGAGTGTTTGTTATTATGGAAAATGAAATCTGCCCCATTGAAATCTGGAGTGCCGCGTCGGCGGCGACATCATCATCCTCTCTCTAATCTTTGTGAATGGGGAACTCGTGTAGGTCGTGTAATGAAGCAAGTCTATAGCTGTTGTTTGGGAAGGAGGACGATCCGCCATGGCTCGTAATTGCTGAGATAAAACACTTTTAATTAGCTTGTGGAGGTGTACATGTGAAACGAATTTAGGCTCGCGTTTAAAGCGATTATATTTTGGTTTAATATCGGAAGTGTCTAGAGTGAATTACTGCTGTAAAGGAGCTCACTAAGATTTTTGTATTATCAATGCTATACCAGTTGGACTATTCGGGTGGACAGTGGACATTATAATAGAGTTTGCTTGAATTTTGAACCAAGTAGAGTGAAATGGTGTTGCTGCTAAACAAAGAGGTAAATTCATTTAGGACTTTTATGTCTATTTTACTCGTAGTGGAAATAAATTGTCAGAAATATTAGGTGTTATGCAGAGATTTATAATTTAAAACAGATGGCAGCACTGTGGTAGTCATGCTTATGTTACTATAAATTATTTATAGCTCTTTTTTTCTCTATATATTTGGACACATGCTTTTATTCATTTGCTGTAACCAATTATTTCTGAGCTACTGCTAAACTAATTGAGAGTATACACATAAAACCTGAAACTGCTTTTATCCAATTTGTAGGGGATCGAAATTTAAAATAATTTGATATTTAACACCAACAAAACACAGCTTGAATTTGGGTATACTCAACTCTACTCTTCCTTGGCTGGTATATAAACAAAACTTACCTATTCAGCCACATTGAGATTTCTTGTGACTTTTGTTAGATATGGGCATACGTGCAATCCTGTGAAACATAAAAATGCTTTTAACTGGATAATCATATATTGTCGACGAAACTAAAATCTTTTCCCTTTTTTTTTTTGCCTTTTCAGGAACTTGAACCTTGAACGGACGGACATATTGAGGAAGCTCAAGAGGTAAGTGCTTTCAAAAGATGATTTATGTTAGACCCTTATGTATGTCAGCATGTGATATAATCCCTCTTAAGTCACTAGAGATCTAGCAACTTTTTCAATTTACTTATTTAGTTGTATTTAGGATTCTGTGAAGCATTTCTATACTTTACGTAATGAGAAAATATATGTGGGTTATAGATATGGGAACAGGTGAGGTTTTTTGTATATAATATCGAAAATGAGTAATGAGAATAGGCCGAAGGCGTTTTATATAATTGAAACGTAGTAGAATGTATTTTTTTAGATAAAACAAAATTGGTATTAATTTTTTTTTCATTTTTCTTGATTCAATTTGGTATACAGACTGTCACCAATTTTAAAATTGAAAATACTGCGACATTTGAAATGGGTTCTATAAGCTTCCATCAGATTCAAAAAATGGCAGGAAGATTTAAACACTTGTCATGAAGCTCAAAACCCTCATTATGATGATTATCGAAAACTAGGAAGGCTGTTGAGGCGACTGACATGTGATCCACTGAATAAGCTGTCTACGTTGATTAAATGTAATTGGTATTCTCTATAATGGACATTTCCAAATCAGAAAAGGGTCTTCGAAGGTTAATAGCGAATGTCAATAGGATTTGGAAGAAGAGTTCTTTAGTTGACTCTGCGTACGTGCGGGAATGCGATGATTTAATGTTGTTGTTATTCTTGATGCAGCATTCGACACCACAAAGTTAGTTAAATTATTATAGTAGACTCGACGACGACTTATAAATATTTTAACTGCAACATAATTGTGTTTGATGTCTAGTGAAAAGATAAATGAAAACGGCAACGTAACTTTTAATAAGATATTTTTCCACTTACTCTATAAGTCATCTGATACCGGTGTACATTGCATTGATCATCCATAGAACTCTTGCCCCGTTATTAAGGTTTGCAGATATTTGTTAAATTTATTAATATGTAAATTGTTAGCAAGCGCTGACTGCCGTCCCACGAGTTTATGGTTTCTAATTCCACCTCGACACAGTCCTGCGGTTATCCTCCTACTTAGTTTGCGTTCTATTTTTATAGCTTCTTCCCTCTTATTACAACTACCATATTACCTACTACCATATTTCTCCTTAAAAGTATCTTAATTGATACAAAACTAACCAATTTTCATTTCAATTAGAAACACTGTAAATTGTTTCTCAATGAATATATAGCTGAGGTGAAGACAAATAGCTGCTTTGCTACACTCGACAAAATAACAAAATACATTGATCCGAATACTTTTCATATAACTTTGGCCCGACATGAATACATAGACATGAGATATGTCTTAAACGATGCATTATGATACTCTGAACATATTTTATTAACATTGTTTATTTCAATTAAGAGGGAGAAAGCTTTGGCGATCGAATGTATATTGAGCGTATCCTTTTTGGTTGAAAAAGTGGACTTTTTACCACTCATGATTGTGTGGAATTGGCGCGTCGTTGGAAATGACTTCCTTTCACAACAGAGCACTAATGGCCGTGAATGAAAGAACTGCAAAAATATATGCGAAATGTAGTAACGGGGGTGTATGTGACCCAAGTGCATGAAAATGGGGTTTTCGGCATCAAAAACTTCCCGAGAAAGTTCTCTGAATAAGCAAAAAGTACACCACCCGATAGTACTTGGCGAGACCTTTAATTTGTTATGCAACATGCTGTATTGGAACCACTTAGGGGTCCAACCCCCCGCACACCCAACCAGCCCCCCCCCCACCATTAAAGTATCCACAGACAAATTTTCTTCCACGAATTTTGGCTGGTAATGAGCTGCTGCGAAGAGTGAAACTTGAATTCTGATTGAACATAACCCTAACGAGTTAGAGCCGATCTAAGTTACGAAAAATCTAGTACCTTAGAAATGAGGGAAATACTAAAATAGTGAGTATGGAGATTGCTATTTAAGCCTCCGAGTATAGGAGTGTGGGTACTCAAACTTCTTCTCAGGACCTAAGCGATTCGATTCTGTACTAGATTTCCCAAAATGTACTAGATAAAACTGGGACCCCACAACCCTTAAATTTTGCGAAAATTAGGCTACGATAAGCTATGTATGATGAAATAGGTTTCTACGATATATTTTAAAAATTTTAACACAACAACAGTAAAAATATAATAATATTAAATTTGTATTACAAGTTTGAAATTCGAAAATGAATCTAAGTAGGGATCAGGTGTTTAAAAAGATTTTACATTTTTTCATTCATTCATAAGCTCCTCAAAAATTTTAGTATCAAAATGATACAGAATTATGCCATTACGAATTTCGATTTATTTCGAATTTCAAATTCGACAACCCGGACATTTACGTTATTGGGAACATGAATTAATTCTAAAACATTTCAAAATTAGTCGAAAATTCGATTTTCGAAATTCGAAGGTGAGACACAATTGCAATTGTATCTTCATAATTAAAGCCTAACAAAATACTTGAGGGAGAAAGAACCTGAAAGATAGAGAACATTATGCTACAAGTTTCCACATGCTCCTATGAATTCATTCAGAAATATAGGGAGCATGATATTTCTTGTACAAGTATTCAACTGCTTGTAAATTTCTCAGAAAAAACGAGCAAATTTACAAAGCAATTTTTAATGTTCCTCTAAGTGAGATTTTGGCACGACTGAACGCGCTGTAAATTAATTGAAGAACACGAGCAAGAGCAAGAGTTTCTCTTCTACCATAAGCTCCACTACAGCATAATACGGGTGGTACCGTGTTGAAGGTAGTTAAACTGCAGTTTGGTGATGATAGCTCATGCATTTCACCTTTTATACCGAAAAGTATATTAATTCTCGAGAAAAATCAACTTTTCACACCAAATTCACATTCCAGGAGGAGCTCTAATAATGTTGCCAAGAGGACGGATCCAGGGATTTCCTTTATTCGCATCGTTCGTTGGTAACTATACCATCAAGGTAAGCTCCGTAGGTACTACGTTTCCGTTGGTAACATCTTCAGTTCACCTCAGAATTGTGTACATACCTACTAATAATAAAATATCTCACGAACAGAATACAATGCTGAACATCAGTCTCTTGAATATTTTCTGCGCGTTTTTTTTTGTTTTTTTTTTTTTTGGATCAGTGCAGATATGGTATGCAGAGAAATTGCATGCATTAAGCTCTTCTAACCAGATTCTTCTGCAAGCTGCTCTAGATGGGCGAACATAAGCGGAAAAATGTGAACTGAAATTCCTTAAATACTTTGCTGTGGATAATAGAAACGGGAAGTGGATGAGGGTTTTCTCAGTTTTTCCTGCTTTTACGCCCCATCATAAAAGCTTCCATTCATTTCTTAATCTTCCAGCAGATTACACTCATAAAGCTATTATACACCTCGAGTATAGTGATGGTGTTCGTTTCTTTGTCTGCCCAAAGTTCATTCGAAGTCGAATTGTCTACGTATAAATATCTCTGGCTGGTGTTGTGCAAAATTGCTTGTTTCCTTCCTTGCTTCCCTTCCTTTCCCCTCAATAACTAAACTAATTTTTTTTTGTATGTTTTTTACTATATCTGCTCCTGTGGCACCAAGGAACTTTTAACTCGTTCCAAGTTTTGACCAAATCTATTTTTGCCGCTTCGAATACCTATGCTGGTTTTGGTCTGCTGGCTATTTCTGCTATTGCTGCTGTTTATTATTTGTGCTACTTGACCCGATTGAACTCCCCCAGAGTGGCGACTCTGTTGTTGTTGCTGCTGCTATTGATGGTCAAACGAGTTAACATGAGTAAATAAAATACTTCCCAATTCTCAAGCTCTATAATGCTACAGAATATAGAATATACCGAAGGCGAGGGTTAGCCACTAAAAAGGCTTCTGGGGCATAGAAAAAATGTTTTGCAGATAAAAAAAAGAAACTTTTTCAGAGATGTATACAAGAAGAGTACTCTTAACGCGAGGAATAAGAAATTGATGCTATCAGAGCCAGATTTTATGAGCACACATGCCCATTGATGGTTTTTCAGAATTCTGTTCATTTTGAAATTCAGCTCAGAGAAAAACCACGATACCTTTAGTTATGTGTATATGTATGTAGGTTTGTGGAAGTATAGATCTCTTGGGTCATAAAGTTGAACTTTTTATTAGGCTATTACTCCAGCTACATCGATTTTAAGGGTGTCATCTCATCTGAAGGCTGATAACTGCCTTGAAATTGTGTTTCTTTTGAATTGACATCAATCTGTAATGATAGTATAGATGGGATTACATATCCAAATATACACACACATACACAGAAGCATTGATCGGACCTTTTCGAGCTATTCAATTTTTTATGCGATTACTTTCGATGAAGTTTTAATGAGACACTTAAATACATACTATAGCACACATTGACTACTTTTTATTTTGAGTAGGTATAGAAACTTTGAGTTTAAGTAAAATTATATTTTATGCGAAAGTTTAGATATTTCAAAAATCCTGTTGCGGTGGATAATTGGTGGGAACAAATTTCTGAATGGAATCTATATTGCGAAAGACAATTATTTTGAAGCCTCTCAGTTCAATTAGCTCTTTCAAGTAGGAACAAATTTGTAATTCGTCGACCGGGCGACAACTATTCCAAGGCATGACACACGCGGGTGATAGCAATAAAAGAAAGAAACAGGATTTGTTTTTCTTGGAGTAGGAACTTACAAAATCCACATACTATATACTTACTTATTTACATTATCATAAGCTGAACGCACCCGAACTTTATACAATGGTTATAAGCATCAGTATTCTAAAATGTGTAATCTCTCATCCGGAATATAGTCAAAATAATAGAGGCTCAAGTATGGAGCCTTGAGGGTACGCCTAAGCAAAGGTAATTAATTCTCTAATAATTGTATGCGCACATATGACTGTTATGCAGTAGCGTGGAAGCAAGGGAATTAATTTAATTAAAACAAATAAAAACAAGTAAAAAAGCGAGAATTGGTATAAAACCAATTCTTATGATATCCTCTAGATGAATATTCGTATATCATTTCAAATGGTCAGCTATCTGTGCAAAATTGATTTTTGAAGTGATTTTTCGCATATATTTCTATAACGGTTCGTTGGACAGAAAAAATTAATATAACCAATTTTATAGGATTTCATATTTTGAAGAACTTTTCAGTACCTACATTAAAACAGTATAGGAGTGATCATTTTCACAGTATACGTAAAAGTCCAATATTTTTATATGGCAACACCAAGAAGGGGTTATTCGATTTAGTCCATTTTTGAAATTTTTATGAAAACACCATGTATAAAATGTCAGCTTTCTACGTTGTCGCGTTCTCAGGTAGTGTCCAAATATGTAGTGAAAAACGAAATTTTTGTATGGCAACCCTATGAAGGAGTTACCCGATTTGTCCCAGTTTCGAACTTAATTTTACTTTTTTTTTTAAAAGCCCATGTGAAAAATTTCAGCTCTCTAAGTGCATATGCGTTCTCGAGTTATCGTGAGGACAGACGGACGGACAGACGGACATACAAAAATCAAAATAACTTTTAATTTTATGCATAGGTATTTAATCCATTTTACTCTACCATCATTATTTCTAGGTGTTACAAACGTATTGACAAACTTAGTATACCCTATAGTTACATCTAGGGTATACCCTATAGATTACATCTAGGGTATAAAAATGAAAGAAATTAAAGAATTACGACAAAAAATTTCTTCAAAATATTTTCATATAATAAATATTTTCCCTAAAGCCTTTTTATTTGTCCTTCGCTGTAAACCACTGACATATAATAAGAATGGACTGGGCCATCCTATCTAATTCCTATAGTAAAAAATGGCACAAATTTTGCTTAAAATCTATTTGTCTGTTTCAAGCTCAAAATGTATACTGAACTATAACCCATTTTGGAAATAGTACGGCTGTATTAATTGGAATGCATTGGAATTGACATAAATATTGAGATAAATATTTTGCTTATATACGTCTATCTCCTAAAAACTCAATGAAATTTGATAACAAATCAGCACATTTTTCAGTAATATTAAAAATTAATTTTTGGGTTAATTAAAACAAGTTTAACTTCCTAAATAATTTTTATGTTTAATGCAATACTATTTTTCAACATCTCTAGTGTTTCTAATCGGCAAATAATAATAAATTATGAATCCGTGTACAATTGCACGCAATTTAGGGTTTACACAGCCTGTTCAACATTTGTGCCATTTTGAAGCAAGAACGCTCAGTCCATTCTTATTATATGTCAGTGCTATAAACAATCAAAGAGAAGCAATAATAATATCACCTCCATCTGAAAAAACCGATCAGAAACAAATTTATCGAACAACATGCAACGAAAAGTATGACATTCGAACTTGTCTGGGATCATACATATGACGTCACACATATCTGTTGCTCATTCGCCACATATAAGGTCTGTCTGTTTACTCGAAAGTTTTTACTCGGTGTAAAAACTTTTACGCATTTTACTCACAAACCGTCTGTTTACTTTTAACTAGTAAAAATCGAGTAAATTTATACGTTTCCGCTTTGCACAAAGTTGCACATTTTTACTCATGATCAAGAGGATGTGTAACTTTGATATGCAATCAGCTGACTGTCAAAAGTATTAAATTTGAGGTTAAGCCGTTTGTTGGGTTATCGAAAGAATGTAAAATGATAATCTAAAGTCGAAATTAAAAAAAAAATATTAAAGAGGGTGGGTTTTTTAAAACGTATTTTAAATTAATTAATTGTTTTCTGTTTCAGACGGAAAGGTAGCAGCCAAATTTTTGACACATGACAAGCTAAACAAAATTTACTCGAAAAGTGTCTGGTAACTTTTCTTGATTTATCCCCTCTACCGCATAAAAGTTTTTACTTGATTTTTACGCAAAGATTTTTACTCAAAAGTAAACAGTCAGACCTATAGTGTAGCTACACTCAATAAGAAAATAAGTAAGTAATTGAAAAAATGCTTCTATGGGACCTACAAATACTGCTATACCGGTAGCATGTATTAGGCTGATTTTATTCATTTTTTCTTATGTTTCAACTGGAGGTGGATTTATTTGTGCTTCCATCAATTTCATGTACGTAGGTCAGTTAGGAAGTACTTCGATTGTTGGCAGGCCAATATGTTGAAGCCGCGCGAGAGAAAATTGTAAATTCGTGAGGGGAATTTCAAGTTAGATAGGGAAATTTTACTTTAGAGAAGTATGATATTGATAACAAAAACGGATAGCCGGGAAAATTAAATCTATATTCTGTTATTCTGTAAATATCTTACCTATATTAATTTACCAATGATTAAGATATTTCCCGTTTTCGTTTTCAAGAATGAGTTCAAATACTGGAAAAACGTTTACTCCTAACATTGCTACATCACAAAAGATTAATTTCTCAGTTTCATGAAGGCGACGAATAATACTATGCCTATGATCATTGCTTTAATTCCTTTTATTTTAATTTGAAAGCAAGAAACTAAAAACTGCAATTTATGTCTACATAATTAAATGTTTAATTTGTGATCTTTGTGTTAATAATCCCGGAGACAGACTTGCAATTTCAATATTGCAATTTGCGCTAAACCGCAATTCGGTTTCTATATATGCTGAGAAACAGCTCGGTATACGCTCGGTGTACACTCAGTATGTAGTACATTGGAACTCAATATTGAAATTGCGAAAAACGTACGCGGTATACCAGTTTACCCTAGTTATAAACCATAATAATCTTTTAATACACGAACCTTTTAGAACGGAATTTGATACTGCAATGTTAACTACAAATTTTTCTGACATTTCAAATTGAAGCGTCTATTTCGTTTTTATTTTTCATATAGACAAGAAATTTCACAATATTTGCACGTGTTTTGTACGTGCGCGGAACTTTCTTAAGTCAAATGACAAATCAAATGTAAGTTCTCTAATTAAATTCTTAGTATCGTAAACCGCAAGTCTGTCTCTGAAATTTTATATTGCAATTGACATAGTTGCATTATCAATATATCAATCTTGAAATTGCAAGTCTGTCTCTGGTTTAAAATAAACTGTATTTAATATTGAAGATCTATAATGGATCTTAATTTTTGTTTGAATTTCAAATTCTTTTTATTTAACAATCATTTGTTTCAAATTCAAATTGTTTGTAACAATTCTGGTTCTAGTTTCAGGGTATGCAGTATATGTAAATATGCCATCTATCATATATACATATGATGCCTAGTATACTCTGGAACTGTAATAAAATTTTCCCCAAATAAAGAACGTTGTTAGAAAGGGCGGTAACTAATGTTTTTGTCTAGATCCTGTACTGCTCTTTTGTCATGAACGGCACTCTCAGGCGCTCAGACACAAACTTTCTGAGTCAGGCGTCTATAAGTCGATAGAAAGCAGAAAATTTTTCATTCTTGAGTAGTCAGTTGAAGTGTGTGGTTTCGTTTGATTAATAAATTATTGGCAATGTTGTTTTTTGTTTGTTTTCAAAATACAAAAAAAAAAAAAAAACTGAATTGTTGAATAAAGTTTTCTTTTAAATCCCTCTACATTTCCTATAAGCACTCCAAGACCTCCCTAGAATCTCCATGTGAGCGTTCTTTCCGCGCACAAGCATACGTTAAAAAGATATGAACGAGGATTCGGTAGGAAAACGCTTAGGTCTTCCGAAAAATGGCTCTTTTATTCGCGCTCCTATTTACCAGGGATGTAAAGGTCTGAAATTTTGACTCAACTCATCGCTCAACTCAAGCAGTGAGTCCGCTCAATCACTGAGTCCACTCAACAGTTGAGCGGTGGTTCATCGTTCGAAATTGGAGCGTACTCACTGCTTGTGGGGCTTGAGCGGACTCACGGACTCATTAAGTTAAGCGGAATGACTTTTTAGTAAGCTTTTCTTATTTGATTGAAACTTCAGTTTCAGTTTCAATTTAATTAAATCAGATTCTCTTTATGTTATTTAAAATATGATTTCGGTCCGGTCAACTCAATGAGTTCGCTCAAGTAGTAATTCCGCTCAAGATTTGAGTCCGCTCAAGCCGCACAAGCAGTGAGTCCGCTCAAGCCACACAAGCAGTGAGTCCGGTCAAGTTTCGAGCGATAAACCACTGCTGAAGTGTTGATCGGACTCATTGATTGAGCGGACTCAAGTCCTGAGTTGAGCGATTAGTTAATATGACAAATGAGTCCGCTCATTTACAACCCTGCTATTTACCGCTAGTTTCGTTTAGCATTTTATATTTCCTCAGCGGGAAATGAAATCATACCATCATTCAAACTGGATGCGTTCTTTGGAGGATATGAAATGTTTGAAAGATATGATGGCTGTGTCTAAATTGGACACTTTATAGAACAATTGTACAGGTATGTCCTAGGGAGGAAACAATTCAAGTTCCTTCGTGTGCTGCACCCTGACTCCCTTGGAAGGAAGGAGGATGCATGCCTCTTCATTAGACATTATATGGGACATTTGCATAGACATGTCCTTGGGATGGAGCAATTCAAGCTTTTTCGTGTGCTTCCTCCTAGCCCTAGTTTCTTTGGACGGAAAATGCAAACAAAATGGATTAGACATTCACGCATATTAAAAGGAGGCTCCATTTTTGCATTATTTAGAAAGTTCTTCTTTCATTTTTTTTTTTGTGTAGTTGCACTTTAGTAAAAATCACAACAATTTCACAAATAAATTTATTTACTCTGTGAAAGCTGCGTGCACTTGAGTTTTACAAATGAACCAAAAATGTGCTTAAAAACATACGTTGCACGTTCCAATAAGCTTTTTCCGGGATCTGGATCAAAAATTGTTCAGCTTTTCCATCTGCTTGCACTAAGTTTTACTATTTGCACAAGCATTGACGTGGATCGCCTGACAAGATTTCAAGCTGGGTAATAATCGCAACAACATATGCATAGGAGATGACGTGACAAATGTCATAATTTGAGTGCTGCCAACCTTACAGAAAAAACAAGCACAACCAAACTTTACACTAAAGTAATTTTAATTACCGAACTAACTCTGCCTGCCAATTACTCAATGAAATAAAAATTTTAGTCATCCATTTTCCGATGTTTTATAAAAAAAAAAAATCGAAACTGGAAAATAAATTGTGAATAGACGCACGTTATCTCTCTGTCCGTTCGCCGGGTTGCTGCTGAAACATTTTCACTTTTCATACTTGTGCGGCGGCATTCAGCTTGAAGGCTTTCGAAAAGAACCTTTATATAAAAACGAAACTATAGACTTCTACTTGAGGCATTTCATAAGCCCATTATTGGCCTACAGCTCCTCTTTTAGAAATTTTCAATATTCACGCTTCTCCCATATGTTAACCTGTCTACAAAATTCCCTACCATGCCGGGTAGCTTAAGAAGAAGCTTAAAACCTGTGCCTGCCTCGAAAGGGAATAAAGGAGAGCACGTAGCATCGTATAGTATTGAAAAACGTGTATACATCGGCCGAACAGAAAAAATTTTGTATGCGTCACGTGTACATGATAAACTTTTCAAAATAGATATTGTCAGGGACAAACAGTCCTCCCCCATCCTCTCTATTCATATCGTTTTTGCTGGTATTTCCTTGAATAGACTCGTCTAAAGAAGAAAAAAAAAAGACACTCACACACACACAAAACAGTTCACAGGAGAATGGGTAACTGATGCGAAAAGGAAGTCGAAGTCAAAGTCCTGGGGCGGTGCCGAGATGGGTATTCTCTATAGAGATAGAAGGAATTATACCATAGGATAAACGACTACTCTATGGTCTATCTATGCTGCTCTGTGAGGATTGTAAATGGAAGGTGGAGGGGGGGGGGGAAGCAGAGTCGAGACATAGCAGATAAAAAGGCGATGAAATTGCGAAAACATCAACGCCATAATAACCCCTCTCCCCTTCAAACGCATTTCTCTACCATACTTTTACTTAAAACTCAAGTTTTGCTGTGGCTTCTTGTAAAGCAGGTGCGGCTTTTTAACCACAACTCTGTGATCTCGCTGATTGATATAGGATTTTGATAAACTTCCTGGGTGATGATGGTTGATTCATGTTACACGGCATGAGCCATCGAACAATACACGCATAGAAATTATATGCAACAGATTCCTACATTTTAAGGTGAGGAAAGAACCTTTGATAGCTAATCAAAAAAATTCTTTTGATGAAGGCAAGTCAATTGTAGTAAAATGTCCTTGAATCCTGATTAAATTTCAAGTGCGGAGGAATTAATGTTGCTGCTATTGTCAATCAAAGAGTAAATGCCGAAAGCTTTGGTCTATAGAAAATTTATAAACTTATCTTATGCGTATGTGTAGGGGTATGTCGTCAAGGTGGGCCACCCTTTTGACTTTTGTCTATAGCTTCCATTTAAGGAAGAATTTGGTCAATCTAAGCACATCTTTGGAAAGGTCTAGAAAAAAAGAGCACTTTTGCTAAACATCGCACATTGATTGGGTCGGCCCGTGCTGTCTAGGTTGGCCAATCGCTGAAAATCGACGAAATATGTGCTGAAATGATTGATAATGACCTGGACAAATTTATTGAATGAAATAAAATGTCGAATTTGCTGCATTTTGCTGTTTGTTACTAAGATTTTAATGGCACATTATTCGGAGTCGCATTTCGGGTAAATGTAATAAATAGCACTTCTATTTTGCATTGTCCGAAGAGAGCTTTTACTGCGCATTTTTGGGCTGGACATTTTATGGGTTTCTTCCACTGACATATATACAATGGACTGCTGACGCTACAAAAATTGCTTACATTATTTGACATTATTATGGGATCACTTTTCTATAGTCCTCTCTTTTTGGTTTAACTACTTTTTTTCGCTGAACTATAAATCATAAGTTCTATACAAAATCCACCATAGTCCAGTTTCAGTTCAGTGGTTTTCCAAATGATTATATAGAATAGAAATAGATGGCAATACAGTATTTGTAATCCTTTCTCTGTCCCCCATAGCTACTTTTAGGGACAGACAGACAAAAATTGCAAAAAATTATTTCTTTAAAACTCAAGTTTTAAAAATATTTGATGTTGTAGAAAATAAGCTTCCAAGAATACAAATAATTTCGAATGCATCTGTAATTTGCTGAACTTTTAATATGAATATTAAAACGAAAGTAAAACTTGAAATTAAGATAATTGTCACACCCTGCCAAAAAAAGTTGACCCATATGAAATAGAAAATCAGGCAGTCCATGTTATATATGTCAGTGGTTTCTTCGAAGCGCACAATCACAGTAGGCCAACTCTGACTACACAAATTGGCCAACTTTGTCGACAAGCGTAATTGCTGCATCGCATCACACCACAACCAAACATGTTACAGGATTGAATTTCCGTTTTGGTTTGTTTTCAAACATGACCCACACAACACATTCACAATTTATTTTTGATCTTGTCCAATGGTGGATTCGAACTTAAAATTTGTAGAATCGGTTAGATGGAATCGAAGAATTTTTAGAAAACTTTTTATTTTTACAATTCAAATCAAATTATTAAATACAAGAAAGAAAACAATCGCCTCATCCGGTTTTTGAAACCGAGACCTTCCGCTTTCCGGACGACTGCTATCTTACCTCTGAGCTCAGAGGTTTGAATCGTAAAAATTAAAAGTTTATCTAAAAATTCTTCTATTCTATCTAACCGATTCTAGAAATTTCATGTTCGAGTCCACCATTGGACAAGATCAAAAATAAATAAAAAAATTACGAATTTATTTGTTCGCTTCTATCGTTACTGGTTAATGCCAGCTGGAAGCAAATGTGGCTAGTCTATTAGACAAATTAATAAATACAAGAGGTGAAGACATCTGTCTCGTTCGCTTAGAGGTAAGAGCAGTCGCCCGGACAGCGGCAGGTCCCGGCTTCAAAAGCCTCACTTTCTGGCCGTATTCACTGATGCTAAAAAAGAACTTTTTTTTTAATTTCAAGCCACTGAGTACACATCACATGCTTTGCGTGCAAAAAAATTATTGTACTTTTCGACACAGCGATCAGAGAGGTCTCATCAGTATGGTTATCTGTGATCGCCTGCCATAGAAATTCAATGATGGAGGTCACACCAATTACTCATAAATACTTTTAAAAAAAAGTAATTGTGTAATGGTAGCAAGATTACTCATTGCAATTTTGAAATTGAGTAATTGTTCCTTCTTTGCCTTGGAGCACATGGAATTCACACTTACTTTTTTTAAAATGTATTTATTTGGGTAATTGATATGACCTCCATCATTGAATTTCTAGGTTAGGCGATCAAAGATAACCATACTGATGAGACCTCTCTGATCGCTGGGTAGGAAATTTATTTCTCCAAATGGTTCTGAGCCTTCCTATACCTCATCTATTTCAACACGGACTCCAATCAAGAGTTAAATTAGTCGTGTTCACTTTTTTATGTTGATGTATTCCATATTCAAAATGTTTCAGTGTGTTCCAACGAATTTTTGGAATTCAGCATGCACAATTACTAATAAAGGTTTGAAGCCGTTGTTAATATCAGAATTGATATCTTCTTCTATACTTATAATTAACAAATTTATTACCGAGGTTATATGCATAAGTTTTCTACGTCCTCCACTCTTTGATATTGAGTTAGTGTGCATGTTTTCAATTTTTTTTTATATACATATATATTTTTTTTTCATATGCAAATGCCCCAATTTAATATGCTCCAATGCATAGACTAATATTAATTTGGCTGTCTTCTTGATGAATTTATGTTGTAACAAAAGAATACATCTGAAACTGTCCATCTAGTATATCTGGCGAAGACCAAAAAAGACATAGGAAGTGTTCAGTTGTCTCCAATATTTCTTCAAAGAGGGACTGCAATTACGGATTATCGCCAACACTGATTTTTAAAAGATGATGACTAGAGCGGGGATCATAGTGTTAAGGACGATCAGCATTATCTTCAACCTAGCCCTGAAATAAAAGCCATGTCTCCCTTTTTGGCTGATTGGAAACGAATTTTGTCATATACCCAAAAATTCGTCGATCCGTCTAATTTTCTTGATGTTTCCTGCGACTGTTTTCTGACTGATATCTTGATTAGCCAATATGATATTCCAACTTACGAATAGAAGGCAAAAAAAAAAAGTATTCAGAGCCTCACCTGCAATAGATGTGTATGTACATCCAGTATATAATTTTTAGTTTAATATCTAATATGCAATCAAAGGATCTTTAACCCTGACCGTAACCCTTAGTAGAATCTCAAAATTTTTCATCCATATGCATCTTTTACGCTAGCTTTGAGTTCAAAAAACCCAGCGACTTGCCTGCCTTGGAATATCTAGTGTCATGAGAAGCTGTCTTACAGCAACTATGTAAGCCTTATTAAACTTTCAACTTCTGCATTTGCTGGTGAAAAAGGAAGCGATTTCCAGTGCTATCAGATTGCAAATGGTGAAACAGTTATCTGGTTGGCCATTTAAGTATCTTCTTAAAACAGATATGCTTCGAGCAAATGACGAAAATATCTAATATAATTATACCCAAGGTGAATTTTGTAAGACCATTTGACGTATGTGGTTTTGTGACAACAACAATGGCGTTCCATTAAACCGTCCTCCCTACAAGGATGGTGAAAAGACGAACAGTGGAGTCGGGCTGTGCGTATATGGACCCAGATGTAATATATTAAAGGCCCTGGAATTTACCCTTACCATATTCCAAGCTGAGATATTAGCCGTAGAAGTATCCGCCAATACCAGTATTAAAAGAGCCATAAATGGCTCAACCATCAATATTCACTCGGATAGTCAGTCAAATCGCTTACAAGGCCTTAAAGTCCTTCACTATTATGTCAAGGATAGTCCGGGAGTGCCTGCAAACCCTTAAATTTAATTTATCTAGGACAAGTAAAGTTATTTTCATGTGGGTACCGGGACATGAGGGCCATAAAGGCAATGAAATTGCTGACGGCCTAGACAAAATAGGACCAGAGACATTTTTTGCACTTCAAAGTGTTGAGCTGCTGGGAGAACAGACAAAAAAAACTTTAATAGGAAAGGCTAGAAGTACTTCGTCAGGCAAAAAAATTTATCGATAATTCTGGTGGAAAACCAAAAGAACTCATACTCCTTAGGAGACCAGAGCTGATGGTTTTGGCTGAGAGTTCATGCAGCCACTTCTGGCACAACAAATTTGGTACAGTTTACATCTACCTGTATCGAATCATTTGAGCATGGTTGGGAAACTCACTGTATTTATACAGACTTCAGCAAGGCTTTTGACAAGCTTCCTCATTCTGTTATGTTATTTGAACTGAGATCTTTAGGTTTACCAATTTGGTTGTTGAACTGGTTATCATCCTACCTTAAGGATCGCAAACTTAGGATTTACTTACGTTCTGCTCTGTCTGAAGAAATAACGGTTTACTTCGGTGTTCCACAGGGTAGTCATTTAGGGCCCCTTCTCTTCATATTATTCATAAATGGTGTTTCGAATGTAGTTACCAAATCTGATTTGCTAATGTACGCAGATGATCTAAAACTATTTAAATCTATCGACTCTCATTGCGACTGTCTCAAATTGCAGGATAACCTACACAGACTACACAGACTTGTTGAATGGTGTGAAAAGAGTTCTCGTATTTTAAACGTTGATAAATGTAGGGTAACCATTTTCTCTCGTAAGTGAGTCCCTTCGAATGTTGTCTATGATATGAATGGGTTATTACTTTCGAAAGTTGATAAAACACATGATTTGGGGATATTGTTTGACTCGAAACTCACCTTTAACTTCCATATAGATCGCATCGTTAATAGACAAAACTCACTGTTAGGCTTTGTAAAGTGTTGGGCAAAAGAATTAGATGATATCTATATTACTAAAGCTCTTTTTACCCGTCTTGTTAAACCCATTTTGGAATATGCCAGTCCTGTCTAGTCCTGCTCTTACAAAAATCACTCCGATCGTATTGAGAGCGTGCAAAGGAGATTCTTACTTTTTGCTCTAAGAGGTCTCGAATGGAGGGATAGACTTAATCTTCCTCCTTATAATGAAAGATTAAATTCAGTACACCTTCTTACTCTTGACTCGTAGAGAAATTTGTGATATTAACTTTGTATTTCAACTTGTGAACAGAGACATCGACATGCCTTTGGTGCTTCAGAAAATTAATTTCATTTCACGATCTCGACACTTGCGATCTAATGACTTTATTTATTTGTGCTCCCATCGCACCAACTATTGACACTTTGATCCTATGACTAGGATGTACTGTACTTTTGATTTGAATTTCCATTCGATAGATTTTAATATTAATAAGACTCAATTAAAAAAAATCCTGAATAATTGTTCTGTACTTTAGCTTTAATTTAAGTATTGTGTTCTCCATTGTAGCTAGCATTTAACGAAATAAATAAATAAATAAATATATAAAATAAAAACCTGCTATGCAATTGCGAAGCATTGTACAGGCGGGGATTACTCCACCTCTAACATGCTTTTCCAACACCACCCTACGTGTGGAGTCTCAATCCCATGGTTCTGGACTTTATTAATCTAACTAAATCTAGAAAGAGAATAAATTGAACGGAGACTCACAATAGATCTTTCAGGTTGTAGTGAATATGAGGCTAACGCCTGTACACCCCTCCACAAATTCAATCTAAATCTTGCTTTGAGTCTATGTAAATGTCATTTTTACTATAGTTTGAATCTCAAATTAACTAGACTAGTTTCTACTGCCAGATTCTATATCTATTATGTAGTAGATCCTGGTGTTCCAAATCTTTGAAAATATTAATGAATTCAAATTGCATTGCATACGGATTGTTGTCGAGTAGGTAAATTTTTAAAGAGTCACCGTAAACGATACTTGACGAAATTTAGAACTTATATTAAAGCATTGGAATAGTCTACCATTTTTAAGAGTGAGTTCGACACATTCTTATGATTCGTCGAGTTGGATACTGTCATTATTAAAATTATATGGGCGATGTAGAAAGTTCGGCATAGAAAGAAATAATTTTTACATATGTTGTTATGCTAGCTCTGAAGATGGTCGGCGTTCTATATCTTGGCTCTTTAAGGCATAGCAACATTTTCTCGTAATACGCGAATAGGCAGTTCAATTGATCGCTACTGTATTATTAAGCTCGTCGAATGCAACGAATAAATTCCTTATGGTTTTGTGGTATATTTAGTACTATTTGGACTGCCATATCTCTTGTCGATTCTAAAGATCTGATATTATTGATCTTTTCGTCACAATTTATACTCTGCCTACCACTGCTACTTCGTTGATATTTAACATTGGGTAGAAGTACTACCATTATGTGCTTCTCTGTACTTTTTTAATTTATTTTTTAACCGATTTCATTGTTCATGCCATGAGGACGATGTTTTCTTCTCTTGGAATGAGATGTAATGTATGTACAACTCTTCCTCACTGACTTCTCTTCTTTCGACATTCTATTATTATTGTTTCTATTGATATGCCATTTCGCGGTAATAATTATTTTTTTTTTTCCAAAACTGATAGCCAACTATTTAAGAGAACTGGACTTATCGTCGTCGGTAAGAATTATACCAGCTTTATCCTAATTCGGCGGTAGAGTACTGGAATTCGTTTGTCGAACCAAATCCAAATCCAATTAATCCGGTTTCGAGGTAACATTTTAGGGTTCATAGCACTAATTTTTTATTGTCGAATGGCATTAACCTTCAACTTAATAAGGGCGTTTCCGTTTGTTATATATAAATAGTTCATGAAATTAGGTCAATTTATTATGTATTTTAACCTACCCCCAGCCAAACCTAAAATAAACAATCAAACACCAAGGAACCATGAAGCAAATTTCTCTCTATATCCCAGAAAAGTTTTTCGACAAAATTTCGTATGCCAACAAGTGACCTGAGCAAGGGGTTTTATAAATTTGTTTTCATGATGATTTTGCAGCACCAAATATGCTAGTTTAGTGTAGACTATCTTAAGTAATTTCCCTAAATTTAACTGTCCTGTCAGAAATGGACTATAAAAGGGCACGGTTGAATAAATTTAAGCGGTCACAACATTGCACGTCTGTAATCCAAATAAATTCGCAGAATTAGCCTCCCCAATGAACGCAGTGCACATTCGAGCATCGAAAATTAGCTTGAGTTGGCATTCCAAGACAAAGTGTCGACAAGGCAATAAAGTAATTTCAGAACCGTTGTTACGAGTTACGGCAGAGTTATAGTAACCAGACATTTTGCCCCCTCCCATAGTTCCGCCTCTAGTTATAGTATTATATGCGGACTGGAGCAGATTTATGAAGCGCATATTTATGGCAAACATTATGCAGACTTTGGTAGTCCCAGAGTTAAATAACATTCATCCACCGGGATGTAATCCTTTTCCACCCGAGTGTTGACCACTGGTTATAATCATATATAACCCAGTGGGGGTAGATGTAATCGGAGATAGAATAGCATCCGTACCATGTGAGACATGACGACGCAATTCATATGGAGTTCCTTTATATGATATGAAAACCGGACACAAATTGAGGCCATTTAGCTCAGCAGATGGTCTTTATAGAGAAGAAAATTTCGGGTTTTATTTTAAAAGGTGTAGTTACGTTTCAAACTGTGCACAGTGCCAGATATCTATGTTCATTGAAAGCAGGATTTGCGTTTGTCCAGTATCCAGCATTCAAGTCTACTGCCAGGATACTTTGAGAAATTGCAGCCTTCATGTCGTCAGGATAAATGATCTTTTAAAATATAGCCATTTGGCGGCAAACTTTCTACTACAGAGATGACCTAAACCTAATGCCTATATGTAGTTGGAATTTCATAGTACTAATGAGTTTCTGGGCTTTCAGATTCAAATTTTGTGGTCATATGGTGATGGGATTGTAATGAAAATTTTAAGGCAACAGGATTGGCTCTGATTTAAGGATGAATGTGAAGGGTGTAGTCATCATGCGCATATACAAAATAAGCAGAACAAAAAGAGTTTCACTTTAGAAATTTTATATGAATTCTTTGTTTTGTAGCTCCCCTCGACTTGAAAAGAAGTAGCTACCCAGTAGCCTACTTCTTTTCTGCATCAAAGCAGGGCATTCGCAAAGCGTTGGACGAATTCGACTTCCTCCGAGTCCTTACAGCTCCTGTAGAAATCGTTTGCCGCTATACCCAGTCTTATAGCATGTTTCCCTGTGGCCCAGTGACCCGAATTGACCCCTACTAGATTCCTGGTATTTGTTCTGCTGCCAATAAGCAGTTCAGCAGGTCATTTTTCTGTCATATGCAGACCACAATTGCTTCGCAATACGGCAGATATCCTTGCTGGACCACCGGAGGCTTGCCTTTTGATAGGCGCCCTTGATGATTTCCTCTTTTATTGCTCCGATTGGGAAAAAAAGCTACCGCTGCGGAGCTATCCAATTCAGAGCCTTTTTTGGCCAACTCATCAGCCATTTCGTTGTCTGAGATATCCTTGTGGCCGGTCCCAGCATAAGGTCACCTTGTGCCCTATAGTTAATTCCTCAAGGCTGGTCTTGAATAACTGCACCAATTTTAAGTTCACCAGGACAGCATCCAGCGCCTTGATGGCTGTCTGGCTATCAGTATATATGTATGCATATGTGCCATAAGGGCTCTCTACACATGGATACCAGTGTTGCCGCCTGATCAATCGCTGCGAGCTCTGTCTGAAAAATACTACATTTATCAGGTAGCCTATAAGACTCGTGCCACTGGAGATCTCTGGAGTACACTCCAGCCCCTGTGCCTGCACTCGTCTAGGAACCATCCGTACAAATAGAAATATCGGCTGTTACGACCATCTCCTTCCCATCTCAGTCAGCCCCGGTGGGCATTGACATCCCCACCGAAAATCAAGATGGGTACTAGGTAGTCTGTTTCTTCCCTGCGATCACTACAGTCTATCTTCTGAGGTATATTGGTCTGTCCAAAACCCCTCTCTATCCACCTATACCCGCCCAAAGCCTGACAGCACTATTGCTGCTACACCTCTGCAATAGAGGTACAGCGGCATTAAGTCAAGCATAACCTCCAGTGATGCCGTGGGCATGGTGCATAAACACCCAGTTAGTACCACACACGTGGCCCTCTGGATTTTTGACAGCACATCTAGGTTAAATTTCCTCGGCAGTGTCGTCCACCAGACCATGGAGCCGTAGCAGAGAATGGGTCGAACTATGGCTGTGTACATCCAACGTTCCACCCTGGGTTTTATTTCCCAGTTTGCACCAAATATTCTTTTGCACACGAAGAAGGCCACTCAGCCAGCTCAGCTTGGAATCGAGGATGATTCCCAGATACTGTACTTCGCTGGAGAGAGTAAGATCCTCTCCACTCAGCCCTGGAAGTCTGAAACTTTGCACCCGCCTTCTTCTTGTAAAAAAGATCAGCTTTATCGTTCGATGTAGACTTAGAAAACTGAACAATGGATTACCACAAGGCCCATTTCTAGCACCTTTATTCTTTAACCATTACATTTCTCACAATCAATGGAGACTTTAACGGAGATTGGAGTAAATTCAAGCGAACTGTTTCCATCGTAGCAACAAATTTATTTACGGTTTTTTTTTCAACAACATGCTTCTTCGCCTTAGCCCATGATGTTGTTGTATCGCATCGCAGACATCTAATGAAGATAATAAATAATCTAAAAGCTTGAAATAATAGGCGCTTTCGGCAAGCACATTCTCAGTGAGACAAGTGAGATATTCTCAGTTGGCTCACTGAGACTGCACTTTCAGGGAACTGTCTCAGTTCCATATTGAGCTACCAATTTCGAACGCAACCACTGAGCAACTGAGACAAGTGAAACTGAATTTTCTTGTCTCAGTTGACTCAGTTTCGTTATTTTGTGATTTTAATTACAAATAAAAGTTTAGTGAGCTGTTTGAATAGACTAACAACACTTTCCTCAATTTATTACTATCCAATTCTGTGTTCAAAATTATTTAAATGTCAAAATTGGCAAATCAGCTGATTGGTTTGAACTGAGACAACTGAGACGATTGCTCAAAGTTTTGTCTCAGTTGTCTCACAGAGACAGTGCTTGCCGAAAGCCCCTAATATCTCACAGAAGCTGATTCAAACATTTTAAGGAGGTTCAGCAGTTGCGTTTTAAAGTCTATTATACTGGGTCTGTCTTTCTCTCCGGCTAAGCTCAGTATTGTGAGGCAGTCTAGTTAAATAGTGCCGATAAGGATAAGTAGATGAACAATACAACACAGTGTTACATAATTTATTAAAAAAACATCCCCAGCCATGGGATCGGCAGGTAAAATCTTAACATAAATAAACTGATCTAACGAACCACCTAGCGGCAAACGACTTCGTCCCTGATGAGGTTATATAATTGACTCCCAATGAGGTTCTGAACTTCCTGGTCGCTTATAATACTCGTTGAATTGCATTCGTACGAACCAAGTTCCCTGTAGGAACAGGACAGCCTTGTCAAATGGGACCTCTCCGTTAATTTTTAACTGTGGTGTGTTAAGACAGTGACAGAACTGTAATAACTATTCTTGCTTCAAATTTTTGACGTGTCTTCCTTTAATTTATTGTCTTTGTTTTGTTGGACAGAACTAAGCTCCTATTTCCAACCACTTCATAAAACTCAATTATTCCTAATTTCCATTTGGCACCTTTAAAAGGCTTTTTGAAACGAGCCACCCTGTATTTATGTAGCACATTTTTGTAAATAGCAAGCTCAGATTTCTTAAAGATTACTTTTTCGTACTCAAGTGCTAACACTTCACTCCACTGCCCAAAAACTTTTACCAAAAATTGAATCTCAATATAAAACCTTTATAGTTATCTCCAACCAAAAATCACTCGGCCATAAAAGACACCCCATGGATAAACCGTTTGTATGGCTGTGTGTGTGTATACCCCGCCGCCCACAAAAAGGGTTTAATTCATACAACACATCAGTTTAATAGGCGTATGGTATCCCTTGTCTGTGAATGCTTTACGATGGATGTCACTTCCTAAGACAACGGGGCTTCAATTCCACTATCCCAGGCTGGTAGTGGGTCGCATCGCACAAAGACACAGTGTGACTTTTTTGATCCCTTGAAAAAGGTTCCGGCACTGAATAAAAAATTAATGAGGCGGACATTATTAGCATTTTCGTTCTCGTTTTGTGGGCTTTGTGTCTTCCCTAAATAGATTCTCATTCCCTGATGGGAGGGCATCACTGTATCGTGTCATCCCCTTTGTTTGCTAGACCAAATCCAAGTGATAAGTATGAAAATAAATCGCTTCGGTTTCATGAATGTTTGGAGAGTTTTTGTGCAAGGTTTGTTCCATCCACCAAGCCCGAAATGGGATGGGTGCTGCCACCTCGGTGTTGAACTTTTATCGATATTGGCGTCGTTTATAGTGTCCTGATTTTGCCCAAAAGGTCAATCTTGTTTTCACTGATTTTGTTTTTTTGTATTTATTTTGGTTTTATTTTCCAGAAAAGGACAGTTGAGATGTGTAAAAAATTTAATAGGGTTACGTTTATATATAGAAATTTATAGCGGCAGTTTTTTAGAACTTAGGGAGACATTGTACATAGACGATCTAGACATTTGTAGTTGACAATATATTTCAAAATGTCTCAATTTAAAATTTATTACTATTGAATTGGACTTTTATACTATTCTAGTCGTAAGGGCAAATTGGGCACAAAGTCCACTGAGGAGATTTGAATGAATTTCACTACATTTTCTGACTTTCTGTATTCCAGTGGAAATCGCAGGCGAAATAATTAAACATGTCAAGATCAACTACAGATATTCTTGCATTTGCATTAGCAAGGTACGCTTTACTAAATTTATACAAAAAATTTGCTAATTTTACTAGCCATTGGTATTTACAACATTTTCCAACATTATAAACGGAGTAAGTTTACAATGCAATATGATATTGATAAATTAGTATTTTGGTGTAAAATTACTGTATAGGCTTGCATGAGTTTGTAAAAACATCTTAAGGTTGCGTAGTTGTCGGCTTACAACGAATAAAATTACACAACAGAAATGTAAATATAGTATATCAATCTTTATACTAAAATTAATATTTATGAATGCGACAAATTCCTGCTACGTAATGTAATACTGATAGTGAGGAGAGTAAAAATGCTGATACTGACGGGATAATAAATAAATAAATAATTTCTCCCATTTATATCATACGAAACTGCAAGCAAGAAATTTATATATTTCAACTTAACTTCTGGTCCTAGATATTTATTTATTATTATTATTGGGGGGAGGCAGACAGAGCTCCCGCCTCTCATCTAGTCACCGAGATCTATAGGATTTTTTTGTGATATTACTCCTAAATGCCCCGGGGCGCTCATTCGACCTTAAGTTCTTTTATAAAGCCTATGACGTTCTTTGGGGTCATCTTTGCTACACTTTCTGGCAATTGTAATTCCTTTTCTAGATGCCTGAGCCTTATGCGGCTCTGAGCTTCATACAGAAGTGACAGGTCTCATCATCTATACTGTACAAAAAGTAGGATAATTCCCTAAAAATAAGACAAGTTTTTTGCCTAAAAGTAAATGCTATTTTCTCTGATATAAAGGGAAGATCAGTTTAATTTGCCCAAATCAATGGAACATTCAATGAATTTAGGTATTTGGCTCCAGAAAATCTATACAGTTCGTAAAACTCCCAAAATGTTAACTTTCTCGGATAAATAGCAGAGAACATTCAATATATTGGATATTATTCTACATTTGGAAGTACCTACATTTTAGGTTTCACTTTTCGAAGGCGGAGCCATAGAGATTGTTAGAAAGTTCAACATATTTGTGCATTTAGGTACACCGAGTAGGTAAAAAAATTTCATTGAGTGTTAGGAATACCGCTGATGAGCTTCGTGGCGGGAGCGAAAACGCTTCGGAATAGCCATATAGATTCTTACACGACCCCATTTTTACTTGAAAGTTAGATCTGATCGGTTTGTCGCGAAAAATTATATATAGATGTATGTATGGTATAATGGAGCGAGCAACGAAGCTGTCCAGTATAAAATGCACTCGCGATGTTGAAAAGTAGAGCACCACCCGCTCACACGACGTTTATCATCATGTTGTATATATTTGTATATGTATATAATATGAGGATAGGCTGAGTACCCACTAAACAAAAATCGTTATTGATTGTCCACAAATTAGTTCCACAAATTGTTGCCACGCACTTTAGGGAAAATCAAATTTTTTTACTGTGTACCTTACACATCTTTTTAAGATGATATCTAACTGAGCAGTGCCCAGTAAATAGCCGTAATTCCTTTCTGCTGAGTGTGAGGAATACTTTTCCTCTCTGTTGCGAATACGGGATGTTTTCCTAGTGTGCTTTTGAATTCTGTCCTACCAAACTCTGATCTGAGCTGAGAGATGGCTTTTTGAGTGTCCAAAGACGGGCGCAGGGCCAATAAATGTAGATCTGGCTGCTTCCTTTGCAAGGCGGCCCGCGGTCCCTTAATGCCTTCATGTCCTGGTACCCAAATCAGCGTCACCTTGTTTGATTCGATCAGTTGTTTCAACACAATCAGTAAGACAGTCCCACATCAGGTTAGACTCAAAGGTAAATGAGTCTAACGTTTTAAGTACTGCTTGGCTGTCTGATATTATGTATATTTTAGCTCCACGCATATTCGTGTGAATTATTTCGCCAGTGCAGAGTTTTATGGCATTTATTTCTGCCTGGAAAATGGTTGGTGAGGCCCCCAGCGCCTTTGCGAGATGGTACTTCGGCCCACACCTACTTTACCTTCCATTTTGTACCCATCCGTATACCGTTTAAGAGATAATTTTTTAAAGAGTAGGTCCCCAGGTGTGCCACGTTGGCGTTACGGCATAACGTCTGGAATTGGATTGGCCGTCGGGTCCTCTAGGAATTCTCGGAGGACTTTCAGGTGAACAACCAAGTTGTTTGTGCTCAGCAGATTTGCCCTCTGCAGTGTAATTGCACTGAGGATGGCCTCCTTCCTAATATGCAAATGTATAAGGAGTAG
The DNA here is from genome assembly GCA_963924295.1 of Dioctria rufipes. Taxonomy (NCBI): domain Eukaryota; kingdom Metazoa; phylum Arthropoda; class Insecta; order Diptera; family Asilidae; genus Dioctria; species Dioctria rufipes. The sequence goes on from OZ002742.1 coordinate 201,521,615, forward strand.
GCACAGCAAAGCCTTTAAGGCTTCAGTTGGTCAGGCAGGTACGCATGGTACCAGTTTATCCTAGATAATATGTTTATGTATAAATTATAAACCAAAATTACAAATTTGTATGTACATTATGTAGAGTCGACTTAATATTGAATTTTTAAATTTATTTTAAAAATTACTTTTATTTACAAATAGTGCAATTTATTTCCAGTTACATATAGCCACATTTGTTTTCTATTCGAAAAGTATTTCTATCATGTTGCAATTATTATGCCATTGTAATTTCAGCCTTACAAAATAATTGTATGTAGCTTGTTAAACTAGGAGTAAAACTCTCACTTCACGAGGTTCTTTGATACACTAGAATAATTATAAAAATAATAAAAGATGTTGTAAATTTACAATTTTTTGTGTAATTTATTACTATTTTTTTTTCTACAGAATTAATTTGTCACTAAAACATTGTAATATTGATGCTGTTTTACTATTGTTAAAATATTGTGTAATATTACTTTGATTTTCTAAGTGAATATATTTGTCGGTTCTTAATGTTCTTAAGTCCACATTGGTATGTCTTACGCCTAAATAAATAAACAAAAAATTGTACTTGATTTTACCAAATTATATTTAATACTATTAAATTTTTAATTAGTAACTATAACCCCATTATATTTTCCCAAAATTTACCATGGTAGGTGAACTGAAAATGTAGTTGAAAAATTAATTCTTAAAAAACGAAAATTTATAAATTTATATAATAAAAAAAAAAACCAAAACTTATCCAAATTGCCAACGATACCCAAAAACTAAATTTCTCCAGCAAATGTTATCTGTGACAAATTTCAGGCATGCCCACCGACATCTACTAAATCGAGGCAATCCAAATGAAATTGTCAAATCCATAGGGCCCTCAATCATTAGCAGAGCAATTGTGACTTTATCCTCGAAATCCTCGGAATCTGGAGTACTTCAGGATCATAAGTGCTATATCATGTTAGCTATGTATATATGAATGTGTATATGTTTGTCCTATATTTATAGGTAGTTATACATACATACATACATAGGTATGATAAATTATTACGCTCCCTGTATATGACATAACATTCCGCCTATACATGGTGAAAATTTTAAAGCCTTAAACCTGAGTCCTATGGATGTGCTCATACTACGTGTGTTCACTAATTTTAGTGGAGTTTTTATCATAAATTTTTTGCGAATTTTTCCTATTTCGAAATTATTTCTCAGCATACTTTTTAGGAATTTAAAATTTTAATTAGGTGCCTAGTAGAGGACTGAATTATTCTCCCACAAGTTTTATGCTTTTACTGAAGTGCAACTCATATACTTACTGTGCTCGTTGAAGCTGCTGCAAAATAAAATACGACGAGCTTTAACATTTTCTGTTCTTTTATGCTTAGACCAGGTGGCTTTTAGTGTTTTTATATAGAAAATGAGCGCGGTGCACCTACCTAGCTAAGCAAATTCAAATCAGGATTTTTTTTTGTATAGTTTTTGCAATTTTAATGCATTTAGAATTTTATTATTGACTTTAAAGAAAGTGTATTCCATAAAGAGTTTTCCTTTTGAAGAATTTATTCAAGTTTCTGTTAACGAATTTTATCCTCTTAGTTGATTGATTACAAGAGTAAACAAACAACTTTTACAACCGTTTGAAGAATCCTGACATTTAAATGAACTTTCATTATAGATGTAAAGGTGAAGCGATCCAAAATTGGAAAACCATAAGGACATTTCATGTAATTTGCCAAAAATGGAATATTTTGAAAAAAAAAAAAACATTTCACACAACATTTTTTTAAAATTCGCATTCGAACATAAGTTTATTCGAACTAAACTTTCGAAAATATCTATTAAAAATTGAATGATCGATTTTAAGAGTTGTTGGTTTGAAATGAAAAATAATTTTGTCAAGAAACAAGAATTTTTTTTTTGAAATCGGGAAGCGTTTCAGCAAATTTATTATTTCTGTTAATAACTCCGAAGGCCATAAGAAAAAAATATTTAATTTTATAAAATCTCAATATGTTGGGAAGTAATATGAATTAAGAAATAAATCATTGCAAAATAAATCATTTTATTGAAGAACTTTCCATATTGCAACGTACCCTATGTTAGGGGTTATTTGCAACATTAGAAGGGCCATATTACAACTACCAGGTGTAAAGTTATGTAAATCGAATCAACTTAACTAAAATTGGATTTTATAACTGAAATTTATTTATATTTACAGTCACAAGTTATATAAATAGCAGGACCCGAAAATAACTGATATTTTGAAAATTTTAAACAAAAAAAGCTGGAATAAAATATGATCGTGGAATTTAGTGGAATATATCAAAATATTTCTCATGAGATCCGTTTTTATTCCTGTAAAGCTTTTGAAAACATAACTTTTTTTTAAAAAAAAGTTTTCTAAAACTGTTATTCCCATCATAAAATAATTTAAATCTAAAAAAAACTACGCTGGAAAGGCTTATTATTTTTTTCGAGGTGGAAGTAACAGGTTTTGAAGCCAGAATTATAAAAGCCAAGCTGGCTTCTTATTTTTTCACGCCGAGTTTCATTTTTGATTAGAAAAAATAAATTTCTCTTCCTTTAAAAATAATTTCGATATGGAAACCCTATTCCCAGGATCATTTCTTGTTATACCAAATTTGGTCCATACTGTCCACGGCGTGTCGTTCCAACATAAGTCATTTCCCCTACATATTTATGTACAATGTACATATATGTATCCAGGGAGCGGGGATAGAGGAAACAAATGTCTCTCATATCTTTTTCGTTTACTATTTATAATTTAAGTATAATTCCATACCTGTAGTAGCGATGAAATTTTCACAGTTGATAGACTTTCACATTCCGAATCAGTTCGTTTTCGAAAATTTTCGGATTCGATATAGAATTTGGAATTTATGTGTATTTTTTTAGTGCGAAAATAATTTATTCTTGAGTGATGCTATACACTTTAATGTTATTTGGGATGGGGTTGAGGTGGTCTCGGAAGCAGCATTAAGGTCTTAGAATTAAAAAAAAAATTCCTATTCTGAAGAATAGGAAAAAGTTCCTTTTTAGGGTTCCGTACCCAAAGGGTAATAACGGGAACCCTATTACTAAGACTTCGCTGTCTGTCCGTCTGGCACCAGGTTGTATCTTATGAACCGTAATAGGTAGACAGTTAAAATTTTCACAGGGTGTGTATTTCTACTGCCACTACAAAAACAAATAATAAAAATAAAATTAAATTAAAAATTAAAGGGGGGCCCTCATACAAGAAACGTGATTTTTTCGGCGTTTTTTTTCCTCGTTCTATTGTCATTCATTATTATTATCATAAGTAGGCATTGTGTTTTCAAATGACAGCATTATTATTATTTGTCACATGACGCCTACTCTCATTTCAAAAAATAAATAAAAAGTACATAATGTTAACTTTTGTACGAAGGTACGGAACCCTTCGTGAGCGAGTCCGACTCGCATTTGGCCGGTTATTTATTTTTTTGTTTTAATCACTATCCCAGTTTTGACGGTGAAGTTGAGTAGAGTAGAGCAGTAAATGCACCTCTAATAAAAGGGTGTGAGGACCTAAGTATCTCTAGGCATATGGGTAGAACTCTATTCAATCTTATATTTTGTATTTTCGAAAATGTGGTAGATTTATTTTCTCAATCTCCCACAAATATCTTGAGAATTTTCTAGCTTTTTGAAAAAGAAACAAAAAACTTCTGTAGCATTTGCACGTTAAAACGGTAAGATTCTATTTACAATCTGTTTAATTTAGTGCACCTACATTTTTATAACTATTTTGAATTTAGACAGTTTTTTTTTTGTTTTTGTGACATGTTACAGATTAAAAACATTCTATCATTGCTCCGTCCTACCTTCGTTAGTGAAAGGCTTATATAAAAATACTAATTAAAAATTCTGCATTTTCATTGTTGTAAAAAGCTGGCAAAATTAATAAAACATTTTCGAATTTTGAAATATGATTGATTAATAGATAATTTTTTTTTCCGATTGGTAATCTTTCTATCAGACCGAATTAAGTATTTGTATACATGAGTAGATGCAGTTTAAAACAAATTTCGAATTTCGAAGTTTTTTCGAACAACATTATCGATTTTCTCAAATATTAGGAAGCTCGTTTTATAGAAATTCAATGAGAAGATAAGCGAAAAAAATTGCGGTTTAGTTTTCTTCTTTAAAATCTCTCATATAACATGGGCATAGACAAACTAATAATATACAAAGACTGGACATGGACATGCAACAAAAAACGCCTCGTTTGAATATAAAATCGACGAACGACAGAAGTAGACGTACCCAAAATACTCTTAAAGCCCGTAAGGAAACTTTCTTTAAGTTTAAATGTCAAATTGCTGTAAGTTAAGATAATAACTGTTGCCTCGTTCTAATATAAAATCAACGATGCCTTAACCTTTTATGACTGGAGGTCAACATTTTTCCCGATTGTACGACGAACAATAAAAGGGCAATATAATAAAAATGTACGAATACGAAGAGTTAGAGACTTTTTCAAATATGTATTAAATGAAATTCAAGGGATTTTATTAGAAATATAAGGGTATGACACCTATCACATAAAAGTCATTATCTCCTACGCAATCCCTTACGTCTCATGGCATATAATTCAAGGAGAGAATTCAATTTATAAAAAAATTTATTGAATTATCTAAAAATAGAAAGTAAAATATCGAGGATGAACAAAATTGTGCTCTTAACATGAATTTAAGTGTTCCTGTTCCGAGAAAAAAAAAAATAATAATAAAATGACCTTCGAAAATTGCTTAAAAATCTACTAAGAGGAAAGAACTACGGGAAGCGACCGATTTAACTACATAAGCTGAGCGCCTTAAACAAAGGACTCCGAGCTCCATTCAACTGAAATATCGATTTCCTTTGATTTCCTTTGCACCAGAAAGAGAACCTTTTCAGTAATTAACTTCATAATTTAAATAGAATAAGATTTATCGGGCAGTTGAGGAGTTTTCAGCTGAAGAGCTAATAAAAGACTTCTCTCCCCGGGGCACCGAAAACCCCGTCTGTGTAATTTTATTAAAACCGACTGCTATTAAAAACTTGCCTCCTTCATAGGAAACGAATAAAAGTCTGCATGTATGTATGTTACTAACTAGTTTCTATGCATGTATGTTTGAACATATACGTAGAACATACATAAATACGGTTTTGGATCTCATTTAACTGTAACTGTTGGGTGGAAAATCAAATTTCCCAAGACCTGCTAAAAAGCTCTCTAGGGTTTTTTTTCCCCCCGTAAACCTCTCATAGAGCACCAAACAGATGAGCTCACCTCAAAGGGTTAGGATAGGATAGTTACCACCACTATCCAAGCAGGTAGAACTAACAATGAAAGGGTCATTGGTCTTAATCTCCCACCCTTATTTTATGGTGGAACATATCAAGTGTGCTGTAAAGCGAGTGTTTTCAAACCCAACATAGTTAGGTCAGGTGCAGGTTTTTTGTGATAATTTCTTAACGTTGCTATAAATGAATGTATGTGTACATGTAACTCTATACAAACAGAATATTATGTAGGTATATGTGGGAGTGTTTACACTTCGTTTTGAGTTTTGCTTCTGGCCTGCAGATACATAACTGGATTTCTTACAACATGTAAAAATATGAAAAAAATCTCTTCTCAGATTTAATTAATTCATGCACATCACAGTGAAAAAACCAAACATATTCTTTTTTGTTCTTCTTCTTCCTCTTTCTATGGTGGCACCCCTCATATCTTGACACAAGAGAGGGTAGCTTTTCTTTATCCATTTTGTTCTTATTGTTAGATTGACGATAAAAGAACGAGGCACTCAAAAAAGCACTTGATCTCATTTTCAACGTTTGGGAGTTGAAGGTGATGTCAATGTTTTTCAAGTGAGACAATGACCCAAAAGACAATTGCGCTTTTATGTAGTTTTTCATCAAAGAAATATAATAGACTTTCACGCTTTTCAATGTGATATGCAGTATTTAATTTATTTTGCGTATTTTTCTATTACCACAAATGAGTGGATTTTAGATATTCTAGCATTTATTTGAACTTAGTATAAAATTACGCGATGAAAATTGTGAAATAAGAGAAATTTACTTCATTTTCCATTTATTGTAGGTATTTCACATAATTATTGAATGGAACCCTCAGGGTTCAGTTTTGAGTTCAATATTATTTTTATTTGAATATTCACGGTGCTTGAAGGTGAGCTCTTTGATCTAAAGTATTTTTGGTCCGAACTTATTTATTTTCGTTTTTTTTTTTTTAAGAACCATGGAAGATTTTCGTTCTGATGCAGAATCCGGAAAACATGGAGATGCTTTTCCTGGTATTACGATAATACGTCATAATATTATCTTCAATTTTTCTAGATATGAAATATAAATATCAGACTGGAAAATATAATCACAAGTGACTATCCTTGAGTCAAACTGCTTATGATTCAGACCTTATTTTGGAGTGATCTAAGACAAAACTGACAAACAGTCGATTGCCTTTATTGAACTTTTTATAGAAACATGTAACATTTTTGGTCTGTGTGTCGTAACTATTTATTTATTTAGAACTTCTTCAAAGATATGATTACTAAGTTTACAAAAGAAAAGAAAAAAAGTATAATATAACAATAGTAATAAAAAGAAAAGTAAATTCAACTACACTGATCTCTTATTTGACTTTTTGAAAGGTGAAAGTCAATGCAATCAAACAGGTTGTTAGAGACCGGATGAAATCGGCTCGTTCAAACCATAGTTCGTACTATGCTGAGGAACGACGAAGAAGTCGTGGTTCCTCTAGGAGCGCACACGAATAGATATATTGAAAGCATTTAAGATCTCAGGGGAATTTATCGCTCCTTTTATACACTGAAATGCAAAAACAACTCTGGAATATTTTCGAGTATTTTCAAGAGAATCACTTCACAGACATTTATTTGGCATCTCTCGTGTAGATGTATACAAGAGCCAATACACATCCGTAGAAGAGATGTGTTAAAGGTCTTTAAGATGATTAGCGCCTCTAAAGCCGTAGGTTCTAAATGGTTTCTCACTCCTGTTAATTAAAAGTTGTGCCTTCTCCTTAGCTAAACCTCGGCGAAAACTATTATACTTGTATATTCGACAGGAAAATATCCAACTGGTTGGAAACTAGCTCACGTTTAGCCTATTCCCAAGAAAAGAGAGGGTAGCGAACTCTCAAATTATCGACCAACTGTAATCCTTTCGATTCTTTCAAAGGTTTTTGGATCCATTATTTACTCCAAATTAATGAGGTATCTAGAAACCAAACAACTCATATATGATCGCCAAAATGGCTTCCGGACTGTACGCTCATCTGGAGAATTACTGACTTTTCTTATGGAACGTTGAAATCGTAGTCTTCCCAATTTTGGTGAATCCGAAATCGTTGTCCTAGATATTTTAAAGATCTTTAATATAGTCTGGCATCTAGCCCTTTAGTTTTTATCTGATCACCTAATACCGATTGTACTAGGTGGCATTTCACCAGAACCTCACCCTACAAATTTCGATGTTCCCAGGACTATGTTATCTATCCATCCATCAGTTTATTTTCTTTAATTATCTGCTTTCCTTTACTTTTAATCCTATTTTGCAAAGTTTCAGTTTATGATGAATTCGTGAATTTGAACAAAATATATTTCGCTATTTTTACTAACCGAAATGGATGATTCGGAAGCATTACACTTCCCCCATTTACAAACAAAAACAAAATAAATAATTTAAGGGGGAATACCAGTGAACGGAGGAATCAAATTTTTATCCTAACCTACTATAATGGTTTGAGCATGAGGATAAAACTTATTTATGCTTTATGCTTTTAAGCTCTATATCCTTTGCTCAGGTAACACAGATACTACTAGCGCAGACTATATAAAGATGGAGAATTGGAAGAATTTTCTTTCTACTTAGCATTCACACAGCCAGCCTGCGGTAACGTCCCACGCCAAAATCCTCGAGAATACTTCCCAAGCCATGAAACAAAAATCTATATGTGTGCGTTCGGAGTCCGTTTTCGAAAATGTTCCATATTGATACTTATGGAAAAGTGCCAAATATTGTTTTTATATATGCTATAGAGCCTAAACTACTATCCATACAGGAAAATAGTCTTCTAGTAACTTAAAGCTTGGTTCCTTACCTTCCAAAGGCTACACTTCCTATATAATACCTTACTTAATAAAATAATAAAATAGTTTTGAATACAAAGTAACCTTACCATTTTACGCTGCATACCTCTCAGCTGAGTAATAATTGCATGTGTGTATGTGCACCCGGTTTATCAGAACACCATTTTTCTGTATGAATAGTAGTTTAGGGTGGAGGAGCTTTCTAAATCAAACTTTTGTCAGTTTTACATAAGAACACTGCAAATATTTTAGAATGTAAGGACTCCATTGGGCCTCGCATATGGTAGGGAGGGTGTCTGTTTCATGGCTTTGGTACATTAGCTTGCAGATACACATCCCCTACACTACTCAAGTACAATGTATAAGCTTTCTGCGCCATGCGCCACCTAGCGAAGCTTTTGCATACAAAAAACCAAGTGCGTCCATGATAATACCACACAAAACAGCAAGTGTTTCCATGATAATATCATTTATTGACAATTGTTTTATTTTAATATGACGCTGTAAGCATAAGTTTTCTTGCAATTTTTATGCAAAATCGAGTAAATAACATTACAATGTCTAATTTTAGCTACTTTGTAACTTTTAGTTTACATTGGAACGCTGTTAAAACTTTGATCGAAAAGTGTTCATTTTGTCATATTTTGTTTAGGTAAAATATTAGCCCAAATGATTCAAAAAAGAAAAAGTAAAAAACTTATCTCATCTTTTTATGGCACATCTTTGGATTTATATCAAAATCGGGTCATAAATGACTTTCACTTAGCTGGAAAGTGGTGCAACAGATGACAGTTTTTAACAATTTTACAAATTTCAGATAATTATATAATAACTTCTGGATTAATTTTGAGAAATTTGCTTATCTCACGGATTGGACCTTTATCTAAACATTAAAATTTATTTGGAATAATAAGACATACCTGTTCTCGAGATATCGGGTGTAAGCCGAAGGTCAATTTTCAATTTTTACTGGTATTCCCTCTTAAAACCTCGCTTGACTTTCACGAATGGCAAAAGTTGAACGTTGAGTAACTTTCTTCGTTGGGAGTGGTAGCTTATCTGTTCGACCCGAATCTTCTAAATGATATATTTTGTGCATTTGATATTTGCGAGTGGTGACGAGTGTCTTCGAAATTTTGATCTGTTTCCATCTTATACAGTTTTTAAACCATAGCTGCCGCCCCTCACAAGAATCCTGGATCCGCCCCTGATACATAGCTCTTCATTGAAAATTGTGTTTGTTGGTATTAGGTATGGAACATAGCTAAGGATAACCATTTTTCCTTATAAATCCTTTAATTTTAACCATAAAACAGTATGCCATTCCCGCCATATTGATAGTTAATCCTATAAAAGCTCTCAAAATGCATGCACCTGTAAAAATTCTTTTGTGAAATTTTTTCAAAGAGCGCAAAACACGACAACAACAACAAGAACAGCAACCATAGAAACTCTTTCTAACCACGACTTAGGTACTAACTTCATTCGACTTTACCTAGAGTGCGGAAATAATTAAAACATCGGCTAACCACAGTCAAAGGAACTTGCGGGAAAAATAATTTTACCTGAATGGCTCTTTGTGGTTAAAGTTTTCTCGTCTCACCTGCAGAAGTGGAACTAGAGACGGGGCGGGGTTGTTAGCTTTCCGGGGAAATGTTTAAACTTTTCTCTTTTTGTTTTTTTTTTACTCTGTTTATCCACGATGACACATTTCAAGCTCGTAACGGTTAACGGTAACACTTAAAGAGTTATGCACATAATTACGTTACGATAAAATCTGTAAATCTGGAATAGGATGTGGGTCTTTTGGAAAGACCAATCTCTGCCCCCCCCCCCCCCCCAAGCGACCGAATGGGGTGCTGTAATTTTGCTTTGTGTCTCTGTACTGTGTAAACAAAATATCGTTTGTGTTTCATAATTGCGTCATCTGTCGTCCGTGCAAGTGTTCTGCGTTTTGTCTGTAGACATTTTGAGTATATGCAGAAAGTTTCATCATGGCACAGAACGTTAGATTAGATTTTTGCAGAAAGTCTATTATAGTTATTACGACGTGCATTAAAGTGAAATATTTCGTGGAGAAAGAACAAATTTCGTGATAAGCTTTGTTTTTGTAAAGGTTATGTACGAAGAGAATTAGACTTTTTGTGAATTTTGCTAAAATATCATGGAATATGTGATTTGAACAATGGAGAAGGTTTTTGGAGAACTTTTCATGCATTCACTGCTAAAATGAAAGGATAATTAAATTTTCTGGAACGTACATATTATGTAGTTCGACAAAACTTTTTAACCAGAGAATATAGTGGAAGTATATATGCAGACTATACCAAACAACCAGCAAGGATATAAACGATAAAATTAAAAGTTGTTTTTACATGTGTATGACAAAAAATAAATTACAATTTACAATTAGAGAAAATTTAATAACCAATGTTGGCTGGCGCATGGAAGAAATAGTCTTACATTGCACCAACTATTTGTGGAAATGTTAATAAGTTTTTAATTCTGGTTATACTAAAAATGGAAGAATGATAAAAGTTTTCCATTAAACACATTTATAAACTACATTCAGGAATTTCCCATTCTTGGAGGTTAGCGACACCTGAAAGGTACTTAATGGGAGCCCCACCAATATATTTATGTATGGCTCATTAGAGGTTTGAGAGTCGAGATTTCAAAGGCCTTCACAGTTCTCTTACCCTTGGAACGAACAAACCATGTCGATCATGATCCATAATAGGTGAATGAAAAACTGTTTCTATAAACATTTCAAGAAAATTAAGGTTAGCCTTATGGTAACAATTTCTGAAATGAAGTTAGCAGTTAAGGCCGATTCTCACCGCCCCGTGATAGCGATTGCGATAACGATAGCGAAAATCATACCCATAAACTAGCGACATAATTCTTTTCACACCAAGGTGATAGATCGCAGCTATAGTTACATGTATATGCTTGAATCAAATGAAGACATTTGGACCAATTAGAGTTTCTCAATTGTATTGGCTAGTAACGATGGTGGATATGCTAAAATTTTGTGTCAATGTCAATGTGTACTAGCTCAAATTTTACTGGGTCGATTAATTTTTTTAATTTAAAACAGTTTGTTTTACTGACCATCGTTGATATCGAATATAAGTTTTTATATATCGACATTGAAAGATATGGAAAAAGTAGTGACGCAGGTGTTTTAAATGTTTCAGTTATAGAGATGAAATTTGAATACGGTTTGTTCGAAGAATACCACCAAATGTTTGCCTGATCAATATCAAAGAACACTTCATACCTCGATTGTCGATTAAGGACTCCCTTTAAAATTTTACTTGATGCGTTCTTTCGCATGCTCGGCAAGAACCTAAGAAAGGTCAGTGCAATACTTAAGTTTATAGAGCCTTAGAAAATTAAAAACGTGTTTGGAATTTCGACGCAAAATGAAGATTGTTTTTTCAATCCTTCTGCAACACAGCCTGAAACAACTACGCTCTTCATTTTTTTTTTTTTACAAACGGCAAATGAGAACGATAATTATTACACTCAACATTTAGAACCCTCTTAATAAAAAATGGGGGGCTTGATAAATTTTGAAGTTAATGGAAGAAAACTAACGGAAAAAATTTTCCAAATCCAACGACATTTTTGTACTAGCACTATAACCGTAAAATTAGCACCGCCACAATTTCGCCTGATTTAACTCGGAACTATCTCATAATTTTTCGTTAATTTGTCGTTATTTTATCGTGAAAAATTAAAATTGTCGTGTACTTTTTTCTAAAGGAAAAGTTTCTGTTAACTTGACGTCAAGTTAGCACCACATCCAGTTTCCTTTAGAAAAAAGTACACGACAATTTTAATTTTTCACGATAAATTAACGACCAATTATAAGATGTGAAATTTTCTAATCCGATAAGGTTTGGGCGAGTTCTAATGAGTTGCGGTGCTAACTTTACGTCAACTTAGCGTACCACATCCAGTTTCCCATAGAAAAAAAATACACGACAAACTTATGTTTTTCACGACCAATTAACGACAAATTAACGACAAATTATGATATAGTGCCGAGTTAAATCAGCTCACGATAGATGACTAAAATTGTGCATGTTGCGATAGACATTTGAGTCGCTGGTCAAACACTGCAGAAATTCTTTGTATCGCTGTGATCTATCGCGCTGGTGTGTGCGTTTACATTCAAAACTATGTGTAGCAATCTATCGCTGCCGCTTCGTTATCGTTATCACTACATTATCGCAATCTCTATCGCGGCGGTGTGAATCGGCCTTTATTCTTCATACAGCAGAGATAAATCTGATGCGATACATCTCTGAAGCCATCGTATCCTAAGCATCCGAATTTATTCAAGATATCAATTAAGCTCCCCACAAAGGTCTACGATGAGTAATTTGACAACTGGTTACGATTTCTCTGCAATTACGCGTCTCCCCAGATCCACTTCTCTTAGCCATGCTCCGTTTGTGAAGACAGAGCAACCCTTTGATACTTACAAAACTAGGATGTACGTCTTATATTGAGTTCTTTATAGTATGAAACCTCCGTTGTGATTCCGGTATGTGGCTACCTTAATTTGGTCAGCTCACATGCAAGCAAACCTTTATATATTAATGATTTCGATTAGCTCCTCTGCAACGAGCGAAAGGAAGCAACATATCATGACTTACCTACGGCTATTGGTGTATGGGATAGTTCTCTTCATGGATTTTAGAGAATCAACTCTGTGGAAGTGATCACCTACAATAGCTGCTAACCTTTGTGGTTGAGAATATGGTTGAGTATTGTTATCATATTCAATCAAGCTCTTAACTCAGTAGTCATCTCGAACTTCACTGCATACTTTATCCCCTAGCTCTTCAAACATGGGAGTGAAAATGTATCTACAGTACATGGTAGATAGAACTCAGATAGTCTGCCTATTTGAAAGTGATTGTAACTATTTTAGTATGCCTATGTCACTCAGAAGTGGCAATAGTCCTAGGTAAGTCACCGTTTTTCCCTGCAACATCATATATTTTTCTGTGACATCACATACAAGATTTAGACCCTGGTGAAGTTACTATCATGCCAACCACCTAGTTCGAATTGGTATTTTGTACAGATATTGGCAGGGTGCCTTCCTCATAGCTGCTATATGTATGTATTGGAACGATATAGGACACAGCCTTTGTTTTAATAATGGCAAGCATTGCAAAACAGATGATTTTGACTAGAACACATAAGAAACTAATTGCGATTAGGAGATTATGAAGTATAAATTAAAAGCCAGAACTAATCCTGCAGTGATATACGGCTTTAATCTCCTACAAAGCATTAAAGGAGCCCCGTCGTAAGTATGTCATAATTTGAGGAAAATTGGGTAAAATTTTACTTAAACCAAGACTATTCAAAAGTAAAGTCGACAACCAAGAGAAACATTAAACTGCCATCTTTACTCAACTATGAACTACCAAAAGAGTTTTTTTTCTCAAATCTGATTACGAATTTCTGTGGTAATTACATAGTTAAAATGAAGCCCAAACCCCAGTTTTACAATAAAGGCGCACATGGCGCACATAGTTACACTCGCAAGTCGCAACTAATTAACTCGCCTTGAGAAATCTTTATTTAGTCCTGCTTTAGACAGCATTACAGAGGAGCGTTGAGAAAGGAGTATTTTATATTTTTTTTTCCTTCCGCCAGTTGCTACTATCCAGCTCAAAAGATAGACGATAGAGAGCGAGTGAAATTTATCACTAGAAGCAATTGTTATCCCGCAAAGGGCTGCTTTCCTTCCAACATTTTCTTTTCGAGTGGTACAACGTACATACGTACGTCTTCATAATTTCCTCCTTGGCTGTGGTCTTGAGAGAAAAAAAAAAAAAAAAAAAGATAAGGGAAACGAGAAAAACAGGAACAAAAGGGCGAAAACACACCGAACTGACATCCAAAAGAATTCGAGCGTATGTGAGTGAGGAAAAGTCGGAAATGTTGGAAGTCATGATGAAAAACCATGAGAGAAACGGACTCTGGATATTAAAGAGTCAGGGACAACGAAAGGAAGCCAACCGTATTAAAATTCCAAACACATGCAGTTAGAATTGTAGAAAATAGAAAGCATTCAACAACAACAACGACGACGACAATAACGACGACGGCGGCAACGATGAGTAGATCCTTCTGAGGAATGGAATAGGAAACGGATGTGGGCCATTTTTTAACGGCCATTTTAACAGCAGCGGCAACAGAACCAGATTGTTGAAAATGTCTTGTTACTTTTCTCCTTGTTTGTGCCTTCGTGGAGAAACTCATTAAACTCGGTGCTGCAATTGTAACAAGTCCACCACCCATCACAATCATTTGTGTAGGGAATTCTATAGAGAACTAAATTAAACGGGAACTAGTTCTTCTTCTTCTCTATCGTGGCAAATTAATCAGTTCTAGGTATGTATAAATGATTCTGTGAAATATCCAATAAATGGGAGGGGGGTGGCCTGTTTTCTGTCTATATGTAGGTGCGAATTGCAAGAGTCTCTTCAATTACAAATTTAATATCAGAATTGACATGACGAAAATGTCCTTTGATTAGAGATGGAAACGATGGTGAAATCAGGTTTGAAATTAAAGCGAAATAGAAGTGATCTATCCTCAGTGAACAAACTGACACAAAGTCGTAGCATTATGAAATATTGTATGTAGAGGAAAACTCATTATCAGTTGCAGAGTTATAGTTTTTATCGTATCAAGTCCTATATATAATTTGTTCATGTTTTGGCCACATTGTCTATTCACTGTTACTTAATTGAAATATTTGTTACGACACTAGTAACATTATGAGAACATTGAGTGAGATCTCGTGGTGGAAAGGTTTTTGTAAAACTTAAAGAAATTTTATTATCAGTTGATGAACGAAATAAAGTGAGGTTAGTAATTCGTACTGCAGTCGATACTGCACTACAGTGAGAAATTTGATTTCAGTTGATATCCAGCAGTTTTGTGAATGGCTTGTTCGGATACTGAAATATGCTGGTACACCTGTGATTGAAATGCGAATACGGAAATATGAAACAGCCGGTAGCGATCCGGAAATGTTAACACTGTTAGAACATTTAACCTGCCTGAAGTTGTCATAATAAGAACGTCAATCCTTTGGTTCTTTATTTTGACAAGACGTTTTTATTTTTTTTTTCTTTCTCAAAATTAAACTTTATATTTTGAGGTCCAGCGCTTTTCCAGCTTTCCTTTCAATTTTTATAGTTTCTTTTCTCCCACTAGCGATAGATGGCAGCCCCATCATTGGAATAGCTATTGTGCAGGCTAATCACCTAATATAGTGAAAAAAAAGATACAAGAAACTAAGGAAGAGCCTTGGATACTGATAAACAGAGTCGGGTGGAGAGGCTATATGGAAGCCCTATACTCCCAAGGGGAATAAAGAGGGGGGAAATACCGATCTATTCAGGCTAAATACTCCGAGACTCTTAGATACCTATTACTCAAAACTAGTTTCACGTTCACCCCAGTCATTTCGTCTCCGTCAGACATTTACTTATTGCCTGCAACAAATATTAGTAGAGCGGCGGCGGTATATTTGTTTTTGGGTGGTTGTTATGGTTAAAATACATCCAAACATAACAAACATTGGCAACAAATCATTTGTCAAACATTTGATAGGATATTTTTGTGAAAATGTTTTCCAAATGTGTGACTTCGAAATTTAGAATCGAGCCAATGATAAGAAGACGAAATACATACTGGCGAAGTAGTGTAAGTGTAGATGAACGGCTGGAATCAGTACTCGGCAATGTTTTCAATTTATATACCAGCGAGGCTGTAGCCAATAACATTTAAATCCAAATCCCAAATCCAAATCCAGATCCAGATCTTACGCGATTAACGAAACTTATTTCAACTATGACGATTTGAACAGAACCGATATCCCGGGATATTTGTTAACATTTTCGTACAGGCTTTAATTTTGGCCTTGGTTTCACTTATGACTTTAATGTACATTAACACTTTAACTGTCCGAAAAAAAAAGTGTAAAAACTATTAACTACGCGATGTCTTTATTTTACAGCTTGCTGCGTGACCTCAAGCTGTATTAATGGTATTTGTTGCTTTGAAAGCGGAGTTTGAGTTTGGGAAGGAATCGGAAAATGGAAAGGTTGGGATTTGGGTTTTTTTCTTGAGAGGGTGTTTGCCCTAACTCACTGATTTTAGACAGCGCCTTACTTCATCCATGACGCGGCGCCTCCACGATAAGAGTGTATGGTCCCACGTTGATAGCACTCCAATGATGTGAGTGGTGCTGAGTGTACTGATGTGTCTTCTACTGGATGGGCTCTTATCCACGGTGATGGTTTCCTTTGCTGGCGAAGAATGTAAACCTTTCGCCCAGGTAATAAATATTCCTCGTATCCGGGTGAATAAGGTGAAATGGTGACAGGTAATTGAAGTTTTCAACATGAATTTGCATTGGCAGACCATTGATGAGTGGGTTGGGGTGTTGAGGGATCTTCTCAAGTTGCTTACCCGTGAGATCTAGAAGATATTTCTCAATTGGAACTATGTTTGCACTTTCGTACAGAAGTTTGTTGTGGTAGTAGGTTCTGTCAGGTCTCCTGTACAGTTCAGTGCAAGCACGCAGGATTTTCCTCTCAAGAATGCTAATTTGTTTGATATAAGTTGGCGAAATTGTGTGCCAGATGGGGAAGCAGTAGGTGATAGTCGGGCGAATTAGCTGCTTATAGATAAGTAGTTTAGTGTCTTTGGTAAGACCATTACTCTTTTTTATCAAGGGGCTTAAAAGGCTGTAGGCCTAGTTTGCCTTTCTTAAGGTCGCCTTGGCGTGACTGTTGAATTTTAGGAGGTTATTGAAAGAGACACCAAGGTACTTGGCGTTCTTTGAAGGCTTGAGGCTTTCATTGTTGGCTACAATTTCAATGTTGTCAAAGCGGGTGGCGATATTGGGTCTTCCAATGGTGTATGGGTTTCTGATGCAAATCAGTTCGGATTTACTGAGATTTATTTTGATTCCTCATTTTTTGTAGAACTCAGCGAGTTTTATTACGTGCTGCTCGACTTTTCTGGCAGCGAAGCTTGGGGAGATGGAGTGGGTGTATGTTAGGGAATAATCTGCATAGAGAAGCGTGGTGGAATTTGGATTATGCGAGGGTTGGTCATGCGTGTAGAGGTTGAAAAGTGTTGGTCCGAGGACCGAGCCTTGGGGAACACCAGCACTGAATGTCGTTAAGTCAGATTTATTTCCCTCAAGTTCAATGTAGATTTTTCTGGTTGAAAGGAAATTGTGAATGATACGTGTTAAGAAAGGTGGGAACTCTAGATTTATGATTTTGAAAATGAGTCCGTTTTTCCAAACGGAGTCGAAGGCTTTCTTAACATCAAGGAAGCAGGCTACTGTGAGCTCGTTTTTATTTAGGGCGAATGTCGTGTCCGATTGGAATTTGAGCAAGGCATGGAAAGAAGAGTGCTTGGGCTTGAAGCCAAACTGAGTGTCCTGCCTGATGTTTAAGTCGAGACAGGTATTCTCAATTTGTTGACGGACTAATTTTTCAAGTAATTTGCCCAAGTTGGACAATAGAGAGATTGGTCGGAACTCATTTAGACTTTTGGAGTTTCCCTTTTTGGGAATTGGTACAATACGTGCAGTTTTCCATACATCAGGAAAGTATGAGTTGTTAAGATAATTATTGAAAATTATTGTAAGGAATTCGATGGCAATAGGCGGAAGGTTCTTGATAACTTTATTTGAGATGTTATCTGGCTGTAGCCAATAACATTTACTAAATGTAGGTGTGTCCTGAAAGTGAGAAAATTCATATAAAATTATCCTAGACATAGACCACAAACCATATTGGAGTCATCTAGCGTAAAACACAGAAACCCAACATGCGATAATTTAAGAAAATTTTTAACGAGAGATTAACTCTTCTAAATTTTTTTGCACATAATTGTTAAAAATACCGTTTTGCTTTGTATTTCAACAGCTTTCAACGAAATATTGCAATCTCGTGTTGGTGAAATATTGGGGAAAGAAAAACAAGTACTATGAGTCAAATAATTAAAAACAGTGTCACTAAAAATGAAAAAGCTCGACGTTATTTGCTAGATTTATGCTTTATCTTTCTAGAATAGTCACAATCTAAAGAAATGAGAATACTAACAAGAATTTGATTTAAAAAACTTCATTTTTTACCATTTCTTACAAGTTTCCGAGCTAATATTTGCCGGCGTTATTTACTACACTTCTTCGTTACCTTTAATTTAACATAAAAATCTTTATTCTGCTACAAATAGTTTGCTCGCAGCTTGCAAATCTTGGTACTGACTCCTCTTAATGTACCTACTTGCTTAAAGTTTAAAAACAGTTGATTTGAAAAATTGTTCCTAAAGTATCTGATGCATTAATTGTTGTATTGCAACCATATATGTCGGTCAGTATTAACATATCCAATTGACATGAACGGTCATTATGTTTTAATTTATCCTTGTGCTCTTCATTCGATTTGTCCTACATGTGTAGAATACAGGAGGATTATTTCTCGTCTACAGTAGACTAAAATTCATTGAAAGTAGTTTCAATGAATTTCTAAAATGCATTGAGAATGCAGAAAATAACGAACTTTTCGACCCAGCAATCGGAGAGGTCTCATCAGTATGATTATCTCTGATCGCCTACCATAGAAGTTCAATGATAGGTATTACCCAATTGTGTAGAATACAGTTCTATTAATTGTATAATATTTATCTACTACACTTCCTCACTCCTGAATACTTTATTATTAAAAAATTTCAAAATGAATTCTCACTACTGTTTTCCACAGCCGTTGAAAACTGACTGACTGTACAAACTTTAACAAATATCAAATGTTTTCCATTTCATTTGGATTAAATTCAAACTTTTTTAAGAATCCAAAACTGTAAAATTTGCGTCTACACTCATCAAACATTACACAAATGTTTGACAAATGTTTGACAAATGTTTGACAAACATTTGGGGAATATTTGTTGTGTGTGGACGCTCCTTTAGTGGTTGGACATACATTAAGTCCATCAAGTAAAAGGTCCTTGGTTCAAATGTCTCCAAGGTATGATTTTGATCTGGAATATTTTCTTCGAAATCCTGAGTTAACTATGTCTATAACTCTCTTAAGTAGAAAAAATATGTCAAAGCTGTAAAATCTGAGAGGAAAGTAAAAACATAGTCAAGCATAATACTGACAACATTATCTCATGAATCAAATCAAAAGAATTTCGTCGTCATATTCATCTATCCGGCTTGAATTGGCTAAAGCTCAGGTATAGCTGCTGTAATGGATTCACCTCTATAACACACTCCAACTTGGCTATGAATATTAATAGCTGGGCTCAAAGTGAAACTTTACTACGAACAATATTTAAAATTCATTCGAAAAGCAGCAAATCCAATTAATTCCATAAATTTTTCCACGCCGCACAAAGGCAGAGGAAGATAAGTCCTAAAATTATTATTTATGACTTGTGCACAGCACAAGTGACAGATAACAGTTTCAAATAATTGAAAATACGTCACTTTTTTTTTTTTTAACAAACTTTTTTTTTAAAGTCAAAACTCAAATAAATGTAACCTCTCTACCCGCGTACATCTGACCCGAAGCCTACAATTTTCGCATCATTAACATTTCTGATTCAATTTAGCATCATTTCAGGGCGTTATGAAAGGCTGTTGGGTGGGTGGATCCCGCGGAATGCTTCAGAAATTTTATTTTAATGATATTTGCCTTCCTGATGGCGTATAATTGCATTTCGTCGCCGAGTTATATTTCTGTCTGCACGGTTTCAGTAGATGTCAAGTGTACTTGGACGAAATAAAAAGGCGTCCTTCCAACGGATAATTTCAAAGAATACTTGAAGTGTGTAAATTAAAGAGCAGCATTTGCTTTTATTTTTACATTTCTTTTTTTTCTAAATTAGAATTTATTTTATGCCATGTTAACACAGTTTTATCGCAGCTTTAATAAATACTATTTTTTCAAGCGCAGATTTTAGACATTGTTAATTCTATAGAATCCCAGATACTTCCATGTATTATTATTAGCTCGGTTTCCCCAGGAGAATGGGTTCCTTCCACCGTCCTATTATTGCACTGTATAAACTTCTAAAATACGTTACGTCACGGTGGCCAATGATTATCTAGCATGATCAAGTCCAGTTGAACCGTGGATCTGTAAGGACCATAATCCGTAGTTTTTCTAAGACAATTGCGGTCCGAGCCCGCTTGAGTGAGACTGGGACCTGATACAAGGCCAATTTGTTGGGCAAGGGACTTCTTCGGTACAGACTATCCCGATGACAGCCTGAACCTGCACTGGAATAAAGCCGACCATATGCAGCCTTGAAGATTGCGGCAGGAGTTGTAAGAACGCTGGCGTTTTCAGCAGTTTTGGTCCTTTTAGGCTGGATGTGATGGTCTTGGACACAGCAGTAATGATGTTAGTACTGCGGGAGGAAACCTCTGTTTTAGCAGTAGATTGCCAGTCAGTTAGTGAGAGACCTAATAAAACGTAAACTCTGAAAAAAAAAAAAATATTAGCGAGCCATAAAATGCAACATCGGTTAGGTAGTTGTGAGAGGGCCTCTTGTGGATTTTTCTTTGATACTGTTCTTGAACGGTTTTTTTTTTCTAGCGTATGCTGAAGTGCCGGTTGACTGACATAAGAAGAATTATTTTCACTGTTCTTTAATTTTTACTAAAGTCAGAGCCTAGCTAGCTTGAATGTTCTTAAGCAGCGAGAAACATAGTGCTAACTTTTCCAACTTCGACATCAGTATAACTTGAAGATCCTCAACCTGGTGAGTCTTGCAAACTTTTGTAACTCACAATACGACCTTTCACAGCTTATTTTGTAATAATTTATTACAGCAGGAATTACTTTTCACGTTAAATATGTTTCCTAAATTTTTTTCAAACAATTTTCCGTAAACAATGCTGGCACCAAATAATAACAAAAATTAGCTATCAAACCTAACAAAGTTACAGCAGAGTAGAAAGTAGAACTACTCGAGTTCAACCTCAACCTGGCCGTCCTCACCAACTTTGCCATTGGGAGCTTGCTAATCTGAACTCATATATTCTATAGAACTGTCAAAGTTGGTGAAGCCGGCTAGGTTGGAAAAGCCAGTACTGTGTTTCACGCTTTACGTTTAGCAAAATATTTCTAGGCGCGAATTTCGAAATAAATTTTGTCAGGTTTACAAAGTGGTTGTGCAAGAGTTCGGAAATTTGCTACCCGGCACAGGCGCGTCGTCACAATTGATGATTCCTGCACGAACTTGAGGAAAAAGAGTTTGGAAACTACTTCTGCCGAATTTTTTTTAATCAAATAACACAAAAAGGTGAAATTTGTAGGTACGTCATACCATAGTACCTACGACGAATAATGTATGAAGAATTGAATTGAATTTTTATTTTCTCGTAATCAAAAAAATTTATATCAAGCCAAACGGATACTTATAACGAATCCTTTTCAACGATATCTACACCGGTGCAGTGGTGAATTACGTGTGGTTGTATTTATAATGTAACAACAAAAGACAATAGAGCTCCACTCCACTAGTGTACCAAGTTATATAGAATAGAAGGTATTCTCATTACGAGCCACGTTACGCCATTAGTGGATTTTAGCGTACATAAGAACGCGAAAGGTATAGGAAAGTACGGTACAGAGAACACAATACTCTCTCTCCTCTCTCTGCCTTTTCTATATATCTATAGATGTATATCGTTAGCGTACGAAATTACGTAATAGGACATGTTTCAAAATTTTAATGAGAATACCTTGTATTCTATATACCTTGCTGGTGTACTCCGATATGTGGTTGGTGTTACTAGGGTCCACCATATTAGGTAAACATATTGCTTAAACTAATATAAAAAGAAAATGGACTCTTAAGTAGTATAAATATATAGAAATCCGTATATAAAAGTTTGTAACTTTCTGATAACTCCTATATGGTAGCCGTTCTGACACAATGTTGTAAGTTGGTTACAAAATAGTAACAACATGTGATATCAACTCAAAAACATAACACATTTACACTAAAATTTGGAATTGCTACTAATTTTTACATTGTTTTTTATCAGTCTTGACACAAAATAAGTAACGTGTGTCTATTGTATAACTGCGTATATTTCTATTGTGTATAAATTTCTTGTAACTGGAATGCATCAATGTTGGTTGTGGAATATTTTTTAAATATGTATGTATGTGTGTATCTACTTATAGCTAATCCATAATATGTCATCCTCTCATTATTTCTCAATGTATAAAAATGTATGGATATACATTAGGCTTTTATATTTTGGATAATATAAAAATTTGTGTTATGCAATTGCTATATACTATACCTATATGCAGACATACATACATACATAGCATATGTACATATTTTTTCAACTTGTTGACAAGCTAATCTTGTGGAAAAAGTTGACATTTTTAGAACATCGAGTTAGACATGCAATGCTTTTTTATCATGTCATCAAAGACATTTTTCATGGATGTGTAACATCATAAACACACAAATACACACGTATATATGTATATGTGTCTCTATGCAATGCTGTCAATCTAAAAAAATATTTTCAAAGGTTGTTAAGTTGCCCTCCATTGAAGAAGGAGAACATATACCTACCTACATAATATTTTATTTGACATTTCTGTTAACGGCACACAAAGGAATTTCCAAGAAGAGAAAACTTTTGACGTAAAAATGTCATCACCAAAAATAATTTCCTAAGAATTTTCACTTGGAAAGTTCTCACTTTTAGAAGACATTTAATCCCACATGGTAACAAGAATCATGAGTGCATGCATTCCCATGCATAAGTAAATGTTGCTATTGCTCTCAGGTGCTGCTATATGTAACCCACAGGCCCCAATCCAATTACAAACTCTCAAAAAGTTGCAGGAGAATTTTCTCTATGGGAGCGCATGTGACCAGAACATTTTCGTGTTAAACACCAACAACAACAACAAAATAGAACTGTCCACTTGAAATTAAAACTGTGCGAGATGGGAAATAGGGTGAATGTGAAATGTTCATATTTATATGTTAAAAAAAAAAAAACAAAAAACAAAAAAAAAAACGTTTAATACCGCCCCCCCCCCCCCCCCCTCCAACCAACACCACCCACCGAGTTTTTCGACTACGTCGTTGTTATTATTGTCAAAAAATCTTAGTTGAAGAAAAATTGAAAACTTTACAATTTGGAAGAGAACATGTGTTTCGTGTTGCCACATTTCATTCTGCCTGCCGCGCTGCGCCAACAAACATCGTCGCATTAGACGAAATTTTATCTTCCTATCGAAAAATTGTCACTCTGTGTAGAAATACTTCAAGATATTTTTGACTTTGGCCCCTTTTATGTACGATTCTCTTCTATTAAAAAAAAAAACTGTTTTTTTTCTTATCAAGGTGTTTTCTTTTTATCTTTACAGAAGGAGCGCCTTCATTGTCCTCGGAGGAAACTTTTATTACCCCGACAAAAGTACTTTCATGTAAGTATTTATCCATGCATGTATACATATACTTATACGCATACAATCATTGTTTGGTTCGACACTGTCGTTGTATTTCGTATCACTCCAATATTGACATATTCTTTTATAGTTTTCCTCAAAGTTTTATCACTTAACTTTTAAGAGCAACTGGGGCTTGTTACTGAAACTTTTCATGCATTAAGGAAATTTTCTGAGCAGCAATAATTTTTACTTAAGCTGCTTTGTTGTTGCATCCTTTAGAAAAAGTAAATAGTTTTCTGAGTATGCAAGTTAATATTTAAATTTTCAATGAGGTTTTCAATGGTTGACTGGAACAAGGAACTTCGAGGAACTCTGTCCATATGCAATTCGATTGTATTTCCTATAAAATTACATATTCTGTTTGTGATGGAGGGAGGGCGATTTTATGGATAATTTTTATTACTATTTATACTACACATTAAAGAAAACGAATTGTAGGTAAAAAATAAGTATACGTAAAATAGATCCACTTCTAAATTAAGATACATCAAGGTTCAGCCAAATCTTTTTTTTAATTTTCTATATCTATAAAAACATCTAAAATATACAAGCCCCAGAAAATCGTTGATCTTGTCACCCAAAATCTTAACCACTTAATATCGTAAAATTTGGCACGCTCGCTGGTAAGGCTTTGGATAAAATTTAAGGGAAAACCGCTGTTAGAAATAGACTGGATAAAGGATTACAAGGATTTTCAAATGAAACACTCAGAGTTTTTGAATTGCACAAATTAAATTTATTGCTCGAAGCCGAGTTCTTTACATGGAGAAATATCACTGCTAACTGAACAGATCAGAAGAAATATTTTGCACAAGTGTTAATGAATTTTAGATAAGAGAACAATAGATTGGAATGTAACTGAATTTACAAATGATTCAATAGAGCCAGACTAGTTTTGAACAATTTATACGTAATTACTTATGTACATATATACAATGAATTTTAGAATTTATGCCGATGAGTTTGATGATGATGATTTAGGACCGCTCTCAGATTAGACATTCCGCCCGCCTCGTTGCAAACGAAAGTAGATAGCAAGACAGGAGTAGGGTCCGCCCGCCATGAGGTCTTCATATTTAGGTCAAGAATTGATGAGTGTCTTTTCTAGAAGTAAAAATAGATATGAGACTAAGATTGTGGAAGAATGCATAGTTTATTGATGTGCCGCTTAATTTGACCATTTTTATGTTTCAGCATGACGACTCGAGTGATATTGTCTGTTCCGGGATAGATTTCTATTACCCTTGCTAGCATCCATTTGCAAGGTGGTAAGTGGTCATCCTTGATTAGAACAAGATCATTAAGTTTTATAGTTGGCTGTCTTTCACTCCATTTTCGCCTTTGTTGAAGATGATGGAGGTATTCTTTGTGCCACCGCTCCCAAAAGTGCTGCAGCATAGCTTGCACTAGTTTCCAACGAGAAAGACTAGTTAGTGAACAGTCAAGAATGGATGGTCCTGGTACTGTCAATGGCGCACCACCCATTAAGAAATGTCCTGGTGTAAGCACAGCCAGATCCTCAGGATCATCAGTGAGAGGACATAGCGGTCTTGAGTTGAGGCAAGCCTCAACTTGAGCTAGAAGAGTTGTCATTTCTTCAATAGTTAAAATGGTAGATCCTATGATGCGACGAAGGTGGTGCTTTATTGATTTAACCCCCGCCTCCCAAAGTCCACCAACATGAGGAGAGGAGGGTGGTATGAAGTGCCAAGTTGTATGGTCTTGAAGTAGAGCATCACGAATAGGTTGTTCAAAAAATTGTAGGGCTTCTTGAAACTCCTTAGTAAGTGAAGTCGCAGCACCAACAAAGTTTGTTCCGTTGTCACTGTAAATGTGACTGCATCGACCCCGACGTGCCATGAAACGACGTAATGCAGCAATAAATGCTTCCGAAGTGAGTTGTGTTACTAACTCAATGTGGATTGCCCTAGTTGAAAAGCATATAAATACAGCTATGTAAGCTTTAAAGGACTTGACCCCTCTAGATTTCAAGGGTGTAACGCTGAATGGTCCTGCATAATCAACTCCGGTGTTATCAAAAGGTTTTGAAGGAGTTATTCTAGATGCTGGAAGATCACCCATGATTTGATTATGGTTGTGTGCTCGATAGCGAATGCATCTTACGCATTGATGAATGTAGGAACGTACCTTGTTCCTGGCGTTGATAATCCAGTACTTTGTTCTTATATACTGCAACGTTAGTTGAGCTCCACCATGCAAGGTTTTCCTATGCGCCTCTTGAATTAGAAGTGTCGTGAAATACGTATCTGAAGGAAGTATAATAGGATGAGCCTCAGAGTATGAGATAAATGCATGTTGTAGTCGTCCTCCAACACGTAATACTTGGTTAACATCAAGCATAGGGTTAAGCGACAAAAGTTTGCTTTTACGTGGTACAGGAAGCCCTGCAGTTATCTTTCGAATTTCGTCTGAGAAAGCTAGATGTTGGATGTGTTTAATCCAAAAGGTTAGTGCTTTGTCACAGTCGGTCGGTGAAAGAGCAGAAATGGTTGGCCTAAGACTTAATTTGCAATTGTGGACAAATATTAAACACCATGCTGTAACGTTCAGTAATTTTTGTAAGGATGAATATTTTGTCAGAAGATCCCATGGTTGTGCTATTTGAGTAGCATTACTTAATACCTTTTCGTTTCTTTCTGGCACCTCATCAGAAGTTGTCTTTGCTGTTTCTGTGGGCCATTTTGTAGAGTGCAAAGCAAGCCAGTTAGGTCCATTCCACCATAAAGAAAATGTTTTTAGTTCCTGTGGCCTTAAACCTCGCGTAGCACAGTCAGCCGGATTGTCGTGTGTACAAATGAAACGCCAATTAGCTTCTGGTAATATCGTTTGAATCTCAGAAACTCGATTTGCTATGAAAGTTTTCCATTGAGCTGGATGTCCCTTTAACCATGCCAAAACAATAGTAGAATCTGTCCATAAATAAACTGGAACAGAATCAAGTTTCATTGAGTCTAATACTGATTTCAACAATCTTGCGAGCAATGCAGCTCCACAAAGCTCTAATCGTGGGAGTGAGATTGTTTTTAATGGTGCTACTTTTGTTTTGCAGGCAATCAGGCTTATCTGGGCGCAATCTATGTTGTGTAGAATTCGAAGATATATAACAGCTGAATAAGCTAGGGTGGACGCGTCACTAAACCCATGAATCTCAATAGGAGTTTCTTTGTTGGGAGTCCCAAGCCAGCGGTTAATGCGAATGCCCTCTAAGTCTTTGAGATCAGTTTTGTACTTTGTCCATTCTGAGTAGAGATCTGCAGGTAAATCATCATCCCAATCGAGTTTCGCTAGCCAAAGCTTCTGTAGGAATATTTTGCCAACTACGACTACTGGAGCTAGCCAGCCCAAAGGATCGAATAGTTTGCTAATGTCCGATAAGATAGCTCTCTTTGAACAAGTGTTCTGGCGAGTGTTAAGTTGAACCGTAAAGCGAAAAACATCTGTACTCGGTTGCCAATAAATGCCTAAAGCTTTAACTTCAGTATCATAGAAAACTCGCAGACAAGTAGAAAGCTCCCTCTCTTCCTCAGGAATCGACATAAGAAGCTCTTCGTGATTTGAACACCATTTGCGAAGGTTGAATCCCCCAGACTGTAAAAGTCTGTTAAGTTCGATCCTAGCTTGTTTAGCTGCACAGATGTCGTAGGCTCCAAATAAAACATCATCTACATAAAAATGATTTAGAAGAATATCTGATCCAAGTGGATTATTCTTTTGTTGATCATATGCTAACTGGTTTAATGTACGACAGGCTAGAAATGGAGCTGAAGATGTTCCATAGGTGACTGTTACTAGCTTATAATCTTTAATCGTTGAACAGTCACTTGATCGCCAAACAATGCGTTGAAAATTTGTGTCGGCGTCATCAATAAGTACCTGCCGATACATTTTTTCGATATCTGCCGTATAAACAAATGGATACATTCGCCATCTTAGAATGATAGTTGAAAGATCCTGTTGCACCTTTGGACCTATGTGTAAGCAATCGTTCAATGAAGTTCCTGTAGCTGATCGGTAGGAGCCATTGAAAACAACACGCAACTGTGTACTGGTACTACTAGGCTTGACCACTCCGTGATGAGGTAAGTAATAGTGTTGAGTATATGGTATACTCATCTCTTCATCAGCTACTGGTTTCATATGACCAAGTTTTAAGTATTCTTCCATGAATGTTGTGTACTGGATGCGAAGATCAGGGTTTTTTGAGAATTGTTTCTCCATACGTATCAGCGCAGCTACTGCTCCGTGACGTGTGGCACCAAGGTTTGGATGATTAGCTTTAAACGGTAAACGTACTATGTATCTGCCACTAGAGTTTCGTTTAACTGTTTGTTGAAAGGTGTTTTCACATTCAATTTCCTCTGGAGTCGAGATAGCCTTGGAAGGCAGTTCCTCTATCTCCCAGAATCGTCGTAAAATGGAGTTTACATCATCTCCAAGTCGTAGATGAAACGCAATAGAAGATACACAATGTTGAGTGTCTACGGAGTTACACGGTCCTGATAGGATCCAACCCAAATATGTACGCTGTGCTATGGGAGTACCTGGAAGACCACGACGTATACCATCTAAGATTAATTGTGCATATAAATCGGCTCCTATTATCATGTCAATTGGCGAGGGTATAGCAAAATTAGGATCTGCAAGCTCTAGACCTTGTATGTGAGTCCAATGTTCAGCTTTCACTCTTGTAGTTGGAAGAAGTGAGCTCAAATTCGGAAGTACTAAAGCAGACGTATTGAACGATATTGTTTGATCTTTCAAAGGAAGAATGTCAAAATTTGCTTGTGAACTTGCTAGACCAGCCTCACAGCCTCCTATCCCCAATATAGGTATATTTACTCGTCGTCGTGTAAGCTGTAAAGACTGTGCTACTGAATTGGAGATGAATGTGGACTCTGATCCTTGATCCAATAAAGCCCGAATGGATTTAGTTACCCCGCTGTGAGATCGGACTAAGACTTTGGCAGTTGCTAAAAGAATCGAAACCTTGGGGAAAGTCGAATGAGTTGATGTGTGAGCAACAGTAGGTTTATCCTGATACATTTGCAATCTGTTGACTATGGGAGCAGTACAAGGTTGAAATTCATTCTGCGGAGGATCATTGACTGTGTGACTATATACAGGAGCTGACTGATGTAGCATAGTATGATGAGCTTGTTTACAATGCTTACAGCGTGCTGAAATAGTGCAATGATAGACAGAATGGTCTGCACGTAAACAATTGAAGCAAAGATTCTTTTCTCGTACAAAAATTCGACGTTGTTCAACAGTTTTAGCACGAAATGTTGGACAGAAAATTAGCAAATGTTTTCCGCTGCACATCAGGCATCGCTTCGCTGGAGTTGTTGAAACATGAGCGCGAGAGGTATATGTAGGGCGTGAAAACGTGAATTTTGGTTTGTTTTCACTTGTATTCAGCTTTATTGCTTCTAAAGTACGAAGTCTATTTTCCAGAAATATCTTCATCGAATGAAAGTTAGGAATGTCTGCAGATAATGACTCTTCCCAATCTCGTCGTGTTTGTGAGTCTAACTTTTGTGCAACTACGTAAACTAACCAGTCATCCCATTGGTCTATAGGTCGACGTAAGTTCTTTAACGCTCCTAAAGCTTGTGTCGTAGTATCTAACAAGCGTTTAATTTCAGAAGAAGATTCAGATGTCATAGTGCGTAAGCTCATGATGGTCGAAATATATGAATTTACTAAGATTCTTGAGTTCTCATAGCGAGTAGTTAAGATACACCAAGCGGAAGCGTAGTTTGCATCCGTAACCGTAATATGGTTTATTAGTTTCTGAGCTTCTCCAGACAGAGAGGATTTTAAATAATAAAACTTTTGAACATCTGGCATGCCTCTATTATTATGAATTAGTGAATTATACAAATCGCGAAAAGTAGGCCATTCTAAATAATCCCCATTAAATGCAGGAATAGATATTTTAGGAAGCTTTGGAATAGTATCCAAGTTCAAAGTTGACTGATCACGACTGCTATTAAGGGATGTCTCTGTGATTTCAAGTTTTAGCTTTCGCAAACGTCCACGTAATTCTCCTAATGCTTCAGTATAATCGTGTTCGATAGTTGCATAGGTGTCTTTCTTAAAATAATCGTTTTTTAAAAAGTCTAAATCTCCACCATCGTACAAAAGGTCATTATTTTTTACGAATAAATTCCAGTATGAATCAAGCAGTTGTATTCTAGCTTCTAAAAAGTCTATGCTTTGTTTGTCTAAACCGATGGTTTTATCGGTATTGTTAATAAATCTAGAAATTAAACCGCAATGCCGCTCTTGTTGGTTTAACAATTTATCCATTGTATAGATATATGTGTATGTGTATGAGCGTATAAATGAGAAAAATAAAGTACTCACCGGCTTTAAATAAAACGATATCTAGTATACTATATACAAACTTTTGTGCATGCAAATCGTTGACTGAAATACTTGCAGAGATGAGTGATGACCTGAATGACCTTTGATGATGATTAAATGTGTGTGTATCCAAAAATCCACTTATTCATATAATTAATTACCGATCACTGTTCACAAATCAGTTTGATTAGTCTGATTGTTAATTGAAAATTTCACAGTACGAATTAACTATGCCAAAAAAAATTCAAGATCGATAGAACACAAGATAGTGCAACTATGGTACGATATGTATATTACAAATTTTTATCACAGTTAGCAGAATTCACTTTCTTTTATTTTCACGGACACAGAATCCACTGATAAGAATTTGGGTACTGTTTTTTAATATGAAGCAAGTTTCGCGACAACTGCAATTTCATATACCGAAAGTCCGATAAAAGTTTTGAAACAAAAGACACGATTATTCCTTGAATCCTTGTCGCGAGTCCTTTATCCGGCTCGAAGGACCATGTTAGAAATAGACTGGATAAAGGATTACAAGGATTTTCAAATGAAACACTCAGAGTTTTTGAATTGCACAAATTAAATTTATTGCTCGAAGCCGAGTTCTTTACATGGAGAAATATCACTGCTAACTGAACAGATCAGAAGAAATATTTTGCACAAGTGTTAATGAATTTTAGATAAGAGAACAATAGATTGGAATGTAACTGAATTTACAAATGATTCAATAGAGCCAGACTAGTTTTGAACAATTTATACGTAATTACTTATGTACATATATACAATGAATTTTAGAATTTATGCCGATGAGTTTGATGATGATGATTTAGGACCGCTCTCAGATTAGACAACCGCAAAAACCTATATAAGAATGTCACCAATAGATGGGGCTGCTTATCTTTTTTTTTTACATCACTGTAATTTATAATTTTTTCCTTGGATCTATAGACTGCGCCTAAAATAAATCAAAATTAAATCAAGTGACACAAAAACAAAAAGATTCACAAGTTTTTGGAAAATGTAAAAACTTTATAAAAAGTTTCATCCCAAATATAAATAGTTAAGTTCTTTTTTGTCTACTAACTTTATTGAACTCAATGAACCACTATCTATCAGTGGCAAGAGGGGGCCTGAGATTTGGGTTGTATATATAATAATAGCCAATTACAGAAATAAAATCTGAGACTGGCTGTGGCGTTGATTATAATATTATTATTTTCATGTTACGAGTAAATATTAAATATTATATTGAAATAATTATTGTAGGTATAATGCCATTTGTGTTGTTATTATCAACTGCAAGAGATTTCTGCAGTATTTAGTGATATTCACGTATGAAAGGATGGCAACAAAATAAGTAAGAAAAGTAAGAGAGTGTGTGTGAAATAAAAAATAGTTCTATGTTACTCCACTCAAAAAATTCTCCATTTTTAAAAATTTTCATTTTACGTAATTTCGAATGTTACGTAACTCGGGGGATTACTGTACTACAAACACTATCGAATAGAGGTCAATTTTAGACCATTGAGTCACCAGCTGGTCACATTGAACTCAAGTGGTAGTTCAAGGTCTAACTTATTGCCTGACCTACTTTCAATACATAAATCTTGTCACCTCCGTAGCTCGGTTGGTAAGTGCGCTGACTACCATCCCAGGAGTCGTGGGTTCTAATCTCACATCGACATGATCCTACGCTATTACCTCATACCTCGTTTCCTGTTGACTTTTATACAATGGGCTGTCTTGGCCTCCGTGCTTGGGATCTTTCGTCCCTCTGACAAAAAAAAAAAAAAAAAAAAAAAATCTTATTGCATCAATGGTTTTTCTAAAGTTGTGCAACAATTATTGTCATTAGTAGAGAAACAAATTTTATAACAATATAAAGTAGAGAATTTATTTTCAATGACAGTACAAATATGTATGTAGTTTATTTAGTTAATAATGGTAATTATCAAAATTCTAGGAGACTTATATGATTGTAAGTACCAGTACCAGTAAATACCAGTACTCATACTGGTGAAAAATATTCAGTAAAAATTCCAGTAACTTTACTGGTACTGGAAAATCACCAGTACCAGTAAATAAATTGGTAGGTATTGGCGAACGCCAGTAAACCATCAGTAAGTACCAGTAAGCGCCAGTAATTACCAGTAACCACCAGTAATAACATGTAACAAGAACTAAATATCAATTTATTCACCAATATGATAAAAAATGCATGAATTATTAAAACAAAAGACTCGTTTTTATATCCATTATATGTTAGAGCTATGCAATTGCCAATTACACATAAATTAGTTTTAAATTTTTGGCGTAATTGTTTCGTTATGTAATATGTTAATGCAGAGCGGATTTGATAACTATGGAAATGGATA
The DNA here is from genome assembly GCA_963924295.1 of Dioctria rufipes. Classification (NCBI taxonomy): domain Eukaryota; kingdom Metazoa; phylum Arthropoda; class Insecta; order Diptera; family Asilidae; genus Dioctria; species Dioctria rufipes. The sequence continues at coordinate 201,554,138 of OZ002742.1, forward strand.
TGGAAGATTGCCGCCCCTCTACTACCTGTAAAACATGAAAATTGACAGCAAAAATACCAAATAACGCAGTACTAATATGTATGTAGTTTGTAGTGGAGCAAAATTAAAATGATGCGCTTGAACTTGGAGTAAACCAGTAAGCAAAGATCCAGTTCGATGATCCAAAATTGTCATAATTGTAATCTCCATACGTGTAAATTTCTTTTGCGGGGTGCTATGGACACATTTTTGAATTTTTAATCGTTGACGTGTGGGTTCACAGAGAGCGCGACTACTAAAAAAAAATCTCACCAAGTTTTGCCGCCCCCCTAAATTTGCCTCCCTAGGCCCGGGCCTACTCGGCCTATAGGGAAATCCGCCCATGTGTTAATGTCACCTTTTATATGCTCGTTTGATATCAAGAGTACCAATTTTTCGAAATTGAAATCAGGAGCATGCTCATGCATACGCCTGCAGGAAGAATTTATTAAACCGGCAAAGTAAAACAATCTTTTGATTGTTATAAGTTAAAACACGTTGAAGTCGATTAAGAATTTAAGGATTAGCGTAATTTTATTCGGAAAAAAGAATGAGCAATTGCTTTTCGTGAAGTATGTATATATGTAGCGTGTAATAAAAATCTCCCTTCTAGTTATTTAATAATAATTCATGCATTTATCATATTGGTGGATAAATTGGTATTTAATTCTTATTGATTGTTATTACTGGTGGTTACTGGTGGTTACTGTTGGTTACTGATTATTACTGGCGCTTACTGGACTACTGGTTCTTACTGGTAGTTACTGATGATTTACTGGCGTTCACCAGGATCAATTTATTTACTAGTACTGGTTATTTTCAAGTATCAGTAAAGTTACTTAAATTTTTACTGAATAATTTCCACCAGTATAAGTAATTGTTGGAAAATCAGCAACGATTTGCTTGAATATCAGAAAAATCTGTTCTAGGTAATATTGATTGATTGCGCCATCTACTAACCGATATTGTATCTATATTTATTTTTATATTTCAAAGTCGTTTTTTGTAATTTCCCCAGTGAGAGTATTACCGTATTACAGTAGGAACATAGAAATAGGTTGAAGTGTTAGAAAAAAAAACTTGTATGGGAGGGAAGGGGCCTAATTTGATGCAATTCCACACAAAATTAACAAAATTAATGAAATTATGTATCATAAACACAAGTTTATCTAAACAACGTTTGCATATAGGTAGGACATATGTGAAGTATCAAATGTTAGGCAACATTCTGACGTTTTCAAATCTTACCAGAAGATTTTACTAGGTTATTAGGTTAAAAAAAAACATTTTTTCTTCAATTTTTTGACCTTGACTTCCTATAGCTTACAAGATTTTCTATCATTTGAGCTGAAAATTACCTTCATAGGATGTATAACAAAGATGTAATGGGGTTTTGGGAGAAAAATTAATCAAAAATTGCATCCTAACTCTGAAAAGACGAACTGGTGGGGGGGAGGGGTGCCATACATTTTTGTTTTGTTTCTAACACTTCAACCTATCTTCTGTTTCATTTAAGACCACCAATTAACCCTATACAATGTGTATTTTCGAAACTTGATCAAACGAAATATGCGAATGCTAGATACCTAAGCAAACACAAAAATGTATTGCAGGGGGTTCCACATAAACCGTTTGGGAGTTACAGGGTGATTAAGAAAATAAGCTAGATTTTCACATAACACCCTGTATCTTAAAACTACCGGACGTACGGTCACAGTTAAAAGCTCATTGTATGCAGAGCTTCATTATATTTCCAACGACTGTTTAACCAGCTCCGTACACCACTCGTCTCAGTAGTTATAAGGGTCTAAAATAAAAATTTTAGATTTTCTTACCTTTTTTTCATTTGACCTATTACACCCTATGTGCAAAGTGTAGCCCTTTAAGAGTTATTAGCTCTTAATCTATTCTCAAACTTATTTTCAAACCTATTCTCAACGATAATTCTTAGCACTTCATTTAAAAAAATATCGTCTAATTTCGGAGTGACCTCAATAGTTATGAGTTATTAACTGTTTAACTCCTATAGTTAACACATAGGGTGTAATAGGTTAAATTAAAGAGGAATGTCTAAAGTTTACACTTTTTATAAGAAAAAAAGTTATGTTAATGACAATAGAGGTCAAATTAAAATAAAAGTAAAAAATTCGAAATTTTTAGTTTAGACAACTATAATTCTTGACGGGAGAGGGGTATGAGACTGGTTGAGCAGTTGTTGGAAAGGCCATGAAGTTCTGCATACACCGAGGTTTTAACTGTGACCATACTCCCTGTAGTTTTTAAAATACAGTGTGTTATGTGAAAATCTAGCTGTTTTTTCTTAATCACCCTGTAACTCCCAAACGGCTGATGTGGACCCCCCTTGCCATACAATTTTTTTTTTGTCTAGGTGTCTAGTATCCGCACATTTCGTTTGATAAAGTTTCGAAAATACACATTGTATAATATAAAAATAACTATCCATTGAAAAAATTATACTAAAATAGTTAAATTTTGTAAATAAAATTAGTTTTTGCACTTTTCATTAAGGGGTAATATCACCTTATGTTCACCAAATTTCACGTGATTGTCTGCGACGTATACCACGAACGATAAGAAAGAGATAGAGATATGAGGTTTTGTGCATATGAAAGTACTAGTCTTTAACTACAAAAAACATATTTTATTTTAATCGATATGGGCGTACCGCTACAGGTCACAATTTTTAATCTGGAACAAAAAACCAAAAAGTTTTTTAAAATATAGTCCAAAATCTAAAAAAAACCAAAGTGGCTTCATTTGGAACTTTTTTTTTCTTGTTTTTTCGGAAAAATAGGCCGAAAATCACGTATAAAATCTATAAAAATCAATTTATCAAAAAAGTCCTACGACGTTCACTAGAAAATATTGTTTTAAAGTTGCAGTTAAAAATTCAAGTCAATCGAATAAAAATTGAGGCTGCTACTGGTACATGGTTTCGATAAAAACGCGTTTAAAGTTTCAAGTAGAATGATTTTAATTACAGAAGCCAAACACTAACTATTGCGAGGTCTAACGGACTTTTTAGAAATATGTGTTTGCTCAGCCTTAAAATAGGGGTAGGAGAGACATCTATTAGTCAAAATTGAAAGCTGGAAACTAATACGTGTCGGTATAGTTTACACAAGGAATAATAAAGACCTAAAACGCATGCTTTTACGCGCAGTCGAAAAATCGTTAATTTTGCTTCATGACTGCGCTCTCGTAAAAACGACACCCCCCTTCCTCCACCCCCAATAATAACTTCCATTTTCGACCATAAGATGGCGTTCTTTTCTTTATCGTAATCTTTTAAGATTAAAACTCCAATCAAAGAACCGTTAAATTTGTAATTTGTAATAGGTAAACTTTCAATTAAATTTTCGTCGATGAACGCAAAATAATGAAAAATTCATTCTATACCAAAAGAAACAGTATCCAGAAGTATACGAAAACAAATTAACTTTCAACAAATAATATACCAAAATAACTCTTCTGCAACAAAATTCAATTAATCACAGCCTCCAACAAGGGCGCTATTTAACAGTCAACGGCAAAAACGAATGAGAGTTCATTTAGCCGTTTGCACTTAAATTAATTGAACCCACGTCTCTAATTACCATTAAAATTCTTGGGAGTTTTGATCAACTGTCTCTAATCTCGCTACTTTCGAGTCGATTGCTTTTATTGTGTCATTTAACAAGGGACTGATGTCCAGATGTCGTGGCAGTTGTAGATTAAAATAATTCATCGTAATTGGCCTCTCTATTGAGATCTCGACAGGACACTAACTATATTTTGCCGAATAAAACGTTACATGTACCCGATTATGGACAAATGCCCTTCATCCATTTGCCTTTGTTCCCTTCCAGTAACGAAAGCAATTTAATGACCAAAAACTTCGTAACTAAATAAAAAGTTCTTTCAGCTTTAGGAATTAAACTGATGAATAGTAAGAATTAAAAAAGGAGCTGAGCTGAAAGCAATTTTAAAGCAAGTTTTGTCTTCCTTCTCTTTTTTTCGTATAGTATACACCAATTGCCCAGCAGTTAGCCAGTCGCCTGAAATAGTATAGTCATTTGATTGGAATTTAGTAGAAAAGATAGAAAACCCTGTCGACACACGACGACGTGTCAACGCAACATGTTACTTTATACTTTGCTAACATGGATGGTTGTTATGGTCCCATGGAGCAGCATTTCCAATTCATTTGCGATAAACACAGAATGGGACTCGTGAAGATAAATGGAAATTCAATTTCCAAGTGCGCCTCCTCCCTCCTATACCTGCAGTCCCTGGTGTGACAACTTCAAGCAGATAACACTGGGACTTTTATATGAAGCCAATTTAAGTGTAGAATTTTACGTTTAGGGTATAACCTCTTCGAAAGTGTTCGAACAGACGGTTATAGCTCCCACAACGGCTAACGTAATCCAACAGAAAATTCCCCACTGGAAAATTGAGGTTGGCATGAATAACGAAAATATGGGAAAATGGGGAGAAATATTTCTGATGGATGCAAATGTTCCGAAGAATGGCTGCACTACTGACTATATTTAGCCATGCGGCTGTTATAATGTATGATTTCTAGAGCTTAAGTAAAACTAAGGGTCGAATCATGCTTAGAAATGAATTCTCTTTGTATAAGCTTTCCTCCTATAGGGTATGGGAAGGCTTGAAAGAGGGAAAATTGTTTAAAGTTTTCATGGTGTATGTTCAGGGATGAGGTTATAGTTTTTTTTTCTAATATGGGAATTACAAGTTACCCCGAATTTTCTTAATGCAGATAAATTATGGGGAAACTGGTTATGTAGAAGCGAGGAGATTGGAAATTATTTCAAAACATTTTGAAACTTTGCGTTAATGCGAAAGTCATGTATTAGATTTTAGCACTCTGTGTATACAAATCTTTCTTTCGATTTCCTGACTTTATGGGACTTTCATGATGGTTTCAGGAAATCATTTTATGAAGAGCTGGAATAAAGAGTTGAAATTTGGGAGTTAGTTAGATGAGGCGGAATTATTTAATAATCTCACCTGATCGAGTGGAATGCAGTTATACAAGCATCTTTTTGAAATTCTAATGGGGACAACATGTCATGCAGATCCACACGCATGAAAAAGAAAATTTACAAGAAATAACTCTTTCCTGAAAATAGCCGTCAACGCAAACTTCAAAAAACATTTAGAAAAATTTCAAAGAAAAACGTACATAATTTAAATAGGTCCTGCGATCTTTCACAGAACTTGGTTCTTCTTGTATACCAAATTTCAACGACTAAATTTGGCCATATCTTTTTTTTTATCATGGCAGAAATGCAGGACTCTTCAGCTACGTCGAAACCGGTGATCATTTATGTAGCATAAATTTTGCTGTCATACATGTGGACAGGTACGTAGTCACCCTTTTAAAAATTTATGGACAATTGGTGCAATGGATGCGTTCGTTGGGTCTTGATGAAAGATTGTTGGATGCTCTCTTTTATCATCTCCAATATAGTCAGACATTCATAGTGGCCCATTAAAGAGAGACTCATTAATCTCGCCTGGATTAATCGCTTCACTATGGAGGTAGTTAACTAAGAATAGAACGTTGGGCAGTTGATACAGAAATTCAAGTTGTTTCCTATTATAGATTTCTTTGTATTATTCTACAGGAATTCAAATCAGTCTTGGAAGATATCGCTATGTAAGTAATAATAATAATAATAATATATTTAGCTATGGCATATGTACACAAGATTACAATTTTTTAATAGTACAGTCAGTAATAATAAGGTACGAATACAAAATTAAGTTAAGCACAAAAGAACAAAAAATAAAAATAAAATAAAAACAAAAAAACAAAAAATCATGAATTAGTTAAATATGAATCAACGCCAGATAAATAAATATATATAAAAAAACTAAGAAATAAAGGAAAAACACTAAAGAGATAAACTAAAACTAAAAAAACGAAACAAGTTAAAAATATCTAGAAAACAATAATTTGCAAAGTTGTACAGGAAACTATCCAAGAAATATCCAATATCTTCCGTAATATTGGAAGAAAATCGAGCTTTAATGAGAGTCTTAAATGCATTGACAGTTTGGGCCCTCTGAGCGCTTACAGGTAGACTATTCCAAAGACGGACAGTCGAACAGGGAAAAAACGTTCCATAACTAATTTACTGAATCGCCGAATTACAATATTATGAGTACGTGGCGAAGAAGAGAGTTGGAAAGATTCTCTAAGATATCCTGGTTGGTTGCTCTTTAATATTTTGAATAGAAGAAGAATTATTCTCCGCTTAAGATATGTACTCAGCAAGCAACCAAGTAACGTGCTAACAAACGGAGAAACATGGTCAAACTTTCGCTGGCCATAAACAAATCGTACGCAATCGTTGAAAGCCATCTCCATCCTACGCTTACTCTCACTGTCCAAGCTAGGAAAAATATAACTTGAAATAAGGCATAATCAGTGTAATCACTAATTCTAGCCTCATATTAGTGCTCAGAATACTCGCCGAGAGCAATAACCTTCTCAACCCCGCATACACCTTATTGAGAATCGAACTAACATTGTCGCAACACATCATGTTATAGTTCAGAACAATTCCCAAATTAGTAGCCTTTCTGGCCACCTGGACGACAAAACCATTCAAGATGACCGGGGGTATATCGATGACGTTTAAAGTTCTGTTATAGAAGGCCATGCACTGTGATTTTGCAGGATTAAGTAGAAGTCCATTGAGAATCGACCACCTGTGTATTCGACATAGATCAGAGTTAAGACGCTCAATGCAATCCTCAAACAGACCAATAGGCCTGCTTAGATAAATCTGTACATCGTCGGCATACGTGTGTACCTTGACATCCTCCACTACCAAAGGAAGGTCATTAATAAAGAGACTAAATAATAATGGGCCAATCACAGAACCCTGCGGAACACCACAGAGTATGGGCAAGGCATTTGAGAAATCATTACTAACTTTAACCTGCTGGGAACGACCACTTATATACGCCCTGACCAAGGAATAGCTATTGCACCAAATTTAAAATAGGTTGCTAATTTATGAAGGAGGAGGTCATGGTCAACACTATCGAAGGCCTTAGAGAAGTCCAAGAGAACTAAAATGCCAAAGTAAGCTGAGGTTATTTTGACCTCAGGTTTGTCTTTGCTTGTTGACACATTCATCAATGAATCAACTAGTTCCCAAGAGATGAGTTCTGAAATGGAAAGAATCATTGGTCAAAACAAATTTTTTAACTCGAACGGTGAAATGATTCTTCTCGATGATAAACTTTCATTATTTTGTTAGTAGTCCTTTGATTATATAGGTTTCCAAAAATTAAGAATTCCTGCAGCGCTGCAGAGTTATGAATGCGAATTGATATTGTCCTCAATGAATGTCGTGCTAAGTACATCCAAAAAGTTTGTTTAAAATAACGCTAATCCCAGCAAATATTACGATTCGAACGAAATCAATTCGAAAGTTATTTTTTTTCCCCTAATTCAATATCGATCTGGTTGTGACTAAGAGCGACATTCTAGGAATATGAAATTGTTATTACTATTCGATAAAAGTTCGATTTTATGTCTTTAATTGGAAAGACATCAGAGTTATATTCATTTTTTGTTCGCAGTAGCGAGTCTTTTGCGAACTATCAAATTTATTTCTCTATGTATGCCACAATTTGAAATTTTATTTATTTTATTTTCAAATTTATACAGACAAAACTTATTTTACAGGAAATATATGTATAGTATGTAAAATTGACAAAATCCATATACATAAACTCTGTTGAAAATAGAATGTAAATGGGGAAAAATATTCTCGATAAATCCTTGAGGGTTTCTTCTACTGCTTTAAGAATTTAAAAAAAAAACAAAATCGTAAAAATATTAGCTGGGGTCACATAAATTCGGTTTTAATTTAATTTGAACTAGAAGACACCTGAAATCATATGTGACCTAAATTTGCCTAAAATCGTCCAGCATTTTTTTTTTCATTTAATTTAAAGTGAAAACAAACAAAAATTAGAGTGAAATATGAAAATATATACCTACACTAATATCAAAATCCCCCGCCCCACCCCCAAATGTTCCAATCCTGGTACATACATTGTACCAGAATTCTAAAACACTATTCCAGGAGACCAGAACCAGCCTTCAACTCTTTATCTGCAAAGCATTCGACCATGTACACCTATAAATTTATATTCCTCCCAACGAACACACAAGGTTCACTCTTGGACCCATAGCTACAGTTGAGTCGACATATACAATTGCACGACATATGTCAAGAGTAGTGTCCTTAAAAACAAATTATGGTCATGATCCATTTTCTGTCCGAGAATGGTGCAGCGGAAGGAAGGTGGGGGAGATAAATATTTATGTGTTCCAGAAGATATCACCAACAACGTGAAACTAAATTCTGTGGCCGCAAAGTGCCAGGATGGCATTCACATTTCAGTATCTCTTGGATGGGTCGAACCTTTTAGCTCCTGATGTATCTACGGATATGCGGAATCATTGATACTCGTACTTTTGACATTGACACAGTATCATTTCACTAAATATTGATGTTTCGTGGGCAAGCTAAAAGATTGTATGTCGAAGATACTGGCGGTGGTTGTGGGATGATGATATATGCAATTTTTCATTTTACCACTTAGGAACTTCAGTTATATATTTGAGATACCAATAAGAAGGGTCAAACATTTGTGGATTAGTAATAATTTTTAAAAGACGTAGGTTATGAAATTTGGGATCGTTAAAATTTTGAATGCTTCTAAGTAGGTTATGTTGAAATTACCAAATCATTGCTAGTTATGGTACTGATATCTTGCTTGATATGAATGTTTAGTTACTACATAAGTACTCCTAATAGAACTATAGGCTTGTAAGAGCAAAGATTTGCAGACGAAATTTTATAAATTGTCAGAATCTCGGTTATGGATGAATAAAAAAACAGGATCAGATGAAGAGACTATACATACATACATATATATGTGTGGCTCTATGCTTCTACTATAAAAGGAATAAAGAAGGAAGAGAAAATCAATTTAATAATCAGTTGAGGGAGGAGAGGGTTGATGTATTATTAAAATTAATTACGCTGAACTAAAAAAAAAATCAATAATACCCATTTTGCATCTAAATCCACAACTCTACACCGTGAGAATGAAAGAGTGCTTTCCGAGCTATTCACATAGCGTCCAAGGAAAACCTGCAAGATGTCAGCATATTATTATAGACGCAGTTAAAAATGGTGTTGTTCGACACCAACTCACTATTAGCTCAAATGGTTGTTGTTGCCATATTTCATTATCAAATTAGTCGAAGTTGTATAGCGGTTAGGACAACTTACTTCGATCTCTCTCTAGCCTACAAGAAGAAATCTTAATAGAGTTGAAGGTGAAACTAACTACCTTACGTAACGTTTCCGCCTAACCGATTCCTACTATGTTTTGGTCACAAGAAATTATGGAATTCAAAAAATGACAATTTCTAACAGGGGCATCTGGATGAGCGGACTTAATGACCTCCACCCTAGAATAATTTTTTTTTTTTTAATACTATAAGAAGGGAGGATATTTGTGTTTAAAAAAGCAATTTAAAATTTGGATATATCTCTGGTTTATACTATTTCCCATCCATTTTCTGGTAGTATTTTGTAGATGATTAGGAATGATTAGGACCATAGAAATAGACAAAATATTGCTTCTAACCGAATCGGAAAAAATAAAATATTTCTAAAAATCATCGATATTTTATCACCGATTTTTCTTGTCCTAATTTTCTCTCCTATGATCTGCATTAAGTGACGCAAAATTTGAATAAAAGTTTTTAAATTGGTTTTACAGGCACATTGGTATAATTGTAATTGTAAACTCGCTCAAGTCATCTACAGTATTTTTATGTTCGTTTTCTCTTCGCAAAAACGATATTTTTTCGGCTTGAAGAAATCACATTGTCTTTATTCTTTTTTCTGTAATTTCTCAAATATTGCATCACATTGTCACACTGTAAGGGCATAGAGGTACATCCATGGGTTAATCTCGGGCTTGCTGTTATCCAACAAAACCAACCATAGATTTTTTCTTGACTACCCGGCTATAGAAAATCTTCTAGTGCTTGAGAACCGTTTTTTATAAAATATTCTGTTGAAACACAACTTGGCACAACAGCAGATGCTAATGAGATATATACGATGAATGGAAAAAACAAAATTTTAACAAAGCTGAATTTTAAAAGTAAAATAAAAATGATAATAGATTATCAACAGTTTAGTGTTAGATTTCGTTAAAGCGAAGATTCTCGTACAAATTTCAAATATTGTATTTCGTTAAAAAAATTTCTTGGTTATCTTTTTTTCTTATGTAAAACAACAAACAATTAAGATTCTATTCACTTTGACGTATACGGCAGGCAGGAACCAAGCCATACTGATGAGTAATACGGTTCCTGCTGATGCGAAACGCCCTCTTTTACGGGGAAATTGTTTTTTTTTTCAAAGATTCTTCGAATGCAAAAAGAGTTTTTTCAATTAAAATTTATGTAATTCTACGGCATTTCTAAGAGTTCGACTGTATTAGAAGATCTTTTGGATAGATTCTAGATCATAGATACATGTTACATTTATACCTGCTGTGATTTTTCGCTTTTTGAACCTCCTCCTAACTTTTAGCATAGATGGCACAAGAACTAGATGTCGCATGCAGTTACAAAAAAAGTATACAAAATTTATATGGCTGGGTGGTCCATTCCGGAATGGACCACAACATTTGAAATGATGTATACATCGAGTGATTCATATTTTTTCGTATCTGAAGTGTTGAGAAAGTCGATCAAATGTATACAAAACTGATATTATAAAAACATTTGCTGTCGGCATGCTCTAAAACATGTTATGGTCCATTTCAGAATGCACTACCCATTTCACAATCTGGTATACTCTGCTCTAGTATGCCATGCGACATCTAATTCTTGTGCCATCTATGATTTTAGCTAGACTCGATTGAGACTTGTTTACATACATATTCCTCCTAGTCAAATGATCTTTTCATTGTATTTACATAGAAAACATACATTTGCTCATTTTGAGTGTACTACTCTCGATATCAGGTTATCATGGCTTTCTAGATGCATCCAACGGCTATTTCAATATCCTTAATCCCTTACATGGTAGGTAAGCGGTCTTAACTAGCTTTATTTCTAAATTTTTTGTATTTCAAATAAACTCACAAACACAAACAAACAAACACACTTTTCCGCTTTACTACCTATTGTCCAAATAAGAATATGTATGTAAATGTAGCTGGTCAAAATTTCAGTAGAATTTTTACAAATCATGTTTGGAAAATGGTAATTGTTTACATTTTTGCATAATTTGATCATCTCAATTGCACTTGTATCCTGAATTGGTATCTATGTGCGTACCTACCTACATAAACATGAGTCAGCAGGGCTCTCACAATCTCCGCCACCAAAACAAATCAAATGAAGCCTTTCATAGCAGCCCTCAATTAAATTTTATTCAACTCGAAATTAATTAAAATTAATAAAAGTTTCCATCGCAATTATATACAAAAAAAAAAAAAAAAAGCCAGAACTAATTGCTCTCAATCGATAGTTGTGATGTACTAAACCGTGATGAATGTAATGCACGCTCCGAAGAATCGACTCTAGTTCCACTGAAATGACTTAGCTCTTTTAATGGAGCTCTTTAATCATTTTTCATCGTGATCCTGTGCGCTTCTCAGAAAATTCTGTGAAGGAATAGACATCATATATTGAAGGCAACAAAGGTTCACCTTTCAATTAAGTCCTTTTTATTGATAACCCTTGTAGTATCTCTCCTACCCTTCGGCGGGGTAGATATGTTATAAGCTCTAGGATCCTGCAATGATTTGCGCACCTATGAAACTTTACGTTTAGATCATCGCTTACAATTCAAAGAAATCCAACCATATTTCAATTACAAAAACTAAAGTCATCTACTAAGTGGATTCGATGTCATAAAGCCTCCCTCCTCCATCTCCTCTCATAAAACCTATATATACTTCTTGATCGAAGGATGCGAAACGAAATTTTATCTGCTGCGATAAAAATTTCTTTACAAAAAAATGTGAAAGAACTTAAAATGAGCATACACACACACACACACACACACACACACACACACACACACACACACACACGCATACAAAGGCGTAGTGAATATAAAGAAAGCGCTCATCAGGGACTGACTTAAAGGGAGTTATAGTATTATACCTACAGATGTCGTCGTAACAACAAGAGACCAGAGATGAGATGAGTCCTTCTGAATGTCATCATCATCATTCTGGGAACCTCGATGGATATTGATGCCATCATCATAGCAGCTGTTATCTTGCCTCCTTCTTAGCTTGGAGAGAGTTTCTTAAGTAAAGTACATATATACATATGTAAAAGAGAATGTTCGTCCGATTGGAATGCAGCAGCAGCACCAGTAGCAGCTCCATGGGAACGATTCGTAAAGTGGTCGATTATGATAAATTTTAATGGCTTATAAAGCAGTTTAGTGCGCGCCTCTTGAGCCTTTTTTTATTCGCTTTTGTGAATTTTAAATCATCGTTATTGAGGTTTGGAGGAGCGAAATTCCAAAACATGGAATAAGTGGCACTTAAACTAGGTTTAAAAGCTCTATGAACTAAGTAAGTAGTACTTAGGAAATCCATTTATAATGGCAGTTTGTGAGTTGAGGTTGACAAATTCTTAAGTAGTTTTTTTTTTTTTTTTATATAGATTGTGTGATTTAAAGTATAAAAGTTAAGAAAGTTGTGTTGAAATCGCGCATCTCTAGAGGCTTTTTACATACATTTAATTTTCAAATTGATATAAGAAATTTAATTTCTTTGAAGGTTTTTCTCTGAGATTTAAATGTGTAGAAAAACTTTGCCTAGAGAATTGTATGGATTCTATAAAGCTTTCTGTTCTGAAGAAATCTTAAAAAAATACTTCAAACTTTGACTCCTACACGACTTCCACCAAATTCATCTTTTTTCTCCATTTTGAGTTTGAGTAATGCCAATTTCAATGAGATCATTGATGCTATTAAGTGAGGTCAATTGTTCCGGATGATTTTCGGATTGGGTTTTCTTTTTGTCTTTTACATATCTTTAATAAAATCTTTAATTCTGCACAATTTCATATACATATTTCGAAAATTGGAACTGTTATTACTCTGATAGGAAAAAAATATCCCATTAATCTTGATGGTGATTTCAGACCAATATTGGTAACTACTTTATACTTCTTATGGAAGTTCAATGAAAAACCATTTAAAACATTTTTGTAATTGAATCAATTTAACGCGAAAACATCGTATTGACCTGACCAAAAAATAACTAACGGTTTACGTTTAATAGCGTTCAGAATTATAAAACTATCACTGTTGCACATTGTGAGTATCGCTTCTATGAGGATGCTCTGTAAGCAATAATGAGATAAAAGCCATCTGGTGAAGATGGTGAGTGCAACTGATTTACCTCTTTTGGAAATAGTTAAAGAAAAAATAGTTAAAAAAATTGAAATTTTGAGTCCATAAAAAACGGTGGCTGTATAATGCATCTAATGCCATCTATTAGTGTTATTTAAATGGAGCTATGTACACAAGCCCATTGATACAAATAATATAGGTTGTCCCATATGAAAGTGCATATTTTTCACAGTGTGAGGGTTTTTTTTTTCTAATAAGCAAATACAATTTTTTTTTTTTCGATTCAATTCAGTTATGGGAGATCAAAGTTAGACCTTTTTTCTGATGTTTTATAAAGGGAAAAGTTTATAACGCTAATCCATAAAAGATTTCACACAAATATAGAATAAGAATGGACTCGTTGTTGAGGAAATAGAGCCGCAATTAAAATGCAAATTTCATTTACTTCTTTGTGTAGCTCGCGTATACGAAAATTGAAACTAAAGTTTTTCCGACGATAAAAAAAACTTCGGAATTATTTTATTAATTTTTTTTTTTAATATTTTTCAAAATATTAGCCACTCTTGCACAAAATCTTTGAAGTATTCAATCCAGCGCTACTCAGTTATCTGAGCAATAAGATTTACGCAGAAAATAGAAAGAGGTTATCAGGTGGCAAGTCCGGGATCATGAGTCATTAATTTCGCTTTTGGAATTATCGAAATACGACGATTGTGCTTCGTCGTCAAATTATATCGTTTTAGTTTTGTGACAACTGTTGTCGAGATTCAATCCATTTTAAAAACCATAATAAATAATGGCTTGAACATTTTCGAGTGTTTATTCGAATTTTTTAATGATTATTGATGATGTCCTGTTTTCCATCGTTCTCTTCCTGTTGCATGATCAAAGGACATACCCATGTACCTACCTAGAACTAAACAAACTAAACTGTTTTCTTTTTGTTTTTTTTTTCACTTTCACTGTACCCATTTTTTCCACATAATGAGAATCCATATCTGAGGGGAAAAACTAATATTCATTTGCGAGCTATATTTTTTCCTACCTTCAATAATAAGCGACAGAAAAGCGGATTATACTCAAACAACAACAAATTTTCGCATTTCATCAGAACATTGAGCGAGCGCATTGAGCTCTTAATCACAGGTGATGATGACAAAAGTTGAATGAGATCGTAAGAGAAAGCGAAATATAAATGAAAACTCTCAGGAATTTATCTCGACCGCAGCATGTGCACAAAAGAGCCATTAGATGGTGGTCTTCTGGTGTTGATATATATCCCTATATGTATGCATATATATATGTAGTAAGTACCTACAGGATATCTCTTATACTCCTTGCGTCGAAAAGGAGTATTATATTTTATGCATAGATAGGTACAACAACGGTGATAACCAATTCCTCTTTTGTGTGAATTGGACAAAAGCAAGGCCTGAATAAACAGAATATGAGAGCTTAGAGCTTTTCTGAGTTGGTTGCAGTTACATATTTACATTGTTCTTGCCAGTAAAAGTCGGTTAGGTTGGGGTATAAAAAATACTGTTTACCCCCTCCGCTTCACAAAGGCTAGCGGTATCTAGAAGGGTATTCATTTTGCAAGAGAACAGCTTAAAACATTTCTTTACCCATAGCTTTTCTTCTGCTGTCTTACAAACAAACAATATCCCGAACTTTCGTCCTATTCAAAAGATTTTCAATTCTGTATACAGGAAAAAAATTTTGACGGTCTTTTAATGCTGAAAAAGTCTTCTCCCAGATGCAGTTAAATTGTTAAAAGGGACGAATTTTTGTGTTTTTTTTTCTTCTATTTGATGGGGATTTTCGCTATTGTTAAATTTCGCCGTCGGAGTGGTGTATGTATTCACAGTAAATCACTTTGATGCAATTGAAAATTGAGTTTGAATCTAAACGGATTTTTATTTTTATTCGCATCTAAAAAGATTTGTTTTTTTTTGCCTGTTTCAGAAATTTATTAAATTTTTCTGGGGAATGGTGGAGAAAAAATAACAATTCAAAACATTCTTAAGGGGGGTTACCACCAAAAAAAAGCTCACGATTTCTGTTCTCAAAAGCACAGTGGAACATAAACGCATAAAAATATGCAATTTGAAAATTGAAAAAAATCACTATATGAACATGCAAAGCAAAACTGCACAGCAGTAAGACTGCATCAGCGTGGCGAGATTTAAATTTAGAGGAGCAGGCAAGGGGCGAACGAAATGTGTGCGCTGTTGGTCAGACACTTTTCCTTGTAATTTGTCTGGCTTCATATATTGCTTGGACAAATTTTATTTTACTGAAGCCGCTCATCAAATAAAACTCTTTCGAGAACTCATATAATATTGGCAATGTTCACACTATGGCAGGTTTACCATTTTATTAACTAGATAACCAAAGAACTACTTTAAAGAGTTAGATTTGACTTTACCAACAACCATTTTCTCCTTCTTATGGCTTAACAAACCCATTAGGGATTAAGATCCATACAATAAAATAAAAGCAATAAAAGCAAGTTTTCAGAAAAATGACTTTGATTAATTTTTCTCGGAAGCTTTGAGTTCCCAAAATAAATAACGTTTATTGCATGGCGATACGATGATAACGTTACATCCACTAAGCAAAATTTCCCACATTTTTCAAATTTCAAAAGACCGTATCTCGGTGATATATGGATCGCAAATTCCATCAAAATAAAAAATAATAATAATTACACAAAATTGGTCGATTTTCCGTGTAACGGCTTATAGGATTATATATTTCATATACACAAATTTACATACCTAGTAACGCGCAGTTTTCTCTTCTTTATTCCATAATTATTGGACTGAATTTTACTAGCACGTCCCATGATTAAATAATAGTTACTCACAATTAGAAACAAATAGATTATAAATAGAACTGCTGGAAAATTTCTCGCCTCCCAAGCAATAATAAGAAATTACCAAAGATAAGACTTAAAACATTCAGCGAAATGTACACACATACATATAACCTAATGCAGAAAATGGCGGCATACACTTTCCGAGCCTGCACACTACAGCCCGCTACAGAGCTTTCAAAACAAGTGAATGCTTTCCGAAAGCACATCATTCCATCTGACAATGATGAAACGAATTAAAAACGTCAAATTGTATGCAAAATATATAAAAACAAGAAATTTTTGTCGATACCATTATTGACTTTATTTCCTTTATCATTGCACTAAACAATTTGAGTTTTTCAAAATAAATAGAAAAACGTTCGATCTTTGTTACAAATTGAACTTTCTTTCCAATAATATTATAATTGTGATAGTTATCCGTCTCTGAAAATAGCAACTTTCAAGCCAAAATATATTAGTAACCACAACTTTTTTACTAGTTTTCTCTCTGTCACTTCCTCTTCCACTTCTAGATCTTACATACTCAATTTCAAATTTGTCTACTTGATGTACCATTATTACGTTATTATGTACCAAACTTTCCAAATTTCATGAATTTAAGAATTTTCTAAAGATAATTACATACATATAAAATCCCGAAATCTTTATTTTTGATACGTCATGACCTAAGTTTATGTTTTTTCGCAAATTATGTGGAATTCTGATCATCATAATACGCCCAGATTTGACGCAAAGTCGTATTAATTTTTCGTGCTTTTTAAGATTTCAGTAATAACCCCCCTTAATCACATTTATTGGATTTATTTTTTTGTTATTATTATTGGTATGGGGAATGCTAAACAGAGAGAGAGAGAGGAATCTGTCTCTTATCTATAGTCACTGCGACCTCTGAGATCTTTTGTGATATTACTCCTAAGTACCCTAAAACGCCCCAACAAAATCTATAATATTCTTGGAGTCCATCCTTCTAACATTCTCTGACGATGGGAATGACATGAGAATGGTATGTTAGGAATTTGTTCGCTTGTCTGAGCACTGGGCTATTTTAATGTCTATGTTATGATTTTTTTTTTTCAATTTCCAATTTTTTTTTCAATATGCCAATTATTTCTGTCCTCCCAAAGCCTTGCAATTGTGCCAAAAAATGGCGTTTTGAATGGCCAAAAACAAGCTGAGACCCGATGAACGTATCTAGTCTGGATCTCTTTGTTCTTATTTATGTTCTAGCAACCAAATTAGCGTGTGATCTTCTTTGTTTTAGCTATGTTGCTTCAAGATAGAAAGGCAGCCTTATACCAGCTTTGACTCAAAGGTTGAAGGTTCTGCATGGGATGTCTGATACTATATATATTTGTTCCACGCAGATTTTTATATGTGATTTCGTGAGAGAAGAATTTAATGGCGTAACTCCCAGCGAGTCATATTACGTCCCATATATTCCCACGTCTGCTTTTCCTTCCAATTCGCGTAGCATTTAAGAGATCCTTTTTCTAAGGGTAAGTCACCAGTATGCCACTGTTGACAGTCCCTTAAGTTCACTTTGAATGGTATTTTTAATTTTTTCTGTTTTTTTTTTTCTTATAATGGATTTGTAGGACCACGGGGTAATTTCTGCTTTGAGCCCCAAATATTTGCGAAAGTCATGCGGCATTTCCATGCTGCAGCTATATCCTTTTTCAAGACTTTATTTAAATGAAGATTCCCGGATAGTTTGCTATCCAGACTAATACCTAGATATTTGACCTCCTGAGAATTCCATTATTGTTCCCTCACGAGATGGTGTAGATTGGACTAAGAATACACAATTAAGGGTTTTTTACTCTATAGCCAGTATTCAAATACTATTAAACGAACAACTTTTGTATATTTATTGTAAATGTTATCTTGATAACGGGACTAAGGATTTTCATAAAATGAAGTTGATCTACCATTTTCTGGTACAAAAAGGAAAATTTGCTAGGTGTCAACTTTCAAAAAACTCATTTTAGAGATAATAGGTGTGATAATTGGTGAATCTACTGTTTTCGAGTATAAAATAGCGATTTAGCTAGGTCTGACATTTATATAAACTTTTTTTAGGAAGTATTTTTGGGATAATTATGCGGTAAAAGAACTAATTTAAGTTGTAAATAAAGAAAAATTATGGAGTAATACTAGATTTTGATAAAATTGGATTACGACATCTTGAGAGACATATGTAAAGCCCACCTGACATTTTCAGGCCTCTATATGGGTACAGAGATTTTGCAATCGATTTTCCCCTCCCTCCGTCCGTTTCGAAGTTCAACAAAATTTAAATTTTAGTATTTTAACTGTATTTTGTTTTTTAAACAAGCTTTTCATATTAAATTTGAAAAATTAAAACCCCTAAAGTCTTCAATTAAAAATGAAGACAAATGTGCATACTACATAAATATGTTCAGTTCAATGCATTCCTTCAAGAAAAGTCCCTCTATTATGCTTTAATTTATTTCAAATCAAATTCATTTTACCTATTAAAAATAATCTTAAGTTCTCCCATTTTATCTGAAGAAAACGACACAAAGAAAAAAGACACTTCCCTGCTAAAAGTGTGGAAAATGAATTTTTCTGCATAATTTCTCTCAATGAAACGATTATCTCCGTTTTTTTTCAACCGTTTCCACTTTAATGCGAAATTCTTCACAATTTTCGTTGAAAATCCAATTTTTTCCTGTTAAAAAAAAAAAATAACGATCTGACCCTAAACAAGATTAATGCAATAACCCCTTCCCTTCCCTTCCCTACTCCCCTCATCATGTTGAAAATTCAGACTGATTTTCTACAGCTTACAACAAATTTAAAGCTGCCAAAATTAAATGATCTCGAAAAACCCTTCGTACCTTCCCTCATCTAGTTTCATGCTCCAAAAAGGGTAACAGCCTACTTTAAATGGTTGATTAATTTCGTGAACAATATTTTAAAGGGTAAGGAAAATGAGGAAAATGCCGGGTCGGCCGACAACAACGGTGCCAAATTATTCTGATGCTGTCGGCAATGAAAGCGAAAATGTTATTTCGTATTTAGAGGCGAAATCGCGAAGACGAGCGAGCACTCACTCTGTAAAGGTGCCTTCAAATTAAATGGATTCCTTTTTGGGCCCTCTATGTAGCTTCCTCTCCTCCAACTCGAACCCCGAACCTCTCGAGTATTAATACATTATTGTCCATAAGCTGGAAGGAATTTGCCTAAATTTAGCTGTAATTTTAGAAGGTCGATGGTAAATGGGGAAGGTGAAAACTGGGGTTGTATTGTTGTTGTTGTTGTTACTTCTAATTTCATTTTGCTGTTTATGCCGTCAATAATTGAAAGTTTCCTGGATGTTTTTTGACTTTTAGAATTTTGAAATGTTTCTACTTTTGACTAAAATATTGGCCATTGTTTTCTATGTTGAGATAGATTTGACTTGATTTGATTTGATTTTGTTTTAAATTTTTAAATTAAAAAAAAAATCATATAGATGTACCTACTCGGCTGAATATGACCCTCCTCAAAATGCAGCTTTTTTATTTTTTTATATATAAAAATTTGAAAATATTTGCATTCAGAGTAACAAAAAAGAAATTATATCATAGAAATAACAAGATTTCAATTCAACGATAGACAACGAATTTAATATTGTATTAGCTATGACTCGTTGATATATTTTCCACGGATCTAGCTAAAAAGAAGAAATAAAAACAGACCGATTAATTGTCATACTTTAATTACTTGATAGAGAAGACTTAATCCACATTCAGGTCGTACTGGGATAAATAATAGTTCCAGGATATGATCAAAACAAAGTAATAAATCGGTTCAACTCACTCAACCTCCATCTTCTATGGGTGATTTGAGACTGAAAATCAAAAATTACTCCAAGATATTGACTCAAATTATTTTATATTCAAAAGTAGCCTGAGATAGAAGAAAGGGATTAGTATGACAAAGAGAGAGAGAGAGAGAGAGATAGAGAGAGAGAGAGAGAGAGAGAGAGAGAGAGAGAGAGAGAGAGAGAGAGAGAGAGAGAGAGAGAGAGAGAGAGAGAGAGAGAGAGAGAGAGAGTTATATCAGCTCAGATTTGGTGCTGAAGAAGCCTGACCAGCATTCAGACTGTGGTCCGGACTTTTATTAGATTTTTTAATAAATGGATCAAGGAAAGTATTTGATGAGTATTGGCGTAGTATAGAGGATAAACTGGCCAACATCCAAGTATCTACATGGAAGTTAAATAGGATGGAAATTAAAACCATAAATAAATAAATATACAGTTGAAGAATGAATATCAGAAAAATGAAAACCTTATCAACATTTCTGGGGCCGGATTTGGGAGATGAGAGCTTTCGTTTTCCCCGATTAAAACTCCCTAACTCTCCATTCGCGATTCTCTAACATAATTAGGGAGTTAGGGAAAACGTGAGAAGTGCCGCAATATTAAAAGTCACGGTTAACTCTGTGTGTTTGGGTCGTAAAGCACTGGGGTTTTTTCCTTCAGAGTTAGTAGTACAAAAATATAGATGAAATATTTTTGGGGATGGCGGGTTGTACCACCCCTCATTGGGGGCTATCCAAAATACGTCATGTTTGGTATCAAATTAAAGAGGGGCAAACGGGTAATCGAGGGGTGTAGTTTTTTTTTTTTTTTTGATAATTTTAATTTCATAACTGATTTTTTACCGCAGGAAGACGGATTTTTTGCACTTGGGTCATATACACCCCTGTTCCTATATTTGTTCTTTGCTTCACATCCATTAGTACTCATGGAAAGTGAATTTCCATGACTTACCAGTTTTCATAATGATCAGTTGAAAATATGTCCATTTTTGTACTACTTTAATTTGATACCAAACATGACGTATTTTGGATAACCCCCGATGAGGGATGGTACGACACCCGATCATAAAAAGCCCATCCTCCAAAAATTTTTCATCTATATTGTTGTAGTCTAGACCCTAAATCTGATGGAAAAAGACCCCAATGCTCTACGACCCTCCTACACATGGTTAGCCGTCCTTCAATATTGCAGCAATTCTTACGTTTTCCCTAACTGCCCAAGTATGTTAAAGAATCGCGAATGGAGAGTTAGGGAGTCTTAATCGGGGCAAATCAAAATTCTTATCTCCCAAACTCCCAAACCCTCCGAGTTACAGAATCCGCCCGGGTCGCAACATGTATCCGACTTCGGGTTTTCACTTTTCCTATTCGATTCTTTATCTGTATATTTACTTAATAGTGCCAAATCCTATTTTTTAGGGAGCCAGTTTAAAAAGCTCGAAAGCATTTGGAAAGTTCTCGAAGTGTGACATGTCCGTATAGTTGAACCCCACCCAGCCACATATTGCCTTAGAAAATAAATAATAATAAATAATAATTAAAAAATTAAATCAATATTATTATTGAGGTGTTTGTCTTGAATAATATGAAATAATAGATGAATTGGAACTAAACTGTTCGTTGTAATGGATAAATTCAGATCTCACGTTAAGTGTAGCGATCAAACTATAGTGAACAGCTTCCTCCTCCCCTCCTCAGCAAATAAGTGATTTGAAAAGTGAAATATGCTTGCATCGTATCATTTCAAACTAATAATGTACTTTTAGCAGGTTTTTTTTGTGATTACAACCACCAGCCATTCTGAAAAAAGTTTGACTACCATAACTAGAAATTGGAAGAAGTAGTAAAATACTAGCTGAAAGCTATAATCTCCTTCGTTTAGACTAGTCTGAGCCAGGTGCGTATACAGGGGGAGGGTCACGGAGCTTCTGACCTCCCCCAAAGCGCCACCTCACCTTCGCGATGAATTTAATGTGGTGTTGAGCTGTAGAGTGAGTTTTAACGGTTTAAAAGGACGATTTTCGTATCGTACGGACATAATGTATAGTTGTCGCCAGCGATTAATGCTGGTGCTGTAACGCACTTTTCCAATCTGCGGCGACAGCTAGCGCTGGGTTGGGCGTTTGTTTGTCTTCTTTTGACTAGTAATAGTGGATTCTGGAGTGGGTATAATAGTCATTTGCTCGTACCTCTTCGTCTGTGAAACGTGTACGATTTTTTTTAGAATTTTCTTGCGTTTTATGTAGTGTCGAAAAGTCATTTATCACACACCTATCACAAGATGGTGAGTAATTTCGGAATACTACATATTTATTTTAGTATAAGATTGTTTAGAAAAAGGCATGCATGAAAAGAACACAATTTCGAGTTTTGAAAGTCTTATTGTTTCTAAGAAATTGGTCAGCGATCATAAATTTCTTTTTTTTACCTATCTGATTTTCCGACATAAAATCGATAACAGGACAACTTGGTGGGGAGCTTGTAACATAAGCATAAAAACTGACTTAACGAATTTTGAATTAGGGTTCTACCAGTAGAGCCCTAGTTCCATGCAATCAAAGTCTAGCCACCCGTTGATTTTCCATAGCGACACTGATTTAAGCCTGTGTTGTTCAAATGTTTTACGTTCGTAGGGAAGCATGAAAATTTTCTTAGAAATATACTTGCAAATTGTTCCTAAGAGCTTTAATGAATAACTGTTGACCGACAATAGTCCAAACGAATTGGTGGATTGCATTCAGTTTTCTTAGAAAGATTTGACATTTTTTCTTTAGATTTTTCATTCACTACTGGGGCCGGATTCTGCAACTCTGAGAGTTTGGAAGTTTGGGAGACGAGAATTTTCGTTTTCCTCGATTAAAACTCCCTAACTCTCATTCGCGATTCTCTAACATACTATGGTAGTTAGGGAAAACGTGGGAAGTATCGCAATATTGAAGGACGGCTAACTCTGTGTGAGAGGGTCGTAGAGCATTGAGGGTTTTCTAGGGTCTAGAATACAAAAATATAGATGACAAAGTGGGGGGGGGGACTTTTGAGGATTGGGGTCGTACAAGCCCTCATTGGGAGTTGTCCAAAATACGTCATGTTTGCTATCAAATTAAAGATGGAGAAGCGAGTAATATAGTGGTGCAGTTTTATTCATATCTAACTTTTTACCGTCGAAAGACGGATATTTTGCACTTGGGTCATATACACCACAGTTCCTATATTTTGCATATGTTTCTTCCGTTCTTTGTTTCACATCTATTATAGTATTCTGTTGTGAACATTTTTCTCATGGAAAGTGACCTTCCACGACTTTCCAGTTCTTCATAATGATGAGTAGAAAATATTTCCATTTTTGTACCAAAAAGCGGCCACATTTTTTCATCTTAAGAAGGACTGATTCACTTCTTTTGCAGTTATCTCCAAAAAGCATTTACCGGACTCAAAAACTAATTACATATCGAATTAGGGGACAAAATGCAGATGCGATTTCATCCTACATACAAGCCTTAACCTGTATATCTAAAATTTTTATAGCATCGTGATTTAAAATTTTTAGCGGGTACCTTGAAACACCAAAATCAATATTGCTCTGTAAGTATTGCAAGGATTTCCATAATTTGCTTTTGTAAATATAGCCAGGATATGCTGTGAGTCCACAATTTAATTTAAAAATCCTAGGTATGTAGGTACCTTCACAAAACGCAACAAAAAACGGCGAATACTGTCAGTTGAGAAATATTCTTCTTACTTCTCCACAACTAACACAGCCGAGATTTTGGTCGAGTGGAAGTGGAGGGTTTGGTTATTCTCTATACAAACTCCCCAAGTTACAAAATTCAGAGTGGAGAGTTAAGTGTCAAAGGAACTTTCATCTTCACAGCTCCACAAATCTACGTGTTAATGAATTTGGGCCCTGGTGGCCGACCATGGTTCTAAAGAGTTATATTGATTCAGATGTCTTGGCTGGCCTTGGTCACGAAAGCTATTTATGACCGTTGAAAATTTTTCTTTCGAATTTTTATGCAGAATTTTTACGGCAAAACTATAAAAATAAAATTCATTCGCTTTTTTCTGCGATAGTTGGCGTTGCTTTGCTTGTACTTTCGTATTAATTCAAGTAGTGTTGTTTAATTTAACTTCGCGTTTACTTTTAATTTTTAGGAGAAAGATAAACTTGCTATATCAGTTAGCGATGAAAGTAGAAATAGTAGCGAAAGTGTAAAGCGGAAGACTGATAAAAGCATTGATAACTTTTTTCAGAAGGAAGCAAGATCAGTTAAGCTCCCATCAGAAGAAATGTCAGTAACATACATCATGCACTCCTACTCCCATTCCTTTAAATGTGACTCAAGGAGCAAACTCACTCTCAGTCAATTACTTCACCCGTGACAGAATCGCTTGCGTATCTGGTTATTAGTTCTTATTATCCACCCTGAGAACGACATTGATGTGGAAAATATTATCGATAGGTTTTACAAATCAAACTGAAAATTGGATTTTGTGATATAACGTAAATATTATTAAAAAAGAAATTTAAAAGCAGCTTCTTCCGACTTTTTCCTCCGCCTCGAACATTTTAGTTGTGACCCCCCCTAGGCCGCAGGTCTGGATATGCGCCTGATCTGGGTAGGGTAGCAGGACAACTGACGAAAACTAATATTTTTCCATTTTTGCATCAAAATTTTGCTAAATATTTTATAGAAGCAGCAGTTTTTACTTTTTTTTTTTTAACATTTTATAATTGGTAATATGATGTATGGAGACTCGTTAAAATCCTTACTTTATAATACTAAAAATAAGAAGAAGAAATTCTCACAAGGTATTTTTAAAGTTTTCGAAAAAAAGTTACTTAATATTGGAGAGTTTAGTTAGTATGATGATAATCATTTCTATCATTCCTCGAATATCTTCTATTTTTTTTTTATGAAATACTTCAAGACGATCAGACTGTGGAATCAGCTTTTGTTTATACTTAAACCACAGAGTAAAGAAATCTATAGATGCAGATGGCAGAAATTCTCATAGATATTGAACAGCGCCGCATTTTTGAAACTATACCAAAGCAAATGTATTTGCTTATCGTGATTACCGCCATCTGGCTGCTCAGCTCTATATTGGTTCCCTATGCACTTGCATGAATTCTCACATGGAAATTTGAAAGCTCTTTAGTTTATAGAAAAATACTTCATACGAAGCTTGATCGTGTGCTTTTTTTTGTGATGACTGGAGAGCTACTGTACTGCATCGGCTTGCATCGGAGAGCTACGCAAGCAATACTAAAAATGTTGTTCCGATTTTTAACTTCTGAGTATAAAGAATGGCCGATTTCATATTTCTCATTGTTACCTTTATGATTTCGTTTAAGACTTTATTGATTTGCTACTAATGGATAAATTTATTTTCTCGCATATTTTTATGTGATCCTGCGATAAACTGTTTTTAGGAGGCTCTAAAAAACGGTTGCATGGAGGTGGGTATACTTGTAGGATCAAATGTAATGAGTATTAGCTGCATTTTGATCTGGTTCATTGGAAATTTGAAATTTATTTGGATCTAAAAAATGTCTGTAGGTAGCTATGATTTTACATATAAGGTTTATCAAATTGCCATGATTTCAATTTTCACAAAACGTCGAAATTGAACCTAAATTAAATTTGGTTCAAATTTTGAATTTTCTACTCTACAAAAGCATCTTGCAAGAGAATGCTATGGCGATCATGCATTTTGGCAAAAAATAGATAGAATTTTAATAAATTAGCAAAAAAATTTCAATTTTTCGTTTTGACGTCCTATAAGTGCCCACAAAATGGGCATGGAGACTCGGAGAGGTAATTAGACATTTATTGCAAATTGTAGACATGACAGTTATCTTCACAGAATGGGCAAGAAAAAAGTTACATTAGGTTAATGGAGAAAGTATTTAAAGTCAGATATCCTCCCTTCTACTGACCAAACGAAGCACCAAACCGCAATTTAATTTCACTTACAATTTTTATTGCAAATGTATAATCAAGTGACAGTGGTGTTTTATAGGGGCTGTGAAAAGACACATATTTCAGATAAAAAATATCGGTTAAGCTGTTAAATTTTGTGAAATGTTTTTTGAACTGTGCTATTGATTCAGCTTTATGAGTTAAAATGTTCTTTAAGTTTTACAACTTATTTAAAGCACGGATGGGTTTTGCTTTCAATTTTTAAAAGTTGTTTGGTTCTACTCTTCTGTGTATTATTCTATGTTAAATTTTAAACACATTTTCATAATTTTGTGTGCATCAGCTTCATAAAATGCTTTAGTAATATGCTATGAAGCAATACCATCAGAAGTGTCTAGATCAAATTTAATTATTGTATTTCGCACAGATTTTACTAAATGAATAGATTCGTAAAATTTAGCTATTGAATCAGAATCATTTGAAATGTTAGATGATCGTTAGTAACTACAAGATTCATCTACATCTTTTCAGGGTTCCGTACAACAAAAGGAAGAAAAACGGAACCCTTTTAAGTCTCTCATGTGTCCGTCCGTCTATCTGTCACACAGGTTTTTATCGAAAACCACGTGACGTGTCATACATTATGAAATAGGTTTTTTTTTAATTTTAATGTAGGTGGGTTGGGCTGTCTAAAAAAATTTTTTTTTTTTATCTTGTGGGGTGTTTGAAAGAGTTACTTTCAAGGATACCAACAAATTTTAAGTAAATTTTTTATAAATATAAAGCCCAAAATGTTCGAAAAAACATTTTTTCTGCTTGAACTATTTTTTACTACGAACCTACTAACCCTGATACTATCAAAATTTTAGCTTTAGAAACCTAGAAATTCAGGGGAAAAGGTATTTTTTCGAACATTTTGGGCTATATCCTTATAGGTAACCAATTTACTAAAAAAAAATTGGAATCCTTGAAAGTAACCGATACAAACACATGATATAAAAACAAAGGAGTCCAACCCACCACATTAAAATTAAAAAAATTATATTTCACAATCTTTAACTGTTGGAATATGTGCCCGCGTTATGAAGACATAACGTTCTGTCCAATTTTGAATTCCCACGTCACGTCGTTTTCGATAAAAACTTCTGTGACAAACAGAAGTTTGGAGTTACTAAGGATCATCTAACATTCCACATGATTCTGTTTCAATAGCTTCATTTTATGATTCTATCCATTAAGTAAAATCTGTGCGAAATGCAATAATTAAATTTGATCAGGACACTTCTGATGATATTGCTTCATGGGATATTATTACAGCATTATATGATGCTGATGCCAACAAAAATTGTTCAATCACCTCTCCAAGTGTCCATCCCCATTTTGTCAGCACTGATAGGACGTCAAAGTAAAAAAATCAAGAACTGAAAATAACAATTATTTTCATTTATTCTAACCAAAAAATCATTTAGAAAAAGTTATAGAAGCATTGATGGAAATATGTAGCATTATGATTGTTCTTACCGAATCTTCATAAATTTTCTATACTTTTTAAATTTATGATTTTTATTCGAAATTATAAAAAGTAACTTTCTTTTTGTATTTGTATTTTAGAAATCAGAAATATAATAATCAAAAATTGATAAAATAAAAATCAAAATCTGACTTTTATTTTAAAAATCTAAAATAGAAATTTGAAAATGATTTTTATTTTAAACATCATAAAATGATTTTTAATTTAAAAATCAAATATAAAAATCAGCAAGAAATCTGGGCCAATTCCTATGATACCTTCGATGCAAGCCCGTATGTAATTTCCATCCATTCACATATGTCGTACAATCTTCGGCATATTTCGACGCATATTTAATATCAACCACCAAAATATTTTTCACAATTTTGTGAAATGGAAATCATTTAGCTTTTATTTTCGATTTTTAAAATAAAAATCAGTTTTTAAATTGTTTTTTATTAGAAAATAATCTTTTACATATGATTTTTTTGGAGCAGTTATAATCGTTACGGTCCCTAAAAAAAATTGCAAAAATTGCAAAATTTTTTAAAAATTCTAACCATTTTCCGGCTAAAATACATGATCACCATAGCTTTCTCTTGGAAATCTCAGAATTTTACCTTTTATCTGATCCTACAAGTATACCCACCTCCATGCAACCGTTGTTTAGATCTTCCTAAAAACAGTTTATCGCAGGATCAAATAAAAATATGCGAGAAAATAAATTTATCCATTAGTAGAAAATCAATAAATTCTTAAACGAAATCATAAAGGCCATTCTCTATACTCAGAAGTGAAAAATCGCAACAAAATTTTTAGTATTGCTTGCTGTTGTAGTTCTCCGATGCAAGTCGATGCAGTCATCACAAAAAAAGCACACGATCAAGCTTCGTATGAAGTATTTCTCTATAAACTAAAGAGCTTTCAAAGTTCAATGTCAGAATTCATGCAAGTGCATAGGGAACCAATAGCTGAGCAGCCAGATGGCGGTAATCACAATAAGCAAATACATTTGCTTTAGTATAGTTTTAAAAATGCGGCGCAGTTAGATTCGGCTCTTGTGTTCAATATCTATGAGAATTTCTGCCATACATTTTCGGTCTCTATAGATTTCTTTACTCTATGCTTAAACTTTGTATGCCCGAAATTCCACAACAATTTATATAGGTATGCCACGGAAAATGTCTCCATTTTACATGTGAGTGCCATCTTCATTTTAATATTGGAAACTAGGTTTTATATATTATAATATAGAACAATTATTTCTTTCCTACAAACAGCTTACTAAGCTTAAAAAAAGGTCGTGGAACATCATGTGGAATATGTTTTGAATATCTCAATTTGTTTGCCCCTAGAAAAATGTTTGATTATTTAAAAATTGGAAATGCTAGTGGCTTTATGATGCACAACAACAGAGTTTTGCAAAATTATGGTTAAATACTTTAGAATCAGGTAACAGGAATCAAGTTAAGGAAAAAATTCTTCTAGAGGTAGGTTCTAAAATTGAATTTTTAATTTTTCCAGGCTATTCTGGCAGTGTATCTCTCCGATCAAGACTGTCCTCATGCTAGCCTGAAGGTAAACATGTGCTGGGATCAAGCCGATCCTATGTTGTCTTGAGAACTGCGACCAGTAGAGCTATAATTCTGGTGTTGTTTCCAGGTTAGCTTCTGATAGTCTGGACAAATAACAGCAGTAAAGTCTGAACTGCGGGATGAATTCAGAGTTTCTACAGGAGATCTCCAGTCCGTTTTTGATAGGTCTAAAAAAACGTGGACTCTCTGAAAAGAAACTTATTTTGCGGAAGCGTTAAACAAAACAACGGCTCATCGGTTGTCAGATCCTCTTGGGATTTATCCTTTATTTAGTGTGGCTATTACTGTTGAACCTGTTTATTATTTTTTTATATACAGGGTGTCCCGTAAGTCGACATCAAGCCAGAACCGGGTGATAGACAGACAGTTACCAGAAAAATATAAAAAAAAAATCTAAGTCATGTATGCCCTTTCAGTTAGAGAATATCTCAATGAAGAATATCCGGACAGATGGATAGGGCGGTCTGGTACGATCTCGCGACCAGCCCGTTCACCTGATCTAATTCCATTAGATTTCTTTTACTGGGGAGCAGTAAAAGAGAACGTTTATAAGAAGTCAATTGAAAATTTAGCTGAGCTTCGGCAAAGAATTACGGAAGCAGTTGAATTTGTCAACAACGGAAGAATTGCCCGTCTGATAACCCGATCTTTTTTAAGAAGCTTTTTATTGAAGCTGAAGGAAGGCAGTTTGAACATCTTTTGTAAATAATAAATCTTAGCATCCAAATAATTGATGTTTAATTTTAAAATTAAGGAAAATTTGTCCTAAATTTAACAAAAAGTTAGCATCTCTAACTTGAAAGTGTCACTATCTGTCTCACTCACACTTCATGGAATGACTCTCCGTCTCACTCAAGCTAGAATCTTAAAGTTACGCTCTTAAGGCAAGCTTTGGGTACACTAGAATTATTTTTAGTAGGTGAAAAGAAATTTTTCGAAACTGGGTTTCTTGAAGAAAAAAATTTTTTTCCGTAATCTAAGAACTAATGTAGCAAGTGTTGTACCATTTTAGAATCCTTATTAAATGCGTCCACTTTTAAAGTTACTTGCCAGACTGGCGTAGTACATTTTTTTTTCAGTACAGTCAGTTAAAGTTCAACGAATTATTAATTTTATATTGTTGGTTCGGCAAAATGTGACATTTTCTTCCAAGCTGGAGCAGTTGGCTTAGAACTTAAAGCAACAGGTTACATAAGCACTATTCGGGATTACATAAGAAAACTAAAATTGAAAAAAGTAGAGATTTGTAGCAACAGGAGCTAAAAAACCATCACAAGGTGTACATTTTCTCGAAAACAAAAGAAATGCCTATAATTTGAAAAATAGATACATGTCTTAGATTTTTTTTTTATATTTTTCTGGTAACTGTTACGATTTGGTCTATCACCCGGTTCCGGCTTGACGTCGACTTACGGGACACCCTGTATATATTTTTTTATAATCTCTGTGTGACTGAATCGCAGGTTGATATTAGAATAGAATAATTAAGTTTTGTTGTTGTTAGTTTTTCCTCTTTACATTAAAGTCAACGAATACCTAGTTAAATCTTCCTCTAGGTTCAGAAAAGTGTTTCCAGACGCGAATTTCGAAAAAAAAATTGCCAGTTTTAAAAAGTGGTTAGTCAATAGTTCGGAAATGTATAACCCGGTATGGACCCGTCGTCACAAATACATATAGTGTTTCCAGGATACTGCGAAAACCTTTTTCTTAACTTTGTTTTTCTTAATTCAATCTCTACTCTCTAATTCTACTCCGTATGTAATGATATTTTTGCAATACCCCATAAAATTGCTCTCTATTACGCACATGATATAAAAACATAAAGAAAATAATTATGTCTTCATTCAGGACATTAAATTATTGTCATTTGCCGGGCAATTGCATTTTAATTGGAGTAGAAATCAATTGTAAAGTTTTTAAATTAAAAAAATTAAATTTCAACCCGCTTAATGGTCTCTCAACTCTCTACCGCACAATTGAAAGTTGTTAGGGTTTTGGAATTCTGCTGCTGCAACTTTCTCAATCGTGTTAAATGCAGTCTTTCTTCCCATACCAAGCCAACTGCCAGCAGTCAGTCCCTCCCCATTTTGCGAAAACTTTTCATTTCGCCTAATTTTTCCACATAAAGTTTTAATGAGACAATAGCGAAACGACCAAATTATAAAGTTTAATAAAATTATCTATTTACATAAAGGCGAAGTTTTTGCTCAGATGAGCGAGTAACATTCATGAAGAGGACGAGCAGAATGAAATGCATCTTCCTTCCATAGTACGTAGAGTAGGTAGAGAGATACATGTAGGTACTCTCAATCTCAACCATGGTATCTATAGATGTACGACATTTTTCTTATCTCTATGCTCTTGCTCTTGCTCAGCCTCTTAAGATATACACAAAATTTATATAGAATTTATGGATTCTTCTATCGCATCTTTTAGAATATTTCTGTCCACGAAAGATATCCAGGCACCGGGTTTAAGTGAATTAACTTCCTGGCAATGGGGAGAGCTTACATTGTATAATGGAATATTAAAAGGGAATGAAAACGGGTGACACGCTACAAAAGGGACATGCTCTGCAGTGATTTCTAGCTTTGCCGTTCAAGGATCTGACCTAGTTTCTTTACGTTAAGGAGGAATGCAGAAGGAATGACGTTGTCCTTACATTCAAATGCTCAGTTCACCGTGGAGATGAGTTTTGCTTGAAATGATGCAACTGAATCAATGTTAGCTGAAGAGCAGCAATAAATGTTTCTCTACGGATTAAGTGCAAGTAAACATTAGAAAGATGAATGATGGGGGACGTTCCTTGTGTTTGGAGTAAATATTTCACAATCATATTTGTTAGTTTTAGATACATTTATGAGGATTCGTTGTTACGTATGCCTATATTAACGCATGTCAGAAGTTATGCAGTATTTGTGCACTTTGAATATGATAATTAGCTCTTCAAATCTTTCATTGTAATGTTTGGAAAGTCCAAACGTGGCTTAAATATTGCCTATACTTTAAGGTTAGAAGTAAAAATAGAAGCGCTATTATCAAGTTCTTGATTAAAATCTTCTGTAAAATAATCCAGGTTCAGTTTCCACCAGCCAAATGTATGCATATCATTGGAATATGTGTGATGACGTTATTTGATGAACTTGGGAATAACAAAAATCAGTAACGAGACAACAACAAAATAAACCACTATTCGATAGGCAATTATGTTAACTGTAATTTAAATTGAAAAAAAAAAAAATTAAATCATAAAACGAATTTCAAGCGGGTACTAAACAAAAATCAATTTTTCATTAGATGGGATTAACTAAAATTGTTCAATTTTTTAAGTGTTTTGCGACAATGAAAAAGAGAAACATCTAAATATGTTTCATCAACTTAACAAGGATTATATTCATTTACAAAACCCAAATGCCTGGAAGAATATTTTCCATGAATTCAGAAATATTCAAATGGTATTCAATTTTATAGGTAGATTCTGAAGAAAACTCGAAAAAATTCGTATGAAAAAAAGTAAAAATTATAAAAAAAAGTTTAGGAGTATATCAATTCAACTCCTTTGGATCATTGCCTGAGATTTCTAAATCATTTAAGAAATTAAGAAAGGTTAGGATAAATAGCAACAAATATGGCGTTTCGTATCAGCAGGAACCAATACTCATCAGTACGGTTATTTCCTGCCTGCTGTAAGCGCCTATAAGAAATTTGATTCATTCTCAGAACTTGAACTAAGATCATATGTGGGGTATGCTTATACGAAACGCCTTATTTGTTGCTATCTTCGCCAGCTGTAGGATTTGCAGCAAATTGGTTATCAATCATTTAAATTGATAATATTTTTCGAAAAGTCTTCCTGGAGAGTCTTCTCTGGAAAGGTCAGGATGTACATATTTTGGCACGGAAAATTCGTCAAAATTTGGAAAATTTGGTGTGATATTTTTTACAATGATCATGATAGCTGTGTTCTTTTGTGACCGCAGAACAGAGCAGAACAAAAGATACACAAAAGAGCGCCTCGCACATTTTCATAGAAGGATTTAAATGAAGTGAACAGTACAAATAGTTCGCTTCAATCGGCAGAACAATTTGTTCTCTCCAGTATATGGAAGTTCTAGAACAAGGTACACAAAAGAACACAGTTAATGTTTTACTCTATGTTGGTGCCTACGGTTTTTTATTGAATGTATAATGAACAAGCAACGACCCCCCCCCCCCCCATCCTCCCCGCACTTCCTTCGCCCTTTTCAACAGTATAATTTTCTATATACATTTCAGCTCGTCAAATCTAGCGCTCCTCTACAAGTCCTACATTAGACTTAGAATGGAATACAACTGGTCGCACAGGATATTGTTCAAAAGAGAGCCTTCAAGCTCATTGGCAATTTGGCAATAACTGGTCATATCGACTCACTCGAGCACCGCCGCCATGTTGGATGCCTTTCGATCCTTTATCGCTGTATGCATGGTCAATGTTCTGATGGAATATCTAGTCTAATCCCTTATAGAATGATTCCTGCACAGCACAGTACAGTAAAATTCCGTGATACTTTTTTATCCCTAACAGTGCGAATGTGGAATAGCTTACCATCTTCTGTTTTTCCTACGGCATACAATCTGCGGAAGTTTACATCGATACCTCTGCCACTTTCCTCATATCCCCTAATCCTTTCGCTATCTCCTTCCTGCCATGCTGTGCTTTGCATCATAGGGTATCCCCTGAGCTTGGCTTAATAATAAATATAAAAGAAAAAAAGTGGTGTTTCCTCCATGGTGGTTCATAGAACAGGAGGTGATAATACTCACCTAGCCAAAAAAAAATTGAATAGGGGGGGGGGGGGTCATATCAACCGTTTCGGAGTTAGAGAGTGATGAAAAAAATAGACTAGGTTTTCATAAAACATCCTATATTTGAAGAAGTGTAAGGTATACGGTCACTGTCAAGAGCTCATTGTATGCAAAACTTCATGGGCTTTCCAACTACTACTCAATCAGTCGTATAGGGATACTCCTCTCCTCTCAGGAGTTATGGTGGTCTAAATTTTGGATTTTCTAAGTTTTTTGTTTAGTTTGATCTCTTGTTCTTTTTTTACAAAATGGTGGTTACCATAACTTCGTTTTATAAAAACGGTGAACTGTAGACTCTCTTCTTTCATATACACTTATGCGCTAACTAAAGCCATTATTTAAGAGTTACTAGCTCATAACCATAGTTTTGCGTAATATTTTGAATAAAGAATTTCAAAGAGGCTATCTGCACTGAGTTTATTTCTTATTTTGGTTATATTAATGTTAATTGCGGAAAGACTTCTTTCTACTTTAGCAGAGGAATGAGGAAGGCATAACATCGCATCATAACAAGTGATAATTAAATTATAATTAAAAAATTTCTCATCCGTTAAATTTTCAAATGGACTAAAATCAAAACTCACAGCTCTCCAAACATCGTCTTAACTCTTGTAGATTTAGAAGAAGGAACTGGAATTAAACAAGTTTTAATTAATGAAACATTGAGGCCCTACTATAGCTACGGCACAAACGCAGTCATGTTATACTCATAATCTCCTAGAAATTCCATCTCCATCCACCACGATGTGGTAAGCACAACATATACCATATACATTTCTGTAAAGTACAGTACAGCTGAATGTATGAAGAGTGTTCAATAATTCGATTACAATTTTAGTAACACCTGTAGATGGCAAAATAAGAAAAGATAAAAGGTAGAGGAAATTAAATAAAAAACTGAGCAGTTGGCAATATTATCACGTTCCTGTGGTTGTCCTTTGTAATGCCATATAAACAATAAAAGTTTATCCAAACTGATTCAACTCAGTATGTGTATAAGTAGTACAGCAAAATCCCTCACTGTAAACTATTTAATACCAACATAAAAAAACTGATGAAATTGCCATAATCTGTACTCCTCTCTTATACCAATCACTCAGCTCTTAAACGCTTTATTTGAATCCTTTTCCATAAATCATTCTCTGAATAAATAAATATAAAAAAAAATCATCCGATTCCTACCTTTAAATCCTCAGGCTATAAATTCCGTTTATTCCAGACGACTATTCCTATTTCTGCGGATATCCCCTTTAATAACGGCAAAGAAGAGTGCTCTACTATTCTACTGGCTGCCGAAAATCTGTAACTTTTACGGTTTTGCGGAGTCTTTGACCCTGTTTTCATTAACTATTCAGGATCGAACGGTAAACAGAGATTTTATAGTTTGATAAAATTGGACATAAGAATATTACAAAATCCGAAGACATTGCCAAGGAATCCTTCGAAATGTTGAGAGAATTACTTTTTAGGTCATTTCTTGTTCCCAATTTCGTCTTTCTTTCCGTGGTAGAGTAGAAGTCGTCCTCGGGCGGGTAGAAATTCATGCTCTTCTCAAAGTTATCGCGGAACAAATTCAATATCGCGCTCCCTTTAAATTTTTGGGGAGTGTGGTGGGTGATTTTATTTCTTGGGTGCGCGCTATACATAAATATGTTGTTATGCATGCAAAGGAAGGAAGAGTTGTTTATTTTTATGTTTTGAATGGATGTCGAAAGATTTACTCAAGATATCTTCACATCTTAAATATATTTATGATTTGAAATATGCTCTCGAAGTCCCCCCCCCTCCCCTCCGCACCACTCCAGTTGTAGAGCAGAGAATGCAACAACAAGATTAGGGGATAAAGAACTAAGTAGGTATCCCCATCCCCACACCAAAATCCTCATCTTCATTTTAACATTTGAACACATCGATTCACGTCAGATTATGTGTGACAACTGTGAAATTAACCGAAATTATGTAATTTGCATAAGATATCAAGAAGAGAACGTGCAAAATGCCTATTCAAGCGATAAAATTATGCCTACAGGCAGGTAGCCAGTAAAGTAACACCTGTGGAAGAGATAAAAAGGGGCGACAAAATGAGATCTCAAATTGAGATAAAAATTTTGTTGTTATTTATTCGAAATCTTCTTAATTTTTCGGTTGAGATTAATTGAGGAGCATTTAATGAACTTAAAACACCCCAGCCCAAGGAGCCCTTTCGCGTCTCGTTTCTCCTACGAGTTGCTCTAGGTTTTTTCTCTCCTGATCCTGATGATGCTGTGCCTTTTGCTTCTTTGTCATGTCATCATGAAACTGTGGGTGAACGTTTTCATCAACTTTTGCACAATCTGAATTTTTCGACATGGGTTATGAGGGGGGCATGATCAAGGGAATTTCTGGTGTAGGTGGATGGGTGGGTGGGTGCTAGCTGCTGTAGGTTGGGCTGTTGTTTTTAATATGAATTTTCTTGATAAGTATGTGTTGTTGCCTTAATTACGTACGTCCCTTTTCTTTGAGTGAATTAGAGCTAATTGCGGGTGATGTAGATTATGTTGAAGCTGGATGAGGATGATGGGGTGTGGTGGTAAGCTTGTTATTTTTTGCTCTGTAACATTATGCAGAATTTTGTGTCATATTCTTATTGTTATTGTGAGAATCAAGAGACTAGGGTGGGACGGGGAGTTATTTTCTATTCTTTTAAGAATTCAAAAAAAAAAAATCTCGTTTTTCACTATATATTTGAACGAACAGAGCTGAATGCACAACAACAGAGTTTGCAAAATTATGGTTAAATACGTTAGAATCAGGTAACAGGAATCAAGTTAAGGAAAAAATTCTTCTATAGGTAGGTTCTAAAATTGAATTTTTAATTTTTCCAGGCTATGCTGGCAGTGTATCTCTCCGATCAAGACTGTCCTCATGCTAGCCTGGAGGTGAACATGTGCTGGGATCAAGCCAATCCTATGTCGTCTTGAGAACTGCGACCAGAAGAGCTATAATTCTGGTGTTGTTTCCAGGTTATCTTCTGATAGTCTGGACAAATAACAGCAGTAAATACGGAACTGCGGGATGAATTCAGAGTTTCTGCAGAAGATCTCCCAAATAACAGCAGTAAATTCGGAACTGCGGGATGAATTCAGAGTTTCTGCAGAAGATCTCCAGTCCGTTTTTGATAGGTCTAAAAAAAACGTGGACTCTCTGAAAAGAAACTTATTTTGCGGAAGCGTTAAACAAAACAACGGCTCATCGGTTGTCAGATCCTCTTGGGATTTATCCTTTATTTAGTGTGGCTATTACTGTTGAACCTGCTTATTATTTTTTTATATACAGGGTGTCCCGTAAGTCGACTGCAAGCCAGAACCGGGTGATAGACCAAATCGTAACAGTTACCAGAAAAATATAAAAAAAAATCTAAGTCATGTATTTTTCAAATTATAGGCATTTCTTTTGTTTTCGAGAAAATGTACACCTTGTGATGGTTTTTTAGCTCCTGTTGCTACAAATCTTTACTTTTTTTCAATTTTATTTTTCTTATGTAATCCCGAATAGTGCTTATGTAACCTGTTGCTTTAAGTTCTAAGCCAACTGCTCCAGCTTGGAAGAAAATGTCACATTTTGCCGAACCAACAATATAAAATTAATAATTCGTTGAACTTTAACTGACTGTACTGAAAAAAAAAATGTACTACGCCAGTCTGGCAAGTAACTTTAAAAGTGGACGCATTTAATAAGGATTCTAAAATGGTACAACACTTGCTACATTAGTTCTTAGATTACGGAAAAAAAGTGTTTTTTCTTCAAGAAACCCAGTTTCGAAAAATTTCTTTTCACCTACTAAAAATAATTCTAGTGTACCCAAAGCTTGCCTTAAGAGCGTAACTTTAAGATTCTAGCTTGATTGAGACGGAGAGTCATTCCATGAAGTGTGAGTGAGACAGATAGTGACACTTTCAAGTTAGAGATGCTAACTTTTTGTTAAATTTAGGACAAATTTTCCTTAATTTTAAAGTTAAACACCAATTATTTGGATGCTAAGATTTATTATTTACAAAAGATGTTCAAACTGCCTTCCTTCAGCTTCAATACAAGCTCGACATCTTCTTAAAAAAGATCGGGTTATCAGACGGGCAATTCTTCCGTTGTTGACAAACTCAACTGCTACCGTAATTCTTTGCCGAAGCTCAGCTAAATTTTCAATTGACTTCTTATAAACTTTCTCTTTTACTGCTCCCCAGTAAAAGAAATCTAATTGATTTAGATCAGGTGAATTGCGGGTGATGTAGATTGTGTTGAAGCTGGATGAGGATGATGGGGTGTGGTGGTAAGCTTGTTATTTTTTGCTCTGCAACATTATGCAGAATTTTGTGTCATATTCTTATTGTTATTGAGAGAATCAAGAGACTAGGGTGGGACGGGGAGTTATTTTCTATTCTTTTAAGAATTCAAAAAAAAATCTCGTTTTTCACTATATATTTGAACGAACAGAGCTGAATCAGCAGAATCAGAGCCAGCCCTATCTAAAAGGTCAGCCCTTTCATTCCTCATGATCCCCATGTGACCAGGAACCCACAGAAGGGACACCTTTCTGTGGATGCACAACTTATCCACAGACGACCTGCAATCCCCCAGTAACTTAGATGTTATCCGAGGGCCACTCAGCGCCATCAAGGCTACCTGGCTATCCGAAAGGATAGCAATGTCCTTCCTCTTGATTTGCATATCAAGGGCTAACTTCGCTGCCATTGATATGATGAAGAATTCAGCCTGGAAGACAGTGGTGTGTCTACCAAGTGAGTACTTCATCCCAATATCAGGCTCAGAAAAGTAGACACCCGCCCCAGCTCCCTCATTCGTGAGAGAGCCATCGTGAAATTTTTTAGAGCGAACCGGGGAAGACTTGATAAGACACTTTCCTCAGTCCACGATTTCCTTACAGGAAAGAGAAACGTCCCGTGAAATGAAGCTCAGGTACCATCGCATCACTTGGCATACTGCCAGAGGATTTTCCAAGTCCAGCCCATATGCCAGAGAGTAATGAGAAGAGCCAGTCCAGCCGTCCTTCCAACATCCCCATGAGCGCAATCTGCACACAACCCTTTTGGCATCTGCCTGAATGACAAGATCCAGGGGTGGCAGATTAAGTAGGACCTCAAGAGCAGCACTAGCCGTAGATCGCATGGAGCCCGTAATTCCCAAGCATACCAGCCTTAAGCATTGGTCTAATGATCGAGGTGTACATCCAGTGCGCAACCTTCGGTCTCATGCCCCATGTACAGTCAAAGTTTCTCCTTCATTGACTTTTTCCTCTACGTACAATCCCCCTGTCAGCTTTGAGTCGCAGAAGAACCCAAGGTGCTTGACATGAGCAGAGAGTTCAGAGTGTGTCCAAAAACCTTTGGAAGAACAAAGTACATAAGCTTACGTCTTCTGGAGAAGAGCACCAAGCTGGTCTTTGTTGGTTTTACTGTCATATCATTACGAGTACACCAGTCCTCAACCATATTGAGGCCTCGTTGCATGAACGCACAGGCAGCAGTCATGCTGTGCCTGGAAATGAGCAGAGGGATGTCATTCGCATACGTCTCACATGAGATTTCCACGTTTTTCAGCACCGTGATGAGTGAGTCAACCAACATACACCAGAGTACTGGAGAAAGCACGCCACCTTGCATGCAGCCTCTCTCCACCAGCACACTGAGAGAGGTTCGGCCGTCCACCTCTACAGTTAAGTATCGTTGTCTTAATATTTGGTCGATCCATCGCACTATAGTGCGAGCAACACCATGTCGACGTGCTGCCTCACATAGCGACTCGGAGGTGCACCTGGCAAAAGCCCCGTCGATATCCAGAATGGCTCCTAAGGTAAACAGTTCACGATCTAGTCCCCGCTCAATGACAGTAACCATTGAATGAAGAGCCGTCTCCGTAGATCTGCCCCTCCGGTAAGCGTGCTGTGAGGTGTTTAAGGGAGACTTCTTTAGAGCTACTCCCTACTCATCCACAAGCCTCTCCAGGCATTTCTAAAGGAATGAGGAGAGGCATATGGTTCGAAATCTCTTCGAGTCCATGTAAGAAGCCTTACCAGGCTTCGGAACGAAGGAAACTCTCACCTTCCTCCACACCTTAGGTACATATCCAAAAGCGATACATGCCCTGAAAATGGGATCGATGTATGGAGCCAGCACAACGCTCTCTGCCTTAAGAAGGACTGGCGGAATACCGTTTGGAACCTGGGCTTTAAAAGCCGAAAAGATTTAAATTGATCATTTCGTCTTTTTGACATCAACTACCTTGGCAGCAGTTGACCAATCACCACCAGTGCAGAGAGGTAGGGGATATTCGCTACACAACTCTTCTTCAAGCGTACAGTCTCGGAAATGCGTCGAGAGAAGAAGTCTACAGGCTTCTTCCTTCGATGCCGTAAAGGAGCCATCTGGTGTTCTTAGAACACTCAGCCTGGCCGGCGGGTTACTCCTAAGAGCCCTGAACAGGCTAAGCGGTTCACGATACCCGTCAAGCTCTTCGCAGAAGTCTACAAAGGCCTGTCTTTTTGATTACCTAGCAAGCCTCTTGTAGTTATTCTGAGTCCCTGCTTTTCTTACTGAACCTTGGAACAGTAGTTTCCACAATTTTGGTGGGGTCCAAAATCGTTGCGATGGATATTTCAAATGCTTTTGATAGAGTCTGGCATCTTGCCCTGTTAGCCAAACTAAAGCACTTGGTTTCTGCCCTGATCTTCTGACATTGCCCAAAAGACAGGCTTCAAACTCATTGGCGATGTGGCAATAACTCATCATATCGACTCACTCGAGCACCGTCGCAATGTCGGATGGCTTTCGCTCCTATATCGCTACATGCATAGTCAATGTTCCGATGAAATATCTAGTCTGATCCCTTGTAGAATGATTCCTGCACGCAATACTTGCACTGCAAGCCGCGCACATTTTTTCAACCTTCAAAATACTTTCAACCATACAGTAAAATTCCGTGATGATTTCTTATCCCGAACTGTGCAAATGTGGAACAATCTACCTCTTCTGTCTTTCTTCAGGCATACAATCTGCAAAAATTTAAGAGTGACGTACATCAGCACCTCCGCCACTTTCCTCATGTCCCTTAATCCTTTCCCAATCTCATTTTTGCCATGCTGTGCTTTGCATCATAGGGTATCCCCTGAGCTTGGCTTTATAATATATATAAAAAAAAACAATTTCTTTTTGTTATGCTTTAGTTGACGAGGTCATAACATCACATGCTAAGATTTAAAATCATACCAAGATTACGAACTCGATCCTCATAAGCTAAGCGACAGCCGCCCAATGAAATGGTAGGAAGCGTTGTAGGGTTAGTAGATCCGCTATGAAAAGCAATGCACTACGACTTACTCGGATTCAGCCTGAGATTGTCTTCCAAGCACCAGATGAAAGTGTTTTGCAAGTCACTGTTCAGGTCAGTAGCACAATCCTCGGTCAAACCCAAAGGACGACTTAGATATATTTGCACGTCATCGGCGTATATGTGAATGTTGACATCGCGAATATGCTCGGTCAAGTCACTGATGTTAAGACTGACCAGAAAAGGCCTCGAATGGAGCCCTGTGGGAACCGACAAGACCCTCTGCGACCGAGCGTGAAGGAATTTTCTTATTGAGAGGGTAGCTCGGTTCGAAAAATCGAAATTTCAGGACATTTTTCTCAACAGGTTAGATTAGATTTCTGAAGGAGTGTGTAGGCGTTAGCCTCGCTATCACTGCGACCTGAAAGATCTATTGTGAGTCCCCGTTGCATTTACTCCCTTTCTAGGTTCAGACTGTTAATAAAGTCTAGAACCATTCTGGTATTGAGGTTCCACACGTAGGTTGGTGGAGGAAAAGCATGTTCGAGGTGGAGTAGTCTCAGTTGCAGAGCAAGTGCTCCGAAGTTTCATGAGCATCCTTACAGAAACGGCTAGATGAAGGCTCAGTCAAGCCCAGCTTATTTAGGTGATACGTTAAGGGGCAATGGCCTAAGAAGAGCTCAGTAATCATTTTGAGCTCTGTTCTTCTAAGGAGTAGGAGTTCTTTTGTTTTTCCTCCAGAGGTGTCGATAAACTTTTTTGCCTGACGAAGTCCTTGTAGCCTTTCTCAGTACAGGGAGTTTTTTTTATTCTCCCAGTCAGTTAGGGCAGCTCTGAGGTAACACTTTGAAGTGCCACAAAATGGCTCTGGTCCGACAAACTTAGTTTCCGCTCCTCTTTTGGCTAGGCCATCAGCAATTTCATTGCCTTTGTGGCCCTCATGTCCAGGTACCCACATGAGGATAATTTTGTTTCTCCTTGATAGGTTTTTGAGGGTTTTTAGACATTCCCAGACTATCCCTGACTTGACAGTGTAGGACTTTAAGACCTTGAGGTTACTATGGCAACCCCTATCAAATGCCTTGGAGAAGTTCAGAAGTGTTGGACATAGAAGCCACTTCTCGCATATCAAGAGCTGAGCGGATGTCTGTTGTAACTTTCACAACTATGTTTAAGTGTTTAACCCAAACTGCCATCGACTAAGAAGATCGCTCTGGAGCATGTAGGTACTGTTGAACCTGCCAATACAGCAGCCTCACGAGCACTTTAGAGAGGAAACAAAGTAAAGTGGTGGGCATGAAGTTGGCGGGAGTATCTGCTGTCGCTTTCTTGGGGATAGGGATCACATGCTCAATTTAAATGAAAATGAAATGACTTGCTTTGGTCAATAATAAAATCGTCAAGCGTTGCTAGTTTTTTGTTTTTTGTATTCACATTTTCCAAGTTAATTTTCTGTTAGAAATCTAAGAAGAATCCCACAATCTAAAAGTGCTCTATATGTACACAGTAAGGCCATCAAAGCACCCAATGAATTCTATCACCTCAAATCCGATTAGGTGCCAACTCGTTTACAGTAATTGACAATAAAAACCACGAACTAATTAGGGAACATTTTCTACTGAATCTTATCGGAATCGAATCTCTGCCACTTATTGGGTGGGTGTAGCTATGCGGCCGCAATAGAATTCAGATGAAAATTAGATTGCCGACACTTTCGATTACCATGGATCTACCTACCTCTTATAGTATTGAGCCCCCATTTTAGCATAAGACCATAACTCAATCCTTGGCTTTGGAGAGTTTCCTTGATGCTAAATATATAAGAACGCCGCGCTGTACACTTTTCGGGACCTCACCCGCATGACTTACAATAGTCCTGTGCTTCTAAAAACTCTAAGATTGTTGGCGACATTACGTGACAAGAACCGATCTATGTTGGTATGGCGGGCGCAAATGGGGTGATTTTTAAGGAAACATATAGAACAGTAGACGTACATACATAGCTACAAGTTAGGGGCTTTTTGTTAACATTACAAAAAAAAACAGAGTAATAGCAGAGGAAAAGGGCATGAATTACTTCAATCGAAAGAAGTGCAAGGAATAAATTTGTTACGTTTTTATGTAAGTTCCCCCGAGGAGGGCTCGAGACGACAAGCCTTCTGCATAGAGGACTTTTCGGTTATAGACGGTGAACATATGAAAAAGGACTCCTGTGCCTGTCCCATAGTTGCAGGAAGGGAATTATGCATGCAAACAGAACAATTCATGCACTTTGAAAATAGCTGCTTTTTTTTTCTTTTCGTGAAATTACAATTGTCTGTGATGATGGGGGTGGGTGGTTGGTTGACTTCATCGAGCTGCTTTTAGCTTATAACGCTAGTATTACATTGACGCGACGACAATAGCTTGTTGATGAGCCCGTGGGAGACAGTTTTATTTTTATTTTTTATTTTTTTTTTACCATTAAAACTTGGCTTGTTTTGAATGAAATCCATATAACAATTGCGCGGCTGCAATTTCTGTCATTCGTTACCCGATGGAATTCTATTTTCTGCCTTTTGTTGTGCTGCCACATTGCTACACCCCCCGAACACACACAACTGAGAAAACTGCTTCTTCAGAGTGATTCATTCTTGTGAAAGATAGTAACACTAAGAGAAATAGAAATGTGTTTTATTGCACAGTACGGGGGGGACTGCTTGATATGTACAGGAAAACCACAACGAAATATTAATGAGGATGGATGGATGGGGTGAATGAATTGAGGCGAAAATGAAATTTCCAACGTGCGGTAAAACACATTCACGATATGCACATTGAGATTGAAATCATCCAACGGTTTCCTGCCAGCTTTTGTTTCATATAATAATAGTCTCTCGTCGTCGGTGTTTATTGCAAATATATTTTGCCTCCCCCTATGCCATCTGAATTGGAAACAAAACAGAAGATGAGAGATGTTCATTGTTCCAGGATGACATTGTTGAAAGTGGGAATATTGTTAGTTTCCGTGGTTTGAAACTTACCAGGAAATTTTTTTTCAAAATGCTCATTTTAGCAGCTAAATTATTTAAAGTTGAAGTCTAAGTAAGTAACGGAATCAATGAAAGTATAAGCTTTGTGAAAATTAGAAGGAAAAAGATATTTTGGTGATTGGTAGGGATATGCATTCATCCACAACTGTTAGAGTGATGTAGTTAACACGAAATTTTGACTGGAAATTAAATGTCACCGATTTTGACGTATGAGCACTCGTTGGACGCGTATTGAAGAGAGGATCATCCCTACAAAGTTTCGCTGGGAAAACTTTCTTGGTTCTCTAGATATGTCCAAAAAACCGTTTCGCCGTGGTCCG
Organism: Dioctria rufipes; assembly: GCA_963924295.1. NCBI lineage: Eukaryota > Metazoa > Arthropoda > Insecta > Diptera > Asilidae > Dioctria > Dioctria rufipes. Next base: position 201,598,880 of record OZ002742.1, read on the forward strand.
ACGCATATGCTCCTAGTTTTATTGGTCTAACCCACCACCTAGTGATTTATTTTCAAAAATTTTTTTGCACGTCTATTTCTTTTCTTATTCCGCGTCGAATGAGCCATCTCTCATCAAAATCGGTGAGTTTTCATTTTTTCGTGAAAAAAATCTATAGGCTAAGCCCATGTTTTTTGGCGAAATTTTGACTGAAAATTAAATGTCACCGATTTTGACGTATGAGCACTCGTTGGACGCGTATTGAAGAGAGGATCATCCCTACAAAGTTTCGCTGGGAAAACTTTCTTGGTTCTCTAGATATGTCCAAAAAACCGTTTCGCCGTGGTCCGACGCATATGCTCCTAGTTTTATTGGTCTAACTTTTCACCTAGTGATTTATTTTCAAAAATTTTTTTGCACGTCTATTTCTGTTCTTATTCCGCGTCGAATGAGCCATCTCTCATCAAAATCGGTCAGTTTTCATTTTTTCGTGAAAAAAATCTATAGGCTATATAAGGTACATGAGTTGAAATATAAAATTAAAAAAAAAAAAAAAAAAGTTGGAGAGAGATGATAGAACCTTGCGAAACACCATATTTCTGATAATTTGGGACAACAGAAAACGAATGGGCTACTTTTCGAATCCTATTTGTACTCTTAAGTGGCTTTGCATCAGCTGATAGTAGGCTGGTAGAATTGTGTCACTTGTATAGAACATCTTAAGCTTATGTTGTTACCATTGTGCTCATTTAAACTATTGTTGTCTTTAATTTTTTCTACCTGAGAAATCTAAATTAACTGGCAGCCTTGAAAGAATTTTACAAAACAAAAAACTGAAGTCGTTTCACTTACAATATAAGGCCAGGATGATTTGAAGAACCTTACCCCCCCCCCTCTCCCCTCCATAATGACAGCATTTAATTTTTTTCTTGTTTTCATTTCAGAAAAAACATGGCGCAGGATACAAAGATCACTACAACATTCCTCAGATATACATATATATTTCTTCTTATCACATTAACATCTGCTGAAAATGGCACGACAGTACCACAGACTTTAATAGAAGCCACATCATCATCATCCTCGTCATCCGCATTATCTTCTTCGTCGTCATCATTGTCATCATCGGCGACATCATCAACATCAAGCTCAGAGACTCATACTCGAACAACTCAAATACAACATAATCCTAGCTCTCAAAATTACACATCACGTCCAGTTACTACAGCGCAGCATGTAACATTGGTAATAGCTGGATCCACATCATCATCATCATCGGCAATTTCACCGACGTTTTCTTCTCAATCAGCGACATCACAATATCCGAGCGGAGGATCAGTCACAATATCAACACAAACTGCAACAATAACAAATATTCAAGAGAATGGTGATCATATGCATGAGTCAATAATAGTTGATCACGAAATATTGGGATCAGCTGGTCCAGACAAAAGAGAATCTGAAGGTATTCAGAGAGCACTAGATTGGCTAAAAGAGAAGCGTGCCCCCGATTATGGGTGGGATAATGATACACATATGGTTATCCTAGCTAAAGAGGTAATGTATAAGATTTTAACTTGAATTGTACATACATATGTATGTACTGGGGAAGCATTTCTAATTGAATCTTCTTTCAGCTTTCGGGAGCACGAGATCCAACAGATTCCGATGGTCATTTGCAAGTTATTCAAGAACTCGAAGATCTTCTTTCTGTTAAAGAAATGGAAAATGAAATTCTATCTATGCTCGATCGCCATCATACTTTACCGAAACCAATAAATCTAGATAAACTTGCACGTTATGTTCTAGCACTCGGATCATTATGTAAAGATCCGAAAAGATTTCATGGTCATGATTTAGTTGCGACCCTGCAACATCATGAACCAGCACAGGATAATGAATTTGCTCTAACAACATTAGCCGCCTGTAGCTCTGCAGCACATGTACGAAAACGTCAAATTCGGCGATTACTTGATATCGCTAGTGGTGTCACTGATCAAAGTGTAGACACCATTGCGATGGTAATTTTGGCTCTTCGATGTATTGTCACAGATCATAGGCATCGACATTTACAACATTTCGTACGTAGGCCAGCTCGTGGTTTAGCGAGTTTACAAGATACAAAAGGTAGTTTTGGATCCCTTAGAAGTACAGCATTAGCTATGCAAGCTCTTCAAGACTTAGAACTTGATCCACCCGGCTCATGGAATAGATCAGCAGCTTCAAAATATATTTTAAATGGTCAACGGCCAGACGGTGGCTGGACTGAAGAACCAGTTCAAGATGGTCAAGATCCTAGCATCGGAATTGGTCTTACTGCAGATATAATTTTGGCATTAGGATGGAAAGGTCTTGGAGCTGTACGAGCTTTGCAATGTGATCATGTGATTCGGGAGAGTAGTGATACACTTTCAGGTAATTCTTATTTCGATTATAAGAGTTGAAATTGATTAAAAAACTAAATTAACTTTTACGTTTAGAAAATGGGGAACCGAAACTTGCTGTACCTTATGGGCTGACATCTTCAGCGGAGGAATCAGATTCCAAGAATGTTTCATACACATACACACTTTGGGTAGGCTCAAATGTGACTGATGCATTTTCATTGTCCTTAGTGTCACCGAAAAATACGAGTTTCTTTAGAGCGATGACACAAGCTGCGGAAATAGATTCAAGGTATGATGAAAGAATAAACGTTAATATTCTGTTACGTACTTATCTTATTTTTGTTTCTTCACCTTTAGGTTTACCTTTGAAGCTCGAGAGTGGCCAAATGGACATTATGTGCATACATTAGCAGGAAAGAAGGAAGAACCTCGAGGGTATTTAACCTGAAATAATTGCAATTGTTGTTGTACGTGTTACATCAATTATATAATTTTCAGATACAACTATTGGTTGCTGTATCGATTACCTGAACTGCCGGATCCCAATAATCCTCCGGGTAATCAGCTGATAGCTCCTGTTGGTAAGTAGATTATGTGATCAGATATTTGTTTCCGTACCAACTAGTTTTAAATCTCCTCTCTACGTAGTTCCTGGGTTGGTCTAGCCTTTTTTCCGAAATTCTTCCTTTCAAACTCAATCATTTCAGAATTTAACGTTTGACTCCTCCTATTTATACAAACATAGTAGTCTGCTTGTTATGAATTGGATAAGTTTTTTATTTAACGTTAGGCCCGTTAGGACTTCATATTAAGAGGCACTCTTTTACCGTCATAAGTTAATCTCAGTTGATAGGATAACCCTGATTATCGTCCAAATTCTACCTCGTCACGGTCTTGTGCTGTTTCCCCTACCTAGTTTTCTTTCGACCAGTCAGTTTTCGTGAGTGAGTCTCAATTTCAGATGTCAACTGGTTTCTTTCTGCAATTCACATGACTAGACTTTCTTTAAAATAACTTTCAGTCCTTCCGCTGTATTGCAGGATCAGTAGATCGGGTTGAAATAATAAACTTCCAAAGCTGCTCATCTTGGTAACTGACGTTCAGTGTACTGCCATCGCATCGATCCTTTTTATCGTGAGTTGACCTGTGCATAAAAATGTCTCTATTTATTTCCATTTCGACAACAGTTTTTTCCCAGCAAATCAAGTCTAAGGGCCTGAGGTTCAATAAAAAAACAAAAATCTCAGAGAAATCTTCCATGAATACCACCGAGACTTCAAAAAGTGAGTCGCTTTCGATTTCTTCAAGAAATACTGCTCGCAAGAATCGGGACCGAACAATGAAGACATTTAGCTGCGTTATTTTATGTACCTTGTTCTATTTGTTCACTTCATTTAAATCTTCTATGAAAATAAATGAAGCGTTATTTTGTGTATCTTGATCTTCTCAATCCTGCGGTTGCAAAAGAACATAGCTATTACCTTCTACCATCTCATATTAAATTTATTTATTTTGAATAAAAATCTTATCAAGTAGTCGATCATAGCTAGTAAAAACGACGATGCTCCAAAAAATGTCTACCATATCTGCAGCAGCCTTTAGTTAAACTTTTCAAACTTAATTAAGAGGAGTCAGTACAACGCAAAAGTTTAAATTTAGATACAACAGAGTCTGTAGGCAATAAGATTTACTAAATATAGGTATGTGCCCTGAAAATGAGAAAATTCATATAAAATTAGTCTAGACTTAGACCACAGACCACATTAGAGACATCTAGCGTAAAAGACCGAAACCCAACAAGCGACAATTTAAGACAATAAATGAATATTTGCAGTTCAAATAAGTTGAAAATTTTTAACGAGATTTATAACTCTCCTAAATTTTTTTGTACATAATTGTTAAATATACTGTTTTGCTTTGTATTTCAACAGCTTTCAACCAAATATTGCAATCTTGTGTAGGTGAAATATTGGGAGAAAAAACAAGTACTATTAAGAGTCAAATAATTAAAAACAGTGCCACTAAAAATGAAAAAAACTCGACGTTATTTGCTAGATCTAGGCTTTATCTTTCTAGAATAGTCACAATCTAAAGAAATGAGAATACCTACTAACAAGAATTGAATTTGATTTAAAAAACTTCAATTTTTACCATTTTTTACAAGTTTCCGAGCTAATATCTCTATTCCAATAATTTTTTTAATATTTGCCGACGTTATTTTCTAGACTTCTTAATTTAAGATAAAAATCATTATTTTTCTATAAATAGTTTGCTAGAAATTCCCATTGAAAAATGTACGAACACGAAGCTTGCAAATCTCCTCTTAATAGTAAGTGCCCACATGCGTTCCACCAAAGAGTAAATTCCATAAGAGCTGAATCTAACAGCGCCGCATTTTTGAAACTATACTAAAGCAAATGTATTTGCTTATCATGATTACCGCCATCTAGCTGCTCAGCTCTATATATTGGTTCCCTATGCACTTGCATGAATTCTGACATTGAACTTTGAAAGCTCTTTAGTTTATAGAGAAATACTTCATACGAAGCTTGATCGTGTGCATGCAAATGTGTGCCTTGCTTTTTTTTTGTGATGACTGGAGAGCTACTGCACTGCATCGGCTAGCATCGGAGAGCTACGCAAGCAATACTAAAAATTTTGTTGCGATTTTTCACTTCTGAGTATACAGAATGATAGATTTCATGTTTTTCATTGTAATCTCTATTATAAAAATAAATAAATAAATTTGTTTTCTCGCATATTTTTATTTGATCCTGCGATAAACTGTTTTTAGGAAGATTGAAAAAACGGTTACATGTAGGTGGGTATACTTGCAGGATCAAATGAAGGGTAAAATTCTGAGGTTTCCAAATCTTTTAAGAGAAAACTAAGAAAACTATAGTGACCATGCATTTTGGCCGGAAATTGGTTAGAATTTCAAAACATTTGCAAACTTTTTCAATTTTTTTCAGCGACCGTAACGGCTATTAAGGTTTTAAAAAAAATCATATTTAAAATATTTTCTGATTTTTTTTCTATTAATCAAAAAAAAAAAAAAATTAAAAACTGATTTTTATTTAAAAAATAAAAATCGGAAATTGATTTTTATTTTAAAAATCAAAAATAAAAATCATAAAAGGTTTTCATTTCACATAATTGTTTGTCGTTTGAAAAATACTTTGGCGGTTGATATTAACATAAATATGTGTCGAAATATGCCGAAGATTGTACAATATATGGGAGTGGATGGAAATTGCATACGGGCTTCCATCTAAGGTATCATAAGAATTGGTATAGATTTTTTGTTGATTTTAATTTTTGATTTTTTAAATAAAAATCATATTCAGATTTCTACTTTTGTTTTTTATTTCTAATTTAATTTATTTAATTTTTTTTTAATTTATTTAATTATTATTTCTGATATTTAAAATATAAAACCAAAAAGAAAGTTACGTTTTATAATTTCGAATAAAATTCTTAAATTTAAAAAGTATAAAAAATTGATGAAGATTTGGTAATAAGAATCATAATGCGACATTCCAATCAATCCTCCTATAACTTTTTCTGTATGATTTCTTGATTAGAAAAAATGCAAATAATTGATTTTTTTACTTTGACGTCCTATAACTGTTGACAAAATGGGGATGGAGACTTGGAGAGGTGATTGGATATTTATTGAAAATTTTACACATGACAGTTATCTTCATAGAATGCGCAACAAGAAAAATACGCAAGGTTAATAGAGAAAGTATCTAAGGTCACAAAACCTCCATTCTACTGCCCAAACGAAGCATCAAACTACGATTTTCTTTTTATACATTTTTACTTGCCTCGATCTGAACTAACAAACCCTCAAATATATTGCACTGCTTACTGAACACCCTTGCATATGTGCATGCACAATATGTATGTATGACTTTTTAATTTTGTAATGGAGAAAGAAAAAATATCATTATAAATGTGTTTTAATACATTGTGAGTTATCGTCATAATGCGATCTGCAAATGAAATTTATTTGATGGCCCTTATAGGGTTTTAAAAGATTGGATGAATGGTGTAAAATTACAAGACTCTCTTTGGAGGGAGGGCAACATTTTATTGGCCAAAAGAATTTAAATAAAAGCTGATTTTGGTATCAGTCGGTTATCTTGTTCAGCTTATCCTTCGTTATCTCCGTACGAAGGAAGCCTGAATGATTTAAAAAAAAAAAAAATACAAATATGTAAAGAGGTATGTGCATGGGAAAGATTAATTAGAGACTAAGAGATTAACCGACTGATATAATAACGCATGTTAAAAGATTAAATCATATTTCAAGTAAACCAAAAACTTTTCTCAGGATGTTACTGAGAAAACAGCATAAAACATCCCGATGACCGAGAAAAGAGGACATGCTGGTCCATTCATTTTATTATAAGTCCTCAATTATACATGTGAAGTTTAATGTTTAATTTACTCCTCGATACGCTAAATGCTTATTTATTACAAATAATAAGCCCGACATTTGAAAGTTCTAATGATTCATATAAAAACGCTGTTCTCGTTTTCGATTAAATTCGTATTCAATCTGACGTCCAGTACTATATAAAAAAAAAATCGGTTAAACTCCAGTTGGGCTCTGACAATCAAGTTTCCGTACCAGATATTTGTCAACGAACAGTCGATCGACCGAATTCAAGTATATTTAAATCTAATCCAAATTTGCCTGTGATAACTCAATAATATTCAAACACGCAAGAGTAATTTTACAAGAGTTGATCTTATTATTAAGAATCGTCTTAAAAGTTAATTAAAAAAACATTATTTTTCAGCAACTATGAGGCTGACGAAAAATGGGACAGTTTCCCTGTTAGAAAAAATTCACCTACCGAACCATGATAATATCAAAATTTTAGTTTTAGAAACGTAAAAGATCAGGGGAAAGGTATTTACCGAAACATTTTTGGCTTTATTCTTATAACTAATTTACTAAAAAAAAAATTGGAATCCTTGAAAGGAACCGATACCCTACATGATGCAAAAAAACAAAAAATTTTATGGAGCCCAATCCACCTCATTAAAATTGAAAAAATAATATTTCATGATCTTTGACTGTTGGAATATATACCCGTCATGAAGACCTACTATTCTGTCAAATTTAGAATTTCTACGTCACGTCGTTTTCGATAAAAACTTCTGTGACCGACAGAAGCTTGCAGTTACTAAAAATCATCTAAAATTCCACATGAGTCTGTTTCAATAGCTTCATTTTATGATTCTATTCACTTCTGATGGTATTGCTTCATGGGATATTATCAGTGTTGGGCGTAATCTGATTCTAGTATAATTTAATTAATTATTCCATTACAGTTTAGTCAAATTGCCAAGTAATCTAATTAAATTGTATTTGAATACATTTCATTCAGATTACGTATGAGAGAATATGTAATCCGTTACAATATAATTCAATTATTTTGTAATCTAATTACATTGTAACAGATTACTTTGTAGATTACTTAAAAGTAATTATTAATATAATGAAATTAATTTGAAAGAAATTAGTATTGTTCTCGTATGAAATTAGTTTTAGGTAGTTTTATGAAGTATTAGAATACAAATATCTTAAATATCTTAAATGTAATCACATTAATTAGATTAACAAGTAATTGATTAATGTGTAATCAAATTAGCTTGTAATCACACTACATGTTAATCGATTACATTATGTAATTATGGAAATGGATTACATTAGTAATCTGTTGTAATCTGATTACAAATTACATGGTTAATTGTAATTGTTAATCCTTAATCAGATTACATTTTGCCCAACACTGGATATTATTAAAGCATTGTATGATGTTGATGCAAACAAAATTACGAAAGTGTGCTTAGAATTCAACAAAGAATACAGACGAGAGTAGAACCAAATAACTTTCAAAAAGTAGAAACAAAACCCTCTAAACAAATATTAAGTTGGTCTATAGCATTACCCATTCGTACATAATGATAATATTACTCATAAAGATGAATCAACGGCACAGTTCGAAAACAGTTTCGAAAAATTTCACAGCTTATTCGATATTTTTAAAGTTAAATATATATACTTTTATAGCCCGTATAAAACACCGCTATCACTTGATAATACATTTGCAATAAAATTTTTAAGTGAAATTAAAATATACATTGAGTAAGGAAATTGATATGGAGAAAATTGCGGTTTGATGCTTCATTTTTTTTTTCGAAATTATAAAACGTAACTTTCTTTTTGGATTTATATTTTAAAAATCAGAAATAATAATTAATAAATTTAAAAAAAAAAATTAAACAAATTAAATAAAAATCAAAAATCAAAAGTAGAAATCTGAAAATGATTTTTATTTTAAAAATCAAAAATCAAAATCATAAATTGATTTTTAGTTTAAAAATCTATTATAAAAATCAACAAAAAATCTATACCAATTCTTGTATGTAATTTTCATCCACTCCCATATATTGTGCAATCTTCGCCACATTTCCACACATATTTCAACCGCCAAAATATTTTCACCCGACAAACAATTATGTGAAATGAAAATCATTTTATGCTTTTTATTTTTGATTTTTAAAATAAAAATCAGTTTTTTTTTTTTTTTTTTTTTGTGATTATTAGAAAAAAATCAGAAAATAATCTTTTACACATGATGTTTTTTAAAATATTTATAGCTGTTACGGTCTCAGAACAAAATTGAAAAGAATTTGCAAATGTTTTGAAATTCTAACCAATTTCCGGCCAAAATGCATGGTCACTATAGTTTTCTTAGTTTTCTCTTAAAAGATTTGGAAACCTCAGAATTTTACCCTTCATTTGATCCTGCAAGTATACCCACCTACATGTAACCGTTTTTTCAATCTTCCTAAAAACAGTTTATCGCAGGATCAAATAAAAATATGCGAGAAAACAAATTTATTTATTTATTTTTATAATAGAGATTACAATGAAAAACATGAAATCTATCATTCTCTATACTCAGAAGTGAAAAATCGCAACAAAATTTTTAGTATTGCTTGTGTAGCTCTCCGATGCAAGCCGATGCAGTACAAGCTCTCCAGTCATCACAAAAAAAAGCAAGGCACACATTTGCATGCACACGATCAAGCTTCGTATGAAGTATTTCTCTATAAACTAAAGAGCTTTCAAAGTTCCATATCAGAATTCATGCAAGTGCATAGGGAACCAATATAGAGCTGAGCAGCCAGATGGCGGTAATCACGTGACCTCCAACATTGAACTTCTATGGTAGGCGATCAGAGATAACCATACCGATGAGACCTCTCTGATCGCTGGGTCGAAAAGTTCAATAATTTTTTTTGCACTTAAAATGCATTTTGTAAATTTATTGAAATTATTTTCAATAAATTTCAGTCTGTTAGACGAGAAATCTCTCCTTCAGGTAATCACGATAAGCAAATACATTTGCTTTGGTATAGTTTCAAAAATGCGGCGCTGTTAGATTCAGCTCGTGTGAAATTTCCGTCAAACCTTTTCGGTCTCTATAGATTTCTTTACTCTATGGTAGTACTTTAGTTTTTAGTTTGGGACATTGTGCTGGACAATAATAACTCCCCATTCCCTAACCCTATTCTAGTCTTGTCAATGCCGTGCAAATTATCCAAGAGTATTCTCTGATGTTTTTTATCGTCTGGAATAAACGATCGTTCATCGGTAATAGAATCGGAATTCATTAATATTGGCACCCCAATGCTAATATTACTTTCGATCAGTCTCACTGAAATTTTTCCTACAAACATTAATTTCGTTACAAAAGTTTACCGGACATACCTATACTGTGAAAAGGTTAGTAACGGAGGCACCCTATATTACCTTACCACAATCATTTATTTATGAAGGAGCGCTAACTGATGATGAATACAAAACTAATGGATTTTTTTGACTGGTCATTATAACGTGTGTGGTTGCATATCTACCAGTTGACTTCAAAAGGAGGGAAGCATTTCATTTTTTGTATAATTTACAGCGATAATTTATTTTCAAGCCATGCACATGCAATGCACCTCAGTGCTGGTTAGGGTTTGAAATATCGCTTCGAAAATAGTCATGCACTGACTTCTGCTCCGAGTAGAAGCTGAAAAATCTTAGAAAGACGTATTTTGCATATTTGGAACAAAACATTTTGCCAATTGAAGGTAAAACTCTGGAACGGAGCTTTTCCAAAAAGCAAAATTTATTTTAGCTCCGCTAAAATGCTCCAGAGTCCAGATACGGAGCAAAATATGAGTCAGAAATACCCGAAAATTCAAATATGACTTCTTGCGCAAGTAAATGTTTTACTTATTGTCCACTAGGTCACCTTAAATCCCTTTTCTTTTTTTTTTTAAATTGGCTTTCTAAAAAACTATTTTATTTATGAGCTCCAGATGGAGCTCAGAATTTGTGGGGCATTTCAAAAATTCCAGGCAGAGTAATATCGCATTCACAATGCAGAGTGGAATAGAGTATCGTAGAGTGACAGCTGTGGCATAGTTTTTTTTTTCGCACGCAGTAATGTGTATGGCCACCTTTGTTTGGCTTAGAGTAGCGAGAGTGAAGCTGCGTGAAAATAGGCTCTATTCTATTTTCATGTTGAATTTCCGAAAGCTTACAAACTGGAATTTCGAACTACTAACATGTAGATGGTGTGGAAAAAGCTTCATACTTGTTTTTATCGTATCTAACTTGTTTTAAATTTATTTTATGATATATTATTTTTTATGAAACAAACAAACTTCATATTTATATGTTAATTTTTGGCCAGTTTCGAAGCAATCTGAAAACAGGTGTCTCCTTTTTCGAATTTATTATTTTGACAACGACAGTTGTTTGCTTGTTGGCGTTGCTATGGCGATTTGTTACATTTAATTTCAAGGTTCGAATTTCACTCTGCGCTATATTATGAACACCTTCGCTCTGAACTCAAAGTTCACTCTGCATTGTGAATGCGGCATAACGCTTCGATATGTTAATGTGGAACATTTACTTCAAATCATCATGCTAGTATACTACACTTCTCGTTGATGAGGCGTTCGAGGGGAGAAAAAATTCTGTGTTCCACTTTTCTAAACTGCAGCACGGGCAGCATACCAATACTTCTGTCAGCAAATAGTTTTGGCCATTTCGAGATTTTGAAATTTCTGATCGAACGGCTGTGCAGTTGTTTACCTACGATTTGGGGTGATAATATAATAAAACAATTCTTATTACGTGCTGTGAATTTGCGATACAATTATTTTTTATATCAATAACACTGAAACTTAATTGAACACGCACACCATTAAACTCGGTAATCATATAAAGAACAACTGCGGAGTAAATGATTGTGATAACAAGTCTGAGCATAACTGTAGCAAAATGCTCGTGCTTTGTGCTAACTACGTCTGGGTTGGCCCGAACAATATCAATCCATATACACCATTCACCCGACAGAATCCTCAAACCAAACAAGAATTCTTTCTCAATTAAAGAGAAACCTACATCATATTATAATACACGCATTATCTTCTTATCCTTACCTAATATAAAAAGGCTGTAAAATTAGATCGAGTGCCAGCAAGACCGAACCCTCCACCCGTATATAGCTTTAGAATTCATTTATTTAAAGAAAGTTCCAGCAAAAGCGTGCTTGTGAAAACGCTACGTTCTGCTCAGCACCCCATAGCAAACTCTTGAATCCATATGAGAGTATTTTTACGTTGACTTTGTTGTTGCAAAGACGCTACCAAAAATTCAACGTTGCTGTGACTTGACTGGCCTACGCTTAGTTTGAGACGAAAGCGACTCCATCCAAACCACTCGATTTTAGTTTGAAATTTGCTAGGCGAGCCGAATCGAAGTTTGGATTTTATTTTGGATGGTATAGACGCGACAAATATGTCAGTGTCTCTGCCGAGCAAATCTATTCAAGCATTGGCGGCCACTGCTGGCCAAGTCCGAGGTTAGATGTTATGTTTAATGGTATGATAGTTGGTGGGGAAAAAAGCTAGGTTTTCTTCAGCGTCCCATAGGTATTTACATATTTGTAATTTTTTGTTTTGGTTATCGGAGAAAATTAGGCGTTTTATACAAAAACTTTCTGCTTGTATTTAGTGCTGTTAGAAGAGGAACAATTTTACTTTTAAGAATATTTTAATATATAGAGCTTTTCAGTATTTCCTTTGCTTCCAACGACAAACCGCCCCTGTAATCGACCATTTGCATGTAGTTAACACAATACAAAAATATTTTTCTTTTTTTTTTTTGTTTCTGAAAAATATTTCAAATCTTCACCATTTTTGCTTGTAAATTCATTTAAATCATAACAAGAACAACAAAATTTTATCTTAATTCTTTCTACACAGGTGTGGATGAACTGATGGTGGAAGATGGCGAACACTATCTCTATTGGTATAAGAAGCTGTAAAAAAATTGCGCTATGTGATGAACGAGCACATGAAAGTTCCGCTTTAATAAACAACAACAACAACAATAAATTTCGAAAGAGATAAACAAAAGAAAAAAACAACAACAACAGCAACAACAAATATTTAATAATAAGAAATCAAGACGACATCAGTTTTTAAGTTTGCATTACTATTTTTCATTAATAACCAAAAGAAATAATTAAAATTAATAAGAAAAAAAATAAGGAGAACGCAAAACACACACACACACACACACACACACGCACACACACACATACACACACGATTGAAAATACAAAAGAAAAACACAAAGAAAAGGTCACTTACCAAAGAAACAAAAAAAAAAGAACAACAACAAAAGAGGATAATAATAAAGAATTAATCATAATAATGGTAATAAAAATAAAAACTAAAATGCAAAAATAAATTACTCTCCAACACATTGTTGAAATTTCAAATGTTAAAGCGTAACTTGTACAAAGCATAAGGATATAAAAATCTCTCAACTACAGTAAAAGAAGTAACACACACACACACGCACACACAAACTTCCCCTTTCGATTGTATCCGCAGTCTAGACATGTACATTTTGGTATGTAGCCATTCGCTGTTTATATTTTTAGGTAACATTTACATGAAAGAAAGTAGTTTTCAGATAATATTGTCTCTCTCGGTTAGCATTAGCATTTTAAAAAAATTTCTTCTAATGTTGTAAATTAAATTTAAAATTTACACGATTTCCACTATAAAACGCTATGAAAGCAACAAGTATAAAAATAAAAAATAAAATAATAAAACACACACTCACACACACACACACACACATTAAAAACGCGTTAACAAAGAGTAGGAATACTGCGTTGTGCGAAGTGGCCTTTTCAGGGACGAAAGGATACTTACTATATAGCCGCTAAGTGAATTGAATATCATTTCCCTTGATTTTTGTTACTTTATTGCTATTTGTAAGAATGAAATTTTATTTATAAACAATGGTGTAGAATACTATTAATAAATGACATATTATTAAGGTTCTCAGAATTTGATATCGTGGAAACTAATTGACTTACGCAATGTTTTTTTTTTGTGAGGGATGCCTCGTTTAACGTGGAATAAGAAAAGAAAAAGAAGTGTAAAAGAATTTTTTAAAGCAAATCACTAGGTCAAAAATTACACCAATAAAACTAAAAACATATGTGTCGGACCACGGCGAAACTGTTTTTTGGACATATCTTGAACCAGCCTATCGAATACTATAGAATCGATTGACATGAAACGCTAATATCTCGAAACCTGGTAGCCGTAGCCGATTTCTGATGAAATTTTTGACACCCCCAAAGTGCATACTCCCCCTGAAAGTACACCCTTAGAATCGATTGACATGAAAAAAATACATAAAATCGCTAATATCTCGAAAACCGTTAGCCGTAGCCGATTTCTGATTTTTTGACACCCCCTAAGTGCATACACCCCCTGAAAGGACACCCTTAGAATCGATTGGCATGAAAAAAATACACGAAATCGCTAATATCTCGAAAACCGTTAGCCGTAGCCGATTTCTGATGAAATTTTTGACACCCCCTGAAAGGACACCCTTAGAATCGATTGGCATGAAAAAAATACACGCAATCGCTAATATCTCGAGAACCGTTAGCCGTAGCCGATTTCTGATGAAATTTTTGACACCCCCTAAGTGCATACACCCCCTGAAAGGACACCCTTAGAATCGATTGGCATGAAAAAAATACACGAAATCGCTAATTTCTGATGAAATTTTTGACACCCCCTAAGTGCATACACCCCCTGAAAGGACACCCTTAGAATCGATTGGCATGAAAAAATACACGAAATCGCTAATCGGTGAGTTTTCATTTTTTCGTGAAAAAAATCTATAGGCTATATTTTTGGCGAAATTTTGACTGAAAATTAAATGTCACCGATTTTGACGTATGAGCACTCGTTGGACGCGTATTGAAGAGAGGATCATCTCTACAAAGTTTCGCTGGGAAAACTTTCTTGGTTCTCTAGATATGTCCAAAAAACCGTTTCGCCGTGGTCCGACGCATATGCTCCTAGTTTTATTGGTCTAACTTTTCACCTAGTGATTTATTTTCAAAAATTTTTTTGCACGTCTATTTCTTTTCTTATTCGGCGTCGAATGAGCCATCTCTCATCAAAATCCGTGAGTTTTCATTTTTTCGTGAAAAAAATCTATAGGCTATAGCCCATGTTTTTTGGCGAAATTTTGACTGAAAATTAAATGTCACCGATTTTGACGTATGAGCACTCGTTGGACGCGTATTGAAGAGAGGATCATCCCTACAAAGTTTCGCTGGGAAAACTTTCTTGGTTCTCTAGATATGTCCAAAAAACCGTTTCGCCGTGGTCCGACGCATATGCTCCTAGTTTTATTGGTTTAACTTTTCACCTAGTGATTTATTTTCAAAAATTTTTTTGCACGTCTATTTCTGTTCTTATTCCGCGTCGAATGAGCCATCTCTCATCAAAATCGGTGAGTTTTCATTTTTTCGTGAAAAAAATCTATAGGCTAAGCCCATGTTTTTTGGCGAAATTTTGACTGAAAATTAAATGTCACCGATTTTGACGTATGAGCACTCGTTGGACGCGTATTGAAGAGAGGATCATCCCTACAAAGTTTCGCTGGGAAAACTTTCTTGGTTCTCTAGATATGTCCAAAAAACCGTTTCGCCGTGGTCCGACGCATATGCTCCTAGTTTTATTGGTCTAACTTTTCACCTAGTGATTTATTTTCAAAAATTTTTTTGCACGTCTATTTCTTTTCTTATTCCGCGTCGAATGAGCCATCTCTCATCAAAATCGGTGAGTTTTCATTTTTTCGTGAGAAAAATCTAGGCTAAGCTCATGTTTTTTGGCGAAATTTTGACTGAAAATTAAATGTCACCGATTTTGACGTATGAGCACTCGTTGGACGCGTATTGAAGAGAGGATCATCCCTACAAAGTTTCGCTGGGAAAACTTTCTTGGTTCTCTAGATATGTCCAAAAAACCGTTTCGCCGTGGTCCGACGCATATGCTCCTAGTTTTATTGGTCTAACTTTTCACCTAGTGATTTATTTTCAAAAATTTTTTTGCACGTCTATTTCTTTTCTTATTCCGCGTCGAATGAGCCATCTCTCATCAAAATCGGTGAGTTTTCATTTTTTCGTGAAAAAAATCTATAGGCTTATAGCCCATGTTTTTTGGCGAAATTTTGACTGAAAATTAAATGTCACCGATTTTGACGTATGAGCACTCGTTGCACGCGTATTGAAGAGAGGATCATCCCTACAAAGTTTCGCTGGGAAAACTTTCTTGGTTCTCTAGATATGTCCAAAAAACCGTTTCGCCGTGGTCCGACGCATATGCTCCTAGTTTTATTGGTTTAACTTTTCACCTAGTGATTTATTTTCAAAAATTTTTTTGCACGTCTATTTCTGTTCTTATTCCGCGTCGAATGAGCCATCTCTCATCAAAATCGGTGAGTTTTCATTTTTTCGTGAGAAAAATCTAGGCTAAGCCCATGTTTTTTGGCGAAATTTTGACTGAAAATTAAATGTCACCGATTTTGACGTATGAGCACTCGTTGGACGCGTATTGAAGAGAGGATCATCCCTACAAAGTTTCGCTGGGAAAACTTTCTTGGTTCTCTAGATATGTCCAAAAAACCGTTTCGCCGTGGTCCGACGCATATGCTCCTAGTTTTATTGGTCTAACTTTTCACCTAGTGATTTATTTTCAAAAATTTTTTTGCACGTCTATTTCTTTTCTTATTCCGCGTCGAATGAGCCATCTCTCATCAAAATCGGTGAGTTTTCATTTTTTCGTGAAAAAAATCTATAGGCTATATAGCCCATGTTTTTTGGCGAAATTTTGACTGAAAATTAAATGTCACCGATTTTGACGTATGAGCACTCGTTGCACGCGTATTGAAGAGAGGATCATCCCTACAAAGTTTCGCTGGGAAAACTTTCTTGGTTCTCTAGATATGTCCAAAAAACCGTTTCGCCGTGGTCCGACGCATATGCTCCTAGTTTTATTGGTCTAACTTTTCACCTAGTGATTTATTTTCAAAAATTTTTTTGCACGTCTATTTCTTTTCTTATTCCGCGTCGAATGAGCCATCTCTCATCAAAATCGGTGAGTTTTCATTTTTTCGTGAAAAAAATCTATAGGCTATAGCCCATGTTTTTTGGCGAAATTTTGACTGAAAATTAAATGTCACCGATTTTGACGTGTGAGCACTCGTTGGACGCGTATTGAAGAGAGGATCATCCCTACAAAGTTTCGCTGGGAAAACTTTCTTGGTTCTCTAGATATGTCCAAAAAACCGTTTCGCCGGGGTCCGACGCATATGCTCCTAGTTTTATTGGTCTAACTTTTCACCTAGTGATTTATTTTCAAAAATTTTTTTGCACGTCTATTTCTTTTCTTATTCCGCGTCGAATGAGCCATCTCTCATCAAAATCGGTGAGTTTTCATTTTTTCGTGAAAAAAATCTATAGGCTATAGCCCATGTTTTTTGGCGAAATTTTGACTGAAAATTAAATGTCACCGATTTTGACGTATGAGCACTCGTTGGACGCGTATTGAAGAGAGGATCATCCCTACAAAGTTTCGCTGGGAAAACTTTCTTGGTTCTCTAGATATGTCCAAAAAACCGTTTCGCCGTGGTCCGACGCATATGCTCCTAGTTTTATTGGTCTAACTTTTCACCTAGTGATTTATTTTCAAAAATTTTTTTGCACGTCTATTTCTTTTCTTATTCCGCGTCGAATGAGCCATCTCTCATCAAAATCGGTGAGTTTTCATTTTTTCGTGAAAAAAATCTATAGGCTATAGCCCATGTTTTTTGGCGAAATTTTGACTGAAAATTAAATGTCACCGATTTTGACGTATGAGCACTCGTTGGACGCGTATTGAAGAGAGGATCATCCCTACAAAGTTTCGCTGGGAAAACTTTCTTGGTTCTCTAGATATGTCCAAAAACCCGTTTCGCCGTGGTCCAACGCATATGCTCCTAGTTTTATTGGTCTAACTTTTCACCTAGTGATTTATTTTCAAAAATTTTTTTGCACGTCTATTTCTTTTCTTATTCCGCGTCGAATGAGCCATCTCTCATCAAAATCGGTGAGTTTTCATTTTTTCGTGAAAAAAATCTATAGGCTATAGCCCATGTTTTTTGGCGAAATTTTGACTGAAAATTAAATGTCACCGATTTTGACGTATGAGCACTCGTTGGACGCGTATTGAAGAGAGGATCATCCCTACAAAGTTTCGCTGGGAAAACTTTCTTGGTTCTCTAGATATGTCCAAAAAACCGTTTCGCCGTGGTCCGACGCATATGCTCCTAGTTTTATTGGTCTAACTTTTCACCTAGTGATTTATTTTCAAAAATTTTTTTGCACGTCTATTTCTTTTCTTATTCCGCGTCGAATGAGCCATCTCTCATCAAAATCGGTGAGTTTTCATTTTTTCGTGAAAAAAATCTATAGGCTATAGCCCATGTTTTTTGGCGAAATTTTGACTGAAAATTAAATGTCACCGATTTTGACGTATGAGCACTCGTTGGACGCGTATTGAAGAGAGGATCATCCCTACAAAGTTTCGCTGGGAAAACTTTCTTGGTTCTCTAGATATGTCCAAAAAACCGTTTCGCCGTGGTCCGACGCATATGCTCCTAGTTTTATTGGTCTAACTTTTCACCTAGTGATTTATTTTCAAAAATTTTTTTGCACGTCTATTTCTTTTCTTATTCCGCGTCGAATGAGCCATCCCTCATCAAAATCGGTGAGTTTTCATTTTTTCGTGAAAAAAATCTATAGGCTATAGCCCATGTTTTTTGGCGAAATTTTGACTGAAAATTAAATGTCACCGATTTTGACGTATGAGCACTCGTTGGACGCGTATTGAAGAGCGGATCATCTCTGCAAAGTTTCGCTGGGAAAACTTTCTTGGTTCTCTAGATATGTCCAAAAAACCGTTTCGCCGTGGTCCGACGCATATGCTCCTAGTTTTATTGGTCTAACTTTTCACCTAGTGATTTATTTTCAAAAAATTTTTTGCACGTCTATTTCTTTTCTTATTCCGCGTCGAATGAGCCATCTCTCATCAAAATCGGTGAGTTTTCATTTTTTCGTGAAAAAAATCTATAGGCTATAGCCCATGTTTTTTGGCGAAATTTTGACTGAAAATTAAATGTCACCGATTTTGACGTATGAGCACTCGTTGGACGCGTATTGAAGAGAGGATCATCCCTACAAAGTTTCGCTGGGAAAACTTTCTTGGTTCTCTAGATATGTCCAAAAAACCGTTTCGCCGTGGTCCGACGCATATGCTCCTAGTTTTATTGGTCTAACTTTTCACCTAGTGATTTATTTTCAAAAATTTTTTTGCACGTCTATTTCTTTTCTTATTCCGCGTCGAATGAGCCATCTCTCATCAAAATCGGTGAGTTTTCATTTTTTCGTGAAAAAAATCTATAGGCTATAGCCCATGTTTTTTGGCGAAATTTTGACTGAAAATTAAATGTCACTGATTTTGACGTATGAGCACTCGTTGGACGCGTATTGAAGAGAGGATCATCCCTACAAAGTTTCGCTGGGAAAACTTTCTTGGTTCTCTAGATATGTCCAAAAAACCGTTTCGCCGTGGTCCGACGCATATGCTCCTAGTTTTATTGGTCTAACTTTTCACCTAGTGATTTATTTTCAAAAATTTTTTTGCACGTCTATTTCTTTTCTTATTCCGCGTCGAATGAGCCATCTCTCATCAAAATCGGTGAGTTTTCATTTTTTCGTGAAAAAAATCTATAGGCTATAGCCCATGTTTTTTGGCGAAATTTTGACTGAAAATTAAATGTCACCGATTTTGACGTATGAGCACTCGTTGGACGCGTATTGAAGAGAGGATCATCCCTACAAAGTTTCGCTGGGAAAACTTTCTTGGTTCTCTAGATATGTCCAAAAAACCGTTTCGCCGTGGTCCGACGCATATGCTCCTAGTTTTATTGGTCTAACTTTTCACCTAGTGATTTATTTTCAAAAATTTTTTTGCACGTCTATTTCTTTTCTTATTCCGCGTCGAATGAGCCATCTCTCATCAAAATCGGTGAGTTTTCATTTTTTCGTGAAAAAAATCTATAGGCTATAGCCCATGTTTTTTGGCGAAATTTTGACTGAAAATTAAATGTCACCGATTTTGACGTATGAGCACTCGTTGGACGCGTATTGAAGAGAGGATCATCCCTACAAAGTTTCGCTGGGAAAACTTTCTTGGTTCTCTAGATATGTCCAAAAAACCGTTTCGCCGTGGTCCGACGCATATGCTCCTAGTTTTATTGGTCTAACTTTTCACCTAGTGATTTATTTTCAAAAATTTTTTTGCACGTCTATTTCTTTTCTTATTCCGCGTCGAATGAGCCATCTCATCAAAATCGGTGAGTTTTCATTTTTTCGTGAAAAAAATCTATAGGCTATAGCCCATGTTTTTTGGCGAAATTTTGACTGAAAATTAAATGTCACTGATTTTGACGTATGAGCACTCGTTGGACGCGTATTGAAGAGAGGATCATCCCTACAAAGTTTCGCTGGGAAAACTTTCTTGGTTCTCTAGATATGTCCAAAAAACCGTTTCGCCGTGGTCCGACGCATATGCTCCTAGTTTTATTGGTCTAACTTTTCACCTAGTGATTTATTTTCAAAAAATTTTTTGCACGTCTATTTCTTTTCTTATTCCGCGTCGAATGAGCCATCTCTCATCAAAATCGGTGAGTTTTCATTTTTTCGTGAAAAAAATCTATAGGCTATAGCCCATGTTTTTTGGCGAAATTTTGACTGAAAATTAAATGTCACCGATTTTGACGTATGAGCACTCGTTGGACGCGTATTGAAGAGAGGATCATCCCTACAAAGTTTCGCTGGGAAAACTTTCTTGGTTCTCTAGATATGTCCAAAAAACCGTTTCGCCGTGGTCCGACGCATATGCTCCTAGTTTTATTGGTCTAACTTTTCACCTAGTGATTTATTTTCAAAAATTTTTTTGCACGTCTATTTCTTTTCTTATTCCGCGTCGAATGAGCCATCTCTCATCAAAATCGGTGAGTTTTCATTTTTTCGTGAAAAAAATCTATAGGCTATAGCCCATGTTTTTTGGCGAAATTTTGACTGAAAATTAAATGTCACCGATTTTGACGTATGAGCACTCGTTGGACGCGTATTGAAGAGAGGATCATCCCTACAAAGTTTCGCTGGGAAAACTTTCTTGGTTCTCTAGATATGTCCAAAAAACCGTTTCGCCGTGGTCCGACGCATATGCTCCTAGTTTTATTGGTCTAACTTTTCACCTAGTGATTTATTTTCAAAAATTTTTTTGCACGTCTATTTCTTTTCTTATTCCGCGTCGAATGAGCCATCTCTCATCAAAATCGGTGAGTTTTCATTTTTTCGTGAAAAAAATCTATAGGCTATAGCCCATGTTTTTTGGCGAAATTTTGACTGAAAATTAAATGTCACTGATTTTGACGTATGAGCACTCGTTGGACGCGTATTGAAGAGAGGATCATCCCTACAAAGTTTCGCTGGGAAAACTTTCTTGGTTCTCTAGATATGTCCAAAAAACCGTTTCGCCGTGGTCCGACGCATATGCTCCTAGTTTTATTGGTCTAACTTTTCACCTAGTGATTTATTTTCAAAAATTTTTTTGCACGTCTATTTCTTTTCTTATTCCGCGTCGAATGAGCCATCTCTCATCAAAATCGGTGAGTTTTCATTTTTTCGTGAAAAAAATCTATAGGCTATAGCCCATGTTTTTTGGCGAAATTTTGACTGAAAATTAAATGTCACCGATTTTGACGTATGAGCACTCGTTGGACGCGTATTGAAGAGAGGATCATCCCTACAAAGTTTCGCTGGGAAAACTTTCTTGGTTCTCTAGATATGTCCAAAAAACCGTTTCGCCGTGGTCCGACGCATATGCTCCTAGTTTTATTGGTCTAACTTTTCACCTAGTGATTTATTTTCAAAAATTTTTTTGCACGTCTATTTCTTTTCTTATTCCGCGTCGAATGAGCCATCTCTCATCAAAATCGGTGAGTTTTCATTTTTTCGTGAAAAAAATCTATAGGCTATAGCCCATGTTTTTTGGCGAAATTTTGACTGAAAATTAAATGTCACTGATTTTGACGTATGAGCACTCGTTGGACGCGTATTGAAGAGAGGATCATCCCTACAAAGTTTCGCTGGGAAAACTTTCTTGGTTCTCTAGATATGTCCAAAAAACCGTTTCGCCGTGGTCCGACGCATATGCTCCTAGTTTTATTGGTCTAACTTTTCACCTAGTGATTTATTTTCAAAAATTTTTTTGCACGTCTATTTCTTTTCTTATTCCGCGTCGAATGAGCCATCTCTCATCAAAATCGGTGAGTTTTCATTTTTTCGTGAAAAAAATCTATAGGCTATAGCCCATGTTTTTTGGCGAAATTTTGACTGAAAATTAAATGTCACCGATTTTGACGTATGAGCACTCGTTGGACGCGTATTGAAGAGCGGATCATCTCTGCAAAGTTTCGCTGGGAAAACTTTCTTGGTTCTCTAGATATGTCCAAAAAACCGTTTCGCCGTGGTCCGACGCATATGCTCCTAGTTTTATTGGTCTAACTTTTCACCTAGTGATTTATTTTCAAAAAATTTTTTGCACGTCTATTTCTTTTCTTATTCCGCGTCGAATGAGCCATCTCTCATCAAAATCGGTGAGTTTTCATTTTTTCGTGAAAAAAATCTATAGGCTATAGCCCATGTTTTTTGGCGAAATTTTGACTGAAAATTAAATGTCACCGATTTTGACGTATGAGCACTCGTTGGACGCGTATTGAAGAGAGGATCATCCCTACAAAGTTTCGCTGGGAAAACTTTCTTGGTTCTCTAGATATGTCCAAAAAACCGTTTCGCCGTGGTCCGACGCATATGCTCCTAGTTTTATTGGTCTAACTTTTCACCTAGTGGTTTATTTTCAAAAATTTTTTTGCACGTCTATTTCTTTTCTTATTCCGCGTCGAATGAGCCATCTCTCATCAAAATCGGTGAGTTTTCATTTTTTCGTGAAAAAAATCTATAGGCTATAGCCCATGTTTTTTGGCGAAATTTTGACTGAAAATTAAATGTCACCGATTTTGACGTATGAGCACTCGTTGGACGCGTATTGAAGAGAGGATCATCCCTACAAAGTTTCGCTGGGAAAACTTTCTTGGTTCTCTAGATATGTCCAAAAAACCGTTTCGCCGTGGTCCGACGCATATGCTCCTAGTTTTATTGGTCTAACTTTTCACCTAGTGATTTATTTTCAAAAAATTTTTTGCACGTCTATTTCTTTTCTTATTCCGCGTCGAATGAGCCATCTCTCATCAAAATCGGTGAGTTTTCATTTTTTCGTGAAAAAAATCTATAGGCTATAGCCCATGTTTTTTGGCGAAATTTTGACTGAAAATTAAATGTCACCGATTTTGACGTATGAGCACTCGTTGGACGCGTATTGAAGAGAGGATCATCCCTACAAAGTTTCGCTGGGAAAACTTTCTTGGTTCTCTAGATATGTCCAAAAAACCGTTTCGCCGTGGTCCGACGCATATGCTCCTAGTTTTATTGGTCTAACTTTTCACCTAGTGATTTATTTTCAAAAATTTTTTTGCACGTCTATTTCTTTTCTTATTCCGCGTCGAATGAGCCATCTCTCATCAAAATCGGTGAGTTTTCATTTTTTCGTGAAAAAAATCTATAGGCTATAGCCCATTTTTTTTGGCGAAATTTTGACTGAAAATTAAATGTCACTGATTTTGACGTATGAGCACTCGTTGGACGCGTATTGAAGAGAGGATCATCCCTACAAAGTTTCGCTGGGAAAACTTTCTTGGTTCTCTAGATATGTCCAAAAAACCGTTTCGCCGTGGTCCGACGCATATGCTCCTAGTTTTATTGGTCTAACTTTTCACCTGGTGATTTATTTTCAAAAAATTTTTTGCACGTCTATTTCTTTTCTTATTCCGCGTCGAATGAGCCATCTCTCATCAAAATCGGTGAGTTTTCATTTTTTCGTGAAAAAAATCTATAGGCTATAGCCCATGTTTTTTGGCGAAATTTTGACTGAAAATTAAATGTCACCGATTTTGACGTATGAGCACTCGTTGGACGCGTATTGAAGAGAGGATCATCCCTACAAAGTTTCGCTGGGAAAACTTTCTTGGTTCTCTAGATATGTCCAAAAAACCGTTTCGCCGTGGTCCGACGCATATGCTCCTAGTTTTATTGGTCTAACTTTTCACCTAGTGATTTATTTTCAAAAATTTTTTTGCACGTCTATTTCTTTTCTTATTCCGCGTCGAATGAGCCATCTCTCATCAAAATCGGTGAGTTTTCATTTTTTCGTGAAAAAAATCTATAGGCTATAGCCCATGTTTTTTGGCGAAATTTTGACTGAAAATTAAATGTCACCGATTTTGACGTATGAGCACTCGTTGGACGCGTATTGAAGAGAGGATCATCCCTACAAAGTTTCGCTGGGAAAACTTTCTTGGTTCTCTAGATATGTCCAAAAAACCGTTTCGCCGTGGTCCGACGCATATGCTCCTAGTTTTATTGGTCTAACTTTTCACCTAGTGATTTATTTTCAAAAATTTTTTTGCACGTCTATTTCTTTTCTTATTCCGCGTCGAATGAGCCATCTCTCATCAAAATCGGTGAGTTTTCATTTTTTCGTGAAAAAAATCTATAGCCCATGTTTTTTGGCGAAATTTTGACTGAAAATTAAATGTCACCGATTTTGACGTATGAGCACTCGTTGGACGCGTATTGAAGAGAGGATTATCCCTACAAAGTTTCGCTGGGAAAACTTTCTTGGTTCTCTAGATATGTCCAAAAAACCGTTTCGCCGTGGTCCGACGCATATGCTCCTAGTTTTATTAGTCTAAATTTTCACCTAGTGATTTATTTTCAAAAATTTTTTTGCACGTCTATTTCTTTTCTTATTCCGCGTCGAATGAGCCATCTCTCATCAAAATCGGTGAGTTTTCATTTTTTCGTGAAAAAAATCTATAGGCTATAGCCCATGTTTTTTGGCGAAATTTTGACTGAAAATTAAATGTCACCGATTTTGACGTATGAGCACTCGTTGGACGCGTATTGAAGAGAGGATCATCCCTACAAAGTTTCGCTGGGAAAACTTTCTTGGTTCTCTAGATATGTCCAAAAAACCGTTTCGCCGTGGTCCGACGCATATGCTCCTAGTTTTATTGGTCTAACTTTTCACCTAGTGATTTATTTTCAAAAATTTTTTTGCACGTCTATTTCTTTTCTTATTCCGCGTCGAATGAGCCATCTCTCATCAAAATCGGTGAGTTTTCATTTTTTCGTGAAAAAAATCTATAGGCTATAGCCCATGTTTTTTGGCGAAATTTTGACTGAAAATTAAATGTCACCGATTTTGACGTATGAGCACTCGTTGGACGCGTATTGAAGAGAGGATCATCCCTACAAAGTTTCGCTGGGAAAACTTTCTTGGTTCTCTAGATATGTCCAAAAAACCGTTTCGCCGTGGTCCGACGCATATGCTCCTAGTTTTATTGGTCTAACTTTTCACCTAGTGATTTATTTTCAAAAATTTTTTTGCACGTCTATTTCTTTTCTTATTCCGCGTCGAATGAGCCATCTCTCATCAAAATCGGTGAGTTTTCATTTTTTCGTGAAAAAAATCTATAGGCTATAGCCCATGTTTTTTGGCGAAATTTTGACTGAAAATTAAATGTCACCGATTTTGACGTATGAGCACTCGTTGGACGTGTATTGAAGAGAGGATCATCCCTACAAAGTTTCGCTGGGAAAACTTTCTTGGTTCTCTAGATATGTCCAAAAAACCGTTTCGCCGTGGTCCGACGCATATGCTCCTAGTTTTATTGGTCTAACTTTTCACCTAGTGATTTATTTTCAAAAATTTTTTTGCACGTCTATTTCTTTTCTTATTCCGCGTCGAATGAGCCATCTCTCATCAAAATCGGTGAGTTTTCATTTTTTCGTGAAAAAAATCTATAGCCCATGTTTTTTGGCGAAATTTTGACTGAAAATTAAATGTCACCGATTTTGACGTATGAGCACTCGTTGGACGCGTATTGAAGAGAGGATCATCCCTACAAAGTTTCGCTGGGAAAACTTTCTTGGTTCTCTAGATATGTCCAAAAAACCGTTTCGCCGTGGTCCGACGCATATGCTCCTAGTTTTATTGGTCTAAATTTTCACCTAGTGATTTATTTTCAAAAATTTTTTTGCACGTCTATTTCTTTTCTTATTCCGCGTCGAATGAGCCATCTCTCATCAAAATCGGTGAGTTTTCATTTTTTCGTGAAAAAAATCTATAGGCTATAGCCCATGTTTTTTGGCGAAATTTTGACTGAAAATTAAATGTCACCGATTTTGACGTATGAGCACTCGTTGGACGCGTATTGAAGAGAGGATCATCCCTACAAAGTTTCGCTGGGAAAACTTTCTTGGTTCTCTAGATATGTCCAAAAAACCGTTTCGCCGTGGTCCGACGCATATGCTCCTAGTTTTATTGGTCTAACTTTTCACCTAGTGATTTATTTTCAAAAATTTTTTTGCACGTCTATTTCTTTTCTTATTCCGCGTCGAATGAGCCATCTCTCATCAAAATCGGTGAGTTTTCATTTTTTCGTGAAAAAAATCTATAGGCTATAGCCCATGTTTTTTGGCGAAATTTTGACTGAAAATTAAATGTCACCGATTTTGACGTATGAGCACTCGTTGGACGCGTATTGAAGAGAGGATCATCCCTACAAAGTTTCGCTGGGAAAACTTTCTTGGTTCTCTAGATATGTCCAAAAAACCGTTTCGCCGTGGTCCGACGCATATGCTCCTAGTTTTATTGGTCTAACTTTTCACCTAGTGATTTATTTTCAAAAATTTTTTTGCACGTCTATTTCTTTTCTTATTCCGCGTCGAATGAGCCATCTCTCATCAAAATCGGTGAGTTTTCATTTTTTCGTGAAAAAAATCTATAGGCTATAGCCCATGTTTTTTGGCGAAATTTTGACTGAAAATTAAATGTCACCGATTTTGACGTATGAGCACTCGTTGGACGCGTATTGAAGAGAGGATCATCCCCACAAAGTTTCGCTGGGAAAACTTTCTTGGTTCTCTAGATATGTCCAAAAAACCGTTTCGCCGTGGTCCGACGCATATGCTCCTAGTTTTATTGGTCTAACTTTTCACCTAGTGATTTATTTTCAAAAATTTTTTTGCACGTCTATTTCTTTTCTTATTCCGCGTCGAATGAGCCATCTCTCATCAAAATCGGTGAGTTTTCATTTTTTCGTGAAAAAAATCTATAGGCTATAGCCCATGTTTTTTGGCGAAATTTTGACTGAAAATTAAATGTCACCGATTTTGACGTATGAGCACTCGTTGGACGCGTATTGAAGAGAGGATCATCCCTACAAAGTTTCGCTGGGAAAACTTTCTTGGTTCTCTAGATATGTCCAAAAAACCGTTTCGCCGTGGTCCGACGCATATGCTCCTAGTTTTATTGGTCTAACTTTTCACCTAGTGATTTATTTTCAAAAATTTTTTTGCACGTCTATTTCTTTTCTTATTCCGCGTCGAATGAGCCATCTCTCATCAAAATCGGTGAGTTTTCATTTTTTCGTGAAAAAAATCTATAGGCTATAGCCCATGTTTTTTGGCGAAATTTTGACTGAAAATTAAATGTCACCGATTTTGACGTATGAGCACTCGTTGGACGCGTATTGAAGAGAGGATCATCCCTACAAAGTTTCGCTGGGAAAACTTTCTTGGTTCTCTAGATATGTCCAAAAAACCGTTTCGCCGTGGTCCGACGCATATGCTCCTAGTTTTATTGGTCTAACTTTTCACCTAGTGATTTATTTTCAAAAATTTTTTTGCACATCTATTTCTTTTCTTATTCCGCGTCGAATGAGCCATCTCTCATCAAAATCGGTGAGTTTTCATTTTTTCGTGAAAAAAATCTATAGGCTATAGCCTATGTTTTTTGGCGAAATTTTGACTGAAAATTAAATGTCACCGATTTTGACGTATGAGCACTCGTTGGACGCGTATTGAAGAGAGGATCATCCCTACAAAGTTTCGCTGGGAAAACTTTCTTGGTTCTCTAGATATGTCCAAAAAACCGTTTCGCCGTGGTCCGACGCATATGCTCCTAGTTTTATTGGTCTAACTTTTCACCTAGTGATTTATTTTCAAAAATTTTTTTGCACGTCTATTTCTTTTCTTATTCCGCGTCGAATGAGCCATCTCTCATCAAAATCGGTGAGTTTTCATTTTTAAATCTATAGGCTATAGCCCATGTTTTTTGGCGAAATTTTGACTGAAAATTAAATGTCACCGATTTTGACGTATGAGCACTCGTTGGACGCGTATTGAAGAGAGGATCATCCCTACAAAGTTTCGCTGGGAAAACTTTCTTGGTTCTCTAGATATGTCCAAAAAACCGTTTCGCCGTGGTCCGACGCATATGCTCCTAGTTTTATTGGTCTAACTTTTCACCTAGTGATTTATTTTCAAAAATTTTTTTGCACGTCTATTTCTTTTCTTATTCCGCGTCGAATGAGCCATCTCTCATCAAAATCGGTGAGTTTTCATTTTTTCGTGAAAAAAATCTATAGGCTATAGCCCATGTTTTTTGGCGAAATTTTGACTGAAAATTAAATGTCACCGATTTTGACGTATGAGCACTCGTTGGACGCGTATTGAAGAGAGGATCATCCCTACAAAGTTTCGCTGGGAAAACTTTCTTGGTTCTCTAGATATGTCCAAAAAACCGTTTCGCCGTGGTCCGACGCATATGCTCCTAGTTTTATTGGTCTAACTTTTCACCTAGTGATTTATTTTCAAAAATTTTTTTGCACGTCTATTTCTTTTCTTATTCCGCGTCGAATGAGCCATCTCTCATCAAAATCGGTGAGTTTTCATTTTTTCGTGAAAAAAATCTATAGGCTATAGCCCATGTTTTTTGGCGAAATTTTGACTGAAAATTAAATGTCACCGATTTTGACGTATGAGCACTCGTTGGACGCGTATTGAAGAGAGGATCATCCCTACAAAGTTTCGCTGGGAAAACTTTCTTGGTTCTCTAGATATGTCCAAAAAACCGTTTCGCCGTGGTCCGACGCATATGCTCCTAGTTTTATTGGTCTAACTTTTCACCTAGTGATTTATTTTCAAAAATTTTTTTGCACGTCTATTTCTTTTCTTATTCCGCGTCGAATGAGCCATCTCTCATCAAAATCGGTGAGTTTTCATTTTTTCGTGAAAAAAATCTATAGGCTATAGCCCATGTTTTTTGGCGAAATTTTGACTGAAAATTAAATGTCACCGATTTTGACGTATGAGCACTCGTTGGACGCGTATTGAAGAGAGGATCATCCCTACAAAGTTTCGCTGGGAAAACTTTCTTGGTTCTCTAGATATGTCCAAAAAACCGTTTCGCCGTGGTCCGACGCATATGCTCCTAGTTTTATTGGTCTAACTTTTCACCTAGTGATTTATTTTCAAAAATTTTTTTGCACGTCTATTTCTTTTCTTATTCCGCGTCGAATGAGCCATCTCTCATCAAAATCGGTGAGTTTTCATTTTTTCGTGAAAAAAATCTATAGGCTATAGCCCATGTTTTTTGGCGAAATTTTGACTGAAAATTAAATGTCACCGATTTTGACGTATGAGCACTCGTTGGACGCGTATTGAAGAGAGAATCATCCCTACAAAGTTTCGCTGGGAAAACTTTCTTGGTTCTCTAGATATGTCCAAAAAACCGTTTCGCCGTGGTCCGACGCATATGCTCCTAGTTTTATTGGTCTAACTTTTCACCTAGTGATTTATTTTCAAAAATTTTTTTGCACGTCTATTTCTTTTCTTATTCCGCGTCGAATGAGCCATCTCTCATCAAAATCGGTGAGTTTTCATTTTTTCGTGAAAAAAATCTATAGGCTATAGCCCATGTTTTTTGGCGAAATTTTGACTGAAAATTAAATGTCACCGATTTTGACGTATGAGCACTCGTTGGACGCGTATTGAAGAGAGGATCATCCCTACAAAGTTTCGCTGGGAAAACTTTCTTGGTTCTCTAGATATGTCCAAAAAACCGTTTCGCCGTGGTCCGACGCATATGCTCCTAGTTTTATTGGTCTAACTTTTCACCTAGTGATTTATTTTCAAAATTTTTTTGCACGTCTATTTCTTTTCTTATTCCGCGTCGAATGAGCCATCTCTCATCAAAATCGGTGAGTTTTCATTTTTTCGTGAAAAAAATCTATAGGCTATAGCCCATGTTTTTTGGCGAAATTTTGACTGAAAATTAAATGTCACCGATTTTGACGTATGAGCACTCGTTGGACGCGTATTGAAGAGAGGATCATCCCTACAAAGTTTCGCTGGGAAAACTTTCTTGGTTCTCTAGATATGTCCAAAAAACCGTTTCGCCGTGGTCCGACGCATATGCTCCTAGTTTTATTGGTCTAACTTTTCACCTAGTGATTTATTTTCAAAAATTTTTTTGCACGTCTATTTCTTTTCTTATTCCGCGTCGAATGAGCCATCTCTCATCAAAATCGGTGAGTTTTCATTTTTTCGTGAAAAAAATCTATAGGCTATAGCCCATGTTTTTTGGCGAAATTTTGACTGAAAATTAAATGTCACCGATTTTGACGTATGAGCACTCGTTGGACGCGTATTGAAGAGAGGATCATCCCTACAAAGTTTCGCTGGGAAAACTTTCTTGGTTCTCTAGATATGTCCAAAAAACCGTTTCGCCGTGGTCCGACGCATATGCTCCTAGTTTTATTGGTCTAACTTTTCACCTAGTGATTTATTTTCAAAAATTTTTTTTGCACGTCTATTTCTTTTCTTATTCCGCGTCGAATGAGCCATCTCTCATCAAAATCGGTGAGTTTTCATTTTTTCGTGAAAAAAATCTATAGTCCATGTTTTTTGGCGAAATTTTGACTGAAAATTAAATGTCACCGATTTTGACGTATGAGCACTCGTTGGACGCGTATTGAAGAGAGGATCATCCCTACAAAGTTTCGCTGGGAAAACTTTCTTGGTTCTCTAGATATGTCCAAAAAACCGTTTCGCCGTGGTCCGACGCATATGCTCCTAGTTTTATTGGTCTAACTTTTCACCTAGTGATTTATTTTCAAAAATTTGTTTGCACGTCTATTTCTTTTCTTATTCCGCGTCGAATGAGCCATCTCTCATCAAAATCGGTGAGTTTTCATTTTTTCGTGAAAAAAATCTATAGGCTATAGCCCATGTTTTTTGGCGAAATTTTGACTGAAAATTAAATGTCACCGATTTTGACGTATGAGCACTCGTTGGACGCGTATTGAAGAGAGGATCATCCCTACAAAGTTTCGCTGGGAAAACTTTCTTGGTTCTCTAGATATGTCCAAAAAACCGTTTCGCCGTGGTCCGACGCATATGCTCCTAGTTTTATTGGTCTAACTTTTCACCTAGTGATTTATTTTCAAAAATTTTTTTGCACGTCTATTTCTTTTCTTATTCCGCGTCGAATGAGCCATCTCTCATCAAAATCGGTGAGTTTTCATTTTTTCGTGAAAAAAATCTATAGGCTATAGCCCATGTTTTTTGGCGAAATTTTGACTGAAAATTAAATGTCACCGATTTTGACGTATGAGCACTCGTTGGACGCGTATTGAAGAGAGGATCATCCCTACAAAGTTTCGCTGGGAAAACTTTCTTGGTTCTCTAGATATGTCCAAAAAACCGTTTCGCCGTGGTCCGACGCATATGCTCCTAGTTTTATTGGTCTAACTTTTCACCTAGTGATTTATTTTCAAAAATTTTTTTGCACGTCTATTTCTTTTCTTATTCCGCGTCGAATGAGCCATCTCTCATCAAAATCGGTGAGTTTTCATTTTTTCGTGAAAAAAATCTATAGGCTATAGCCCATGTTTTTTGGCGAAATTTTGACTGAAAATTAAATGTCACCGATTTTGACGTATGAGCACTCGTTGGACGCGTATTGAAGAGAGGATCATCCCTACAAAGTTTCGCTGGGAAAACTTTCTTGGTTCTCTAGATATGTCCAAAAAACCGTTTCGCCGTGGTCCGACGCATATGCTCCTAGTTTTATTGGTCTAACTTTTCACCTAGTGATTTATTTTCAAAAATTTTTTTGCACGTCTATTTCTTTTCTTATTCCGCGTCGAATGAGCCATCTCTCATCAAAATCGGTGAGTTTTCATTTTTTCGTGAAAAAAATCTATAGGCTATAGCCCATGTTTTTTGGCGAAATTTAGACTGAAAATTAAATGTCACCGATTTTGACGTATGAGCACTCGTTGGACGCGTATTGAAGAGAGGATCATCCCTACAAAGTTTCGCTGGGAAAACTTTCTTGGTTCTCTAGATATGTCCAAAAAACCGTTTCGCCGTGGTCCGACGCATATGCTCCTAGTTTTATTGGTCTAACTTTTCACCTAGTGATTTATTTTCAAAAATTTTTTTGCACGTCTATTTCTTTTCTTATTCCGCGTCGAATGAGCCATCTCTCATCAAAATCGGTGAGTTTTCATTTTTTCGTGAAAAAAATCTATAGGCTATAGCCCATGTTTTTTGGCGAAATTTTGACTGAAAATTAAATGTCACCGATTTTGACGTATGAGCACTCGTTGGACGCGTATTGAAGAGAGGATCATCCCTACAAAGTTTCGCTGGGAAAACTTTCTTGGTTCTCTAGATATGTCCAAAAAACCGTTTCGCCGTGGTCCGACGCATATGCTCCTAGTTTTATTGGTCTAACTTTTCACCTAGTGATTTATTTTCAAAAATTTTTTTGCACGTCTATTTCTTTTCTTATTCCGCGTCGAATGAGCCATCTCTCATCAAAATCGGTGAGTTTTCATTTTTTCGTGAAAAAAATCTATAGGCTATAGCCCATGTTTTTTGGCGAAATTTTGACTGAAAATTAAATGTCACCGATTTTGACGTATGAGCACTCGTTGGACGCGTATTGAAGAGAGGATCATCCCTACAAAGTTTCGCTGGGAAAACTTTCTTGGTTCTCTAGATATGTCCAAAAAACCGTTTCGCCGTGGTCCGACGCATATGCTCCTAGTTTTATTGGTCTAACTTTTCACCTAGTGATTTATTTTCAAAAATTTTTTTGCACGTCTATTTCTTTTCTTATTCCGCGTCGAATGAGCCATCTCTCATCAAAATCGGTGAGTTTTCATTTTTTCGTGAAAAAAATCTATAGGCTATAGCCCATGTTTTTTGGCGAAATTTTGACTGAAAATTAAATGTCACCGATTTTGACGTATGAGCACTCGTTGGACGCGTATTGAAGAGAGGATCATCCCTACAAAGTTTCGCTGGGAAAACTTTCTTGGTTCTCTAGATATGTCCAAAAAACCGTTTCGCCGTGGTCCGACGCATATGCTCCTAGTTTTATTGGTCTAACTTTTCACCTAGTGATTTATTTTCAAAAATTTTTTTGCACGTCTATTTCTTTTCTTATTCCGCGTCGAATGAGCCATCTCTCATCAAAATCGGTGAGTTTTCATTTTTTCGTGAAAAAAATCTATAGGCTATAGCCCATGTTTTTTGGCGAAATTTTGACTGAAAATTAAATGTCACCGATTTTGACGTATGAGCACTCGTTGGACGCGTATTGAAGAGAGGATCATCCCTACAAAGTTTCGCTGGGAAAACTTTCTTGGTTCTCTAGATATGTCCAAAAAACCGTTTCGCCGTGGTCCGACGCATATGCTCCTAGTTTTATTGGTCTAACTTTTCACCTAGTGATTTATTTTCAAAAATTTTTTTGCACGTCTATTTCTTTTCTTATTCCGCGTCGAATGAGCCATCTCTCATCAAAATCGGTGAGTTTTCATTTTTTCGTGAAAAAAATCTATAGGCTATAGCCCATGTTTTTTGGCGAAATTTTGACTGAAAATTAAATGTCACCGATTTTGACGTATGAGCACTCGTTGGACGCGTATTGAAGAGAGGATCATCCCTACAAAGTTTCGCTGGGAAAACTTTCTTGGTTCTCTAGATATGTCCAAAAAACCGTTTCGCCGTGGTCCGACGCATATGCTCCTAGTTTTATTGGTCTAAATTTTCACCTAGAGATTTATTTTCAAAAATTTTTTTGCACGTCTATTTCTTTTCTTATTCCGCGTCGAATGAGCCATCTCTCATCAAAATCGGTGAGTTTTCATTTTTTCGTGAAAAAAATCTATAGGCTATAGCCCATGTTTTTTGGCGAAATTTTGACTGAAAATTAAATGTCACCGATTTTGACGTATGAGCACTCGTTGGACGCGTATTGAAGAGAGGATCATCCCTACAAAGTTTCGCTGGGAAAACTTTCTTGGTTCTCTAGATATGTCCAAAAAACCGTTTCGCCGTGGTCCGACGCATATGCTCCTAGTTTTATTGGTCTAACTTTTCACCTAGTGATTTATTTTCAAAAATTTTTTTGCACGTCTATTTCTTTTCTTATTCCGCGTCGAATGAGCCATCTCTCATCAAAATCGGTGAGTTTTCATTTTTTCGTGAAAAAAATCTATAGGCTATAGCCCATGTTTTTTGGCGAAATTTTGACTGAAAATTAAATGTCACCGATTTTGACGTATGAGCACTCGTTGGACGCGTATTGAAGAGAGGATCATCCCTACAAAGTTTCGCTGGGAAAACTTTCTTGGTTCTCTAGATATGTCCAAAAAACCGTTTCGCCGTGGTCCGACGCATATGCTCCTAGTTTTATTGGTCTAACTTTTCACCTAGTGATTTATTTTCAAAAATTTTTTTGCACGTCTATTTCTTTTCTTATTCCGCGTCGAATGAGCCATCTCTCATCAAAATCGGTGAGTTTTCATTTTTTCGTGAAAAAAATCTATAGGCTATAGCCCATGTTTTTTGGCGAAATTTTGACTGAAAATTAAATGTCACCGATTTTGACGTATGAGCACTCGTTGGACGCGTATTGAAGAGAGGATCATCCCCACAAAGTTTCGCTGGGAAAACTTTCTTGGTTCTCTAGATATGTCCAAAAAACCGTTTCGCCGTGGTCCGACGCATATGCTCCTAGTTTTATTGGTCTAACTTTTCACCTAGTGATTTATTTTCAAAAATTTTTTTGCACGTCTATTTCTTTTCTTATTCCGCGTCGAATGAGCCATCTCTCATCAAAATCGGTGAGTTTTCATTTTTTCGTGAAAAAAATCTATAGGCATAGCCCATGTTTTTTGGCGAAATTTTGACTGAAAATTAAATGTCACCGATTTTGACGTATGAGCACTCGTTGGACGCGTATTGAAGAGAGGATCATCCCTACAAAGTTTCGCTGGGAAAACTTTCTTGGTTCTCTAGATATGTCCAAAAAACCGTTTCGCCGTGGTCCGACGCATATGCTCCTAGTTTTATTGGTCTAACTTTTCACCTAGTGATTTATTTTCAAAAATTTTTTTGCACGTTTTGGCTATTTGTGCCTTTTTAATTTATCACAGAGGATATCAAGGTTAATTGCGCGTTGCAATGTTAAATAACTAGCCGAATCTACGAAATAGTTTATTTTATTAAGTCAATTTACAAAATACGTGTAACGTGAAAAGAAACAAAATCGAACTGTCTTAAATAATTAAATTTCCACGCCTCCTTACATCATTGCACAGCATGTATGATGTGCCGGTTTGGGATGTGCATGTATGCGTGTCGATTGGTTGTATGCTAGTATGATTGCTGGCTAGCCACAGGACTCCCCTCCTAGACACATCGTCGAGGAAACGTTTTGGAAACTTAACTCTTCTTCCACTCTTCGTTACTCTTTCCGCTGCCGGTGGTTGAGCCGTGCTGCTAGTCTTACTGTTGTACATTGGTTGTTGAACTGTAGATGATGATGTTGGAGATGTGGCTGGGATATCATCTGTTAAGAAAGCTGGTTTCAACCTGTCCAGCGAAATTTTGTTAGGACGATCTTTGATCAGCAGTGTGTAGTATTTCTGATGTCGGTTGATGATCTGATAAGGGCCTTCGTATGGAGTTTCGAACGATGCCTTCAGTCTATCACATCGAACGAATGCGTACTTTGATTGCTGCAGATCTGGATGGATGAAGATTGAAGTTCGGTCTTTGTGTTGAACTGGAACTGGTCGTAATTTTGACATAGTTCGCTTAAGATTCTTGGTGAATTCGGTGTCATTTACTTGAATCTTTTGTTTGTTGAAAAATTCACCTGGCAACTTCAGTTTCGTCCCGTAAACCATGTCTGCTGGAGTTATATCAGAGTCATTCTTGATTGTTGCTCTTAATCCTAGTAGGACAATTGGAAGGATGTCATACCAATTATCATTTTCGTGGCACTTTATCGCAGTTTTTAAGGTACGGTGCCATCTCTCAATTATTCCGTTCGCTTGTGGGTGGTATGGCGTTGTTTTGAGATGAGTTACTCCCATTAGCTTAGTTAGTTCTCGGAACACTGATGATTCGAATTGTCTTCCTAAGTCACTGGTTATCTTGAATGGTACGCCAAAGCGCGCTATCCAGTTGTTTATGAGCTCTCTTGCTACTGTCTCGGCGGTGATATCTTCTAGCGGTATCGCTTCTGTCCATCTAGTGTATCTGTCGATTATCGTTAAACAATATCTAAAATTGCGACATGTCGGTAGAGGTCCAATGATGTCAATGTTGATATGCTCAAATCTTTCTTTTTGACTGTCGTAATGTTGCAAAGGGCTCTTGATATGACGCTGTACTTTTGATCTTTGGCAGGGAAGGCAACATTTCACGATGTTTTTAATGTCCTTTTCCATTCCCGGCCATACGAATCTTTCTTTTACTAGTTTAACTGTAGAATCAAGTCCTGGATGTGAAAGATTATGCAGTAGGTGCGTGACCTTTTGACGATACATAGGGGGTATATACGGTCGGATGTTCTTCTGAGATGTATCACAGTACACGAATTTGTCGGAATCGTTTATCGGTAACAGCTTGAGCAGCAATGAAGATTTGCTGGGTGAATTCAAAATTTGTTGAAGCTCTGAGTCCTTACGTTGCTCTGAGCTAAGGTCCCCGTAATCAACTGTTGATGCAGAAAGACTTTGAATCCTGGACAACCAATCTGCTACATTATTTTTATCACCTGCGATGTGGCGGATGTCTGTTGTAAACTGACTGATGAAGTCAAGTTGTCTCATCTGCCGTGGTGACGCCTTTTCCAAGTTCTGTTGGAATGCAAATGTGATTGGTTTATGGTCTGTTACTATGATGAAGTATCTTCCTTCAAGAGAATGTCTGAAAAATCTTATGGCTTGGTAGATGGCTGTTAATTCGCGGTCGTAAGTACTATAGTTGAGCTGTGCCTTTGTTAGTTTCTTGGAATAGAATCCTAACGGCTGTAGTTTACCGTCAATGACTTGTTGTAGGACGGCTCCAACTGCAAAGTCAGAAGCATCTGCTTGCAGTGTGAGTTGAGCTTCTGGTGCTGGATGATGCAATATCGTTGCGTTGACCAATTGAGTTTTGCAGTCATTGAAAGCTTGAACTGCCTCTCCATCCCATGTGATGGGCGTGTTGTCATTCTTCTTATTACCCTTGATGAGCTTATGAAGTATATGCTGATACTGTGATGCATTGGAGAGAAACGGTCGGTAGAAATTCAGCATTCCCAAAAATCTCTTGAGGTTCTTAACTACGGTTGGTTGTTTGAAATCTCGAATAACTTGTACCTTTTCTTTGCTGGGAAAAATACCTTTGCCGTTGACTACATGTCCTAAGAAGGTAATTTCTTCTTTGCTAAATTCACACTTCGACACGTTTATTGTGAGATTGTTCTCTCGAAGTTTTTGGAAGATGCTATGAACGTCTTCTCTGTGTTGTTCGTACGTTTCAGATGCTATACAAATGTCATCGAGATATGCAAATGAGCAATGTGCGTCGTCACGAAGTACTTGATTGATGTGACGTTGAAATGTTTGTGCAGCATTGCGAAGACCGAAAGTCATGTAATTAAATTCGAACAATCCGAATGGAGTTGTTATCGCTGTTTTTGGTATATCTTCCTTCTGGACGGGTATTTGATGATACGCCTTTGTCAAGTCAATCTTGGAAAGATATTTCTTGCCACGTAACATTCCACTGAAGTCCTTTAAGAAGGGAATCGGATATCGGTCAGGAACTGTGCTCGCATTTAGTGCTCTGTAGTCGCCACAACACCTCCACTCTCCATCAGCTTTTTTGACCATATGAAGTGGGCTCGCCCATTCACTTTTTGACTCTCTGCAAATACCTGCGTTCACCAGGTACTGAAATTCTCTTCGAGCAGCGGCAAGCTTGTCTGGTGGAAGACGTCTCGGACGTGAGAATACTGGCGGCCCAATTGTCACAATGTGATGAGCAGTATCAGCTAACGTGGGCTTTTTCTCGACGTTGAATTGTGTCACATCATTAAATTCTTTTAGGACGTCAGCGAAAGGATCATCTGCTCGAAAAGTAGAAATGTTTGAAGAAACTTGTTCGCTTCTTTGTGCTCTGGCCTCTAGTAATGTCTTGTTATCGACTAGTCTGCATCTCTTTAAGTCAATAAGTAAATCGTAATGCCTAAGAAAGTCAGCGCCCAGTATTGGAGATTGGACATCCGCAAGAATGAATTTCCATGTGAAATTTCTTCGTAGACCCAGATCCAGTGTTAAAAGTTTTTCTCCGTACGTACGGATTTCACTACCATTTGCTGCATACAGATGAACTGCAGATGATTGTCGAATGCTGTTTTTGTGATTGAATGGTAGAACGGAAACATCAGCACCTGAGTCAGCAAGGAACTTGAATTTTGTTGACCTATCTTGGATGTAGAGGCGAGCTATTGTGAGTTTGGAGCTGCTTTGCTCGCTGGGAGGCAGCTTCCCTATTAGTTTTTTGCCTTTGCTGAACATGGAGACTTGCATTTTCTTGCATTGTCACCAAACGTGTTGTGGTACCAACACTTCGAGGCATCCTGAATACTTTTTGAGTGGTCACGACGACGGCTTTTACTACGAAAACGATTTTTACCACGAGATGGAGATCGTCTGTGGTCATGACCATTGTTGCTTTCGAGCAATTGGTTAAGTTGTCGGCTCAGCTGATTGACTTGGTCTTCAAGCGAATTGGTGGTAACTGGAGCGATCATGTTTTTGCCTGTTACCTCAATGATGCGGTCAGCTAGAGCAGCGGTTCCATTCAAATCCGTTGTTGATGTCTGCAAGATGGCTTGTACTTGTGTGGGAAGCCGATTAAGCCATAAACTTCGCAATAAGCTCTCGGTTACGTTCTTTCCTCCCAGTTGTCTCATCTGTTGGAGTAGTTGTGAGGGTTTTCTATCTGCTAATTCAATTTCGGATAATAGTTTCCTAATTTTTTCTTGCTCGCTCACGCCGAACCTCTCTAAAATTAATGTTTTTAGGTTATCGTATTTATTTACGACCGGCGGGTTCGTTACAGCTTCTGCGATTTGATCAAGGATTCGCGATTCAATTGCGGCTACGACGGTATTAAATTTGCTGGCGTCCGAGGTTAGTCCAGCTGTTGCAAATTGCGCTTCCACTTGCGCAAACCAGATGCTCGGGTTCTCGTGCCAGAAAGGTGGTACCTTGACGGCAACTCTGTTGACTATCAACGTAGATGTCGGTTCGATTGCTGGGTTTTCTTCGGTCATGCTGACTAAAGAGCAATTCGTCAAGACAATCTATCACGTCGGGGTCACCACTTTGGCTATTTGTGCCTTTTTAATTTATCACAGAGGATATCAAGGTTAATTGCGCGTTGCAATGTTAAATAACTAGCCGAATCTACGAAATAGTTTATTTTATTAAGTCAATTTACAAAATACGTGTAACGTGAAAAGAAACAAAATCGAACTGTCTTAAATAATTAAATTTCCACGCCTCCTTACATCATTGCACAGCATGTATGATGTGCCGGTTTGGGATGTGCATGTATGCGTGTCGATTGGTTGTATGCTAGTATGATTGCTGGCTAGCCACACACGTCTATTTCTTTTCTTATTCCGCGTCGAATGAGCCATCTCTCATCAAAATCGGTGAGTTTTCATTTTTTCGTGAAAAAAATCTATAGGCTATAGCCCATGTTTTTTGGCGAAATTTTGACTGAAAATTAAATGTCACCGATTTTGACGTATGAGCACTCGTTGGACGCGTATTGAAGAGAGGATCATCCCTACAAAGTTTCGCTGGGAAAACTTTCTTGGTTCTCTAGATATGTCCAAAAAACCGTTTCGCCGTGGTCCGACGCATATGCTCCTAGTTTTATTGGTCTAACTTTTCACCTAGTGATTTATTTTCAAAAATTTTTTTGCACGTCTATTTCTTTTCTTATTCCGCGTCGAATGAGCCATCTCTCATCAAAATCGGTGAGTTTTCATTTTTTCGTGAAAAAAATCTATAGGCTATAGCCTATGTTTTTTGGCGAAATTTTGACTGAAAATTAAATGTCACCGATTTTGACGTATGAGCACTCGTTGGACGCGTATTGAAGAGAGGATCATCCCTACAAAGTTTCGCTGGGAAAACTTTCTTGGTTCTCTAGATATGTCCAAAAAACCGTTTCGCCGTGGTCCGACGCATATGCTCCTAGTTTTATTGGTCTAACTTTTCACCTAGTGATTTATTTTCAAAAATTTTTTTGCACGTCTATTTCTTTTCTTATTCCGCGTCGAATGAGCCATCTCTCATCAAAATCGGTGAGTTTTCATTTTTAAATCTATAGGCTATAGCCCATGTTTTTTGGCGAAATTTTGACTGAAAATTAAATGTCACCGATTTTGACGTATGAGCACTCGTTGGACGCGTATTGAAGAGAGGATCATCCCTACAAAGTTTCGCTGGGAAAACTTTCTTGGTTCTCTAGATATGTCCAAAAAACCGTTTCGCCGTGGTCCGACGCATATGCTCCTAGTTTTATTGGTCTAACTTTTCACCTAGTGATTTATTTTCAAAAATTTTTTTGCACGTCTATTTCTTTTCTTATTCCGCGTCGAATGAGCCATCTCTCATCAAAATCGGTGAGTTTTCATTTTTTCGTGAAAAAAATCTATAGGCTATAGCCCATGTTTTTTGGCGAAATTTTGACTGAAAATTAAATGTCACCGATTTTGACGTATGAGCACTCGTTGGACGCGTATTGAAGAGAGGATCATCCCTACAAAGTTTCGCTGGGAAAACTTTCTTGGTTCTCTAGATATGTCCAAAAAACCGTTTCGCCGTGGTCCGACGCATATGCTCCTAGTTTTATTGGTCTAACTTTTCACCTAGTGATTTATTTTCAAAAATTTTTTTGCACGTCTATTTCTTTTCTTATTCCGCGTCGAATGAGCCATCTCTCATCAAAATCGGTGAGTTTTCATTTTTTCGTGAAAAAAATCTATAGGCTATAGCCCATGTTTTTTGGCGAAATTTTGACTGAAAATTAAATGTCACCGATTTTGACGTATGAGCACTCGTTGGACGCGTATTGAAGAGAGGATCATCCCTACAAAGTTTCGCTGGGAAAACTTTCTTGGTTCTCTAGATATGTCCAAAAAACCGTTTCGCCGTGGTCCGACGCATATGCTCCTAGTTTTATTGGTCTAACTTTTCACCTAGTGATTTATTTTCAAAAATTTTTTTGCACGTCTATTTCTTTTCTTATTCCGCGTCGAATGAGCCATCTCTCATCAAAATCGGTGAGTTTTCATTTTTTCGTGAAAAAAATCTATAGGCTATAGCCCATGTTTTTTGGCGAAATTTTGACTGAAAATTAAATGTCACCGATTTTGACGTATGAGCACTCGTTGGACGCGTATTGAAGAGAGGATCATCCCTACAAAGTTTCGCTGGGAAAACTTTCTTGGTTCTCTAGATATGTCCAAAAAACCGTTTCGCCGTGGTCCGACGCATATGCTCCTAGTTTTATTGGTCTAACTTTTCACCTAGTGATTTATTTTCAAAAATTTTTTTGCACGTCTATTTCTTTTCTTATTCCGCGTCGAATGAGCCATCTCTCATCAAAATCGGTGAGTTTTCATTTTTTCGTGAAAAAAATCTATAGGCTATAGCCTATGTTTTTTGGCGAAATTTTGACTGAAAATTAAATGTCACCGATTTTGACGTATGAGCACTCGTTGGACGCGTATTGAAGAGAGGATCA
Source organism: Dioctria rufipes (assembly GCA_963924295.1). Classification (NCBI taxonomy): domain Eukaryota; kingdom Metazoa; phylum Arthropoda; class Insecta; order Diptera; family Asilidae; genus Dioctria; species Dioctria rufipes. Next base: position 201,640,914 of record OZ002742.1, read on the forward strand.
TCCCTACAAAGTTTCGCTGGGAAAACTTTCTTGGTTCTCTAGATATGTCCAAAAAACCGTTTCGCCGTGGTCCGACGCATATGCTCCTAGTTTTATTGGTCTAACTTTTCACCTAGTGATTTATTTTCAAAAATTTTTTTGCACGTCTATTTCTTTTCTTATTCCGCGTCGAATGAGCCATCTCTCATCAAAATCGGTGAGTTTTCATTTTTTCGTGAAAAAAATCTATAGGCTATAGCCCATGTTTTTTGGCGAAATTTTGACTGAAAATTAAATGTCACCGATTTTGACGTATGAGCACTCGTTGGACGCGTATTGAAGAGAGGATCATCCCTACAAAGTTTCGCTGGGAAAACTTTCTTGGTTCTCTAGATATGTCCAAAAAACCGTTTCGCCGTGGTCCGACGCATATGCTCCTAGTTTTATTGGTCTAACTTTTCACCTAGTGATTTATTTTCAAAAATTTTTTTGCACGTCTATTTCTTTTCTTATTCCGCGTCGAATGAGCCATCTCTCATCAAAATCGGTGAGTTTTCATTTTTTCGTGAAAAAAATCTATAGGCTATAGCCCATGTTTTTTGGCGAAATTTTGACTGAAAATTAAATGTCACCGATTTTGACGTATGAGCACTCGTTGGACGCGTATTGAAGAGAGGATCATCCCTACAAAGTTTCGCTGGGAAAACTTTCTTGGTTCTCTAGATATGTCCAAAAAACCGTTTCGCCGTGGTCCGACGCATATGCTCCTAGTTTTATTGGTCTAACTTTTCACCTAGTGATTTATTTTCAAAAATTTTTTTGCACGTCTATTTCTTTTCTTATTCCGCGTCGAATGAGCCATCTCTCATCAAAATCGGTGAGTTTTCATTTTTTCGTGAAAAAAATCTATAGGCTATAGCCCATGTTTTTTGGCGAAATTTTGACTGAAAATTAAATGTCACCGATTTTGACGTATGAGCACTCGTTGGACGCGTATTGAAGAGAGGATCATCCCTACAAAGTTTCGCTGGGAAAACTTTCTTGGTTCTCTAGATATGTCCAAAAAACCGTTTCGCCGTGGTCCGACGCATATGCTCCTAGTTTTATTGGTCTAACTTTTCACCTAGTGATTTATTTTCAAAAATTTTTTTGCACGTCTATTTCTTTTCTTATTCCGCGTCGAATGAGCCATCTCTCATCAAAATCGGTGAGTTTTCATTTTTTCGTGAAAAAAATCTATAGGCTATAGCCTATGTTTTTTTGCGAAATTTTGACTGAAAATTAAATGTCACCGATTTTGACGTATGAGCACTCGTTGGACGCGTATTGAAGAGAGGATCATCCCTACAAAGTTTCGCTGGGAAAACTTTCTTGGTTCTCTAGATATGTCCAAAAAACCGTTTCGCCGTGGTCCGACGCATATGCTCCTAGTTTTATTGGTCTAACTTTTCACCTAGTGATTTATTTTCAAAAATTTTTTTGCACGTCTATTTCTTTTCTTATTCCGCGTCGAATGAGCCATCTCTCATCAAAATCGGTGAGTTTTCATTTTTAAATCTATAGGCTATAGCCCATGTTTTTTGGCGAAATTTTGACTGAAAATTAAATGTCACCGATTTTGACGTATGAGCACTCGTTGGACGCGTATTGAAGAGAGGATCATCCCTACAAAGTTTCGCTGGGAAAACTTTCTTGGTTCTCTAGATATGTCCAAAAAACCGTTTCGCCGTGGTCCGACGCATATGCTCCTAGTTTTATTGGTCTAACTTTTCACCTAGTGATTTATTTTCAAAAATTTTTTTGCACGTCTATTTCTTTTCTTATTCCGCGTCGAATGAGCCATCTCTCATCAAAATCGGTGAGTTTTCATTTTTTCGTGAAAAAAATCTATAGGCTATAGCCCATGTTTTTTGGCGAAATTTTGACTGAAAATTAAATGTCACCGATTTTGACGTATGAGCACTCGTTGGACGCGTATTGAAGAGAGGATCATCCCTACAAAGTTTCGCTGGGAAAACTTTCTTGGTTCTCTAGATATGTCCAAAAAACCGTTTCGCCGTGGTCCGACGCATATGCTCCTAGTTTTATTGGTCTAACTTTTCACCTAGTGATTTATTTTCAAAAATTTTTTTGCACGTCTATTTCTTTTCTTATTCCGCGTCGAATGAGCCATCTCTCATCAAAATCGGTGAGTTTTCATTTTTTCGTGAAAAAAATCTATAGGCTATAGCCCATGTTTTTTGGCGAAATTTTGACTGAAAATTAAATGTCACCGATTTTGACGTATGAGCACTCGTTGGACGCGTATTGAAGAGAGGATCATCCCTACAAAGTTTCGCTGGGAAAACTTTCTTGGTTCTCTAGATATGTCCAAAAAACCGTTTCGCCGTGGTCCGACGCATATGCTCCTAGTTTTATTGGTCTAACTTTTCACCTAGTGATTTATTTTCAAAAATTTTTTTGCACGTCTATTTCTTTTCTTATTCCGCGTCGAATGAGCCATCTCTCATCAAAATCGGTGAGTTTTCATTTTTTCGTGAAAAAAATCTATAGGCTATAGCCCATGTTTTTTGGCGAAATTTTGACTGAAAATTAAATGTCACCGATTTTGACGTATGAGCACTCGTTGGACGCGTATTGAAGAGAGGATCATCCCTACAAAGTTTCGCTGGGAAAACTTTCTTGGTTCTCTAGATATGTCCAAAAAACCGTTTCGCCGTGGTCCGACGCATATGCTCCTAGTTTTATTGGTCTAACTTTTCACCTAGTGATTTATTTTCAAAAATTTTTTTGCACGTCTATTTCTTTTCTTATTCCGCGTCGAATGAGCCATCTCTCATCAAAATCGGTGAGTTTTCATTTTTTCGTGAAAAAAATCTATAGGCTATAGCCCATGTTTTTTGGCGAAATTTTGACTGAAAATTAAATGTCACCGATTTTGACGTATGAGCACTCGTTGGACGCGTATTGAAGAGAGGATCATCCCTACAAAGTTTCGCTGGGAAAACTTTCTTGGTTCTCTAGATATGTCCAAAAAACCGTTTCGCCGTGGTCCGACGCATATGCTCCTAGTTTTATTGGTCTAACTTTTCACCTAGTGATTTATTTTCAAAAATTTTTTTGCACGTCTATTTCTTTTCTTATTCCGCGTCGAATGAGCCATCTCTCATCAAAATCGGTGAGTTTTCATTTTTTCGTGAAAAAAATCTATAGGCTATAGCCCATGTTTTTTGGCGAAATTTTGACTGAAAATTAAATGTCACCGATTTTGACGTATGAGCACTCGTTGGACGCGTATTGAAGAGAGGATCATCCCTACAAAGTTTCGCTGGGAAAACTTTCTTGGTTCTCTAGATATGTCCAAAAAACCGTTTCGCCGTGGTCCGACGCATATGCTCCTAGTTTTATTGGTCTAACTTTTCACCTAGTTATTTATTTTCAAAAATTTTTTTGCACGTCTATTTCTTTTCTTATTCCGCGTCGAATGAGCCATCTCTCATCAAAATCGGTGAGTTTTCATTTTTTCGTGAAAAAAATCTATAGGCTATAGCCCATGTTTTTTGGCGAAATTTTGACTGAAAATTAAATGTCACCGATTTTGACGTATGAGCACTCGTTGGACGCGTATTGAAGAGAGGATCATCCCTACAAAGTTTCGCTGGGAAAACTTTCTTGGTTCTCTAGATATGTCCAAAAAACCGTTTCGCCGTGGTCCGACGCATATGCTCCTAGTTTTATTGGTCTAACTTTTCACCTAGTGATTTATTTTCAAAAATTTTTTTGCACGTCTATTTCTTTTCTTATTCCGCGTCGAATGAGCCATCTCTCATCAAAATCGGTGAGTTTTCATTTTTTCGTGAAAAAAATCTATAGGCTATAGCCCATGTTTTTTGGCGAAATTTTGACTGAAAATTAAATGTCACCGATTTTGACGTATGAGCACTCGTTGGACGCGTATTGAAGAGAGGATCATCCCTACAAAGTTTCGCTGGGAAAACTTTCTTGGTTCTCTAGATATGTCCAAAAAACCGTTTCGCCGTGGTCCGACGCATATGCTCCTAGTTTTATTGGTCTAACTTTTCACCTAGTGATTTATTTTCAAAAATTTTTTTGCACGTCTATTTCTTTTCTTATTCCGCGTCGAATGAGCCATCTCTCATCAAAATCGGTGAGTTTTCATTTTTTCGTGAAAAAAATCTATAGGCTATAGCCCATGTTTTTTGGCGAAATTTTGACTGAAAATTAAATGTCACCGATTTTGACGTATGAGCACTCGTTGGACGCGTATTGAAGAGAGGATCATCCCTACAAAGTTTCGCTGGGAAAACTTTCTTGGTTCTCTAGATATGTCCAAAAAACCGTTTCGCCGTGGTCCGACGCATATGCTCCTAGTTTTATTGGTCTAACTTTTCACCTAGTGATTTATTTTCAAAAATTTTTTTGCACGTCTATTTCTTTTCTTATTCCGCGTCGAATGAGCCATCTCTCATCAAAATCGGTGAGTTTTCATTTTTTCGTGAAAAAAATCTATAGGCTATAGCCCATGTTTTTTGGCGAAATTTTGACTGAAAATTAAATGTCACCGATTTTGACGTATGAGCACTCGTTGGACGCGTATTGAAGAGAGGATCATCCCTACAAAGTTTCGCTGGGAAAACTTTCTTGGTTCTCTAGATATGTCCAAAAAACCGTTTCGCCGTGGTCCGACGCATATGCTCCTAGTTTTATTGGTCTAACTTTTCACCTAGTGATTTATTTTCAAAAATTTTTTTGCACGTCTATTTCTTTTCTTATTCCGCGTCGAATGAGCCATCTCTCATCAAAATCGGTGAGTTTTCATTTTTTCGTGAAAAAAATCTATAGGCTATAGCCCATGTTTTTTGGCGAAATTTAGACTGAAAATTAAATGTCACCGATTTTGACGTATGAGCACTCGTTGGACGCGTATTGAAGAGAGGATCATCCCTACAAAGTTTCGCTGGGAAAACTTTCTTGGTTCTCTAGATATGTCCAAAAAACCGTTTCGCCGTGGTCCGACGCATATGCTCCTAGTTTTATTGGTCTAACTTTTCACCTAGTGATTTATTTTCAAAATTTTTTTGCACGTCTATTTCTTTTCTTATTCCGCGTCGAATGAGCCATCTCTCATCAAAATCGGTGAGTTTTCATTTTTTCGTGAAAAAAATCTATAGGCTATAGCCCATGTTTTTTGGCGAAATTTTGACTGAAAATTAAATGTCACCGATTTTGACGTATGAGCACTCGTTGGACGCGTATTGAAGAGAGGATCATCCCTACAAAGTTTCGCTGGGAAAACTTTCTTGGTTCTCTAGATATGTCCAAAAACCCGTTTCGCCGTGGTCCGACGCATATGCTCCTAGTTTTATTGGTCTAACTTTTCACCTAGTTATTTATTTTCAAAAATTTTTTTGCACGTCTATTTCTTTTCTTATTCCGCGTCGAATGAGCCATCTCTCATCAAAATCGGTGAGTTTTCATTTTTTCGTGAAAAAAATCTATAGGCTATAGCCCATGTTTTTTGGCGAAATTTTGACTGAAAATTAAATGTCACCGATTTTGACGTATGAGCACTCGTTGGACGCGTATTGAAGAGAGGATCATCCCTACAAAGTTTCGCTGGGAAAACTTTCTTGGTTCTCTAGATATGTCCAAAAAACCGTTTCGCCGTGGTCCGACGCATATGCTCCTAGTTTTATTGGTCTAACTTTTCACCTAGTGATTTATTTTCAAAAATTTTTTTGCACGTCTATTTCTTTTCTTATTCCGCGTCGAATGAGCCATCTCTCATCAAAATCGGTGAGTTTTCATTTTTTCGTGAAAAAAATCTTAGGCTATAGCCCATGTTTTTTGGCGAAATTTTGACTGAAAATTAAATGTCACCGATTTTGACGTATGAGCACTCGTTGGACGCGTATTGAAGAGAGGATCATCCCTACAAAGTTTCGCTGGGAAAACTTTCTTGGTTCTCTAGATATGTCCAAAAAACCGTTTCGCCGTGGTCCGACGCATATGCTCCTAGTTTTATTGGTCTAACTTTTCACCTAGTGATTTATTTTCAAAAATTTTTTTGCACGTCTATTTCTTTTCTTATTCCGCGTCGAATGAGCCATCTCTCATCAAAATCGGTGAGTTTTCATTTTTTCGTGAAAAAAATCTATAGGCTATAGCCCATGTTTTTTGGCGAAATTTTGACTGAAAATTAAATGTCACCGATTTTGACGTATGAGCACTCGTTGGACGCGTATTGAAGAGAGGATCATCCCTACAAAGTTTCGCTGGGAAAACTTTCTTGGTTCTCTAGATATGTCCAAAAAACCGTTTCGCCGTGGTCCGACGCATATGCTCCTAGTTTTATTGGTCTAACTTTTCACCTAGTGATTTATTTTCAAAAATTTTTTTGCACGTCTATTTCTTTTCTTATTCCGCGTCGAATGAGCCATCTCTCATCAAAATCGGTGAGTTTTCATTTTTTCGTGAAAAAAATCTATAGGCTGCCCATGTTTTTTGGCGAAATTTTGACTGAAAATTAAATGTCACTGATTTTGACGTATGAGCACTCGTTGGACGCGTATTGAAGAGAGGATCATCCCTACAAAGTTTCGCTGGGAAAACTTTCTTGGTTCTCTAGATATGTCCAAAAAACCGTTTCGCCGTGGTCCGACGCATATGCTCCTAGTTTTATTGGTCTAACTTTTCACCTAGTGATTTATTTTCAAAAAATTTTTTGCACGTCTATTTCTTTTCTTATTCCGCGTCGAATGAGCCATCTCTCATCAAAATCGGTGAGTTTTCATTTTTTCGTGAAAAAAATCTATAGGCTATAGCCCATGTTTTTTGGCGAAATTTTGACTGAAAATTAAATGTCACCGATTTTGACGTATGAGCACTCGTTGGACGCGTATTGAAGAGAGGATCATCCCTACAAAGTTTCGCTGGGAAAACTTCCTTGGTTCTCTAGATATGTCCAAAAAACCGTTTCGCCGTGGTCCGACGCATATGCTCCTAGTTTTATTGGTCTAACTTTTCACCTAGTGATTTATTTTCAAAAATTTTTTTGCACGTCTATTTCTTTTCTTATTCCGCGTCGAATGAGCCATCTCTCATCAAAATCGGTGAGTTTTCATTTTTTCGTGAAAAAAATCTATAGGCTATAGCCCATGTTTTTTGGCGAAATTTTGACTGAAAATTAAATGTCACCGATTTTGACGTATGAGCACTCGTTGGACGCGTATTGAAGAGAGGATCATCCCTACAAAGTTTCGCTGGGAAAACTTCCTTGGTTCTCTAGATATGTCCAAAAAACCGTTTCGCCGTGGTCCGACGCATATGCTCCTAGTTTTATTGGTCTAACTTTTCACCTAGTGATTTATTTTCAAAAATTTTTTTGCACGTCTATTTCTTTTCTTATTCCGCGTCGAATGAGCCATCTCTCATCAAAATCGGTGAGTTTTCATTTTTTCGTGAAAAAAATCTATAGGCTATAGCCCATGTTTTTTGGCGAAATTTTGACTGAAAATTAGATGTCACCGATTTTGACGTATGAGCACTCGTTGGACGCGTATTGAAGAGAGGATCATCCCTACAAAGTTTCGCTGGGAAAACTTTCTTGGTTCTCTAGATATGTCCAAAAAACCGTTTCGCCGTGGTCCGACGCATATGCTCCTAGTTTTATTGGTCTAACTTTTCACCTAGTGATTTATTTTCAAAAATTTTTTTGCACGTCTATTTCTTTTCTTATTCCGCGTCGAATGAGCCATCTCTCATCAAAATCGGTGAGTTTTCATTTTTTCGTGAAAAAAATCTATAGGCTATAGCCCATGTTTTTTGGCGAAATTTTGACTGAAAATTAAATGTCACCGATTTTGACGTATGAGCACTCGTTGGACGCGTATTGAAGAGAGGATCATCCCTACAAAGTTTCGCTGGGAAAACTTTCTTGGTTCTCTAGATATGTCCAAAAAACCGTTTCGCCGTGGTCCGACGCATATGCTCCTAGTTTTATTGGTCTAACTTTTCACCTAGTGATTTATTTTCAAAAATTTTTTTGCACGTCTATTTCTTTTCTTATTCCGCGTCGAATGAGCCATCTCTCATCAAAATCGGTGAGTTTTCATTTTTTCGTGAAAAAAATCTATAGGCTATAGCCCATGTTTTTTGGCGAAATTTTGACTGAAAATTAAATGTCACCGATTTTGACGTATGAGCACTCGTTGGACGCGTATTGAAGAGCGGATCATCTCTGCAAAGTTTCGCTGGGAAAACTTTCTTGGTTCTCTAGATATGTCCAAAAAACCGTTTCGCCGTGGTCCGACGCATATGCTCCTAGTTTTATTGGTCTAACTTTTCACCTAGTGATTTATTTTCAAAAAATTTTTTGCACGTCTATTTCTTTTCTTATTCCGCGTCGAATGAGCCATCTCTCATCAAAATCGGTGAGTTTTCATTTTTTCGTGAAAAAAATCTATAGGCTATAGCCCATGTTTTTTGGCGAAATTTTGACTGAAAATTAAATGTCACCGATTTTGACGTATGAGCACTCGTTGGACGCGTATTGAAGAGCGGATCATCTCTGCAAAGTTTCGCTGGGAAAACTTTCTTGGTTCTCTAGATATGTCCAAAAAACCGTTTCGCCGTGGTCCGACGCATATGCTCCTAGTTTTATTGGTCTAACTTTTCACCTAGTGATTTATTTTCAAAAATTTTTTTGCACGTCTATTTCTTTTCTTATTCCGCGTCGAATGAGCCATCTCTCATCAAAATCGGTGAGTTTTCATTTTTTCGTGAAAAAAATCTATAGGCTATAGCCCATGTTTTTTGGCGAAATTTTGACTGAAAATTAGATGTCACCGATTTTGACGTATGAGCACTCGTTGGACGCGTATTGAAGAGAGGATCATCCCTACAAAGTTTCGCTGGGAAAACTTTCTTGGTTCTCTAGATATGTCCAAAAAACCGTTTCGCCGTGGTCCGACGCATATGCTCCTAGTTTTATTGGTCTAACTTTTCACCTAGTGATTTATTTTCAAAAATTTTTTTGCACGTCTATTTCTTTTCTTATTCCGCGTCGAATGAGCCATCTCTCATCAAAATCGGTGAGTTTTCATTTTTTCGTGAAAAAAATCTATAGGCTGCCCATGTTTTTTGGCGAAATTTTGACTGAAAATTAAATGTCACTGATTTTGACGTATGAGCACTCGTTGGACGCGTATTGAAGAGAGGATCATCCCTACAAAGTTTCGCTGGGAAAACTTTCTTGGTTCTCTAGATATGTCCAAAAAACCGTTTCGCCGTGGTCCGACGCATATGCTCCTAGTTTTATTGGTCTAACTTTTCACCTAGTGATTTATTTTCAAAAATTTTTTTGCACGTCTATTTCTTTTCTTATTCCGCGTCGAATGAGCCATCTCTCATCAAAATCGGTGAGTTTTCATTTTTTCGTGAAAAAAATCTATAGGCTATAGCCCATGTTTTTTGGCGAAATTTTGACTGAAAATTAAATGTCACCGATTTTGACGTATGAGCACTCGTTGGACGCGTATTGAAGAGCGGATCATCTCTGCAAAGTTTCGCTGGGAAAACTTTCTTGGTTCTCTAGATATGTCCAAAAAACCGTTTCGCCGTGGTCCGACGCATATGCTCCTAGTTTTATTGGTCTAACTTTTCACCTAGTGATTTATTTTCAAAAAATTTTTTGCACGTCTATTTCTTTTCTTATTCCGCGTCGAATGAGCCATCTCTCATCAAAATCGGTGAGTTTTCATTTTTTCGTGAAAAAAATCTATAGGCTATAGCCCATGTTTTTTGGCGAAATTTTGACTGAAAATTAAATGTCACCGATTTTGACGTATGAGCACTCGTTGGACGCGTATTGAAGAGAGGATCATCCCTACAAAGTTTCGCTGGGAAAACTTTCTTGGTTCTCTAGATATGTCCAAAAAACCGTTTCGCCGTGGTCCGACGCATATGCTCCTAGTTTTATTGGTCTAACTTTTCACCTAGTGATTTATTTTCAAAAATTTTTTTGCACGTCTATTTCTTTTCTTATTCCGCGTCGAATGAGCCATCTCTCATCAAAATCGGTGAGTTTTCATTTTTTCGTGAAAAAAATCTATAGGCTAAGCCCATGTTTTTTGGCGAAATTTTGACTGAAAATTAAATGTCACCGATTTTTACGTATGAGCACTCGTTGGACGCGTATTGAAGAGAGGATCATCCCTACAAAGTTTCGCTGGGAAAACTTTCTTGGTTCTCTAGATATGTCCAAAAAACCGTTTCGCCGTGGTCCGACGCATATGCTCCTAGTTTTATTGGTCTAACTTTTCACCTAGTGATTTATTTTCAAAAATTTTTTTGCACGTCTATTTCTTTTCTTATTCCGCGTCGAATGAGCCATCTCTCATCAAAATCGGTGAGTTTTCATTTTTTCGTGAAAAAAATCTATAGGCTATAGCCCATGTTTTTTGGCGAAATTTTGACTGAAATTAAATGTCACCGATTTTGACGTATGAGCACTCGTTGGACGCGTATTGAAGAGCGGATCATCTCTGCAAAGTTTCGCTGGGAAAACTTTCTTGGTTCTCTAGATATGTCCAAAAAACCGTTTCGCCGTGGTCCGACGCATATGCTCCTAGTTTTATTGGTCTAACTTTTCACCTAGTGATTTATTTTCAAAAAATTTTTTGCACGTCTATTTCTTTTCTTATTCCGCGTCGAATGAGCCATCTCTCATCAAAATCGGTGAGTTTTCATTTTTTCGTGAAAAAAATCTATAGGCTATAGCCCATGTTTTTTGGCGAAATTTTGACTGAAAATTAAATGTCACCGATTTTGACGTATGAGCACTCGTTGGACGCGTATTGAAGAGAGGATCATCCCTACAAAGTTTCGCTGGGAAAACTTTCTTGGTTCTCTAGATATGTCCAAAAAACCGTTTCGCCGTGGTCCGACGCATATGCTCCTAGTTTTATTGGTCTAACTTTTCACCTAGTGATTTATTTTCAAAAATTTTTTTGCACGTCTATTTCTTTTCTTATTCCGCGTCGAATGAGCCATCTCTCATCAAAATCGGTGAGTTTTCATTTTTTCGTGAAAAAAATCTATAGGCTGCCCATGTTTTTTGGCGAAATTTTGACTGAAAATTAAATGTCACTGATTTTGACGTATGAGCACTCGTTGGACGCGTATTGAAGAGAGGATCATCCCTACAAAGTTTCGCTGGGAAAACTTTCTTGGTTCTCTAGATATGTCCAAAAAACCGTTTCGCCGTGGTCCGACGCATATGCTCCTAGTTTTATTGGTCTAACTTTTCACCTAGTGATTTATTTTCAAAAATTTTTTTGCACGTCTATTTCTTTTCTTATTCCGCGTCGAATGAGCCATCTCTCATCAAAATCGGTGAGTTTTCATTTTTTCGTGAAAAAAATCTATAGGCTATAGCCCATGTTTTTTGGCGAAATTTTGACTGAAAATTAAATGTCACCGATTTTGACGTATGAGCACTCGTTGGACGCGTATTGAAGAGCGGATCATCTCTGCAAAGTTTCGCTGGGAAAACTTTCTTGGTTCTCTAGATATGTCCAAAAAACCGTTTCGCCGTGGTCCGACGCATATGCTCCTAGTTTTATTGGTCTAACTTTTCACCTAGTGATTTATTTTCAAAAAATTTTTTGCACGTCTATTTCTTTTCTTATTCCGCGTCGAATGAGCCATCTCTCATCAAAATCGGTGAGTTTTCATTTTTTCGTGAAAAAAATCTATAGGCTATAGCCCATGTTTTTTGGCGAAATTTTGACTGAAAATTAAATGTCACCGATTTTGACGTATGAGCACTCGTTGGACGCGTATTGAAGAGAGGATCATCCCTACAAAGTTTCGCTGGGAAAACTTTCTTGGTTCTCTAGATATGTCCAAAAAACCGTTTCGCCGTGGTCCGACGCATATGCTCCTAGTTTTATTGGTCTAACTTTTCACCTAGTGATTTATTTTCAAAAATTTTTTTGCACGTCTATTTCTTTTCTTATTCCGCGTCGAATGAGCCATCTCTCATCAAAATCGGTGAGTTTTCATTTTTTCGTGAAAAAAATCTATAGGCTAAGCCCATGTTTTTTGGCGAAATTTTGACTGAAAATTAAATGTCACCGATTTTTACGTATGAGCACTCGTTGGACGCGTATTGAAGAGAGGATCATCCCTACAAAGTTTCGCTGGGAAAACTTTCTTGGTTCTCTAGATATGTCCAAAAAACCGTTTCGCCGTGGTCCGACGCATATGCTCCTAGTTTTATTGGTCTAACTTTTCACCTAGTGATTTATTTTCAAAAATTTTTTTGCACGTCTATTTCTTTTCTTATTCCGCGTCGAATGAGCCATCTCTCATCAAAATCGGTGAGTTTTCATTTTTTCGTGAAAAAAATCTATAGGCTATAGCCCATGTTTTTTGGCGAAATTTTGACTGAAATTAAATGTCACCGATTTTGACGTATGAGCACTCGTTGGACGCGTATTGAAGAGCGGATCATCTCTGCAAAGTTTCGCTGGGAAAACTTTCTTGGTTCTCTAGATATGTCCAAAAAACCGTTTCGCCGTGGTCCGACGCATATGCTCCTAGTTTTATTGGTCTAACTTTTCACCTAGTGATTTATTTTCAAAAAATTTTTTGCACGTCTATTTCTTTTCTTATTCCGCGTCGAATGAGCCATCTCTCATCAAAATCGGTGAGTTTTCATTTTTTCGTGAAAAAAATCTATAGGCTATAGCCCATGTTTTTTGGCGAAATTTTGACTGAAAATTAAATGTCACCGATTTTGACGTATGAGCACTCGTTGGACGCGTATTGAAGAGAGGATCATCCCTACAAAGTTTCGCTGGGAAAACTTTCTTGGTTCTCTAGATATGTCCAAAAAACCGTTTCGCCGTGGTCCGACGCATATGCTCCTAGTTTTATTGGTCTAACTTTTCACCTAGTGATTTATTTTCAAAAATTTTTTTGCACGTCTATTTCTTTTCTTATTCCGCGTCGAATGAGCCATCTCTCATCAAAATCGGTGAGTTTTCATTTTTTCGTGAAAAAAATCTATAGGCTATAGCCCATGTTTTTTGGCGAAATTTTGACTGAAAATTAAATGTCACCGATTTTGACGTATGAGCACTCGTTGGACGCGTATTGAAGAGAGGATCATCTCTGCAAAGTTTCGCTGGGAAAACTTTCTTGGTTCTCTAGATATGTCCAAAAACCGTTTCGCCGTGGTCCGACGCATATGCTCCTAGTTTTATTGGTCTAACTTTTCACCTAGTGATTTATTTTCAAAAATTTTTTTGCACGTCTATTTCTTTTCTTATTCCGCGTCGAATGAGCCATCTCTCATCAAAATCGGTGAGTTTTCATTTTTTCGTGAAAAAAATCTATAGGCTATAGCCCATGTTTTTTGGCGAAATTTTGACTGAAAATTAAATGTCACCGATTTTGACGTATGAGCACTCGTTGGACGCGTATTGAAGAGAGGATCATCCCTACAAAGTTTCGCTGGGAAAACTTTCTTGGTTCTCTAGATATGTCCAAAAAACCGTTTCGCCGTGGTCCGACGCATATGCTCCTAGTTTTATTGGTCTAACTTTTCACCTAGTGATTTATTTTCAAAAATTTTTTTGCACGTCTATTTCTTTTCTTATTCCGCGTCGAATGAGCCATCTCTCATCAAAATCGGTGAGTTTTCATTTTTTCGTGAAAAAAATCTATAGGCTATAGCCCATGTTTTTTGGCGAAATTTTGACTGAAAATTAAATGTCACTGATTTTGACGTATGAGCACTCGTTGGACGCGTATTGAAGAGAGGATCATCCCTACAAAGTTTCGCTGGGAAAACTTTCTTGGTTCTCTAGATATGTCCAAAAAACCGTTTCGCCGTGGTCCGACGCATATGCTCCTAGTTTTATTGGTCTAACTTTTCACCTAGTGATTTATTTTCAAAAAATTTTTTGCACGTCTATTTCTTTTCTTATTCCGCGTCGAATGAGCCATCTCTCATCAAAATCGGTGAGTTTTCATTTTTTCGTGAAAAAAATCTATAGGCTATAGCCCATGTTTTTTGGCGAAATTTTGACTGAAAATTAAATGTCACCGATTTTGACGTATGAGCACTCGTTGGACGCGTATTGAAGAGAGGATCATCCCTACAAAGTTTCGCTGGGAAAACTTTCTTGGTTCTCTAGATATGTCCAAAAAACCGTTTCGCCGTGGTCCGACGCATATGCTCCTAGTTTTATTGGTCTAACTTTTCACCTAGTGATTTATTTTCAAAAAATTTTTTGCACGTCTATTTCTTTTCTTATTCCGCGTCGAATGAGCCATCTCTCATCAAAATCGGTGAGTTTTCATTTTTTCGTGAAAAAAATCTATGGGCTATAGCCCATGTTTTTTGGCGAAATTTTGACTGAAAATTAAATGTCACCGATTTTGACGTATGAGCACTCGTTGGACGCGTATTGAAGAGAGGATCATCCCTACAAAGTTTCGCTGGGAAAACTTTCTTGGTTCTCTAGATATGTCCAAAAAACCGTTTCGCCGTGGTCCGACGCATATGCTCCTAGTTTTATTGGTCTAACTTTTCACCTAGTGATTTATTTTCAAAAAATTTTTTGCACGTCTATTTCTTTTCTTATTCCGCGTCGAATGAGCCATCTCTCATCAAAATCGGTGAGTTTTCATTTTTTCGTGAACAAAATCTATAGGCTATAGCCCATGTTTTTTGGCGAAATTTTGACTGAAAATTAAATGTCACCGATTTTGACGTATGAGCACTCGTTGGACGCGTATTGAAGAGAGGATCATCCCTACAAAGTTTCGCTGGGAAAACTTTCTTGGTTCTCTAGATATGTCCAAAAAACCGTTTCGCCGTGGTCCGACGCATATGCTCCTAGTTTTATTGGTCTAACTTTTCACCTAGTGATTTATTTTCAAAAATTTTTTTGCACGTCTATTTCTTTTCTTATTCCGCGTCGAATGAGCCATCTCTCATCAAAATCGGTGAGTTTTCATTTTTTCGTGAAAAAAATCTATAGGCTATAGCCCATGTTTTTTGGCGAAATTTTGACTGAAAATTAAATGTCACCGATTTTGACGTATGAGCACTCGTTGGACGCGTATTGAAGAGAGGATCATCCCTACAAAGTTTCGCTGGGAAAACTTTCTTGGTTCTCTAGATATGTCCAAAAAACCGTTTCGCCGTGGTCCGACGCATATGCTCCTAGTTTTATTGGTCTAACTTTTCACCTAGTGATTTATTTTCAAAAAATTTTTTGCACGTCTATTTCTTTTCTTATTCCGCGTCGAATGAGCCATCTCTCATCAAAATCGGTGAGTTTTCATTTTTTCGTGAAAAAAATCTATAGGCTATAGCCCATGTTTTTTGGCGAAATTTTGACTGAAAATTAAATGTCACCGATTTTGACGTATGAGCACTCGTTGGACGCGTATTGAAGAGAGGATCATCCCTACAAAGTTTCGCTGGGAAAACTTTCTTGGTTCTCTAGATATGTCCAAAAAACCGTTTCGCCGTGGTCCGACGCATATGCTCCTAGTTTTATTGGTCTAACTTTTCACCTAGTGATTTATTTTCAAAAATTTTTTTGCACGTCTATTTCTTTTCTTATTCCGCGTCGAATGAGCCATCTCTCATCAAAATCGGTGAGTTTTCATTTTTTCGTGAAAAAAATCTATAGGCTATAGCCCATGTTTTTTGGCGAAATTTTGACTGAAAATTAAATGTCACCGATTTTGACGTATGAGCACTCGTTGGACGCGTATTGAAGAGAGGATCATCCCTACAAAGTTTCGCTGGGAAAACTTTCTTGGTTCTCTAGATATGTCCAAAAAACCGTTTCGCCGTGGTCCGACGCATATGCTCCTAGTTTTATTGGTCTAACTTTTCACCTAGTGATTTATTTTCAAAAATTTTTTTGCACGTCTATTTCTTTTCTTATTCCGCGTCGAATGAGCCATCTCTCATCAAAATCGGTGAGTTTTCATTTTTAAATCTATAGGCTATAGCCCATGTTTTTTGGCGAAATTTTGACTGAAAATTAAATGTCACCGATTTTGACGTATGAGCACTCGTTGGACGCGTATTGAAGAGAGGATCATCCCTACAAAGTTTCGCTGGGAAAACTTTCTTGGTTCTCTAGATATGTCCAAAAAACCGTTTCGCCGTGGTCCGACGCATATGCTCCTAGTTTTATTGGTCTAACTTTTCACCTAGTGATTTATTTTTAAAAATTTTTTTGCACGTCTATTTCTTTTCTTATTCCGCGTCGAATGAGCCATCTCTCATCAAAATCGGTGAGTTTTCATTTTTTCGTGAAAAAAATCTATAGGCTATAGCCCATGTTTTTTGGCGAAATTTTGACTGAAAATTAAATGTCACCGATTTTGACGTATGAGCACTCGTTGGACGCGTATTGAAGAGAGGATCATCCCTACAAAGTTTCGCTGGGAAAACTTTCTTGGTTCTCTAGATATGTCCAAAAAACCGTTTCGCCGTGGTCCGACGCATATGCTCCTAGTTTTATTGGTCTAACTTTTCACCTAGTGATTTATTTTCAAAAATTTTTTTGCACGTCTATTTCTTTTCTTATTCCGCGTCGAATGAGCCATCTCTCATCAAAATCGGTGAGTTTTCATTTTTTCGTGAAAAAAATCTATAGGCTATAGCCCATGTTTTTGGCGAAATTTTGACTGAAAATTAAATGTCACCGATTTTGACGTATGAGCACTCGTTGGACGCGTATTGAAGAGAGGATCATCCCTACAAAGTTTCGCTGGGAAAACTTTCTTGGTTCTCTAGATATGTCCAAAAAACCGTTTCGCCGTGGTCCGACGCATATGCTCCTAGTTTTATTGGTCTAACTTTTCACCTAGTGATTTATTTTCAAAAATTTTTTTGCACGTCTATTTCTTTTCTTATTCCGCGTCGAATAAGCCATCTCTCATCAAAATCGGTGAGTTTTCATTTTTTCGTGAAAAAAATCTATAGGCTATAGCCCATGTTTTTTGGCGAAATTTTGACTGAAAATTAAATGTCACCGATTTTGACGTATGAGCACTCGTTGGACGCGTATTGAAGAGAGGATCATCCCTACAAAGTTTCGCTGGGAAAACTTTCTTGGTTCTCTAGATATGTCCAAAAAACCGTTTCGCCGTGGTCCGACGCATATGCTCCTAGTTTTATTGGTCTAACTTTTCACCTAGTGATTTATTTTCAAAAATTTTTTTGCACGTCTATTTCTTTTCTTATTCCGCGTCGAATGAGCCATCTCTCATCAAAATCGGTGAGTTTTCATTTTTTCGTGAAAAAAATCTATAGGCTATAGCCCATGTTTTTTGGCGAAATTTTGACTGAAAATTAAATGTCACTGATTTTGACGTATGAGCACTCGTTGGACGCGTATTGAAGAGAGGATCATCCCTACAAAGTTTCGCTGGGAAAACTTTCTTGGTTCTCTAGATATGTCCAAAAAACCGTTTCGCCGTGGTCCGACGCATATGCTCCTAGTTTTATTGGTCTAACTTTTCACCTAGTGATTTATTTTCAAAAATTTTTTTGCACGTCTATTTCTTTTCTTATTCCGCGTCGAATGAGCCATCTCTCATCAAAATCGGTGAGTTTTCATTTTTTCGTGAAAAAAATCTATAGGCTATAGCCCATGTTTTTTGGCGAAATTTTGACTGAAAATTAAATGTCACCGATTTTGACGTATGAGCACTCGTTGGACGCGTATTGAAGAGAGGATCATCCCTACAAAGTTTCGCTGGGAAAACTTTCTTGGTTCTCTAGATATGTCCAAAAAACCGTTTCGCCGTGGTCCGACGCATATGCTCCTAGTTTTATTGGTCTAACTTTTCACCTAGTGATTTATTTTCAAAAATTTTTTTGCACGTCTATTTCTTTTCTTATTCCGCGTCGAATGAGCCATCTCTCATCAAAATCGGTGAGTTTTCATTTTTTCGTGAAAAAAATCTATAGGCTATAGCCCATGTTTTTTGGCGAAATTTTGACTGAAAATTAAATGTCACCGATTTTGACGTATGAGCACTCGTTGGACGCGTATTGAAGAGAGGATCATCCCTACAAAGTTTCGCTGGGAAAACTTTCTTGGTTCTCTAGATATGTCCAAAAAACCGTTTCGCCGTGGTCCGACGCATATGCTCCTAGTTCTATTGGTCTAACTTTTCACCTAGTGATTTATTTTCAAAAATTTTTTTGCACGTCTATTTCTTTTCTTATTCCGCGTCGAATGAGCCATCTCTCATCAAAATCGGTGAGTTTTCATTTTTTCGTGAAAAAAATCTATAGGCTATAGCCCATGTTTTTTGGCGAAATTTTGACTGAAAATTAAATGTCACCGATTTTGACGTATGAGCACTCGTTGGACGCGTATTGAAGAGAGGATCATCCCTACAAAGTTTCGCTGGGAAAACTTTCTTGGTTCTCTAGATATGTCCAAAAAACCGTTTCGCCGTGGTCCGACGCATATGCTCCTAGTTTTATTGGTCTAACTTTTCACCTAGTGATTTATTTTCAAAAATTTTTTTGCACGTCTATTTCTTTTCTTATTCCGCGTCGAATGAGCCATCTCTCATCAAAATCGGTGAGTTTTCATTTTTTCGTGAAAAAAATCTATAGGCTATAGCCCATGTTTTTTGGCGAAATTTTGACTGAAAATTAAATGTCACCGATTTTGACGTATGAGCACTCGTTGGACGCGTATTGAAGAGAGGATCATCCCTACAAAGTTTCGCTGGGAAAACTTTCTTGGTTCTCTAGATATGTCCAAAAAACCGTTTCGCCGTGGTCCGACGCATATGCTCCTAGTTTTATTGGTCTAACTTTTCACCTAGTGATTTATTTTCAAAAATTTTTTTGCACGTCTATTTCTTTTCTTATTCCGCGTCGAATGAGCCATCTCTCATCAAAATCGGTGAGTTTTCATTTTTTCGTGAAAAAAATCTATAGGCTATAGCCCATGTTTTTTGGCGAAATTTTGACTGAAAATTAAATGTCACCGATTTTGACGTATGAGCACTCGTTGGACGCGTATTGAAGAGAGGATCATCCCTACAAAGTTTCGCTGGGAAAACTTTCTTGGTTCTCTAGATATGTCCAAAAAACCGTTTCGCCGTGGTCCGACGCATATGCTCCTAGTTTTATTGGTCTAACTTTTCACCTAGTGATTTATTTTCAAAAATTTTTTTGCACGTCTATTTCTTTTCTTATTCCGCGTCGAATGAGCCATCTCTCATCAAAATCGGTGAGTTTTCATTTTTTCGTGAAAAAAATCTATAGGCTATAGCCCATGTTTTTTGGCGAAATTTTGACTGAAAATTAAATGTCACCGATTTTGACGTATGAGCACTCGTTGGACGCGTATTGAAGAGAGGATCATCCCTATAAAGTGTCGCTGGGAAAACTTTCTTGGTTCTCTAGATATGTCCAAAAAACCGTTTCGCCGTGGTCCGACGCATATGCTCCTAGTTTTATTGGTCTAACTTTTCACCTAGTGATTTATTTTCAAAAATTTTTTTGCACGTCTATTTCTTTTCTTATTCCGCGTCGAATGAGCCATCTCTCATCAAAATCGGTGAGTTTTCATTTTTTCGTGAAAAAAATCTATAGGCTATAGCCCATGTTTTTTGGCGAAATTTTGACTGAAAATTAAATGTCACCGATTTTGACGTATGAGCACTCGTTGAACGCGTATTGAAGAGAGGATCATCCCTACAAAGTTTCGCTGGGAAAACTTTCTTGGTTCTCTAGATATGTCCAAAAAACCGTTTCGCCGTGGTCCGACGCATATGCTCCTAGTTTTATTGGTCTAACTTTTCACCTAGTGATTTATTTTCAAAAATTTTTTTGCACGTCTATTTCTTTTCTTATTCCGCGTCGAATGAGCCATCTCTCATCAAAATCGGTGAGTTTTCATTTTTTCGTGAAAAAAATCTATAGGCTATAGCCCATGTTTTTTGGCGAAATTTTGACTGAAAATTAAATGTCACCGATTTTGACGTATGAGCACTCGTTGGACGCGTATTGAAGAGAGGATCATCCCTACAAAGTTTCGCTGGGAAAACTTTCTTGGTTCTCTAGATATGTCCAAAAAACCGTTTCGCCGTGGTCCGACGCATATGCTCCTAGTTTTATTGGTCTAACTTTTCACCTAGTGATTTATTTTCAAAAATTTTTTTGCACGTCTATTTCTTTTCTTATTCCGCGTCGAATGAGCCATCTCTCATCAAAATCGGTGAGTTTTCATTTTTTCGTGAAAAAAATCTATAGGCTATAGCCCATGTTTTTTGGCGAAATTTTGACTGAAAATTAAATGTCACCGATTTTGACGTATGAGCACTCGTTGGACGCGTATTGAAGAGAGGATCATCCCTACAAAGTTTCGCTGGGAAAACTTTCTTGGTTCTCTAGATATGTCCAAAAAACCGTTTCGCCGTCGTCCGACGCATATGCTCCTAGTTTTATTGGTCTAACTTTTCACCTAGTGATTTATTTTCAAAAATTTTTTTGCACGTCTATTTCTTTTCTTATTCCGCGTCGAATGAGCCATCTCTCATCAAAATCGGTGAGTTTTCATTTTTTCGTGAAAAAAATCTATAGGCTATAGCCCATGTTTTTTGGCGAAATTTTGACTGAAAATTAAATGTCACCGATTTTGACGTATGAGCACTCGTTGGACGCGTATTGAAGAGAGGATCATCCCTACAAAGTTTCGCTGGGAAAACTTTCTTGGTTCTCTAGATATGTCCAAAAAACCGTTTCGCCGTGGTCCGACGCATATGCTCCTAGTTTTATTGGTCTAACTTTTCACCTAGTGATTTATTTTCAAAAATTTTTTTGCACGTCTATTTCTTTTCTTATTCCGCGTCGAATGAGCCATCTCTCATCAAAATCGGTGAGTTTTCATTTTTTCGTGAAAAAAATCTATAGGCTATAGCCCATGTTTTTTGGCGAAATTTTGACTGAAAATTAAATGTCACCGATTTTGACGTATGAGCACTCGTTGGACGCGTATTGAAGAGAGGATCATCCCTACAAAGTTTCGCTGGGAAAACTTTCTTGGTTCTCTAGATATGTCCAAAAAACCGTTTCGCCGTGGTCCGACGCATATGCTCCTAGTTTTATTGGTCTAACTTTTCACCTAGTGATTTATTTTCAAAAATTTTTTTCCACGTCTATTTCTTTTCTTATTCCGCGTCGAATGAGCCATCTCTCATCAAAATCGGTGAGTTTTCATTTTTTCGTGAAAAAAATCTATAGGCTAAGCCCATGTTTTTTGGCGAAATTTTGACTGAAAATTAAATGTCACCGATTTTGACGTATGAGCACTCGTTGGACGCGTATTGAAGAGAGGATCATCCCTACAAAGTTTCGCTGGGAAAACTTTCTTGGTTCTCTAGATATGTCCAAAAAACCGTTTCGCCGTGGTCCGACGCATATGCTCCTAGTTTTATTGGTCTAACTTTTCACCTAGTGATTTATTTTCAAAAATTTTTTTGCACGTCTATTTCTTTTCTTATTCCGCGTCGAATGAGCCATCTCTCATCAAAATCGGTGAGTTTTCATTTTTTCGTGAAAAAAATCTATAGGCTATAGCCCATGTTTTTTGGCGAAATTTTGACTGAAAATTAAATGTCACCGATTTTGACGTATGAGCACTCGTTGGACGCGTATTGAAGAGAGGATCATCCCTACAAAGTTTCGCTGGGAAAACTTTCTTGGTTCTCTAGATATGTCCAAAAAACCGTTTCGCCGTGGTCCGACGCATATGCTCCTAGTTTTATTGGTCTAACTTTTCACCTAGTGATTTATTTTCAAAAATTTTTTTGCACGTCTATTTCTTTTCTTATTCCGCGTCGAATGAGCCATCTCTCATCAAAATCGGTGAGTTTTCATTTTTTCGTGAAAAAAATCTATAGGCTAAGCCCATGTTTTTTGGCGAAATTTTGACTGAAAATTAAATGTCACCGATTTTGACGTATGAGCACTCGTTGGACGCGTATTGAAGAGAGGATCATCCCTACAAAGTTTCGCTGGGAAAACTTTCTTGGTTCTCTAGATATGTCCAAAAAACCGTTTCGCCGTGGTCCGACGCATATGCTCCTAGTTTTATTGGTCTAACTTTTCACCTAGTGATTTATTTTCAAAAATTTTTTTGCACGTCTATTTCTTTTCTTATTCCGCGTCGAATGAGCCATCTCTCATCAAAATCGGTGAGTTTTCATTTTTTCGTGAAAAAAATCTATAGGCTATAGCCCATGTTTTTTGGCGAAATTTTGACTGAAAATTAAATGTCACCGATTTTGACGTATGAGCACTCGTTGGACGCGTATTGAAGAGAGGATCATCCCTACAAAGTTTCGCTGGGAAAACTTTCTTGGTTCTCTAGATATGTCCAAAAAACCGTTTCGCCGTGGTCCGACGCATATGCTCCTAGTTTTATTGGTCTAACTTTTCACCTAGTGATTTATTTTCAAAAATTTTTTTGCACGTCTATTTCTTTTCTTATTCCGCGTCGAATGAGCCATCTCTCATCAAAATCGGTGAGTTTTCATTTTTTCGTGAAAAAAATCTATAGGCTAAGCCCATGTTTTTTGGCGAAATTTTGACTGAAAATTAAATGTCACCGATTTTGACGTATGAGCACTCGTTGGACGCGTATTGAAGAGAGGATCATCCCTACAAAGTTTCGCTGGGAAAACTTTCTTGGTTCTCTAGATATGTCCAAAAAACCGTTTCGCCGTGGTCCGACGCATATGCTCCTAGTTTTATTGGTCTAACTTTTCACCTAGTGATTTATTTTCAAAAATTTTTTTGCACGTCTATTTCTTTTCTTATTCCGCGTCGAATGAGCCATCTCTCATCAAAATCGGTGAGTTTTCATTTTTTCGTGAAAAAAATCTATAGGCTATAGCCCATGTTTTTTGGCGAAATTTTGACTGAAAATTAAATGTCACCGATTTTGACGTATGAGCACTCGTTGGACGCGTATTGAAGAGAGGATCATCCCTACAAAGTTTCGCTGGGAAAACTTTCTTGGTTCTCTAGATATGTCCAAAAAACCGTTTCGCCGTGGTCCGACGCATATGCTCCTAGTTTTATTGGTCTAACTTTTCACCTAGTGATTTATTTTCAAAAATTTTTTTGCACGTCTATTTCTTTTCTTATTCCGCGTCGAATGAGCCATCTCTCATCAAAATCGGTGAGTTTTCATTTTTTCGTGAAAAAAATCTATAGGCTAAGCCCATGTTTTTTGGCGAAATTTTGACTGAAAATTAAATGTCACCGATTTTGACGTATGAGCACTCGTTGGACGCGTATTGAAGAGAGGATCATCCCTACAAAGTTTCGCTGGGAAAACTTTCTTGGTTCTCTAGATATGTCCAAAAAACCGTTTCGCCGTGGTCCGACGCATATGCTCCTAGTTTTATTGGTCTAACTTTTCACCTAGTGATTTATTTTCAAAAATTTTTTTGCACGTCTATTTCTTTTCTTATTCCGCGTCGAATGAGCCATCTCTCATCAAAATCGGTGAGTTTTCATTTTTTCGTGAAAAAAATCTATAGGCTATAGCCCATGTTTTTTGGCGAAATTTTGACTGAAAATTAAATGTCACCGATTTTGACGTATGAGCACTCGTTGGACGCGTATTGAAGAGAGGATCATCCCTACAAAGTTTCGCTGGGAAAACTTTCTTGGTTCTCTAGATATGTCCAAAAAACCGTTTCGCCGTGGTCCGACGCATATGCTCCTAGTTTTATTGGTCTAACTTTTCACCTAGTGATTTATTTTCAAAAATTTTTTTGCACGTCTATTTCTTTTCTTATTCCGCGTCGAATGAGCCATCTCTCATCAAAATCGGTGAGTTTTCATTTTTTCGTGAAAAAAATCTATAGGCTAAGCCCATGTTTTTTGGCGAAATTTTGACTGAAAATTAAATGTCACCGATTTTGACGTATGAGCACTCGTTGGACGCGTATTGAAGAGAGGATCATCCCTACAAAGTTTCGCTGGGAAAACTTTCTTGGTTCTCTAGATATGTCCAAAAAACCGTTTCGCCGTGGTCCGACGCATATGCTCCTAGTTTTATTGGTCTAACTTTTCACCTAGTGATTTCTTTCAAAAATTTTTTTGCACGTCTATTTCTTTTCTTATTCCGCGTCGAATGAGCCATCTCTCATCAAAATCGGTGAGTTTTCATTTTTTCGTGAAAAAAATCTATAGGCTAAGCCCATGTTTTTTGGCGAAATTTTGACTGAAAATTAAATGTCACCGATTTTGACGTATGAGCACTCGTTGGACGCGTATTGAAGAGAGGATCATCCCTACAAAGTTTCGCTGGGAAAACTTTCTTGGTTCTCTAGATATGTCCAAAAAACCGTTTCGCCGTGGTCCGACGCATATGCTCCTAGTTTTATTGGTCTAACTTTTCACCTAGTGATTTATTTTCAAAAATTTTTTTGCACGTCTATTTCTTTTCTTATTCTGCGTCGAATGAGCCATCTCTCATCAAAATCGGTGAGTTTTCATTTTTTCGTGAAAAAAATCTATAGGCTATAGCCCATGTTTTTTGGCGAAATTTTGACTGAAAATTAAATGTCACCGATTTTGACGTATGAGCACTCGTTGGACGCGTATTGAAGAGAGGATCATCCCTACAAAGTTTCGCTGCGAAAACTTTCTTGGTTCTCTAGATATGTCCAAAAAACCGTTTCGCCGTGGTCCGACGCATATGCTCCTAGTTTTATTGGTCTAACTTTTCACCTAGTGATTTATTTTCAAAAATTTTTTTGCACGTCTATTTCTTTTCTTATTCCGCGTCGAATGAGCCATCTCTCATCAAAATCGGTGAGTTTTCATTTTTTCGTGAAAAAAATCTATAGGCTATAGCCCATGTTTTTTGGCGAAATTTTGACTGAAAATTAAATGTCACCGATTTTGACGTATGAGCACTCGTTGGACGCGTATTGAAGAGAGGATCATCCCTACAAAGTTTCGCTGGGAAAACTTTCTTGGTTCTCTAGATATGTCCAAAAAACCGTTTCGCCGTGGTCCGACGCATATGCTCCTAGTTTTATTGGTCTAACTTTTCACCTAGTGATTTATTTTCAAAAATTTTTTTGCACGTCTATTTCTTTTCTTATTCCGCGTCGAATGAGCCATCTCTCATCAAAATCGGTGAGTTTTCATTTTTTCGTGAAAAAAATCTATAGGCTATAGCCCATGTTTTTTGGCGAAATTTTGACTGAAAATTAAATGTCACCGATTTTGACGTATGAGCACTCGTTGGACGCGTATTGAAGAGAGGATCATCCCTACAAAGTTTCGCTGGGAAAACTTTCTTGGTTCTCTAGATATGTCCAAAAAACCGTTTCGCCGTGGTCCGACGCATATGCTCCTAGTTTTATTGGTCTAACTTTTCACCTAGTGATTTATTTTCAAAAATTTTTTTGCACGTCTATTTCTTTTCTTATTCCGCGTCGAATGAGCCATCTCTCATCAAAATCGGTGAGTTTTCATTTTTTCGTGAAAAAAATCTATAGGCTATAGCCCATGTTTTTTGGCGAAATTTTGACTGAAAATTAAATGTCACCGATTTTGACGTATGAGCACTCGTTGGACGCGTATTGAAGAGAGGATCATCCCTACAAAGTTTCGCTGGGAAAACTTTCTTGGTTCTCTAGATATGTCCAAAAAACCGTTTCGCCGTGGTCCGACGCATATGCTCCTAGTTTTATTGGTCTAACTTTTCACCTAGTGATTTATTTTCAAAAATTTTTTTGCACGTCTATTTCTTTTCTTATTCCGCGTCGAATGAGCCATCTCTCATCAAAATCGGTGAGTTTTCATTTTTTCGTGAAAAAAATCTATAGGCTAAGCCCATGTTTTTTGGCGAAATTTTGACTGAAAATTAAATGTCACCGATTTTGACGTATGAGCACTCGTTGGACGCGTATTGAAGAGAGGATCATCCCTACAAAGTTTCGCTGGGAAAACTTTCTTGGTTCTCTAGATATGTCCAAAAAACCGTTTCGCCGTGGTCCGACGCATATGCTCCTAGTTTTATTGGTCTAACTTTTCACCTAGTGATTTATTTTCAAAAATTTTTTTGCACGTCTATTTCTTTTCTTATTCCGCGTCGAATGAGCCATCTCTCATCAAAATCGGTGAGTTTTCATTTTTTCGTGAAAAAAATCTATAGGCTATAGCCCATGTTTTTTGGCGAAATTTTGACTGAAAATTAAATGTCACCGATTTTGACGTATGAGCACTCGTTGGACGCGTATTGAAGAGAGGATCATCCCTACAAAGTTTCGCTGGGAAAACTTTCTTGGTTCTCTAGATATGTCCAAAAAACCGTTTCGCCGTGGTCCGACGCATATGCTCCTAGTTTTATTGGTCTAACTTTTCACCTAGTGATTTATTTTCAAAAATTTTTTTGCACGTCTATTTCTTTTCTTATTCCGCGTCGAATGAGCCATCTCTCATCAAAATCGGTGAGTTTTCATTTTTTCGTGAAAAAAATCTATAGGCTAAGCCCATGTTTTTTGGCGAAATTTTGACTGAAAATTAAATGTCACCGATTTTGACGTATGAGCACTCGTTGGACGCGTATTGAAGAGAGGATCATCCCTACAAAGTTTCGCTGGGAAAACTTTCTTGGTTCTCTAGATATGTCCAAAAAACCGTTTCGCCGTGGTCCGACGCATATGCTCCTAGTTTTATTGGTCTAACTTTTCACCTAGTGATTTATTTTCAAAAATTTTTTTGCACGTCTATTTCTTTTCTTATTCCGCGTCGAATGAGCCATCTCTCATCAAAATCGGTGAGTTTTCATTTTTTCGTGAAAAAAATCTATAGGCTAAGCCCATGTTTTTTGGCGAAATTTTGACTGAAAATTAAATGTCACCGATTTTGACGTATGAGCACTCGTTGGACGCGTATTGAAGAGAGGATCATCCCTACAAAGTTTCGCTGGGAAAACTTTCTTGGTTCTCTAGATATGTCCAAAAAACCGTTTCGCCGTGGTCCGACGCATATGCTCCTAGTTTTATTGGTCTAACTTTTCACCTAGTGATTTCTTTCAAAAATTTTTTTGCACGTCTATTTCTTTTCTTATTCCGCGTCGAATGAGCCATCTCTCATCAAAATCGGTGAGTTTTCATTTTTTCGTGAAAAAAATCTATAGGCTAAGCCCATGTTTTTTGGCGAAATTTTGACTGAAAATTAAATGTCACCGATTTTGACGTATGAGCACTCGTTGGACGCGTATTGAAGAGAGGATCATCCCTACAAAGTTTCGCTGGGAAAACTTTCTTGGTTCTCTAGATATGTCCAAAAAACCGTTTCGCCGTGGTCCGACGCATATGCTCCTAGTTTTATTGGTCTAACTTTTCACCTAGTGATTTATTTTCAAAAATTTTTTTGCACGTCTATTTCTTTTCTTATTCCGCGTCGAATGAGCCATCTCTCATCAAAATCGGTGAGTTTTCATTTTTTCGTGAAAAAAATCTATAGGCTATAGCCCATGTTTTTTGGCGAAATTTTGACTGAAAATTAAATGTCACCGATTTTGACGTATGAGCACTCGTTGGACGCGTATTGAAGAGAGGATCATCCCTACAAAGTTTCGCTGCGAAAACTTTCTTGGTTCTCTAGATATGTCCAAAAAACCGTTTCGCCGTGGTCCGACGCATATGCTCCTAGTTTTATTGGTCTAACTTTTCACCTAGTGATTTATTTTCAAAAATTTTTTTGCACGTCTATTTCTTTTCTTATTCCGCGTCGAATGAGCCATCTCTCATCAAAATCGGTGAGTTTTCATTTTTTCGTGAAAAAAATCTATAGGCTATAGCCCATGTTTTTTGGCGAAATTTTGACTGAAAATTAAATGTCACCGATTTTGACGTATGAGCACTCGTTGGACGCGTATTGAAGAGAGGATCATCCCTACAAAGTTTCGCTGGGAAAACTTTCTTGGTTCTCTAGATATGTCCAAAAAACCGTTTCGCCGTGGTCCGACGCATATGCTCCTAGTTTTATTGGTCTAACTTTTCACCTAGTGATTTATTTTCAAAAATTTTTTTGCACGTCTATTTCTTTTCTTATTCCGCGTCGAATGAGCCATCTCTCATCAAAATCGGTGAGTTTTCATTTTTTCGTGAAAAAAATCTATAGGCTATAGCCCATGTTTTTTGGCGAAATTTTGACTGAAAATTAAATGTCACCGATTTTGACGTATGAGCACTCGTTGGACGCGTATTGAAGAGAGGATCATCCCTACAAAGTTTCGCTGGGAAAACTTTCTTGGTTCTCTAGATATGTCCAAAAAACCGTTTCGCCGTGGTCCGACGCATATGCTCCTAGTTTTATTGGTCTAACTTTTCACCTAGTGATTTATTTTCAAAAATTTTTTTGCACGTCTATTTCTTTTCTTATTCCGCGTCGAATGAGCCATCTCTCATCAAAATCGGTGAGTTTTCATTTTTTCGTGAAAAAAATCTATAGGCTATAGCCCATGTTTTTTGGCGAAATTTTGACTGAAAATTAAATGTCACCGATTTTGACGTATGAGCACTCGTTGGACGCGTATTGAAGAGAGGATCATCCCTACAAAGTTTCGCTGGGAAAACTTTCTTGGTTCTCTAGATATGTCCAAAAAACCGTTTCGCCGTGGTCCGACGCATATGCTCCTAGTTTTATTGGTCTAACTTTTCACCTAGTGATTTATTTTCAAAAATTTTTTTGCACGTCTATTTCTTTTCTTATTCCGCGTCGAATGAGCCATCTCTCATCAAAATCGGTGAGTTTTCATTTTTTCGTGAAAAAAATCTATAGGCTATAGCCCATGTTTTTTGGCGAAATTTTGACTGAAAATTAAATGTCACCGATTTTGACGTATGAGCACTCGTTGGACGCGTATTGAAGAGAGGATCATCCCTATAAAGTGTCGCTGGGAAAACTTTCTTGGTTCTCTAGATATGTCCAAAAAACCGTTTCGCCGTGGTCCGACGCATATGCTCCTAGTTTTATTGGTCTAACTTTTCACCTAGTGATTTATTTTCAAAAATTTTTTTGCACGTCTATTTCTTTTCTTATTCCGCGTCGAATGAGCCATCTCTCATCAAAATCGGTGAGTTTTCATTTTTTCGTGAAAAAAATCTATAGGCTATAGCCCATGTTTTTTGGCGAAATTTTGACTGAAAATTAAATGTCACCGATTTTGACGTATGAGCACTCGTTGGACGCGTATTGAAGAGAGGATCATCCCTATAAAGTGTCGCTGGGAAAACTTTCTTGGTTCTCTAGATATGTCCAAAAAACCGTTTCGCCGTGGTCCGACGCATATGCTCCTAGTTTTATTGGTCTAACTTTTCACCTAGTGATTTATTTTCAAAAATTTTTTTGCACGTCTATTTCTTTTCTTATTCCGCGTCGAATGAGCCATCTCTCATCAAAATCGGTGAGTTTTCATTTTTTCGTGAAAAAAATCTATAGGCTATAGCCCATGTTTTTTGGCGAAATTTTGACTGAAAATTAAATGTCACCGATTTTGACGTATGAGCACTCGTTGGACGCGTATTGAAGAGAGGATCATCCCTACAAAGTTTCGCTGGGAAAACTTTCTTGGTTCTCTAGATATGTCCAAAAAACCGTTTCGCCGTGGTCCGACGCATATGCTCCTAGTTTTATTGGTCTAACTTTTCACCTAGTGATTTATTTTCAAAAATTTTTTTGCACGTCTATTTCTTTTCTTATTCCGCGTCGAATGAGCCATCTCTCATCAAAATCGGTGAGTTTTCATTTTTTCGTGAAAAAAATAGCCCATGTTTTTTGGCGAAATTTTGACTGAAAATTAAATGTCACCGATTTTGACGTATGAGCACTCGTTGGACGCGTATTGAAGAGAGGATCATCCCTACAAAGTTTCGCTGGGAAAACTTTCTTGGTTCTCTAGATATGTCCAAAAAACCGTTTCGCCGTGGTCCGACGCATATGCTCCTAGTTTTATTGGTCTAACTTTTCACCTAGTGATTTATTTTCAAAAATTTTTTTGCACGTCTATTTCTTTTCTTATTCCGCGTCGAATGAGCCATCTCTCATCAAAATCGGTGAGTTTTCATTTTTTCGTGAAAAAAATCTATAGGCTATAGCCCATGTTTTTTGGCGAAATTTTGACTGAAAATTAAATGTCACCGATTTTGACGTATGAGCACTCGTTGGACGCGTATTGAAGAGAGGATCATCCCTACAAAGTTTCGCTGGGAAAACTTTCTTGGTTCTCTAGATATGTCCAAAAAACCGTTTCGCCGTGGTCCGACGCATATGCTCCTAGTTTTATTGGTCTAACTTTTCACCTAGTGATTTATTTTCAAAAAATTTTTTGCACGTCTATTTCTTTTCTTATTCCGCGTCGAATGAGCCATCTCTCATCAAAATCGGTGAGTTTTCATTTTTTCGTGAAAAAAATCTATAGGCTATAGCCCATGTTTTTTGGCGAAATTTTGACTGAAAATTAAATGTCACCGATTTTGACGTATGAGCACTCGTTGGACGCGTATTCAAGAGAGGATCATCCCTACAAAGTTTCGCTGGGAAAACTTTCTTGGTTCTCTAGATATGTCCAAAAAACCGTTTCGCCGTGGTCCGACGCATATGCTCCTAGTTTTATTGGTCTAACTTTTCACCTAGTGATTTATTTTCAAAAATTTTTTTGCACGTCTATTCTTTTCTTATTCCGCGTCGAATGAGCCATCTCTCATCAAAATCGGTGAGTTTTCATTTTTTCGTGAAAAAAATCTATAGGCTATAGCCCATGTTTTATGGCGAAATTTTGACTGAAAATTAAATGTCACCGATTTTGACGTATGAGCACTCGTTGGACGCGTATTGAAGAGAGGATCATCCCTACAAAGTTTCGCTGGGAAAACTTTCTTGGTTCTCTAGATATGTCCAAAAAACCGTTTCGCCGTGGTCCGACGCATATGCTCCTAGTTTTATTGGTCTAACTTTTCACCTAGTGATTTATTTTCAAAAATTTTTTTGCACGTCTATTTCTTTTCTTATTCCGCGTCGAATGAGCCATCTCTCATCAAAATCGGTGAGTTTTCATTTTTTCGTGAAAAAAATCTATAGGCTATAGCCCATGTTTTTTGGCGAAATTTTGACTGAAAATTAAATGTCACCGATTTTGACGTATGAGCACTCGTTGGACGCGTATTGAAGAGAGGATCATCCCTACAAAGTTTCGCTGGGAAAACTTTCTTGGTTCTCTAGATATGTCCAAAAAACCGTTTCGCCGTGGTCCGACGCATATGCTCCTAGTTTTATTGGTCTAACTTTTCACCTAGTGATTTATTTTCAAAAATTTTTTTGCACGTCTATTTCTTTTCTTATTCCGCGTCGAATGAGCCATCTCTCATCAAAATCGGTGAGTTTTCATTTTTTCGTGAAAAAAATCTATAGGCTATAGCCCATGTTTTTTGGCGAAATTTTGACTGAAAATTAAATGTCACCGATTTTGACGTATGAGCACTCGTTGGACGCGTATTGAAGAGAGGATCATCCCTACAAAGTTTCG
Organism: Dioctria rufipes; assembly: GCA_963924295.1. Lineage (NCBI taxonomy): Eukaryota > Metazoa > Arthropoda > Insecta > Diptera > Asilidae > Dioctria > Dioctria rufipes. Next base: position 201,672,551 of record OZ002742.1, read on the forward strand.
CTGGGAAAACTTTCTTGGTTCTCTAGATATGTCCAAAAAACCGTTTCGCCGTGGTCCGACGCATATGCTCCTAGTTTTATTGGTCTAACTTTTCACCTAGTGATTTATTTTCAAAAATTTTTTTGCACGTCTATTTCTTTTCTTATTCCGCGTCGAATGAGCCATCTCTCATCAAAATCGGTGAGTTTTCATTTTTTCGTGAAAAAAATCTATAGGCTATAGCCCATGTTTTTTGGCGAAATTTTGACTGAAAATTAAATGTCACCGATTTTGACGTATGAGCACTCGTTGGACGCGTATTGAAGAGAGGATCATCCCTACAAAGTTTCGCTGGGAAAACTTTCTTGGTTCTCTAGATATGTCCAAAAAACCGTTTCGCCGTGGTCCGACGCATATGCTCCTAGTTTTATTGGTCTAACTTTTCACCTAGTGATTTATTTTCAAAAATTTTTTTGCACGTCTATTTCTTTTCTTATTCCGCGTCGAATGAGCCATCTCTCATCAAAATCGGTGAGTTTTCATTTTTTCGTGAAAAAAATCTATAGGCTAAGCCCATGTTTTTTGGCGAAATTTTGACTGAAAATTAAATGTCACCGATTTTGACGTATGAGCACTCGTTGGACGCGTATTGAAGAGAGGATCATCCCTACAAAGTTTCGCTGGGAAAACTTTCTTGGTTCTCTAGATATGTCCAAAAAACCGTTTCGCCGTGGTCCGACGCATATGCTCCTAGTTTTATTGGTCTAACTTTTCACCTAGTGATTTATTTTCAAAAATTTTTTTGCACGTCTATTTCTTTTCTTATTCCGCGTCGAATGAGCCATCTCTCATCAAAATCGGTGAGTTTTCATTTTTTCGTGAAAAAAATCTATAGGCTATAGCCCATGTTTTTTGGCGAAATTTTGACTGAAAATTAAATGTCACCGATTTTGACGTATGAGCACTCGTTGGACGCGTATTGAAGAGAGGATCATCCCTACAAAGTTTCGCTGGGAAAACTTTCTTGGTTCTCTAGATATGTCCAAAAAACCGTTTCGCCGTGGTCCGACGCATATGCTCCTAGTTTTATTGGTCTAACTTTTCACCTAGTGATTTATTTTCAAAAATTTTTTTGCACGTCTATTTCTTTTCTTATTCCGCGTCGAATGAGCCATCTCTCATCAAAATCGGTGAGTTTTCATTTTTTCGTGAAAAAAATCTATAGGCTATAGCCCATGTTTTTTGGCGAAATTTTGACTGAAAATTAAATGTCACCGATTTTGACGTATGAGCACTCGTTGGACGCGTATTGAAGAGAGGATCATCCCTACAAAGTTTCGCTGGGAAAACTTTCTTGGTTCTCTAGATATGTCCAAAAAACCGTTTCGCCGTGGTCCGACGCATATGCTCCTAGTTTTATTGGTCTAACTTTTCACCTAGTGATTTATTTTCAAAAATTTTTTTGCACGTCTATTTCTTTTCTTATTCCGCGTCGAATGAGCCATCTCTCATCAAAATCGGTGAGTTTTCATTTTTTCGTGAAAAAAATCTATAGGCTAAGCCCATGTTTTTTGGCGAAATTTTGACTGAAAATTAAATGTCACCGATTTTGACGTATGAGCACTCGTTGGACGCGTATTGAAGAGAGGATCATCCCTACAAAGTTTCGCTGGGAAAACTTTCTTGGTTCTCTAGATATGTCCAAAAAACCGTTTCGCCGTGGTCCGACGCATATGCTCCTAGTTTTATTGGTCTAACTTTTCACCTAGTGATTTATTTTCAAAAATTTTTTTGCACGTCTATTTCTTTTCTTATTCCGCGTCGAATGAGCCATCTCTCATCAAAATCGGTGAGTTTTCATTTTTTCGTGAAAAAAATCTATAGGCTATAGCCCATGTTTTTTGGCGAAATTTTGACTGAAAATTAAATGTCACCGATTTTGACGTATGAGCACTCGTTGGACGCGTATTGAAGAGAGGATCATCCCTACAAAGTTTCGCTGGGAAAACTTTCTTGGTTCTCTAGATATGTCCAAAAAACCGTTTCGCCGTGGTCCGACGCATATGCTCCTAGTTTTATTGGTCTAACTTTTCACCTAGTGATTTATTTTCAAAAATTTTTTTGCACGTCTATTTCTTTTCTTATTCCGCGTCGAATGAGCCATCTCTCATCAAAATCGGTGAGTTTTCATTTTTTCGTGAAAAAAATCTATAGGCTATAGCCCATGTTTTTTGGCGAAATTTTGACTGAAAATTAAATGTCACCGATTTTGACGTATGAGCACTCGTTGGACGCGTATTGAAGAGAGGATCATCCCTATAAAGTGTCGCTGGGAAAACTTTCTTGGTTCTCTAGATATGTCCAAAAAACCGTTTCGCCGTGGTCCGACGCATATGCTCCTAGTTTTATTGGTCTAACTTTTCACCTAGTGATTTATTTTCAAAAATTTTTTTGCACGTCTATTTCTTTTCTTATTCCGCGTCGAATGAGCCATCTCTCATCAAAATCGGTGAGTTTTCATTTTTTCGTGAAAAAAATCTATAGGCTATAGCCCATGTTTTTTGGCGAAATTTTGACTGAAAATTAAATGTCACCGATTTTGACGTATGAGCACTCGTTGGACGCGTATTGAAGAGAGGATCATCCCTACAAAGTTTCGCTGGGAAAACTTTCTTGGTTCTCTAGATATGTCCAAAAAACCGTTTCACCGTGGTCCGACGCATATGCTCCTAGTTTTATTGGTCTAACTTTTCACCTAGTGATTTATTTTCAAAAATTTTTTTGCACGTCTATTTCTTTTCTTATTCCGCGTCGAATGAGCCATCTCTCATCAAAATCGGTGAGTTTTCATTTTTTCGTGAAAAAAATCTATAGGCTATAGCCCATGTTTTTTGGCGAAATTTTGACTGAAAATTAAATGTCACCGATTTTGACGTATGAGCACTCGTTGGACGCGTATTGAAGAGAGGATCATCCCTACAAAGTTTCGCTGGGAAAACTTTCTTGGTTCTCTAGATATGTCCAAAAAACCGTTTCGCCGTGGTCCGACGCATATGCTCCTAGTTTTATTGGTCTAACTTTTCACCTAGTGATTTATTTTCAAAAATTTTTTTGCACGTCTATTTCTTTTCTTATTCCGCGTCGAATGAGCCATCTCTCATCAAAATCGGTGAGTTTTCATTTTTTCGTGAAAAAAATCTATAGGCTATAAGCCCATGTTTTTTGGCGAAATTTTGACTGAAAATTAAATGTCACCGATTTTGACGTATGAGCACTCGTTGGACGCGTATTGAAGAGAGGATCATCCCTACAAAGTTTCGCTGGGAAAACTTTCTTGGTTCTCTAGATATGTCCAAAAAACCGTTTCGCCGTGGTCCGACGCATATGCTCCTAGTTTTATTGGTCTAACTTTTCACCTAGTGATTTATTTTCAAAAATTTTTTTGCACGTCTATTTCTTTTCTTATTCCGCGTCGAATGAGCCATCTCTCATCAAAATCGGTGAGTTTTCATTTTTTCGTGAAAAAAATCTATAGGCTATAGCCCATGTTTTTTGGCGAAATTTTGACTGAAAATTAAATGTCACCGATTTTTACGTATGAGCACTCGTTGGACGCGTATTGAAGAGAGGATCATCCCTACAAAGTTTCGCTGGGAAAACTTTCTTGGTTCTCTAGATATGTCCAAAAAACCGTTTCGCCGTGGTCCGACGCATATGCTCCTAGTTTTATTGGTCTAACTTTTCACCTAGTGATTTATTTTCAAAAATTTTTTTGCACGTCTATTTCTTTTCTTATTCCGCGTCGAATGAGCCATCTCTCATCAAAATCGGTGAGTTTTCATTTTTTCGTGAAAAAAATCTATAGGCTAAGCCCATGTTTTTTGGCGAAATTTTGACTGAAAATTAAATGTCACCGATTTTGACGTATGAGCACTCGTTGGACGCGTATTGAAGAGAGGATCATCCCTACAAAGTTTCGCTGGGAAAACTTTCTTGGTTCTCTAGATATGTCCAAAAAACCGTTTCGCCGTGGTCCGACGCATATGCTCCTAGTTTTATTGGTCTAACTTTTCACCTAGTGATTTATTTTCAAAAATTTTTTTGCACGTCTATTTCTTTTCTTATTCCGCGTCGAATGAGCCATCTCTCATCAAAATCGGTGAGTTTTCATTTTTTCGTGAAAAAAATCTATAGGCTAAGCCCATGTTTTTTGGCGAAATTTTGACTGAAAATTAAATGTCACCGATTTTGACGTATGAGCACTCGTTGGACGCGTATTGAAGAGAGGATCATCCCTACAAAGTTTCGCTGGGAAAACTTTCTTGGTTCTCTAGATATGTCCAAAAAACCGTTTCGCCGTGGTCCGACGCATATGCTCCTAGTTTTATTGGTCTAACTTTTCACCTAGTGATTTATTTTCAAAAATTTTTTTGCACGTCTATTTCTTTTCTTATTCCGCGTCGAATGAGCCATCTCTCATCAAAATCGGTGAGTTTTCATTTTTTCGTGAAAAAAATCTATAGGCTAAGCCCATGTTTTTTGGCGAAATTTTGACTGAAAATTAAATGTCACCGATTTTGACGTATGAGCACTCGTTGGACGCGTATTGAAGAGAGGATCATCCCTACAAAGTTTCGCTGGGAAAACTTTCTTGGTTCTCTAGATATGTCCAAAAAACCGTTTCGCCGTGGTCCGACGCATATGCTCCTAGTTTTATTGGTCTAACTTTTCACCTAGTGATTTATTTTCAAAAATTTTTTTGCACGTCTATTTCTTTTCTTATTCCGCGTCGAATGAGCCATCTCTCATCAAAATCGGTGAGTTTTCATTTTTTCGTGAAAAAAATCTATAGGCTATAGCCCATGTTTTTTGGCGAAATTTTGACTGAAAATTAAATGTCACCGATTTTGACGTATGAGCACTCGTTGGACGCGTATTGAAGAGAGGATCATCCCTACAAAGTTTCGCTGGGAAAACTTTCTTGGTTCTCTAGATATGTCCAAAAAACCGTTTCGCCGTGGTCCGACGCATATGCTCCTAGTTTTATTGGTCTAACTTTTCACCTAGTGATTTATTTTCAAAAATTTTTTTGCACGTCTATTTCTTTTCTTATTCCGCGTCGAATGAGCCATCTCTCATCAAAATCGGTGAGTTTTCATTTTTTCGTGAAAAAAATCTATAGGCTATAGCCCATGTTTTTTGGCGAAATTTTGACTGAAAATTAAATGTCACCGATTTTGACGTATGAGCACTCGTTGGACGCGTATTGAAGAGAGGATCATCCCTACAAAGTTTCGCTGGGAAAACTTTCTTGGTTCTCTAGATATGTCCAAAAAACCGTTTCGCCGTGGTCCGACGCATATGCTCCTAGTTTTATTGGTCTAACTTTTCACCTAGTGATTTATTTTCAAAAATTTTTTTGCACGTCTATTTCTTTTCTTATTCCGCGTCGAATGAGCCATCTCTCATCAAAATCGGTGAGTTTTCATTTTTTCGTGAAAAAAATCTATAGGCTATAGCCCATGTTTTTTGGCGAAATTTTGACTGAAAATTAAATGTCACCGATTTTGACGTATGAGCACTCGTTGGACGCGTATTGAAGAGAGGATCATCCCTACAAAGTTTCGCTGGGAAAACTTTCTTGGTTCTCTAGATATGTCCAAAAAACCGTTTCGCCGTGGTCCGACGCATATGCTCCTAGTTTTATTGGTCTAACTTTTCACCTAGTGATTTATTTTCAAAAATTTTTTTGCACGTCTATTTCTTTTCTTATTCCGCGTCGAATGAGCCATCTCTCATCAAAATCGGTGAGTTTTCATTTTTTCGTGAAAAAAATCTATAGGCTATAGCCCATGTTTTTTGGCGAAATTTTGACTGAAAATTAAATGTCACCGATTTTGACGTATGAGCACTCGTTGGACGCGTATTGAAGAGAGGATCATCCCTACAAAGTTTCGCTGGGAAAACTTTCTTGGTTCTCTAGATATGTCCAAAAAACCGTTTCGCCGTGGTCCGACGCATATGCTCCTAGTTTTATTGGTCTAACTTTTCACCTAGTGATTTATTTTCAAAAATTTTTTTGCACGTCTATTTCTTTTCTTATTCCGCGTCGAATGAGCCATCTCTCATCAAAATCGGTGAGTTTTCATTTTTTCGTGAAAAAAATCTATAGGCTATAGCCCATGTTTTTTGGCGAAATTTTGACTGAAAATTAAATGTCACCGATTTTGACGTATGAGCACTCGTTGGACGCGTATTGAAGAGAGGATCATCCCTACAAAGTTTCGCTGGGAAAACTTTCTTGGTTCTCTAGATATGTCCAAAAAACCGTTTCGCCGTGGTCCGACGCATATGCTCCTAGTTTTATTGGTCTAACTTTTCACCTAGTGATTTATTTTCAAAAATTTTTTTGCACGTCTATTTCTTTTCTTATTCCGCGTCGAATGAGCCATCTCTCATCAAAATCGGTGAGTTTTCATTTTTTCGTGAAAAAAATCTATAGGCTAAGCCCATGTTTTTTGGCGAAATTTTGACTGAAAATTAAATGTCACCGATTTTGACGTATGAGCACTCGTTGGACGCGTATTGAAGAGAGGATCATCCCTACAAAGTTTCGCTGGGAAAACTTTCTTGGTTCTCTAGATATGTCCAAAAAACCGTTTCGCCGTGGTCCGACGCATATGCTCCTAGTTTTATTGGTCTAACTTTTCACCTAGTGATTTATTTTCAAAAATTTTTTTGCACGTCTATTTCTTTTCTTATTCCGCGTCGAATGAGCCATCTCTCATCAAAATCGGTGAGTTTTCATTTTTTCGTGAAAAAAATCTATAGGCAAGCCCATGTTTTTTGGCGAAATTTTGACTGAAAATTAAATGTCACCGATTTTGACGTATGAGCACTCGTTGGACGCGTATTGAAGAGAGGATCATCCCTACAAAGTTTCGCTGGGAAAACTTTCTTGGTTCTCTAGATATGTCCAAAAAACCGTTTCGCCGTGGTCCGACGCATATGCTCCTAGTTTTATTGGTCTAACTTTTCACCTAGTGATTTATTTTCAAAAATTTTTTTGCACGTCTATTTCTTTTCTTATTCCGCGTCGAATGAGCCATCTCTCATCAAAATCGGTGAGTTTTCATTTTTTCGTGAAAAAAATCTATAGGCTATAGCCCATGTTTTTTGGCGAAATTTTGACTGAAAATTAAATGTCACCGATTTTGACGTATGAGCACTCGTTGGACGCGTATTGAAGAGAGGATCATCCCTACAAAGTTTCGCTGGGAAAACTTTCTTGGTTCTCTAGATATGTCCAAAAAACCGTTTCGCCGTGGTCCGACGCATATGCTCCTAGTTTTATTGGTCTAACTTTTCACCTAGTGATTTATTTTCAAAAATTTTTTTGCACGTCTATTTCTTTTCTTATTCCGCGTCGAATGAGCCATCTCTCATCAAAATCGGTGAGTTTTCATTTTTTCGTGAAAAAAATCTATAGGCTATAGCCCATGTTTTTTGGCGAAATTTTGACTGAAAATTAAATGTCACCGATTTTGACGTATGAGCACTCGTTGGACGCGTATTGAAGAGAGGATCATCCCTACAAAGTTTCGCTGGGAAAACTTTCTTGGTTCTCTAGATATGTCCAAAAAACCGTTTCGCCGTGGTCCGACGCATATGCTCCTAGTTTTATTGGTCTAACTTTTCACCTAGTGATTTATTTTCAAAAATTTTTTTGCACGTCTATTTCTTTTCTTATTCCGCGTCGAATGAGCCATCTCTCATCAAAATCGGTGAGTTTTCATTTTTTCGTGAAAAAAATCTATAGGCTAAGCCCATGTTTTTTGGCGAAATTTTGACTGAAAATTAAATGTCACCGATTTTGACGTATGAGCACTCGTTGGACGCGTATTGAAGAGAGGATCATCCCTACAAAGTTTCGCTGGGAAAACTTTCTTGGTTCTCTAGATATGTCCAAAAAACCGTTTCGCCGTGGTCCGACGCATATGCTCCTAGTTTTATTGGTCTAACTTTTCACCTAGTGATTTATTTTCAAAAATTTTTTTGCACGTCTATTTCTTTTCTTATTCCGCGTCGAATGAGCCATCTCTCATCAAAATCGGTGAGTTTTCATTTTTTCGTGAAAAAAATCTATAGGCTATAGCCCATGTTTTTTGGCGAAATTTTGACTGAAAATTAAATGTCACCGATTTTGACGTATGAGCACTCGTTGGACGCGTATTGAAGAGAGGATCATCCCTACAAAGTTTCGCTGGGAAAACTTTCTTGGTTCTCTAGATATGTCCAAAAAACCGTTTCGCCGTGGTCCGACGCATATGCTCCTAGTTTTATTGGTCTAACTTTTCACCTAGTGATTTATTTTCAAAAATTTTTTTGCACGTCTATTTCTTTTCTTATTCCGCGTCGAATGAGCCATCTCTCATCAAAATCGGTGAGTTTTCATTTTTTCGTGAAAAAAATCTATAGGCTATAGCCCATGTTTTTTGGCGAAATTTTGACTGAAAATTAAATGTCACCGATTTTGACGTATGAGCACTCGTTGGACGCGTATTGAAGAGAGGATCATCCCTACAAAGTTTCGCTGGGAAAACTTTCTTGGTTCTCTAGATATGTCCAAAAAACCGTTTCGCCGTGGTCCGACGCATATGCTCCTAGTTTTATTGGTCTAACTTTTCACCTAGTGATTTATTTTCAAAAATTTTTTTGCACGTCTATTTCTTTTCTTATTCCGCGTCGAATGAGCCATCTCTCATCAAAATCGGTGAGTTTTCATTTTTTCGTGAAAAAAATCTATAGGCTAGCCCATGTTTTTTGGCGAAATTTTTACTGAAAATTAAATGTCACCGATTTTGACGTATGAGCACTCGTTGGACGCGTATTGAAGAGAGGATCATCCCTACAAAGTTTCGCTGGGAAAACTTTCTTGGTTCTCTAGATATGTCCAAAAAACCGTTTCGCCGTGGTCCGACGCATATGCTCCTAGTTTTATTGGTCTAACTTTTCACCTAGTGATTTATTTTCAAAAATTTTTTTGCACGTCTATTTCTTTTCTTATTCCGCGTCGAATGAGCCATCTCTCATCAAAATCGGTGAGTTTTCATTTTTTCGTGAAAAAAATCTATAGGCTGCCCATGTTTTTTGGCGAAATTTTGACTGAAAATTAAATGTCACCGATTTTGACGTATGAGCACTCGTTGGACGCGTATTGAAGAGAGGATCATCCCTACAAAGTTTCGCTGGGAAAACTTTCTTGGTTCTCTAGATATGTCCAAAAAACCGTTTCGCCGTGGTCCGACGCATATGCTCCTAGTTTTATTGGTCTAACTTTTCACCTAGTGATTTATTTTCAAAAATTTTTTTGCACGTCTATTTCTTTTCTTATTCCGCGTCGAATGAGCCATCTCTCATCAAAATCGGTGAGTTTTCATTTTTTCGTGAAAAAAATCTATAGGCTGCCCATGTTTTTTGGCGAAATTTTGACTGAAAATTAAATGTCACCGATTTTGACGTATGAGCACTCGTTGGACGCGTATTGAAGAGAGGATCATCCCTACAAAGTTTCGCTGGGAAAACTTTCTTGGTTCTCTAGATATGTCCAAAAAACCGTTTCGCCGTGGTCCGACGCATATGCTCCTAGTTTTATTGGTCTAACTTTTCACCTAGTGATTTATTTTCAAAAATTTTTTTGCACGTCTATTTCTTTTCTTATTCCGCGTCGAATGAGCCATCTCTCATCAAAATCGGTGAGTTTTCATTTTTTCGTGAAAAAAATCTATAGGCTATAGCCCATGTTTTTTGGCGAAATTTTTACTGAAAATTAAATGTCACCGATTTTGACGTATGAGCACTCGTTGGACGCGTATTGAAGAGAGGATCATCCCTACAAAGTTTCGCTGGGAAAACTTTCTTGGTTCTCTAGATATGTCCAAAAAACCGTTTCGCCGTGGTCCGACGCATATGCTCCTAGTTTTATTGGTCTAACTTTTCACCTAGTGATTTATTTTCAAAAATTTTTTTGCACGTCTATTTCTTTTCTTATTCCGCGTCGAATGAGCCATCTCTCATCAAAATCGGTGAGTTTTCATTTTTTCGTGAAAAAAATCTATAGGCTGCCCATGTTTTTTGGCGAAATTTTGACTGAAAATTAAATGTCACCGATTTTGACTTTTGAGCACTCGTTGGACGCGTATTGAAGAGAGGATCATCCCTACAAAGTTTCGCTGGGAAAACTTTCTTGGTTCTCTAGATATGTCCAAAAAACCGTTTCGCCGTGGTCCGACGCATATGCTCCTAGTTTTATTGGTCTAACTATTCACCTAGTGATTTATTTTCAAAAATTTTTTTGCACGTCTATTTCTTTTCTTATTCCGCGTCAAATGAGCCATCTCTCATCAAAATCGGTGAGTTTTCATTTTTTCGTGAAAAAAATCTATAGGCTATAGCCCATGTTTTTTGGCGAAATTTTGACTGAAAATTAAATGTCACCGATTTTGACGTATGAGCACTCGTTGGACGCGTATTGAAGAGAGGATCATCCCTACAAAGTTTCGCTGGGAAAACTTTCTTGGTTCTCTAGATATGTCCAAAAAACCGTTTCGCCGTGGTCCGACGCATATGCTCCTAGTTTTATTGGTCTAACTTTTCACCTAGTGATTTATTTTCAAAAATTTTTTTGCACGTCTATTTCTTTTCTTATTCCGCGTCGAATGAGCCATCTCTCATCAAAATCGGTGAGTTTTCATTTTTTCGTGAAAAAAATCTATAGGCTATAGCCCATGTTTTTTGGCGAAATTTTGACTGAAAATTAAATGTCACCGATTTTGACGTATGAGCACTCGTTGGACGCGTATTGAAGAGAGGATCATCCCTACAAAGTTTCGCTGGGAAAACTTTCTTGGTTCTCTAGATATGTCCAAAAAACCGTTTCGCCGTGGTCCGACGCATATGCTCCTAGTTTTATTGGTCTAACTTTTCACCTAGTGATTTATTTTCAAAAAATTTTTTGCACGTCTATTTCTTTTCTTATTCCGCGTCGAATGAGCCATCTCTCATCAAAATCGGTGAGTTTTCATTTTTTCGTGAAAAAAATCTATAGGCTATAGCCCATGTTTTTTGGCGAAATTTTGACTGAAAATTAAATGTCACCGATTTTGACGTATGAGCACTCGTTGGACGCGTATTGAAGAGAGGATCATCCCTACAAAGTTTCGCTGGGAAAACTTTCTTGGTTCTCTAGATATGTCCAAAAAACCGTTTCGCCGTGGTCCGACGCATATGCTCCTAGTTTTATTGGTCTAACTTTTCACCTAGTGATTTATTTTCAAAAATTTTTTTGCACGTCTATTTCTTTTCTTATTCCGCGTCGAATGAGCCATCTCTCATCAAAATCGGTGAGTTTTCATTTTTTCGTGAAAAAAATCTATAGGCTATAGCCCATGTTTTTTGGCGAAATTTTGACTGAAAATTAAATGTCACCGATTTTGACGTATGAGCACTCGTTGGACGCGTATTGAAGAGAGGATCATCCCTACAAAGTTTCGCTGGGAAAACTTTCTTGGTTCTCTAGATATGTCCAAAAAACCGTTTCGCCGTGGTCCGACGCATATGCTCCTAGTTTTATTGGTCTAACTTTTCACCTAGTGATTTATTTTCAAAAATTTTTTTGCACGTCTATTTCTTTTCTTATTCCGCGTCGAATGAGCCATCTCTCATCAAAATCGGTGAGTTTTCATTTTTTCGTGAAAAAAATCTATAGGCTGCCCATGTTTTTTGGCGAAATTTTGACTGAAAATTAAATGTCACCGATTTTGACGTATGAGCACTCGTTGGACGCGTATTGAAGAGAGGATCATCCCTACAAAGTTTCGCTGGGAAAACTTTCTTGGTTCTCTAGATATGTCCAAAAAACCGTTTCGCCGTGGTCCGACGCATATGCTCCTAGTTTTATTGGTCTAACTTTTCACCTAGTGATTTATTTTCAAAAATTTTTTTGCACGTCTATTTCTTTTCTTATTCCGCGTCGAATGAGCCATCTCTCATCAAAATCGGTGAGTTTTCATTTTTTCGTGAAAAAAATCTGCCCATGTTTTTTGGCGAAATTTTGACTGAAAATTAAATGTCACCGATTTTGACGTATGAGCACTCGTTGGACGCGTATTGAAGAGAGGATCATCCCTACAAAGTTTCGCTGGGAAAACTTTCTTGGTTCTCTAGATATGTCCAAAAAACCGTTTCGCCGTGGTCCGACGCATATGCTCCTAGTTTTATTGGTCTAACTTTTCACCTAGTGATTTATTTTCAAAAATTTTTTTGCACGTCTATTTCTTTTCTTATTCCGCGTCGAATGAGCCATCTCTCATCAAAATCGGTGAGTTTTCATTTTTTCGTGAAAAAAATCTATAGGCTATATATAGCCTATGTTTTTTGGCGAAATTTTGACTGAAAATTAAATGTCACCGATTTTGACGTATGAGCACTCGTTGGACGCGTATTGAAGAGAGGATCATCCCTACAAAGTTTCGCTGGGAAAACTTTCTTGGTTCTCTAGATATGTCCAAAAAACCGTTTCGCCGTGGTCCGACGCATATGCTCCTAGTTTTATTGGTCTAACTTTTCACCTAGTGATTTATTTTCAAAAATGTTTTTGCACGTCTATTTCTTTTCTTATTCCGCGTCGAATGAGCCATCTCTCATCAAAATCGGTGAGTTTTCATTTTTTCGTGAAAAAAATCTATAGGCGCCCATGTTTTTTGGCGAAATTTTGACTGAAGATTAAATGTCACCGATTTTGACGTATGAGCACTCGTTGGACGCGTATTGAAGAGAGGATCATCCCTACAAAGTTTCGCTGGAAAAACTTTCTTGGTTCTCTAGATATGTCCAAAAAACCGTTTCGCCGTGGTCCGACGCATATGCTCCTAGTTTTATTGGTCTAACTTTTCACCTAGTGATTTATTTTCAAAAATTTTTTTGCACGTCTATTTCTTTTCTTATTCCGCGTCGAATGAGCCATCTCTCATCAAAATCGGTGAGTTTTCATTTTTTCGTGAAAAAAATCTATAGGCTATAGCCCATGTTTTTTGGCGAAATTTTGACTGAAAATTAAATGTCACCGATTTTGACGTATGAGCACTCGTTGGACGCGTATTGAAGAGAGGATCATCCCTACAAAGTTTCGCTGGGAAAACTTTCTTGGTTCTCTAGATATGTCCAAAAAACCGTTTCGCCGTGGTCCGACGCATATGCTCCTAGTTTTATTGGTCTAACTTTTCACCTAGTGATTTATTTTCAAAAATTTTTTTGCACGTCTATTTCTTTTCTTATTCCGCGTCGAATGAGCCATCTCTCATCAAAATCGGTGAGTTTTCATTTTTTCGTGAAAAAAATCTATAGGCTATAGCCCATGTTTTTTGGCGAAATTTTGACTGAAAATTAAATGTCACCGATTTTGACGTATGAGCACTCGTTGGACGCGTATTGAAGAGAGGATCATCCCTACAAAGTTTCGCTGGGAAAACTTTCTTGGTTCTCTAGATATGTCCAAAAAACCGTTTCGCCGTGGTCCGACGCATATGCTCCTAGTTTTATTGGTCTAACTTTTCACCTAGTGATTTATTTTCAAAAATTTTTTGCACGTCTATTTCTTTTCTTATTCCGCGTCGAATGAGCCATCTCTCATCAAAATCGGTGAGTTTTCATTTTTTCGTGAAAAAAATCTATAGGCTATAGCCCATGTTTTTTGGCGAAATTTTGACTGAAAATTAAATGTCACCGATTTTGACGTATGAGCACTCGTTGGACGCGTATTGAAGAGAGGATCATCCCTACAAAGTTTCGCTGGGAAAACTTTCTTGGTTCTCTAGATATGTCCAAAAAACCGTTTCGCCGTGGTCCGACGAATATGCTCCTAGTTTTATTGGTCTAACTTTTCACCTAGTGATTTATTTTCAAAAATTTTTTTGCACGTCTATTTCTTTTCTTATTCCGCGTCGAATGAGCCATCTCTCATCAAAATCGGTGAGTTTTCATTTTTTCGTGAAAAAAATCTATAGGCTTACCATGTTTTTTGGCGAAATTTTGACTGAAAATTAAATGTCACCGATTTTGACGTATGAGCACTCGTTGGACGCGTATTGAAGAGAGGATCATCCCTACAAAGTTTCGCTGGGAAAACTTTCTTGGTTCTCTAGATATGTCCAAAAAACCGTTTCGCCGTGGTCCGACGCATATGCTCCTAGTTTTATTGGTCTAACTTTCCACCTAGTGATTTATTTTCAAAAATTTTTTTGCACGTCTATTTCTTTTCTTATTCCGCGTCGAATGAGCCATCTCTCATCAAAATCGGTGAGTTTTCATTTTTTCGTGAATAAAATCTATAGGCTATAGCCCATGTTTTTTGGCGAAATTTTGACTGAAAATTAAATGTCACCGATTTTGACGTATGAGCACTCGTTGGACGCGTATTGAAGAGAGCATCATCCCTACAAAGTTTCGCTGGGAAAACTTTCTTGGTTCTCTAGATATGCCCAAAAAACCGTTTCACCGTGGTCCGACGCATATGCTCCTAGTTTTATTGGTCTAACTTTTCACCTGGGGGTGTATGCACTTAGGGGGTGTCAAAAATTTCATCAGAAATCGGCTACGGCTAACGGTTTTCGAGATATTAGCGATTTCGTGTATTTTTTTCATGCCAATCGATTCTAAGGGTGTCCTTTCAGGGGGTGTATGCACTTATGGGATGTCAAAAATTTCATCAGAAATCGGCTACGGCTAACGGTTTTCGAGATATTAGCGATTTCGTGTATTTTTTTCATGTCAATCGATTCTAAGGGTGTCCTTTCAGGGGGTGTATGCACTTAGGGGGTGTCAAAAATTGCTAACGGTTTTCGAGATATGAGCGATTTCGTGTATTTTTTTCATGCCAATGGATTCTAAGGGTGTCCTTTCAGGGGGTGTATGCACTTAGGGGGTGTCAAAAATTTCATCAGAAATCGGCTACGGCTAACGGTTTTCGAGATATTAGCGATTTCGTGTATTTTTTTCATGCCAATCGATTCTAAGGGTGTCCTTTCAGGGGGTGTATGCACTTAAGGGGTGTCAAAAATTTCATCAGAAATCGGCTACGGCTAACGGTTCTAAAGATATTAGCGATTTCGTGTATTTTTTTCATGCCAATCGATTCTAAGGGTGTCCTTTCAGGGGGTGTATGCACTTAGGGGGTGTCAAAAATTTCATCAGAAATCGGCTACGGCTAACGGTTCTCGAGATATTAGCGATTTCGTGTATTTTTTTCATGCCAATCGATTCTAAGGGTGTCCTTTCAGGAGGTGTATGCACTTAGGGGGTGCCAAAATTTCATCAGAAATCGGCTACGGCTAACGGTGTTCGAGATATTATCGATTTCGTGTATTTTTTCATGCCAATCAATTCTAAGGGTGTCCTTTCAGGGGGTGTATGCACTTAGGGGGTGTCAAAAATTTCATCAGAAATCGGCTACGGCTAACGGTTCTCGAGATATTAGCGATTTCGTGTATTTTTTTCATGCCAATTGATTCTAAGGGTGTCCTTTCAGGGGGTGTATGCACTTAGGGGGTGTCAAAAATTTCATCAGAAATCGGCTACGGCTGACGGTTTTCGAGATATTGGCGATTTCGTGTATTTTTTTCATGTCAATCGATTCTAAGGGTGTCCTTTCAGGGGGTGTATGCACTTAGGGGGTGTCAAAAATTTCATCAGAAATCGGCTACGGCTAACGGTTTTCGAGATATTAGCGATTTCATGTATTTTTTTCATGTCAATCGATTCTAAGGGTGTCCTTTCAGGGGGTGTATGCACTTAGGGGGTGACAAAAATTGCATCAGAAATCAGCTACGGCTAACGGTTTTCGAGATATCAGCGATTTTATGCCGATTCAGGACGAGCAAATATGTGAAGGCATTTTCAACAAGTGGACACCAACTAGATTTAAGTAAAGATGACTCAAACCAGATCCATGAGTCCACAATTGTAAATAATGGAATCGGATGTAATCTAGTTTATAAACATAGATGAATCAGGAATAGCAATAAGCACCTGCTACCACCTCAGAATATATACTGTGAAACTCAGAAGAGCAAAAAAAAATCCTGTACAAAACCATTGGAGGTCCCCAGATGGCCAGTAGCCGTGGGCCTCACAGCATTAAATGTCTAAACACATAGGTTAGTCTTAAGGTATGTGAAAACTTGTTTTTTAATAAAGAAATAATAAATAAGAAGCTACTTACAACCGCGTCAAAACGCTCTTGATGTTTTTCTCGTTTAAAGAAGTGGTTGCCTCTTGTCTCAAAGCGAGGGCTGAATCTGCAGCTATATATCTAACCATATGGGCTTAAAAAATGAGTATTTGTGAAAAACCTTAATCGATTAATAACATTCTATTAACTAAAACCAACTTAAACATCTTGTGCAGATTACAATTGATAGCGTGTGTGTATGGAACGTCTGTAAGACAAATGGCAAAAGCAAAAATCGTTTTGGACAGTGCTTCAATCATCAAGTATACTGTCCAACCACTGTTGCATGTCCCCCGTATTTCCTTCTTGAAGATCGGCGCCATCTCCCTTCTGTTCAATAAGAACTGTTTCTGTTTTCTCGCTACTTTCCCCCAGAGCAGCTTCAACAGATTTTTCAATTGGACCCAAGTTGGACAAATCTGTTTCAGCCGCACTAAGAAGCTTTTCCAAATCATCATCCTTTTCATCTTGTACATCATTATGTCCTTCTGATACGGATGTTGCTGCAGGTTTATTGTCTAGGCTAGTTGGTATCGACAGACCTGCACTGCTTAATTTCTTTGGTAATATGTCTTCTTCAGAATTTTTTATAAGTTCTTTGAATTTTAATTCAGCCTCTTCAGCTTTCTGATCCATTATTTTAATTGTGTTTTTTGGGAAAAGCAATTCATTATAATCCATACGTTTATAGAACGGAATAGTTTGTAGGCCAGCATTTAAAAGTGATAATTTCAGATTGAAATACGAAATATTCATTGTTTTAAATGTTTCAGTGTCGTTTTCCCATTCTTTTTCAGAGCTAAATGTAAAATGCGATCCAGAATTTGTGGAGTGCTCTTGCAATAACTCAAAATCTGCTGCAGCCATTTGCTCATTTTCAGTGAAATCTGGTTCCGTTTCTTCTTCGTATCTAGACCAGTTAGATGTTTTCTCTCTTCTGCAATAAGAATCATCACTAGAATCTGCAACGTCAATAACAATATTTTGAGTGTCTGGACTTAATGGAGTCCGTCCAAATCCAGCCTTTTTCTTTAATTGACGGTTTTTGGCCATTCTCCTGAAATAAATTTGCAGTTAAAACAATGAACAAGTTTGAAATAAACTATATTTACCCTTTATTCCGATTATCCTTACTGACTTTAAAACTGTCTTCTGAAGCCATTTAAATTGCTTTTTTCGAAAATACTTTTTCCACGATGATTTGTTTGCGTCTTTCGTTACCATCGAGAAATGTCATGTCAGTTTAGTTGTTCTTCTTAACATAAAAACGGTTGTGTTCGAACTGTTCCATTCGAATTGTTGTTAAAGCCCGGTTTGGTAGAGCCATGGAATTTTTGTTCCTATATAAAAACTATGTAAAAAAAAGTCATTGAATGCTCAAGGAATTTTTTTCTTTGCCGATCCTTGAAGAAGTACGCTAGAAAAAAGTAATTCGAACAGAAAAATTCTACTTCTCAATTGACAAGAAGAGGTTGCTCTTTTTCGAAAAATCCATTTATTTCAATATTTTTTGAAGAATTAAGTTCCGATGCACTTATTTCTATAAGGAATTTTGACGTATGTGGAAAAATTGAACGAAAGAATGGCGATTTTGAACTAGATTTGATGCACTTATTAACAATTGCAGTTTTCCGAAATAATTTATTCCGCAATAAGCAAATTATATACAATTGGGAATTATCCATTTCTTTATTTTCTTTATTATTTTTATATTTATTTTGAAATATTTATACACAATTGTCAAAAATTTCTTGACCAAATGTCAATTTTTATTCAAGAAATAAGTGCATAAATTCCTTGGCTCTAGCATTCCGCTCTTAAAGGATCATTAATCTCCTAGCGTGTATTACTTTCATTACTTCCACCTGAATGTCACTAATCAAAGAAAAACATTGCAAATATTGCATGCTAGCCTCGTGTACATCAAGGGTTATTTTGGAATGTAATGGCATTGCGAATGATTGAGTCACAGCGTTCTATTTGCTTATTTTTCTAATAATTTTGCTTCTTATAAATTTACAACGAAATTTATGAAAGCTTTGATTGAATCCAGAATATTAACGAACTCATCTCAACCAAACCGCGAGCAGCGAACACGTTGTTTGTCAAAATTCATGTGTCAAGTCAACTGTCAACTGTCGGTCGATTTCGTGACAAAAGGCAATTTCTTGATTAAGCTTAAAAAATTCTTTTCATATTATTTATTGTTTAATAAAATGTCATATACGTGTATAAATTGCAGTGTTAAATTTTCCAATGCAGATATTCAAAGGGAACACTATAAAACTGATTGGCATCGCTACAATTTGAAGAGAAGGTAAGCTGCCTATGGCGTGTATTTATATCAACGATGACCTGGGCCCTTATATGAAATCAATATATGCACTCATCAGACTACAGTCAATTAAATATTCTTGTAGCAGTAATTATCGATATCTCTGCAACAATTACAATTACTTTACATTAGATTACTGTGGATGGTGGATATCACTGAATCGATTTTCCATCAACCTCAAGTTACGGTACAAAGTTGAAATTGTTGGAATCCCGTCCTAGAAGATGTCTAACTTCTGAAATTCTGAGAGAGTTTAGAGCCAGTCGCCTAAGTTTATGATATTTTCTTGTTCTAGTCCTAACCCTTGGCTGGTATTTCCCAAATTCCTCGCAAAGCAAATCCAACTACAAAAATCATTGCCAAATCAAGTTATTTTTAGGTAATAGTTGTCTCAAAATATCACAAGTTCTTAACATCTTCCACTCATCTGATTAGCGAGTTTTATAGCTTTGGAAATATTTCACTTACCGTTTATTCTTAGGGCGTCGCTTCCTTTACGCAGTACCACATCAATTTCCTTTTTTCGTGATTGACAAGTGATTCGTCTTTCCTTAATCAATCTTGTAATTCTTTATCAAAATATCTAACGCCTTAAAAACGTAGTTATATGCTAAAATTTGGAAAAAAAAAAATTTTTTTAGGGTTGCGGAACTTCCACCTGTAACTGCTGAGGAATTCCAGAAACGTATCCTCGAACTAAGAAATGCTGAATACAGTGCATCACAGGCGACGACACTTTTTTGTAATGCCTGTCACAAGCATTTCAGCACTCAAAACGCTCACGACAATCACTTGAATAGTAAAAAACATGTGGAAAATCTGAGGAAGTTTAACAAGGAGAACAATGGATCTGACAAAGAAATTACAAATAGAAGTCTGAAAAATCTAGAAAATGAAGATGTAGTAGAAGATGAGGAAATCGAAGAAGTAACCCAAACAGTTTTTCATCTTCAAACTGGATTTTATAGCTGTTCATTTTATTTTCAGTTAGATTCAGATGAATGGGAAGAGGTAACACCGAATCCAATTGCAGATAACAATTGTATCTTTTGTGATGAACATAACGAAAATATGTTAGAAAACTTGAAGCACATGTCTATTGTACACTCATTCTTTATTCCGGACACAGAATATTGTATCGATTTAGAAGGATTGCTTTTTTATCTAGCTGAAAAAGTTACAAAAGATTTCATCTGCTTATGGTGCAATGATCGTGGAAGAACATTGTACTCCTTGGATGCCGTCCGAAAGCATATGAAAGATAAAGGTCATTGTAAAATGATACATGAGGGTATTGCCCTGGCTGAGTATGCAGAATTTTATGATTACAGCTCAAGTTATCCTGATAACGTAAGATTGGATTTTTTTTTAATACCATTAAAATAGTTTTCTAATATAATTTTATTTATTTTTCGAATACAGGGCGAAGGAATGGACATCGATGAAGAAATAGAACCTGATCTTTTAGACGGCGATGAATATCAACTTGTTTTACCATCAGGTCTTGTTATTGGACATAGATCTCTAATGAGATACTACAAACAGCGATTGAACCCTAATCGGGCTCTTGTTCCAAGAAAATCCGACAAAAAATTGCATAAAGTGCTCTCTGAATATAGGGCGCTGGGATGGACTTCGACACAGCAACAAGCAGCTGCGAAAAAAGCTAGAGATATTCATTACATGAAAAGGGTTCAGGCTAAATGTTCAATGAGATTGGGCGTAAAGGCTAATAAATTGCAGAGACACTTTAGACAACAAGTTAACTTCTAAGTTTAATTCAATCTTCTTATGTCTGTTTATATGTATAATTTTTTTTTTTTTAATAAAAATTGAATTTTGTTACATGGGAGTAATTTTGTTGTTGTTACTTTTTTCTGATATGGGAAAGCTGTCAGCAAGTTTCTTTTACCTTGAACTTTACATGCTATTCTAGAGGATTGAGGATTAATTAAAGAGCTCGCGCTTTCCAAGAAAAACACATCCTTTCCTGCAGTTGATCGCACATTGTACTAAATTTGCCTAATATATATCGAAAAACGAAATTTTCGTATGGAAACCATTTTCCCACCAACCAAATTATCTGCCATTTTATCATTGATTATGAGGTATAATTCTCTGCTGCCACACAAAAAATCAGCCTTTATGAAAGCATGTAACTTAACCGATTTTTTAAGCCTTCGCGGCCGTCATGCAGAGTACTCCACCACTGAAAACCAGGCAGACTTCAGAATAAGTTATCAACGATGTTAAAAAAGTATGATGAGATGGAAAATTTTGTTTATGAAATAACGAAGTATTTTGGTCGTCTATTAGATTACACGCAGTAAGTAGTAAATTGATGTTTTACATTTTCGTCCATAAAAAGTATTGACATCTTTTGTGGACAATGACAATAACTCACTGCCATCAGTAGCTTCAACTGTAACTTTTAACTTACTTCACCATGGTGTTTAGCAGAGTGATGCTTAAGTAGTAAGAAATTGGTCTTGGAAATTATTGACTATAGTTCTCACCGGGTCATAATATGTATGTAAATATATATATATATATATATGATTTGAATACGATGAGTACGTTTTCTTTGAATAAATTTATTTTTGAAATATTAATAATAATAACATTAAAATCTGCTCTACTAAACTAATTGCATATAAATATGGCTAAACAATTTCTAAGCACACTACACTAATAAAAATATTTATATCTACATATATAGATAGCCAAGCGGCTTTGAAAGCCATCTCATCACCTGAGATCAAAACGAATTTAATGTGGGAATGCATTCAAGCATTAACGGACCTTGGCACATACAACCACCTAACACTCAGTGGGTGCCAGGACACTCGGGAATTTATGGGAATGAAAATACAGACTTATTGACCAAAAAAGGAGCATCCATGCCCCTCATAGGACCTGGGCCCATCTATTCTGCATTCTCACTCACTTATGACTGTATGAGAGAAGTCACTCATTTCGATCTCACGCACCCACCATTCACGTATTCTAGAACACAAATGGAATGAGATGTACACTGTTAAATAAAATAATCCACCACATTTGTGGTGAATATTTTTGATGGGTCACTTTATATATTCTATAGAGCCTAAACTAATATCCATACAGGAAAATAGTCTTGGAGTAATTTACAGCATGGTTCCTTACCTTCCTAAAGACTACACTTACTGTATACCTTACTTAACAAAATAATAACATACTTTTGATTACAAAGTAACCTTACCATTTTACGTTCACTAATTCTCAGCTGAGTAATAATTACATGTGTGTATGTGCAGCCGGATTATCAGAACACCATTTTTCTGTATGAAATTCAAATCAAACACAAATGGTTGTGTCGAGTAGCGTATACCCAGTAGTAATATCGCACTCACTTTCGTTCCACGTGTCATCGCGTAAGTGAGTGAGTGAGTTGAGTGAAGTTTACCATGCAAAATTAAATCCGAAACCACTTGGACCAGAGGTTGACTTCAATGACAGGATCCAGACAAGCCAAAAGATTCATCGAAAGACCTTCCTCAGAGAAGAGCCTAGATCTTTTAGGGCTATCTAGGAATCAGCTCAGAATCATTACCGGACACTGTAAACTTAACAAACACATGTATCGAACAGGCATCTCACCAACTGATGGGTGTAGGCTATGTTTCGAAGAGGATGAAACATCGGAGCACGTCCTGTGTGAATGCAAGGCCGTTGCACAATATAGATTCCAGGCTTTTGGCTCATACTTTTAAAGCCTGCCGAATTCGAAGAAATCTCTTTAAAAAAAAACTGCTCTTCCTAGGAAGAGTGGGTTTGTTGGAGGAACTGTAATGTAAGCGTTGCATACGGTGCACTCGCTCCGCTAAAAATCTAAATCTAAAGACACAATGAAAACAAGTTTGCGGTTCTGATTGCCGATGTATATTCCTCTGGACTAATCTTTTATGTACTGGAATCACACAGATGAGATCAAGGTACAGCTTAATTTACTTAGTTCTATCATCCATTTTTCAGATTTACATTCAAGTTCGTCTGCCTAGTCTGCAGAATAACGCCCCAATAGACACTTGTACAGATTTAAGCTCTGATGTTTAAGCTAGGATACGCTGATATTGCCATTTATGAATGCTCTCGAAGTTTTGATATTAGTGCTCATTTCTCAACCCCCCTTGATGTAATGATAAACATACATACACACATATATCCTATGTTATTCTTGCTTATTGCTAGATTTTACATCAGTGAATAATTTTTAAAATCAATCAATTCTAGTCCGAATAAATAAACAAACAAACAAACTTCACCTCTTTATATTTTTAGTGTTATGTGTACGAACTTCCCTTCTATAGCTGTAAAACATAGTTTAGGTGTCGAGAGAGCCTTTCTATATATTCAGTTGAAATCTGTAGACAATAATATAACTTAATTATTTAATTTTATATTTACAATACAAAAATAAAATGAAATTACCTTCAGCATCTGTTTCAACAGATCTAATCTGATCTAATCTACTATGTACTCTCTGCTGTTGAATTTGAGTTGGAATAAAAACTGCTAATACACCCTGAAACTGAAACCATCTTTTTCTGCTCTCTCTTTCAGTAAGATCTGAAAATCAATAAAAAAACAAAAAACAAAAAAACATTCATTTATTTTTTACATAATAATTTTATTTATATTTAAACGATTTCCTCTTCATTTTTATCTTTTCATTAAATATTAAAATATTTATGTTTATTTAAAAATTTCAACTAAAAGTTAAAAATAATTTTTCATATATTTCTTAAGGGTAAACGAAACACGTTTATCATAGTTCGCATCATTTTGTTGTTTTTGTTGTTAAAAATAGATTTTTACACTAATTTAGATAAGTGTTTTAAATTTAGGAGGTGATGGGGGGGGGGGGGGGTGGAAAGTACCTACATATGTATACTAAACACGAGCTACACATACATAATTACATATTATGTAAATCGCAAGTATTAAGGGGAAATTATTACATACTATGAGTACATAATAAAAAATGAAAATAAGAAATAATTTTACATAACTGCGCTATTTTTTATATATGTAAATTTATTTAATTCATTTTTATGAGTTTTTGTTTTTTTTTGTTTTTGTTAAACTCAGTTTTTATGTTTACAAATTTGCGTGTGGATGTACAATTTATTTTAAGTTTTTAACATTTTTTTTATTATTTATAGAAATTAAGTTTTATATTTTTCCGTTTGGTTGACTTTCCAGTTATTTTTTTTTTTTCGTTTCTAATTCTTTTCAATTACATTTAACACCACACTTCCGAAATTGTCTCGTGTTATTTATTTAAATGTTTATATTGATTTTCTCGTACCCCTTCCCTATTTTACATGACATTCTTTTAAGATTTTACTCTGCTTTTATATATTTATATAATATATATATTTTTTTAATTAATTTTGCAAGTTTTTCTACCTTTTTATATTTAAATTAGATTTAAACATAAATTTTATTCCTTTCTAAATATATATTTGAATTTCCTTTTTTTTTATTATTATTTAGATTTTTTTTCTTTACTATTCACCGTACACACACGTTCATTTCTCTCAACTTTGTTGGTGTATTTGTTTTTAAAGTTTTTATTTATTTTTAATGTATTTTTTTTTTCATCATATGTAGGGGAGACTCAAGCTATTTTACATAAATACAGGATTGATTTTAACAGTAGCGAATAAATATATATATTTTTTTAAATATTATAAAAGAAGTTTTGTTCTCCTCTTATTGTTTAGTGCAGGAAACAGAAGAATCTTGTGTTTTGTATTTAAGTAACCCTTGTTTTTTTTTCTATAACAGTGAAACCCCTCAAAAAAATGTGAGTTTGCTGTGCTGTTGTAAGTTTTTCTGTGGGTTCTACTAAAAATTACAAAATTGTTTTTTTTTTACATAGTAATGAGACTCAACATTCAAAAGCATCTCATATACATAGGTGGTTTCCCAATTTTGAAAAAATGTAGAAAAATAAAACTTTGAATTAATTACAACAAAATCTCAGTTTTCACTGCGTATAATAAAATACATGTTGGTAAGAAAGTGTAACAAACTAACTACATTTCGTGAATAGACGACCTACACAAGCCTTTACTGATAATAAATTACAAAAACTGGAATATTAAACTGGTTAAAATAATTTATAAATTGATTTTAGTATAAGAAAGAACCCTAGCTTTTTACTTTCTCGTTACTATCGTGTCAGTGACTGCACCCCTTATAGACAAGAGCAACAACTGTCGATTAACTTAGTTTCTGATGATGCCTACGAAGTAGACAAAACCGATCACGTAAGTAATAAATAATTTGTGGAATTGATTAAAAAAAAGAAGAAAAAAAAAACAATTAAAGACAGAGAGATAAAACTAAATAAGAATTTCTGTTATTTGAAAAATATTTCAAAATTCCATCAGTATCCAATTTTCCATTCAACAACGATTCGAATGAAAGTAATAAAACTAACAAAATTAGATCGTATTTACATTAGTTACTGACTTGAATCAGTTGGTTTGATGGAAATCCAAAAACAAATCCTTTTCTTTACATTGAAAAATTGTACTGCTATTCGTGCAAATCAAAATTCAGTATTATCAGCAAAATGTCGACTTTTTTGTATTTCTTTCCAAAAAAAATAAAAGCAAAAGTCATTTTGTAAATTAATTACTTAAATCCAAATACAATATTCTCCTCGGTAATCAATATTGTTTTAATTACGCGCATTCAGATTTTATCAAAATTTTAAGTTTTTGTTTTCTATAAATATATGCGAAAAATCACTTCAAAAATCAAACTTGACCAGATGGGTGACCATACGAAATTTTATACGGGCATTCATCTAGGGTATCATAAGAATTGGTCTTACAATTAGACAAATTCTAGCTTTTTTCCTTGTATAACTAAAGAAAGCATAAAATACAAAACCCGCCAAAAACATGAATCTGACGTTTAATTTCAACTGACATTAGTAGGTTAAACTAAGTTAAATTCTTCTTGCCTATCAACGGCCAAGAACCGTAATTCCTTCACATCGACAGGGTTTTTAGTTATACGAGTATGTTCTAAGACAAAATTCGGCAGGCTGAATGTTTTAAAAGAAATAAAGTAATGGCACCTTTGAAAACTTTTTCTACTTCTATGCAAATCAATTCAATTCGCAATCTCCTGTGTTCTGCAGAGCACTGTTTGGTACCAAAAGAACACAGAACATAAAATGCCAATTGAAATTTATTTAGTTGCTGCTAATTTGTTTTTTTTTTATATATATACTAGTCAAAAAGTAATCCAGCCCACGTCTCCCCTACTCGTTTTTCTTTTATAATAATACAAAAAGAAATAAATAAAATATAAAAAAAAAATGAACAAAAAAGACACATAAATTTGATTTATGTATATAATATAATTATATATGTAGATATATGTATATGTATGTATATGCAATTTTATAATTAATTAAAAATATAGTATTTGCAGTAATTTCATTAGAATTATGTAAATATATGTGTATACGTTCTAACATTATATTTATTTTCTTCACTTTTATTTCTTTCTATTTACTATAATATTATACGATACACAACATTTCTTTTAAAGACAATACCTCTATGTAAAAAATCCGTTTCCAACTATGTATATGAAAAAAAAAAAATAAAAAACAATTAAATAAAAATACAAAAAAAAAAGAAAACTGATACATGGGAATACATTTGAAGAAATTACAAAATAGAAAATATTACAGCTAAAATTTTACAGCATTTTCTTTCTTCATTTTATTTTGTTGTTTTACTAATAGTTAAGTTAATAACATTGTATGACAAAAATGATGACGCATCTACTTAAGTTTAGTTTGTTTGTTTTATTTTTATTTTTTTTTTTTTTATATATTTTGTTTTTTTTTTTTTCAATTATTTCTCTAATTATCATTAAATTTTTTTGCTTCTCTATCTTTATTATTATTTTTAATATTAATATTATTTATAATACATTTATAAAGTAATAATATCAGATCAGTTTTGAAGCGTTTACATACATACATCTGTGTGTGTGTTTGTGTGTTTCGTTTGTTTTTTGTTTATATGAATTAATTTTGTTTTATTGTGTATTAATTAAAGGACTAATGAACACTCATTTAAGTTTGCTTTTGTAAACTTCTTTTTAACGAATAAAAAATGAGTGGAGACGGGGAATACTATGGACTAACAACATCCAATGAAATTAATTTTTTTTTTTATTTTTCAAGTAAATTTCACCTAACCTGTGTCTAAGAAATTATGGCATTTATTTATAATTTGTTTATATCTGGCAGAACATTGCCTGCTATATGCTATTTTAAAACATGTGCGGTTGGTTGGTCAGTTTAGCTTTATATTTATAGGTGCAATTCCCAATTTTTATATAAAAGCGCAATAAAACGGCTAAAAATAGCGGTATCTGATAAGGAAATCTTTTTTATTGAATTCAAATTTTGTAAATTGCAAACAAATCAGCTTTATTAAATATATTACTACATTTCATTGTCCTCATATTAGAAATTTGAATGGATGGAGATTTATTTGAAAATCTTTATAGAAAGCGCGAGTTTATTTATGAAAAAGCTAATCTCTCTATGGTGACAATTGTTGTTAACACAAGTTTAGTTTCTGGAATATATTAACGACTAATAATTCTTTCCTCAATGATATGTCACATTGTACAAAATTCATTAGGAATTATAAGAAATGTACATATTCGAGAGAGGCTTCAGGAGTGATCTTTTTCCATTACTATAAGTAAAATCCTATTTCATATAGTCAGATATTGAGTAAAAGTGGTTGCGTATTTAATTGTAATACATATACACTCAACACAATCACATATAGATCTGGATGGTCAGATGTAAGTACTTAATGTAGAATTTATATGTCCAAGTGTATAGACACTACCAGAGTGCTACTACAATCGATATATACGATATATGTATATATGTAGTTTAACACTGTCTGAACTCATTCTACATTTTCTACTATTTAGTGCAGTTATGTTCAAGAAAACAAGGCACTATATAACTATTATGTAAACCTAAGCTCTATGTGGTAACAAAAATATTATCAGATTGCTGCAAAGACAGATTGTAATTGCCACATTTTTAGCAAACTATATAACAAACTAGATTTTGATAAAGATTTCATTATTTTAATATTCCATCTAGAATGTTGTGGAAGAATAATGATTCAACCTATTGCTTTTAATACTTTTCGTGTACGGCTGTATTAAGGCTGAATTAAACGCCAACGAAAACATTGTTATAGGCTGCTTTCAAAATGCTTATTTTGATAGTTATACGTCACTTGATTTTAACGGAATTATCGAATCTATTTTTTTGTATGTAATTTGAAAGTGAAAATTCGTTTTATTTTTATTTTTTTGATTTGGAAATAATCAAAGTGAATTTTTAATTTTCAAGATATAATACCCGACCCAATAATACCAATAAAAATCAAGTGACTATTAGCATAACGAGCTCATAATAATATTTAAATAATATCGTAACGGACTTACTGCTCCGATGAGTCTCTGTTGTAGTGTAAATCTCGCCTTTCAATTCCAGTACACAGGGATAAAAAAATAATAGGGGAATTAACATTCCGATAAGTTTGTTAAATGAAATTTATTCTTTTTTTGTTTTAGCTCTCTAACTGATATCGAATACTAGAGAACTTCTTTGTAAATTTTTTTCAAATTTCCATACAGAAGATAAGCAATACAGTTCAAAAAATAATTAACAAATTAAGGATCTTTCTAACTTATTTTCTTTCGTTTTCCTCCTCATCAGATGGTGGACATTTTTTAATAGCTAATTTGCTTTGAATTATATTAAAACTGAAGGACCTTATAAATTGTGCTGTAAGTAGTTATGTAAATAATACCCGATTAAAAATGTTTATTTCATCCGCTTGATGTCATCAAGTGGATTTGGAATTTAAAATTTCAATGATTAAACGTATATGTATGAGTCAAAATTACGGGAGTGGATAAAGCAGCGTCTACGTGCCTAAGTAAGTCTATAGGCACATTTTACAGAATACAAGAACTTGAAGTTGACATATTCTTGAATAGTCTCATAACAATATTATATTCCATCCACTGAGATTTTCAGTCTTATCTAAATTTTATTGAGACACATATAGGAACTAATTCAGTAAACTGTACTGGACCTTTTGGAGGGACTGGTTTACTGCAATAATGGAATAGGTTATGTCGAAATATTTACCTACAAACAGCCAGACTTAAATCACCGATTGTCTATTGTGATGCCACCTCATTGGGATCATATTTTGAAATTTGATTGTTTAATTTAGCGGGGTGTGTTAAAGTCAGTCACAAGAGAGTTAATGAACCTCACTAGATCCATTAATTCTTTTTTCTGATATTTCTGATAGCTACAACTTTATTCCTTCTATGTATAAACATATATTCATAGCTGAATCCTTCCTAACCAGATTATCAGCTTCCTCATTCCTCACTGTTGCCAGACACCATCCAACAGAGAATAATGGTAGCAACAAGTTTCCTAAGCTCATTACAACAACACTGGACTAAGCCCGATCAAATGGTGTTCGAATCGAGAGATTTAATTACAAATTGACTGCATCACTAGAAATTCTAATATTTCGCTGGATCACTAGATACGTTATGAGTTAATCCAGATACTATCTTTAAATTAGCAATAGCTAGCTGCGTTCTATATTCAAATACTTCAATTAAATTTAATTTATAGACAAAACAAGAGAAACAGATTTTAATTTCCTATCTCGTGTAGGATATAGATGACGCTTTATTATTATTATTAAGATAAGAAATTTCATAGTAAATCAAATAAACTAGAAATTTAATTATGTATAAATATATGAAAAATTATGCATAGATCCCAGTTAATTACCATTAACTGATTTTACGAGCTGAATTAGTTTAGGGGTCAGCAGAGCGTATAAAGAACGTAGTTCATACTAGCAATCATCTAAGGCTAAGCAATAATTCCCACAAATTCAAAATTCATCACAAATTGAACATTTTTAAATACATTTTCATAAAGTTGCAGGTAAACCTAAGCTATCTGCAGGTTGCTCAAAAATATGTCTGCTTATAATCACAAAGGACTATGTAAACGACATATGTAGATACATATGGATATATTTAACTATTAAGATATGATTTTCCAGGATAGTGTGTATTTTAATTTTATTCTGTTTTGTTGTGGTTTTTTTTTTTGTTTTGGTTTTTTTTACATAAAATCCTAATTAAGTGATATTTTACAAAAAAAAAAGGAAAAAATTCATTTCAATCGTTTACCACACACACATTATTCCTGTCTACGAGTTACATACTTTCTATATTATGTAAAAACATTTCGATTTCATTCAACTACATAATGTGCACAGTCATTGAAAACAATAAATTTTCCATTACACTTAATTTTCTTAAAATTGGGGAGCGAATAATAACAATAGAAACAACTAAAACTCTAGCTCTATTATGGAATAGGGTTAGCGAATTCCGTAATAGAGACTCGAATAGAATATGACGACAAAGACGGCCAGTCCAACATAATTTTTTTTCTCTTTTGTTATCTTACATTCTTCTCATGAAATTTTTATATTTTCTCTCAGTCTAATAATAATAAAAAAAAAGTTTTCTTCCTTAAAGTGCTTTCAATTTATTGAGAATTTTAGAATTTTGGATTCATTTCATAAATTTAAATGTTAAAATTCGATATTCTCCCTTTTTTCCCTACTATTATTTATTTATTTTGTTCCTTCCTTAGTAAGGGGTTTGATAATGATATTAAGATGAAAGTTGTTTTGCCTTTACGTTATAAGTTTCTTTTTTTTACTTTATTCTGCTGGGTGATCATATGAAGCTACCTAGTACCCTACGTACCACTTCTAAGCTAAATAAATATCTTGAAAGAAATTACAAAAAATGGCCAAGTAAAAAAAAATAAAGATAGTAATTAGTCGTTTTTTAAGTAAACAGTTAATTGTTAAACTATTATAAAACTATAGCATCAGAAGAGACTGGATAAAGGTGAAAATATAATTACCTGAAACATATTAACGCCATAAATTTTTATAACAGTGCAACCCTGCAGCAGTTAACTGAATCGACCCGACCTCAATCATTGCTTCGCTCAGTCTGTGGAACGTTTTGGTAATATCAAACAACTCCTGGAATAATTATGAGAATCTTAATTCCTTACTAAAACTATCTGAAATAAATTCCACTGTAAATATTTTCGATTTTTTCGAAAACGCAGACACATTCAGTATTTACAAAGAACAAAAAAATAATATAATGAGAATTGGGATTACAAAAAATAAAAAATCATGGAATTTTCAAATGGGGCAATTTTTACAAATGTGTTTTGTATAGCTCCAAGTTTTTTAAACAGAAAATTTTTTGAAAAGAGGACTGTGATGGAGTAAATTATACTCAAAAATTTAAGAATTGCTTAAAACTTGTTTAAAAAGATTCGATAAGCGAAGACTTTGTTAAACGGGAAATGGTACCCACTCAGTCCTTTTACTTCTCATTTTTTGAGTCAAATCCACCTAAATCCCCTGTAAAATATCCTTCCCAGCTCCTAAAAATATATATTTTCCTTCTAAAAACAAAAAAAAAAAAAAAACAGGAAAATAATCTTCTTTGGATGGGGTACCGCCGTTTGTCCTTTCACAATGGCCCATTTCACATTTCACTTTTAAAAATTATAGTCGGAATCGATAAGGTTGACAAAAAAAAAAGGCAATAAATCGACAAGGAATAAGATGATTCCTTTCTTATGGCTTGGTTTTCGTTGAGTTTTCAAAAGTAGAGTTACAGTAAAAAGACGCACATTTACTGGCTTTTACACATGTACCCATATGGTCAACATTTGTGCGACAATAAATACAACCTGCGTTAGTAAGTAAATATAAATAAAAATACATCCCAGTTCCAAATTCGCTCAGTATTCTCCTTAAGGTGGTGAAATAGAGCATAGAAATGTTTAGTAAGTCTTAAGTTTTCTCAATATTCAGTATTTTCTCAGTGAGGTAAAAGAAAGCACACAAAAATCTTCTTAGAAAGAATCCGCTTCATTGATTGATCCAATTTAGTCATATTAGTAAATCTCTTTCAGTGAATCGAAGTACTTTGAAAAGATGATTTAAATGTTAGGGGAACAAAAATAGTTGAATAAAATGAAAATGGAAGAGATATCGCTTTTAGAATCCTCCCAGAAGCTTATTAAAAAAGAAGCTTTCTCTTCGTGATATTATAAT
This sequence comes from Dioctria rufipes, assembly GCA_963924295.1. NCBI lineage: Eukaryota > Metazoa > Arthropoda > Insecta > Diptera > Asilidae > Dioctria > Dioctria rufipes. Next base: position 201,704,472 of record OZ002742.1, read on the forward strand.
CACGTCAATTGAAGCAAAAGGTACCTTTTACCTCCTCCAGGAATGCTTCGGAGCTTAATCGTGAAATGATTTATTTCGAACTACCTTAAGAAATGCCGCAACATCTACGAAAGTGATGTTTTCGAAAAATCTTTTTAAAAATAAATGGAACGAAATTTCATACTTCATGAAATTAATCTTTTTTTTTTGTTTTGGGACGGTGATTTATGAGTAGCTGATTCAGGTTAATCAAGGGAAATATATGAGGTTTTGATCAATCCCTTACTTCTATGAGTATATTCTTTATTAATTCTTGTTATGTGCTTATAAAAATCCTTTTCATTATATCCTTAATATTTTAGTTAATTTTTGTTGCGTTTAGAAAATTCTGGAACTTGACTTACCTTTATAAAAAGCAGTTGAATGCATATAATCTCAATTTCCGGCGGAAAAATTTCGTTCTCAATAGATAGATAGACAATATTGAAGTTCGTTGTGGGTTTTAATCTAGGGCTTGTTTAGAAATATTGTCATTGTCGCGTCGAAATGAATGGCTACTTTCAGATTTTTGTTTTTTATTTTTAATCATGTTATAGATCTGTCCTAGGATATTAGTTATTGTTAGAACTCAAGGTTATCTGTTATGTGGTCTACAATGAAGCGATGTTTCCCAAACCCAGCCAGCTGTCATCTAAAACTTCGAATTATGTGGGACAAAGGACCTTCACCACTATTCACTATAGGCAGATTGCTTTCAAGATGTTACATTCTGTTAGCTGTTAGTCCTGTTTAAAATGTTGAAGAAATATTCTTTCCATACGGACAGCTGCTCCTTATCCCTTTTAAGTAATCTTTCATATTCGTTCCTCACAGCCTATATTTTCCTATGTTTGCACATGTCGTTCTCTTTCCGCGCGTGTTCCGCTCACCGCCATCTGCTGATATTGCATTCATTATACTCCACTTGACATTACGGTCGATAGCCTACCCTATTCGCTTTGAACATAAAAAAGCATGGATGTTGTATGAAGTATGATAAGACGCCGATAAGATAAATACTTTTGTTTTTTAATCTACTCAAGGAACCAAGAAATAATATATTTGAATGAGTTTGCATTACTTTGAGCATGATGAGAACTAGGATGAAGGAATGAGCTCAGCTCAGTGAAATTGATTAACAACAATAGTGTTTTGGTTAATTACGACTAAACAAGTCTCATTAATAATTGCATTACTTTAAATAAAAACAACAATATTGTGATGAGTCTGCCGAATGTATGCGTGTGTAAGAACGAATTCCATTTTCACCTCGGTGGATCCGTGATCAAACAAAAAGAATTGGAAATTGTAAGATAGACTTACAATAAGGATATGCACCCTCGAAAACTGACGGGTTGGTATGTGTCAGTGGTTGAAAATGAAAACAAGACTTTCAATAGTTGCAATCTAAGAATTACCAATTTTGCACACATCTAAATTTATAATTTCCTACTGCAGCTAGAATCCATAGGAATAATTGTTCTTTTCACCTTGGGAACTAGGTTCTATACAGGGTTTTCCAGATTTAATTAGTTAGATCTTAAAGTATAGTTATGAGATGATGAAATAATTGTATTAACACTTTTCTAGGTTTGGCAGAAAAAGAACAAAAACAGCCAAAATAAGTTATCCCAGGATCAAATTCAGGAAAATCATTTTTTTTTTATAATTTTTACTGTCGCTCATAAGGAAGAATAAAATGGTGTATATTTTAAGATCTACTTGATTACGAACCACCCTGTGTATATTCTAACAGTATAATCTCATGTTCTAGAGCATCCAAAGAAAACTATTTGTTATAGTCATATTTTTTAAATATTCTATAACACCGAGGTGCTGTGATCTTTATGGGCGGTAAACATTTTTTTTTTCAATTTTACTCCTTAGAAAATGGATAAAAAGTAATATTAAATTACAGATAAAATAAATTAAATCATCAGAGAAGTTAATTAAAATTGTCAATCAAGTAAACACAAAATTATAGAAATACAAATCTTGTTCGTGAGGTAACAAAAGAATTCAGCTATTATTATCTCAGACAGATGGAAAATGTTATTGATTTGAAATTAACAGAGATGATGCATTGATGTACATAACTGGGATAATTATATTCGCACACACCTACATACATAGTATATTCTACTGGAATTCAGATAATTATAAATAACTTTAATTAAACTTATATATTTTTTTTTAGCCTTTAATAATTTTATCTACATTTCTTACAGATAGGTAGGTAGATAGGTAGGTAGGTAGGTAAGTAGATAGGTACATAATATATATTGATTTTTTTACAACATCATAATAAAAAAGAAAGAATTAAGTCAATACTCTAAATTCAGAGAATTAAAAGACAAGAGTACAGAAGAAAATCGGTAATGCAATGAAATACCGAATGAATTTAATATAAGGACGGAACAAAACACATAAAAGTTCTATAGATAAAATATTTGTTGTTCAAAAACATACCTTTTGATAAACCAATCAGAGAAGCTCGAATTTTATGTTATTCTGTACATAATATATGTATAACTCATGGAATGAATCCCAATAACGTGCTCTAAAAACATGTGATAGGTTATGAGTATAAGTATTGCTGTTTTCTTCTTCTTCTTCTTTCTTCTACTACTTATTCTTCTTCTTCTTCTTAATTTCTTCATGAACTTTAAGGAAATACAAGAGTGCAATGTATATTTGTTGTTTTTCTTTTGTTTTTCTTTAATAATTACTTTTATTTAATCTATGAATTAATTTTACTGTATAATTTTGCGCTTATTAAATTTGTTTAGCTAAAAAAAAACAATCTGCTTTATCTCTCATTATTATTTTTTTCTTCTTTCAGTTTTTAGTTTTTTACTTAAACTTTATAATATTATACTCCTTTACTTCTTTTCTTGCAAATTATTTGTTTTATTATGTTTACAACACGTTCTCTAACTCTGTACTACTTTTTTTTTTTGTGGAGGGAGAGATGAGATTTGCATTTGTATTCTCTTAGAACTTAGGAAATTAGAGACTTATAAAAGGGCAAATTAAAAAAGAAATAGTATGTACTAAAAACAAACAAAAAATATCAAATACCTATTATCGACATTAAAGTTATTTCGTTTTAAAATTGTTTTTTTTTATTTCTTATTCAAAGTGCTTTAAAAATGAGGTTCTGAATTGGAAAGGAGAGAAGGATGATGTTGTTGTTGTTGTTATTGTTGGCATTGTTGTTTGTTTCTTTACTTTTGATAACTAGTAGTAGTTCGAATTAATTAATTTAATAATTGTATACACTATTTAATGTCTAGTTTTTCATGATTTTTGTTTTTTGTTTTTTATTTATTTATTTATAACTTTAAGAAATTTTTTATCTGACGTATTCCTTGTTCTTAACGTAAATTTATATATAATATATATATATACTATATATACATATATAGATCTGTGTGTGAGGGTGTATGTGTGTGTTTGAGTGTTTTGTATATATATATATATAAATTTTAATTTAATAATTAAATCTCTATTAAATTTTTGTAATTAAATTAGAGTTATAACTTCTTGCCTCTGGCCCTGTTTGATTATATTATTTTCATTTTTTTTCCTTTTTTTTTAATATCAGTAATCACACTGCAAACAGCTGTTGCGCCTTTATCGTCGTTTACTTATGGAAATTAAAATGTTGTTTTTTTTATATATATATATAAAGATTGTTGTTGGTGTTGATGTTACGGCAGCAGACGGTTCAGCAGCAGCAGGAGCAGAAGATACAATTGCGTTTTTTTAACTTATTTAACTTTTTTTAGCAATAACTGCGGCTACAATGATGCCATAACTGAAGCAATAACAATGGAAAATATTATGTTTGTTAAAATCACTAACAATAACGATGTCATCATGATAATCATCATCATCATCATCATTATCATCATCATCATAATTATAATCGAGAGAAGGGCTAAGAAAATATTGCGCTCAATGATGGCGCCATCTATGTATTTCTTATTGCGATTACTTATTGATATCCTAATAAGTATTTTGGATTTAATTTGAATGTGTGATTCTAACAGTGATGGCAATAAGTCGATTGTTATTATTGTTGAAATTGTTGATTTTGGTGTTATTGTTGTTCCTGTTTTCCAACGAAATGAAGATGGTATTAATGATGATGTTGATGGTGGTAGTTGTAATTGTAGCTTTTGTTGTTGTTGTTGTATTGGTGGTGGAGTTTTTGTTGTTGTTCTTATTGATGTAACATTTATTTCTTCTAGTTTTTCACTTGTATTTCTATTATAATCATAAATTGTTGCCTTTTGATTAAATATTGTTGAAATTTTCCCTAATGTAACTAGCTAACCCATCGTCGTCGCTGCTTGTATTTGAGATCCCGACGTTTGACTGGTACTTGGATCTGGTTGTGTCACTGAACCGACTGAACCAGAAGCATTCGATGAATTTCCACCTGATGCTGATACATTTGTACCTGATGACGGATTTCCTGGAAAATTTCATAATCAATAATTATATGTACGCGTATGTATGTATGTAAATACCTAGGTACATTGTATATCTACAATGTATATAAATTTATTTTTAAAATACTCAATTTTTGTTATTTAAAATACATGCAAAACTAACAAATAAAAAATCCTGGAGGTTATTAATTGTGTAAATGAAATGAATTTAGGAAAATATACATTATATAAGAAATTTCAATTGTATATTTTAGAGACCTCTTCCCTTTGTCAATACCTCCAGCCGGACTGTTAATTTATTCAGTTTCACGTTCTACAAATATAAAAGAAAAACAAACGAAAAAGAAACTGTTGCATATACAAAACAAATGTCATTCATCTAGCAAAAAATATCAACAATATACAAACAAAAGGGAAAATTGATAAAATAATTGATGATTACGATCTTATCAACAATAAAATAAAAATCTTGCGTTTCTAATTATCTACATAGATTCTATTGAATTATATTCAGTTACTAAATTCAAAATCTATTTGGTTACAGAAAAATATAGCAACTAAAAAAGTTCTCGAAGCTTCTGCGCGCGTCCTACTCATATTCTGTAATATGTTTTTTTAATGCAATCTCAAAAGTGTGATGCTTAAATTTAAATTTAAAATTTACAATTTATGCACGAAAATAGATAATAGATGATTTTTCCAGAAGGATTTTCAAACTTTTATAAGCAAAACGACTTTTTTGGGGTTTTTAATATTCCCTCTGGGCTCTACTGGCAAGTATTAGGACCAGAAGTCAAACGATTGATTCCGATAAATATGCGCATCCAAAAATCAATCAGAATGCATAGCTGTGTAAGCCGATTTTCAATATGGCAGATATGAATCTAAATCACTAAAAGTATCTACGCTTGGGTGTAGCAGTCAAGGTGGAGCAATAGCCGCAAGCAATTTAGACAATTTTAACATGTTTGCGAATTATATCAATGGTCGTATTTGCAATTTAATTGGGCCTCTGCTGAAATATTCTAACTTTCTACGTTAAAAACAAAGAAAGAAACAAATCATTGGTGATACTGCATAACCGCTAGACTAGTAATTTCCCTACCACGTAAGTTAAATTCAAAGGCAAATTATCAACAGCGAGTAAACTTATTATTATTTTATAATGACAAAATTATTGCTACTGAACTTTAGGATAGTACGAGAAATATCATATTTTTGGATTTTAGACATGAAATTGTTAAAAAAAAAAGTTGTAGTTTCTTAGCTAGGTCACCAGTAACTTCGAAACTGAATTTTGCTACTCTATGCAGCTACGAATTTATGATATTGCCATTTACGCGGCTATGCAGTATCACCGAGGAAATGTGTGAATTTAACTAGCTATCGCTTATGAATGCAAGGGGTTATAAAATTGTTTCGTAAAATAATATGAGCCAATAGGGAAAAATCTGTTGCTTTTACAATACTCTTAAGACTCTAAACTCCAAAGCAAAACAATTACATCTTGTGCTTATACTGCTTTTGCATTAATCAATCTTAAATTTTACATCAATACCCGATCAGCAGTGAGTGTAATCATTAATAAAAACTTAGTTTAGCTAGTAATAAAATTTGTATGAAGAAATGGGTATACGTTTGCATATAACAAATATGATAAGACTGGTTAGAACTAGTTTCTAAATCCGATTTCAGCTTATCACTTATGAATGTAATAGTGTTGGATTTAGAAACAAATTAATGTGAACCATATTCAATATTCATTCAAAGTATCAATAAGATTACAATATGGTTGGGAAATGTGAAAGGTCAACCAATCGAATACATGTCAAATGCAAATCTGTATTAAATTAAGTGTTTACACCGAATTCTTAAATTTCGATGTAGTTATACAGAATCTCGAATGGTCATATCAAAACAAAACCGATAAAATGTATAAATAAAAAAACCAATATTGTATTGGTTGCTCGCACCATATTATTATTATGAAACGGATCCTAGACAATTAACTAGCAAGAATATGACACCAGAAGAACAGGCGATGTAAGTTAAATCAATTTGAGCATAAAATGAGTTAAAAACTGACTTTTACCTTAAAAAAGCAGTTAGGAAAGGGGAGGGAGTGACAATGATATTAAAAAAGGAAAGGCATCAGCAGCAGTTAGCAAGCCTAGTCAGACTTGTAAATGCAATAAATATTTCAGTCATAAACCGGACAAGAAATTAAAAAACAACAAACAACATGTTTTTGTTATAATATAGACAAGGACCAGAGATTATCCTTTGATGCATTTATACGTCTTTGGCAGGATGAGAAATGAGGAAAGAAGCATTTGTCCTATCAGCAAAGTGAAAATAATCAAAACAACTGTAGTAGCGTTGTGCCAATAAAGTTTCATTTGTAGATTTTTAAAGAGAACTATTTTTGCCACAGCTGCACCCATTGAAATTTATTTTAACCGACCCTCATATTCATCATTATACTATAACAAAATTGGATGGCTCAGAATTTCTAGTTCTACATTCGATCTATATGTGTGATCTTAAGGCAATTATTATAATTGCTATAAATATATCTAGAAAAACAGATATTCTTCTAAGAAGGACCTGTATTAATTTAATTAACATCCCTCTGCCTCATTATTGGGTACACTCTGCTTCTTTTGAAAAGCATGCAAAAAATATCATTACTTCTGTAAAAGCTATACACGGAGGACGACTTGCATTACCTTCCCCACTTGAGTTATTTTCGTTCATAACATTTCACAATTCCATCATTCTTCTTAAAAATCAACGTCATAAGTTATACATGAAACAAAAAAAAAAAAATAACATAAAAAAGGCAAAGAAAAATTTTTAGTGCTGCTTACTTAAATTCTTTTATTTAAAACTTAAACTTTATAAACGATTTGTTGCTAACAAAAGTATCATATCCAACATAAAAGTATAATTGCCACTACAAAGAATCTGCAAAAATAAAAGAAAAGTTGTAGAGAGCCGGAGTAGAGAGATGAAAATAAATAAAAGAAATTACTGAAAATTTTGTGCAAATAATGGCAAAATTTATGTAGATTTTTTTTTTTATGCATATCATAAGTAGATATTATGTAGCAACAGTAAAAGTAGAATACATATGTATATGAAAAAAAGAAATAAAAATAAACATTAAAAATATTATTAATATATCTCACCTGATGCTGCTTGTGCAGCAGCTCCTTGGGCAGGTGTACCAGTAGCACTAGATTGATTTCCTGTACTGGCTCCAGTTGCTGTTGCCCCTGTTGCTCCTGTACTAGATGTGATATCGTTATTTTGCCGCTGTGAACGCGGTATTAATTGTGATATTAGGCTTGGCTGTATTGCAAGTTCTAGAAAGTAAAAAACAAAAAAACAAAAACCAAGTGTTAACGGAAGAATGGATAGTTAAAACAAATCATTGTTTTTTTACCATGCTCTGTGAAGTTAAACAGTGGTGGCAATTCTCTTCCATTCGGCAGCAATTGATTACCTTCGCGTAATTCATTGAAAAATGGATGAGCGCATGCTTGTAGTGGTGTAATCCTTGCACTCGGTGTATATTCAAGCAGTCGTGATACCAAATTTATAGCTTCTGGAGGTGTTCTTATACGAAATACCTAAATTTATATGAAAAGAGAAAACAAAAACATTTAGCCAAGTGTATAATGATAATGAAGAGATCTGTGATCTATATTAAAAAAATAACAATCAAAAAACTTTCATAAATGATAATAACAAGAAGAAATTGATATGTGATAAAACAACATTCAGTGATGAGTCCCTGGACCGAAGGCGAACTTTGTTTTTTATATAAAGATTTCAGGTGAATATCGTTTATAAATAACTTTCTAAATTTACCGGTAACCGTTTTGGTAAGTATACAAATTTTTCACATTTTAATTTTCAAAAAGCCTTAAAAATGTTTCCACTACTAAATCCATGCAACCATGAATCATTAGATTTTTTCTATATAGCAGCGTTAAAGTTGAAAAAAAAAATGATACACAAAAAGAATAAAAGAATTAGTTGGCAGAGAGATTTAACGCTATCTTGGAGATTTTATTATTTATTTCAAAACTAATTGATCTGCATTTTTACTTTTTTTTTAATACTAGGTTTGTTTGATGAAAACCCCGGGTAAACCTAGGCGCTACATCGGGCCAGACTATCTTGTTTTTTTTGGAAAAAAATTTCTTGGGGTAATGGTTTGACTTTGTCACTTGCAAAAAAAATAAGCAAAAATTAGAAGAACAGAAATTAAAAAATAGCTTGAGCACATTTTATTTGTCTTCACCCACTTTATAAATAATTTTTTACAATTAATTATACTCGGGAGAACTGTCAGAGAAATGTCATTGCACTAGGTTTACCCACCCTGCGATCAGCCGCACGCAGAATGTCACATGATGTCACATTTTTACACATCATGTCGTTCAGGAGACCGAAGCGTTGTCATTTCCCCAGCACATCGGTGTGCACATTTTTCGCTACGGTCTGTTAGCGTAGTGTCTCGATGCGCTTAGTGGATTTGACGTTTAGCGTAGTTTTATTCTTAAGAAACTTTCAAAAGTGACATTTCGAATCGAAGTAATTTTCAAAAGTGACATTTCTAATCGAAGTCCACACAACCGTTCAGTTGCGATCCCTACTTTTTCAATCATGCGATGTGCTGAAAAGTACATCGGTGTGTACACCTGAACGTACAACCGGTGTTTAAAAACTTGTTCGATGAACGCAAAAACCCTGGGTAAATATTAGTGGGGGAAATTTACCCGGTGTTTTCTTCGAACAAACCTACTAACTTCTTTTTCATTGGAACTAATGAATGAGTTCAATTGAAAAATAATTCTTATTTTGTATTTACTTCATGAACAACTATAATTCAATCCCCATTTTTATACCCTAGATGAAAGCTATGGGGTTTACTAAGTTTTTAATTTAGTTTGGAAACGCGCAGAGATAATGCTGGTAGAGCAAGATGGATTGGACATCCACACATAATAGTATAGGTTATTTTGATTTTTGCATGTCTGACCTCACGATGACTTGTGTGCACACGGGTCTTAAAAAAAAGTAAATTTAAGATCGAAAATGTGACAAATCGGGTAACTCCTTCGTGAGGTTGTCATACAAAAATTCACTACCTGAGAACGGATCAACGTAGATAACTGAAATTTTGTAGTTTTCATAGTAACAGTAAATATAATTTCAAAAATATGCTAAATTGCAAAGCACAACATCTTCTTGGTGTTGCCATATAAAAATTTAGGTTTTTTACGTATACTGCGAAAACGATCAGATGTTTTTATTGTACTGATAAAGCTCTTCAGACTATGAAATACTAATACTCAGTTTTCGTTCTAGAAATTTACCGAAAAACCACTTCAACAATCAAACTTGCACAGATAGGTGACCATACGAAATTACATACGGACCTTCATCTGGGGTATCATAAGAATTGAACTTAAACCAATTCTAACTCTTTTACTTGTTCTTATAATAGGATTAATTTGTGAAATGACTCCGATAAGGATTATTTGGTATCAAATTAAAGGTTTTTTAATTCTAATGAATTAAAAATAAAAGAGCTCTCCATTTTAATTTCATGCTCGAAAGTCAATATCATACTGAAGAAAAGTATCTATATAATATATTAATATGAAAGAATAAATGAAACTAATAATTGAAGAAAGAAATATGTAAGCAGAAGGCAAAAATTATTACTAAAATTGCAATAAAAATGAATTAGTTATAAATTAGACAAAGGGGCAACTACAACAACACAACAACAAACATTTAACTCACACAACATAACTTAGATAACGAAGCCAGATCATATCAATGGTGTTTTAGGAATAAACGCATCAAAACTATCACACATCAGGATATAAAAGCAAAATATATTTGCATATCGTAAACGTGTTTTTGGAAAATATTTAAAGAAAACACACAAATCGCCGGTGATATAGTGTTAGGAAGTATGGACAGAGTACAACAAGATGCTATTCGTAAATTTACAATTATTAAACTTATGAAATGGCCGAAGTTGAAAATCTTGTGTACAATGTCCCGATAATGTTTCGCATGTGATTAAATTTTACTTGAGAAATGTTTGTTGACATTTCGAAAAAATTCGAATCACGAATTGTTTTTTTCTTTCTTACTCTTAAACGCTGTTGATTGTTGATTTCATTTGGTGGAAAGGACATACGCTCAAGAAGGGACTGAAAAAGTTTCACAATTTTTTTAATAAAAATGTATTTATAAAATGTTTCAATGTCGCACGAAGGTGGAATTTAGATTTAGCAAATGATTTTTTTCTTGCAATAAATGGAACACAGTTTGAAACATATAAATCCGATCCGGACACTAAGAATAACTTTAATAAAATTTTGAATGAATATCAAGAATTTCCTCAATATCTTTTCTAGATTCATGAATCCATGGACTCATTGATGCTGATGGTCACTTACATTACATTGTCTGATCATCGAAATATTCTAATATCAGTGTTACTAAGTGGGTAACACTAAGCTTACAGTATACACATGAAAGAGTCTGTTCGCTTTTAGAATCGGAAGTTCTGCTACTATACTTTTTGGTGCAAATGAAACGGTTAAAATGTAGAAAAATAAAAATGTTTAATAATATTAATCAAAATGAGAATTTTCCTGTGGTATTTAAGAAGAAGATTTTTGACATTTTATTTCTATTTATTTAAATGATGGTAGCCAGATATGATACTGATAGATATCAACCTTACAAGGTATCTCTAAGTGAAACTTAGAAACACTAAAAAATTTTTGCCATGCAGATTATAAATTTTTCAAAAATCTAAATAATTTTTTCCCAATTTTCGTAACTAACTCAAACAAGACATGTTTGAGATCGAGTAAATAGATATATGTACACTGTGAGCATATTAAAAAAATTTCATTAAATTACTCTTAAATGTCCGGATGAAAGCATAAATTATCTAAACTATTAGGATTATTCATAACTGCATTAGAATGCTATTCTTTTCGAATTCTAATACTAATAACTCCAGAATAAACCTGCATATAAATTAGTAGGTAAAATTTTATTATAAGTTCAGAGTGATATTCGGAAAGTAAAGGTACAAAGACTAGTAAAAATGCAATGGAAAATATTTGTTCACTGTTGTTGACAGTACTGTCATGATGTCTGTATAATGCGGCAGAGTTTATCAAAAATTTAAAATTTCAATTTTTTCCTATTACACGAATCTGCGGCGGAGGAAAAGGGGTCTGTGACGCACAGGGCTGCTATAATGGAAGGTGTATAAGAGGAAATCATGCATACTTGATGGAAGAAATTTGTTGATTGGAAAGATGAACTGAAGTTACTGAAGATCATATTGGTATATCTTCCTTAAAAAAAAAAATCGTGGATACTGCAGTAACGTAGTATCAGTGAAAGATATCATATGCGCGAACAAGTGCACACACGGCGAGATAACTATAGGTATATATAAATTATTAAGCCTCTGCGACATAAAATATGAGATTTTTGACTCTGTGGGTCCCATAGTAGGGTATGAATGGCAAAGAGTTTATTATACAAAGAATTTAAGTGCTTATGAAAATTAGATATAATAAAGTCTCAAACATAGCCCCTTGGGCAGGAGGCGAAGGACGTTTAGTTGATGAATATATGGAAGTGAAGTATGTATGATAGTAGTGTTTATATGGCGAGTATGCATAGTAGCTATAAGATTACTGGCGTGATTTCTGTTATCTCTAGCTTGTCCAGACTTGAATCCGAGCATATCTTAACCTTCTCGCCTATTAAAGGGTGGGTTTCCTGTATAGGATATATTTTATTTTTTTTTTAGACTTTGCGAAAAGATCTTAAGCCCGAATGGAATAACCAGTCCCGTTTATAAAAGGATATCTACATGTAAAGATACCACTGGGAGTACAAATGACCTTATGGTCATGGATTACGAGGCCATACCAATTGGGTATCCGACATTGCTAACTTAGCACCACGGAGTTGGATGGTTCTACTATAATAGATAGTTATTATAGTAAAATTATTCAACTCAACACAGAGTGTCTGAGTCTGCATTACTTTGGGGGACATTCTTCTTTGAACAGAAGAGTATGTCCTTTGTATAATTGCATACTGCATCCGAGGATTTGAAGATTAATGTACGCTAGGATATTTGGCTTTCGACGTGGAGTTGTACTAAATCAACCGGGTGCCATGACCCAGAGATTTTAGACCAGCAAGTATAATATCAAGCATGCACTGACATACACTAGCATAAACTGGTACTCTGTCTCATGAGGGCGTTGATTGTTGCATTGATACTAATCCGTGCATTATGCCATGGAATTAAGGCTATCCAGCTTGGTGTCGACGTAAAACCAGAAGAACTTCCTGTACGAATCTGCAAAAATTGCGTTGGATGATATAAGACAAATGTAGCGAGAAGTCCCTGCCAATTACACAACAATGCTCGTCCACATAATAACAAGAGTAGTTATTGAAGATCTTCAAGTGGGAACTTTTAACATATACACCACAAAGCCTACTAAACGACTATAGCATGTTTATGAAGTTATAGAGCATCTGGCTAATAATATTTTTGATAACAATGACGGGTTTCGAAGCGTGTTGATAGTGTAGATGAAAGATCAGGTAGAAAACTTCTGACATTGGAATCAAGTAACTCGTACCCAGGCTCACGAAATACGTACATTGATCTTAATGGTGAATACACTGCAAAGGTCACTCAAGGTCCCAAAATAAAAATGTATTATGAAAATTTTCTGGATTTTATATCCTTACTTTCCGAATATCCCTTGAATCTATAGCAAACAGTAATGGCGATGAGTATAAAGAAGCGTAGTGAAATTTTACTTTAGTTAGAATATATCTCCTGTTTTTGATTGTTGAATGCGTAAATATCAAATAGAGATTATTAATTTTAGGACTACTTAATTTTGTAAATAAAATAAAAATTAATTTCCATCTGACCAAAAAATACGCATAAACGCTTATCATCTTTCTCCCTGCTGCCTAATTAATTTTTATTATATATTTAAAAAATGGAAATTAACTTGTTTTACAATAATATTGGAAAAAAAAGATTTTAACATCACTCATATGTAGGTACATAATATATTACATGAAAATCAGTCCTCCTCTATCCAAATTGAAACTGAACGAAAAAAATATGAGAGAGAACACGAAAATTTACAAACCTTTTGCCATGGATGACTTTTTATTTGTGGAAATTTGAATTCAGTATAATTTGGATTCATTTCTCGTATCTGTTCACGTGTTGGTGTACCCAAAACTTTAATAACTTCAACCAATTGATCAACTCCAGAGTCTCCAGGGAATATTGGTTGGCCAAGAAGTAATTCAGCTAGGACACAACCGGCGCTCCACACATCTAAAATGGACATTAAAAATAATTAAATAAAAAAAATAAATATATTCAAACTTACCAATTTTTGTGGTGTAATTTATTGCACCGAATATTAGTTCTGGTGCTCGATAATACCTAGAGCATATGTACGAGACATTTGGTTCACCATGCAATAATTGTTTAGCGCTACCAAAATCGCATAATTTAAGCACAGCCGTTTCGGGATCCAGTAATAAATTTTGTGGCTTAATATCACGATGACAGATACCCAGTGAATGTATATACGCCAAACTTCTGAATAATTGATACATATAGAGCTGAAATGAAAAAAAAAACAAAACCAAAAAGAAAAAGGGGTTAAAATCAGGTTAATTAAAATGATAAAAGAAGGTACTTTATAAATATCTATGCACTTATTTGGTGCAATACCCTAGTTGAAATTGCTCACAGTTTTACCTTGTCTCCTGCCACGCAATGGTTTACATAATACCAATACTAATTTGACTGAAAAGTATCAAGGTGTTTGCAATTCATGAAGAAACATATAGAAAATTAAGTCGCGATGAGCCGTCTGAGGAGCATTCATTAAATCTTATCGAAGGGCTCATTGGATATCATAAAACTTCTTCCTATATACTAAACCAGCAATAAATAAATTTATTCTTGTCATCACCGAGTCAGATGACATTTCTACTAGGAAAATTTAAATTAATTTTTGTGATTTATTTATTTAAATTTTTAAATTGTTTATTTTAAATTAATTTTTTGATTTGTTTTTCCGAGGAGAGACTGTCGGCCACGCCCATATGCTGAACAAGACGTTATGCCCCAATTCTTACGCCTCAGTGTCTGAGAGTTTGATTTGCAACCGGAGTTTGAATTCGGAAAAATATATTAAATCAATCCTAAATTAAATTCTCATTTATAAACTCAACATGACACTCATTGACATGCTCATTAATAAGCTCATCGTGACACTCATTGACATGCTCATTAATAAGCTCATCGTGACACTCATTGACATGCTCATTAATAAGCTTATTGTGACCCTCATTGACATGTTCATTAATAAGCTCATCGTGACACTGATTATGTAATATCACACTCATTATGCAATATCCCATGCGCACTGTGAATAAGTAAATAAATTATTTTTTCCCGGTTTTGATTTAAACGTGAATAAATTTCATCAGGACGTTCATCTGATTACTCATGAGGAGCTCATTGATGAGCTCATCATGATTTGTATACCAGGGATATCTCTTTAGCAAACACACCCCTATCTTGGGAAACTGGTATGTGTGACAATGGTGGATATTCCGTATAAAGATTTGTTTTGTCATTTATACCATATTTGGGCACATTCTTACTTGTATATATGTTGTGAAGTGTATAGCATTAAGACACAATAACCATACAGATCAAGGCATACAATTTTATGTTCTTATGTATCCAGTGACAAAGTAGGACAATAAGATCACAAACACTTTAAGTAGTTTGATAATTTATTGACTCATCATAGAAATATGATTAAAAACTTACGTGGAAAAGTGCATGTCTTAACCAACGCTATTTTTATGTTTTACGCTAAAAAAAAAATCGGAAAATTTTGGCACAAAACGTTCACATCGCCCCCTAGATTTTCATTTTCATTATTTGAACAAAAAGATTTTGTTTTGTTTTTAAATTCAAGTCAGAACTTTATTCTTATTATGTGCCTGCTTAAAAAACTCTCTTCGTTTACTGGTTTGGTTAATACTCCGCGTTAGATATGTTCGTTATAACAAAATCTTTGAGGTATCTAAGAGCAATTGGAAAATACACATATACATGCATGTCAATTGCAATTACAGTAAGGGCCATTTTCACCAATCTACAGTTAAATTGCAATTTCTAGTTTCCATTTGAAATTTAATTGAACTGTTGAACATTGAGTAAAGAGCAAGCACAGAAAATATAAAGCTCCTTTCATTTTTTACAACATAAATAAGAAGAAATATTTGTTGTCATTAGTGAAGAAATTTCCAAAATTCTTGATACGCTAAGAAGCTATGGGAGAATATAAGCAATGAGGTTGATGAATCAATTATCTTTTTTCGCTCTTAAAATCTAACTGAAGGGGGAATATATACATAAATACATCGATATTCCACACCTATCTTTCCAAGTCTTGCTAATATACATGGTCAAAAATTTATCTTTATTACTGTATGCTGACAACATAAGCCGCATATTAATTATTTATTTTGAAAAAAAAAGGCAATGGCCATAGTATAGAGCCTTGTGGTATCCCACATAATCAACATTTCTAAGGCATCTGAGAGAAGTCTAATAAGATTGTAATTCCTATACCAACCCTTAAAAAAAGATGTACAAGATGTGTGTAGAACGCTTTTGATATGAAACGTGACAGGCTGATAGCATGCCTTTTTAAAAATTTTAAAAATTTAGTTGCAACTAAAATTATACTATAGAAATATTTAAATACATTATCGTTACCTACATATATGTTTGTCTGGATAAATTGTTTAGATGCTTCCAGATAATGCCAGGAGCTTAAAAAGTAGATAGGGAACAACCTCAAACTCACAGAATTATGTATGAAAATTTTCAAGCTCAAAATTACAACTTTACATCGCTCAGAGATGTTAAGAGTATTTTTTTGTTTTTTAATAAGATTGCTACGTATGAAATATGGGCAAAATTAATCTAATAAATTTGTCCAAATCGTTCTTGTGGTCGTCACCTTAGAAATTTACTAATTTTTTTTTTGGAAATAAAGAAAGAAAGAGAGAGAATAATGCCCTAACATCCCTGGATGACAAGACGCCTATCGATCACTTTTTCGATTAAAAATTTTAAGGAGAAATGTAAGCACGATTGTTGCATTTCTAGACCCCGCAAGACGGCGCGGAGTGAAAAGTATTAAAATTAAATTTCAATATGAAAATCTGGTCACTTTTTTATTCATACATATCTCTGCTATTTGTACTCTAAATTTCCTCATTATTATTATTTTTTTCTTCATAACCAACATGACTAATCTAGTTCATCCCCAAGGCAAAAAAAAACTCACACTGAAAAATTACAGGCAATGCAAAAGGAGCAAAGTTACCTTGCAATTTTTATTTATTAATAAAATAAACAATAAAAAAATAAATATTAATCTAAAACACTAAAAATATTTAACTGTAAATACTTACCCTGATAAAATTAATTGGTATAGTTTGCTTAGATTTAGCATACTGACGTGCAACTTTGTACACAGTTTCTGGTATATATTCGAGTACTAAATTCAAAAACACCTCGTCCCTCTGAAAATAAATGAAAGAAAAACGAGAAAAGAAAAATTAGAAAAAAATGTTAATCTTTTTTTAGGGGCAATAATTATTACAATTACATGAAAATGAAAATCGAACTATTGAAAATCAATTTTTTTTTTAGCATTTTCCTTAAGAATTTTTTTTGATCCGATTTGTGTGCTTTGGCATGATCTTTCATTAGCATTCAAAATACTCTAGGAAAACAAAAACTCCGCCAGTATCAAGCTTGGATTCTACGCAAATTACAAGCGTTGTTAGCCATTCAACAAGAGTGAAGTTTTTGTCAGTGATGTCGATTAATTTTTTTTATTTAAGCAACAAAATTAAGTACTTAACTATACTTGGGAGGATAATAAAAAAAACAAAAAAAAAACAAAAATACGAAGAAAAGAAAGATTTTAAATACCATCGAATTGAAATTTTTATTATAAAATTGGTAATTATATAAAAATCCAGATAGGTTGTGTAGAAGTCTAATAATGATTGCGGAAAGCAGATCTGAAGTGTGTAACAGCCACAGGAAATCAACCATGAAATAACTGTATGCAAGTTTAAGGGAGCTAAACTAAATCAGACTCAGTCAAATAAGTGTTGCTTTTCTATAAATTGTAGTAAGATCTTTGCATGGGAAAGCTTGTGACGTATCGTTTCAATGAATTATGTTAGTACAGCGTAGCGATAACTTTTGATATAAGTCCTAAAATAATTGAATGGGTTTAGTTTAATGCTAGAATTCAGAAGAGTCATTGTAAAACTCAAGGATACCAATTACACCAACAAAATTTGCCTCTTCCAAAGAGGCTATCTATCACCTAGGTCTATTGAGATATTGGTATAAAAAAAAAGATAGAAATCATCGAAAACAGCAAGACCACTTGAAATTTTCAATTCAAACATGTGGCTAACAGATTTGATCTTCTGTCCACACTGAACTGTGCTGTGCCAACGAAAACCTAGATGACTTATAACAAAAAACCTTTTTTTTTTTTCTTTGATAGTCAAGCAGCAGTTAAGGCTTTTGTGACAACATTAAAACAAACTTGATAAATCCAAGCGGATTAGTCTGATCTTGCAACCGGGGCATAAAGTTTTTTTTTGTAGTGAAAAAGCATAATGAGTTGCTAGGCAAGATTTTTGTCTATACATCTAGTCGAATTAGAACGGATATGTGGGTTATTTCTGTTCTTTCGCAAAAGCTTATCTGAGGATCT
This sequence comes from Dioctria rufipes, assembly GCA_963924295.1. Lineage (NCBI taxonomy): Eukaryota > Metazoa > Arthropoda > Insecta > Diptera > Asilidae > Dioctria > Dioctria rufipes. The sequence goes on from OZ002742.1 coordinate 201,722,905, forward strand.
GAGCGTATGTTGAACGGATATTAAGGAACATGAGAGTTTTATGACCATACCGTCAATGGAAAAAGTAAAAAGAGCTACTGAAATGCAGCAGGCCGCATAGACCTTTAGCTGGTCTCATAACCAGCCACTAAAGAAGCACCTTGTCAATATTTCTATGGGCACTTATCGTATACATAAAGACTTTATTTAGTACAAGATAAGACAGCTTTATAAGACATGTGTGAATATTCAACGAGAGCTAAGCGCAAAATGTCAATCTTAGGTAAATTACGGCTGAACTTTGTACTTCTTTAACCTAAGACCAAGAAGACTAATTGTAAGATAAGGTTCGTTTTCAATTTTGGGTTAAGTTATTCGGCAACAATCAATCATGTCTTCTTGACCTTTGATGCTCTGTGCTATACACATTCTCTGAACCTTATATCTTATTATTAGTGGCTTGGCTAGAGTATCGTGTACTACTAAAAAACCATTTAGTTGTTAACTCACTCGTTGGTGGTTCGGGGCCCATAGTGTACTTGTCAAAAAATTTCATGTCCACCGAAAGATTCTTTTTCTTTAAACTCCCTTAAATCCCTCTTTGGACATGGAACAAATGGATTAATGGTACTTGAAAGAAAGTGACTGTGCGGTACTACCTACACTAGAAAAAAAAAAACAATGAAGAAATAAAACAAAACAATAACGGATTATGTAAGGATGAAGCGGGGATTCCAGAGAAAAGGATCCAGAAAGTGATAAGAAATATTTTAGGTGAACTGGAAATGGGATGAGAAATGTTAGGACTTTTGTTAAGTAATTTTTACAAGACTCAAAATCTGACTCGTCTTTTATTGATACCAGCCGAATAATGAATTATTCAAAATTTACCACTGGTAATTTCGATCCCACAAAACAGAAATAAACACAGCGGAGAGATATCTATTTATGAGGTATGCGCTTATAGAAGACAACTGACGTAAAGGTATGAGAAATTCATACGAATTTAAAGAATTAGAAATAGCAATGAGTTCCATAAGGCTCCTTACTGGGCCCTTAACTTCTCAATCTACTCGTTACACTGCATTGTACTGAAGAAATAGTTTTTACATATCGGTTTGATATAGTGTTTTTCCACTTGTATGCACTATTTAGGTCACATAAATTCACAGCCATTATGTCTCGTCTAGATACCAAAAGATTTATCTGAAATCTACAAGGATAGCGTATAGATATTATGTATACATACAGGATGGTCAAGGTATTGTTTCGCTCCATGTATGCATATACAGGCCATTCTACAAAATAGAAAACAACCGAAATTTGTTCTGTGATTAAATATTTTGTTTTGGAAGGTTTACCAAAGGCTACGAAAATTCACCAAAAGCACGAAAGAAGCGTGAAATGAATCTGCACCGTTACATTTGAATCTGTCAAAGTGGACAATGGAATTTAAGTGTGATCGCACAACCGTCGAAGATGACCCCTGTAGTGGTTGACTGAAAAGTGTTACAACATCAGAAATCATTCACTAGATCCTAAAATGATTCTTTCATATCGCCTACTCTTGGAATTAACTGAAGTCGAGAGCATTTCTTTCGGATGTATGACTATTGCATATTTTAAAATACGCGTTGAGAATGAAAAATTTTTGCGCAAAATTAATCCGGCATTGACCAGAATGGGCATGCGAACGCAAAACTCGCAAAGATGGGGCTGTTCAGGTAAAACAAACAACAACTACGAATGAAACTTGGGTCCAAAAAACAATCAAAGCAATGGGCTAAGGTTGGTTGTTCTAGTCCATAGAAACCCAAGACAATTCCATTGGCCGAAAATTTGATGAAATCTGTTTTATGATACGTCAAGGAAACTATAATGATTGATTACCTTGAAGGATAACAATCTTACAGAAGCGTACAATACATCAAGACTTCAAGAGTGCTTTGGCAATGACTAAATTTTTTTGTGTGACGTATTAATTGATTGAACATTTCTATCTTGGTTAGAAAGAGCTTTGACTAAAAAAAAAAAAACAAAAAAGGAAAAAGTCTCTAAGGAAGACAGATAATAAGAAAAAAGAAGATTAAAGGTCACTACTAGTTAAGTTAATAAAAATGCAATGCTAATAGGCCAGCAAACCACATGGTGAAACCTTCAACTATGTAAGAAAAAAACCAACAATACTATTAGTAATAAAGAAAAACTAAATGCAAAAAAGTGAAGGCTTTTTATACATTTGGTCGTTTTAATCCTTATGAAATGGTTCATACATAACCTGTACAAACGTAGATGGGCTATGCATATCCCTCAAGCAAATATATATGTATGTACGTACAAAAATGTACACAAATGTTTACTCTTACATTTATTGTTACTTTCAAGGTTCATGTCTCATGTGATATAAAATTTATATGAAAGCGAGCCTTATTATAAGAGTGTTCTTCTATACGCAAATGAGGGTGAAATAATATCCCGCAAGAAACTTTTGGTGATATATTGTTGTGGATGTGATAAGAGTCACGAGTTGTAGTTGCATTGTTTTTTCAAATACGACCTCGGGCGGACAGAGCTTTAAGGATGATGAGGAAACTAAAATCTAATCTAAAAGAAACAAAGAAAACAAACACATTAAATTCCCAAAAATCAGGCACAAAAAAACTAATCAAGAAAATTTTTTGTTAAAAAAAAGCATGAATTTTGATGGACGGTTTTAAATTAAAAGGAAAACTAAAGAAAAGAAAAAAAATATTTTGAAACAACTAGATACCTGTGGCTGCAGCACCCTGGCAAAGATGCCCAATTCGATGGGAAATTCGGCTAACTGGAGGCCGAGTTTATTTTTTTATTTTTTGTACGATTTAACAATTTATAACAAAAAAAAAAAAAAAAAAATCTTGTTTAGATAAGAACATAAAACACAAGTTTAGGTAAATAAAGTTTTTAAGTTTTGTATGCATTTTGGTAAAAACGAGTCATTTTTCTTGTCGTGATGGTGTGGTATTATATATATATAATATATATATTTATTTATTTAAATTGACAGAAAATATCGATTGTTTTAAAGTTTTATTTTGCAGAGATTAAATATCCCAGACGAATTACATAATAAATATTCTATGAATAATATAATTCATGTAAAAATAAATTTTATTTAAAAAAAAAAATATGATTATATTTCTTTAGACCATTCTTAAGGATAAACAAATGTTTACAGCGTCGTTATTTGTAAGGAAAAAATAAATAAAATAAAACGCTGTTAACGTTTCTAATTACATTGCGAGGACATTGTAAAAAGAAGTTGCAATGGTGTTTCGAAAAAGTTTGAAAGGTGTTACGAAAAAGTTATAAACGTGTTATGAAGAAGTTGCAATGATGTTACAAGAAAGTTACAATGATTTTTCAACTACATGGTCTACCCTAATATGATATCAAAAAGGGAGAAAGCATTTCACAATTAATCAGAAATGATTCTAATCCCACAGAATTGAAACTGACTAACAAATCAATTTGAAAAAAAGAAAAAACATTCTTATTATTTAGCAGAAACTGACTTGAAAATATGGATGGTAATTTTGGTATAATCATCATCGAACAAAGACAGATTAATCCTCATTCTTTAATTAACAGTTTCGAATAGAATGATTTCTCCTCATACTTAATTCAACCTCGACAATACTAGCCTTGAAAATATTATCGGAAATTAAGGAATAAGCTCAAAAATATAATCTCATCAGCTCTTTTTCTGGATCTTGATTTAATAAAAAAAAACGACGCACAATGCTGATGATAATACAAAAAAAAAAACATAGGTGGAATTATCAAGTGTCATCAAACAAAAAACTTGATGTGCAGATATGATCGATTTGAATATAAGAAGAAAAAATGTAGAATTGTATTCGTCACATGGTACCTACGTTGCGATAATGTAGTCACATTTTAAAGTAGGCCCTTAACTAGAATCCATAAGGATTTTTTTTTACAGAGCGAAATTTAGAACTAGTATTTGAAGAAGCAACAGGTAAGTTATAAAAAGGATGATGTTTCTCTAGATCTATCCTAAAATATTTAGAACGCCACTGACTAATTTATTTGTGAAAGATAAAACATGAGCATCGAAAAAAATTCTTTGATAAATGGATATGACCATAAATGGCACAAGAATAAGATATCGCATGGGATACCTACCAGAGCAAAGTATACATATCGTGAAATGGGTAGTGCATTCTGGAATTGACCACATCATATTTTACAGGGTGTCGAGCTTAGATTATATAGCAAAAAGGGTAAACTATGCTTTGAAAAATTCGTATTCGTGTGGTCGTTTATTTTTTGTCAGTTCGATATTTCTGCTCATTTCTGACATTTCTGAATTTACGAAATGAAATCCGCTGTTCTTTTAGTGATTTTTCCATAAAGAAGTGTGATTAAAAGTGATTTAGATTTTATAATAGTGAGAAACAATAGTGAAATATTGTTCTGTGGAAGATATTTTATATAATCGAGACTCCGGGAGTCCTTATTTTTATTTTTTTTTTATTTATTTAGAACTTCATCAAAGATCAGATTACTAACAATAGTAATAAAAGGACAAATAACTTTAACTAAACTGATCTCTTATTTGACTTTTCGAAAGATGAAAGTCAATGCAAATCAAACTGGTTGTTAAAAAGACGAGACTTTGATGAAATCGGCTCGTGCAAACCATAGTTCGTACTATGTGCTGAGGAATGACGAAGAAGTCATGGTTCCTCAAGGAGCGCACAGGAATAGATATATTGAAAGCATTTAAGAGCTTAGGGGAATTTATTGTTCCTTTTATACATAGTGAAACGCAAAAACAACTATAGACTAATAGGGTTATCCCAATGATGTCCACGCAGGGCAAAACGAACGAGTCTCCGCTGCTCAGCCTCAATGCGATTTATGTATACAGCATACAAAAAAGAGACCAGACCGGACTGGCATAGGTCTAACGAATGTACAGTAAAGGATCTTCATTATGAATGGATAATTAAACTCTAATTCTTGAATTATGGTGAAGAAGTGCGATGTGCTGTGCTGCACAAAGAATCGGAATTGCCATAAGAAATCATTTTTCAGGCAAGTTTAATTGTTTCAATAATAAATCATAGGATTTGAAATAAAATAGAAGTGAAATAGTTATAAAAAAAAATAGTCGTGGCAATAAAATTGAACATTTTCCAATGCCGGTTTGTTTGTTTACAATTAAATTGTCAGTGATCACATGAGACATACAAAGGCAACACCAAAAAATATTGTCAGAAAATAATGGGGCACAGGAAAATTTCTTAAAAATTTAAAAAATTATAAAATTATAAATTTAAAAATTAATGTTATCATTTTGTGATATAATGAGATCTCTTCTATTGAATTTCTTCAATACTTAATAAAGTTTCAACCACTAAATTATGGTGTCCGCTCTGAATATAACGTAATATGCGACTTCCATGACTAAACTAACACATCGTTGCGATTCTACTACATTTTTTCCTCATAGCCTATCATTTTTGCTATATAACCTAAGGTGTCGAGAGCAAATGTTTCTTTAACAGCAGTTTTGTATACATCTGAGCGGCCTCCTCAATAAGGCAGATGTGAGAAAATATGAATCACTCCTGAATGCGACATCTAGTTTCTGTGCCATCTATATTATGACTTATGTAGTTTAAATTAGATCGTTTGCAAAATTAAAAGCCGATCGTATTAAATAAGCACATCTCTTCTAATCTTTCAACAACGATTATTCTGAACTCTTTCTAGAAACAAGGTTGGAAATTGTTGCCGATACAATTTTTAACTCGGGATGTGAGTTTTTAATAGGTAGGTTGTAGGTACATACTTTATATATCTTTTAGTACAACAATAGTCGACATTGAGCGTAGTGCACACAGACTAATAGTCGGTAGATGGCACCATTCAAGATGGGCACTTTATAATTTGATATGTATTGGGTATTGGGTCAAACCATAAATAATGCCGTTTTTATTCTAGCATTGACCAAGGTGAACCCTGAAGCTTTTCATATCCAATCAAATAGATAATAATATAAGTGTGAAGATCTTCTTTAGCCTGTGGTGCCGGTGTTTCTCCTTTCTCTATTGCCACTATATTCGGCACTTGAAAGTTTTGTATAGAACCTATTTCTCGTCACCAGATATAGCAAAGAAAAGCATAAATTTGAAAGTTTGTGTTGAACCATTGCTATCTCTATGTTCCAGGCCGTGACATAAAATTCTTTGAATGTATTAGAATAGTACGATTTCGTATCCTATTGCAAAGGAAAATCGCTCTGTATTACGAGTAGGAGTACCTTTGCAAGTAAAAAAAAAATCGCTTTGTGTCATGGCCTGGAACATAAAGACGACAATGAATGAACCCATCATCCAATTTGCTGTGCTGATATTTCAGATGGCATGCAGCAGTTGTCGATGAATAGTCAAATGACCAAATACAAGCTTATCAGTTAGTTCATCAACAGTTAAAATGGGATTTTGTTCCACAAAGTTTTGGAAGACATCCTTGTCATGCTCGGCAGATTTTTTCAAGATTAGGCTTGTCTTCTAGGCATCCGATTTTTAGTGAATGCAATTGGAGAAACAAAAAAGGATTTATTTATGGGATGATTCCGAATATAACGAGCGGGCTGGTTTTTTTTATAAATTAAAAATATCAGATTTTTCAAAAAATGCAATTAAATCAGAAACACTATTCTCATTCTTTGGAATTGGGTAGTCACTGGCACACAATAGCTGTGATCTTTTGTGTCCGCAGAACAGGGCAGAACAAAAGAACGCCTGCCTCATACATTTTCATAGAAGATTTATAAATGAAGCGAACAGTACAAATAGTTCGCTTCAATCGACAGAACAATTTGTTCTCTCCAGTATATGGGAGTTCGAGAACAAAGTATACAAAAGAACACGAGCTAATCAATTAGAGTGCGATCATATTTTTATCAATGCGCGAGAAAGTAGATCATCAAGCTTCAGTGATCACCAAATAAGCTAGATATTTCGGTTCTTAGTCGGTATAACTTGTTCTTCTCACAAATATACATATATATACTATAGTATGAGGGAATAAAATTAATAATGTTTCGAATAGCTGCCGTCTCACAAAAACAAAAAAACGTACATTGTAAAAAATGTCTACGTATAAAATTGTTTTTTTTTACTAAGACTAAAGTTTTGTAAAAAACAGAAAATTGGCTTAGGGCAGTACCGCGGTACCTTTGCTTTTACTACAAATATAACAATTAGTCAATGCGTGCTTAAAAAATTGCTCTTATTTTTGTGGGTTGGGTTACATACATATCTCAAAATATTATCGCAGACTAATACGCAATTTCAAGAAAAATTTCAATTCTATTTCTAGTTATCATATAATTATCCTTCCTTTCCTACTACAGTAAATACGAAAAAAACTCACCAAGAATAAATTATTATCATTCTATAAAAATGTAAAAACATTCATGCACGATGTCAATATTTACATAAATTAATTTGGTTTTAGGTTGCACTTTATAATTACATATCTAACATACATACATATATTGCTCATAATATGTTGTAACTATATAATTATAAATATTATATGTAAATAATTTTAATAAATAAAATAAATTAAATGCAATTTGTCTGGGTATATAATCTCAATAAAATAGTTATTATTAACAAAAGGAAGAAAAAAATGTCTAGTCAAAAAAAAAATGAACAAAAAACTAGAGAAATAAATAAACCAAAGTAAAAACAAATGAACTTTCGATATTTACCTTTTCACCACTCGAATAAAAAAAATATAACAATTTAACAATATTACAGTGTTCCAACTTTCTCATTATCTGAAGTTCTCGATTCTGTAAAAAGAAAAAAATATAGATTAAGAGAATCGTCGACAAATGACGAATTTTAATAAATTAATTTGAATGAATTACACAGAGAGAGAGAGAGAGATAGACAGCTGGAAATAAATATTACCTTAAATCGTCTGTCCTGTAAAACCTTTTTAATGGCAACCAATTCGCCGGTATCGCATAATTTAGCTTGGAATACAACACCGAAACTTCCATTTCCAATAATTTTTGTGTCTGTATAAGATACTTCTTGTACACGATCTGTGCCTTGTCCAGGTGTAGCGACAACTGTTGTAATTTTGGAGCCATCTTTACCTGAAAAATTGAAAGTTTAAGGCAAATTAATAAAAATATATATGTAAAGGCGTTTGGTTTTTTAATTTATTTTTTTATTTTTTATTATTATTTTTTTTTTTTTTTAATGTAGTAGGTATATGCAAATTATGACCTTTAATTAACCAATCAGGTAAATTTATTTTCTTAAAGTCCATTCTTTGTAAACTTCGCCTGGATTAAGAGAATTATTACTACTCATTTCTTCATCTAATTTCATTTGATTTTGTCTTTTTTATTTCACCAGAAAAATAACAACAAGAAAATAAATAAAAATTAGTTTTAGGATCGATTATTAGGAACCACGAACCGAGTACATAATATACTATATAGCACATCACGTAGGTACTAACAATAAAATAAAAGACTTCTTATTCCCTTAGCCGAAAAAAGAATACCCGCGCACCCAACAAACTATATAAGAAAGTACTACGAGAGCAAGAGTATCTTGAAATTATTTTGTCTCTGCTGTTGTGACTGACTGACTGACTGGTCTCATACGTAACATAACACAAGGTGGCCATGGCGAGCACTACCCAAGAAATTATTTATTTATTCACATGTGACTTATTGATAATGCCATCCATATTACCACCACCACCACTACCGGCGTCGTCGTCGAATTTTATATTATACCAAGTGTTTTACAGCATACAAAAGGTACACCAGCAAGTGTCCCTTTATAAAACCTTCAGTTCTTACACTTAAGCCAGTTTCAGTTATGTCTTTAAGTGTGAACCCGTGTTTCATGAAAATAAAGTGGAAATTGAATTAAATAAAGCGCCACCATATAAAAAAAAAAAGGGAAAAAAAAAACTTTCTAAAGTTGACGGAAAATTAAATGACGATCCGAAATTATTGTGGCAGTAGTAGTAGTCGTAGTAAAATTATGTTTGGGCCACCTTGAAAACAGATGTCACTAAATAAAGTTTGAGAATTTATTGATTATTATTATTATTTTATTATTATTACGGAACGGTTTTTATTAGATATTATCTAAAACTACAGTAGACTCACGATGGTGTTGAACAATACTAGTGTTAGCTTTTTTGAGAGGATGTGCAATTAGGGGTAAATCCTTTCAAATACTAATATGTATATACAGGGTGTGCCGTATGTGGTGTAAAATCCGAAGGCTATGAGGTTATGTTTAGACAAGCAAAAAAATTTATGGGTGGGGGAGGAGAAATACTTTCGGTTTCCAAGAGAAAGACTTAATGATATTTGGGTATGTTTTAATTGATCACCCCCCACCCTGTAATTTCTGAATGTTACACCCTATGATGATGATTTAAAATTTGTTAGATTGATTATCGCTGGACCTTTCCAATAGTCTATAAATTCTTCCCCTCCTCTTCTCCGTGTTTAAGTTATGGCTCAATAAACTTAAAATTTCGGAATTCAATTTAATTTTTATTTAACTACTATTTTTTATCAAAAAAACAAGTCATCAACACTAATTTTTCATATTGGATCTAAGAAGCCTAAAAGCTCCGCTTCAAAATGGCCTATAACAGTCTGTACCCAAAATATAACCCTTTCTGTGTTTTTTGTACTTTTTCTTAAGCATATTTTTTGATAAAAATAGTTAGTTAGAAAAAAAGACCTAAAATTCCGCAATTTTAATTCTGTTAAGCTATAAGTTCAGACCGGAGAAGAGGAGGGGAAACATTTATATGAAAGGTGCAACGATTATCAATCTAACGAATTTTAAATCATTATCATCATAGGGTGTAACATTCAGAAGTTACAGGTGATCTATAAAGACATTCCCAAATGTCTTTAGTGTCGTTATGTCGGAAACCGTAAGGATTTCCGCTCTTACACCCATAAAAATTGTTGCTTGTCTAAGCCAGAACTATCCATAGCCTTCGAATGCAAGACCACATATGGCACACCCTGTATATGTATAATATATAAGAGAAAACCTTGAATTAATATTTCCATATTTTTATTAATTTTTTTTACGTCTTCGTCGCCCAACTAAAAATGTTTTTTCGATTATTTTGTTATAAATATTGCAAAATATTGTAGGAAATTTTTTTTTACAGTTTTAAGATTTATATACCCGAAAATATTTGAAAAAGAAAAAAAAATCTACTCTAGTCAATCCTAAGGTCCGTTAACACCAACGAGGATAATCCTGTTTCCTGTGTGAAGATTATTCCCCTATCCGAAAATAACCTCGCTTGCTTTGGGCGTTAAAACAATGTGTTTTTTGCTTATGTGGCATTACTTTCGGACATTTGCGGTATGTCGAAATAAAGGGAGTTGTTTTGTTGTTTTAAAACAAGAAATATTGAATAAGAAATATAATGAAGAAAATTAATTTAATCTTTAGTTTTCTTTTGTTATATAATATTAAAAACATTATTTAAGTAGAGAAAAAATTAATTCAAAATAAGTGAATCTCTATCGAAGTATCGTTGGCCCGGAAACGATATATTCTTTATTGTGGCTTAAATTGAAATTTTTCTCATCCGTCACCTATTCGGTATAATCCTTGAATAGAAATTATATCCCCGGCAAATCTCGAATAAAATATGTATTATAACGATGTAATACGATGGATTAAATGTCGAGTAATCTTGGTTGGCGTTTGTGCATTATGCACACATGAATATGGATTATATTTAAGCTCTATTCAACGTTTACTATACATGGGAATTTGGGGCGAAAAAAAATCAAATAAAGCTAATTGCAATTCAACACAGGGAGAGTTGTATGATTTTAAGTACCACTACCAATATTAGTGAAGTACCAGTACTCATACTAAGAAAAATATTTAGTTTAAGGTAAAACTTTATAAATTTTACTCGAAAATTTACCAGTACCAGTAAAAATATTGGTAATGTCCAATGCCAGTACTTTTGCAGTACTTCCCAGTACTTTACTGGTACTTACTTATAATTACTGGTTTTTATAAATAGGTACTAAATTTATAAAAATCAGTAATTACAGGTAAGTAGCAGCAAATTTTCACCCTTTAAGTATTTTCTAGTTTACTATAATTATTAAGACGAATAAATGGTGTACACAAAAACTTTTTATTAAGTCAATGAATTCCATTTCACATATTCATATTTAACCTACATATTTTCTTCCATATACTCTAATAATAATACTCCAACTTTGCTTTATGTAATAATCATCAAGTCTTTGTCTCCCACAATTAATTTTCACTACGACCTATAAATGGAGTGTTGTACTGGCGAGTACTACTGCTAAGTATTGGCGAGACGACTACTAGAAGATACTGTCGAGTACTGGGAAATCCTGGGAAATACTGGTACACACCAAAACATTTTAAGTACCAGTAAAACATACTCACTTTTACTGGTAAATTTATTTCCAGTATAAGTACTGGTACTGGGCCATGAGTAACAATTTACTTGAATATCATACAGCTCTGAACATAGATAAATACCATATTTTTTTTTTCAATAATCATTGCCAAACTCATTCTTTTTACTGTTGACAATTTTCAACGTTAGCGATTTTTAAATTGCATCAATTTTAAGCAATTTTTTTTTTTAGAATTTTTAGAGTTTTTTTCAAAAATGTTTGCCAATGTTACCTTGCCGCTGGGTCATTTTGTTTAATGCATTTCCGTAAAAACTTCTGTTTGGATTTTGATATTATTTAATTTTCAGAGCGTGTATGTAGCAATGGAAATATAGAAAAAAGTACACCAAAATGTTTATTTGATTTTGGGGTTTTTCAATTATTTGATTAAAATATTGTTATACGGTAAAACATCACTAATACCCTAGACACACAGGATGACCTAATGAATCATTTGTACTAACTATTCATTAAAACGCTGTGTGTCACATAGTATAAGTCATTATAGCTCGATAATCAGATGATAATGAAGTACACTAATGAAGTGTTTTCTTTCTTCATTATAGCTATAATGATGAAAAATGTGCTAGATTTGGCAGGAGCTCCGCTGTACATCTGCCGATTTGAAAAATAAGAAGAAATACAAAGAAATGCAAATCACAAATTATATTATCAATATTTTTTTTTAATATAATGTTTTCTCATTTGCAAATTGTTAAATTGAAAATAAAATAAATGAAAACAAAGCTTATCACGTTAATTCGATCCATATTGCTTCTTTAATGTGATAAGTTTATCACAACCATTTTGACAGCACAACTTAATTAAAGAAATTCCTGTGTGTCTGCAGTTTATAATGAATCACTATAGACTAATGAGTTGTTAGTTATTTCTGCATTAAGAGTTCTGTATGTCTAGGGCATAAGAGTCTAATAAGATTGAAGATATGGTATTGAGTGTAGAAGTTAATGCTAATGAAAAGAAGGTAGTTTTCCGGATAATCTGTGTCGTGGCCAATTAATATCAAATTGTATTTTGTATACTGGTCGACGACGATGAAGTATCGACTCAATTGAAGCAAACCGAATATATGTACAACAATAGGCTGTTCTCTTCGATTTTTTTTTTTTTTTGTATTAAATCATCCACTGCATCTGCAATTAGTGGTTTGCATAAAGTCCGAATAATTAAATCTAAATCTTTTCAATTCTGCCTAGAATTCCGAAGGTAAACTATATGAAACTTTACGCTAAATTATTTGTCATATCCAATTGGTAGTAAAAGAAGAGGAGCATAAGATGACTGCTCCACAATTGGTTAAAATGAGAAAGTTGGTCTATGCATATTATACAACATACAGGGTGTTTCCCCTTAGGGAGGTCAATAGACAATAGAGCAGGAGGTGATAGTTCTTAGTTCTTACCCTAGACTAACAAAAAATTCTATGGAGGGGGGGGAGGAGGAATATCAATCGTTTAGGCGTTACAGGGTGATTAGGAAAAAAAATTAGTGTTTCAAAAAATAGCCTGTATTTTAAAAAGTACAGGGCGTACGGTCACAGTTAAAAGTGGGTATGGGTCGTATTGTGCAGTCATTGGAAAGGCCATAAAGTTCTGTATACAATAAGCTCTTAACTGTGACCGTGCACCCAGTACTTTTTAAAATACAGATGTTTTGTGAAAAACTAACTGTTTTTCTTAATCACCCTCTAACTCAAATGGTTGATATTGCCCGCCCTGCCCCCTGCCATACAATTTTTTGTTTCCCTAGGTGATAGGACTCACCTACTGCTCTGTTGACCTCCTACGGGGAAACACCCTGTATATACAGATATATATTATACAATATTTAAATTGGTGCTTCGTTTTCATGTTATTATTTTTAGTTTCCAGCAACAACAATGTCTTAAGCTTAAAACACTATTGCGACATATATGACAGAATATAATAAACAATTCTTTTCTATTCCAGTTATAGAAACATTTTTCTCAGTGATTTAATACATAGGAACTGCAATGATAGTCGACCATTGATATAGACAAAAATGGGGTTGATAAATATTTAACAAAAATAATTTAAATTCTAATATTCCGAAATTTTTTATTTTAAAGGCGTATGGAGTTTTACGAAGGCATTTCTACGATGGTTAAATGGAACGAATAATTTCACATTAAATCACGCAATCCTTAGTTTTGTGCAGTTTTATATATGTATAAAAAAAAAATCATAAAGTCTGGCCCATTAAGGAATTCAAGAATATATGTTGGTTAATGTTGGCAATAATGCCCTGTATCCAATCGTAAATCCTCTTGCAATTATATATTATGTAGATGTAAGATGGAAAGCATAACTGAATAATAAATACAGAAAAATAGAGCCTTGTGGAACATCAATATGAATATTGAGAAAACTCGAAAGCATCTAATTGGCCAGGACTGATTGTGTATGGAAATTAAAAGATAACTACTAAATAAGTTTGTAAGAAAGTTGAAATCAGGCAAATTACATAAGAAAGGTACAAACAAACGCGTTGGAATCAGAATTTAGTAAAATTGACTTTAAGTTAATTTTCTTAAGGATGTCTACTTAAAAAATTATTTAAAATATATTTACAGAATATTTCAACATATGTACATTCATTCATCTCCCTTTTTATAATTTTCTCAAGATTTTGTTAAAAATTAATTGAATTTTGAGTTTAAGTCAATATTACGTAATTTATCCCTAATAATTTACTTGAATTTTTAATTGAAAATTTCTTATTCGAGTGTACACGACTACAACACAATCATTATTAATTTTAATTTAATTATTTCTATTTTTATTTTTTCTATTCCTTGTTTTATTTTTTTTATTTTTTTTTTATTTAAAATTTTCTATTTTACCTTCAACAATAGCATGTCCTTCGTGCAGCTTCTCTTTTAATTCATCGATTGTTTTTGGAATGGAAAGAGCTACTGAGTGTTCTGGCCACAAATCTTGTAGCTTATCAGCAAGAATTTTAACGTCTGTAAATTTTCATTTATTTATTTAATTTTCTTTTTATTTAATCCATTAATTCTGTGAATTTTATCTGAATAGTGAACATACAATAGAAGATAGAAGGAGCACGAAACAAATAAGTAGTCACGTTCATAAGCACACATTTACATAATATGTATAGAATGCATAACGGATCACAATGGATAGAATAAACATATTATCTAAATAAAAAATAAATAAAAATAAAATAAAAAATTAAAAAAAAATGTTTTTATTTTTGATTTCAGTCGAAGAGTCTTGTACCTGAATTTTATAAAAGTCACATTCTAATATCTCTGCTTTGGAACACTTATCTTTCTTTACATTATTTACATATATAAATAGGAACGCTAAGCAAAGGTCTACCAACATCTATGATATCACAGCAGGAAGGAGATCGCAAATCTATATTCTTTGTAATAGCGAACAAATTAACTATCTAACATTGTTCCAGGGATTCGACAAATGAAAAAAAAAAAAATGGGAAATCACTATGGAACGGAGTGGAACAGAGATGATCATATCTCATATAATTTTATTAGACTATAACAAAATAAAAATCTACATTTTGAAGATTTAAACTTACAACAGCAACTTCTATTGTAATGCCTGCGGAAGGAGGGAAAAATATAGGAGAGAGGAGAATCGAAACTCCATCCACATTACATTTGAAAAAGATCAAGTGGAGATTTTAGGCGAAATAAATAACCTGATGTGGATGTTGTCCTTGTTTGCAATGCTTAAAGGTTGTATAATGCTTACTACCTATGGCAACCTATTCAGGCCCTAGCACATTTTGGCAGTTTTCAGACCTGGACTAATTCAAAATTCAAGCAATCTGTTGAAACCAGATTCAATGCTGAAAACGCGTAAAATAATGATCGAAACTACATACTGAAGATGAGGGGGGGGGGGGGATAATACGATCATCAATAGGTGCCCCACCCGCGTACTGTCTAGACTCTCTTCGTTTTCTTCCTCTCTCCAGAAATCGTAGGCGAGAATAATCAGGAATATGAAGAGAACATTGTTGTCGACGTCTAAGTCCTCTCAGGACTCATACCCAGCCCTCTGGCTATAAAAATTTAGTGTCGAAGTCGGATTAAGAAAGTACAGGGTAGGAATGTCGGTTAGAAGGAGAGGAAAAGGCTTGAATTAATAGTAGGAATAAAGAAGGACCCGTTGAATTCAACACAGCGATTAGATTAGACACTTGCCCGTCAGGACTTTAGGCGAATGACAAGGAATGGATATGCCCTTACAGAATAGAGGCTGTAATATGGGTAGTATGAAAAAACTAACATAGCAATGAGGTTTATGAAATCGTGATCGTATTTCACCCCTAAAAACTTTTCTATACTCTCTTGAGGCGATAAGGAGGATTATCTCCTGGTTTCTGTTTTACAGGAAATAATATCTATTATTAGTATAGTGATTCTACCACATCTCTCATTTTTCTCAGTCGAGTTTTTTCTTAGTTTCATATATTCTTTTCATCATAATAAGTATTCACATTACCATAGCCATAAATCCTGTTCTATCCATGGAATGACGATTCTACTATGGCATCACATCTACCGAAAGTGCCAGCAAACTTTTGTCTTGTTTTAGAGAATCTGGTGATTAGTTAGAGCCAGTAGCAGAGATTAGCATATCATTGCCAATGTATTCTGTCTCTCACTTATGAAAAAAAAATTTTTTTTATTTTAACGGCAGGAAAACAGGAGACCCTATCCCAAGCACGGAGGCTATAGCGGCCCATTGTGCTGTCCTGCTAGAAGGCCATTCACAAAAACCTTCCTGTCCTTTTAATGAAGCACATCAGGTCTTGGTGAGGCAGGTTTTTCAGCTTATCCACAGATAGAATGGCTGACTCTAGAGTATCCAGCCTGCACCGGGCAAAGGCCGGACACGCACGCAAAAAGTGTTCGGTTGTCTTGGGCTATCCCCCTCGAGGCAGCACGGATACTCAGGGCACTCAATGAAAAACTGACTTACATTTCAAATTAATTTTTCAAGAAAAGATAACAGAAGACAATATTTTCTTACAAAAAAAAAAATCTCGAATATGAAATTAACCTTGTTTCCCGTCAAATACGAATCCATTAACAGTTCTCTAGTTTTAATTATGACCAGCTTTGGTTAATCACAAGAAAAACCCCTAAAAAATGCGTGTTTCCTTTAGGGTTGTCGTTGTCGTCGACGGCGAGAAGAACTTAATCAATAAAATGAAGTTGGATATATGAAAAGTAATTTTATATCCATCCACCACTCCAGTCAAATCAATAACGATGATACTAAAACAAAAAAAAAAAAAATGTTTTTCCTCAGCTAAGTGCTCTCACCCTCTTTTCTCCGGAACCGATGGACGTAAATATCTTAAAATCGATATAGCCATATTCACTCACAAGTGGGACTTCATTTTGGTGGTATCTACTCGTTTTATGGGAAATTTCTTAATAAAATTGAGTTCTTTATGATGAGTGCAAGGAAAATGATTGAGAATAAGGTCTCCTTGGGTTTTGAGTGATTTCCTCTCTATTCGCTAATAAAAGTAAAAAAAAATAAAATAAACGGGAGGTACTGATACTAGCTAGTGATTTGCAAGAAATCTTATTCTCAAGCTAAAAGCTAATAAAACTTGTTTCGCTGTTATCTCGTTTATTGAAAGCAAACATAGTCTGCAGTTGTGTGTGCGACTTACATTTAATTTTATCTCGTCGAGGTGTTTTTTGTAATCATTTCGTTTCACTAACAAGGAAGAAGTCAGGACGTAGTTAATGACTAAGGCGGATGAGAAACCACAGAAATTTCCTAATCTTGATGGCACCATTGACTTGATACTACATCGTTATAATTGCTCCATTTGTTAATCGTATAGTTAGTAAAAGTACGATCACTTATAAACAACAACAAGAAAAAGGTCTATAGTGAAATTAAGAAAATTTACGAAATTGATAAATAATTCGAAGATCTTCAATTACAAATTAATCGGATGCAAATTTCAAAAATACAAAATCCTGAAGCATAAAATTTTGGAATACAAGATTCCAAAGTTGAAGTATGCAGAATGATGGGTAAACATTTGAAATAGTATCAAAATACCAAACTTAAAAATCCTGCAGAACAAAAACTCTGGAAGTTTTGCATTTTTTTGAAAAATTTAAGTAAAGATATCCCGGGATTTTGTATTAGAATTTGTTTCAAGGATGGATTATTTTTCCGGTTTTTTCAAAAACGCAATGCTATATTTATATTATCTTTGATATAATTTTTCATTTTTGAATGAAACTTGGTTTCCAGAATTTACCGGGAGTTTCCCATAATTTTGAAATCCAGGATTCTCATGATATTATTTCTCGGTTTTAAAATCGCGGATGCAGTATTCCATATTTTTTTTAATGGTTTTCAATCCAAAATTTTATACCAAATTAAAAATATACGCAGAAAGTATAAGTCAAAAATACTGCAGAGCTTAATACTAGAATATAAAATCTCGAAATCGTGATTATTTCGAATTCCTAAATCACAAAAAATTTATTCCTTTTTTTTTTACAATTTCGAAAAAAAAATCCGCGATTATTTTTCCAGAATTTTGTAGGGATTTTTAAATCCAAGATTTCGTATCAAACTCAGAAAATATAAGAATGCGAAAAATCCGAACAGAAAATCGCCGGAAGACGGAATATTTGAAATCTCGCAAATAATAAATCCTGAAAGATAAAATTCCAAAAGATGACGTTCCGCAACACAAAATTCCGAATGGTATCGATCGAAATCACAGAAAAAATCTTTTGCTCATTTTCCACGATAATTTAAGGAATTAAATTTTATCTATTTAGGGATTATATTTTCTAGGATTTTGTATTTAACTCTCTCCAAAATTGCCAGATATGGCGCCATCACCTCAATAAAATCTCATTCCTTGACTATGATTTTACTGGCGTATCATAATTCCAATCTAAGGCCAAGTAATACAAGTTGAATGGAATCCTAATTGAAACAGATCATAAATGATCATAATTTACATATTGAATAAAACTTCAGCGCTTCGAATTAGAGCATGTGCACGTTTTTATAAATTCTATCGATTCGGCCTAAAATCAATCCAAAATTTGGCACAAGCATAAAATTGTTGAATGGAACGCAATATTCCATAGTTAAAAACTAATTATAAATAGCCAAGGTATTATCTACCTTAAAATCAGTGATTCCAACCAAGGAAGAAATTATGTAATCTTTGACCTGTCCGAAGGACCGACCGCATAGAGAGTATTATTGGCGGCGATTCTACCTAGCATTTCTGAGGTGAAACCTTCCTCAAATCATGAATTCACTACAAAGCTTCCCAATGCGTTGGCTTAAAATGTTGCATTGCAAGCTTTAGCGTCTAGAAAATGTTATGACGGGGGGAAAAGAACCGAGAATGTGTTTGAAATCGTGCATAATCAAAGTGTTTAAGTGTATAAAAGTAGACTAGAATTTAACACGAGACTCAAAAATCTTGGTTAAAAAAAAAACATAAAAACTTTTAAAAAAATTATAAAATAAAATATAGCTTTTAAGTCGTCATTTCATATAAAAATAAATAAAAAAAATTTGGTGGGGGTAAAAATTCTATTAATGCCAAGAATGTGAAAAGTGCAAGTAACAAGGTGAAGGTTACAATAAATTGGGATCGCAACTGTGAGACGTCAAACTGATGTTGAGTTATACAATTTGCATTCATTTTACTTTTGTACAAATCTTGTGACTTAAGTGGTTGAGTCAGAACTTTTGAGTAAAATTTTCAAAAATATATATATATATATATATATATATATATACGACACTGAACTCGAAGCAAATTAAAAAAAAAATAGCCTAATTTACGAGCATAACACGATTTTTTAACTAAAAACCAATATACAATAATTTTCTACTAACGAACAAAATAAAATTAATTATTAACCTAACGCTAATAACGATAACACGGAAAAATTTGCAAAATTTAACTGTCACACTCGATCAAAAAAAAAATATGAAAAAAAATAAATAAAATAAAATAAAAAATTACGTAAGTTATCATCACACGTATCACAATAAAACAGCTGGAGATACTACAAAAGTCAAGATACGCAACGGGTGGTGCTCAGTGATTTTTTTTTTTACTTGGATCTATATGCTTTGATGATTTTAATGACAAAGTGTTGGTTGTTGTGGTTGCCGTAGTTGTTGAGCTACTGGACGATGAACAAGATGAATTAGATTTTGAAATATTTTCCTCGTTCTCGCCAATATTATTATTATTATTATTCTCCGAAAATTCTTCATCCAAACTAACATCCTTTCGCTTCTTCTTCCTTTTGATAATTTTAATTTTCTTCAGGCGACCCATTTTTACTGAGTTTTCAAACACACGTTTCTAATAAGTAAATTAAAAATAATTAGCACACACTCGACTCCGACCCCGTTTTTAAGAGAATCAATCATGAACTAATTATGTGCACTAGATAATAAAAACAATCAACTCGATTGCCTTTAATTGTTTTATCTTGCTCTTATCCCGTTTCTATTACACCTTTACATCTCCCTCTTTAAAAAAGTTGGGATTCGCGCTTGACTTCTGTTTTCTAAGAGTTGAGAGGAGACTTGAGGTAGATTAATTGCTTCGTCAAAAAGAAAAATAAAGAAAATGTAACAGAAAATAATGAGGTCCAATGGGACAAAATAAAAATATGAAACTTTATGCTTTGGGGGAAAAACAAAAAAACTACCTTTTGATCAATTTCAATCATGGAAAAAAAAAATAAGAAAAATACGAAATGCAGACAGGGAAAACCGTGTAAATATTTTAAGGAGAAAATGATGATGACAAAAGCAAGAGGTGTAACCCGTCAAGACAGAATATTCTGTTTATTTTCGTTCCGCACTTACAAGAGGGAGAAGGAGGAAGGTTTGCTATATTTAGACTACAAGTTTTATATAAATAAGCACAAGAGGTTAAAAGCACAATTTTCTAACTCGCACAACATAAAAGACGAGTATGGTGGAACTTGGCAGGCAATCATGTCTCCTCCTATCCTATACACTTTACTGAAAGTATCAGTTCCCGGCGGGAGATATATAGTATAAACGTTTTCTCGCTGAAAATTTTGTGACGAGACGACGACAACGACAACGAAGACGACGAGGACGTTGTAAAGTGGTGGAATAAATAAAATAGGTCAAACACGTAAAACATTTTCATTCAAAATGATGAGGGTGTGAAGGGAGAGGGAAAATAGTTTTATATACTACTAAAATTACGAGAATGAATTCTAATGAAATATTTTTTGCATTTTGCACTCAAATAAAAGATCCGGAATAGAGATTGAAGTAGAAGTTATGTTAAATGTTATAAAGCTTGGGAAAAATTTTGAATTTATTAAATTAAAAGAAAAAGGAAAAACACGAAACAAGAAGTCAACAAGATTTTGTCATGTATATGTCTAAAATATATTCAGATCTCGATTATGATACACGTTTAAAAGTTTCAACTATAGAATCAAAAAAGGCGGTTGCATGTTAGAAGCAGTAGAAGAGAGGGTGAACAGTCAATTAGATAAAAGAAAAACAAAGCAGCTATGTCCTCAGTGATACGCATTTCTCCGCACAAAAGCCGGATGTCCCATTTTTTCGGGGAATATTTTCTGCTCGGCTTCAGACATAAAAATTAAATTTAATCCAGTTTTACCTCAAACTAACGCCCGTCGAATCCACTTTTAAAAGTTCCTCACCAACGCATGTAAGTGAAAAAAGTTTTCTTTCAAAATATCTCACTCTTCACAATATTTAGACACTCCAAATTGTAATCCCAACTCCCAAGCCATATTTTGTTGTTATTTTTTTCTCTTTTTCGATTTGCCTCAAGGTTCAATTCGGAGGCCACTACTGTTCAGATTCTTTCGGATATTTAAAGACACTGAAATTAATTCGTATTCAGATAATAATCGAATATAATATATCTTACTAAATCAACTAGTTTGATTGAAGAATACAATACATGCATTCTAAATAGAATTCTGAATTTTCTCCAAATAAAATATATATGTACATGACAAGTTTAGACAACCGAGATTAGGTAAGAATGTTCGCATGGAAAAAATCCAGTAAAACTAGACTGAGGGCCACAAACATTCATGGAAATAAAAACAAAGCATTTTTGTATCTACTACTATGTATGGCTTGGAAGATATTTTCGGAATACGGAACGTTTCCCTTTGGAAACACAAAACACATCTACGAAACAAAAAGAGCACACTAGAGAAACTTATAGATATTTTCTATAAAAAATAAATTTTAGTTTGAAATAAGGAAAAGATAGAAAATAATAAAATTTATTATAAAAAACCCTTAAAATAAATAAATTTTCTAAATATAATGCACTAAAAAGTAAAAAACAATTTTTTTTTCTCAGTGATGTACACAAGAAAAGTTTAATTGCAAAATAAGAAATGCTACAACTCGGATTAAATATTAATTTTGAGCATGAGTTGCAGTTAGACAATTGTGATTACAGTTATGAATGTCCAAACTTATGAGATTTAATCTGAATTCTAGAATTTCTTATTTTGCAATTAAATTTTTCTTGTGTATATTTCTGAGAAAAAATTTTTTTTTTTACTTTTTAGTGCATTTTATTTACAAAAGTTATTTATTTTAAAAGTTTTTTTTAATATATTTTATTTTCTACTTTTTATTCATACTCTCGAAACCCGTCTCTCGAAAAACAACTCTCGAAAGGTGGTAGTTACCATCTCCTTATTGCAAGCTATGTAATAAAACGCTTTGTATAAGTAGAACTATAATTATTAGGCATGAAAATAGTTGGGAACACAAGTTAAGATTATCTGAATCTTCAAACCAACAAACTTTTAGTGATAGGTTTGCACAAGAAAGTAAGGTGTGAAATAATTTCTGTAATTTGTTATGTACAACATTCATTATCGCTTTCTTTGGTGGATACCTTACTTATTTTATTTAGAGCTCTTTTCCAGACTCGCACCAAATAAATTGTTCTAGAACAAAGAGCTAATTCAATGCTAATAGATATCCGTTTATTCTAAGGGAAATTAGTAACGACTCATGGGAAACTAAGTTTTCATAGACGTTAGTAATTAAAAAATGGCTTGAATTAGTTGCCCGCTATTTAGAAGAAAATTCACCTAAAGTTCTTTGTGTGTATGTGTTTTTTTTTATTGCTAGAAATGAAGGAATGCAATGCTGAAAATATATACTAATCTATTGTAAAACATATTTTCAATAACAATAGAAAGAGAATTTAATTGGTTTGGCTACGGATAATGTATCCGTCATGAGTGGGAAGATTTCGTAAAAACAAAATTAAGAAAATTAATTTAATAACAAAATATTTTATCTTGGTTGTACTACATGCCACTCTTTAAATTTATGTGATTGTGAAGCATCTAAAAAATTATATGTGACTATTGAAAATTAGTTCTAAATATTAATAAATACTTTTGTCACAGTGCAAAACGACAAGGCATTTTGAGTGAATTTCAAGAAACTTTCAACACAAAAGATCACAAAATTTTAAATTTGTCCAAAACACGATGGCTTTCCTATGAGAAAGTTGTTAAAGTTGTTATGTATGTGAAACAGTTAATAAACAACCCCAAAAGAGATATTTTTGTGATTTCTGTAAACCTTATTAAATATATTTTGCTAGATTTAAATTCATAACTGGAAAATATATGAAATAAAAAATTATAATTAAATCTGCAATATTAAACAAGTGAAACAATTTTCAAAAATGCGTCAAAAAATAGTCAAAGTTTCGTCCACTCAAATCCAAAAGGCCTGTGTGGACGCAAGCCGGCGAACACCTGACTGATAAGCTAACATAGGCCGGAAACGCTTTGACACATGCTCATCATACGTATCAGAAAATGCATTGGGAACAAATGCCAACCTCTCATGTCGTATACGAAAACCGAAAGTTCCAAACAGTCCCTTCAACTGATGCGTCCAGAAAAAGTTATGATATAACGAACTCATGTGTGAATTTGAGCACCCAATTGAGTTGACTGCAGTCTTTGGTCTCAAGTAGTCCGCAAAGAAGAGTGAACGAAGATTTCATGCGGTAATATAAGTGGAAGTCTCAAATCGCGCGGGATAAAAAGTACAAAGCATACACAATTTTTACAATCTTGGGACTTATTTATAATGTGTTCAATCCAAGTGACCCATCATCAATCATAGGTTGCAATGAAGTATTAGTTACAAAAATAAGCGAAGCATTACTCGTAAAAGACAGTGAAGAGCCAGTGCTAAAAACAAAATTTATTTAACTCTTTTATGTGATGATATCAAAGAAAGTTATTTATTTCTTGTTTATTTAAAAGCACCATTAATATCCTTTTTCAATACTATAGGACTATATCATATTCATAAATAAATAAGAAATGATAATTGAATCTACAACACAACTTTAAGTTTAGCTTTTCGTAACTCATTTACTTCCCTGGTAGAAACATCATGATGAGCTCATCAATGAGCTCCTCATGAGCAATCAGATGAACGTACCGATGAAATTTATTCGCGTTTGAATCAAAGCCGGGAAAAAAGTCATTTATTTACTTATTCACAGATAGTGTGCATGAGATATTGCATCTCTTTTTCTTATTTCGAAATGTATACTTTGTTTCTCCTTTGTGCATTTTGCAATATTAGATGAGCATTTCGATGAGTACATAATGAGAGTCACGATGAGCTTATTAATGAGCATGTCAATCATGGTGACGATGATCTTATAAATGAGCATGTCATTGAGTATGACGATGAGCTTATTAATGAGCATAGCAATGAGTGTCATGATGAATTCATAAATGATAATCTGCATTTACGATTGATTTCAAATATTTTTCCGAATTCAAACTCCGGTTGAAAATCAAACTCTAAGATGCTGAGGCGTAAGGATATGACAAACCGTCTTGTTCAGCATATGGGCGACAGTCTTTCCGGGGAAAACAAATCAAAAAATTAATTTAAATAAATAATTTAAAAACTTAAATAAATAAATCACAAAAATCAATTCAAATTTACCTAATAGAAATGTCATCTGACAAGGTGATGCCAATAATCAATATTTAGTACATAGCCAGTAGTTTCATGCTATCCAATGAGCCCTTCGATGAGATTTAATGAATGCTCATCAAACGGCTCATAGGCAATTAATTTTCTATATTGTTCTTCATGAATTGCGAACACCTTGATACTTTTCAGTAATTAGTATTGGTTTACATAATAATCGGCCCCTTGCGGGGCAGGAAACAAGGTAAAACGATGAGAAATTCCTACTAGGGTTGGTTGAAAGGATATACCTAGTACATGTAATATTTTTTTATTTCTACCACCCTATCAGGAAATCTATGGCTGTCTAAACATTAGATCTACTACTATAATATTATTCAGTGGTGGTAACCCTGATGGCACTCTCAGGCGCTCAGAGACAAGCTTTCTGAGTCAGGGGACTACTATAATATTATTCAGTGGTGGTAACCCTGATGGCACTCTCAGGCGCTCAGAGACAAGCTTTCTGAGTCAGGGGGTCTGTAAGTTGATACAAAGT
This sequence comes from Dioctria rufipes, assembly GCA_963924295.1. Classification (NCBI taxonomy): domain Eukaryota; kingdom Metazoa; phylum Arthropoda; class Insecta; order Diptera; family Asilidae; genus Dioctria; species Dioctria rufipes. The sequence goes on from OZ002742.1 coordinate 201,748,070, forward strand.
TTTTAAAAAAGGGGAACGGTCAACTGATGCTATGAATAATCACCAATGGGACTGACTGAAATATTGCTTGAATGCTTGAAAAATTTCCAACCAAAAATTCAACACACGAAATCTTAGAGCAGAAGTGCGAAAACGTGTTAACCTCCATTTTTAGAGAATTAAAATTGAATTTGAACATCACTGAAAGCCACAACTAGATAAATGCATTGGTTGCGATTGTGGGTTGTACAAAAAAAAAACCAGCCCTTAAGTTCTTCTCATTAATTATCCATGAAGAGACAACATCTAGCAGAATTATCTTTCAATCACACAATCAATACATAAATTTTTGCGAAAAAGAATCTATTAAAATGTTGTAAGACTCTCGCGTTATACTTACTAACTTAAGACTAACAACTCGCAGAAAATCTTTTTACCACATAAAATTCGTTTCTATTCTATTGAAGACATTTCGAAACAGCAACTAATTTGAATCACTGATCAAAGAAAGACAAAATAACTGTTGTGATGATTTTAGCACTTCGGTAACCTGGATATACAATTTTTCTGAATGAAGAAGCAAATGCAAAACACGTTTTGGAGACCAAGCAAATGAAGCATGTCTACAATCATTAACAGGAAATATACATATAAATACAATGATATTTGGTGATCAGGAATTTCGCATTATATTTCCCTTTATTGTGAGTTTTTGCGGCAAAGACCCGTCCGTTAATGTAATATTTCCACATTTCTTAAAAATTTCAAAATTTTCTAATTTAAGTTATATATGTAACTGCAAATTAACGTAGGGCTATGGTATTAAAAATATTTACACTAATTATTGTAAATTTTCACATTTCGGTGTAAAGGTAAAATTACACAGGTGATGTAGATGTGATGTAATAGACAAAAATATTTCATGTGATATACGCAGGTAGGTACCTGAGAAAATGATGCTATCACATTTACAAATTCCATTTTCATTTATTTTTATTCCCTTATCATTGTATGATAACATTACATATGTAGCTCAAGGCCTTTCACCCCTTTTGTTTAAAAAAGAAAACATTGATTTTTACTTCGCTTATCTATACAAAGCCTATCAATCGTTTTTGATGACAGGAAAGCAAGAATTTCAATGTAAATGAACAGAATATGCAGAAACGCAATTTACTGTGTAAAAAGAAGATTAAAAAATGAAATCAATCAACATATAAAAACAAAAAAAAAAACCCCCCAGGTAGGTAGACAAACATTTCATGTACTCACTATTTTTTGTTACAGGTTGAGACACAGTAATATTATCCATTCAGTGATTAATTTTGCTTTAGAGAATTACATTAAATCGTTTCATTACCATGAGCAGGTCAGGTGAACGGGCAGAAGAGCTTGTGCTGGTTAGTTTCGACGTGGAAATATAACAAAAAAATAAAAAGTATTTAATATGCACAAAACAACACAAGCCACACCAAAGGACAAAAAAGTACAATTCGCAGAAAGAAAAGATCACAACAAACAAATTTTTCCTCTTTTTTTCTTCTTCTGTTTGATGATTTTCGGCTTCTTATTTGGACGTAAATTGAAATTTTGATACGACAAAAAATATATAAAAAACTATGGATAAAGGCATAATCTTAATAATGTCAGACGAATACAATGCCACAAATATCATCAGAATTTTGACAGATATGAGATGACAAATTGAAATTTCTGTGATAAGTAGGCAAAAATTGAGTTGGTATCTATTAGGAAAGGGTGTTTCAAAATATTATAATATTAAGCTTGATTCACACACACCTATAGTAACTTTGTTGTGCGATTATGATACCTTAAAATATGGTACACATAATGGATATGATCCTACATGTACATAATAATGTACATAGGAACATCGAAGTTCTTAAATTATTATAAGAAAGAGGGTAAAAAAAAAAAATGTAAACCACCGGTCGATACTACAGTTTGCAGCCCCGGGATCCCGGGACCTCGAAATCCCGGTGTTTCTGCAAATTCCGAAATCCCGGAATTGAAATAACTAATCCCGAGATTTAATTTTTGTCTGAATTATATTTTGAAATTTTTTTCTACTAACAGCTCATGCAACTGGATCTTCTATTTCAAATAAGATACACTTAAAATTGATTTAAATGTTGATTTAATAGCTGAATCAATTTCTACAAAAAAAAAACCATTAAGTGCAGCAGAGTTATTGTTATGACTAAAGAGGGATATGCACTAATGCAGCCAATTAGATTTGAGACACTGTTATCAAAAATTCAAAAAGAAATGTCTCTTTTTGAAAATGAAGGGATACGTGGTGACTACCAGGAAAGAAAAAAATCCTAATTAATGACGATAAAGCCTACTAGTGTAGAGTCTGAACGAGCATTTTTTGCAGGACAATTTGTAACAAAAACAATTAAAAAGCTAGAATTGATCTAAGAACAATACTTATGACACCCAAGATGAATAAATTTCGTATGGTCACCAATCTGTGCAATTTTGATCGATCACATAGTTTTTCGTATATATTTCTAGAACAGTTCGTCGCACAGTAATAATGATTATAACCAATTTTATAGGATTTCATATTCTGATATTCAGATAAACTAAAACGCCTAAAACTGATTGTTTTCTCAATATTCGTAAACATTCTAATTTTTTATATGGTAACACCAAGAAGAGGTTGCCCGAATTAGCCCATTTTTGACATTACATTTACTATTTTGATAAAAACACTGTACAAAATTTTAGCTCTCTACGTCGACGCACCTCAGGCAGTGTCCAAATATATAGTGAAAAACGAAATTTGTGTATGGTAATCCTACGAAGTAGGATTTGTTCCATTTTCGAACTTAATTTTACTTTTTGTTTTTTTTTAAAGCCTCTAAGTACAAGCGTTCTTGAGTTATCGTTATCACGAACAGACGAACGGTCATGCAAAAATGAAAATAACTTTCAATATCTTTCCTGGTTGTCCAATCCATTTAGCTATACCATCATTATTTATTTCTAGGTGTTACAAACGGAATGACAAACTGAATATACCCTATGCTTTCATCGAGGGTATAATCAGAAACGCTGGACGAGCTGTGTTTTCTAAAGACTTGTTTACTGAAACATAAGAAATGAAGAAATATGTTTTTTAATTTCATTATACTATTTTGTATTTGTTTTTTAAGATGAATGAAGTTTTGTTTCATTAAATTATAATATTAAACCAATTATGTATATATGTTTTCAGTTTTATTATGTAATTTCAACCATTACTATTATTTTTTTTTTTTTTATAAATAGTCCAATCCAAATCCCGGGAACCCGCAATTTGTATAACTTAATCCCGAAATCCCGGGATTGCAAACCCTAGTCGATACGTAATCTTTCAAAATATATAAGTCTTGTGAATATCGACATTTAATTGCAATCTAATAATTTGGTAAATAAATTACGATGGCTTGAAATCATAATATAATCTCGGATTACAGAATACCGTAACGGAATTTTGTCGGAGCATATGTAGAATATCTGCATACTAAATCTTGGAGGAAGAAAAACTCCCAGAGAATTTGGAATATTGGATGAAGTTTTAAGATTTAATCAAAGGTTTGGTATGAAAATATAATCCCCCGGAAAAATGAAATCCTGAAATATATTTCTTCAACTTTTTTTGAAAAAAAATTTAGTGTTTTATGGAATTTTGTAACTCTCAAAGTGGAATGCTCATTTTAGGTCCGACACTTCCAGACATGAGACATGTCCTAAACAATGCATTATGATATTCTGAACACATTTTATTAATCATGTTTATTATTGCAATTAAACGTGGGATGCCCCGGGGTGGGGGTGGGGGTCAAAATTATATTTAGTACATTTTGGAAAATCTAGCAGAGAATCAAATTCTTTGTCGTAAGAAAAAGTTTGAGCAGACACTCATTCTTATACTCTCTTTCTTAGTATGTATTTCCCCCTTTTTTATTCGAACGGAGGTACTAGATTTTTCGCACTTTAGATCGGCTATAACTCGGTAGGGTTATGTTCGATCGGAAAACGGGTTTCACTGTATGCCTCAGCACATTACCAGCTACAATTCGTGATGAAAAATTTTCTCTGCATACTTTTAGGGTGGGTTAGGAACCCTCGGCGGGAAGAGGATGGTTCTAATACGGAATGTTGCATATAAAATTAAAGGTCTCGCCGAGTGTACATTTCCCCGATTCAAAAAACTTTCTCGGAAAGTTTTTGCCAACGGAAAGCCCAGTGTCATGTACTTGGTTCACATACACCCCAGCTAATACAATTCGCATGTATTTTTGCAGTTCTATCTTCCATGGCTATTAGTGCTCTGTTATGAACATTTTTCTCATAAGAAGTCATTTTCCACGACTCACCAATTCACGAAAAGTAGGAAAATCCACTTTTTCGCCCAAGAAAGTCGCTCAAGCTATACATTCGATCGCCAAAGCTTTCCCCCGTTTAATTGAAATAAACATTGCTAATAAAATATGTTCAGGGTATAGACATAAGACATCTCTCAGGTCTGGAGGTGTCGGGCCTATGTATAAAAAATGGGCATTCCCCTTTGTGTTCCGTGATTTTGAAATTCTTAATTTTCTTTTCCGGGATATAAAGCATCACTGCAATTTGTAATCTCACCAGATAAATACATATTGTTTACCAGTACTTAAGGTCACATTAAAAAGCAATAGCGTTGAAATACCATATGCCAAAATAAGAAAAGAGAAAATTTCAAAATTTTAGCAGTGTATTACTACGATCGACACTGTGATGGATGTGCCAAGATGTTAAATATTAAGTTTTTACACATTTAAAATATGATAAAAAAAAAGTTTTAATCACTTTCTGGATAAACTATTCACAAAAAAAAAATACGAAATTTTAAAAATATCGAAATCAATTAAAAAACTGTTGTTTCTGATAAGACTAAACTAAAAAAAAAAAAAAAAAAAAATTGGAGTTCAAGGCTTTTGTGGTAGCAAAATTTCTTTATTTTTTACACACATTAACAATAAAGGCATAATTTTTATACCATTTTATAAGAATAAACAAGAAAAACTTTATCCAAAAGTGAGTTAATAACAATTTGCAGATAATTTCCCAAAAACCAACTTTCTACAGAAAATCAATTTCCTTAATAAACAATTTCACTAAAGAGCTATTTCCTTAATTTTCCTTAACTAAGGAATTTCCCACATGGCTGCAATAATAAAGGAAGCTATAAATTTTGTAGAATTACAATATAATAATAATTATTCCTTACGAAGGAAATTATCTCTTAGGAAAACTATTTTTCGTCGATCAAATGCTTTTAAGGAAATTTGTTTTCATAAAATTAATGTTATAACTAATTGCTTTTAAAAAAATCCTTTTTGGTATAGTCTCTCAACACCGTTAAAAATTGTTTCCTTCCTTATTATGAATTAGAATCATATTTTGTGTAATGAACAGAAGATGGTGTACAAACTTTTCTGCAGAAACGATTTACATACGTGCTCATACAAGTTTGGTTGAATTCCTACCTGTTTTTTTTTATAAAAAGGACTCCTACTAATATAATAAAAATCATAAATAGGTAAATGAACGAATTTTAAGTTTTACTAACTAATGTTAACCAATAACCGATAGATGACACTACTAGCAACAACTCCAACAAACGCTTTTATATAAGCTAATTTACAAAAGATTTTTTTTTTTATCTATAATTGAAGAAAAATTAAAAATTTGGCTTTAAAGTACTTTACAGAGTGGGAAATTTTTATTTACTCTGGAAAGGGGGGTTTAAAGTATTTCTTCAACAACATACATATGTATATTCACACATATATCACCACAAGAAATACTTATGTAGGTAGTTGATTCAGCATTTGAAACCATTGAATAAATAGCTAAAGGAAAATGCGAAATTTTAAATGTACTAGTACGCAATAGTTTAACTAAACACTAAAATTTAATAAACTTTCGAAATAACGCTACTTCAATTTTCTAATGTTAATTAATAATAATAAATTTTTAAAAGTCGCAGAACTCCCGGAACTCTCAACTGTTTACTTTCAGAAACGTCAAAATAAGATAAATTAAGTTCAATCCTGGTTGATAATTCACATATACTGTATTCATCGATAAGGTCGCTCCCTGTTTAGTTATTTATTCAATGTTTGAAACGGGTGAATTTCATGACCCATGTACCAAAGAGTTCAAGAGGAAGAAGAAAAACAAGAAGAAGAAGAAGTAGAAGAAGAAGAAGAAGTAGAAGACGAAGAATAAGAAGAAGAAGAAGAAACGAGGAAGGATAAGAAGAAGAAAAATTAATAACATACCCCATAGGAGTCCTAGCCAACAATTTTATCATATATAAAGTATAAAATTTCCAATTATAAATAAAACTCTATCGCCTTTGAGAAAAGATCTTTGACCGAATGTTTTCTTCGCTCATTTCAGGCCACGATAACATTTTTTATGTTTTATTTACTTTTCATTTTTATCTTTTAAAGTAAATCCTGCACACAGCCACCACTTATCAAACATTTTTCTTTGTTTTCTTTGACATCTGATAAAAATGAATTTGTTTTTATTATCAGCACGCCTCAGTCCTTTATAAAAGAGAAAATGAAAAAAAAAAGAAAAACTCTCAAACGAATAATAGTCTTAAAAGCTCATAGCCATAAATTCACAGTCCCTCCTACGACAAGATATCGGCGCGGTATATGACCTTTTATGGTTCAAAATTAGATTTAATTTAGCTAATTGTTTCGTTATGCAGCACTCTTATCATTTTGGTTTTCCTTGTTTTCTGCGGGAAGTTGTTGTGGGGGACGGGGGGCAGCAGCGGAGAGTAGAGCACAAGTGCATTTGCCTTGTGACAATTTTATTTAGGTAAAAGAATACAAAATTACCCGGATGATAAGAGAATGTAATGCGAGAAAGAAGATATGATGGTAATAGAATTTATTTTTAATTTTTAATTTTTTTTTTATTTTATTTATCATCATTTCCGTTTAATTGAATTAATCTTGTGCAGAGCAGGGATTTTTTTTTTTAAAGAAAGAAAAGAAAAAAAGTTGAAATTCTAGTAAAATAAAATGTCACTTTACTCGTTTTTCCGCGATTAATTGAACTATATACGATAAAGTTTGCCTGTTTAGAGTAATCAAGACGTCATGCAAGGTGAAAATGCGAGAGGTGCACTGATAATTGATAAAAAGAGATGCTACAACTTTTCGGGAGATTGTTAGCAATGATGAAACTTCATTCTATAACTGGAGTTATTCTTATATATTATTATGGAACTGGAAATTCCACCAAAAATCTATGCTATGGTATGGCAGCGGAGAAAGGAGCAACTCCAACACTGAAAGTTCGAAAAATCTGAAAATAGTAGTCAACAATTATTAGAGGAACCCTTTAAGTAAAATAACAATTTCTGGGAATGACTCTTTTCTCAGTATATGCTTGAAAAATTTTAAATTTTGTATGGCAACCCCAAAGTAGAGGTTGCCCGATTTCACCAATTATAACACCTAAAATTATTATTAAAATAGTATATTTTAGACAATGAGTTTTCACCTACGTAGGGTAGGATTAAAACATATATAAAAAATTTGAATTTTTTTTAGTGTAATCATTAGAAGGAGTTTCCCGATTTTAGCCATTTTTGAAGTTAAAACTAAACTTTTTAAAGAATAGTTATGTGCAAAATTTCAACTCTTCTAGGGTTTGCTTTCTAAATCATTATAGAGAAGTTTTGGGCATTCCAATATACTCCAGAAGATGGACTACAGTAATTGCACGGGAGAAACTGACTATCAAATACCTTTCCCAACTTTTGGTGGAGGTGTCAATGCTATGATGCTCACCATGAGTGTTTAGGATGGGAAGGAGACAGTGGTAACATCCGATATCTCTATTTTTACGGATGGATTCAGGACAAGTGCGGGCACAGGGGCTAGAATGTATTCCAGAGACTGCCAATGATACGAGTCTTATAGACTGCCGGTCAAATATAGTGTCTTTCAGGCATAGGTCGTAGCGATTTACCAGGCAACAATTTTGGCATCTATATATGTGCAGAGTCCGCACGACATACCTGCATATATACGACAGCTAGGCAGCCATAAAGTCGCTGAATGCTATGCTGGTTAAATCGAAATTGGTGCAGTTATGCAAGACTAGCCTTAAGGAATTAACTATACGGCGCAAGGTGACTCTATGCTGGGTACCTGGCCATAGAGTCATTCCAGCAAACTCTACGATTTCGCTCTATAGTTATTGGGAGGATGGAGATGTAAAAATCATTAATGCGTCGTGATGTTTGAACTATTTTTCTGTACCATCATTATTTTTATGCATTAGAAACGAAATTCCGAGCAAAAAGACTAATCATAATTTTGACTATTATGTTCGCTATAAGACCGTTTTGAGCTTGGTAGATTTTTTCAGAGCTTACTGTAGAAAACTGCGCTTGAACAAGGCCTTCGTTATATTCATCTCGACTTTTTGGATATTTTCAACAATTCGAAATGGTTGGAGAAATATAATGGTTAGAGATACCACATGAATACCTTTTCTAAACAAAAACATGTTCACAGAGAGTACAGGCGTTATAAGAATGAAGCACTCGAGAGTCAGAAATCTCCAATCAGCTACGAAAGATAAATTTTTTCTGATTCTCCAGACACTAATTCCTTATGAAAAACACATTCTAATATCAAAAAGTAATTTTTACAAGGAACAAGTAATAACTGCACACACCTGCATTTCAGACCTGTAAAGTACTTAAGTACATTGGTACTTAAGTATTAGTATCAGTACCAGTAGCTGGTTTTGTACTTGAAAAATTTTAAATTACCAGTACCAGGACTTGTACTTGAAATGTTTTTAAGTACCAGTACCGGGACTTGTACTTGTACATAAAATATTTCAAGTCCAGGTACTGGTACTGTACTGGTACTTGTACTTGGAATTTTACAGGTCTGCTGCATTGTTATATCATGTCATCCTTAATTTTTCGATATTTCATGTCTAGCTGTGCTCTTTTGTGTACGCTATCCAGTTCAATGAACTGCTGCTACAAAAGAACCCCTCAATGCCGTTTTTTAGTGTCATTCATTAGCGACCCCTTTCGTTGTATAGAAAAACTACAATATTCAACGGTGCAGTGCAAAATTACACTAGACATTTTCTACAGTTTTCAATGTAGGACAGACATAAGAACACATCTAATATGTATATTTATCTAATGACGTAAAGTTATCTAGAGTGACGTCACTCTCAATGTCAAAAACTTATTAGGCATACTTTATAATCTATATACAATCTCATAAAATGTCAAATGTCATCTGTATACATATGTGAATTTGTCATGAAAACATATATGTATAAAAACCTTGAGGATTTTTTTTCATTTGCTTATCATGTTTAAACAAAATTTCCTTATCTTTAACGTATTTTCCACAAATATTTACAGGATGGGGTAAATAGATTTCTACAGGTAAGGTATAAGGTACGCAAACAAAATCTATTGATTATAAAATAATATTTCTTCTGACGTAGTAAAAATCTCTGTATGACCTTGATCGATTACAAAATATCAAAGTTTCTTACAGTAATACTTACATAATAATCGTTATTGGAGAATGTTCAAGGATTATGTTTTATGCTCCAAAAACTCACAAAGAGCTCATAAAAAAGGTTATAAAATTTCACAAAAAATAAAAAAAAAAAGTTGAAATGAGCAAATATATTACGCAATTACGCATATATACCAACCAGTATAAGTATGAAATAAATTCATATATAAATAGAAACTGAGAGATAAGGAAAACTAATTATCCTCAAAAGTTATGTCAATAAACTTGGGTGCCGACATCTCCACCCCCACACCCCCATCCCGAGCATTGCTACTAGAGATAAGTCAACAAAATACCCATAAAATCATAATGAATTTGAATTTGATTTATGCCCCTTTGTCTCTCTATGGTCGCACGCACGCAGCACACAAAACATTGTCGTCTTTTACATGTCAATTGATGCTTTCAAAAATGACAAAAATATTTCTTCGACATGATAACAAGGAGAGGAGACTACGGAGGGGTTAAATATATAGTTTCTTCTGCATCAACAATTTCACTTCACAGACAATAAATCTCCAGTGATGTTAGCTCATTTAATAAAGTATACAGGATGAAAGAACGACTCTGTGTGATTATCAACAACTCTTCGGACACTCTTTGGAAGATAAGCAAGCAAAATACTGATGATGAGTGTTCAGCAAAGTGTTGTTTTCCCTTCTCAAACTATGGACTTTATGGTAGAAATTTATAATTATAATTTAAAACAATTTTCTGATTTTATGATATAAGAAATAGAGAAATTATGCACTATTTTGAAATTTCTATTTTCAATTGGATAACGACTATCCGTCATACACCATGGCTTTGTACATTTTTATGATAAATTTTTATTATCAATTCAACGAGCTTAGTATTTTTACACTTGCACTTTTAGACTTTCCACAAGGAATAATAAAATTTGTGTTATCTACACACCGCCCCACCACCTTACCACCATCACCCGACCGTTCATAATAGGCACACTTTAAAGCTTGTTTACCTAACAAGTTTTAAAATAATATTCATAAGCCAACCAAGTTAATTGATATGTTTTGCCAGCTTGCCTTAGATAAACATGATCGTTTTGGAAATATTTCAATAAATTTAGATTGATTTAGGTGCAAGTTAACTTAGCAGCTAGCAGTCGGGGCGGGGCGGTTATCTTTAATTTGTATGAAATTGTCTAAAATATCTATTTATTGTTGGAGGGAAGTGAAAAAGTTTTGTTTATTAATTTAGAAAAGTCCGATGAGGGTGTATAAAGAAAAGAAAAAATTAAAATTAAAGAGATTTATTAATAGCCTGTTCGGTTTGAAGGAAAAATGTTGAAATTAATGATAAACTTTTATGGAAAACTGCTAACGTACCGATCACCTGCATATGTAAGGTATATTTAGCGGATAAAAATTCGGAAGAAAAATTTTTTAAAAAAATTAACTAAATTTCGTAGCAATGCACAATATAATAAGTGTGCAATTAAATGCAAATCTGGTCGTAGGTTTTGACAGTACCTGGATAATATATGTGCTGTGCTATAAGCAAGTAGAGGAAAAAGATGAAATAAAAAATGGGAGTAAAAAAGTATGTTAAAAAATCTCCTAAAAGTTCCACACAAAGTTCACCTAATATTATTCTGTTGTTATGACATTATATTTTATATTATACTTTTAGTTATCTTTGACCCAGCTGTTAGAACTTTATAAAACACAGTTTATGTGCACAATGCAGTCTCTCTTCTATGAGTTTACTTGAAAATAATTATACGTCATAGACATATAAATGGATCTATGAAGCAAGAACTATATATGTATACATATAAATTAAATATATATTAAATATAATAACAAAAATCATAATATCAAGCCTTGAGGAATACCGCATAATAATGAGGCAACAGTGCAGTGAATGAAATTCTGGGAATTTTAATTCATTTGGACTATACAATCTAAAAATAAATCGAATTAAATTCAATTTATCAAGAGGAATTCTTGATCTGCTAAAATTTATAGATATAGCAAGATTTTCGAGATCTTCTTCTATATAATGTGGTCTTACAGTGATAAAAATGCCAAAAATTCGATTACAAGAGTATAGGAAATTGATTGGTCTCAGCAAACTCAAGTATTATGTTTATTCACTTACTCAAGATTCTGGATAAGAAACATAAAGCGAAAGCTGTCTGGAAATTTTATACAAATGTTTTGATTTTCACTATACATGTGTATTTCAACACTACTTGAGAAAGCGATGAACTAGGTAACTGAAATTTTCTAATCTTACATTTCTAAGTTTGAAAATGAGCGAATCCTTCATAGAGTTGACTTCAATGATTTCAAGATTGTTGCACATATCTATGTATGTGAAAACATCCGCAGTCTCAGATGATAAATGTACTGAAGAACTTCTTTGGTTAGTAAAAAACAAAATCATTCTCTCCAAAACAACACAACCATAGTACGAAAATATCTACTATATTTTAGGTTATATCAATTTAACTGTTATACTGTGGTATACATATGTAGAGTCGATAAGTTCGTGCCTTTCGTTGCTTGTACCGTATTAGAGATTGAAAAAGCACCAAGCTTTTCTGTGTGATTATAACAGTTAGAGCACTGTAATATTGTGCAATATGTATAAAAGTTGAACAAAACAGAGCTTGTTGAAATATTATTTGTAAAAAAAATTCAAAATTCAATCTATTCAAAACCTATATTCCTCCTCTCATCAATCAAGTCACAGATGTTTTAAACTGTTATACAAAATAGCAGTATTGCTATAACTAATTCATAAATGTGTTTAATAATTTACAAAAAAATAAAAAAAAACCCACAAAAGAGTAGTATTATTAACTACTTCCATTTTAAAATATAACAATAACAAAATAGATTTATTTATTTTTTATACTTACTCAACATATTTTTAACTTTTTTACAAATTCTTGTCCAACTAACGCAAGATGTAGTTTCATTCGTTCGCCTATCGCCAACACCACCACCACTATTATTTCTAATATCACAGAAATTTTCACTGCCACCAGCAGTCTTCTCTCGCATCAAATGTTCTCGTCTCAACTCTTTCATTCGCTCTCGTCTCAAATATTTCTCTTTTAATTGTGGACTACCGAATTCGTCTAGAAAATACATAGAATCTCTGAGTCCATCTTTTCTGTTAATAAGTCTAGGATTAATATAGGAATCCTCATGGACAATACCAGCTGGAACAGTTGATGGTCGATTAATGTTTGAAGATTTTTGAGCTACTCGTCCTTCTATTCTGATCTTTGGTTCATTTTTGATATTTGGTTGATTTTTCATAGGAGGCGCATCGAATACATGAGGAGGAGGAGGAGGAGGTGGATGAATAGGTGGAGGGGTAGGAGGAAGAAGAGGAGGTATGGTAGGAGGAAGAAGAGTAGGAAGAGGAGGAGGAGTGGGAGGAAGAAGAAGAGGAAGAGAAGAAGGATGAATAGATATTTGTTTATCTTTGGTATTTGTTGAATTTTGCAATGATGAATCAAGCGTTGATGTTGTTGATGATGATGACGTTGATGATGATGATGTTAAAGATTTTAAACGATTAGGAAAAATTATTTCAGCTTTTCCAACACTTTCAATACCGCTATCCTTTGAGAGTAGTTTATATGAAGATTTATCTCCATATGATGGTGGTGGTGGTAGTGGTATTAAATTTGTACAATCTAAAGAGCTTCGTTTATTTAAATCGTCAGTGCTGCAAATTTTGGCGGCGAAAATTTTTTCAGAATCCATCGATGTTTGTATAGTAGATGAAAAGCTCTCTGGAATCGGTTCAAGCGATAGAGTATTCTCCATTTTGTCACTTAACATAGTTTCATCTTTCATAATGATTGAAAAGTTTTTATTTTTGCACTTTTATTAATTTTTATTAGGATTTTTAATGCACTTTTTCACTTTTATTTTTTAGTTCACATTATAAACGAAAATTTTATTATTTCTAAAACTTTTTCTTTTTTCTTTTTTTATTAAATTAAAAGATGATTTCTGCTGCATAACACTAAAATTTTGAAATCATAAAATGTGTTTGATAGAGACTTTTCTTGATTTCATCTTTATTTTCTTCCTTTACTTTTTACAAGGGGAATTTAATTTCGAACATGTCCTTTTTTTTTCCTTTTTTAATTAAATTAAATTAGTAAAAGCTTCACTATAGTTCAAAAGTTGTTTCAAGTTACAAAGCACGATAAGAACAGAACCTTAGGGGCATAGAGTACTCTAAGAAAAACTATTCATTAACAAAATTGAAATGTGATAGGCAAAAACGTAGAAAAGCTTAACGCCCGATTATATAATTAATTATGAATAATTTACGTAACAACTCTCCACCATTCGTCCCTCGTCACACAACATGGAAGTAGACTTTTCTTTTTTTTTTTATTTGACTAGGCAAAACCAGAAATTAGTATCGATTCAATACAAATAGTTTCCGAAGGAACCCCGCGATTATATAACTGCGGTTATAAGGTAAGCAGCTATCATCCGCGATATCATGTCCACTGGAAATCATTTTATTAATAAAAAGAATTATTTATAAAATATGAAAATAAAAAAAAAACATTATCTAATGAAAATTGAGAAACCACCTCATTGGAAGGAAATTGGATGCTACCTTTAATAATCAGTTAATCAATTGATTCATTTTCATACATGTGACGTCATAAATTTTGTACTAAATAAACGCAAAAAGGTTGTAAACAAGCATAAAAACATAAAAGTTGTTGTGTGTCATTACAGCAGAAAACGACATACCTACATACTACATAGTTGAGAAATGTTGAGCAATATAAAATTAAGTGCGCAATATTATAATATGATACAACCAGCGCAGTCGCATACCGCTTATCGGGGTCGACGTCCTAAATATATGTTTTTAAAAGCTTGGGTCAAATTTAATCGAGGCTTTTGTGTTTCTAGAATTTGTATGTGTACATTATACACTATGACTATGCAGTAGCATTATTGATCGTAGAAAAGTGACCTAACAAACGAAATCTGGGTATTTACTTATCAGCGACTATGTCTACATAGTTACATTTTGATATCATCTGAAATAGTGTACCAGAAGAAGCCTCTCCTAAATGCTTGGGGAGTTATAACGATAAAAACGAATAAAGAAAAAGTACCATTTATGTAGGCTGTGGATTCTGTTGCCCATGTTATAGAAGACTGTTTTTTTCATTCTCGTTCCACAGTTGCTGGGTCACATGTATATAATACACATATTATGTATTATGTATTGTGTATTGTGTATGTGTATTATACACATATTTTGTGAAAATGCCCTTGTTAGAAAAAATTAATTCATCAAATTAAAATTTTCAAAATTTTTTTGTTATTATGCTGCTGAGACGCACTTTTGAAAATTTGATTTGGGACAAGAGACTTAACTAATTTCGCTGATAAATAGAGATGAATTGGAACAAATTGTAGCACGATGGAACGACTATTTGAAATACTATACATAAATACATACATAAAGTTAGAAAAAAAGGCAAGATAAAACATCATCAGGATAACCGGAATTTGAAGTCTCATTATATCAGTTTACATACACTATTTTTAACAGAAAGATGAATGTGGGCAATAAATAACAATTTAAATCTATTTTTAGACTTGTTATGTTTGTGTGACTTTTAGACTACTAAAACTTGATCGTCCTTTAATTGCGTACTATTTTGATATAGTCCTACTTAACAAATCGGAACTCCAATTGCTTAAAATGTCTGTAATTCAGTTTGTCCAACAAAAATAATAAATAAATATTGTCCTAAATACTTTTACAGTGCACACGTATTAAAAAAAAAAAATAAATTAAACCAATTTAATTATTCTAAATAAAGTCTAAAACGTAAAAAAAAAAAAAAAGTGCCATCCTTTATGAAACTCGACACTAGCATCACACAAATCGTATTGAGTTTTATACTTAAAACCATCAAAGGGGAATTTCGTTCCAATTCCATTGAATTTCCACCACAGTTCACTTAAAGCAGATTTCAAAGGGAGTTTTTCCACTACTCACTAGGTTTAATATTTTTTTTTTTTTTTTTTATTAATTTTACTCGAATTACTTTTCATACGCATTAACAGTAAAATGCAGCAGGCAGCCAAAATTTAAATGAAAGCACACATTCCGACACAACACAACTCTTCGAATACGAAATTTATTAACTCACTCGAATGGTATCGCACTGAGACGGCCGTTCATCGTGTACTAGAACCGGTGCTGCATAAAGTGTTTTTTTGTTTGTTTTGTTTTGCTTCTTCTTCTTTTTTTTCAATTAAGACCGACGCCGCCATAGTACATAGTGTCGTCTACATACGCGACGCATAAAAACAAAATTCCAATAGCTTCTGTATAGAAAACAAAAACACCAGAGAATGGTCACTTTTTAATTAGTGGAGTTTAGTCAGAAACTGAATGAAGGAAAAGGTCATTCAAACAACACAAATAGCCGCGGGAAAGACAACATATGCCTTTGCTATAGTACATACATATATACACGGACGTGACGATATACCGTATAGAGAAATGAAAATATAGGTTATGAGATGAGTGACAACAACAACAACTATGTATGTAAAGATATCTGTTGCTATCCGTACCAAGTAAGTGCTTGATATCTACGCTAAATTGGTCCAAATTCCAATAACAACAGAAAGGACCATAGCAAATGGTATAGGATTTGCGTTTTAAAGAAGGATAAGCACTAGGTAAAAGATGATATACCTATGTCCTAGGTGGTCGGTTGAAATCTACAAATGAACTGAAAAGGAACTCACTATGAGCTTTGAATAACGTTCCAATATTCTACTTTCACCAACAACAAAAAAAAAAAAAAAAAAGGAAGGACTCATATCAAATCAGACACCAACGAGTCAGCCGCCACCACACCAACTAAAGCAAATAAAACGCGGCGAAAATAAATACCCAAAAAAGCTCATACAATTTGGATCCTTGTGCTGTGATCCTGACAGGTTTACAACTCATAGATAGAAAAGATAAGGAAATATAGGTGAGGCATTCATAGGTTGGGTAATTAAAACTATCACGAAGATTACAGCAGCAGCACCAGCAGCAGTGGTTCTAAAGAGAGAAGAATGGAAAGAAGAAGGACGAAATTCGCAGCGGAGACAATAACTGGACATGAGTTCACCGGGATGGGAAATGATTTATTTATTTTTCTTTTTTTGTCGCTTTCATTTTCCATGTCTCCTGGTTTGTATGTAACTGCCGTTGTTGTCGCTTGAGTAAGGACCTAAGAATAGATGATGATGATGATGATGATAGCGTGTTAAAAGCATAGCATGGTTGAAATTTCATATATGTACGTACGTATGAACGTAGGTGCATGATTTACGCCTTTTATTGCAGAGTTTTGTGACTCTCCTGACACGAACTAGGGAGCAAAAAAAAACGTTTTTTTTTTTTTTTTGGAAAAATTGCGTTCTTTCACCCCACTGTACTAAGAGGTTTGTGAAATTTATTTGTAAGACACACATAGAATCGACAATGTTCATAAAGCTTATAAAAGGTAGAGTACTATGTATGTATGTAACCCATATATATCGGATCATAAGAAGGCTATTGACCCTTGCCTACATTGCGTTTTTGGTCAAAACTAGCATTAGTAAGTAATTCTTTTATAGGACAGCAACAAAATTGAGACTACATCATACATGAAACTTGATTTAATTACTCTCTAATAAATTAAAGAGTTCCTTATCAGCTATGTAACTACATGCGTATATACATATGAAGATACATTATTACCACCAGTGTCTATCACTATTTATGATAGATGGATCTATTTTTGCTAACTGTCTCTATGCATATCTTATCGGTCATATTGACATATTCTACAGGAATGTAATATAGGTATAGTCAACGGAACAAGACAACAAGATGTCAGGTTCAACGATAATTGATTTCTTTTTTTTTTTTTTTTTTATTACGTTTGAAGGACTTTTTTTATTCTGGTATTGGTTTGTAGACACACACATACACACACACACACACACACACCTTTTCTAAAAAAGACTTTATGGAGAAAAAAATGGGAATTCCCAGTTGTGTTTTTGTAGTTCTGTGAAATATTAACATTACACAAAGTTGGTGAAGGTTATCTAAATGAGAGTTCAATGGCTTTACACAGAAAATTAGAACATTCAAATATGTACCTACCTACAGGATGGTGGTATATAGATGAAAAATTGTTTGTACAGGTAATCAGGTGATATTATGTATATATGTATATGTAGATAAGATAAAATTATTATATTGGTCATCTTAAATACATACAATAAGCCATATATTGACATAAATATTTTAAGTGAACCGTTTTTTTCTTTTTTTTTAATTTGGAAATTATAAATTATACATAAATGTATCAAGACTAAAACTAGGAGATAAGCTAGAATTGATCTAAGACCTTATAGAGGGATAGCAGGTGCCCAAAATAGTTGATAGCTTATTCGGAAATCTGCCTGACTTCCAGGACGCTTGGAGGGCGCTGCGAGATGGCTGCGAAGGCTTAAAAAATTGGGTTAAGAGAATTATATTTCATGCTCAATGGTAAAAATGGCCGACGGGAAGAAAGACACGGAAAAATTTTTATAACTTCGGTCATACCACGATAACTCGAGAACGCTTTCACTTAGTGCTAAAATTTTGCACGCGAGCTTTTTTTTAGAAAAAAAGTAAATTTAATTTCGAAAATACTACAAATCAGGCAACTCCTTCCGTAGGGTTGCTATATACGAAAATTTCGTTTTTCAGTAAGTATTTGAACACTGCTCAAATTTTGCACACGGCAACACCTAGAAGGAGTAGCCCGCTTTAGTTTATTTTTCAACTGGTATTTATTACTGTAAAACGGGCAGATTTTGATAGTTTCATCGATTTTTTCGAATAAACTTTCGAAAAATTTAATATCATCGTAGCATTTGACATCTTCTTTATGTAAACTAGTAAATGAAAAAATCATATAGCTTAAAATTTTAGAGAACAAGTAAAAAAGCTAGAATTGTGCTAGGACTAATTCTTATGATACCCTAGATGAATGGAATGATTGTTTTCAAAGCATATGTAAAAAACCTAAATTTTTATATGATCACACCAAGAAGGAGTTGTCCGATATATTTTTTGCTAGTACAATGAAAAGACCATGTACCAAATTTCAGCTCTCTACGTCGACGCATTCTCAGGCAGTGTCCAAATATATAGTGGAAAACGAAATTTTTGTATGGCAACCCCACGAAGGAGTTGCCCGATTTGTCTCATTTTCGAACTTAATTTTACCTTTTTTTTGTAAAGCCCGTGTACAAAATTTCAGCTCTCTAAGTATACGCGTTCTCGAATTATCGTGCGCACAGACGGACATTCAAAAATCATCAATCAAAATTTTAATATTATAATTATTTCGAGGTGTTACAAACGGAATGACAAACTTAGTATACCCTATAGATTTCATCTAGGGTATAAAAATGCCCTTAAAGGGTCTTCCAAAGTCACCCCGGGTCAAGGGTGACTTTGGCAGGTGTATAATTTAAGATATTTCCATAATTGTTAAACATAAAAGCAAGTGAAACTACTAGAAAATAGTATAAATCAAAGTAGTTTAGTAATTTGAGATCATTTATTAGAAAAATAAATTAGCAAAAAATTTAAGGTGGCTTACGAAAAAAAAAAATTAACCGTCATTTTCACATTTTGCACATTTTTAAAACGGATCCTTGCTGTCTTCGTGGCAATATTCGTGTAGCTAACCATGGCAGTTACATACTGTAGCCATTCTGTACCCCCATAAGAGCTCCATTTTATTTTACACAATGAGTACAGGACATCACTACCAACATTTTCTACCACATAGCCACCTGATGCAAAGTATCCATAATCAATGTCTTTTCCTCAGGACTTAAGGTAAGCGAACCACCAATTTTCTCCTTGAGGAGTACACTACTTGGTCTATTCTGAATAATTTTACGAGACACTTTCCACTTTTTATTCTCACTGACTTGTAACATGCCCTTTTTAATATCTTCTAGTGTTCCTATGATCTACATGCTCTTAGGCAGTGCCCTAATATATAGTGAAAAGCCTAAGTTTTGTATAGCAGCATCAAGAATGGGTTACCCGATTTAGTCTATTTTTGAACCAGTATTTACTATTGCTATGAAAGCACCTTAAGCCTATGCTTTGGTAGTGCCCTAATATATGATGAAAAACGAAATTTTTGTATGGCAACCCTACCAAAAATCAGCCTTTATCAAATCACATACCTTAACCGACGGCTGGACTGGCTCTTCTCATTGCTCTTTGGCGTATGGGCTGGATCTGGGAAACGCTCTGGCCAGCATGCCATTTGATACGATGGTACCAGAGCTACGTTTTGGGGGTCGCTTCTCTGTGAGTTTTCCTGAAGGGAATCGTAGGCTGAGGGAAGTGACTTATCGAGCCTACACCGGTCCGCTCTAAAAAATTTTACCCACGGCTCTCTCACTAAGGAGGGAAGGATCAAGGGAACGGACATTGCTACCCTTTCGGATAGTCAGGCAGCCTTGATGGTTCTGAGTGGCCTCGGATAACATCTAAGTTACTGGGAACTACCATTCGTTTGTAGATAAGTTGTGTATCCACAACAAAATGTCCTATCTAGTGGGTTCTTGGTCACATGGGGATCATTTGTTTATTGTACGAAAAGCACAGACGAATTTTGCAATTAGAACACGTAATTTTAGCTTTGCCTAAGATTGTGTTTAAGGAATTATTTTAGGCGTTTTGATTTGAATTGTGAGTAAGTCTAGTATATTTATGGTGTGGTGTTTGTCCGGAAAATGATAGATTTCATATTAGTTTTCAATAAATTTTACATAACATGTTGGAAAAAGACTAATGTGTGTGGAGCATAATGGCGAGTTTTTTGCGGGGTATAATGACTAACTTTTACGGGGCATATCCATTTTTTGATTTTCACATTCTGATAGGCTCAACGAAGAGCGGATTCAGAAGACATAATTTTACATTAGAAGAAAATTCTTTGTCAAAGTAAATAACTCCAACAATTAGTGTGTTTAGCATTTCGCAAACTGTGAATTTTTCGGTTTTTCGGACGTTGGTTGCTCAAAAACCAAAAAATCGGCATTTTGTAAAAAACAAAATTTTTTCGAGTTTTATGACTATAAAAGAAATTTTGGAATGTCAACTCAGCAATAGTTTGAAAGGTAAAATATCAAATATTTTCAGTTTGCATTTTTCCAATTCGAAACTCGAAGCGTTCCTCATTTTAGAATGTATGATTTATTGTAAAAACCATATTTCTGCAAGACTTATTATGGTAATTAATTAATAATAATATGTTTTGATAAAAATGACGTTATTTCATGTATAATTCGTTATTATGCCCGTATATGCGGCATAGTAACGAACTGGTCATAACTCCTCTTAGATCAACGTAGCAATTCATAATGATGCTAGACGGTAATTATCTATATCACATGATTGACCCTACTGGGTATTGGGATATTTAAAGTTTTAAGAAAAATCTAGAAAAAAATCCTTCATCATTATGCTCCGGACTACGTATCTAATTTCGTTGTTGTTTTTTCTAGAACGATTCGTCGGATAGTAAAAATAATTATAACCGATTTCATAGGATTTTATATTCTTAAAAGAACTTTTCAGTACCCTTACAATAAACACGTCTAGCACACTGATCATTTACATAGACGTAAATTCTAACTAAATTCTTGTATGAAACAACACTACAACACACTGATTTGTCCCATTTTCAAACTTAAATCTCTAATTTTCTTAAAAAGGCCGTGTGCGAAATTTCAGCTCTCTAAGCAAATGCGACAGACAAATAGACGGGCATACAAAAATCAAAATAACTTTTAATATAATGCGTGGGGTTCCAATCCATTATTTCTATGCGTTACAAACGAAATTACAAACTTAGTATATACTCCATAAATTTCATCTATGGTATAAAAAGCAATAGTCCTTATATGGACCCTTGAGGAATACCATAAGCATAAAAGGCAATGTTTTACAGTTTATGTCCCACAGAGCGGAAGTGCTGATTACAATTACCAATTTATCAAAAACAAATTATACTGTGCATTGGAAAGACTACAATTTTCACATCATCGGAGCTAATTTTGATGAAAAAAGTCTGTGTAATGTAAAGAAACAAAAATTCTACAAGTAGATACCTACCTACATTTATGACAAAAATATAACAAATTCATGGAGGAAGCTGATCACATTGACCTACCCATCTACAGCTATATAAGATTTATATTTATTGATTTTTTTTACAGTTATCTTTATCTTTCAACAACAAAAATTTAATTTCGAAAAATTCACTACGATACACGATAAGATGTCGATCATAATAAAGTTTGTTAGCATTGCGAAGTGTATCAAAATACTATGTATTAAAAAAATCATGTTTCAAACAAATATCACAGCTGATCTGTCATCGAACATGTAGATTACCATCAAAACAAACGCTTATTTTACAAGTTTTGGCAAAACTATCTCTACATATGTACATACTTTTTTTTTTTTAAAAAACATCTCTACAATTATCATATTATATTTCGGGACAACAAGTTCAAAAAGTAATCAAGATTAGACATATGTAGATCTACGTCAATCTACTTATTATGAATGTCGTCATATACAAATGTCATAAATCTCATCGTTTTTTATTTAGTTGTTAGAAATTTATAAATTAAAAACTTGCAATTTATAAAATTCTAAAAACAAACGTTTTTTTTTTTTTTGTCTGATGAATCATTTAATTAACAGCGCAAAATTTTAAGCCCAAGTATTTATTTCCAAGTAGACAGACAGGGGACAATTGAAATTTTTTTTATGGAATATTTTTTTTTTCCTATGAATTGTCTCATCTTAATAAAATTACCACCCCCATAAAAACATTTTGAAATTATTCGTTTGTATATGTTTGAGTGAATATCTTTTTTTCTCTCTATATCTTACGATAAAAAAAAAATTAAAAATTCTTGATTAATAGTGTCGGATACAATACAAACGAGACATGGACGACGCGTTAACATTTCTATTTTTATGACGTCTAATGTTAGAGAGAAAAAAAAAAAAGAAATATTTTAAAGATACACACCTAAAAGTGTGTGTATGTGTGTGTGTTTATGACACAGAAAGTATTTTTATTAAGTATATAGTTTTTATTTTCATAAAACACAATAATTATCCTCAAGAAAAGTCTACACCAAACCCATTACAAATAATTCACATTTAAAATACTCTTTCTATGTTAAAATTATATTTATTTTTTTCACCACACAAACACTCCAACTTTAAATTATTCACAACACACCTGAAAAACGAACGAGAATTCGTAGTTTTCGTGATGCATAAAAAAAAAAAACAGGAAAAACACTTTAAAAAACAAGATTAAAGTCGAAAACGTTTTTTTTTTCTTTTTGTTTTCTTTTTTTTTATATTGCAACAAATATGGCGAAGATATTAATTTTCCAAGAAGATGAATAATTCAAAATTAAATTAAAACAAATAATTTAATTTAAAAACAAATGAGCACATATGAAACAAACAGCCGCGCGCCGCTATAATTTTACAGTCTGCTCTGATAGGCTTGAAGAAACGAAACTGAATCTGGCTTGGCTGGACACGGGTAATTTTTGCCAGAGATCAACCGCTCAAGTGCTCTTCTGAAGCTGTGCACAGAATTATAACAAATTTTTAAAAGTAGCAGCAAAAGCAATGCCAGAAGTTGTTGCAAAATAGCCAAGCCGGAGCAGCAGTAGACAGTATAGGGAGGAGTAGCACTTAGCAGAAAGAGTCATAGGAAAATATTCAAAAACTTGCTGCTGGTTGCTTACTTGCTGTTAGTAGATAGAACCGCTAAATTTGCTGCTATCGGTGGCAACGAGCATGGCATGGCATGGTATTTTATTTATTTTATTTTTTTTTTATCACACAAAGTAATCAACCCACTCAGGCGCCGTCGTTGATTGTATTTAGAATTGGTGCGATCCAAACTGTTTGAAGAAGAAGTGAAGCGGAGGTGGAACACTGATGATGGTAACCTACAAAACAGAGACATCATACCAAAACATCATTGATTTGATCATGTGAGATTATGCGGTGTATCTACAACGATTATGATAATGATGATGACGAGAAAATGTTTATGATGACGAAGTTGTTATCACTTAATTATCACGGGACAGTATGAAACAAGAAATATTGAAGATATGACGACAAATTTTTGCGTATTTACCAACGATCATCACTCCGAAAACATAATCTACGCAAAACCAGCCAATCAGTTCTTTACTTCACACTTTTCTAGGCAACAACACATTGGCAATAGTGAGCTTAATGTTGTACAGCGACATACATCAGAATAGCAGCAGACAGACAAACAGACAGACAGACATACAGCCTGAAACATTTCTTATCTATATCTCCGGAGATATTTTTAAGTGTGGAATGTGTGTGGAAAATAACTTACATAGTGAAAAGTATAACAAAAATTGATAACGAAAAACGAGAGAAAAATTGATAAGCGAGCGCAGAAGATCAGTTGCTTAATTCACGAGCGCGCAAGATCAATAAAATTAAATCGAAAGGAATCCATCCATAAAACTTTGCTGGCTGATGACATTGAACATGAATTTTTCTTTTGTAGGGGTTATTATTGTAGGGCAGGGAAGAGGGGAGAGGAGAATAGATACATATATGTACATATATATACAGAACGAGTAAAAACGAGATTGGAAAGATCACGCCATTTCGTAATAAATTGACGCTTTGTTTTGATCGTCGTGAGAAATTTGCATTAATAAAATTGTTGGACAAGCGTTGCCATGTTAAAAAAAAAAGGAAAAACAAAAACAAAACAAAAAACATTGCGATGATTGTAGAAATTAATTAAAATTTATTTGTTTTTGGGCATGACAATTACGACCACACTCGTAGTTAACCAAGATTAGTGTGTTATTTAGTAATAGATAACTCTTGCTCCCATAAAAAATTTATCAAACTAAAATGCTAAGTAATCGACCCACTGTAAGCTGCATAAAAATGGATAGTAAAAAGTATTTTGACGGATGCTTTTTTAAGGAAACTAGGCGATCTTATTGTAGAAATGTATTTACTGCTATATAATATGGATGGTGGGAAAGAGAGAGGAGGGATCGTATTTATATCTCCTTCCGTCTGATTCAATGACGAATTAAATTTCATAAATAAAACTAAGATCATCATATCAGATGTAGAAGGATAGCATAAAAGTAGCAGACTCTTTCTGGCAGTACTAAGATCGCACACGTAACGATAGATGCATAACTGGAAAACTTTGTGGACTGATACTTTTAAGTTAAAAAACCCAATGAATGCGGCAGGCGTCGCGTCGCTTTGACAGTTCAATAGAGCATACCCGCCGTACCCACTTTCAACCTAATGCTGTCATGTTTTTTTACCACCCCAATATGTGGTCTATTTTTAGATATACATTTTTTAATATTGATGAAGATGAAAAATGTAACGGAAGGCAAAATAACAATGTATGAAGTCCTTCTCTTAGCAGATTGTCTTCACGAATAAGATAGTGAGGGAGCCTATCGCTGTAAAAGCTCGAAAAATGCTGATAGAAGCGGCTGATTGTTTTACAAATTTGGACGGAAATGGAAGTTTTTTTTTTTTTTTTAGGTAGGTACATAGTAGTTGGGGATAACTTCCTTTATTATGGTAGTTTTGAAGAAATTTCACTTTAAAATTTGTGATTGTTTTTTATGTTAATTTCTAGAGAATTGAATTTTTCACAAGTTTGTCTACATCCTTGAAAATTCAAGGTGACCAAATTAGATAACGTAATTTTCAGCGTTAATAATTAATTAAAAGAGCCGACTTCATGAACAACCCTGTAATAGCTTTGATAGTATGTATGTGTATGTAAGATCAGCTTCATGTAAACATGTAATAAGGCTTTTGGAGGTCCTCTGCAATGTACTAGAATTTTTATCGACACACTTACAAAGCTATGGACAAATATCTCGAAAAATATGCATTAAGTATATAAAAATGCAGTGCAAATTTATTTGATATCAGGGAAGGAGGCCACAAGATGGCACTACCTGTTTGAACATACATGGCACTTTTGAAGTTGCTTCAAGGTCGTTAGTCACTTTCCTACATTTCTAGGGATTTTTTCCTTAAATTTTGTGGCAACAATTTGTACCATTTTACAGTGTAGCGTTAACTTAAAAAATATTTCAAATATACAAAGTGTCTCAGATAGCTAGGCTAATGTTTTATAGGATGACAGCTAGTGTTGAAATATGAAAAAAAAAAAATCGAGAGAAAAGTGTCGTTTTTAGACGATAGAAGAGGTTAAAGATTTTTGCTTAATATTTTATGAGTCACTCTAGAACTTGTGACCATCTCAGTGTAATCGGCCAAAAAATTGTCAATTTTCGTGATTTTTTTTTTTTCGGATCGATAGGAGGGGGGATCGAGATGATTTTTTTTTTACGAATTGCTCTTTAGCAATACGAAAATATTTTTTTCATTAGGTTTTATTTATTTTTCCTTGTTGTTAATAATTATTTTAGATAGAATGTGAATTAAAAAAATGGGAGCAATCGGTGTCCACGGTTGTGGCCGCAGTTTGTATCAGAAAGAAAAAAATCAAATTGTTTATTAATCTGTTGGGAAGCCGCTATGGAGGTTTTCTTTTTTTTTTTAATTTGACAAAATGGCGAGGGCATGAAGAAAATGTCCGAAATTTAGTCCTGTTTTTCAAAAGTTTTTCGTGTGAAAAAATAGGGAGATTTAAAAAAAAAAAACTTCCATAGGGACATAAAGAATGAAGTAAAGAAAATTTCAAGTCGATAGCTTGAAAACTCTCCCTTTGAGAGTTAACACCGTTTGTAAAAATGGCATTTCGAGAAAAACGCGTTTAAAGTTTGAAGGATGTTTTTTTTATATAAATTGTCTACTTACAATCAATCGGCCATCCCAGCTCCATACAAAATCCATTCTGAATAACAACACGAAACTGACGAATTTTACCACTCTATTTCGGTTATAGAAGATCGGGTAAGAACCCTAGGTAGGGATGTGCCGTTGAGGACGGAACAAAAGAAATGACGCGCGTCACCTTACGCTCCAATTTCTTTTTCTAAGAAAGGTTGTAGTGACCCCTAATAATGCTAATTTTAATTTGAAAATTTGACAGAATACGATTTTTCAAAAATTTTACACTGAGATGGTCCCTTCACGATAGTATACACCCTATTTGATAATTTCATTTTTTTTAAAATAAGGATCATCCTTGGAGATTTCCAATAATCCATAACTATTTCTCCTACACCCTCGCATTCGTTATAATGCCTCAATAAAGTCAAAATATTGGATTTAAGCTTAGTATATTTTACTGCCATTTTTTTCTTCTTAAACAAGCAAATCCAGTAAAAAATAGCTTGCAATGCTCATAGCAGGATTTTTTTTTTTTTATAGAGAGCATGATGAGTAATTTTAAACTGAAGGATGTGGTCTTCTTAAATTTGATATGAAATACAAAAAATCACATTTTTTTAAACATGAGAAGGAAAAGAGAAGAAAAAAAATATAAACGTATTCTAGATAAAAGAATTTTACCTAATTTCCTTAAAAAAGAAAGGTAGAAAATAAATTTTTAGCTGTTTTATAAAAAAAAAATAATAAAAAAAACAAATCATCAAAAATCGCACAACCGCTTTCGCATTTATAAACGAAAAAATATTTTCTCTCGCCCACCAAAAAAAAGCTCAAGATTCCATTGGTCTGGTCTACATGTAACCTACCTATCTTGCACGTGTTTTCAGTATGATCTTAGCCAAAGAAACGCAGTTCCATAACTCAGGTTGAAAAAAAAAAGAACAAGTAAATTGAAATTGAAAATTGATAATAATGAAATTAAATGGGAAACACTTAACCGCATGCGTTGATCGATCAAGAAATGCGGCCTAAGATTGAAAAAGCGCGTGGAAAACATTCTTTTTCTAATTCAAATTCAAATGATGTCGTCACGATCACACATAAACGTTAAGTGAATGTTAAGCAATCGGGGCAAAAGTGCGACTAGCCTGAAATAGATTTTTGCAAATTGAGTGCAAATAATAGCGGAGGAAGGATGGACGACGAACGGGGTAGTTTTAGTTAGCTTAGCCTCCTTTTCTTAGTGACGCAATTTAGAAATTTTTCTGAAAAATATTTATAAACTGCGTCGGTTGTGTCGCATCATTTTCTCGTCGTCGTCGTCTTCAATTTATTTATCTATTGTTTTGCCTATTTATAAAACGCGATACATGTAAATTAAGTGAGATGTTATTTCACCTAAAATTTTCGTATTTATTTGTTATTTTAAGAGGAATTCTTTTCAACATATTTAAGTTATTTTGAGTTTACACATAAGCATGAGTCATAATGAAAAAGAAATAATATTCAAAAATTTCTAAGCAAAACTTATTTTACGGCAATTCAAAAACGAAGAAACCTATTGACGAACAAACATGGTAGATTGAAAGGGGGCTCAGGAAATAATGAACTTTTTAACACCCTCCGGTGAAAAAAGGGGTGTAAATTTATTGAAGAAAAAAAAATTATAATATCAAACGTCTTAATCATTTAATTTTTCATGCGTTTTTTTTTTCACTTTGGCACTGTCAATAATTCTATAATTTATAAAATCACAAAAAAAAGGGATTTGTAAAGAAAATAGCAGAGTGCTAGTAAAACAAAAATCAAGTCTTTAGCACTGCATCAACAGCAACCAAGGCGGGAGGACCATATTTAGATTAGTTTTGAGTTCGAATACGGTATATAAAAATACATACCTATATATACAAACAAAAAAAAAACACCAACGCGATGGTCGTCGGGCGTTATTTTTTCTTGTGAAATGTCAAATAAATGATTTAAGACAGCCATAAATCGGGTTAATGGCTGCGGTAGTGATAGCGGTACATTTCTTAAGTTTTTGTAATAATATACCTAGGTATACCAAAAATAAAATTTCACTACCGTCACAGAATCGATGGCGAGTGTTTACTTGCGGTGTACCAAGTAGACAAACAAATTGATTTGTAACTTTTGTTGAGTGACGTCAGCTTTTTATACAAGGTAGGTTATTCCATAATTCAAGGTCTAAAACTGGGGAGGACTTGGGATGTCTAAGCTTGAGAGGACTCTGCAAAAAACTACTTACGGTTTTTGTATATCTAGGAGTAAAAAGATAGAAAACTTCACTTAAGGAACAGAGAATTAGTGAAAATTTCAGAAATCGAAGATCGGGTGGCATTTGTAGAGAAGAACTACATACATGTATAGGGTAAGAAGGGGAAATTCCGGCCACTTAATGACAAACACTTATAACTTTTCATGTTCTTCACATGTTTAATTATTTCAAGTATAATAACAAAGTTAAGATATTTATGAAAAAAAGTAGAAACTTAAAACTTTTATAATCGATTTATTTAAAGTACCAGGAGCCATTTAAAAAAACATAGATTTGACCGCCATTGTCCATGTATGGGGGTAATCCCGGACAGGCGCGATCATATTTAATGAGATAAATAAAATAATCAGATGTTGCTGAAGATTTTAGGATTTATGGGGTTAATTCCTGTCGCTCGAAATTCGGATTCACGTTTACTTTTGTTAGTGATTTGGGCATAAGCTTTGTTAAATAAAAAAGCCACATCAAAGGGTGTTAGTTTTGCCATCATATGGGATTCCATATCCTTCTATAGGCAGTTTTTAAAGATCCATAAAAGCACACATCAAATGGTTGTGGCCTATGGGAGCTAATGGTGGAATGGACAACATTACGATGTAGTTTTCCTTTCAACAGGTAATGGCGATCACTTGACCGGTATTGCCCCGGGAGCTCATTTTCAATTCACCATCAAATTATATAAATATACAAAAAGAATTTACAATAACATTAAATAGAACCTTGTACAATTACATAAATGAATATAAAACTACAATTACTTTCAAATCTTTAGTTCATACCTTCTAAAATAGTTCGTCCAAAATTACATGAAAGCGATGGAAAATAAACAAAGTCTGTTTCCCTTGTACGCTGACAGTGAATTGCGTGAATGCTTCCGAGTTGTCATTTACGTCACCTCCCTACTCATTTATTACTGAAAGTCTTGTATGTGGGTGTATTACTTTTCAAGATTTCCGATGGACCAGAATTGACCTTGACCGGCATGCATTACCGTTGAGCTTGAGACTCGTCAATCGGGAAATTAACAAAAAGTGAAAATATAAAGACATACATAAAAGCATCACCAAAATGAACAATAAAACAGACAAAAACAGCGTCACCTTCTTTTTTTCTTATTCCGAGTCAAGTCTCTTTGATCCTCGACAACGAATCATACAACAGTCACAAAATTTAGAATTTTTAGTTTAACGAAAATCAATGCTTATAGTATATATATAGTCGGTCGGCGTTGCCAGGCGATAATACAGACAATTAGATGGGTGGGGTTGGAGTTGGGTTGATCATAGATGCATAATATCTAAGCTATTATCAGACTCGATCGCACGATTCCGTACTCTAGGGTTTCTCTGTGTGTGTGTGCGTGCATTCAAATGTGTGGGAGAGTATTGCTCTCTACGTCGACACAAAGCAAAAGCAGTGACCAAATATTTAGTAGAACACGAAATTTTTGTATGGCAATCCTACGAAGAAGTTGGATTGGTCCCATTTTCGCATTTAAATTTCCATTTTTTTTTTTAAAGACCCATGTACAACATTTCAGCTCTCTACGTCGACACGGTAGGCAGTGTCCAAATATATAGTGAAAAACTAAAATTTTATATAGCACCACCAAGAAAGTGTTGCCCGATTTGTTCAACTTTTGAACCTGTATTTGCAATTCTTATGAAAACGCCGTGTACAAAATATGCGCTCTTCACTCGATGCATTTTCAGGCAGCTTCCAAGTATATAGTGAAAAACCAATGTTTTGTATGGCACCACCAAAAAGGGGTAACCCGATTTAGTCCATTCTTCAAATTTTATTTACCATTGCTATGGAAACACCACGTACTAAGTTTTTTGTATGGCAACCATACGAAAGAGTTACCCAATTGGTGCCATATTTGAACTTAATTTACACTTTTTTAAAAAAGGCCCGTGTACAAAATTTCAGCTCTCTACTTCGATGCGTGAAGCAGTGTTTAAATATCAGAGATGGGCGTTTTTGCATTACCACTAAAATGGCAGCAACACTAAATTTTAATTATAGTTAAAATATAGGTTGCACTATCACTAAATGATTAGTGGTAGTGCAAATTTTTTATCACTATCACTAAACGAAGTGGTAATGCATAGTCTATTGCATTATCACTAAACGATTAGTGGTAGTGCAGAGTCTATTGCATTATCACTAAACAATTAGTGGTAGTGCAGAGTATATTGCATTATACGACAATTTAATGGTACGCATATGCAGCACTACGCGTAGCTCGTTCGATCAAAATTAGTGTTAATTGTTAATGAATCATCTCCATCTCCGCAAAACAGAAAACTGACCGGAAGGTTTTTTATTCTGTATGTTCGCTCGTTGCTAGTTCAGTGCTAGTGAAAGAAGTTTGCACTACCAATGCACGAATTCATTATCACTCATTGATAGTGAAAAGTATTTGCACTACCACTAATCGTTTAGTGATAATGCAATATACTCTGCACTACCACTAATCGTTTAGTGATAATGCAATAGACTATGCATTACCACTATTCGTTTAGTGATAGTGATAAAAAATTTGCACTACCACTAACCATTTAGTGATAGTGCAACCTGGCTTTTAACTATCACAGAGGCCTCTAGTGCTAATGAAATAATTAATGCACTGAAAATTTAATGCACTACGCCCATCTCTGTTAAATATATAGTGCAAAACTAAAGTTTTGTATGGCAACATCAAGAAGGGGTCGCCCGATTTCGACCATTTTTGTAATTTTATTTACTATTGCTATGAAAACACCATGTACCAAATTAGTTCTCCATATACCATGTACCAATTAGCTCTCCACGTCGACCCGTTCCCAGATAGTGCCCAAATATATAGTTAAAAAAGAAATTTTTGTATGGCAACCCTCCAATCAATATCTTCTGATACAAACTTTTCTAACTAAATTCAGCAATGTTTTCCCTATCATTTTTTTTTCTTTCATATAATCTGTTATTGATGCCAAGACCAAATTGAGTAACATCTTTATAAGAAACACCACGCACGGACCAACAATCACCACTTTATGAAGAACGAAACGAATATAGTAAAGCTTCTTGAAAATTACATTATTGAATTAGTTTAACTTGATCCCGACAAAACGATTCCATCAAAATGAAAATTGCCAAAATTGATGGGCAAGTTTCCGCTATGAATTCAACACACTCTTTATTATGTTGAATACATTTGAAGAAATCTAAGAACAACTCCAATTTTATCATAAAAATTACTCAATTACGCAATCAATGAAGCCATAATCAAGGAAGTCTGTCATGAAAATGACTTTGATGAGGGTGAAAAAAGAGTGAATAATGTGACTGGTGCCAATCCCATAACTTTTCGTGCATATTTCTTTATTTTTAATTTGTTATATTTCAAAAAAATGTAAAGCCAAATCTAAACCTTCTTTTCAATATGCTGTTCCTTACTATATACTACAGCAAATCTGAAGGAGATCTCCCGGTATATATGTATGTATGTATGTAATATAAATATGTATATATGTGAGAACAAAAATAAAACAAAATTATTGATTAATTTCAGTCCTAAAGTCCTGGGTAAAAGATAAATAAATTTCCCTCTTTTAATGGAAAATGATTGAAAACTTTTATCTTCCGGTCTGAAGCCAAAAAGGGGAGAAAATTCATTTTTGCGCTTTTATTATAAGAACGATAGATGGATGAATGAATTTGCTTCCGGAATTTATGAGACTTTTGCACACATTTTATAAAACTTATATAAAAGTTATTGGCATTCCCCCATAACAACCAGACTCCAACTTTCTTTCGTCAAAGATTAAAGTCTCTCGTAAATTATTATGAAATATTGTAAATACTACTTGGGAAGTGTGAAGTGGATTTTAAAGTTGCGAAAGTAAAAAAGTCCACACAAGCCAATACAAAATGGCAAATTATTACGGTTACGGATCTTTTGAACTTTATTTATTTAGCCACTGTGTATCTGTTAAGAAATTACTGTGAATACTGTGATTACCTTAAATAAAATAAAATTATTTGTAAAAATACTGAATTAAAGACTGGTGTTTTTCTAGGTCAGTGGTTCCCAAACTTATTTGGACAACCGCCCCTTTTCAGAAAAATTTTACTCAGCGCTCCTTGGTAATCTATATTCTTTCAGCGAACAAACAGAAAGATATTAAATGTGTATTTTCGAAACTTGATCAAACGAAATATACGGATACTAGATACCTAGGCAAACAAAAAATTGCCCCCCCCCCCCACATCAACCGTTTTAGGAGTTACAGGGTGATTAAGAAAAAAAAAAGCTAGATTTTCAAATAACACCCTAAATCTTAAAAAGTGCATAGATTACGGTCACAATTAAAGACTTATTGTATGCAAAACTTCATGGCCCTTACAACGACTGCTCAAGTACACTCTATGTGCTAACTGTAGCCGTCACACCGAAATTAGACGATATTTTCTAAAATGACGTGCTAAGAGAACAAATTATCGTTTGAAAATAAGTTTGAGAATAGGTTAAGAGCTAATAACTTTTAAAGGGCTACAGAAGGCACAAAGGATATAACGGGACACCTTACATTTTTTTATAAAAAAAAAAGGTATGTTAATGACCCTTTTGCAAAAATAATAGAGGTTAAATTAAAAAAAATGTAAGAAAATCCAAAAAATTTTAGTCTATACAACCATAATTCTTGTGGGAAGAGGGTTACGGGGCTGGTTGAGCAGTCATTAGAGAGGGCAGGAAGTTCTTAACTGTGACCGTGTGCCTTGCAGTTTTTAAGATACAGAGTACTTTGTGAAAAACTAGCTCTTTTTTTTATCACCCTGTAACTCTAAAACGGTTGATGTGCCATAGAATTTTTGGTTTGTCTAGGTGTCTAGTATCTGAACATTTCGTTTGATCAAGTTTTGATAATCCAGGATAAGCTAGCTGTAGGAATCTGCTTTTGCAGCCAGAACTGTTAGTAGTCGTCTTTGAATTTAAATTTACATTCGTCATTTGTTGCTATTTATTTTTATTCGTATCAGCGCCCCCCCCCCCCACCGAGGGCATTATCGCCACTTTGGGGATCACTGCTCTAGGTACTATATTGGGTCCTTCGAAAAAAAACATAGTTTTCGAGCTCAACTTTCGAAAATTTCTATTTTAAATTAAATGGCACGTTTTTCAAGTTATAGGCCTTTAAATAAAGGTAATCGTGTAAGGAAAATATTATGTTTTTTTTTTTTCAATTCCTGTAAGTATTATGGAAACCGAGAGCCGATGATAGAGAGAAAAATGTATCCTCATCTCTTTTTCTTTTATATGTTTCTTCTCTTATAACTACAATAATTCCAAACCAATGGAGTTAGGCTCTCCACAGGTGATAGAATTTTTGATTTGGAATGTTTCGAAAATTTTCGAAATTCGAAATATAAGCTTGATTCTTATGAAGTTATGAAAAATATTTCAGTTCACATGATTGATGGAGAGTAAGATATAGGAAAAAGTGGAAATTATGTGTAGTAAACTTGGTGTATCAATAAAACTCGAAAATTTTCAACAACAAAGAACGTACTTTTTTTTCTAAATTGTTATACCTACCTACCCTAGATGAAAGCATAAGGAATACTAAGTTTGTTATTCCATTTTTAACACACAGAAATAATGCTAGTAGAGAAAAATGGATTGGACACCCACGTATAATATTTAAAGGTATTTCGATTTTTGCATGTCCGTCCGTCCGTCCGTCCTCACGATAACTCGAGAACGCGTTCACTTAGCGAGCTGAAATTCTACACACAGTTCGAAATGGGACAAATCGGGTACGCGGAATAATGAGAGGAATATAACAGTAAAATATTTCTGACCGGAACTTGCTAGTTTCAGAAATATGCCACAAAAACCATTCGTGTGCGGCCTGATTTCAGGTGGTCTTTCCTATGCAGTATTTTTGCTCTATTTTAAAAACTAGACATTTTTTTAGCAAAGTTCCTTTTTATATCGTTTTGTATTCCTTTCCCCGTTAAAATGAGCCCTCTATCGTGAAAATCGGTGGGAACTTATTTTTTGAATGAAAAAAGTGCAAAGGCAGTCCATGCTTTTTTCGCGAAATTTCAATTAAAATTTTTTGTCACCGATTTTGACGAATGAGCACTCGTTGGACGCGGAATAATGAGAGGAATAAAACAGTAAAATATTTCTGACCGGAACTTGCTAGTTTCAGAAATATGCCACAAAAACCATTCGTGTGCGGCCTGATTTCAGGTGGTCTTTCCTATGCAGTATTTTTGCTCTATTTTAAAAACTAGACATTTTTTTAGCAAAGTTCCTTTTTATATCGTTTTGTATTCCTTTCCCCGTTAAAATAAGTCCTCTATCGTGAAAATCGGTGGGAACTTATTTTTTGAATGAAAAAAGTGCAAAGGCTATAGTCCATGCTTTTTTCGCGAAATTTCAATTAAAATTTTTTGTCACCGTTTTTGACGAATGAGCACTCGTTGGACGCGGAATAATGAGAGGAATAAAACGGTAAAATATTTCTGCCCGGAACTTGCTAGTTTCAGAAATATGCCACAAAAACCATTCGTGTGCGGCCTGATTTCAGGTGGCCTTTCCTATGCAGTATTTTTGCTCTATTTTAAAAACTAGAAATTTTTTTAGCAAAATTCCTTTTGATATCGTTTTGTATTCCTTTCCCCGTTAAAATAAGCCCTCTATCGTTAAAATCGGTGGGAACTTATTTTTTGAATGAAAAAAGTGCAAAGGCTATAGTCCATGCTTTTTTCGCGAAATTTCAATTAAAATTTTTTGTCACCCATTTTGACGAATGAGCACTCGTTGGACGCGGAATAATGAGAGGAATATAACTGTAAAATATTTCTGACCGAAACTTGCTAGTTTCAGAAATATGCCACAAAAACCATTCGTGTGCGGCCTCTTCGTAGGGTTGCCATACAAAAATTTCGTTTTTTACTGTATATTTGGACAGTGACTGACACCGCGTCGATGTAGAGAGCTGAAATTTTGTATACCATGTTTTCATAGCAATAGTAAATAAAGCTTCAAAAATGGTCTAAACCGGAACTCATTCTTGGTGTTGCCATATAAACATTTAGGTTTTTTACATATATATTGTAAAAACGATCAGTCCTAGACATTTTTATTGCACTGAAAAGTTCTTCAGAATATGAAATAAAATTTGTTTTAATCATTTTTACTGTCCGACGAATAATTCTAGAAATATATGCGAAAAACCACTTCAACGATCAAAGTTCCACAAATGCATACGAAATCATCCAGGATATCATAAGAATTGGTCTTAGCCCAATTCTAGCTTTTTTACTTGTTTTTCTTTAACTTAGTTTACAGTGCCAATTTTTAAATAAACACTAAAAGCTACTAAATATAAAGGTGAAAAACTATTCTATAGGTTTAGTGGCTTTAAAGCTGTTGTACAATGATAGCACCATATTTATAAACCGAAACAGACCATACAAATTATGATTTCATATTTACAACGTAACATCCTAGAACTCTTAGAGCACTGAAATATAATATCGATGTCAGTGTATCCACCACCATGATGACCTTATTTCACCCACAATTTAATCACAAATATCCGTTCACTCTATCAATCAATCAATCAATTACCTTTTCTCTTTCATATACATATATGTGTCTTCCTGGTCTTTAACTATATCTATACATACATTGGCTCTGCTACAAAGTTACATTCTCCGAGATATTTTATGACAATTTTCAGCACACAATAGGCGCATGGTAACCAACCACCATCCACATCCTTCACATGCTTCAATTAGTTTACATCATATAGTATATCAGCAATTTTCCATAGAAGATGCCTCATGTCGCAGTATAGACTATCCCCATCAAGCAATTACCCTCCTCTTTGAGAATTTCTAAGGCATTCAATGTGCATAAGAAAATTGGAGAAAGAATGTGATTTCACCTCCTGATGGCTGTTCAAATGGACTTTCAGAACAAAGTTAAAAGTTCACCATGACGTATGTAGTTGCTGTAGTAGTAGTAGATAGAAGAAGATATAAGGAAGGTAAAATTGGACTGGAGAACACAAAAAGAAAAGCAATTTGAAACCATTCAAGATTTCTCTCTTGAATCTTTCGGTTTCCCCGTTTGAAAGCACTAAAAGAAAAGACAAGCTTCAGTTAATAAAAGTTTAAATCGAAAACAGAAAAAGAAGAGGACGGATGGGGGGGTAGAAGTCATACAGTAGAAAACAACACTAAGGATATCATCAGGGGCTCTGTCAATACACCTTTATCAAAGTTGAGCGAGTGAGAGATATGACTATAAAAATCGAAGCCTTTTCGACTTTTTTGACTACATGACTTTCCAACAAAGTCGCAAATGGGGTCGGTCGAAGAATAGGTCAAAAGTCTTACGTAAAGAGAACTTTTAACAAGGTAATCCCTCGAAAAAGTAAGCAGTTTTTTTTTTTTTTTGCTGCAGTAATTTTCGCGTACTTTTGTTTGCCCCATTCTAATGTCAACCCGAAATTATTCCCAATGTTGATGCCACTTGTTGAAGACTTTTCTTCTAGCTATACTTCTTCTTGTGTACACTCTTATAATTGTTTCTATACTTTGAAATATTTCCAACAGTATTTACTGTTGGTTGACAAACTTGAATGAGAGGTTAGAGGAGTGTATCTATGTATCAAACAAAGTATGCTATATATATATATACGTACAGAGTAACCCCACCAAAGGATTGCGGTTCAGGATATTTCCTTTCCACTTGTGTAATTACTGAACGGAAGGTGTCAACTTTATGACATAAATCAGAGCTAAATTTCATTTCTTTCCAAAAGCTTTACTCTGCGACAGTTAATTAATTTTCAAACACAATAAACTTCGGTCGTCAGTGAATTCCGCCGCAATGGGGGTTTGTAGTAAAGTGTTTCGCCATCATATTTGTGATGGAGTGTGTAAGAGGATGGAGAATTGGCAATGCCAAGTTTTCTAAGAAAAACACAATCGACTAAAGTTACGTTAAACCAAAATGATTATAATTATTATTAGAAGAAGAAGTCATAAACTGATGAAATATGTTTCTCATAACAAGGCATATGAGAAGGGGAGGGGTGGAGGGGAGATCACTGCCACTAAAGTGAAGAATAATCCCATTACCACCATCATTATGCAAAAAACGTGAGCAATCATTATACGAACAAGAAAAATATCGCTGGGCTGCCAGTGCATTTCGAAATTAGGTAGTGGATTATGACTACTTCCTCCGGAAATAATAACTCGGTGATGAATTGGATCCTCGACATCCACTTATATTCAAACTTTAATAAAATGATTATTATTATGATTTCTTCTGGAGCAACGAAACCTGTAGATTTTCATAACGTATACAAAGGGACGAAATATAATTGACGAAGCCAAGAAACAAGTTTGCCACTGAGTTTTAAACGTCAAAACATTTAAGTTTATCGGGTTTATCCAATGCTGACTACTTGGTCGGGGATAGTTTGGATATCAAACTGGAGTTCATACTTTCAACAGAACTGATACTTTTGAATCAGAGCAACGAAGATGAAGGTGTCATCTGATTGCTGTCAATTTTTCACTGATGTAATGGGAGTCTCCTTCCTAATATAGAACTCTGTAAGCGTGGAGTCCCAGGCGAGATTTGACATGGAACTGAATTCCACACTCGTTCAAAAGTCTATTTGTGACCGATTTGTTTGATTCGCGTTAAAACATGGCTCTGTGAGAGCATTATGCACAGGTCCAAAAGAGTTTCAGTGCATATCGTAAATTTCACCTTGTATTTCTTGAAAAGGCGTATGTTTACCTATATGTACCTCTTTATGTAATGAGGACGCAGGTTATGATTTCTGAGATTTTTCTTAAATCCGAATGGCTTGGAAGTGAAGGTAAGAAGATTTTTTTTTTTTCTTATACATAAACTTATATTCCAGTCAATTCGGACTAAAAGAGGCATTTGCTCTACAAAAGGTGGGGTAGAAACGATTTTGATAAATGTTATTTAGTTCCGAGCCCCGATGAAAAATCCAAGTTTTCGACTTTGCGATTGATCAACGATTGATCCTAAAGACTAAGTTTAAATTCCCAACAATTTTTGTATAAAAGACTCCTCTCCTGCAGCCACATGTACCACCGCATCCCTTTTGGCAATTGCAAGAAATGTCATTTAATATGGAGCATGTTTCTCTGGGTGAACCCATTGATACCCCCCACCCGGATGGATTTTTATGGATTCCACACCATTTTTGGACTTGGTGGTAGGTCCTAAACGCATAATGCAATGCAGGTAAAATCCTTCGTTTGTGTTAAAGAAGCTAGGTTGAAGTTTCTTTTTATTGTTGATTTTGTGAAACTTCTTCCAAGGTTTCCTCTTCCATGTTGCCACCATACAAAGTAACGAAAAAGCGTGCTCCAGCGTCTGCAATCTCTTCTGGTTTGACATTCTGATATTTGAAGATGTCGGCTGACAGCATTGAGTCCTTTGTTTTTGTTTTTTTTTACAAGCGGAAAAAATTTAGGTTTTCCTTGGTGGAAGAGGGATGATGTCGTATCACAGCCGCTAACCTGATGTTTTCGGTAGCTTCTTTACTTTCAAACTATTCACGGAATACACTTTTCAGCAGTTTTGCCTCTCCCCGGTTTACGAAGGTAAATGTTCGTTTTGAATTATTCTAATGCAGTCAGCAGAACCTCTTCGCGCCGTTTACTCTACTTTGTGGCAGGCTTATAAAAAAAAGTGTTTACACAAAAAATGTTGGGTATTTAGTCTTCTTCAAATTTATATCAGATATTTTTGTCGTAGGATCAACCATTGAGGAATTATTTTGAATCTTTAATCAAAGATGGCGGACCGAGCTGACCCTCCCCCCCCCACCCCGCGGAACACGAAAAGTTTGATTTTTCATCGGTGGCCTGGAACTAAATCATACTATATATCAAAATCGTTTCTACCCCACCTTTTCTAGGGCAATAACCCCTATTGACTGGTCTATTTAGAAAAACCCCTCTGCCTGTAAAGCGTTCAAATCCCACATGCACTTCTTTTTAAATTAAAAATTAAAAAAATTGCCAATTATAAAAACTAAAAATTTAAATATAAAAAAAATAAAACCATTTTAAACTTGAAAGAAAATCCCGTTAAGATTGGGATAGTTGTGATTTTTATATATGTATGTTCCGGGCCCCGATGAAAAATCCAAGTTTAGACCCTTCCAAAAAATGTGTGGTCCATACGACAGGAGATGGTAGTAATCACCTAGTCAAACAAAAGCTGTATGGCAAAGGGGGAGCGGCATCTCAACCATTTAGGAGTTACAGCGTGATTAAGAAAATTTGGTAGTCTTTCACAAAATACCCTGTATTTGAAAAAGTGTAAGGTGTACGGTCACTTACAGAGTTCATTGTATGCAGAACTGCATGGCCTTTCAAACGATTGGTCTAACAGCCCCGTACTCCTCTCCCCTTAAGATTTGCGGTGGTCTAAACTAAAGATAATTTGTTCTCTTAGTGTCTGAAAACTTGTCATTTAAAAAAGAAATCGTCTAATTTCTGTATGACCTGAATAGATTATAAGCTAATAACTGTTCAACAACTACAGCGAGCACATAGAGTGTGATTGGTCATATTAAAGAGGAGAGTGGACAGTTTACAGTTTAAAAAAATTACGTTAAGCACCTCTTTGTAAAAAAACAAAAAGAGGTCAAAGTTAATAAAAAGGTAATAACATCCGAAATTTTTAGTTTAGACCACTATAACCCCTAAAGGGAAAGGAGTACGGGGCTGGTCGAGCAGTTGTTGGAAAGGCCATCAAGTTCGTACACTCTGCACTTTTTAAAATACAGGTTATTTTGTGAAAGACTACCAAATTTTCTTAATCACCCTGTAACTCCCCTTGCCATACAATTTTTCGTTTGACTAGGTCACTATTGGCCACATCCTGTTCTAAGGCCAACATGGACGAAACACCCTGTATAAGGGGTACTATACGTATATAATATTTTGGAACAATGTTTATGTTTCCGCCGCTGTAACTCGTTACACGTCAGACTTATAAAAAAAAAAAGTGTTTTTACAAAAACAAACGTATAGAATTTAGTCTTCTTCAAATTTATATTTTTACATTCTTGTCGTAGGATCGATCAACCGTTGAGAAATTATTTTGAAAAAAACAGTTTCTGGTACCTTTATTTCTAGATGGCGGATCGAGCGGACCCCCCCCCCCCCCCAATGGTATAAACTTGAATTTTTCATCGGGGCACGGAAATGAATAACATTTATAAAAATCACACCTTTTGTAGGGCAAAGGCCTTATTTAGTCCCTATTGACTGGACTAACAAATAGTATAATCGGATTAGTTTCAATGGCATAAGCAAAGGGTATTAGACTAGGAGGAGGGGGGGTGTAAAACATCAGTGTTTATTAGATGGTTTAGAATGCTATTTTCCTTTCATTTTCAAAGAATCAAAAGAGTAAAATGTGAAATTAATTCCTTATCACTTGGCAAGGAAATAAACTGTTGACAAAACAAAATCTTTTCTTTTCAGACATCTCTACATATAATTAGAGATAATCTATTTGAAAATTGATAACATCGGGCAATCCCATTTGATAAGAACACAGCTTTAGTGTGGTTTCTCAAAATTATCGCGAATTTCTAAACCATTTTCATAGGAATATTCGTCTTAATTCAATTTGAGTAGGTACACATATAGAGGTACATGGTGATCGGGTGAAAATAAAAATGAATCTCAAATGCCTCGAGTGAAGGTGTATTAAAAATTTTAATTAGCACCTCCTCTCTGATTAGTGCATGTGCCGCCATTGCCATTTTATTTGCTTGAGA
Source organism: Dioctria rufipes (assembly GCA_963924295.1). Taxonomy (NCBI): domain Eukaryota; kingdom Metazoa; phylum Arthropoda; class Insecta; order Diptera; family Asilidae; genus Dioctria; species Dioctria rufipes. The sequence continues at coordinate 201,789,862 of OZ002742.1, forward strand.
ATTACAATAAAACGCACTCAGTAGAGGTATGGGGTATGGTCAATATCGCATTGAGTTCGTAATAAATGGAAATTGTCGTGTCAAGAAAACACATTCATTTGGATGATGCTCTGTTTCTTTTTGTTTGTCACTGTTGTTACCTGTTCGTCTAGGTAAACATTTCAGTTCTCTAAGAAAGCCGACCGATGATGTGAGAAAAAAATGGACCGGTTTTACTAATAAAATTCGCATTTTACTAATAACCCGATTTGAATTTCATTAGCGAAACGTTAATTGGTTTCAGCTGAATATTGAACGCATACAATGTTAGCAAAGACGTGACATACTAGTTTGTAACCAATTCGGCCTAATGTTTTCTCCTTGTATGACAACCGCTGTTGGGTATTCAAATTTTTATATTCTTCTGTATTTAGAGTGTGTGTATAGAGCGTAAAGTATACTTGCTGGAAATTTGTCGTGAAATTGGCAACTACAGATGATGAAAAGATAGTCTTTAATATTTTTTAACTGCTGCCACAAGTGTGTGGGCTTTAAAACTTTTACAATATAACAAGAATACGGTTTAAGACACCGCATACAATGTAGGTACGTAGGAATGTGTGGTCGTTAAAAATCTAAAGTTGCGGTCACGCTCAAGAACTAAGTAAATTTTGCCAATTTTTTTTTTTTTACTAAAGTGCGACCTAACTTTGCAATCCACGAAACACGCGTAGTTTTCATAAGTATGGAATTTGTGGCAATATTAAGTGGTCTTAAGAAGGTGGTAAGTATTATAAGAAATTTTAATTAATTATCGATCAATTGCAACCACTTCGATTCTTTCAAAGGTTTTTGAATCTATCATTAATTCCAAATTAATGAAGTATCTAAAAACCAATCAACTAATCAACGATCGCCAATATGGTTACCGGACTGGACGCTCATCTGGAGACATGCTGACTTTCCTTGCGGAACATTGGAACCGTAGTCTTCACAATTTTGGTGAGTCATAAATCGGGTTGTACTAAATGGCATTTCATCAAATCCTCACCCTATAAATGCTGGTGTGCCCCAGGGCTCTAAATTCTCTCCGTATCTTTTCTTAATTTTCATTAATGATCTGCTTTCTCTTACTTTCAATCCCATACATAGTTTCGCTGACTTCGTTTGACTTCTTTGACACTCTTGCGGACTCCAGGGAGAATGCAGCAGAACTTTCTTACTCATTTACAAAAGATTTAATCTGCTCAATCTGCTTGACTGATGAATTTAGTGAAAATGCAGCATTCTAGTGATTCGATTTGTGAACAATTTGTGTGAGAATGGCAAAAAAAAATCAACAAGTATCGCTTTCAACATTGGGAAAAAAGTATAAAATTACAACAAGGGCCGTACAAAGGTATATCAAACGGTTCAAGGAAGAGCTGAATGTATCTGAAAAAGCAAGGTCAGGTCGTCCAAAAGGTCCTGTAAATCCGGTTCTCGAAAAAAGGATCCTTAGCGCTTTAAAGAAAAATTCGTCGATGTTTACAAGGGATTTGGCTAAAGATCCTAGAAACAGCCATCAAATGGTGCAAAGAGCAAAACAACGGAATGGTTTAAAGACTTTCAAAAAGCAAAACGCACAGAAAAGAGGATCTGGTCAGGAAAAACGAGCAATCAGGCGCTCAAGAAATCTCTACCGAAAATTTATGAAGAAAAAAATGTGCGTTATAATGAACGACGAAACATAATGCAAAATGGACTTTTATTCTCTACCGGCTTCTTAGTTTTTAGCTCCAAATAACAGAAGAAATGTTAGTGAATCGGATAGAAAGTTTGCGTTGAAAAATTTGGGGAAAAAATTATGGTTTGGAAAGCTCTTTGTGAATGTGGGATGAAGTCAACACAGTTTTTTACAATAGGAACCATAAACGCCGAAATCTACCGTAAAGAGTGCTTGCAGAAAGGATTATTACCCATGATTAAAAGGCACAAGACTTCAGTTCTGTTTTGGCTCAACTTGGCAGCTAGTCACTATGCTTCACCAACGGTAAACTGGTTAAATTCTAAAGGCATTGCATATGTACCAAAAGGAGACAATCCTCCGACACTTTGTCCAATCGAAAAATATTGGGCAATTATGAAGAGAAAATTCAAAAAAGGAGGAAGTGTTAAAAACAATGGAGGAATTCAAAAGACGTTGGTCATTAGTATCGAAAGCAGCCATAAAACATGAAAAGAAGGATCAGAGAAGGTATTAAACAAGTTCGGAATTGGGAATTCATAGCTGGTAGGATATAAAGTAAATAAAAATAAAATTTTACAAAAATCCATTGAGTAGTTTTCAATTTATACCCAACTTGCGCACGACAGAACTTTTCGTTACAGGCTTTATATATATATATATACAGGGTGTCCCGTAAGTCGACGTCAAGCCGGAGCCGGGTTACCAAATCATAATAGTTACCAGAAAAATTTAAAAAAAATCCAAGTCATGTATTTTTTAAATTATAAACATTTCTATTGTTTTCGAGAAAATGTACACCGTGTGATGGTTTTTTAGCTCCTGTTGCTACAAATCTTTACTTTTTTCAATTTTATTTTTCTTATGTAATCCCGAATAGTGCTATGTAACCTGCTGCTTTAAATTCTAAGCCAACTGCTTCAGCTTGGAAGAAAATGTCACATTTTGCCGAACGAAGAATAGAAAATTAATACTTCACCCAACTTTAACTGACTGTACTGAAAAAAATGTACTACGCCAGTCTGGCAAGTAACTTTAAAAGTTGACGCATTTAATAAGGATACTAAAATTGTATAACACTTGCTACATTATATCTTAGATTACGGGGAAAAAAAATTTCTTCAAGAAACCCAGTTTCGAAAAATTTCTTATTACCTACTAAAAAGGATTCTGGTGTACACAAAGCTTGCCGTAAGACAAGACCGCAACTTTAAGATTTTAGTTTGAGTGAGACGGAGAGTCACAACATAAAGTGTGAGTGAGCCAGATAGAATTGAAAAAAAAAACTGAAGAATTTTAATTTTTAAATGGTGTAATTTTATATTATCGTTATTATTTCAAAACTGACGAGTAAAGTAATATCAGATTGTTTTTAATTCGGAAATGATCTAATCTTAGATTACCCAAAGTAATTACAATTGCTTTGTACTAAACTAACAAAAGTACTTCTAGCTGTAATTACACATTTTTAAGTAGAAAAGAGTAAAATTTAATTTAATTATGGCATAGGTACTGAAAAACTAATGTAAAATTACTTTATAGGTACATGATAAAGTTCTAAATCAACGTTAAAGTATAAATTTCGCTTTAGAAGCTAAAATTTTTGTATTTCTTATAAATTGAATGTAATTTTACAATTATTATCAATGTAAATTTACATTTACCTTTTTACAATGTAAAAACATTAGTGATGATCTGAAATATTTTAGATTTCAAAATAGAAATCTCAGTCTAGTCTCACAATACGTACACAAATGTCGGCCAATTTAAATGGTGGCGCCCAAATCGAATAAACAACTAAAGCATATCTCAAAAAAGTCTTATTCGTAAAATATTAAATTCAAAATTTTAAAAAGATTCCTTCTCTGGCACCACTTGTGAAATGATTTATTATTGAGTCGATAATGCTATCCACAGACAGTTTTACAGAATTTTCATTCCTCAGAGAAGATTTTATTATCAAATTGAAATGCAACACTTTCCGCCACCCCGCCCGCCGTCTTGCATAGCCGAAGCCACAAACCTTAAGATAAACAGCACACACTGACAGTGACTAAGGTTTCCATAAATAGTACACATCACAAGCAGATGTTAGAAAATGTTGTCTTCTACGAAGAAGTTGTATGTTTCTTTTTTTTGTGGACCGATTTTTTTTTATTTTTTTTTTAATAGTTAGTAGAACACTACATACATATAAACTGCATAAAGGTATAAGGAGGAGAAAGAGGACACTAGAGGAAATAGGATAAGCAAGGTTCAGGTAATCACATGTTGTTTACATGCATATATATAACACCTCTATGCATGCATACAGATGCATAATACAGAAAAGCTCTTTTTGGCATCTCGCCAATAAATTTATTATCTAAGCTCATTTGAAGCTGTTCGTTCCTCTTTAATCAACTTTGAAACGTTCAATTCGCAACTTCAGGTCTTTTAATTGGAACCAATAAGATTTTAGACTAATTACAACTTATAGGCACAAATTTTGGTTGGTAGGCTTGATGCAGATATTATGATGCGCAGCAATAACATTAAATGCATAGCGAAAATTTAATGAATTTTGAATTTCACTGAGAATTATTGCTGTCAATATTAGATGGAGTGCAGCTGTTTTCATTGGTAGGATTACATTTTCAAATTATGTACCGATGGATTGGAATTTTTTCGATTAATATTTAGCCTTGAATAAAATCATATTTTCGAAAATCAATATTTATCCCGTTTAACTTTTACAATGCTAGGATCAAATCAAATTCATTGTTGACTGGATGAGCAAGTAAAAATTTTGAATTAATTCATAAGGAATTTGTGCCCAAACACAATTACCTTAAAACGTAATAAGCGAAAAATCAGTTGTGTAAAATCGGAATTTATAGATAGATTTTATTAAATTTATTCAATTTGATGACTTCATTTTAAATTCACAAGTTCTGAGACTAAATTAATGCGACACTTAAATATGAGAAATTTTATCAAATAAGTCTAATTAACAGACATGTAAAAAATTAATGGACCCAAAATTGAACCTTGGGGAACTCCGGCCAACACATGGAGGACAGGTAGAAATGTTTTTTTTTAACCAACAAAAGCAGTTAACAATCGTTACACTAAGTGAAAAAATTAGCGGAGATTTTAATTACATACATACATACATATGTATGTACATGGTACATAAGGACTTTTTGTTTTCCTTTCATTAGTACAAAACCCGCAATTTACATTTTTTTTAGGGTACTAAATTCAAGAGAAATTTTAATAACAAAGAAACACCGTACAGTGTTACAATATACTTCCCGATTTTCTGAAAACGTCCTACTAATCTCTTAAATAAAATTAGTTTGTAAAGCATATCTACCAGAACCAATTGAGCTACAAAGTAGACGAGAATATATACAAATGAGAATGAGTGGTATATCTACTAAAATGCTGGCTTGTACATTGCGCGCCAATCTTGTTTTTTCTCCTTCTTTCGATGGATACACTCAGAATGCAAAGTTATTTGCAAGTTTCAGCTCGAGAACTGAATTCGAAGTGTGTCCATACTGAAGTAGAGTGCAGATTTTATAGATCCATGCTTGTGAAATTTTATTTTTGTTATTATTATTTTTTTTTTATTATATTTCTCACAGAACTTCCCCACAACAAACGGGTTTCAAACCGATTCTATGAATATATACCATGAAATTTGGATATACCATGAAATTTAGTGGTTTCTTCGCAATACTTATGTTTATATGGAACATTTTGCCATTTGTTCATTTTCCTTTTCACATGCCATCTAGATGTATTTTAGCGAAGTTTACAATAGAAAATCTTTCATACTATTCTACCAAATTCAAAATTCACCACTTCCACTACATTCTTTGCGTTAATTGGTGATTGATGGTGGTATAGCCTGAGTTAATCCATATTTCTTAATTTTCTCTAAAGTAATTCATTTGAATCATTATGGAAATCTCGATTTCGGCAGCCGCAGTATCTATCAGCACAGACAAGAAATATACAGATATGGACGGTAGTGCCAAGAAAGTGATGTATGGAAGAGCTCATAGCAAACCGCAATAACTCACTGATCTCGGCTAAAGATATCATGGTTACGAACCAAAAAAAAAGTTTTTCGAAATAGGCAAAAATTCATTTCTTTCTTAAAATTTAAATCGGCCATATTTCTTCAGAATTCGTGTGCATTATTGGTGGCTGTAGACGGTCCAAACAAATTCTGTCTGCCGTCTTCCGTGATGAGTAAAGTGCCAAAAATAATTCCGACGTTTCGATCCGATTCGATCCAAACGGATGCATGAGCACAATTTTTCCGTTCGGTTTCAAGCACTTGACTTTAAAATTTTGTCTTTTATCCATGAAAACATTCTTTTTTTGTCATAAAATTCATGTCTTTTTTATTTTCTCAACAAAAGCCTTTTCATGCATCTTTTGAGTATAAAAAAATCTTTACAGATGATTTTTCTAGGTTATGTCATCCGTAAAAGTTGAAATTTGCTCAACTTCTCCGTTTCGATTCGATCCATTTCGAACCATTTCGGTGTAAGGTATCCAATTTCATGTAGGTTAGGTATGTCTCATATAAGCAAATTTGACATTTGTACGAATCGGATCGAAACAGTGGGATTGAGTTTCGATCTTTAGGTGTGACGGGCAGTTGGTGGATTGGTGGTGGAGGTAAACATTAATATAAGATTTTCTTCTTTTAATAGTTTGATAAGCGTACAAAATTACAAACTTAAGCGAAATTTATTGGCATGGGTACAAATCGCACATTTACGGAAATAACCCCTAAGCGGCTGTCACTAATCGCCACAACCAAATTAGAGTTTGCATTTTTTGCTTTCCGTATTTAAAAAAATTGCAAATTTTAACAAATCATGGACTCGAACGAATGATATTGTTTCGTACATTAGAAATGTTTTAAATATGATAAAATATTTATTGAAGTAAAAATTTCATTGAAATTGCATTAAAATTGCAAGTAGGGAAAATGTGCGGCATAGCAGTAGGAAGATTAGTAAGAAGTTAATGCAAATCGACGATAAAATGCGAGTGCACAGTGAAATTTCAACTTACTCCAATTAATTCAGTTCGTGGAATGCAAAGAACGACAGTGCGTAAGTACTTAAGTACGGCCAAAGAACGAATAATTGCAAGAACTCTAAGCGGTTTCGGCTTCCCTCCTGAGTCCTGCCTGAGCAGTCATGAAATATGAAAATAGATATGAATATATATATATATATAATATATGTAAATGAATTTGTTCAGACCGTCTACAACCACCAATAATGCACACGAATTCTGAAGAAATATGGTAGATTCAAATCTAAGAAATAAATGAATTCTTTCCTACATTAAAAAAACAAGGCCTGAGACGAAATAGAAATGTTTAGCTAATAAGCCCAAGCAACCAAATCAATCCAACTTCCACGAATCCGTTACTGCCCAGACACAATTCACAAGTTATTCGAATCGTCTTCAGGAGCCACCAATAATGCATACGAATTCTGAAGAAATATGGTCGATTTAAATTTTAAGAAAGAAATGAATTTTTGCCTACTCGTATATTGAAAATTTTTTTTTTTGGTTCGTATCCATGATATATTTAGCCGAGATCAGTGAGTTATTGCGATTTTCTATAAGCTGTTCCCATACATCACTTTCTTAGTACTACCGTCGATATCTGGGTATTTCTTGTCTGTGCTATCAGCATAATCGAAATCATTGAGACGATCAATAATTCCAGATTGTATGTTACTGTCTGCTGGTTAAAAAAAAAATTCAATACGTTTGCCATTCAATTAACCGTTAAGGGCAACTAACGCTATAGAAGAGAAATAAATCATATTTAAACCGGTTTAATGGGGTGCGTATAAGTAAGTTCGCCGTATGTTGTAAATTTAGAACCCACCAAACACGAGAAATCGATTACCAACTTGGTCACCTACGACGACGACAACGACGACGAATAGCATAATATATCCAGCACCTTACGGATGGGCTTACCTCTCCTCCTCGAATCACAAAATCAATGGAGAGTATTAGATTTCAAGACTGTACACCTCACCGCTTTAATTATGTAATGTTTTTTTTTTTTTTATGTTACTCAACGAATTCTCGACATACAGAGCTCTTTCAGGTCTTTATTCCGCCACCAGCTCAGCTCAGCTCAATTGCATAGGGTCTTGACTTGAGATATCTCTACACGTCAAACTCGCCAACCAGAAGCAGTTACAACAGCGCTTAACTAGTAATGATCTATTGAATGCATATTTTGTGGTCGTCGGGCCGTATTAATAGAGTGCCCTCTACGCTCAGTTGAATATCGAGTGCATGCCGCAATTGCTGTTCGTATATAAATTTCCTTCTTAGCCTCCTTTGAAGACGCAATTATACGTGAATAAGGAGGAGCTATTTAACCTTCTAATCTACTCTTCTTAAGAATTTATAACTGTGCTGTTCAGTGCAGTGAGTGCAGTATAAACATACAAAGACGAGTAGCTTTAGTTTTAGTTTCCTGTTAAATTGTTTTTTTTTTTGCTCTACTGTTTTTTTTTTTCTTCCTACATATATTTCCTCCGGTGTGCATTCAGAATTACCGAATCGATGATGGACTTGTGATGTAGTTCTTGTTATCAATTTGCAATCTATTACGTGGGTGAAAAATGTTTCTAGATTTTTGCTGCTTCTGCTGCTGATGATGATGATGACGACGTGCTTCCGCCCTCCTCACAACCATAGAGTATTAAACTAAGGCTGAGAGACAAGCACGTTGTATGTCATAAATCAATCGATTTCAGTTATTTAATAACAATAAAAAAAAAACGTCACATAAGATTTAGGTTACCTATTAGTGCCTACATAGAACAGACGAAAACTATTTTTTTGCTTGGTTATTGTTTGTATGTTGCACGCATATTTTCACTTGCACTCGATAATCACTTTAAGCTGTTCCGGTTGATGGCAGTGGTGGTGGTACATGTGGTAAAAACAGCTTACAAGCGAATTATAATGTTTTGTCGCATTTAAACATAATTAGAGCACGCACTCAAATGTACGTAAAACCGTAAGAGGCTTTTATTGATTTCATGCACGTAACCTTGTGTAGCATAGATGTACACACTTTCCTTCTAGTCTAATGACGAGTTTCACAGTCACACCAAATATTTAGTTTATACTCGACGAATATGTTTCACAGATTGGTTTAAACCTCGGTTTAAACTGAAGTTTAAACCATGCCATCTCTCGGTTTAAGCTCAAGATAAAATTATTTCAAATGTTTGACATTTTATTTTGACAGTAGCATTGTTAGTTTGTATCTTTGAAGAGAGAACTAAAGTAGATGACATCCCATAGATCCCATAGTAGAGTATATGTATGGCAGCGTAGCCAAAAATTTTCGCCATCTTGATTTTGGCGGGGTGTTTGACTGTCACTTTTCTATAAACAAAAAGCCGCGAAGTGTGTTTGGCGCAGAGACGTAGTTACAAATGGATAATTTACTTTTTATAGGAAATGGTTAATGACTAAGTGACAGTAATATAAAAAGGAGTTATATGTGCTCGAAGATTTAAATACACCAAGCCGTGTTGAGGAAAATGCTTTAAAAATACTTTTGTGGTAAATTCAGTAAATTCCACTGACATGCATATATAAGTAAATTGGCAAATAATTTAGACATATCGTCAGTGAGAGCATACGTTCTGAAATCAAAACTGGTGCCACATGAAACAGGAGACCAATCAGTCCATTTATATACATCAGTGGATGGTGCGGAAGATTGTGCCGAGTTTCTAAGAAATGTGTTTGAATTTTCGCGCCATTAATTTGTTGTGATATTTAAGGCATCAACAATTTTTAACGCCTCCTCTGGCACCTCACAAAAACAAGAAGAAGAACGAAAGTTTCTACGCTTTTTTCATCACATGTCGCCTCCTTTAGTTCTCTCCTCGAAGGTTTGTATCAAGAAAATAATTTTATCATAGACTCAGATTTAGACATTTTTAACGATGAAGAAGCCTCTTTGAGTAAAATTCAAAACTCTGTCAAACTCTGTCCCTTAGTGGGACGTTTGAAAATGATTTTAATAAAACCGTTCAAATTTCTGTTGAGTATCTATATGAATATATTGCCTTTGGTAAAACACTTTTTATCATTAATTAACCAAATAATTAATTTAAAAAGATTTATTTCGACGAACCCAATTATTTATTTGTTATTTACAGTTATCTCTCATTTGGTACTTGGTGCTAAGACCGAAAGAGAATTCTATGTAGATGTGAGCCCAGTTTCTGCAGTGTATTCCTACGGACGTAGTCAGTCCATATTATACATGTCAGTGGTTTTATATAAAAATTTTATGTAAAATTACTAGTTCCGTACAGTAAAAATTACATTAATCATGAAAATCAATGACGAAATTACCTTTTTTAAATTTTCTATTATAATTGGTAATTTTACTACTGTTTTCGGTTGAATTTTACTAAATGTCCAGAAAATTAATATCACTGTAGCATCGAAATAACGCTTTATACGCGTATTAATATTAAACACACAAAAAACTAGAGAATACTAATAATGCAGTAATTTAGCTGTGGTAACTGTAGCAACTGGGAAAAACCCAACACACTGCATGATCTGATGTGTATGTCCGAATTGAAGTTTAGTAATATTCCGATATTATTAAAGACAACACTAAAAGTGAAAAAAGGAATGTAACCAAAATTTCCTTGTTTTTAAATACACCAGATATTATTCTGTTTGGGCAACAGCTATGTGGCAGAGTTTTAATAGATATCTTTCTCTAGCTAACTCTATCTAGCTATGAAAAAGATTATAAGTGCTATATTAGAAAAATCCTAGTATCGGTGGAACAAGCTATTATTTGCTGTGCCGCTTTTGTTCGTTATTTATTTTTCTCGCTGTTGTTAGTAATCTTTTAGCTGCACGTTTAGTACCAAATCTAGTGCGTGCGAAAAATTCCAGTAAGATGTTTGACTTAACAACAAAAAGTAAAAAAAGCAAGAATATGCTGAACAGAATTTATTTCGCCCTTGTTCACAAAAGTAAAATTTCTACCGTTTAGTATAGTTTCCAGACTCCAGTAAAAATAGATGGTTTAATGGAAAAATTACGTATGCATTAAAATTATGAAAGTAGAGGAAAGATAAATTGCTACATTTAGCAAAATTCTTCATGGTTAAGTAATTTTACTTAAAATGAGTAAGGCGCACTTACTCTCTAAAAGTAAATTTACTTTTGTGTAGTAGTTTTACTAGCCAAATAATTGAGTTTCACATACTAAAAAGGTAGTGTACTCCGATTATAGCAGGCAACTGCGATGGCTCTGTTGTACATCAAATGCATACAGTAATATTCATTGAAATAAATTTTTATTTTTTTTTTTAAGTTGAATTATATAAATAAAAATATAAAATAATAAATAACTCATTTAATCAAATATTTTTTTCTTGAAATTTAGGGGGGGGGGGTCATTCCCCAATCAACCGCTGGATGGTGAAACCCCTTAAGATTTTTTACATTTATAATTTGATAAACGAACTAACTGGTTAGGCATGTCAATTAAATTGAAAAATTTCATTGAAATGGACATAAACACTCACACAAAATTCTTAAGCCATAATAATAGTTTCAAATTATTTTTCACCTTGAAACAAATTGTAGAAACTCTTGTCTCCAAGTGCTACTAATTTTTAGAAAAGATTGAATACAAGACAGGCATTTTTTTTTTTAATTTTAATTTGACTTGCTTCGCATCAAAAAATACAGAAAAATATCACTCCGAAACTAAAGAAAACTTTGCACAAATTTTCACAGAAATCACATTTAAAATTTATGGGTATAGGTGTGTATTATGAAAGAAAAATAAATATTTATATATATATATATATTTATATTTATTCACCGTCCAAATGCACATTATTTTATTTAGAAAGAAGTTCAGTAAACTTAACCATGTACGAAAGACTGCAAGGTCTTTCATTAAAATATAAAAGTCCTGTTTCAAATTAATTTCTTCGAGAATATCGTCAGATAAGTCGCTATATATCGTTCAGGTAGAACACCTGACGATCTTCCCATTTCAAAATAATACGTTTACCATATTTATGAAGTAATCCCTGAATCATATCCCTTTGATAGAGGGTTGGTTTGAAACTGTTAAGTACATCGAGTATATCTTGGTTGGTCTAGGTAATCTTTGAAGACTACTTTGTTGCACTGCACACAAGACGAGACTGTACTCCACTGAATGATTATTGTGTGATTTTACTTTCAATTATTATTGTTTAGTGAAATTTCAAGTAAGACCACATCCGGTTTAAATAATAAAAAAATTCTCAACTAAAAATTAACTGAAACCACATCATGTGAATAGAATGTTGTATCCAAATGCCCAAATTTGATAAAAATAGAAAGAAAAAAAAAATACGCGGAAAAGACTATTACTGCAAGAAAAAAACATTTACATGGAGTTGTGTGTCCTTAAGTGCTGATAAGAAGATAATTCTTGAAAAATTTGGAAAAGTGGCAAGAATTAAAAGCGTGGGAAAGAAATATTAAAAAAAAAAAACACAAAAATAGAGAACTTCTATACGGGAACTTTGCTTTAAGAGCTGTTATCTGAATGTTTTGCTTTCATAATAAGGCTGATGAAATAACTAATTAGCGGGTATTGTATTTAAGACTGGTATAAAAATTTAGTTTTCTAGAAGTATACTCGGGAACACCTTTGATTATTTTATTCAGGTAAAAAGCGTAATTTGTAAACCAAACTAATAGGTTAAGACCAATAATTTAAAGCGACTGGTCTAATTTTAAAAATTGGTACCCCTGTATCTTTTTGGAAATATATCAATACTCAAATTGTTGAAGGGCGAATTCACCAGCCAACCAGTTAGACCAATCGATGCATAATATTTGTATAAAATGTGAGTTCATTCCTCAGCTGCATATTAAATATTGAAAATGGATCTCTCTAGAATCGAAAATAAGACCTAACTCTGACAATTTATTTTAGGAGTATGAAAAAAGGAATACGATTTCTTTTGAGATGGTTTATTTAACACATATAGGTATTAGAGTATTAAAAAAAAAATTTTTATTATAATTTTCATACAAAATGGCGACGACAGAGCCCATCTTGAAAAATGAGTTTTTTTTACAAATATGTAGCTTCACGGAAAACAGTTTTCTCGTAATCGTATTCTTTACTTTGGAATAAAAAACAAAAACAAATATATAATCTATAATATTATTATTAGCTATGGGACTACGTAGGGGTTTTTTTTTAATAAAATTTTGAAAAAATGGTGCACTTTTGAAGAAATATCTAAAAAATAAGCAGTAAATTGTTTATAAAATAAAAAGTTTACATATAATCAAAAAAACGGTTACGTACTCCCATGGAATTATGAAGCTACTATCAAAAATTTAAATCGATCGTTCTAGCAGTTTAAAAAAAGTGTTAAATGCCGAAATTAAATCCTTTAAATTTTTTTAACTTTAATTTGCAATGCCTACACCATACATTAATGCGTTTATTATTTCTGCTTTTATTATATGTAGCATTTGCGCACCTTATTTATTTTGTATTTGATGCTTTTTTTTATTTCCAGAACTTACTGATTGAAGGCTACCCCACTAAGAATATCGCAAAAGAGTAAAAACTTTTTGTGAATCAATAAACCAATTGTTGTGGCACATGTTTTTTTTTTACGTATTTATTTTGAACTATGTTTACATTGTATTTGAAACTAGTTATAAATTTTCTATCCTCTTGATAAACCGTGATAGGTCCTGATGAGAAGAAATATGTTTTTTTTTTTCATCCTCTAGCACATCACAAATGTCAATTCTAGGAAACATTGGACAAGCGTGCATTTATACTCCTTTCATACATAATAGATAGATACTCCACTCCAGATTAGCAAGGATGCCCATTGAAAAATAAAATTATCGTACCCAGAGTAGAGCTGAAAGTATCCGGATAATTTGCTATCCGGATTATCCGGAATAATTAGAATGCGATTCCTGAAATCCGGGTATCCGGATCCAAACTATCCGGATCTGAGCTATCCACATCCAGAATAAACAAAAAAGTTGTTCCCGGTCGCATGGGTATCATGAAGAATGAAAGGGCTAATCTTTTAGCTAGGGCTGATTCTTCGTTCCTTGAACCGGAACCCGCTGTAGACGTTGCCACCTTGAGTATGGTCTGTCTCATCAAAGCGGATGCTCATATAGGAAGCATCAGCAGAGATGGGCGAACCTGAGTACTTGCAGCTACACAAAACTGTTTCTTGATGGGCCCAATAGGAATATCTCTGATTTTCTGATTAGGCTTGGAAGGAAACAATGTAAAACTGTGGTTGGCATCATCACCGGTCATAGCTCCCTTCACGCTCATCTAACAAGGATGGGAATTGTTGAGAGCCCTGCGTGTCTGTCCTGCCTGAAAGAAGAGCCTGAGACAACCGAAAACTTTCTGTGTGCTTGTCCGGCCTTCGCCCGGAGCAGGCTGGATACTGAAAAAACCTTCCTCACCAAGACCTGATGCGATTCATTAAGAGGACAGGAAGGTTTTGGTGAAAGCGCTTCTAGCAGGACAGCACAATGGGCCGCTCTGGCCTCCGTGAATTGGATAGTTTACAGATCCGGGTACCCGAATATCTGGATATTACCAAATCCGGATCCAATTTTCAGCTCTAATCCAAACACCATAAGGACAGATCTACATTTTCTCTAACTACGCCCCAATATTAAGTGCCATGATCTTTATACTTGGAAGAGCTTTGTTGTAAGGTCCGCCTAACGCTATTAATATTTTTTGGGAATATTTCTTTTGCCAAAGAACCAAAGTACTGAGGTTGAAAAATTTACTGCATGCATTGCCGGAAGAAAATAATTACGATAGTCTAGGTGGACTTGAGAAATAGAATAGTTCTATTATTCCCCACAATTCCCTAATAGTAACTTCCCGCAAGTAACTTCTCTTCTGGGTTGCAGCCATTGATGATATGTTTCTCTTTGAATACCCCCATATTAAAAGATAATTTCACTACCATTTTATTGTAAGCATAAAGTCACCCTGGAAATTAGCGGTTTCCATTTCAAACACAACATCTCAATTTCGGTCTCAAGACAAGACAAATTAAACACCATCATGATCCGCACATTTTTTTTTTTTTAAAAGATAGGAGAAAGGACGAAAATCCAAGCTAAATATCAAGGAAATTTACAATAAGAAATGAAGAAAATATTCAATTTAGTAAATCAGCTTTGTCCAAATCCTAATCTGATTTAATTTCTTACAAAAGGTAGACGCCGACGATGACGACAACGAGATTAAATCGCAAGAAAAGTGAGAAAAATACGATAAAACCTAATTCACCAAACTCCAGGTAAGCAGGTAAGCAAAAATTAAATTTCCAGAAGAAATGAGTAGACATATCTGAGTTGTGCTGAAATATCTACAGCAAGTTTCAAATGATTTTTTTTCCATATCGAGCAGCAGATGTAAAGCTTCACACGATAAGATATTTCAGACCATTTTTTTTTCTTTTTTTTTTTTTTGTAAAATCCTCTTTCTCCTTCTGAAAGCTAAAAATATCTTCCCAACATGAGGTGAGGATGTTGTTAACGAAATTCTTTTTTTCTCATTCCCTCTCTTTTCCCCCCACCCTCTTTGACAATATTTTTAAAATTGGCTTTATGTATACTGAAAAAATGCAGGCTAGCTGTACCTCCCCGGTCTAGCATGAAGAGCTTTTTACAAAAAATTGAAAATCCCACACTCATCCTCCTACATTTTAGCTGAAGCTATTCTGCAGCCGTATAAACCCATCCATCCATCTTGATTCCGATTATTATCAAAGCGTTCTCATGTGAAAGGTTCAAGTGGAGCAGAAACTTTTTCTTTATGTAATTTATCCATTTTTTTCCAGATTAATAAAAAATTTTGGGTGGGTTGGCTTTTTTTTTTCTTTTTTTTTAACCGGAAGTAAATTTATGTAACTGATAAGGACTTTCTCTGTTAATCTGGATGTCAGAAATTTTAGTTTTTATTGTTATGACGTAACGTAAGTATTACGTAAAATAATTGTTTTTTTTTAATTTAATTAAAACATTTAAAGAACCCGTAAATTTAAAATAACACAATCAATAATCATGATTACCCACATTATACCCAAATAAAAAATTGCCAAACACGAGATTCCCAGCGCAAAATTTCCAAACTCAAAATCTGCAAACACAAAATCCCCAAACTCGCTATAATCATGGCTTTTGTTTTGGATACCATTTTTACTCTTTTCCAAAATCCCTTTAGCAATAACTCATGCTTCAAAAAAAAAACTCTTATAACAAAAATCAGCTGATTTTTTGTTTTTGGAGAACTTTTTGAAAAAGACAATCATTTTTGCACCAAATCAAAGCATGGGAGTTTAAAAATTTCGAATTTAACAAATTCAACATTTTGGAAAAAGCTGATTATGAAAAAGAAGATTTTCAAAAAGTTCGTAGCATTTTTGAGAAGAAGATTAAAGCAGGGAATTTAATTGGTAGAAGGAATAAAAAGGAGACATTGTCTTTATGAATGAAAATATTTTGAAAATCACAAGTTGGGCATAATACAAGAGTTAAATCTCATTCCCAAGTCCTCAATGTGCGAAATTTGACCTAAAGAAATGAGTAAATCACCATTTTCAAAGAGATAACCTGAAGAACCTGAAGGAAGCAAATTCTAAACAAATAACACAGCAGTTAGCAATAAATATACCAATCAACACCAACATATTGAATTGGAAAAGTAAAAAAGTTGATTATGTTTTGAATCGTTACTTTCGATTAGAAATTGGGTCATTCGATAATCGAAAGAAGTCTGAATTTTTGTTAGACCGTAATCGACGCTCCGATATGTCCAGATTCATCTAAACTGGTCTACAAAAAGTTTTATTCGCCATATCGTCCATAATAAATAACGTAAATAAACTGTAAACTTGGGTAAACAAACAAAGAAATCAAAAAACATCTTGAATGTCAACGAAAATAGAGTGGCAACATTATGAAGCATTCATTATTAATGAAATGAAGCAAATCTTAGTGCATCATGGAAACATTGTTGTTCCATTATGCCGAAAATTAGTTCATTTCACTTAAACAGTAATATTTGATGTTCAATGAATAATCATGATGAAATACAATCTGTTAGAAGAACTAGAAGAAGATAAAATGATAATAATTCAAGACTTTTATATTTTTAAGAAAAGTTAATTAATTTTCTTTGCTACATTTTAGATTTAATTGAAGTCAATCAGTTACTCGATTTATGATGATTTGTATATTAAAGATGGAGCATAATGCAGCTATGTAGTTTGTCATGAGTGAAGTAGATGAAAAAGCTCTGTGGGAATTATTTGCTGAAAATTAGTCGCATTTTAATGCTTAATGACTTGCTAACTCGAAGACTCATATGAGAGGAAATCGTTTCAAATTATTTTCGAATTTGGCTAGAATATGAACCACATGGATGGAGGAAGTTTTATCAATGGTATATACGACAAATTTCTCCATACTGAATGAAAGTTATACTAATGACGTAATTTAGAAAAAAAATATTTCTTACTTACTTCCGACGAAAGCAAGCACAAGATAGATTAAAAACTTGTTTTAAACATACATGCTGAGTACCCACAAAATTATTCAATTGTCTTTGGACATTGGGCAACGCATTGTTATTATCTACATACCAGTATTCAAGGTACAACCTTTAGTAACATGGATGCTGTTGGTAGGTATACTACATATTTTACATGGCCGTCGTTAGGACAAAGGAATATTATCAGTCAGATGAACCAGTGATGTTTAATTTAATAAAACCTAAAAACAGCTGTAATCAAAAAATTTCTCGTAATTCACATTTGAAAATAATACATCATGTAGCACAATTAAAATTTAATCCAGGTGAAAACTAACCGCGTTTTCCCCTTGTCATTACGTTTATATACAGTTTTACGTGCAATTTGACTGTGACAAAAAAACGTTTTTGTTTTTTCACGTAAAATCAACGTCAATTTACTCTCTTTAATTCCATTTCCACACTTCTAAAATTCACATACCTATTTCACGTGAATTTCACAAAATTTCTCTGCCTCGAATCCCTCAATTTTTTCCTAGAAATTTACTGGGCATTTTTTCTTTAGAATATTAATGCATTATTGAAGGCCGACAGCAATGCCTCGCTCCAATATATAATCAACGGTGCCTAAAACAAGGCAGTGTATCTGAAAATAGCTTTAGTCGGTCACCAAAGAGAATAGAAATTCTGCGGAAAAATTTTCTGTAAATTTCTAAGAAAAAATTATGCTTATTGCTCGTCTACGCTCATAAAAATTGTTAGCGGCCCAAGCACCCGTTGTCGGCCTCCAATAATGCAAAAAAAAACTCTAAAGAAATTTCTAAGAAGAAATTGACGGCTTCCTTAATTCCTGCATCACATCCAGGCATCGTTGATTTTATATTGGAGCGAGGCATGGCTGGCTTACTTTTTAGTTACGTCATTAAGTCAAAGCATCGTCGATTTTATAATCGAGCGAGGCGTTGCAGATTTTTGTTCAAGTAGCCTAGCCTTTGTATGTTTTTATCTTCAAGCAGGAAACTAAATGGATTTGACATGGACAACCGTGATAGAGCATAAACCTTTTAAGTTATGTGAAGTCGAGAGCAATCCTCGGCATATGGAGTTGCCATGCTAATTAATGCAGACTTATAAAATTCCAAGTACAAGTACCAGTACAGTACCAATACCCGGACTTGAAATATTTTAAGTACAAGAACCCCGGTATTGGTACTTAAAAACATTTCAAGTACATGTCCCGGTACTGTTAATTTAAAATTTTTCAAGTACAAGTCCAGGTACTGGTACTGTTACTAGTACTTAAGTACCAATGTACTTAAGTACTTTACAGATCTGAATTAATGGCGGGAAATTTTAAATATTATTAAAGTTGAAGTATGATATAAGGCGAAATCTGTAAGATATTCGCGTAGTTATAAATATAAATATACATATATATATACATACATAACACACATGTACTCATTTAACAAATTCATTGGGAATTTTGTTTAGATGGAAACTGATGGAAATCATAAATATTTATATCAGTTGGTAATTTGAAAAACATAAAAATCCAAGTTAATTGGGCAGTTTTCAAATTTCTAACTACGTCTATACGTCGGGTTCCAAACAAGAAAAACAAAAGTAGCAAAGTACCAAGTTCCTGTTTTGAATTCTGACAGTCAGGGTCCAATATGGCCGAAGTTCACGCACACATAAAGCTAAATTTAGTTAGGCTCATGTACACATCTTTTATACACAATATCTACTAAATTAGTTTCCTGCTGGAAGGTTATTAGTTTTTCTATGACATTGGTTTAGGATGTTAATTTGTAACAGAAAAGTTATGGTAAAAACACGCCGCAGACGCTTTGATAGTTCTCTTGATTGATTTTAAACTGTTTACATGCTTTGTTAGCTGAAAACGCAAGAGTTGCCACATTATATATTTCACTTTTAATTAATAATTCAAGCTTTTCTATCATTATATATTTTTATAAATAAATCTCAAGAATACGTACGCGACGCGTTCATTTGGTCTTGTTAAAATCATACACGCGTCTGCCGCGAAAGAAGTGGAAAACGAACCGGACGCGACGCGTATATTGAGCCTTTGTCTTTCTTTACATGCTACTTCCACGAAGATTCTACATAAATTCCACGTGTGTAGTAGCAATGTTTATTTCACACCATTGTTGCACTTTTATAGCAGTGCAGCACTGAAAATGTTCGATGGGATAAGTTTTTATAGCAGAAGAACACTTTTGCACTAAACTTCCCCTCCTACTTTGCACTGAATTTTTTCTCGGTGTTAGAAATACATATTGAAATTGAATTGTCATCTGCGCCCTCAAAGTAGTGGTGATGATTATTTGTGAAATTTTTGTGTTAAATAAATTAAAAGATTTTATTTGATTTGTTTTCATATAGTTTAACAAGGAATTTGTTTCTGTTTACGTACGTATACAAATACAAGGAATATGACAGAAATATGTTCGATGAGCTTCAGTGCTCCATTGGTTAAAAAAGTGGAATACTGCCAGAAAAAGTGCAACACTAATTTGGTCCCATCGAAATAGTCATAAATCTGAAATCATATTTTTATTTTATTTATTTTTTTTTTAAACTAACAACTATAGCACGTGTTGTCAATGTCAAATTAAATGTCAGTACAAAAAAAGTGCAAAAACAATGACACAATGGCACAACTTTGGAATTTCGAATTATGAAAAATGATTCGAAATGTTGAAAAGTAATTAAAATGATGAAGCCTAAGAAATAAATTTAATAGATAACAAAAATTGCACTTTTTTAAGATGTTGCCTAAAAAAAAAACTTTTCAACCAGAAAAGTCTGAAAATGCATAGATAAAGAAGATACAATAGAACAAAACTAATGATTTTCGTAATAATTCGAAAGTCATGGGATCGTTCAATTGATCAATCAAATAACTCAAAATAATTTCGATATTTCAACTGAAATCGAACCGTTCTTTTTCTTTCAATCAATGCTGGTTCAACGCATACACAACTTCGAAATATAATTCACTTTTACGAATCGTTTTCGATAAAATATAGAGAAACATACAATAATATTTTCTAGGGATCAATTATTTTGCATTAACATACTTTAACTATGCCGACGATCTTCACTTCAGACTACTTAAATACCTTGGATTGTAGGAAATTGCCGGTACTTAATTACTTTGAAAGTACATAAATACCGGATTAAAATATTTCAATAAAAGTAATTAATGCTAAAGCTCTCTTTAGTAAATAATTCAGGTTAAGGTAGGAATTCAGATTACTACTTACTAAATTCCAATTAAAATCATTTAAAAAAAAAAAAAAATAATTTAAAACATAATTCAATATAATTTAATAACAAGAAAAATTTGAAATATATACTTACTGCTAACTTTCATTCCGCCAAGTACCAAATTTGGTGGTTGTTTATTGCCCTCAGCAAATGAGGTTGTCCTTGGACGTCCGCTCATTTCGGTGGTGGTGCTATATGTTGTCGCCGTTGCCTGGAATAGTCACCGCCGCCGTCGTCGTTTTTCTCCCAAAACGTAAAGATTTTTATATTTTTGTTTTTGTGCCTTAAATTTACTATAACTATATAAATTTTTCCTATATTTCGCACACACTTTTATTTCACAAAATTAAATATAAAATCTT
Source organism: Dioctria rufipes (assembly GCA_963924295.1). Classification (NCBI taxonomy): domain Eukaryota; kingdom Metazoa; phylum Arthropoda; class Insecta; order Diptera; family Asilidae; genus Dioctria; species Dioctria rufipes. Next base: position 201,810,890 of record OZ002742.1, read on the forward strand.
TTTTTATATTATTCATAAAGTCTAAAAAATAAAAATATACTTTTCCCTTAAAAAATATTTTTTACCGTGTTATAGTTTTTCTCTTTTTTTTTTTTCTTGTTCACGAAATTTTAAATATCTTTTCTAAAATGAATCAAGAAAAAAAAATATATGAAGAAGGTTAAAGAAGAAAAAAAGTTTTTTTTAGTTTTTGTGTTCGAACATTATTTAGCGCAAGCAAATGAGATATTTTTTTTTTTTTATTATTATTATCAAAATTTCCTGGTTGGTTGAAGGATTTTATAGCAATAGTTAAGTACAGTACAGTACTCAGGTATAGTAGAAGATAAATCTGTTGATTTTGACTGAACTGTGAAGCTGGAGGCCCATGACAAAGAAAATTAAATTTATGTGACAGATATTTTCTGTGGAAATCACATTATGAAAAGAAGATGACATAGAATTTTGCTGACAAAATTTCCACTCGAGATGACTTCTCTGTGTATAGCATGCGATTAATGCTAACAGTCATGTATAAACTTTTCATTTTTATTTTTTAATTATGATGATTATCTATGGAAGAAAATTCACAAAGGAAAAAGATACGGACCTAAAATAGAGCCCTAAGGTACATCATCGTTCATTGGAAATGAATGAATCAGAAAGTATATTTTTGACGCTTTTTATTTATTCATGTTATTTTTTACGAATAAAATGTAGACGTACTACTAAAATACTGCCGAAGGTGTGGCCACATCAAACGTAGTTTTTTCAGACAACTCTTTCAACGAGATCTTAAATTTTGACTATAGTCTGGAAATTTTCGTAAAATGACATACGATCAGTTTTGAAACTACATACACGTATTCTTCAGTCCACATTGAAGGATAATAAAATTTCTTGTAGAATCAGCATGGAATTCTAATCAGTGAGCGCTTCACTTCTACTTTCGTAGCGTAGTCGTTGCCGTAGTGTAGTTGTGTCAAATTAACTACGCTCTACTATCCCCCTGACCGTAGTCAAATGCAGTCGATTATTTAGTAGTACATTCAAAGTTCGGAGTGAACAATAGTCGTAGTCAAGCGTAGTCGTTAACTGTCAAAATTTGGAAGAATGAATGCAAAATATGTAGTTTTTGGTAGTGACTCGTAGTCGACTAAAAGTCACTATTTCGGTGTTAGTGAACAACCCTATTATATGGACCTGAAAATCAGTATAGTTGGTAGTTTTATTATCGAATGTACACGCTTAAATATAATATACCTAAATATAAACTCGAAAACATAATATGTTACCTTGTCTACAACAAAAAAGGAAGTAGTTAATTAGCTTTATAAATTTTTCTCAGAAGTAGGAAAACAAACCTTAAATATCAGACTAAAGGAAATATCGTGATGGCAACCAAATTTTACCTCAATTCAGTGTTTGGGGAGGGAACTGTAGCTGAACTCTACCAAAATGTCAGTCAAAAATTGATTTTGGGAACAAACCTACATATACAAGACAACTTACTTATGTTGCAACTGTAACTAACCAAACTAAGTAATATGTGAGTACTTATCTGATTCCATACCAAGACCAGATTTCGTATCCTTGATTAATTCTATTATACAGAAATTATATCAAAACAAAAAAAAAAGGGGGGGGGGAAAGATCTTAACTTCTTAATCAACGTTCTTTTAAAATATATTTTCTTTTCCAAATCGAATTTCCAACATAAAAAAAAATAAAATAAAAATGTGCAATTGAAACTCCATAAATGGGTCAAATTACGACATCAGAAACATTTTTTGCCTTTGTTTTTTTTTTTTTTCTATTTCACGCCTATCACGCTTAAACCTTCCAACTTTTATCGGTTTTTTTAAGCAAAGAACAAAAGAGTTGGGCAAAAAATAAATAAATTTCAATCAGCCCAACATTTCTTGCCGTCCCGGTCCAAAAACAATTGACCTTATTAAAATTATGGTAAATTTCAAACACGCCTCGCGGCGTATTAAGAAAACTTTTCCGTTCCCATTTGGCTCCACATAGCCAGCCATGATGAGCCAGCAGAGATATATTTTTGGGAGCAAACGCCCGATTTGTGTTTATGTGTCTTTCGACAAAAACCAAAATTATTTCTCAATTCATGTAAGTACCTTTCGCTACGTACATATTTACCTAACATAAGAGGACGCGGTGTGGTGTTGTGAACTCGTGTTGTGTTGGAGGGAGGAAATACCTATATGGGAACTCAATGAGATAAGATGAGATGACATTAGACATAGACTGACATAGACCGGGCAAACTCTTAAAAGTAGTATCAAAGATTCATGCATTGCATAGCATAGCAGCAGGAGCTATATGTACACAGCTTCCTCGGGAAGAAATGGAATTCTCTTTGGCCACCCTCCTTACGTTCATCGTTTTTATCCTCTGTTTTATCTCAGTCAGACGAAACTTCCTCCACGATACAAAAAACATAAATAAATAAATAAATAAAAAAAAAAGCAAAAAACAGCCATGTGAGTTCCGGCTAATTCTAGAAGTTGCCTAAACCCTTGTAAAACTTATTTCAAAGGTGCTGCAACTTTGTGTTTCTTCCTGGTTGGGTTGGTGCCCCCATGTTCATCATATTATCTATGCGCAGCAACAAAAAAAAATCACCATAGACAGCAGCAGCCACATACAGAATGCAGGGAAAAAAATTTTCGTAATCATCTGGCAACTAATGCTAGGAGATAAGCACAAGCATGTTTTTTTTAGACAACAATTTTTGTACGAGAACAGGGCAGGAGTGGTAAAAAATATTTATGCATGCATGCAGTCTCATTTTAATGGTGTCATGTGGATTTTTTTTTTTTTCTTTTTTGACAGGTACGTAAATATAATTTTTTCCATAGAAAAATATTTATCCAGATTAGAATTTACACGTGCGAATGTGAAACACAGCACCTGCGTGTATAGTTTAATTTCGAATTTATAATTATTTAGTTATAGTCACAGAAAAGAAACTCGCATGAAATATGCACTCTACAAAACACTGTCAGTTGTAATTTAAGTAGGTGGGGGTGGGGAAGAATAATTTTTTTTTTAAATTTCATCTAATTTAGATAGGAATAAATTTAGAGGGTAATTTGCACACAAATTGAAGATACATGTTATTTAGCCGCACAAAAATGAAACACACGCACATTTATAAACACTACATATTCGCGGTCGTCGTAGGCGAAAGAAAAAAAATAACACGAAAACTAGGTAGGTTAGGTATATATTGGCACGTAAAATTTTCTTCACCAGGGAATTTTTTTTCTTCTTTATTTCTGTTAATAACATTGGCAAAATGCACTGCAATGGTTCCGATTTTTATTCATTTTTTTTTTTTCTTTTTTTCTCTCTGCATAATTTCTATCAAGTCACTCTGAATTTTTCACAGTATTTTTATGCAATCCATTTTATTTAGATGGGATCTAATTATTATTTTTCACATGATGATAAGAACGTCGTCTCCGACCACCGCAAGCATGAAAAGAACTTGAGTTTTATCAATTTTTTTTATACTAAAGGAATTTAAGTTCACGCATGTCACTCCGTTCACAAATTTAAAGAAATTCTTTGAATTTAATAAAAATCTTTAAGGATATTTTCTATGGATTTTAAGTGATTCAATTTATATGTCACATTAAACATAATACAATAGATTTAAAATGATAAGTTTATAGAAAAATATTGAAAAAGAAAGCCAAGAATTAAGTTCGTAGTGAAAATTTCCTTCTACTTTTCAGTGACATTTTACCTTTGGTGAGAATGTATTGGATGCGCGCATTTAAACATATATGTATATATATAGTTTTGATACGCGCTAGCTACCAACACCCTTTTCGTTATTTTATAAAAGAGAAGACAAAATTGAAGAGATCGTTGAACATGCCATCGTCCAATACAACATGCACACTAACAAATCTATGCAACAAAAGCAATTGCATATCATTCGGACACATTCTAACCTATAATAGTTTAGTTAAGTTGAACATTTTGTTTGTCTCCCTTTTATTGTTATTTTAATATTTTAAGAGAATTATCTTTTAGTAACAAAAGAGAAATGTTTTTGTTTTTTTTTTCTTTTTAAGAAAGGAAAGACAAGAAAAAATAAAATAAAACAGTGTTGTGTAGTCTTTTCGATGGTAAGTTAATTACAATTTGCTTCGAAATGTAATAACTGGGTCAACTTAGATGCAATTCTTTCGGATTAATTTATTTAAATTAAAGAAAATTTTTTCAAGGTTAAAATGGAATTTTCTAAGGGATATGTTTGTCGTCTAGGTGACTTGATGTAGTGGTAGAAGAATTTCGATGACTATTTATTTTTTAAAGAATAATTTAATTGAAAATATGGAACTCTGCCGGTGTACTTTCATTTGATAAATTAGAAGAGAGAGAATCTTCTTCATGATTACGGAAATTCCCTCTTTGTTCCCGAAATTTTTAATTTTTTTTTTCCCTCTTTTCATTGATATAAGGGGAAGCAAGGAATTTAATTCAAGGAACGATTAAATCTTTTAAACAAGAATTCGCCTGCACACGGGAACAAGCAAGCAGTTTTCAAGAATTTTTCTATGCACACAGTTACTTCTCTGTTAAATCGTTGTAACTTCGCCATAGATGGAGCCATAAGTATTAACTGGCAGAATTTACAAGTTTTTATTGAAAACTTTGAGGAGTAGAAAGTACCCAAAATTGTATTCAAAAATACCTATTAATTCTTTCTTATGGTGAATTCTTTTCACCTTAACTGAACCGTAATTCGTACGGTTCCTAAACCAAGTGCTTTCTTCACCACACTGACACAGAACTGGTTTCGAACGTATGTTCTTTTCACAGAGGTTCTATGTTCGGTTTCTGCACCGGTTTTGAACCTTATTGTCGCATGAAAATTTGTGGTTACGGTTCGGAGGTAGACGTCAAATCGAAAGTATTTGTAATTAAAGTGGGGATACACACTATATGTGGTTTATTTTTTTATTAACATCATAAAGGACAAACATTTTCGGATATTCTACTTTCTTGCACTCTTTTCAGTTTGTCCCCGTTCGGGATAGAGCTAAATTTGGTGTAGATCTGACAGATTCTGGTTCATTTCAGTGTCTGTTCGGTTTTGTTGAAAAAAAAATTCACCAGTAGACTCTCCAAATGCATTATTAAGAAAATTAATAAAATTGTAAAATTATACACTAAGATAATACGCGGAAATGACGACAATAAAGGCAGAAAATCCTGTTTTGATCTCAAACTTCAGAGACTTTCGAGATTCGGGCTCGGGTGTCCAAAAGATAAAGAGAGAAATAGTAGTTAAGAGATTCTAACCCCCTCCCCCACCTCCTCCCCTAGTTTAAAATACATATCTAAAATATTACATCTGTACTTTTACTTCGGGTAAAAATCTCTAGAAAATTTAATGTTAAAGTATTGAGTAGTGATAATTTATGTTACAACTTAAGAAAGTAGAATTCAATCTATTAAGATACTTTCCATTCCATTAAGTGTCATCGACAAAACCATATCTCGGGAGATTAAAGTTGGTTTGTCACATTGAAAAAGAGCTCCTGTCGACAAATTTACTTTTGTAATAGTCTGCAAAATAGCGTGAATACTTTTTGAATGTTTTTCATCGTGATTCAATTTTTCAAAAATTCTTTTACCATTAAATTTAAATTTTATATAGAAGACGAACGAATTATCATTGATTTCGCCACATTATCTCAAGAATAATTAATTTTGCAAATCTCAATTTCCCCCTCCACCCCTATGTATTTCTTTTATGATATTCATTCGTCCTAACGTGCTGGACATGTTTACCTTGCCACAACTGTAACGCTTAATTCAGCAACAAGAGCCTTACACGGTAGCTACTTTTCAACTTCTCTTAGCGTTTGTACAGGTGAAGATTTTGAATAGTTCAGTGAAAATTTACAAAAAACACTGTTTTCAATCTAAAATAAAAATTGATAACATCTTTAAAAGTGTAGCAGTACCAGATCTGAGATTTTGGTTTTCAAAAGCCATTAGTTTTTTGATACGGCTCCGAATGAATAAGACAAAAACAACTAACCACATAAAATTGATTGTTAGCCAGGCACATAAAAGGAAAAAAATACATGGCGGGCTTAAGCGAGTGGCCTGCGATTTACTTAATGCATTCTCAAGAAGGTATTTATGACGTGTAAATATGTATCAGAGAAATCCTACGTTTTACGTAGAAGGAAAATTAACCAAATCTCAAGCAACTCTGTTACATTTGCTCACAGATCCACTAACTCTGGTTGAGCTTTGTTTTTAAACAATGGAAACAAGAGTTCTACGGAAGTTAGCTCCTCAATATAAGTCAAAGGGTTTAAATTTTACATCAGCATGACATTTTTAATTTAAACTCGATAAAAACTTGACTCGCTGCCGAGCTTAATTCAAATCTACTTTGTAGCGTAACAACAGGCGAATAAGTCAATTTATGCATATTTATTCGCGGATGACAGTTGACCTTAAATTAATATGTTAATTTTAGATTTCAGCTAAAATAATTGAATTATGAAAATTTTAAAAGAAAAACATGAAAATTGATGGTAAAAATTCCTTGGTTTGATAGAAACTTTCAACACTTATCAACACTGTTTTAACAATGCGCAAGATCTCTCTCGCTTTACAAAAAAAAGAGAATTATGCATAAAGTCCACTCACTACTCTCAACAAGGGATAAATTTGCTTCCTCTGCTGACGCATTTAACTTTACGGCAATGCATTTTAATCGCTTTCCATTTTAAAATATGTGGTGATATTGCAGCAGTACTTTTAAATAAATTTAATAATTAAATAATTAAATTAAGGTTGACCTGAAAGAGTTAGGTACTTGACGATCGCTTGCACAAATCTCCCCGCCACCCCCAACAATTGATTGTCTTTTCAATTCGATTTATGGGGAAATTTATTCCCCTTTTAAAAAATATGTACATATGAATATACGCATTAGAGAAAGTAAGACACAAAATACATACGAAAACAGTTGTTTCACCTTCACTGAACACCTTTCTCAAAAAAACATACTTGACATCCAACGACGTTTTACGAAAGAGAAAGCTATACGAACGTAAAGAATACGTCAGATCCAGGAAATTGTGAAAATTTTCAAGAAATTCTTTAAATTTTCTTTATAATTGACAAAAAGAACACGAAAATATATTTTTTTCTTTAATTTTGCTTCAGGCAGTTAACACTTTTCAAACACTTTTTAAACACACTTCAATTATATAGCAAAAAACTCAAATGATATGTCTTCCTCTGTCACACAATATTTCTCCAACTAAAAACTTTTCTTACATGTCATTTACACATTCTGCGTTTTGTCAAAAAAACTCGCAATTTTAATAAAACTAAAAAAAGCAAGTCTTTTCACACAAAATATCACAAAAAATTCCACTCACTTAAACACAAAATTACCGTGTTGATAATAATCGGGTTTTTCTTTATAACAAAATAAAAATTCCTTGTACGCTACGCGATACTTTTTTCCTCTCCTTGTGTGTGAGTAGAGTCGAACAGTCTTCTTCTTACTTCTTTGATTGCTTCGACAAAAATCCACTGTGAACGATTATAAGGAGAAAACTTTTTTTCTTTCAAGATATTTTCACATTTTTTCACAATTTATACAAAGTTTTTTGATTTAATTGAAACACTTATGTATTGAACTATCTTTATACACTCACGAAACGTACTTGAAGATAGAAATTACTTAAAAATTTTCTAATTTTACCAACGCACTATATTTGCTGTACTCAGCCAAGAGAAAAACCAACCAAACCTCCTTTTTTGTAATATGGCTGCCAGGCATTGACCTAGTGCTGCCATATTTGAGAGAATTTTTATTTTACGTCAATTTCCCTGATCAGAATTGCTGGATAATTTGTTTCAAATGAAAGGAATTTATTTTAAATATTTCAGTTATATATCAACTAAGTATACATTTTCATTTAGAACTATAATTCAATACAAAAATGTACATTATAATTAGAGTTTTGGAATTATAAAAGATTGTAATGAAGAATATTTTCGAAATATTTCAGTTATATATCAACTAAGTATACATTTTCATTTAGAACTATAATTCAATACAAAAATGTACATTATAATTAGAGTTTTGTAATGAAGAATATTTTCGATTAATACATAATTATAAATGCGTTTATTTGTCAATCCTATGTTTCCTTTCTTCAATAATATCATTTAATTCCTTATAGTGTTGTACTGTTTTTTGCATTTTTAACTGTTCATGAATTAAGCGTTTATTTTCAAGTTCATCACTTTCTTTCAAAACTTTCAATTCAAATTCAATGTTAGCTTTTTTTTCGGCAAGTTTTCTATCTTTTGATTCTTGCAGTTCTATGTGAATTTCTTCAAGTCTTTTTTTCTTTTCTGCAACAAGAAGAGCAGCCCTAGTCTTTTGTTCAGCTAAAATAAATAGAAATTATTATTTTATGTATATATGTACATATATATAGCAATAATTTACTTTCCCATTTATCCATATTTTTCTTGCTTTTCTCTGAAACGATTTTGAAAAATTCAGTTTTTCAACAACCGCATAACATCGTCTTAGAAATTTAGAAATGTCAAAATAAAAAAGAAATGAATTTGAATGGAATGGATAGAAAGAATTGTCCGAATGAGGGCGCCAGGGTATAACTCCGCCGAACTTAGATGGCGCGGTTATTACGAGTAGTATCAAAGGTTTGGCGCTAGTGTCGGTGGTTTGAATATGAAAAAAATTGACGTTTTGCTTTTTAGTACCCAAAAAATCGATCTAGTAAAGTTTCTCTGCGCCGTGGAAGGTGCGAAAAATTTATTATTGTTTTTGTTTATTTAAATTTTTAAGCAGTGTTATTTTTAATTTGTGATAATAAGGAAAATGTAAAATTTACTAATAAAATATTCCAAAAGGATAAGTGGAAAAAGAACTCAATTCAGTCCTGCCGGATGGGGGCGGCAAATAAGTACTTGATATTTGTATAATTTTATTTTTCCAGGTGAATTTTGTACCAATAAATATAACTTTATAATGAGCCAGCCATGATAGCAAAACTAGAAAAGGGTCTAGACGACCTTATTGTTCGTTCCTGCTTGGATAACTAGAATTGTTAAAAAGTTACAAAAGGTAGTAATTCTTTTTTCTTAGAAAAATACTACCTAGCTTTTGTCAGGGATGTCTGGTAATACTGTAAGGCAGTACCCATTATTTTTCTAGTAACTGCGCTAATCCAAACATGTTTTCCATTAAACTTAGATCTAATATTTATGAGCGAACATGTATTCAGACACAACAAGTATTACTTGAAATCCAAAGAACAAACTCAAAATTTATTACAGACCCCAGCATACGCGCCACTTAAATAAACGTTGAGTACAGCGGTTGAGGGTAAGTACATTGTTGGAATATACCAAGTATAAATAGTAGGTAACATAGCAATTTTTCAACTACCATTTTCTCGCAGTGAGAACAATTCAAATTCAAAGAGCATTTATTTATGAGCCCCTGCTTAAAGCAACGTACAACGCTGGGCATTCCGATTTACAACAGCTTAGAGATAGATTATTAAACTGGCAAATTCAACATGTACATTGGAATGGCTAGTTAAAAAAGCCAGTTAAGAAACAAGTTCTCTGCCATTTCAATCGTCGCTGAATAAGGTGGCATAGATGCTTGCTAATTGCCATAATATATGCACATATGTTGAATAGATATTTTCTCAGCTTCTTGAATTTGCAAGTCTATCACACAGTCGGAGGCACAGCTATTGTAGTCATTTCTTAGAAAACTAAGTGAAATCACTACACAAAATAACTCAAATATATTCAGCCTCACTTAAAAGTTCAATCGGCGTAGTATCCTTCTTACAATGATTGATTTGTTTATTTTAACACCAAGATCCTCTTTTTGAAACGTCTTTCTTGATTTTGCATGTAGCCACACTCTTCTTTTTGTTTTAACAAGGTCATACAGATCGTTTGCGTAGACTTATCATTTTGAGTATGGGCAAATGAATATCAATCAAGGACGACGTTCCAGCGTACGAAGGAAATATCGGAATTAAATTGAATTTTGTCTTCTGGGATCTAGATTACACCGAAGACACCTATCTTTTTTTGCGCAAAGATGAATTGAGTTAGATCTGATAGTACCGAGATGCGTACTGTTGTTATTGCTGCGATGGATTGCATCAGATTACCTTGTAATTTTTGTATTTGCAAATTTATTTTACATGTGAAGTGTGATTTCATGATGCCACAGCACCTAGTTCTTCAGGATATCGAAACGTAGTAGAGGAAAACATTTGTTTTGTCTTCTTTCGGAATAACTGAAATGATAACTATTCTTTGTGCTCCACAAATTTAATTAATTAATTAATTAATAGTTTTATTTTTATAAAATAGAAGACAGAATGGGATAGTATGGCATTTAAAAAGAAGACAACAATTTTTTCGATAAATTTTCCCATTACAAGAGATGTGCTGTCTGCTACGCTTAAGGAGTGTTATAAACTTATGCTTCCGTCAAGCGAGTTCCTTTGTGCCGAAATCGAATGGATGGCGTTTAATTATAAAAACGAGTATGAGTTTAGTTTAGTTTTTGTTTTCCTATGTAGACAGCCCAGTAAAAAATTTATGTCAGTTCTTTTCCAAAAAAAAAGTTGGTCAATCTCAAATTTTGGGAGTTTTATGATGGTTACAGACAATAGGGTTTGAAAAGAATCAGAAGCATCACCAAATTAAACTTCTCTGAATTTTTTCTCTCTAAAAAGTTGAAGAACTCTGCGAATAATTCCACAAAATTGTTGCGCTGTTAGTGTTATCGGAGAACTTGCTTGTTGTTCCTAACGGAATATAACACATATTAAAATAGAAATGTTAACAGGTTTTAATGCATGACTTTAGAAAGGAATGGAAAAAAAAGGGATTCACTATTTTGATTTTCAAAAACCGAGTTGATAGCATTACAGCACAATGATGATCAAGTTTTATCTGCAAATTTGAAAAATAATTTTTTTTCTCTTTACTACTGCTACTATTAAGGTAATATAGAAATCGAGAGATATGCGAGCTAAGATTATATTTAAAAAAAAAAATGTTTTGTATTTATATTTTCATTTGCTGGACCGTTAAAGGTATATTTAATTTGTCAGTATTTACACAGTTATACTGAACGGACCAGAGATGGGCATCAATGATTGGCTTCAGATAAGCTAAAAGATTCATTAAAGGACCTTCACCAAAGAAGAGCATGAATCTTTTAATTGTATCTAGGGATCAACTCAGAATCATTACAGGAGCTCTAACCGGACACTGCAAACTAAACAAACGCATTTATCGGATAGGTATATCACCCACTGATGTATGTAGGCTATGTCTAGAAGAGGATGAAACATTGGAGCACATCTAATGCGATTGCGAGGCCATTGCAAGCTGTAGATTACAGATTTTTGGCTAATACTTCTTAAAGCATACCGACTTCGCAGGAATTTCACCCAAAAAAAAAATACTGATCTTGTTATGAAGTGTAGGATTGGTGGATGAACTGTAAAGAAAGCGGTGCGCAATAAGCCAATGAATGGGGTATCCCACACGAGTCCTGATGCAGTATGCACACAGGATTTTTGGGGAAAAGGTGAGGAGAAGCAAAGAGATATCTCTTCGCTTTTTTTCACCTCTTCCCTAGAATACCGGTTTGCATATTGCATCAAGCATACTACTGTGGGAAGGTCCAATGGCTGCAGTGTAAAGGCCACTAACCCCGTTTTACCCCTCTAAAACTACAGAGGTGTGCCACAGGGTTCAATTCTGGGTCCTCTACTTTTATGCATGATTATAAACGACCTTTTTGAATATATTTCTCATCTATAATTCATGTCACTGCATCATCATGTATTTGGTATTTGTTGCATTCCCGTTGAAAATAATATTATGTGTGCTAAATCATCCAATCCTTTCTTGAGGCAATCTTATGAGGATATTAAATCCTGCTATCGTTTTCATTCCTACCGCTTTAATCATTGCTTGAATCTATCGTAGGGTACCCTACTTTCCTTTTGGTAGCTGCACTTTCTATGGATTCAAAGGAAGCAAGTCAAACGTTCCTTTGATATCTAATAAGACACATAGAGTCACTTTTGCCTTCAAAAATTTTCCACTTCTAACATCAGACTAAGATTTTTGGCGATTCTGTTGGAATGATAAGCATGTTGATGTGGGTGTAGTGGTAACTTGTTAAGTATATTCCGCTTCTGATGTGGTACAATAATTAAAAATTTTCTTCATTACTTTGAATAAGGAAATTATTGCCATTTTCATATCCCTTCATATCCAAGAGTGTTGCTTACTCTGAAGATTTAGATTACCGTCGGCAGTAGTTTTACTAGTGCTTGTTGTAGTAAGATTACATAGGAAGAAGGTCGTCAGCTCCGGGGGATTTAAATATCTTGAAAGGGTTAATTATCCATTCAACCTTCTTTGGGTTGAAGATTCTGTCCGATAGATGGTAAAATCTTGTATTACCAATCTCACTGTCACTTCTCGACTGCTACTATAGTTACAGTCTGTACCGACATTTAAAAAAAAAGATTATTCAACGTTAAAATTACTTTTAAGACAGAATCATCTATAGCCTTCTAAATTTTGATCTAAGTTCTTAGTTATATTCAGAGCCAACTTGTATTCTTTTTGTTGTTCTTGTTCTCCTTGTTTTACTAAGGCAAGACAGGACAATTTTTGATGCCGGTGCTATTTATGCGCTAGATGAAATCATAGGGTATACTAAGTTTGTCATTCCGTTTGTAACGCACAGAAATATTGATGGTAGAGCAAAATGGATTGGACACCCACCCATAATATTAAAGTTATTTTGCATGTCTGGCCGTCCGTCCACACGATAACTCGAGAACGCGTTCATTTAGACGGCTGAAATTTTGCGCACGGGATTTTTAAAAAAAAGGAAATTTTAGTCCGAAAATGGGCCGGTTGCCATACAAATATGTACTTCGTTTTTCACTATATATTTGGGCACTGATTAAGAACGCGTCGACGTAGAGAGCTGAAATTTGATACATGGTGTTTTTATAGCAATGGTAAATAAAATTTAGAAAATGGACTAAATCGGGCAACCCCTTCTTAGTGTTGCCATATAAAAATTTAGGATTTTTACGTATACTGTGAAAACGATCAGTCATAGACAGTTTTAATGTACTGAAAAGTTCTTCATAATGTGAAATCCTATGAAATTGGTTATAACCATTTTTCCTGTCCGACGACACGTTTTAGAAATATATGCGAAAACCACTTCAAAAATCATACTTGCACAAATAGGTGGCCATACAAAATTACATAGACCAATTCTAGCCTTTTTACTTGTTCATTATATATTTGGACACTGCCTGAGAACGCGTCGACGTATAGAATTGAAATTTGGTACATGGTCTTTTCATAGCAATGGTAAGTAAAATTTCAAAAATGACTAAATCGGGCAACTCTTTTTTGGTGTTATCATACAAACCTGGGCTTTCACTATATATATTTGGAAACTGCCTGAGCGTCGACGTGAAGAGCTCAAGTTTTGTACACGGCGTTTTCATAAAAATTGTAAATACAAATAAAAAATGGACTAACTAAATCGGGCAACCCTTTCTTGATATTGTCATATAAAACGTAAGTTTTTCACTATATATTTGGACACTACCCGAAAACGCGTTGACGTAGAGAGCTGAAATTTTGTACAAAGCGTTTTCATAAAAATAGGATAATTCAAAAATTAAATAAATCGGGCAACCCTCTTTTGGTGTTGCCATACAAAACTTTGGTCTTAGACTAATTATAACTTTTTCTCCAGTTCTTTCTTGTTGTAATTCTTAGTTTTGAAATAAAAAAGTTTGGCACACTTGGCTGATCCTATAAACGGAGGAAAAGCACAGCTACAAAATTTGTGCCATTCTCTTCTGCTATAGAAAAATCCATTCAATACGCATTAATTCTTCAGTTCATGTTATACAAGATTTGTCTGCTCTCTATATTTATAAGAGAGTAAATGTTATAGATAGATTTAGCAGCAGCAAATACACTCATCTGCTACATTATTTTACACTGACCTCTGTGACTACACTACTGTGTAAATTTTCAGATTTTTGTTTTGTTTTTTGTACTGCACAGTTCGAACTATGCGCTCTTAAAATGTTTCCATACAAATTTATTTTTAAGCTTGAACCCGCATTTCCAAGTCATCTCTTGTTTCGAATTAATTAAAATTCTCTAGACCCTACATATATAGGCTCTGAAAAGAAGTGCTCTGAGTATCTCACAATGTTTAATAAACATTTTGTAATCGTTTCACATAACCTCGGCACAAGTCTCTGATAGTGTTGAGAGTCAGTCATCTATAAAGCTGCAGCGGCTGCACGTACTGAATAACTGACACAAGGAAAACTGGTTTTTCTTTCTACTTAACAACTTATAGGTGTTAAATGCAAACCATAGATAATCACTACGGTATTAACACAAAGGTACATATAGCTACAAAGTCTTATATATATGTATATACATATATATAAGTGCAATCAAAAAAGCTATCCGAGCTATATACTAGAAGAGAGTTTAACTAATAGACATCGCAATGAAAAAGGTCATACTAATAAAACTGATAAGAAGTAAACACTATCACAGCAGCTGACTGATAAAACGCTCGTTTTAGTCTGTAATAATTTTCGTTGTATTCATAATCATAAGAAATTATAAAAAAATCAAATCACTCACTCAAACACAAATCGAATTCTATATAGGCACGGGGACGAATATCTTTTAAGGCTACGGCAAATTAATTGGAGCTCATTTCAATGTGGACTGAGCGATTGTTTTGCTGAAATAGCGCAAACGACTACGGTGGAGGCGGCATAAGCGGTTAATAATAATTATTATTATATATTATTGCCAATAAAGTGTTTTCCATTGCGTGTAGCCATTTCAAAAACATCTAAGCGGCATTCAGGACGTTCACTGAACAGCAGGGCGTTCAGCAGTAATTTAAAAGAAAATCTTAAGATCTTGTCGCAGTGAAGTATATACTTCACACATTTAACCAACCGTGGGTGGCCGTGATATATCTCGTTTTACTAATTTTTGGTTTAAACAAAAATAAAAAAAAAGGAAAACTTAGTGAAAAAAACGTTGTCGCGTGTTGTAAATAGTACAGTGACAATAAAACAACCAACAAGAAAAAAATGGAAGTGTACACATCAGACAGTAGTGATACTGATTCACGTGAAAGCAAAACCTTAGATTATGGACGACAAAATTTGAGTTTATCTACGGTGAATGATGAATTTTCATTTTTGTCAAAAACCGACAAAGAGTCTAATGAAATCGAGACAATCCTACTCCATCACAATCGCTTATCATCTTGTCCGCACTCAATTAAGAATTTCTCGAATCTTAAAGTATTGGATTTAAGCTCGAATTGCTTAACAGAACTGCCAGAAGCACTATGCCAATTGTCGTTAGTTACGCTTATTGCAAAAAATAATTTGCTGACAAATAAATCGCTGCCAAAATCGCTCATATCTAAAAATGGATCCTTAAAGGAGATTAACTTAAGTGGAAATATGTTAACACAATTTCCTGAACAGGTTATTGAGCTTAAATCGCTTAAGTACTTATATTTAGGGGCCAATAAAATTTCCAACATTTCTAAGGATATATGGAAGATGAGTGGGTGAGTAAAGAGTTTTGTGTTTTTTTGAATTAAGAATTAACAGAAAATGTTATTTAAGACAAAATTTTAGAAGCTATTTACTTTATTTTTCTATTTCAATAATGTATATTCGTCGTTGACCCATTTTCATAGTATTATGGATTGAAAGTTTTATATCTGGTCTTAATTCGTGTTGTATTAGACGGAGTTATATCTGAATCTCATTCTATAAATACCGATGTGCCCCAGGACTTTGCTATCTCTCCGTCTTTCCTTCTAATTTTCATTAATGAACTGTTTTCCCTTACTTTCAATCCGATCCACAGTTTTGCCGATGATAGTACCCTTGATGTCGCATACTTTTTTGACACTTTCATTTTCGGAGATCATTGAAAATTAATTTCAATATCAATTTTTCCGGATGAGGTAAAGCGAATCGCGTTGAATTCAATGCATCTAAGATTCAAACCTGTTTCATCTCTTTAAAACAAGATCGCTCTACTTAACCACTCCCATTTGATTTGATTTAACATTAATTTCCGATACACCGTCACTAAGCATTCTTGGCATTAATATTTCCAGTAAACTGGATAGATCATATCTTCTCTGTTGCCAAAGAAGCATCGAAATGTCTTGGATTTCTGAAAAGGTGTAAGAAATATTTCAGCCCGTCAAATCTAGTGCTCGTCTATAAGTCTTACATTAGACCTGGAATTGAATACAAATCCCATATATGGGCTGGGGCTGGTCGTACAGCCTTAGCTTCATTAGACATTGTCCAGAAGAGAGCTTTAAAGTTTATTGACGATGTGGCAATAACTTATCATATCGACTCGTTTGAATACCGCCGCAATTTTGGGATGCCTTTCGTTCCTTTTTCGCTACATGCATAGTCAATGTTCCGATGAAATATCTAGTCTGATTCCTTGTAGAATGATTACTGTGCGCAATGCAAGCGTTGCGAACCGCGCAAATCCTTTGAAATTACTTTCGGATACAGTTAAATTCCGCGATGCTTTTTTATCCAGAACAATTGGGAACAATCTACCATCTTCTGTTTTGCCTCGGGCTTACAATCTGCTAAGATTCAAAAGTGACATACATCAGCAACTCCGCTACTTTCCTCATGTGCCCTAATACTTTAGAAAATTGGTAGCTATGCGAAAGGACTTTAGGGAGGATGCTTTCATACATATACTTTGAATGTGTGTGCGCAAATGTGCAATACGTTTGTCGCATGCGGTGAAACATGATCTTAGACCAAACACGTATGTCGTACAGTCATTAAATGCAACTGTTAATTTTATACATTTCATACTAGAGTTGCGAAAACCTCCTAGAAATTGATTATTAAAAAAAAAAAAACAGGAGACAAATCTGAAACATCGAACTGCCCCGATAAAATGGAATGCATTGGGATCTTTGGAAGTTCAATTGCAAACCATTATTAGTCGCCCAATTCGAGATATTCTCCAAATCAGAAATTAATCGTTCAAATACAATCTTCCACTAGACCCATGGGACGACCAATATATAACTGCACATCATCAGTATACATATATGTATGTGAATTTTACAGTCCTCAGTAACCTCAGGAAGGTCATTGATATACAGGCTGCTGAATAGCAAAGGGCCCAAAATATATCTCTCAGGCACACCACGAATAAGAGACAAAATATCAGAAAAACTGTTCCCTATTCTTACCCGCTGCAAGCTGCCAAACAAAAGACAAATCAAACGCTTTAGAAAAATCAAGTAGAGCAAGGACACATTATTTATCTTTATCTAGCGACCTGCGTATATCGGTTGTAACTCTTAAAAGAGCCGTTTAGCAACTATGTGATTTGAAGAAACCAGATTGGCATGACTCTGGCAAGTTATTAATTTCAAAATGTTAAACGATTTGCCAAGTCAAAAGTTTTAAATCACTTTGGCGGCAAAGCATAACAGATTGATAGGCCGCAAATCCCCAGGCTCCTTGACTTTATTGGTTTTAGCCACCGGCATAACAGTAGCAATTTTCCAGAAAGAAGGAAATTGAGAACTAGTGATGCATATATTTATGAGATTAATAACAGGGTGAACTATCCAAGGTAAAAGTTTACTCGTTGTTTTGAAACGAATCATCCGTTGAGCGTACACTTTTCAAAACTGAAAACGCTCGGTCTTCTATGTGGTGGTAATACTTCAATAATTGCGAACAATATTGCTCGCCAGTTTTCTCTTCATGAACATGTTTCTAGAGAGTTGGATATTGGGCTTATGCATTTTCAGTCGATAGTGTCCGATCTCAAGGCTATACTCGTAGACCTAATTCGTCAACATTAAATCAGTTCAGTTTCGAGACATTATCGTATTTCATTAAAACTATTACGATAGATATAGACTACTCGCGGAGTCTAGCTTTGTCGTACATAATTTCTAAATGCCTTTAGTCTTCTTAAGTCGTCTTAAAAACAACTTGGTCTAAAGTACATAAGTATAAAAGAAATTATCAAATACTTGAACTCATTCTTTAATTTCAAGATATCAAAAAAAGTTTTATAGACAAAGCCAAAGCATTTTGGAATAAACCCAAACCTTAAAGCTTGGAAAAAATTTTCCTAGACGTCTGAAGATAAAAGATTGCCTGCCCAATAAACATAATTTTATTATCTTATCGGATAAAACTCTTGAGTTTCAATGGGAGGATGAATGACATGCAATTCATCAATACAATTTTGCAATAATTTCAGCGTGAATAGGAAAAAACAATGATTTTTAATTGCTGTGCTGCGATTGTTTCTAATTTCTGGGCAATAAATAATTAATTTTTAATAATGAAACGTAATTTAATGGATTCAGTTTTGTGGCGTTTACCAATTGAATTTTGTCCCACAACCGCTTAACGTCTGCTATCCGTACGAAATCTAGCGGCTACATGCGAGTGAACCTTTTTCGTCAGCATGGTTTTTATTGAAATATTCTTATGATAGAAAGATTTCGTAGGACTTAAAACCTAAACTCGAACCCAAGCATGTCCCCAGAGGGGAGGGGCCAATGATAGAATACGGGGGGTGGGCCCTATAACTGAAGGCAGAGTTATTTTGTTAACATGAACCAACACTCAGTAATGAGTTTTGCTATGAAAATTGACTGAGTCAATTTCATATTGACTTATTTCGCTATGAATTTTCATAGCAAAACTCTATGAAATGCTAGTCCCGCATAGGGCTAAATCTTGCAAGGCATTCAAGTAAATACGTAGTATTTCGCCTCATATAATTCACTCTTAAAATTAATTTTAAGTCTATATATGAGGTCAGCTTGGCTGTTTGCTTTGGCGTATACGGCAGGCAGGAACCAAGCCGTACTGACGATTATACGGTTCCTGCTTATATGAAACGCCCTCTTTTTGCAATGAAATTTCTTTTTTAAAGATTTTTTGTTTGCATAAAGAGTTTTTTCAACAAAGTAATCTGTTTACAGATTACATGGTTAATTGTAATTGTTAATCGTTAATCAGATTACATTTTGCCCAACACTGGCAACAGTATACAAATTTTCTCTGATTACCAAATAGAATTTGGTGACTGAAAGTAAACCATAAAAAAAATGCGGGTAATAAAATATTACGACTGTAAATACTGACACTATACATACAATGACAATTACGTTTCTTTTAATATTACTTTGTACAAAAATTTGTTGCCATGTCGAATAAATGTCGAATAAATCCCATGATCTACTTTCAGTAGCCAAACTCTAACAGCTAACTAACTTGGTAATAGATCGTTTTACTAAATGAAAAATTGGTAATCGGTTGGTCTACAATCGCAGGAACTAGGAGACATTGGGTCTGAGCTCATGCATAAAGACGGCATTGATATTTTATGTTCATAAAGCACCCTTACCTTTGAGAAATCCAGTTGAATTTGCGGGAACTAATCGAATTGATATTTTGGTTAAATATGATTCCAACACTAATCGCATGGTCTTTTTAAGCTCGGATATCAATCAGCTACCGAGTTCAGGAATTGTTATTTTACATTACTTCACAAAATTGATCCTCGTAAATCAAGGTACCAAACCACACTAATTTATAAACAAAGTTAAAAGCAAGTCGTTATTGATTGTATAGTGACCCAATCGGCTTTCGATGGCCTCCAAATGAATACAAGAGAAAACGCCTCTAAGTTTCTAATGTGCAAATCGGCAACAAATGTTCGAAATTGCAAGATGAAAGAAAACTGAACCGGCAGAGCGATGTCCACTTCTGTCGAAATTTATAATATCAGGAAGATAAAGGGCAATCAAGGTTTTTCTTGATTCTAAATCCTGATAAGATCGAAACGAAGATGATGTTCCGTAACATACATAGGCCTGACTTCATTTTTCATCAAAAGTCTGAACAAGAAAGAAGGGTATTTAGGTCTAGAAAGAATGTGATGCGATCGAGAATGTACTATACGATTATGGGGCGTGGCCATTCTTAAAGTTCTACTAATTAGTTTTCAAGAGAGATTTCTAAAAATGTGCTATTTGTAGGATGCGGAGTGCGCTAGGAAGGAGAATGGAGTAGAAAGCAGTTCTCTGATATAAGGACGCACATATTACTAGCTTTTAAGCTGAAAAAACGTCTAAATGGATGGTTTGATCGTAAATAAATGGATCGGTGGGAGTATTTTCTTTCTTAAGTCTGATAATGAGATGATGAACTCAATTGTCATGAATGCCACTGTTTTTCAGGCTAAAGTTTTTATTATTATTAATTTTTTTTATATTATTAAGCCAAACAAATACAGGGGTTACGCTATTATGATGCAAAGAACAGCATGGCAGGAAGGATTACGGGTTAAAAATAAAAGTGAAAATAGCTCTTGACATGAGTATCATTGAGAGATCAATATGGCTATCCTCTCAGATAGACAATTCACTCTAATGGCCCCTAAATGATTCACAGACAGACTATGTACTTTAACAATTTAGTATACGTAGTGTGATAGATTTGTGGAAATCAAGAGATCATGAATGATAGAGTTTTATTAGCTCCAATGTAAGTGCATACTCCATTTCTTGGATCAAAATATGCTTTATAGCTTGGGCTTGCAAATTCAGTGATTGTGGGTCCCTAATCAAATAACAATGGCGTGAGCAGATCCAACAGCTTATACATATGTACTTCAAGTGGGTGTCACACCGGGAGCGGCGCGGCGGCATAATTTCTTATTCATTCGCAATTAGTCCGCGAAAGTCGTTAAAGTGTTCGTAATGAAACCTCATCACTTTTCTCTATTTTTCTTCAACCAGAGCTAATAAGAACAGAACCTAGAACGGACCTAGAATATATTTGGAAAAAATTCGCCGCTCCCGCTGTAAACACACTCTTCTTTAACGAATAAAAGAGAAAGTCGGCGTCTTTACCTGAAGATGGAGTGCCTAGGTATAAACTTCTTCATATGCAGGAAAAATATTTTCGAAACTCATTTTTATACCCTAGATGAAATCTATAGGGTGTACTAAGTTTGTCATTCCGTTTGTAACGCACAGAAATAATGATGGTAGACCAAAATGGATTGGACACCCACGCATAATATTAAAAATTATTTTTATTTGTGCATGTCCGTCCGTCCGTCTGTCCGTGCGCACGATAACTCGAGAACGCGTTCACTTAGAAAGCTGAAATTTTTTATATATGAAAAAGTGGTACATGGAGTTTTTATAGTAATAGCAATTAAAATTTCAAAAAGAGACTAATTCGGGCAGCCCCTTCTTGCTGTTGCCATATAAAAATTTAAGCTTTTTATATACATATAATGTGATAACGATCAGTCGTAGACATTTTTATTGTACTAAAAACTTCTTCAAAATACGAAATCCTATAAAATTGGTTTTATAATCATTTTTTCTGTCCAACGAAACGTTCTAGAAATATATGCGAATAACCACTTCAGAAATTCAAACATGCATAGATCGGTGACCATACGAAATTTTATACGGGCATTCATCACACCCTGGTCATAGACCAATTCTACATTTTTTACTTGTTTGTTAGATAAAAAGTTTACCTAAAACCTAATGTTCTTCCTTTATCAATAAGACACAGAAAAGTTTCAGTGAATGCACGATATTGTAGCGTGTTAGTTTCTGTGAATGAAACTTTTTTGTTTCCGTTACGTTATAAAATAAAATTATAACTAAAAATTGTAATTTTTCATGAATATTTTTATAAAGTGGAATGTCCATTAATAATTTCTACTATGGGAACTCCCTGGTAATTAAATGCGTTTAAACTATAAATGTACACTTGCATAAATGAATGTCTAGATAACAGCGAACTCTCTCTCCAATCTAATTAATTGCATATTTCACTACGATTGAGCTTTTCAAACTACACAAACTGACTATAGCTAGTCATTCTGACTAAACATGATTCGATTACTATATTTGTTTACTAATTTAAAGTGTGTGCTTAAAATGTACTTAGAAGAAACGTATAACAAGTACGAAAGTGCAACTCATTATATACACACAAGAAAAATTAAAAACAATAAATTTATGATAAAAGCCTCGACATAATCAATTAATTAGGACTTAGTATGACTTGTGGCTTTATTTTTCGAGAAGGAAGTGTAGCACTTTTCTCTCTAGACGAAATAATAATCGTCTACTAGAAACCACAAATGATATTTTGATTATTATAATTTTTTACTTATTAAACAAAAAAATCAAATTCCTGTAAAAGGCTATCAGAGCATTAAAAAATACGCTATTAAACAGTAATCTTTACTGGTAACGAGATGCGAGAATTCCTCTATTAAATAAAAAAAAAACAATAAAAAAAAAATCGGAGACAGAATTCTTATCTTATCGGGCTCCTTTCTCTACCCTACTACAGTAACAGTATACAGTCTTCCTAGTGCATATACAAACTTATGTAGGTATGTATCAAGAAATCAAGAAAATTGCGACCCAATTTCAAATTCAATAATAAAATTTACGATTATGCTGATTTTAAGTGAATAATTAATTAATTAAAGCACATCAAGTAAGACAAAGTATATTACCACAGTGCGCATAAGCAAGTCAGGGGGAACGGTATTTTTTCGAAAATTTTGGACAATATTTTCATAAAAAATTCACCAAAAATTTTGAAAATATTGTGTTATTCCTTCAAAGTAGCCATTTCAAACGATACCCAATACACGAAACAAAACAAAAATTTTTTTGAGGTCCAACCACTGACATGTATAATATGGACTGACTACGTTAATAGAAATGCACTGCAAAAAGTGGGCTCATTTCTATATTGCTGACTCTTTCGGTCTAAGCACCAAGTACCAACTGAGAGAGAATTGTAAACAATAAATAAATAAGTGGGTCCGTCGAAATATATGTTTTAAAATTAATTATTTAGGGTTATTACTGATAAAATTGTTTTACCAAACGCAATATATTCATAGAATATGAAGAAGAAGTGCGAAACGTTTTGTTATAATCACTTTCGAGCTGCGCGCTCATTTTTTTAACTTCCCGCCAATGGTTTTTTTAATGTTGGCACCGGCGTAAGAACTTATTGACACAAGCAATTGAGCCCACGTGAAATAGAAAGTTAAGCAGTCCATATTATATATGTCAGTGGACCCAACTAACCCTCAATAAAAATAAAAAATTGATAATCTTTGACTGTCGAGATATGTGAGCAACAAGATCTAACATTCTGCCAAATTTCAAATTCCTACATCAAGTAGGTAGTTTTTGAGAAGAACGCATCTGGGACAGACAGACAAACGGACGCAAGAGCGATCTTATAGATCTGTTTAGACGGATCGGTATGCTGCCTCTGCCGCACGAAAACTTGCTGGTAAGCAGAGTTGTATGATTTTAGGTACCAGTACCAGTACTCATACTAAAAAAAATATTTAGTCTAAGATCAATTTTTTTTACTTTTACTCGAAAATTTATCAGTACCAGTAAAAATATTAGTAATGTCCAGTGCCAGTACTTTACTGGTACTTACTTATAATTACTGGTTTTTATAAATTGGACTAAATTTATAAAAACCAGTAATTACAAGTAAGTACCTGTAAATTTTTACCCTTAAGTATTTTCTAGTTTACTATAATTATTAAGACGAATAAATGGAGTACACAAAAACTTTTTATTAAGTCAATGAATTCAATTTCACATAATCATATTTAACCTACATAGCAGTCTTTCAAATCCATCTCATATATCATATTCTTCTTTATTTTCTTTCATATACTCTAATAATAAATACTCCAACTTTGCTTTAAGTAATAACCATCAAGTCTTTGTCTCCCACAATTAATTTCCACTACGCCCTATAAATGGAGTGTTGTACTGGCGAGTACTGGGAAATACTGGTACACACCAGTAGCACTTTTCGTACAAAACATTTTAAGTACCAGTAAAAAATACTCACTTTTACTGGTAAATTTATTTCCAGTATAAGTACTGGTACTGGGATATGTAATGAGTAACAATTTACTTGAATATCATACAACTCTGATGCAGGCGCGTATCCAGACCTGTAGCCTGGGGGGGGGTCACAACTAAAATGTTCGAGTGGGTGGGGAGGGGGGGGGGGGGTAAAAAGTAGGAAGAAGTCTCTTTTAAATTTTTTTATCATATATATACGAGTATATACGAGTAATCGGCGCAAAAAAAATATAAAAGCATTTCATTCCTTTTTTCAAACATTAAAATAAATATGTATTCCAAAATTACTTACCATCCTGTGATAGGTACGATAGATGACTTTTCGTTCGACACTATATAAAATCACAAAAAAATTCAAAAAAATTCGTACGTGTTTCAAATATGAAGAGCTACGAGCGAATGGCTATTATTGCCACTATTAGTACTCATAAGAAACTCAAAGAAACACCCCCACCGCAGGCAAAGATTGAATAACTAAATATAGGACATAGAAGATATTTTCGATTATTTTCCACTTAAATGTACACGGCTAGAAAAGGACAGAAAGAAGAAGAAAAAATAACAAAAAGAAATCGAACTCTCTTTAAAATTTTTATGAATATGGACATAAAATGTGAAAACGCTGATTACATGCAAATAAACGGAAATGGCAAATGATTCATTTTCATAAATAAATGAGAAGGGGCGGACTTTTCATTTACTCTCATAAAATGCTCCCGCGTTTTTGTGAAAACCGATTTTTGCTGAAATATTGTGAGAAATATCCAATGTTTTTTTATAGTATAACCAATGTTTGTTAATATAATTCCTATGATATTTGAACAGCACGTGCTTCTGTTTACATTCGTTTTGCTCTGATGAAGTGATTAAATGGGAGAAACTAATGCTGGATTCTCTGATATTTTCGGGAAAAATGGAAATTTTATTTGACAGAAATTTTGCATCTCCTTTCAGCATCTGGGCCAAAGCGCAGTTTATCTTTTTATTAAAAAAGTGAAGTACTGTGACCGGGAGTACATTATTATGAATAATTTGATAGGATTTTGAGGGATTTAATAAGATTTTGTCGTTCGGATAATCCTAGGTTCTCTCGTTTTTATACTCTAGATGAAATCATAGGGGTATACTAAGTTTGTCATTCAATTTGTAACACCTCGAAATAATGATGGTAGAACAAAATGGATTGAACACCCACGCATAATATTAAAAGTTATTTTGATTTTTGAATGTCCGTCCGTCCGTCTGTCTGTGCGCACGATAACTCAAGAACGCGTATACTTAGAGAGCTGAAATTTTGTACACGAACTTAAAAAAAGTAAAATTAAGTTCGAAAATAAGACAAACCGGGCAAGTCCTTCGTGGGGTTGCCATACAAAAATTTCGTTTTCCACTATATATTTGGATTGGACACGGTGTTTTCATTGTACTAGCAAATAAAACTTCAAAAATGGACTAAATCGGGCAACCCCTTTTAGGTGTTGCCATAAAAAAATTTAGAGTTTTTTCGTATACTGTGAAAACGATTAGTCCAAGACATTTTTATTATACTAAAAACTTCAGAATACGAAATTCTATAAAATTGGTTATAATCATTTTTTCGAAAAACCACTTCAAAAATCAAACTTGCCCAGAAGGGGCATCATCTAGGGTATCAATTCTAACTGTTTTACTTGTTTATTTTTAACTCGTTCTCTCAGCTCAGTTGCACTACAATAATGCATAGCGAAGCTCTTTCCCCCATTCATGCAAAGACATAAGTACATAAGTATATGACATTACTTGTTTCCTTCTAGAAAACACGAAAAATTTCCAATCTTGTTCGCCTCTGTCTTAACTTATCATTAACTAAGCTTTGCCGCAGATTATCTCTGTGACATAGCAGCGCTAAAGTTATAAATTTAGAGAAGTGCGCTATATCACCAGCGTTAAACGCTGGCGTCAGCTAAACATTGTTCCCGTACCATACAAAAATCGCCCTGTGAGACTTTTACAACGTGCTCTACAGTCCAGCGCGATCTGCTTCAATTCACCGCGTAGGTGAGGTGGCACTCTTTGGGGGGGGGTCATGACCCCCGT
Organism: Dioctria rufipes; assembly: GCA_963924295.1. Classification (NCBI taxonomy): domain Eukaryota; kingdom Metazoa; phylum Arthropoda; class Insecta; order Diptera; family Asilidae; genus Dioctria; species Dioctria rufipes. The sequence continues at coordinate 201,837,138 of OZ002742.1, forward strand.
GACCCCCCCCCCTGTATACGCGCCTGCTCTGATGGTTGGGGGTAGGAATGATGCAACACCCTACCTATAGATTTCGCGCGGCAGAGGCAGCATACTCATCTGTCTAAACTAGGTCATAAGGGTTACATTTTGTTTTCTAAAAATTAAGAAAATATCCACATAATGATCACAGCGCCCCTAGATTTTCAACCGTTAACTTCAACTTCAATTCGGAGTTAAGAGTTTACCATTGATTGAATTGGACTCAAATATGACTCGAATTATTGTAACTTGCAGGTAGGACATCTGATTCTTATGAAGTAAATGTGACACAGTAGGATAAGAACGCCTCAAGATAACATTAGTTTTAATTTCAGTTAGTAGTTGGAAATATACTCTTGATGTTTATTTTATGACAATAAATTAGTAATAGTAGTAAAAATATTTCCAAAAAAAAATAACGTATGTACTTATTACAATTAAGGTGCCCCTTAGATTTTGATAAAAGATTTATATAAAAGAAACGCATAACTCTCCTGAATCGACGAAGATAGAAAATAAAATGTTCTAGAACAATATTCACACAAAAGAACATTGCCATAGAAGCGCCTAAAAATAGATGGCATTCGTCGAGTAAAATAATAAAAATCAAAATTTGGGCAAAGATTAAAATTTAATTAAGGTAATTTTTGTATTTCGCTTGCACAAAATGATCCCATAAAATAAATTTCTCTCGAATTATTATTATGGAGAAAATGCCAAGACTAATGAAAATAGAAAACAAAAAATATTTTTAATTTTAAGGTAATCTGGTACAATCTCTTTGGAAATAGGTACACGGAAGTAAATTCTGTGGTAAAAATCTGTAGAAATCAAAAGATCATCGACGCTGAAAATGTCTTTTTAAATATATCTAAAAATTCAATTTTTGTGGAATTTAGTACAAAGTCTGAATGTGCTATATAATCTCAATACTCTCAGAATTAGACCGTGAAAATCTCTGAAAAGGACATTATCCTTTAATCTCCGCCTCCTATTGGGCATAAGTATGTCCTATCTTAGGGCGAATAAAATAAATAAACCTGGTTATTTCGTAGGTTGAATTTGAGCTGTTATCATGATGATGGTAGAAAAGTTGGATGACACTGTGATAAAAAACGTGATACCTTACGAGTATAACTAGCCAAGTAAAATCCCATTTTGGATAGCCAAAACTTATCTTGAATTTGATTTGAACCTTTGATCATTTACTCGATAAACTTGAATGACATTCACTTTGTATTGCATCAGTGTGCTTTGGGGTATACAGCCAAAAATGATCACCTTCTTGGAAGCTTGCTGATTTGATCCTCAGATGATTATCCTCATCTAGTGATTAGATGAGGATAATGATCACATTACTTTTTAAATTTTCATGTCCACCGGTCAGATGTTTCCTCAGAATTTCATATACATAATTCTCAGCTGATCTTGATTCAACTCTGTGTGTATCAAACTTCAAATCGTTCTCTTGAAATCTTATTTCGAATAGTCTACAAAATCTGTCAGCAATATTGAACTAGCCATCTCCCCAGCAAATAAATCTTCTCCTAGTCGTAATGAAATAAATGCTACAAAAGCATCAATTGTAACGGTTTAAATTCTAATTTTTGTTACATTTTTTTTTTAATTTCAGATTGCAAATATTATCGATGGGTGGAAACCTTTTGACCGAAGTTCCAGACACTGTAGGCACTCTTAGCCAACTTCAAGCTCTAGTACTATGCGACAATTTAATTGAGATTCTACCACCAAGTATTGCACGTCTTATAAACTTGAAATCATTATTACTCCACAAGAATCGTTTGCGTCATTTGCCAAGGGATATTATAACTTTGAGGAATTTAACAGAGGTAAATTTCAACCTTAGTTACTAGCACTAATAATTATGAGAAATATATATATACATTATATATTTTTTTTTATTTACAGTTAAGTTTGAGAGATAATCCCTTAGTTGTTCGTTTTGTTCAGGATATGACATTGAATCCAGTTAGTTTAATGGAACTTGCAGCTCGTGCAGTCAAAGCTTCATCTGTACAATATAAACCTGGAGATCTACCAAAAACCGTTCAGGATTATCTCAAAAGCGCTAATTGTTGTGTAAATCCAAACTGTAAAGGGGTATTCTTTGACAACAGGGTGGAACATATTAAATTTGTAGATTTCTGTGGTAAATATCGTGTTCCATTGCTTCAGTATCTATGCTCATCGAAGTGTATTGAACCTGATGGCAAACATAATAGCAACGAACCTGGCGCTAGTGGTTTTATGATGAGAAAAGTTCTTTTGGGATAAGTGTGATCTCACTATATATGTATGTATATGGCCCAATTCTCTAGGACTGTCTTCTTGGCTGTTATTTTTCAATTCATTAAGAGGAAATTTTATTCCTGGATTTTGTATGATGCAAACTAAATATTGTAATGCATAATTTTCCAGTGCTGTACTACGAAGTTGTATAAATACACATGATTGAAGTTCTTGTTGTTTTTTTATTTTTTCGAATCCTTTAAACAAAACAGAATTGACTCATTAATCAAACATTATCGTTTTCAGCAGATTATGACGACTTTAATAATATTCCCCGTATCGTATTCAACATCCAAATACCCTTCTTAACATTAATGTCATCACATTTCCTGTTATCCAAAGAAAGACATCATCATCATTGACCAGGTCCTAGATCCATATCAATAATGCCTTAACCACATCCACTCATCATTGTTTCTGTTTCTCCATTGTTTTGGGGGTTATATTGACGTTTCAGCCAAACCCAGGGTCTGTTAGCACAGGGTTGCGTAGAATGCATGCCACTGTGGTGGCAAGGTCCGCTCCAGCTATCCTCCCAATATACCCATGAGTGTTTCTTTCAAATGATCTCCGTCCGACTGATCAGATGCGGCTAATATAAAAAACTTAAACATGGAGCGGCTGTGGTTATAGCGCAAATGGAATACTAACACCCTTATTATCGTTGTCGACTCATCGAAGTGTAGAAATGTATATACATCTCCCCCCCCCCCCCCCCGACGCCCACGATATTTGAATTTCAACGTTTGTTTTTTGTTTTTCATATTTCAAATCAATTTCGAAATGTAGAAGAGCGAGACGAGTGGCCCACTTTTTTTTATACGAGCTATAACTTTTATTTCCTAGTCTTGTTTTAATTGTGCGGTAGAATACCCTGTTTAGTTTCTTATTCTACCATTGTCTAAATATAACAGAAATATTACACCGTGACAAAACTATACAAAACGTACTAGCCCTATCTCAAATGCGCCAGTATCAACACATTTGTTTTAGAGTTCTGGGTGCAGCTCATGTTAATGAGTGGCACGAACTAAAATGCATGAAAAATAGTAAAAACTGTATCAGAAATTCAAAACAAAAATTATATTACAAAAATATATTTCTTTAGTAAGATACGAGAATAAGAAGAATTAAGAAGTAAATTAAAAGAATGCTCAAATTTGCACAAAATAATTTATGTCCAATAGGGGCGCATTCGCCACTCTTATTAGCTAAACACGTTTGCGACGTCGATGGTCGACGGCACTATAGATTCCAATGTAATACACGCTCCATAAAACGTTCCTGGGGTAAATTGTTCCTATTACTGCAATGCAATTGTCTGCCGTCGCAAATGTGTTTAGCCCTTAAACGCAATCTATTTCTTATTGGTTCGATCTAAATCCTAAAATCACATATTATTTAATATCACAATTAAACCGTCATATGATAATAAGCTCTGTAACTTTTTTTATAATTAAAATAGTTGAAAGAGAAATTTTTAATTTTCTTACCAAAAAACCACAAATATAAACGTCCAAGCATACTGAAAGTGCACCGAAACGACACGGAACAGAAAATGCATTACCTCGTATCGTAAAAGACAAGCACAAGACACTCCTCAAGACGTGCGCCACTCGTCAACGGGTTTCCCTATTCAATTTCAAATGCAAAATCAAGAAATAATGGCCCAAATTGCTGCGTTAAACTCTCCGCAAACTTCAAATTCTTTTATAATTTTGATTTTTGATTGGATTAAATATAAAATTATGCTTTTATCCATATACCTTCAAATTCAAAGTTTATTTATTACAAACATATGCGCCACAAAAACTAGCGTTGGGTATAGCGACTAGGTACTAAGGCATATTTACAGAGTAGTTTAGGTTCTAAGCAGTATAACAGCGGTTAATGAGATTGTTGTATTTAGAATGAGTACAAGTATGTAACGTTAGATTGCTTATATGTATATAATATATGATGTATAGTGACTTACACTTTAGTTTGAAATTTTTTAAATCTTAAACTTAAGTTTAAGTGAACAATTCCCATTTATATGGATAATTAGAAGCTAAATATTAGAATGACTTTATTATATTATAACAAAAGGAGTGATTAGGGTCAAGTTCGTAAAGGTTAGTCGTATTTGGAAGTTATAGCTTAACAATACTATTACTTATAAATATGCATTAAAGTTATGAGGTAGAGGACAGTATACCTAACAAATATTAAAAATAAAGCTACGACTGTTGAACAGTATTGCGATAAATCTTCTGATTCAGGTTACCTTACACAATAAAGCATTGACTATCCCTTGATATTTAAAATGTTTGAAATTATCAGGGGTATACAGATGCAATTATGTATTTTTAATTTCAATTTGTATTAACTATATTATTAAGAAATAAAGAACTATTTTGATTTGATTTTTATATGAAAACTTCGAGTACTTGACTTGAAATTTACTTGAAACTCCAGTACGGTTTATGGTTGAATTAATTCCAATTACTTGACTTGAAATTTACTTTAAATGACATTTTACCTTTTACCGGTTTTGTTTATAAATACAAATTTTTAGATTAATATTAATGAGAAAGTTGGTAAAAATCACAACCTGAATTGTCAACAATAATCTTCTTCTTGTTCCTTTTTTCCTTTTCATAACTCGCAGACATGACAAATGTTCAAGTACTAAAGTTGGGTTTACATTAATTTTTATTACTTTTCTCGAAGTGATTAAAACGATGACACTAATGTTTTGTTAAATATTTTAAGATATTCAAAACGAATTTCGTATACATAACGTAGTAAAGTATTGTAGAGTGGGAAAACTACATTTAGCAAACAAGTAATACACACCTAATAGAAGAGCTTAATAGCCACGAGACATAACATTAAATTTCGTCGTTAGTATGTTATATGTATTTATATATAGAGATTTCAAACATTGCAGAAATTTCAAAACTATTAAAGAAAGACGCCGTCGTAATTTTATTCACAGAATTAGAAAAGAAATGGATTCTCTATATCTATTGAATGTACGAACGCACTCTTTCACTTCGCTGTCAAAGCATGTTGTCGAAAGAAGCGTTTGATTAGTTTTAGAAAGAATTCTTCAAATTTCTTTGCCTTGCCTTGGTTAAAATACAAGTAAATCTTTAATTTTTATTGTTTTTTCTGTTTGTTAGCAAATTGTTTGACTTTTAGATTAGATATATTCCAACACTAATAGACTGTGCCGGCCGGGTATAGAAGAAATTGTGTCCCGAAAAATATCTCACCTAACCAACCAATAACACATTTCTGTGAAATCTGAGACAGAAAAACTTTCTTAATAATGACTGAAGAAGTGAAAATAAAAGACGAACCCGTTGATCCAGAATACGATAAGGTGGTCGCTAGAATTAAGGCAGAACCTGAAGATATTCCAGATAATTTTTTTGATGATATCGAAAATAATGAATTCCTTAATGAGCTAATTGATAATGTTGGGGAGAATTTTGAAGCTGAGGATAATGATGAAACTACCAAAAGTAAGACTAGAAATAAAAGAAAAATCCCATCTGATGGTGATGGTGGTGCAGATTCTGAAGCTTCAGATGATATACCACTTAAGGAACAAATTGAAGAACTTACGAAAACAATTGAACGTAGGAAAAAGAAATTAGACGGTCGTATTGAGAGTTTTTCAACTCCCAGTAATAGAGCTAGAAATCGTAGAAGTAGAAGCCCAAACCGGAGATCAACGAAACGTAAGAGATCAACCAGTCGTGAACGAATACGTTCACGATCAAAAAGTCGTGATCGAAGACGTTCTAGAAGTCGAGATGTTAGACGATCGATAAGCAGAGATAGGCGGGTAAGACATCGTTCTCGTAGCATTTCAAAAACTAATGATCGACGATCAAGAAGTAAAGGTCGGCGATCACGATCTATAGAAAGTCGCCGAAGGCATAGATCAAGAAGTCAAAATAGATCACACAAATCCGATAGAAAGATGTCATTCTTAGATGAATTGGAAAAGATATTTGCAGAAAAGGGACAACCTTTTCCGGAAAAGGATCAATATAAAAGATTATTGGGTCGAAAAGGTACACTTTTACAAGAAATTCGATCAAATTCCATGATGGCTGCTCCGGCTCCTTCATCATATTTACCTGGAGGTCAACAACTACCTCCTTCAGTTGGAACTAGTATGCAACAAGCAAATTTCCAATATCCTCCAGAGTTGGCGCCAGGTTTTCATTTACCAATGCCAATACAAATTAAAACTGAACCCGTTGACTATAATAAAGAGATAAATGGACAGCAAAATAAGCAGCCATCCAGTGAACCAATGCAGCCTGTAGTTAAAAGAATTAAAGGTAAAATACCATTGGATTCAAGAATGTTGCTGGAATTGATAATTTTTTTTTCTCATTTTAGTGGAAAAAGAGGAAGAAACTGTTGAAACCCGCAGAGAGAAAGGTTAGTATCATGTTTTCCGGGATTGGTAATTCATCATTTAACAGAAATGTTGGAGTAAGGTTTCCATTCTTTAAGAACTAAAGTTACTTAAATTTAGTGTCATGGAAAAGTTTGAAATTGATAAAAACCGCTGTGTCTGTGTCATCTGGACCAGTGAATTTGATTTTGTTTTCTTTGTACAACTGATTTGCACAATTATTTTTCTTTATACTAATGGCCTGGGTGGCTGAAAATATATTATTTGAGCGATTTCGGTGAAGGCGCGATAGATAAACTTCTGTTGTGCTTGTGTGATTCTTATATAAGTTGTCATTTAAATTAATCTTACAAAAGTTTTGTTGAATATTTGCTCAACATCATATTTGCATTAAGCAAAGGCTTCGTTCTTTTCTTTTTGTGATACAGAAGAGTCGAATTCCTTCATATCAAAATAATAAACAGTTCATGGTAAACGAAACGGAACATTTAAAACGTCGCGATCGTGCATCATATAATTAATTGCAACGGTTTTGTACAAAAGATAATCTCATTATGAGAATTCAATTAAAATTCTCGGCATAAGTAAGTTGAAAATGATTAAGTTCATAATATTCATATGTAGGGGTTTGCAGATTAAAATTTAACAAAGCCAATTTGAACGAGGTAGTGGTTTTGTTAAAAGGGGCCAATGGTAGGCTGAAAAGACTAGAGATCTTTTAGTTCACAGTACTCAGATATTGTGTCTTCTCTAGCCGGCCTCTACCTCAACTAAACTAATAATAATAAGGGAATTTGCATTTATGTATAACTAGGAAGTAAATAAGAGTACTCATCAAAATCGGAAGCATATCTAGATTTGTAAATTTGAAGTTTTTTTTTTAACTGCAGTAATTAAAGCTTTTCATATAGATAGACCGAATTATGTGCAAAGGTACATGAGCTAGCGGCTTTGGAAATGAGGACAATAGTTTGTTAAAGGTAAAATGATTCTTTCCCGCGACATGAGACGACGCTCATTTAACAAGTAGTTGGAACTTATTTTTAATCGCCGCAGATATCTAGATCGATTTGAAAAAAATTTAAATGGAAGGTTAGAAATGTCAATATCGCCACTAAATAGGTAGCACTACACGTGAACTTTGTAGGGCTAACTGTCCATTCAGACTGAGAAAATTACTTTCGGAACTTTCGTGTTCCCATTCTTCAAGTGTTTTGAATTTTTCCTGAAAGGGGGGGGCGCAAATTATCAAGGAGAGATCGTGGATACCAAATTGACCGAAAACAATAGTTTCACAAATCAGTCTACTGTACATAGATTTCCACCACCTTTGGATCCAAAAGAGCTTTGACTTGTCAAAGAAAAATAAAATTAAGTGTAAACCATACATCTGTTAAGGGAATGTGAAGTGGAGCGTAGTTCCATTTTCTTAAGCTTCTTGCATAATCTAAATGGAGGCTTAGCATTTAGTTCACAGATTTTTTTTTTTTTTTTTTTTTTGTAAAACTTGATTCAAATTTTTCAACGCTTCGACGAAAATCGCTAATAAAAATAAAGCAACGCATGGAACTATTCCAAGAGACGACTGGCGAATCTGATTTGTAAAAGAAAAACTATGACCGTTTTCTTTTTGACAATTTTTCAATTAATTTTCTAACAAACAAGTAAAAAATGTAGAATTGGTCTATGACCAGGGTGTGATGAATGCATATATATATATTGCATATATTTCTAGAACGGTTCTTCGGACAGAAAAAAATTGTGAGCAATTTTATAGGATTTCGTATTCTGAAGAAGTTTTTAGTACAATAAAAATGTCTAGGACTGATCGTTTTCACAGTATATGTAAAAAACCTAAATTTTTATATGGCAACACCAAGAAAGGGTTGCCCGATTTAGTCCATTTTTGAAATTTTATTTGCTATTATTATGTAAACGCATGTATCAAATTTCAGCTCTCTATGCCAATGCGTTCTCAGGCAGTGTCCAAATAAATAGTGGAAAACGAAAGTTTTGTATGGCAAATTGGCAACCGCACGAAGGGCTTACCCGATTTGTCTCATTAAAGTCTGTGTACAAAATTCCAACTCTCTAAATATGTATACGCGTTCTCAAGTTATCGAACGCACAGACAGACAGACAGACAAACAGACAGACGGACATGCAAAAATCAAAATAACTTTTAATATTATGCGTGGGTTTCCAATCCATTTTGCTCTACCATAATTATTTCGAGGTATTACAAACGGAATGACAAACTTAGTATACCCTTAAGATTTCATCTAGGGTATAAAAAATGGCAAAAATTTGGCTAAAATCTATTTGTCTCTTTTAAGCTCAAAATGTACACTGAACTGTAACCAATTTTGGAAACAGTACAGCTGTATTAATTGGAATTGACATAAAAGGTCAGACAAATACATTGTTTATATACGTTTATCTCCTAAAAACTCAATGAAATTTGATAACAAATCTGTAGAGGAGCACATTTTTCAGTAATATTAAAAATTAATTTTTGAGTTAATTAAAACAAGTTTAACTTCCTAAATAATTTTAATTTAATGAAATACTATTTTTCAACATCTTTAGTGCTTCCAATCGACAAATAATAATTAATTATAAATCAGTGTGCAATTGTACTAAATAAAGGGTTTTCACAGCCTGTTCAATATTTGTGCCATTTTTAAAGCAAGAACGCTCAGTCCATTCTTATTATATGTCAGTGACACCTTTCAAACGAATGGCCTGGTGTAGTTGAGTGCTAGAAAACGTGAGCAAAGGAGTATTATACTCACATATACATCGGTATTATACTCATATACAACTCGATTCTTAGCTCATCGATTAAGCTAATCAGGCCTGCCGCACATTTTACACAACATAGGCTAGGATAACAAAGGTTTCTTATGATATACACAAATAAATGAACGACCGCATATTGCACACAGAAGAGATGCAACAGAGGCAGAGGCCTCTGTTTCGCTTATGTACTCTGTGATCTACGCACAGTTTTCTATTCTTCTGTTGCGCTTAGCTAGTTCACAGTGTACTGTTACACGAACAGCCGAATTATTCGATTAAGACAAAATTTCTATCCGTTTATCAAAACAGGCGAATTAGAGAAATAGTTTATCTGTGTTCAATATACGCTTCGTAAGAGAGTTTCGCAGCGGAGGAATAGTTTTAAACTTTCACTATCCATTTGCCTATGCTGTGTGCTGTGCGCTGCATTTTCAAGCTGTGGCTGGCCTTAAACTGTTATTAGCAAAGCTCAGTCGTATAGACATGGATTCGGGATAAAGATTGACCATAATAAGCTGTTATAACAAGACGAAGATCAAGACTTGGATTCGGACAGGCCCTCAATGTAAAAACTGAAGGAATAAAAATATATATTTCTTATAAAATTTTTAGTTAAGAAATAGGCCAAGCTCCGCTTGCTTGCTCTTACTGCTTATGAAGGTCATTGATTTTAGAATCGAAGGCAGAAACAATTAGTGATAGAAGCTCTTCAAAATACGCAAGCATTTCAGATATTAGGTGAGACAAATTAGCTCAGCTCGATCATGTCAATGGAAATAATAAAGTTAGATTTAGCAGTATGGACGGGCTTGCTTTTGTTACCGCTAAGAGGCCTCACTGAAGTAAAGGCTCTATTATCTTGTCTGATACGGATATATGTATATTATGGGAACATCAACATTATTTTGTTAGTGGAGTTATTGAGATGTATTGAAGAAGTTCACGCACTTAGGTACAGTATACATACAGCAGGACAGCTTAGAACAAACTACTGAAAAGTGAATTTTAGAATTTTAATTACAAAAAAAACCTCAAAATTTCTCCCATAAGAGGGAACTATTAAGTATGATACGTAAGTAAGCTGAATAGGCTGGACTTGACTGAGACTTCATCTTGTCGTTTCTGTCAGATGCTCACGAAATCTCGGAGCACTTGCTCTGCAACTGCGAAGCTTTGGCTAGGCGGAGACTACTCTATCTCGAACATGCTTTTCCCCCACCAACCTACGTGTGGAACCTTAATCCCAGAATGTCTCCAGACTTTATTAACAGTCTGAACCTAGAAAGGGAATAAATGCAACGGGGACAATAGATCTTTCAGGTCGCAATGATAGCGAGGCTAACGCCTACACACCCCTTCACAAATCTAATCTAATCTAATGATACGGAAGCAAATGATCGAACAGTAGCTAGTTGCACAATGGTTGGGAGAAGTATTAGTTTTATGTAATTACACAACTCGGCAAGAGTACTGCAAATGTATTGTTCCATTACTGAACAGATGTTTGATTATAAAGTGGTGTTCGTTCCATGGACAGTGTAACAGGCAAAATGGTTGTAATAATGTTTGTGACAGTTTGATAGTTCTACCAAGCTGAATGGCATGGGAAGTGGAACAAATTATTTTTAGCTTTTTTTTTTTTGCAGAACTAGTTTTGATTATCATTTTGCCCCTCTTCCTCTAGTACAAGTTTGTGGATGCTGTAAGTTCTCTTTCTTCCACTTTAGATTTACATAGGAACCTTTGTATTCAAAATTGACGGTGTATTAGTTAAAAATGTTAAAAGAGAAAGTATAGTCACATTTTATAGAAGCATCCTACTCATGTGACAGTTTTGACTGGGCTGTTCTACTGTATGAATATACATACTGTGACTTGGCCCGCCGCACATTGAACCCAGCACAGCGTAGGGCAGTGCAGCGTAGGTTTTTGTAATATAGACAAGTAAATGACCGACCGCATATTGCTTTTGCTATGTTCAATTTGTGGTCGGTTATTTACTTGTGTATATTACAAAAATCTATACAAAAACCTACGCTACCCTGCCCTACGCTGTGCTGTGCTGCGTTCAATGTGCGGCGAGCCTTAAAGTTCGAACTACTGACTTTAAGAATATGTTGGACGCTCGATGTTTTGTTTAAGTCGTCCTTTATATGTTTATTTGAAACTCTCGTTAATAATTCCAAAAAAACATTAAATAAAATCTGTCTCTTCAATTTTTTATGTAATATTCAGTGTGTGTGGCCGTTAACACTTTGTGATAGTGGCAAGGGGAGGCGCAATTTGAAGTTAGCTCTAAAAGAGCTAAGAAGAGATAAATATTTTTTGTCTTGTTTTATAAATAAATTTTTTTCTTTTTTTAGATAATAAATAAATTATTAAAACTAAAAATAATAATTTTGTTTTTGACTTCAACACTTATATTCACAAATTTAGTTCTTAAAATGTGTACGGAGGCATTAGTAAAATTGCGATCATCCGAAGAAAATCCCCTTAAGACAAGATTCTTCTATACACCAGCTGTAATTTGTCGTACCGGAATGGATGAATCACTGGAGAATCGTTCACCGCTAAATCAAATCAATAATGTTCAATATAAATTCAATTCAACAAAAGCAAATTTGGATTTAGATGAATGGGGCCTATGGAAACCATCTGATACTGTTTCAAATGTAATACGTGACATTGGTTTCGATGTAACAAATCTAGTTGATAAATTAAGTTTGAAAGATATATCAACAATTTTAAAACATGATCATGGCGGTGGTGGGGGTAAAGGTGGTCGAAAAGATGGAAAAACCTATACATCATTCTATACTGATTCCGGTTCACAAACCGATGAAGCTGCATGCAGTACTTGTATTATACGGCAATTAAGAAAATTCATTGATAAAGGTGTACAAGGTAAACCGCTAGTTGGTGATGTTGCAATACAAACTGAGAGAGAAGATGAATTGCCAATTATGAATACTTTGGCTATGTTAAATTCATCACAATTAATAGCATTAAATGATTTTTCTGATATCATAAAATCTCCAGCACCAACAAATGCTACCGAATTATATCGTTTAAGAGAGAAAATGATGGACATATATAATTTATCACAACGTCCTTGTATGATGCCAGCTAAATTTTCAACACCACAAGCACCAAGTTTTAATTCCGGTGGTGGTATTAGTGTTAGTGTTGGTGGTATGGGACAATATTTTGATAGTGGACGATCACAAGTTGTGGCAGCGCCACAAATGTATTCAATGCAACAATCTCAATTTCCATTTCAAACTGGACCACAATCTGGTGGTATGATGAATCCATTTCCTGTTGTTAATATGCCAACAATGCATCAAACAATATATCCACAACAACAACTACCGCAACCTGTTCCTCCACCGAAAGTTAATGTTATGATTACACCACGACGAGATGATCCTAGACATAGAGGTTCAAATCCACCTCCAGCACCGCGTAGTAGCAGAGATTCATCTGGTAGTAGCAGTGGCAGCAGTGGAAAAACATTTGGACGTGGAGCGAAGAGCTTCTCTATTAGTTCACGAAGATAAATATATATTTAGTAATAAGAGATTATTTTCGTGCTTTCTTTCTCGTTTTCTTTTTTTTCCCCTTTTTTACTATAAGTTGTTTTGATGGATATTATGTAGGTGAATCCATCTTTCTGTAAACTTTATACGTGAAGAATTTAAAGAATTTTATTTTATTTTCAATTCAGTTCGCATTAATGTTCTAAATACTTACAAAGAATCTTTTTATTATATATTATTAATTAACCTTCTCTCAAAATGAAAAAAATAAATATATATATATGCATTTTATGTAAGCGTACAACCCGGTTATGTTAAATATCTTATTTTGCTTTTTTAAGAACGGAAGCTATTGTCACATAGAAGTTAGCATATAATTTTGTTGCTTATAGAATAAATAAAATATTTTGTTAATTACACTTTGAAATACTTTGTCATTTTAATATTTTAAAAGAAATATATTAGTTTTTAAAGAAAAAACTACAATCATAAAACAGTATTTCTCTGCTGCCCTCCACCTTTATTTTATTTTTTTTCTTTTACTGACACATAATAGATTTTAAAATTAATTATGTATATGCAAAAATATAAGTAAAACTTATTTTTTATTAAGGCAAATTTAATATTAATTATTTTATGTAAAAATTATACAAATTTTACTTTTGACCTAAAAATTACTTGTAATGTAATGTAATTTTCTTGAAATAATTACTTTTCTGAAATTTAATTACCTAATCTTAGTATTTTAAAAGAATCTAAATAAAAATTGTAAGAATGACAAAGTTTTACAGTCAAGTAAGGAGACTGGAACGAAAAATATTGTCGCCAAATCGAGTATAGTAGGTATAAAATTATAAGAGAACAACACAGATTTTAGTGATGGAAAATTTTCTCAAAAGCCGTGGAACAATAACAGTTTTGTAAGTTGTGTGATGTATAGAAGTCATTGAAATTCAACATGATGACCGGTTAAAAAAAAAAAGAAGAAAAGACGTTGCACGAATTTATAAAGTAAATAAAAGAAAATCTAAATGTAAGTATATTATGAAAGAGGTAGAATCTCGGCCTTTAGTAGAGAATAAGGTAGCCCATAGACGGCGAATTTCTTCAACTTGGTGTGTCGCACATGAAAGCTTTTTCTCCACACACTTTTCAAACATATTGTCCAACATCAGGACAGGAATACATTTCAGAAGCTGATAGAACTGTTAACTGTTATCTTTTCTTCAATAGAGCTCACTCAAGATTGACGAATGCATGACAAACTTCGCTCTACACGGTAGTCGGTACAAGATGTCAAATACGCAAGGTCAAATCTAAGTGACAACATCGGTGTCCTACTTTCTCTGCGCACTTGTCAAACATGTTGTCCAACATCAGCACAGGAATACATATAAGGTGCTGCAAGAAATGTTAACTGCTATCTTTACTTCAATAGCGATCACTCAAGACTGATGAATGCATGAGAAACATCGTCCTACACGTAAAACATGTAGCCCCACCCCTAAAAATCAAACTAACTTGTTATTCGTCCAACCGCTTGACATACTGCGTCTCATACCGTCAAACAGGCACACACACGATCAAATCTACTTGAAGTTGGACAACATTCGTGACCGTGTATGGGTTACGTCTTTGACAGCATATTGCACCCTGTAGAGCGATGTTTGTCACTCATTCATTCTTGAGTGAACTCTATTAAAGAAAAGATAACAATTCTAGCAGCTCTTGATATGTGTTCCCGTCCTGATGTTGGACAGCATGTTTGACAAGTGTGTGGAGAAAACGTTTTCATGTGTGACACACCAAGTTGGACAACATGCTTGCCGTGTATGGGCCGCTTAAGTCTAACCGGGTTGTCTCTTCCAACATATTCGTTCGACAAAAAAGTGCAGTCAAGTGTCTTGAGGAACGACAAATCGTTATTGATAGCAATATCGTTCGAAAATTGAAAATAAATCACACAACAACACAAACAAGCTGAAGAGTGAAGACGTATAAAAAGTAAAAAGTCTCGAAAAAGAAAGAGATTGAAGAAAGCAATTTTGCGAGTTCGAAAATTTTAGAACGAATTTTCAAAATGTTTTGTTTTGAATGACGAATCATATTTTAAAGTAAATTTTTTGACATTACCAGGCCTCCTCAATCTTATACAGGGTGTACCGTTTGTGCTGTTACACCCAAAGCTTATCGATAGGTCATTGTATGGGCGGGAAACGAAAATCCTAACGGCTTTCGAGATAACAGGTCATAATGATATTTGGGTATATTTTTATAGATCACCCTATAACTTGTAAGCGTTACACCTTATGATAACATTAAAACCATCTAGGACTGATTGTTTTCATCGGGGTTGCCCGATTTAGTCATTTCGAAATTTTATTTACTATTACTATGAAAACATTATGTACCAAATTTCAACTCTCTATGTAGACGCGTTCTCAGGCAGTGTTCAAATATATAGTGGAAAACGAAATTTTTGAATGGCAACCCCCCGAAGGAGTTGACCGATTTGTCTCATTTTCGAACTTAATTTTACTTTTTTTTTTTAAAAGTCTGTGTAGAAACTTAGATAGCTAAGTATACGCGTTCTCGAATTATCGTGTGCATAGATAGACAGACGGACATGCAAAAATCTAAATAATATTATGCGTGGGTGTCCAACCCATTTTGCTCTACCGTCATTATTTCTGTGCGTTACAAACGGAATAACAAGCTTAGTATATCCTATAAATTTCATCTAGGGTATAAAAATAGGTCATAGGTGATTTGCCGTCAGTTGTCATTATGCAAAACATACCGTGGACTGGTACAATAAGAACAACATAAATTTTGTTCCAAAAAGAAGTTAACTCACCCGAACTCCGACCAATTGAATCCTAGTGAAACAAACAACTACTAAAAAAAAGGAAAGATAACTAAAAAACCATGGATGATTTCAAAAAAGATTGGCTGAAACAATCAAAGTGAATTTATGTGATGCTAACACTTTTCATTCCAGTCCTTTTGATTCAAAATGGTGATGATTTTTTATTTATTTATATATGTTATAACAAACAAATGTATTTACCATTATCAAAATATTATGTATAATTAAATGAGATGAAAAATGTCGATAGGTGGGTGCTTTAAGGTGCAGCAGCATGATTTCGATTAATAAACGAAAGGTTCAGGTTTGGGACCCACTCTCTTTATATGAAGTTTGTCTTTATTAACAGCGCATGTTTGTTTTTTATGAAGTTTGATATTATTTCAGCGTGATTTCACCGCTCAATTTACACATATTATGTTTGAGTACTTTTGGTGACATGTTTCTGCAGTGCAGTGGAAAGAATGTGTCGAAGCGTAGTATTCCCTGTGAAGAATCTCTTTACCGGTATCGTTTTGCTTTTTAGTGAAGATTTTTTTCAATATAAATCAGGCAAAAAAATTTCATGTACACATATTTACGTGTGTATATTTTAATATACATATTCTTCTTCAATAATAAATATAGAATTTTAGAAACTTTACCTGTTATAATGGATCGATGGTTAAAATATTGGAAACTGGAGATACTAGTAATGCAGAGACTATAGTGAAACCACACCGTATCTAAGAAAGACACAAAGATTGCAGAACGCGCCTACACCCATCAAATTCTAGTTGAATTAATTCACAACAGAAACCTACAATTTTGTGCAATTATCTATGAAAAACGTGTAAATATTTATAATAACAATATTAGTTAATTATTTGTTCTTTAACATTATTATTTGTATTAGCAAAAAAACTTCCAGACGCTCTTTGTTTACTTTGTTACAAAATATTGGCAACGTACCATTAAGATCACCAGCTACTCGACTGGTATCTGTGGCCAAAGAGAGAAACAGTGTTGTCAAGAAGGAGGACGTCTATAATGGAAAGAAGAAGGGCATGGTGATGGTCAATCAGAAAAAGTGACCAGTTTTATTATGGTCGAGAAAAATAAAAATTTTAAAATAGCTGCATGGAGGATATATAGGTAAGTGCTTTTTGCTTTGGTAAAAGTAACGAGTGAAAAGTCACTGCATTTTTTTCGGAAGGCATAATCAATTATCTCTTTTATAAATAAATCCTCTGGAACAGTGCAGTATCGATAATTTTCTATATAACCTACACTGAAAATAAATATTGTTTCCACGAATAAATTCACTGGAACAGGGGCATCGAATTATGTTCCAGCAATGCCAAGGTGGCAGGGGAAAAACACTAAGAGGATCAATACCAGCTGATCCTCATCCAATTCGAAGGTAAGTGATGTCGAGTCCCATAGAACTTTTTTTTTTTTAATTATTTTGGGCACGAATAATTTTTATTTATGGTGCGAGGTGGCACAGGTTTTTCCAGTTCATTCTCACCTCACACTGCATTGGGGCACTATATTTATATATATATATATATAGCTCACTAAATATTGTTTTTTCCTATACCATGCCCCACGCTAGGGGGTTAGAAATTTTGTGATTTTAGCCAAGTACTGAATTCCGGGTTAAACTAAATTTTAGTAAGTCTCCATTATCGAGCCGTTCTTTTAGTAGCTAAATTATGACAGCGGCCGATAAATTTAAGCTAAATTGGTTGGAGACTTATTGATGGTGCCACCTCTAATCAAGAACAACATACCAAATTTAGCGTGTTGACCTTAATACTGGTCTCGATAAAATTCAGAATAAATTGTCGCCAATAGCTCTTAGCACGTTAAATTTATATGAACATTTAGTTTAGCCTTCCCCACTTTAAAATGAAAGCAATTTTCAAAAATTCATATCTCGAGAATGGAGCAATCGGTTTTTGTAATCCATATGTCAAATGAGGCTAAATACTTTATATTTGTCATAAAAATATACGGAACACCCAACTACAATTTTCTCTACTGGGTGTATCAGTAGCACCTTTTTTCCTATATTTATAATTTATATAGCTCTAAGTCTTATGCGCGCGTGTACCAAAAATTGCGGAGGCACTCTACCTCATTTTGGAAAAATAAATTTTAAAGTCACCGTATACCGAAACTAAGATTCTGTTAAGCGACTATATGTAAGTCTTGTTGAACAAAATTCTCGGTATTTTCGGTGGATGTGTTTATCGAGCCTAGATTTGATTAGCAAAGCAAATCAACTTCAAGACCAGGCAAGCTCAAAGCATTTTCCTGAGGGTTGTATGGCCCTCAAATTGAAATTTCATGAAGAATTGTTTTGCTATAGCACCATAGACTGTATTTTTTTATATTTGACCGTAGCACATAGAATACACTATTTTATTTACTTCCCAACACCATATTCAGAATGTTCGGGCGATTAACTTAATTGTCATTAACGATTCAAAGTGTATCACTGCCTTTTTTTTTTTGTATTGTTCTCAAGAACTACACTTCCACATTATTGTACCTTTTTTTTCAGTAGAACACTGTTTTTATCATTATAGACACTTTCTATAACCACATACCCAGATTAGATCACACAATGTAGTTTCTGTATGAGGTAGAAAGGCTTACACAGATAAATTTATAAAGATTCAGATGACACATGGAAGAATATTCCCCTAAGTATAATTTTTTCTATTATTAATGCCATATTGAATAACATATGTTTAAAAAATAATAATAATCAAAATATTGTCAGTAGATACTTATTGTCAAAGTAGTTCAAAGTAATCGTAAGGTAATTAGAGATATTTTTTAATACTTTTAACATATTTTTAGAAGTAATTCCGAAAGTACATAGTCAACGATAACTTTTTAAATTAGTTTTAGTATAATTAAAAATAATTGTACGTTATTAAGTGTGTAAAAATCGTCAAAGTAATTATGAATTCCTTTTCAAAATATACATACATAGTAGTAATCATATTTAAAAATTCAGATAATCATAATTGGAGTTCATAATCAATCTCAGTAGTAATTAATTAAGGAAAAAATCGTAAATTACAATTATGTTTTAAAGCTTATTATTAAATGCATTCTCATTTTGAAATCTGTAGTATACAGTTAATTCACTATGAAATTACAAAATTTTTAACTCTGGTACATGTGATATGATTGTGAATTTTAAGGATAAGGCTGAGTCTATTGCTTAAATTTTACAGCACGAAAAACTAAATTAGAAACATCTATTGAAGTACCATTTCAAGCCGGCTTCAGGTGTACTACACACTCCACCTAAGCATCAAGTCAAAATGTAATTAAATGTAATGTTCAACTCACATAAATAATTTTCAATTTATGTACAATTGACTCGTTGAGCAATATTAAAATGAACATTGGCACTTTATTAACACCTTGTATATGTCAGTGATAACTTCATTCTTTATACACTGTTTAGAACTGATTCAGATGGTAATTGGTGACTTGTAAAATTCAATGATGCCGTTCTCCTCATTTCACCAATAAATTTAAAAGAAATTAAAAAAATTGTTAAGTAAAGAGACCTCTATACGTAATACTAACCAGGATCACATGTTGTTTTTGTTGTTTTTTGTGTATACATAAAACTGAATCAGTCTTCAACAAAAATAGTCAGTTGAGTTTCAACAAAAACGTGTAGGAGTCGATGAGATGGGTATGTTTTTAGAATTTATTTAATATTGAATTCAACGGTATTACTAAATTGAAAACAGTCGTTAAAAAATGTAATTTAATGTTTGTTTTGTTTTTCTTTCTTTGCAGAGCGAACAGAGTCCAAAAATTGGTATTTGTCGCACTCACAGGAATCTTCCATTACTTTTTGATGAAGCAGTTGAGGTCATGGTAAGGAATTTTTTCGAAGGTATATATTCAACCAGCATGTCTCCCGGCATTATCACCCCAGCTAGTACAGATATTTTGGAGTACCTACTGAGTGACAAGACAAACATTTTCGAAACTTATATATTACTTACTTTCTTTTTCTTTTAAATATTTTATGAAAAATCGTAATTTCTCCTAAATGTTTGCCCTTCGAAACATAACCTAACTGAGAGATATGAATTGACTCATCTTTTTTAGCACGTCGGATGTAGAGGAAATGTGTTCAACTTTTAGTTTTTTAGTCAGAAAAGTCATTATATATGTATCGAGGCCCAGCATTACATCCATCCCGATTTAACGGCAAGGCCCAGACATGCCTCCCCCTAACATGAAGCTCATAAGGAAAAAGGTATTAAGATAAGCTTGGCGTTTAACCGGAACAGCCGTTCATATCTAAGACTAATTACATACTACATCAAACTATAGATGAATATCATAAAATAATTTTGATAGAACGACGAATAGAATTAAAAGTGTTTAAATACCTATAACAAGTATAAATGACCATTTAATTCCATTTATGACTTAGTCCACCGATTTTTGTTTTATTAGCTGGAGGACGAAGGTCACAAGCACGGAAACTTAGACGGTCCATTGTACTAACCTGCTAAACATCTTTTCACCAAAACCGTTCTGTCCTCTTAATGAAACGCATCAGGTCTAGGTGAGAAACGTTTCTCAGCTCATTCACAGGTAGGACGGCAGACCCAAGCGTATCCAGCCTACTCACTCCGGATAAAGACCGGATAAGCACACAGAAATTGTTCGGTTGTCTCAGGCTATCCCCTCCAAGCAGGACAGACATTCAGGGCTATCACAACTCCTATCTTTGTTATAGATGCGTGTGAAGCGAGCGACCACTGATGATGCTGTAGTGAACGAATTCGGAGTTATCGTAAAAACGTAGCCAAGCCAAATTTGTGTCCTGGTAGCTATGACACATTAAAATATCTAAAGAGATTCTGTTAGACCTCTTTCCTGCCTACCGTGCTGTCTTTCACGGCTTAACTTTGTCTGCGCTGTCAACGTTCTTTTTTGTGAAGTAGGTTAAAATTAGTATGGAAGTAAGGGTAAATGTTGAAGAAGAGTTTGAGCAAGTGAATAAATATAAAAGCTTATTTTCTTATATCAAAAGGGTATTATAAATCTTTGACACCAATAATACCCCAACAGATGCCACCCACAATTCAGCACTGCTTCCTTCAGAGCCCCAAGAGAAAGTCAGAGAAATTCCTATTAGGCCGATCAAGAAAAACTTTTATACACCTGCAATTGTTCAGGTTCGCCCATCGCTGCTGATATTTCATGCGAACATCCGTTTTGATTAGAGACCTGATCAGAACTAGACCTGGCTAGGAGGTCAGCCCTTTCATTCCCCATAATCCCCATCTGTCCAGGAACTCACCTATAGTCTCATATCTTATCCATATTATCTCAATTATCATAGCACACACATACATACGCATATCATATAAAATTTCTAAACGGACGGTCGAGACATTCAAATACGTCAATTAACTCTTCCAAAAAACAAATTAAAATTCCTCTTCAATTTGCACTTCTTTCTGTATGTATGTATAGCCATCACGTTGTTAGTAGGAAACTCCTTGACCTCACCGAAAAGTGATCCCTAAAGAGCAATAATTGCAACAATTTTCCTATCCGACAAGAACGACGACGAGCTCCTTCAACTAAAGCGCGAATAATTTGCATATACCCTTCCTTGCCTGGCTATAGCCTGATGTTGATGTCATGTCATATCGTCGTAGCTCCATTAACAATTCTATTCTTTCCCTTTCCTGATAATTTTCATCTATCTATCTTCCATAACGGAGTATGCTATTGTGTTAGGCTGGATGATGACAAGTTGACAATAAAACGGAGAAAAAATAGACTAGGTGGGCGGGCTGGCTAGCAGATGATACAAATTACCAAAATTTACCATACCTCACGTTGCTCATCATTTGCTTTTCATAGAACTTCCCTTAACGAAATGAATTTTCCAAGGCTCTCTCCAGCAGTGAAACTCTTGAAACTTTAAAAGGCCATGCCCTGTTCATCCTGTTCGCTTGGATGGAGTTATACTTTGTTGAAGTATACACTAAAGAACTTTGCACCATGGGAGGATAGTGATAAGAGCGTAAAAGAAGAGCATCCTAAACATTCCGTTTAGATAACAGAAACATCCGTGCTACAAGTGGAAGTGCAACTCCATTAAATTGTCTCTTGTGTTGTCTTTCTATAACTCTATAAGGGCATATGGCTTCACAACTAGTCATGTTTCTATATACTATGGTGTGCGGTAAGAGAGGTAAACGGAGTGTTTATATTTAATTTTTCTTGTTTGTTTTCTCAAATTTACCGTATTTAACGTCAAGGAATTCAAGATTCATAATAAATAATGGCGAGGTTGGTGACTGCTCGAAAATATTCCGAATGGAATAAGTAGTTGCCATTAACGAACATAAACGCTCTCATAGTCGTGCGGTTATAAAGTTCTCTGAATGTTGTCTGTATTTTTTTTTAACTCGTGGCAGGGGATGAAAGAAAAAAGAGCCCAAGCACAGATGTTAAGGCGGCCTATTATGCTTTTACCTGTTAAAAAGAGAACAAGGTTCACCTGTCCTCTTAATGAAGCGCACCAGAGCTGTAAGACTAGGTTAGGAAAATTTTTCAGTTTATCCCAAGAGTATCCATCCTGCCCCGCACTAAAGATCTGTAATACCAACCTGAAAAATTTCCAAACATCAATCAGTATTCAAAACAATTTCACTTGTGGATAGTACACCTGTCAATGTACATATATTAGAAGTTTTCTTTTGTTGGTAACCCTGAATTCAGAAAAAAAAAACAGCCAAACATGCCACTTATATGTAGGTTGCCAGACAGTCCTACACCATAAAACCCTAGAGAAACACCCCAAGCCATGAAACAAAAATCCAGATGTGTGCGTGCTAGTCCGAGTATTCCAACTTTTTTATATTGATTCTTATGGAAAAGTGACTAGGCATTGATTTTATAGCTGTGTTCTTTTGTGTACCTTGTTCTAGAACTCCCATATACTGGAGAGAACTAATTGTTCTGTCGATTGAAGTGAGCTATTTGTACTGTTCGCTTCATTTATAAATCTTGTATGAAAATGTATGAGGCAGGCGTTCTTTTGTGTATCTTTTATTCTGCTCTGTTCTGCGGACACAAAAGAACACAGCTTATATATGCTGTAGAGCCTAAACTACAGTCCATAAAGGAATTGTTGTCTTCCAGTAATTTTAAACTTAGCTCCCTCCTAAAGGCTGCACTTACTATATGCATGATGAAATATTTTTCATTAAAAACTAACCTTACCATTTTACGCTTAATAATTAGCTCTCATGTTGCATGTATGTATGTATTTACAGCCGTAGTCTCCGAATCTGCAGGCCAGCCAGGTTCAATCAATTTCAACGGACCATGACACATTTACATAGCAATCATTACTTAACTGAGAATTTTTCGTTGGGGAATCGTAGTTATTTGGTTAAGATAGGTAAAAAAATTTTCTTACGATTGTGGGAAGATAAGAAAGTAAGCTTAAAATTATCAGAAGACCATTTTTCTGTATGAATATTAGTTTAAGAGGCAGGAGCTATTCAATTCAAACTTTGAGGTTGATTGATTAATAAACTGAAACAAGGTTGAGACCCCGATGATGTCATTGGAACGTAGACCACAATTAGGCACATTGTTTACCATCCAGATTTATGAGCAATTGCTTATAAGCCCCAACCGGAGAAATACAAAATTGGGTCCTAAGCCTCCTTACCGGCTTCATACAGTTCTTCCAAGAGGTGTGAACCAAGGAGCGCTTTCCTGAGAGAGCCGGGCAGTGAAAATTAGTCTTCAACAGATCGGATCCCTGAGAGTTTGCACTAGAGTTCTCAGGGTTAGCTTGTTAAGTCCCAATAGCTTTTTCGTTAAATTTGGGTTAGGTTTACAACACAGTTCCTTTGTAGTTCTACAAGTAGGGTCTTCTAACTAAAGACGACTGTGTTGGCTTTCGGCCCAAGTCGAAAAATTAGAGGTAAGGTGTTTTGGTGTGATCCTAATTGTGGAGGGCCATTCCTCCGAGACTGCACCAAGCCAAGCAAGTTCGTCCGCCTTTTCGTTCCCGTCAATATCGCTATGACCTGGCACCCAAAGAACGAGTACCCTGTTGTTTCGGGAAAGGCAATTCAGTTTGGTTTTACACTTCAGAACCAAATTGGAGTTTGTAGAGGGTTTTCACAAGACTTTGGCAGCTGCCTAACTATCCGAACAGATTGCAATCTCCTTGTTCTCAGTGTCTGAGTTGAGATACATTCCCGCTTCAAGGATTGTCTTGACTTGCGCCTAGAAAACCATGACATTGCTGGGGAGCGTCTATATTTCATGGCTTGGAAAGTATTTTTCGTCGGTTTGGCCTAGCAGCATCCCATGTCTAAAGCGCAACATCATATTATTAATGCGTTAGTGTATAGTGTGAGTATCCCTGTAAACGGAAGGCAAGTAATTCGCATTTATATCCTGAACATGCATCACAATCATTAGCCTCTAAGCCCACCCAATTATAGTTTCTTAGTTAATTACTCAAGCGACTCAAACAGACGAAGAAATTGATATACAGTAATGACGAGCACGAAGCTAATTTAAACTATTTGGGGCGACAAATGCTTAGAACTGAATGGGAAATGTTTGATGTAGGTAAAAACGAGTCAGAGGATTATTCAGATAACAATTCTGAATGTAATATTTCTTAAGCGCAGCTTGCAAAAGGTGTAAAAAAGCAGAAAGATACAAAAACAATATTATGAAACAAAAGCAATTGAACTGGACAGACTCCATTTTTTTAAACTTCTTCGAAGATGTTATAACCTCGAAAGATTCGAAGTTCAACAGTTTATAGATATTCGATTTGTTGTAACACTTTAAGACAGTAGATAATTTCGATAGAACATCACTTTGGTTTTTTTGGTTGACTGTGTTAGTACAAGCAAAGTTTTTAAAATTTGGGTAAAATATAGGAAAATAGATTTATATTGTTACGTGCAACAAAGAGAAACAAGAGACATCTACTGGAAATGGAAAGTTCACATAAGATGAGTAATAAGATGCGGAGAGTAAACAACTTATGGTTCAGAAAATCAGTACTTCTAGAATGGAATGTTTGGCAAGGTCTTCGACAATTTTTAAAGTATAAATACAGCACTTGTCACCGTCAAGAGTGACAGTTAATTATAACTAGGTAGCTCTAGCCATAGTTTAGAAATAAGTCATCTGTTAGTTAGAAATTCATATATTTAGAAAGTAAGATAGTTCAGCTAGATTAATTGAACTCAGGGCCAAAGAAAAGTCCGTAGGTATTATAATCAAGGACTAAGTTTAGATAAGAAAATATTGTTAGGTTAAGTGTATAAATTCTTTAGCGCAAATAAAATACTTGAACTTGAACTTGCCAAGAGTGAGTCTTGTCTTAGACATTGAAATGAATCAACAGGCGAAAGTGGATTACGATAATTTGAAGTACAGTACCTACTAGCGATAATTAAAGTAGAATTGAATAGTAATTGTTTGTGAATTTGATAAAAGTGAACAAGAGTAGTGAAATAAAGAGAACTTGTGAATTATATTTGAAATATTGTTTTTTGAATAACGAACTAAGGTTACGCTCGCAACAATATATATTTTGAAACATGTAAAATTCCCATTGTGCATAGTTTGCATTCAAATGGACACCCTTTTCAACGAATTAATATAGGGGGTCATACCAACAAACAAATCAAGGTAAAATATTTGTACTAACCTTGCAAAACTTCATACAACAATCATACACTAACGGATTTAAGAGAGAGAATCAACATCCCCTCCCCTATTGCTCCGAACTATATCGACAAATCTTTGGTAATTTTTTGAGCTTTTCTTTTCGGCACACAAAAGGAGAGGAATCAATTAACCTAGGCCTCACGTATAGGAACACAACGAAGTCTTGTACATATACGTTTGTAATCAGCTGAAATCACATAAACATACATTCTATAGTTGGGGTAATGGAATGGAGAGGCAAGTACTGGGGTAGATACACACATAATACGTTTCATATGGATGGAGCCACCAACTATATGGTTAAGAAGTTATCTACATTCTTAACAAGTTCGAAAACATTATAGGGCAGGAAAAGGGGACGAGGGCAAGGACGACAATCATACAACACAATACAGCAAAATATCATCATTGTGGTGTGGCATTTGACTGATATCAGCTGCTGCTCTCTCAGTCAGATCAGATGCAATGCGCTGAATTCTTGACCTTAGCAGGTGGTGCGACAATTTTCAGTTTGTGTTCGCCTGTTTTTCGCCCTTTCTCACACATATACATACACTTTTATCTAAACATATATATGCATATAGATATACTACATACATACATTCTACTCGCGCTAGATGCTATCATCTGTTAAAAAAAAAGAGCAATGTTGGCAATAGTAGCAACCCTCTACCACCCAATCAAGAATTTCTTGGATAACCCATTCCGACCGGATGAACCAACTGTTCGTCGGACATTTTTCTTCGTTTCCCAACAACAAAACAGTAAAAGAGCATCTCAGACACAGGAGCGGGCGGACGGTGATTTTCGTTTTGTTATTGTTGGGATTTTGTAGAGTTCCTTTCTATTCCTTAGCAAGCAGCCCTAGCGCACAGCAAGCAAGCAAAGCACTATACGAAGCGTTTCAGCAAAACTCTTGGAAAATTTTTCTTATAATTTCGTGCAGTATCATCAGTAGTGATCCCAACACCATACACCCACTATTATAGTATATAGCAGCTATGCACAGCAGCGCAGCATAGAACACCCCCCAAAAAAACATCACCCGCCCACCTCCAATTCACCCAACACATATTTTTGGGAGTTTTCTCATTTTCTACGCAAACTTTTCTTTATTCGGGAAAATTTTTCCTCTTGTAAATGAGGACGTTAGATAAACCCCGGTGTATTGACTTTATCTCGAGAGCGAGAAGTTGGCAAACTGCGATTTTTCCTTGAGTTTATTTTATTTTTATTTTCGCGGTTTTTTTTATCTTTTTTCTTTTTTTTTATTTTTGCTGTGATTTTTTCTCGTTACTCATTGCAGGAATCAAGGAGATTTTTCACAGAGGAATGACACGATAAACCGGAGAAGGTTGAGTGGATCTTAAAAACTTGTTGGAGAAAAAAAGGCAATCTGCATAGCGGATTTCACCGGTTTGCCAGGTTTGCAGGGACCCCATACAACTTACCTGCGTCTACTATATCTATTTAGAAAACTTTCTCTAGAATTTGTCCGAATCGCCAACGAATCTCAAGAGATATGATGTGACACTTTTAAATGTTATTAAGAGATTTATGAATGTATGTACATATGTACGTAATGAGTTTATTTTAACTCGCATATCTACATACCTACAATGCAAATGTGAGATTCAGGAAAGGTGATAGGAAAGTAGTAGATGAAGTTTTGCACCTATGTAAGTATGTATGTCATTGTTGGAATGCCGTTCGTTACAAATTTCTATCTTTTGAAAACTGATGGAGGATATATTTACATACATATGAAATACGTACAGCCGACCTTAGTACACATTATAAATGTTCTTGTAGTGTCTTATAGAAAAACAGGTGTAATACCTGCTAGAGATATGAGAAATATCAGATAAGCGCAGGTTATCCACATAAGTTCCAAAAATAAAATCCCCGAATCCTGAAATAAAGTCCCCGAAATCAAAATATCCGAATCAAAATACCGAAAAATAAAATCAAAAAAAAAAACATTAAACCCAAAATCCCAAAAAACAAAAGAACAAAATCCCCAAACTCAAAGTCTCAAAATCACGCTCAACTAACTCATTATCCATCATTCGCTCTCCGAATTTTGGGGGTTGGGGAACTCAATTTTTAATGTGGTCTGCACCACGAAAAATGAGCTATCAAGGTAAGAGAAATTTCATTTTGGGGCTGCCGCTTTACTCATTTAAGCTGAGCAAAATTTTGTAATGTGTTCATTTTAGTTTGCCGATATTTCTTCTGTACGTCTGAAAATACGCTACAGAAACTCAGTCTTCTTATATTTGGTTACAAAAAATCCCTGATTAAATTTCATCTGTTATTCTTCTTGGAACTTTATTAATGAAACTTTTTGATTAAAACACTTTTTTTAGAGACAATCATAAAGATTTCCTTTTAAAATACTTCTCTATGCCTTTAAGCAACTCCACAAATAATAGAAGTATTTATTATATAAATATTTTCTTTTTTAAAATTAAAGCTTTCCATTAAAGCGAAAGCATTTTAGCATAGACACGAGCCATTCCAACGTATTTTAATTGAGTCTCATTACGCATTTTATCTCAGACACAAACCAAACTTGTTCAATAACCATTTTGAAATTTTTCATGCTGCCGCATTAAAATAATTTATATGATTTCTGGTTGTAAATTAGAATTAAAAATTACTTTTAGTAGTATTACAAGAAAATATAATAGTAGTAGACTTTTTTTTAATTCTTTTACCATATAAAATGGTAGCTACAAGCTTAAAAATTTCCCTCTGATGATTTTCATAAATTTTCGTGGCCCGGACTATAGTTCTATAGCATATCATGAACGGATCGAAAATGCTGCAAACAAACTTAAGAACGCGGTAAGATCAACAATTATCAAAAGGGATTAAGACAAAGGGTAGGGTAGTAGCGTGCATTAGTGATAATGGAGGACATAGTGAATGCTTTTTAAATTCATAATATGGTAAAAAAAAAAGTAGGTGTGCAGGTTTTTTGCCATTCATTTTCAGCATTATTTTTTAATTTTATACGATTAGGCGCAATGAATGGTATGCCATTATAAAGTAATAGCGCATATTTCGTAGTGCATTAAAATTTATTTAATTATTATTATATTAAATTAATAACGATTCTGTATAAATGTAAAAAGACGTAAAATGTAAATTTTGAAAGGAAAAAAAATTATTTTCTCTTAAGCCTACTGCGCCGTACATGTAAAAAGTATCGGAACTGAATATGCTCGTGACGTTACCTATTACAGGAAATTGGTTTCAAGTCAAAAGGTTACGGATCACCGTGCTTGGAAAACTGTTGAGATTGCACCCCTCCCCTACATTTTTTTATTTCTAACACTTCAACCTATCACGTGTTTCATTTATGACCACCAATTATAAATCACCCTGTATTTGCAATTATTATACAAGGTGCTCAACCTAGGTGATCCATAGAGCAGGATGTGATAATACTCACCTAGGTAAACAAAATATTGTACAGCAGGGAGGAGGGGGGGGGGGGGGCATATTAATCGTTTCGGAATTACAGCGTGATTAAGAAAATATATAATATTAAAAATTACAGGGTATACCGTCACTGTCAAGAGCGCATTAGAACTTCATGGCCTTTCCAAAGACTGCTCAATCGGCTCCGTACTCGTCTCCACTCAGGAGTTATTGTGGTCTAAACTAAAAAATTTGGATTTTCTTACATTTTTTTAAACTTTGACCTTTATTTTTTTTAGCAAAAATTAGTTTTTTTTTACAAAAACCATAAACTGTGTATATTCTCCTCTTTAATTTGACCTATTACACATATGTATGCGTCAACTATAGCCATTAAAAAGTTATTAGCTCTTAAACAATTCAGGACGTGCGTAAAGTTAGAACCGCAACTTCGCCTGATTTAGTTCGGAACTATCACAATTTGTCGTTATTTTGACGTGTCCTTTTTTCTAAAGAAAACTGGATGTGGTACTAAGTTGACGTCAATGCGGCCAAACTTTATCGGATTAGAAAATTTCACATCTTGGAATTTGTCGTTAACTTGACATTACTACCACATTCAGTTTAATTTAGAAAAAAGGGCACGACAAATTTAGGGTTTTCACGACAAAATTGACGGCAAATTATGAGATAGTTCCGAACTAAATCTGGCAAAGTTTCGGTGCTAACTTTACGCACGCCAATTCAGGTCTTGCCGAATTCAGACAATATTTAAATGACATGTTTCAGTCATTAAGTGAACAAATTGTCTTTGAGAATAGTTTAAGTTTAAGGGTACTCATTGGAAGGGCCATGAAGTTCTGCATACAATTAACTCTTGACTGTAACCGTACAGGCTGTACTTTTTAAGATACAGGCTGTTTTGTGAAAAACTAGCATTTCTTAATCACCCTGTAACTCCGTAACGTTTGATATGCCTGCCCCCGCCCCCTGCCGTACATTTTTTGTATATCTAGATGAGTACGATCACCTCATGCTCTATGGACCACCTAGGTGGAAACACCCTGTATATACCAAAATCAATTAACTAAGTGCTCTAATAGACATTTCAAAATATACGAAATATACACATTTCCCATCCAGCTCACATTGAATTACGTTGTGCTACACGCCTACCTAAATAACAAGATTATGGTTTTGGTCAACCCTTCATTCTATGGTTGGTTCTATTTACACTGTCAAAATGTTAAAAGCTTCGAAAATGTCTCAAAATAACCGGCCAAATGAGAGTAGGCGTCATGTGAAAAAATAATGCTGTCATTTGATAATCATTTGAAAAAAAAATTTCTACTTATGATAATAATAATGAATGAGAATAAAACAAGGAAAAAAACGCCGAAAAAAACACGTTTCTTGTATGAGGGCCCCCTTTAATTTTTAATTTTATTTTATTTTTATTATTTGTTGTTATAGCGTCAATAGAAATACACAGTCTGTGAAAGTTTCAACTGTCTACCTATTACGGTTCATGAGATTCAATCTGTTGACGGATGAACGGAAAGCGAAGCCTTAGTAATGGGGTTCCCGTTGTTACCCTTTGGTTTGGGTACGGAACCCTAAAAGGGAAGAAGGAATCGCATCGCATCGCAGCAGCGGGCGGCTTGGGCCAAGCAAAACAGCCAGTGATAGAAAATGCTAGCAGCTAGAGCTAGTACACATTACATGCTGTGCTGCTACTACACTGCATGCATACACACCCTACCCTACAGTCCTATGCATATTATATGCATGCATAGCAAATAGAGCTTTTACCTCCCTCTCAGCTCATCTCCAAACAAAGTTGACTTGACACCATGGTATGGCAGGCAACGGCAACATACCGCAATCACGGACGACAGCGACAAGCTTCCTTCAATTAGAAAAAATATATAATATACAAAAAGGTGAAAGAGCCTTTAATTTTGCCCAGAATTACCGCCATCTCAGCGCAATTACTTCCATAATTATTCTTCTGATTAATTACAATCTAATTTTCCGTCAATTTAATTAGTGTTAATTAAAAAATTTTTGAAAATTGTTTGTGTTGCTATGCGCGCAATTTATGTATATTCAATTTTATGTTCAACGTTTGCTAGACAAAGATGATTCATAGGCATATAAACATTTTAAGGTTGAAACGAGATAGTACTCTTGTGCAGTCGGGCTGCTGGAATGGAAGGGATTATGGTCGATTTTTTTTTTCGATATAAGCGCCAACATAATTTCATGGCGATAGGAATTGAAACTATACATATGTATGCATTTTCTTTTTTTCATCGTCTCGTGTCATTTACAAAATATGCCTGAGCTAAAATTGTATGAAAAAAGAAAAAATAGTTGTGATATGAACCACACCAGAACAGTGGGGAGTTCTTTTTGAACTTGAATTGAAATTAATATTTACATTTTTGTTTTTTGTTTATAAAAAAAAACAAATATTGCATTAACAAATATCAGATTTTGTAATTGATTTCATATGTAATAATCATTCCGGTTAAAAACTTTCTTCAACTGATAACTTCTTCAGACACGAAATTAATGGCTGCGAATTCACTTAAAATCAAATAAATAATTCTTTGTCTAATAATACTAAGTATGACTAGAAAATAATTGTTAAAATTTCTATTGCAAATAAAAAAGATCTATTCATTTATAATGGTATTTGTAGTAAATGTCAAAATGTTGTTATTACTCATACATTTTCCTTATGCTTAATGCATACAACTTCCCCCGCTTTCTTTCCATTAAGGAAAATTAAGAATTCTACAGTAGATCCGTTTCCGTTTCTTTCATTTTAAGGAATTATGTAGGATGGGTGCTCCTTAATGCTACCCCTGAAAAAACTGTCTGTAAAATGATTTTGGAAGCAAAATACGCACAGAAAAAAAAATTGAAGAGAATAATATTATTTGATTTTAAATCGTATAACAAAAAATCATTTCTCTTATATGTATGACGGTTTTACTATAAGCGATTCACTCTGTGCATAGATGTCAGAGTTGGAAAATGTGTACTCCTTGATTTTTTTGGAAATTAGATTGAAATAATTGCGAAATTGTGTAGTTTACCTAAATAGAGTTGTATTTTCTACCTTAGTATTTCATTTATTGAAGTGAAGAAAATACCAAAAGCTTAGTTTTTCTTAAATATATTGTGATGCCGGCATTAGGGAACGTAATTTTCGAACATTTCCTAATGTCGGCCACACGTTACGCTGATTCCAAACCTTAAGTCGGCTTATATCCATTCAAAGATATCTGAAACGCTTAACAGTCGGTCACAAATAAGATCCTAACAAGAGAAAAAGTAATCTAAGACCAATAACATTATACCCTAGGTGAAAATAAAGTGAAATTCCAAAGTTTAATATGGCAACACCAAGAAAGGGTTGCCCTTTACTATTTTTTTATAAATGCTGTGTACAAAATTTTAGCTCTCTACATGAACACGTTCTCAGGCCGTGAAACATATAGTGAGAAACCAAAATTGTGTATGGCAGCACCAAGAAGGGGTTGCCCGATTTGGTCCATTTCGGAACTTGTACTTGTAATTTTTTTTTTAAACGCCATGTACAAGGCTTGAGCTCTCCATGTCGATGCATTCTCAGGCAGTTTCCAAATATATACTTAGTACGTAGGTACTTGAGTTTGAATTTTTGATCTCATACCTAGTTTATTATATTGAATGGACGTTTTGTTTGTTTTGCATTATTTTTATATTTGTTGTTTGTTTTTGGTAAACGCAGAGCTGGGCAATACTTAAGTAAAAAAAGACTTAAGTACTACTTAAAGTACATTTTCGTTACTTAAGAGTTATTATTCAATACTTTTGAAATGCTCATACTTAGTACTTGAACATAAGTACTTGCTTCTATTTACTTGTACTTAAGACTTAGTTTTGTACTTAAGTACCAAGATTTTTACTTAGGTATTTCTGAGTCTATTAAGTACCTAGAAATATCTAACTCTTCGTAAAAAAGCAAACACAATCTCTAGCGCAACTACTTTTTTGTTGAGTTTTAAAGCACGCAAAGAACTGTCAAAGAATGTGCCACACCCAGGCGTCAAGGCAGAACCAGACAAACTAATAGCATAAACACAAGACTGGGCAAGTAGAACAAAAACCAGGAACGTCTCGCTCGAATATAAAATCGACGATGCCTCGACTTGATGACATAACCACTGAAATGTATAATATGGATTGCAAAAGTGGGCTTACTTCTGTATTGCTGACACTTTCGGCCTAAGCACCAAGTACCCACTGAGAGAGAACTGAAAACAACAAATAAATTAGTGGATTCGTCGAAATACATGATTTTAAATTAATCATTTAGGGGTTATTACTGATAATAACTGTTTTAAGATACGCAGAAGAAATTCTAAATGTTTTATTAAAATCACTTTCCGAGCTGCGTGTTCACTTTTTCAACTTCCCGCCAATGATTCTTTCAATGTTGGCACCGACGAAAAAATCTTTTTGACACAAGCAATTGTGCCAACGTGAAATAGAAAAGTAAGCAGTCCATATTATATTCGTCAGTGAACATAACCAAGGGTAAGCAAGCAATGCCTCGCTGCAATATAAAATCAACGATGCCTCGACCTGATGTAGGCAAGGCCTCAATTTTTTCCTTAGGATTGTTATGCATTATTGGAAGATAATAGGTGCTTGGGCGGACCTCTAATAGCTTTTATGAGTGTAGTAATGAGAGGTGAAAGTATTACTCTACCTGCAGCGCCGAAAACTATAAAAAACTATAAATAGTAGACTTAGTACTTAGTACTTATAGACTTAGTACTTAGTACTTATAGACTTAGTACTTAGTACTTATAGACTTAGTACAAGTACTTTTCATACATGCGGTACTTGTACTTACGCTGAAGTACTTAGGCCTTCGGTACTTGTACTTGTACTTAAGTATTTTTTTTTTGTACTTGCCCAGCTCTGGGTAAACGCAATAAGTTGTTGTGAATACTAATATATTTGTAATAAAATAAAAGTCTGAACCTCGCTTAAAACTGTTTTCTTTTTCTTTGGCCGGACATTAGGCAACATTATGGCCAGTGTTAGGACTTTGTTGGCCGACTATGGGGTAAAAGTGTACTTTTTCAAACATATTTTTTATTTAAAATATGGGTGTACATATATTAGTAGTATTGTTATGGTAAACATATGTTAAATGCTTTCAATTCTCAGTACAAAATGTTTTCATAACAAGTTTGGGACAGTCATCTTACGGCTACCTAAAAGTTCTAGTTTTGCATTTTTGGCCAACTATTGGTGCTTTCCCCTAATTCTTAAATTTTCCCATATTTATTTGAAGGATACAATTGTCAAAGTAGGCTAATCAATAAAATAAGTTGTTTATTTTATCAGTAGGGGGAACGAACTTATAAAAATATTAATCCTCCTTAACACATTTAAATCGTGAAACAAGAATTCTCGTTTAAAAAAAAAATGCGTTGCAAACAGGAAGCGAGAATTCTCGTTTACGACAAATGTGCGCTTTGAATACTTTCATTTATTATTTTATGATCGAGAAGTGTTGTAAATATTTATTACTCTTTACTTTCCTTAGAAATGGATCTAAAGGTTTTTTAAGAAATCTTGCAATTTACTGAATTTCATTTTGCTATCTTTTGGATATCCAGTAGTAGTTGGTTGGAGTAAGTTAGTAGTGCATGTGCCAATCGGAAAAGGTTAAATACATCGCAGTGGTAAATTTTTTTAGATTTTATTTCTGTTTTTATTTTTACCATAATCGACATAGAAGAACAACTTGAAAATGAATTTCATAATGAATTATCAGACATTCCAAGTAATTGTGAAAGTATAGAAGTCAGTTCTGAGGAAAGTGCCGATGATAACAATGATATTTGTTCCTATAAAAAAAAAAAAATGTTCAAACCTATTTTATATGAAACAGCCAGTAATTCTGAATCAGAGGGTGATCAAATTATTGACAGTAAATCAGAAATTGATATTAGTGCTGTGTGGAAAATATTGATACACCACCACGATTAGAATCATTAGAAAGAATTTCAGGTGTGGCTCTAATTAAAGAATGGCCTGTATATATATTTTTTTTATTCGTGTCGTGAAACAAATACGTATAACAATCAACGAGTAACTAAATATAAATTATTCAAAAAAGCATTAAAATGGACCAATATGATACAATAGAAATGAAGCGATTTCTTGGACTTATAATTATAATGGGGCAAGTAAAAAAGAGTAAAATTCAAGACTATTTAGTCAAACGTGAAAGAAGCACCAATATTTTCAAAAACTATATGCCGTACAAGATTTCACTAGATTTCGACGTTTTTACACTTTAATGAACAACACAGCCATATAAAAGATGATACTAACAGATTAATAAAAATTCAACCTATTTTGGACCACTTTCTTCAAAATTTTAAGAGCTTTATTCGCTAGAACACGGGTTTTCTCTAGATGAAGGCATGATTAGTTGGAGAGGAAGGCTATTATTTAGAACATATAATCCTGTTAAGATTATAAGGTATGGGTTGTTCGTTGTTGGTACGCGCTACATGCGAAAGTAAGTATGTAATAAATCTAGAAATACATTGTGCAAAAAATAAAAAATTACAAGATACAATGTTTTCTGCTTTGCGTTCGGTATTCGGTAAATGGCATCACTTATATCAAGACAATTATTATAATGGCGTCCAAATTGCTGAATTATTATTACTGTAATATAAAACTAGAAAGTGCTGTACTATAAGAGAAAAAAGTAGAGTCTCAATTGGTCTTAAAACTGACGTAAAAAAAAAACATGAAAAAGGTGATATCGTATTTAGCTGAAAAGGCGAATGTCTATTATTGATAAGGTCATTTAATATTTTTAAAAATATGAAACGCTAACATATATTTGTACACTACGGTTCCTCTAAAATGTTCCATGCAATGGTGCAAATGTCACAGAGTACAAATATATGAATATCTGAATGAACAAAATTTGCTCTTGTTTCATATTTATAAGGTCAAAAACGCTTTTCTTTTTTAATTAATTTTTTTTTTTAACATAAACATAAAAATAAACCCTAAATTACATACCAAACTTCGATGTAATTTGCACTCCTCATTCGAGAGGAAACGATCTGGATTTCTAAACATCCTTCAGAGCAAAACGCTGCCCATGTCATCACATTACCGCCACCAAAATTCCTCTTCGTAAGATTTAATGACTTTTGACGGATATCACGATAATATCCCCGAGAGCCATCAGGACCATCGATGATATTCCATCCACTTCTTCTCGTCTGAGAACACAATCTTAAAATGATAGATGTCTATTTGATTCAAGTTTTTTGCATTCTGTCGACGTTATTCGTTGAGAATTCTATAGTCTGGCCTCTTTATGCTTGGCTTTTTGATGACATCAGCCGCGTTTTGGGCTGAGTAATGTTTAAAAATCCAGATCTTTTCCTCTCGAATGAAGAGTGCAAATTCATCGAAGTTTTGGAGAAGGCTTTAGCACAGACAAGAAATACCCAGATATCGACGGTAGAACTAAGAAAGTGATGTATGGAAGAGCTCATAGCAAACCTCAATAACTCACTGATCTCGGCTAAATATATCATGGGTACGAACCAAAAAATTTTTCAATATAGGCAAAAATTGAATTTTTCTTAGAATTTAAATCGACCATATTTCTTCACAATTTGTGTGCATTATTGGTGGCTGAAGACGATTCCATTAAGTTGTGTCTGGGCACAATCGGCTTCGTGGAAGTTGGATTGATTTGGTTGCTTGGGCTTGTTAACTAAAAATTTTTATGAGCGTTGTCTCAGGCTGGTATAACTTTGTGTTCAATGTAGGAAAGAATTGATTTTTTTCTTAGAATTGAAATCGACCATATTTCTTCAGAATTCGTTAGCATTATTGGTGGCTGTAGACGGTCCGAACAAATTCTGTCCGGTATCGTATTGCATGATGAGTTGATCGAGCGGCGGTGCGTGGTAAACATTAATGCAAGACTTACTTCTTTTAATAGTTGGATAAGCAAACAAAATTACTAACTTTACCGAAATTTATTTGCATGGATACAAATCGAACATTTAGGGTAATAACGCCTAAGCGGCTATCACTAATCGCCACAACCAAATTAGATTTTGCATTTTTTGATTTCCGTATTTAAGAAAATTGCAAATTTTAACAAAAAAGGCGCCTTGTTCGCACATTAGAAATGTTTTAAATATGATAGAGTATTTTATTGAGGTATGCTTATTACAGATAAATCTGCAAGAATACATTTAAATAAATACAGCCAGGCACTTATCTAATTTTTTTTAAGAATAGAATGTCCAAAATTTTTATTACAAAATTTAAATCGGAGAAGTTAATGCAAATCGATGATCACAACGAAATTTAAACTTACTTCAGTAAATTCTGTTCGTGGAATACAAAGAGCGACAGTGCGTCCGTACGTATTTAAGTACAGCCAAAGAACGAATAAAAGCAACTCTCAGCGGTTCGGCTTCCCTGCTTGACTAGTCGTGGAATATGAAAACAAATATCCGGGTTCTCAAACTAAGAGAAAAAATTTGTGCAAGATATTGAAAACATTAATTTATTAATCCGACCCCCCCTCCTCCCACCCAACAAGATGCAATTCAGACCCAAACAATCCAGCAAGGACTGGGCAGACAGAATTTGTTCGGACCGTCTACAGCCACCAATAATGCTCACGAATTCTGAAGAAATATGGTCGATTTCAATTCTAAGAAATAAATCAATTCTTTCCTACATTGAACACAAATTTATACCGGCCTGAGACAACGATCATAAAAATTTTTAGTTAACAAGCCCAAGCAACCAAATCAATCCAACTTCCACGAAGCCGATTCTGCCCAGACACAACTTAATGGAATCGTCTTCAGCCACCAATAATGCACACAAATTGTGAAGAAATATGGTCGATTTAAATTCTAAGAAAAATTCAATTTTTGCCTATATTGAAAAATTTTTTGGTTCGTACCCATGATATATTTAGCCGAGATCAGTGAGTTATTGAGGTTTGCTATGAGCTCTTCCATACATCACTTTTTTAGTTCTACCGTCGATATCTGGGTATTTCTTGTCTGTGGCTTTAGTACCATTTTTAATTGAACATGGTTCAGAAGAATGGATCTTTCAGAAGGATAACGCGAGAATTCATGTAAGTCATGAAACAATAAGTTGGTTTACCGCTTAAGGGGTTCAAATTATGCAATGGCCCGTCTGCTCACCTGACTTGAACCCAATAGAAAATTGATGGGGCATATTATCACATAGGATTTACGCCAATAACCGCCAATTTAATTTAATTCCAGAGCTTATTCGCGCAATAAAAGTGCAATGGTGTGGAATAGAGTCTCAAACCTCCTTGGAAGTATGGAAGAGAGATTAAATGAAGAATTGTTGAAAGGGAGCAATTTTATCTGCTGATTTTATGTAATTTAGCGTTTATTTTTCATGTTTATGTTTAAGAAAAAATTAATTAAAAGGAAAAGTTTTTTTGACCTTATAAATATGAAACAAGAGCAAATTTTGTTCATTCAGATAACGGGAATATCGTTAGCGAATAACTGCGATTTGTACTCTGTGCCATTTGCCGTTTAAAATATTAAGTGACCTGATAAATATGAAACGGACCTTATATAAGGATAAGAGGGAGATAAAAATGATAAGTACAATTCAATCTCATGAAATGGTACCGATTGGGAAATAAAAGAGAATATTATGAAACCACTATGCATCAGAGAATATAATAAATTCATGAAAGATGTTGATCGTGCAGATCAATACTTTTCCTATTATTCGACCACTATTCAACAGCTTCGTAATATAAGAAAAGGATAAATTCAAAAATAAAGAAATCCCGCGGAAGCTGATGAAATGCAGCCAACAACAACACGAGATACTGCTCCAACTTCAGCGCCACCTGGTAGATTGTCTGGTGATATGAAAAAATACATCCTGAAGATACTAAAGCAGACAAAAAATAAAAAGTATCCCACAAGAATATGTAAAGTTTGTAAGACACCATATCCTTAGAAGCTTATTCAAATTCTGTGTAGTACCGTTAAGGTCGCTACACTCGCTCAAGTTAATCTTGCGACTTGTGCACGGCCAAGGCGTTTGATTTGCATGAGCGTGTGTAGCGAATGTCGAAATTTGAGTTGAGAGAGCATGAATGAAATCGGCCGAAACTAATGCGTACAAGCAAAACTGAGGATTTTGCTATAGAATTGAACTAGACAAAATCGGATATTAACTTTTGCCTCCACTCGCAAAGAATTTTATTCAAACTTTAATTTATTTCTATTAGCAAAGTCGCAGGTTTGTTTGTACGCAATAGTTTCGTCCGATTTTATGCATGGCAGACTTCAGTCTCAACTCATGCCCCGACTTGCGTTACACACGCTCATGCAAACCATACGTATGAGCGTATGTAGTGGCCTTTACTCAAAGGAAGCTGTAAAAAGCAATACTACTGCTTATGCATAATTCCTGAAAATTCCAATAAAATATATTAATTACAAAAGTAATTATTGTAACTCTAATACACATGTTAAAATTTCTAAAATACGCCCCCCCTCATGATTTATAAAAAAATTGTGAAAGATAGCCCGATGTGAAAATGTTCGTTCCTTAAGGAAGGAAAAACCGAAAAAAGATTTCGTCAGAAATTAGATTCTAAACATTTTCAAAAAAAAAATATAAATTTTTTTTATTTAAACTTACCCGCTTATGAAAAATATCACAAATGCAGTGTGCATCACATTTAAAACAAACTACATACATATAATTGAAAAAACTGAAAATTTCACAATTGAATTTTTTTCTTCCTGGAGTCCTGCAAGCCAAATCGACATCGTTTTAAACAAATTTCGCGACTTTTTGGTGCTTATACACAAACATAATATCAAATAAGTAAGAAAAACTAAAGAGTTATGCAATTAACTTTTTAAATTCACTGAAATTGTTCTTTTAATATGTCCAATTTATATTTTAAGCTTTCCCGCCATTAATGAAAAACAACAACGACATTTCAACGCGCACATTTTCAATTTAGTTCAAATTATATCCATATGGGGTGGAGAGCAATTCTTGTATATTTATTTAGCGCCACAAAATAATGCAGTGATGATTTACAATACTATAAAATCGACACACTCGTTATCTTTCACTTCCCATAACATTTTCTTTCTTTCTCTTTCTCGTTTCAATGCATTTTTATTACTTGTGTACGAATGAAATAGATATATAATTTTTAGATGGGGATAATATCCTCACCATTTTTACATATCACACAATTCTTCGCTCTATTCATTCTCCCATCCATACGCGTACTAGATAGAAATGGCAATATTTATATTTACCACTTTACCTTACCATTCCATCCATCGAATTGAACGAAAAAAAGAGACAACTTCTGTTCATTTTTGTATGTTTGCCATCGTCCGCCGACGAACCTTTCTCACCACTAGTCATCAGTTGAAAAAACGCGACCAGACTTCGACACCAAGAATTTTTGTATTGCAAATTTTTATTGAGATTGATTAAAAACAAATAGAAAAATCAATTAAAAAATACAAATTAAAGTGTAGAGTGTCGGTTATAATTGAAGTTTATCGGATATTTAGAAGTTTTCGTGTGAAAACCCGAGTTTTTTTAAGGGAAAAAAAATATCCTGTGTGTGAGCTGTGTGCCGTGGTTGATTGGTGAGAAAGGTTTTTTTCTTCTTCGTTTTGCCTTTTTTCTCTGCTTCTTCAGTGTGCGGTGCAGTGTTGTTGTTGCTGCATTTTACTTCGCCCTCGTCGACAATCGTTTGTATATCCGTCGTCGACGGCTACGACTACGACGACGACGACTACTGGTTGGTACAGCAGGAACGTACACGTTCGTCGGCGGCGGTGAGAAGAGAACAAGTTCTCAGTAGACGACAAAACGAGCAATAAAAAAAAAGTTGGTCTGTGCTTTGCGGCGAAGAGGATTGAAAAGTTTTTGATGGTGGAAAATAAATAAAATAAATTAATGCCAGTGAAAAATGAACGACAACGAAAAATCTGTGAAAATCACAGTAATTTTTGTTGTTTATGAGAAATTATTTTGCTTGCAGTAAAGTAAGTTAAGTAGTTTAAAAACGGTGAGTGCGTTCGCCTCCCCTGGATTTTGTGACGGACTGAACTCGCACTGTGGTGGTGTATTGTGTGTTTTCTTAAAATTTGGGTGGAAAGACAAAGCAAATGACAAAAATCAAACTAAATCCTGTTGATGTCGCGAACGAAGGTGCTGTAATTATTTTGTATTGTGTATGAAATTTATTATTACAATGGTGGTGCTCGCCGCTGGAAAATTGAAGAAATTTCAAGCAAAAAGTTGTGTAATGTGATGGTGTTAGTACATCTCTGTATATATGCATGCAAAAGAATTCATATAAATAATTTTTATTATATATATATATATAAGATTGTGTAAATTTGTTTGCATTATATTCGAAAGAAGAAGAAGAAAAAGAACGAGTTCAACAAACATCACAGAGCTGCCGCGCCGTCATCATTATCCATCCGTCGCCCTCGTTGCTGTGAATGTCGCGCGTCTTCTCTCTATCCTTTTGATTGTATGTTGCGTCGCGCGCCGTCGTTACTGCGTTTTGTTCCTGTTTTTCTTTTCTTTTTTTTTCTTATAATGATATCTCTCTCAACAATAATTATAAAAGTCTCATCTTAAAATGTGAAATATTGCATAAATAATAATAATAATAAAGCTCCATTTAAACACTATTCTCAGTGTAAAAAAAAAAAAGTGTTGTGTTTATATAGAAAATATTGCAAAACATTTTGCAATTTCCTCCGTCTGTCAAGTTAATTGAAAATTATAAAATATGATGCAGACAGAAAGAGATAAAAAATCTAGAATAAAATGTGTTAAAGCAAGATAAATGTTATAAAGTGAGTTTATATATTTCTATTCCTTCAATTAAGCAATCAAAAGGAGAGACGTGAGAGTGAGTGTTTGTTGTGCATTTGACGTCTTCTTAAAAATTACGTTTTTTTTTAATTAACTGCTAATATCAGTGTATTAATGAAATTACGCGAAATATTTTAAGTAAGCAAATATACAAGTTTTTGTTATTATTATTAATAATAAAAACCAAAAATATTCTTACAAGGGAAATAAAGTGATCTCCCTTTTCTTGGAAAGTTTTATCCAAATAGTGACTGTGTGCAGTGCATTTGTCTATCAACTGCTGACCGCGTTTTGTACTTATTCCACCCACCTAGTTACAACCAGAAACCAACAAAACAGTTACAACAGATTATTACGTACGCTGCTGGTCCATTATTGGAGATTGGTTTGAAGGAGGAATATATCTGCTCATCGAAAAATTGGAAATTTTCGTAAGTTTTTATTTTTTTTATTTATTTTTTTTAGTTATAGGTCCTACTTGATTTTTTCTTAAGAAATTTGCTTTTACTTGAGTTTTTTTTTCTTAAGAATTTCGATTGTTTGCGAAGAATTGAAAATTAGAAATGTTTTGGTTTGATGAAGAAAGGTGATTTTTTTTCAATGAAAGAGATAACATGATTTTGTCTGGAGTTTGTAGCTCTTCTAATTTTTTGTTGTTGTATGAAACAGTGTTGTGAGCTAGTGTAAAAGAAATTCCCTCCGCAATATATTTGTCATTATGGTAGGTAGAAACGGGTAGAAACCTTTGGCTTATTTTATTTTCAAGGTAAAATCACGCTTATTTTATTTTCAAGTTTCAAGGTAAAATCACAAAAGTTTAGGTATTTTCGGAATAAACTCTTCTGTACTTTTACGAATTAATTTGACAATTGAATTATCACTTTACTTTGATTAATTTTTATGCGTTTATGTAAATTATGATGAAGACTTTATTAAATCAGATTAAAGATAATTTACTGGGAATAGAAGAATCTTAAGAATTTTTATTTTTAACGATTCTAAATTAAATCATAAATACAAGAGGAAAAATAACCGCCTCGTCTGGGATTTGAAACCGGGGACCTTGAGCTTTTCGGGCGATTGTTCTTACCTTTGAGCTAACAAAACAGATGCTTTGCCCTCTTGTATTTCTTGTTTTTATCTAGCATATGAGCCACAGAAGGTCCCGGTTTAAAATCCCGGACGAGGCGGTTGTTTTTTCCCTATTGTATTTTATAATTTAATTTAGAATCCTTAAAAATAAAAGTTCTAAAAATAGTAATGATTTTTGTTATTATTATTTGCTTCTTAGGTGAGTGAACGTTAAACGTCAGAGGTGAACACAATACCGGAATACGGTAGTTGAGATACCTAGAACTAATTATATCTAAAGCGCATAGTATAAATTACGTTATTTTACTCCTCAAGAAATTGTATAATTTATTTGAAAAAATCAAAAAAAAAAGAAAGCCTGTTCCTAATACTTTGGATTTGACTTTTAGGTCCGAACCGTAACCACAAATTTTCATGGAACAAGAATGTACAAAAGAGGTGCAGAAACCGAATATAGAATCGCTGTGAAAAGAACATATGTACGTGCGGAACCAGTACTGTGTCAGTGTGGTGAAGAATGAAAGCACTTAAGGTTTAGGACCCGTACGAATTACGATTCAGTTAAGTGTGGCACAGAAAACCAAACGAGTTACGGTTCAGTTCAGGTGAAAATAATTCACCATTGCTTTTCCTTCTGTCACAACCTCCCTTCTGTAGAAAAAATATAGGTTTCCAATACAAATTTAATAATAAA
The DNA here is from genome assembly GCA_963924295.1 of Dioctria rufipes. Taxonomy (NCBI): domain Eukaryota; kingdom Metazoa; phylum Arthropoda; class Insecta; order Diptera; family Asilidae; genus Dioctria; species Dioctria rufipes. The sequence continues at coordinate 201,881,111 of OZ002742.1, forward strand.
TAAAAAGACCTAAAGAGCTGCATTATCTTGCGTTTTATTTGCTCTCAGGATGATATCAAATTGATTTTTTGACAGCTGTCACTTTGAATACCGTCTCCTTTTTTATTATCACTGAGTTTAAACAAAAAAGGCTAGAATAGGTATAAGACCAAATCTTATGAATGCCTAGATGAATGCCCATATTTAATTTTTATAGTGCCAATGCAAGTTTGATTGTTAAAGCTGGTCGGGCATTAAAAATGATTATTACTAATTTTATGATATTTTATATCCTGAAGAAAACATCTGGGACTGATCGTTTTCACTGTATACACCTAAAAATCCTAAATTTTTTATATGGTACCACCAAGATGGGGTTTCCCGATTTAGCCCAATTATTGAAATTATATTTACTATTTTTATAAAAACACTACAAATTTTCAGCTCTCTACGTTGACGCGTTCTCAGGCAGTGTGCAAATTTTCTAGTGAAAATGAAATTTCTGTATGGCAACCCTACAAGGTAGTTACCTGATTTGTCTCATTTTCGAGCTTAATCTTTTTTTTTAAGCCCATCTGCAAAATTTCGGCTCTCTAAGTGATAGGGTTCTGGAGTGAGGACAGACTGATATGAAAAAATCAAAATTACTTTTAATGTTATGCGTGGGTGTGTCGAATCCACATTGCTCTACCAGCATTATTTCTGTGCGTTACAAATGGAATGACAAACTTAGTATGTACACCCTTTGATTTCATCATCTAGGGCAGGGGTGGGCATGCATGAGGTCAATGAGAGCCGCATTCCGGTTTTCATGTATACATATTATGAGGGTTTTTGTTTTTGCTTCCGGAACGTGACTCCTGGTGCATCCGGGGACATGTCAGAACCATGTCAAAAAGCTGTTAGCTCCGAAACCAGGTTAGTGTTTTTGTGCAAAGGAAGGAATAAACGTCAAAAGTACCAATCATGCTTTTTCCTAACCTCTTCTTCTTTCTTTGACATTTCAAAACAAGAACCGCGGTGCTCCTAGTTAAGAGCAGGAGCAGCTAGGGTTAACCCGGGGTTAACCCAAGTAGCAAACAAAAACAGAAAGTGACAGCTTCGATAGTCACGAGTGCCATGACTCTGGCAAATCGAACATCAAATGGACTTGAGGGTTAACACCGAAGCAAAAACAAAAACACCCCATTATGAAGAGCCACACCATAGTATTTAAGTACAAAAATTGAAATTACAACAGCAAGCAGATTTCTTTAAGTGTGGATATTATGATTCTGGCACAAGTTTCCAAAATTCAATTTGTGCTACATTTGCAATGCCTGATCCTATTTCATTTCTACTAACTCCGATTCTTGAACCGCTTTTTCAAAAAAAAAATTTCAGTAATTGAAAACTCATCTTCAATGAATAATATTACAACTATTTAAATGGGTTCACAAAATATGCAAATGTACCTAGATTTAAAACTTTTCAAATCTCCAAACCTAAATTTGCGATTCTTCAAATTTTTCCTTATTTTTATTTAATTTTTCTTCTTTTTTTGTCGATAGTTATTAACTAGTTTGGACTTAAAATCATACACAAATCCCCAACGTTCGGCGTCAAAACTAAAAATTGTTTATGACAAATCAATAATTATTTTTTCCTTTGAAATGTTCCATAATGTCGGTAAGGAACATTAATACAAGTTCCATTTCCTAATTCTGGATAGCTTTTTTCTTTTTCTTTTGCAAATATTATGGTAGGATTGTGGCGTTCCACAAAATGCAAAAGACAAACATTGTAAGTTGACTATAAGGAGAGATCATTGGGCAATTCATTCCTTTGTTTCATAATTTAACCGTAACTCTTCTAAAATGATCTGAAATTGAAGATGACTTTTATCATCACAATCCTCCACACATTTTCGTATTTTAAGTAAACTTCGTTATGACTTGCTCGCGGTGAACTATGAAATGAAGAGGTAGAAAATATGGAATTTTAGGATTATTGCTTAAAATACTAATGGGAACCTGGTTCTCCCTAACATTGTAGGCGCACTGTCAGTCGCAATGTATATTTTTTCAAATCACACATCAACAACCTGTTTTCGAAATTTTTACTAATTTCAGCTTTGTTGGCTCTATCATATTCGCGACTAAAAGAAGTCAAGAGTCCTTAATGCTTACGAAGCCCTTAGTGAAATAACGTAAGTTTCTTTGTTCGTAATTTTAAATGTGTGGATGTTGAGTTTAAACCGGGGGCGTGTAATATGCAAATGCAAGTTTACAAGTAAAACACATCGATTTCCCATTATTGTAAAGAAAACCTAATTTTTCAATCCAATTTTTTGAAAGGTTCAGTTTCTTATTTGCTAGTTCATATTTTCGTTTTTGATGTTTTCTGAGGTTACATTAATAAAATTTAGTCCGAAAATAATCATTTCTTATTTAAATAATTATTGCAAAAAAGTACAAAATATCTAGGCATAAAAACTAAAATAAACACAACATAAAATCCGTATAACAAAATGCATACATTGTTACTTATTTCATTAAAAGCGGCTCAAAGAAGATCCAAGTCACATTTGCTCACCGTTGATCTAGGATATAAAAATGGTTGGAATAACTTTGCGCTTTTTTTGTGATTCTATTTCTAAATATGTTTGAATGCATTTTTGGTGGCTGAGTGGATAATTAAAGTAGTAAAAAAGCAGGACATGCTACAAGAGCTTAGCTTAACCCCTCTTTACATACATAAAAATATCCGAGATTTGTAGATTGTGGTTTAGTCATTGTAATGACAGGACACATTTGACAAAGGAAGGTTTAAAAAGTGCTATGTGCTTTTGGTTCCATGTACATAGTGCACTGGAGAGCAAAGGAGATTGCGAATTCAATTGATTTGTAGGGTGAAAAGATTAGAACAGGTTTTGAAAGTATAGAGAAAATGATCAAAGTGCCATGACTTGAATCCTTCCAAAATGTCAAAATAGAACTTGATAAGCTTAGAATATAGAGAGTACAGGAAGTGTGATAAGCCAAATTCGGCGTAGTCAAATTCTGGTTGTATTAGTATCTGTTGCCGCTGTAGTAAAAGCTAAGTACAGCCGTCTAGTAGAATCAATATAGAGAGCGAAGCCACAAGATATATTATATTGTTAAAAATACGGCAGTTGCTCCCACCGAAAATGTTCTTAGTCTTGCTCTTAGTCGCTGCCACTGCGCCTAGATACCCAAGGAGTTTTTCAGCTGTCACAAACGTAAACAAATCTTTAATCGTTTTTCTTATTAATTTCAATTTAATTTAATATAAAAATGTGTGTAAAGTACACAAAATAATATTTTATAGCTATACTTGCCTAAAAAATGAATTCCCACGTATATTTTCAACAGATTCAAATTAGGAATCTTCGTTTGATAGCTGAAAATACATTTTTGTCTGTTTCTTCAATATAATGCTGACCTACTTCACGATACCCTGAAAAAAACCACGCTCATGCACACGCATTTTACAGGTATCAACACATCCTGTTGTCTCTATATTCTAAGTTGATAAGCTTCGGAGCAAAATTTGGCAGGTTTAACGTTTTGTAAGAATTATTCTCTCCATGATATCAAAAAAATTTATACTTTTATTGACTCTACAAGTCAATTCAATTCGCAATTTCCTCCAAAAGAACACATTCCTTAAGGATTCCAAACCTGAAAGATGTGTATTCCTCAGTTATTTCTTCCCTTTCAAACGATAGATACCCCACGATAAAAAAAACATTTTTTTAGGGGTCAAACTCACCCCTATAGAAAATCTAATTGTTTTTTTTTCACAATCTTTGACTGCCGAAATAAAGGGCTTTCCAATAAGAGGTGTTATTTTGATATTCAAAGAAAAATGCCATTTTTTGAGATAAATGATCGGATCTTTATTTCATTATAAAGAGGAAGGTATGCCGTTAATAATGGAAATTAACATCAGCCAAATAAATGACCACCACGACCACGCCTACAGGACCATATCCTTTTCATGAAATTTTCCATAACCAAATCGCAAAGTGGCTGCCCTATGTCCTCGATAGCCTCACGAATTCCATCTTTGAGGTCTTGAATCGACGCTGGGCTGTTGCCGCAGACCTTCTCTTTCACGTGGCCCCAAAGGAAAAAGTCGCAAGGTTTTAAGTCACAAGATCTCGGTGGCCAATTGTGATCACCTCTTCGAGAGATAACACGGTCCGGAAACTTTTCCCGTAAAAGATCAATGGTTTCGTTGCTTGTATGGCACGTAGCGCCGTCTTGTTGAAAGTAAACGTTGTCCAGATCAATACCATCCAATTCCGGCCATAAAAAATCATTAATCATCTGTCGATAGCGCAATCCATTCACCGTAACTGTTGCTTCAGTCTCATTTTCGAAAAAGTAAGGTCCAATGACCCCGCGGGACCATAAACCGCACCAAACAGTCCGAGCCCCAGATGCGACAATTTTGCTTGTTGACGAAGCCATCGAGGTGGAAATGGGCCTCATCACTCAAGATGAGTTTTCGATGGAATTCCGGATCATTTTCATGCATTTCAAGGACCCAATCAGCAAAGACTCGACGTTGTTGATGATCGGCCGGCTTGAGTTCTTGTGTTAACTGAACTTTATAAGCCTTAAGACCCAAATCTTTATGCAAAATACGGTGTAATGACGTTTGTGGAATGCCTAATTCCAAAGAACGAAGAGGAATGGACAAACCTGGGTTTTCTTCAACACTTTCGGCTACAACAGCAATATTCTCGACTGTTCTTGAGCGACGCGCACGGGTTTTATTCTTCACATCACTAACTTGTCCCGACAGCTCGAATTTTTCTACCAATTTTTGTATTGCGGTCCGACAAGGTGCTTCACGACGACCCAAAAATGGTCGAGTTTTACGAACCGTCTCTGCCACATTTTCACCATTTTTATAGTGAATTTTAATAATTTCAATGCGTTGTTGAATCGTGTATCGTTCTATTTTTATTAATGGCGTAGTTTCTACTTGTCAAATGTCAAAAAATTACAGCTCCAAAAGTGACATCTACCGAAATAGCGGGCTAATTAAAATAACACCTCTTATTGGAAAACCCTTAACTTGCAAAGACTGAATGGGCCTATATTCATCCAATTGGTCCCAAAAAATCTATGGAGCACACGACGAAGAGTTAACAAAATTCAATTTTCAGTTCCCATTTCGATCTTGTTCTAATTTAAATGTTTCTAAACTTTTTCCTTGGAGACTTTCAAATTCTCCAATAAATACGAATTTGGTAATCCTTATCTATGTACATATGCACCTGCATAATGGTAGGCTGAAAGATAATAGCAAAGACTCTATAATACAGAGATATTGCAGGCATGCTCTAAAATTGAATTGAATATCTGAACTTCACAGTGTTTCACACCCAACAAATCTTCTTTGGGAAGCCCTCTAATTTTTCCTAGAAATTTACTGGATATTTTTTCATTAGAATTTGTATCCATTTTTGGTGGCCGACAACGGCACACATGAAAGTGTTGAATCTGAAAATAACTCCATTCGGCCACTAAATGAATAAAAATTCTGTCGAAACATTTTCTGGAAATTTTTAAGAAAAATGAATGCTTATTATTTAACTACAGTCTACGCTCATAAAAATAATTAGCCGCCCCCAAGCTCCTGTTGACAGACAAATGAATACAAATTCTGAAGAAAAAATTGAGACCTTCTCTACATCAGGGGCCAGAGGCCAGATTATGTAACTCAGAGAGTTTGGGAGATGAGAATTTTCGTTTTCACCGATTAAAACTCCCTAACCCTCCATTCGAGATTCTCTAGCATACTTGGGGTTTAAAGAAAACGTGAGAAGTATCGAAATATTGAAAGACGGCTAACTCTGTGTTGGAGGGTCGGAAAGCATTATGGTTTTTTCCTACGGATTTAGGGTCTAGAGTACAAAAATATAGGTGAACAATTTCTGGAGGAGGGGCTTTTGGTGATAAGGGGAGCTGTACCACCCCCCCCCCCCCCCAATGGAAAGTGAATTTCCACGGCTTACCAGTTCTTCATAATGATGAGTTGAAAATATGTCCATTTTTGTACCAAGAGCGGCCACATTTTTTTCATTTTAAGAAGGACTGATTCATTTCTTTTGCAGTTATCTCCAAAAACCATAATTACCGGACTCAAAAACTAATTACATATCTAATTAGGGGACAAAATGTAGATATGCGACTTAATCCTACATATACAAGCTTTAACGTGCATATTTAAAATTTCTATAGCATCTCTTCTGTACTGAAAGATGACCAAAATGACCATTTTGAGAGTTAAGTGTCAAATGAACTCTCATCTTCACATCTCCACAACTCTCGGAATTAGTGAATCCGGCCCCAGGTCGAGCCTTCATTGATTTTATATTGGAGCGAGGAATTGCTGCCGATCTCCAATACTGCATGCAAATTCTAAAGAAAATATTTTCAGAAAATTTCTAAGAAAAAATTGAGGGCTTCTTTACATCAGGTCCAGGACGTGGTGCTGATGATTAGTAGAGGCCGTGTACAATACGAAGTTTTAATAATTTCTCAACAGAGGTGGAATCTCGGAGATTCCACATTATTTTTCACTGAGGCCAAACTATATGTGCCTGCAATATCTTTGTATTATATAGAATCTGCTACAAGCCTTATTTAGTATAGAAAACTTTTAAATTTCATGGAATAAGAGCTTATTCGTTTCGTTAAGTCCACACGTTACGCTATATCTTCTCACAACATTCAAAATGTTTTCTTTAATAAATTGTTTTCTTCTTTTCCTTCTTCTAGCAAAGGTTGAATTCAATATGTGACTATTTTTTTTTTTTTTTTTTACCATTTCACTTTCATAGTTTTCTACACTTCTTTCCTTACTATTGAAATGATGGGAGTAGATAGGAGTCCTTTTATCTTTTTATGTTTTTCTTTGAGTGATGAAAAGACGCGACTACGTAAAGGAAACAATTTCACTTTGAAGTCGTTGCAATATTATTATGTTTTTATGTAGGTACCTAACTTGTTCATCACGTTTAGAGATTTTTATCAGTTATAACTTCTTTTTTTTTCAATTTTTTTTCTTTTCAAATTTATGTATTCCCTGGCCTTAGTCTTATAAAGTCTAGTGAATGATGTGTTTCGCGAATGTTTATTCATTTTACAGGTTTCGTTTGTGTTGTACAAACAGAGAAAATATGTATCTTTTTTCAATGTGAATTACATAGGTGTACATATAACCGTATAATGACATCATTATGGCGGACGACTGCTTTTATTTGGCATACCTACTTTGTAATTTGTATACTTACTGTGGTTTGTTACAAAATTTTAACTTTTCGCTCGAAATAAATAACCTGAAACATTTTATAAGTGAAGTAAAAACAATAACTGGCCACTCCTATAAATTGTGTATAGAAAATCATTATTTTTTTTGGTGCTGACTTCGTTCGATAAATAGATGTTTCACCTGACATGTGTCAAAATTTGGTGGTAGACAGTGTTGGGCAAAATGCGATCTGATTGATGATTAATGATTACGATTACAATCTGTAATCATGATTACAGATTGATAATATTAATTAGAAAAGTAATCATTTATGGCGATTAATGATTGATCAATCGTAATCGTAATCATGATTACATGATTACATTTTTTTATTACAAATTTGCAAAAGGTTTAGGTTTAGTTAAAACAAAACAAACATTGTTGTATTTCTATCCCGAAGTCGGTATTGAATAACTCGCATTGCCTTATTCTACTACAGCTGCATTCTGCCCTTGAATTCATTCGAACTAGCATATAACAATGTGGAGCAATATGAAAAGTGTAGCAAAATCAAAGCGTCAAAAGGCATTATTGCATTTTCCATGCTCAATCTTTTTCGCTATCTTTTTTCACATATAATCAAGATCCTCGAATTTAAGCTGCTGATCAGATTTGTGTGAGTCTCTATCAATAGAAGTACTTACATTCTTTACACTGACTCCGACAGTGTCTTGAAGTTTTCTACAATTAAAATTCTTACGATTAATGATTGTTTGTTTTCTTAGAACTAAATTTGAAAATCTCTTGAAAAGTTTCATTTGTAATCAAAAAACATGTAATCATGATTACGGTTACATTTTCCTAAGATTACTCGATGTAATCCTGATTAATGATTGATGGGTAATCATGATTGATGTAATCATGATTGATGTGTAATCATGATTATTAATCTGATTACAAATGTAGTTGATTACGCCCAACACTGGTGGTAGGTATACCTTGAAGTATAGCATTTCGTATTTTCTTGAGTTGAGTTTTTTTTAGCTTTTTAACATATTACAAAAGTACCACTAAGAAGAAATTTGACATACAGATACAGCTGATTTCGAAATTACACATTCGCTTTGAAATATTGAGAGCTTTCACTTTCTACTATGCCGTTGAATTGTGAACGTCGCTTATTGCCGACACTTAAAAACTTGGGTAAACAATTTTATAGGCACCTACTTAAAAAGGTATTGAAAAATGTACTGGGCAGCTTGTAATTAATTACCTTGTAATTATGCTTACTCAGGTACTTGAAGTAGTCTAGCTATAGTTTTGCAGTACTTAGTAATTAAAGTACCTACTTACTTGATCATTTTCAAGTACCTACTAAGTACTAATTACACTTGCGTTTTCAAAGTCTGCGGTCACAGATCATCTAGTAATAAACTTCAAAATTGAAATTTTTCATTATATGTACCTTTCCATTTTGATATAACTAAAAATTAAGTTAAAAAACACCGGAGATATTACTAACGTGCCATGTCATTACAGCTTTTCTATTAAAGATGGAATTAGGTATCACGAGTAGAAAAAAAAGTGCGTCAAAATAAATTGCAATCACATTTATAATAGAAAATTATCAATTTTTGGGTTATCATTAGTTGACCAGTGGCCATTAGAAGTACAAGTATTAGTACGAGGTATTGGGTACTTATGAAGTACTGCAATACTAATGTATCTTGCAGGTTTGGATGGAACTAATTGAATCATCATTCCTACATTGTCCAAGGTTGATGCTTACTAACTTTTGTAGCTTTTACGAGCACGATGTAAAAATCATCCTATATAATGAATAGGATTCGATTCAAAATTTAAATAAAAATTAAAATAAAAAAAAAACTAATTGGGAATCCCCTTGCCCCAACTGAAAGAACTAAAAAATCGAAAATATTTTAATATAAAATAATTAAAAATAAGTTAACATTTCCTTGAATCAGTAAAATTTCCCATCATCATGCAGCACTGTTTTTTTTTTTTCATTTTTAATGGAACCGGAACCTATTCTCCGACCTCCTCCTCCCCCAACAACAACCCACCACCTCCTCACCAATATCATATCAGTCTGAAAATTCCCACTTGCATAACAACATCTGAAATGGTGATTCAAAGGAATTACAAATATTTTTGTGAATTCCTGCATTCCATAAATTCCATAAAAAACAAAACAACCAAAACGCGGTGGCTCTTTTGTACATTTAATTTCTAATAAAATAATTTTTATTGAATATTTTCCCCCACTTTGAGAGTGTGGTAGTAGAAGCAGGAGCGTAATAGCTAGCATGTGTGCGCGATTTGAAGTATGTATACGAGTACGACGTGAATTCACACAAGCAAAAAAGTCAAAGTGAATTTTTTTCGGCACGAGAACTGCGTGAGTGTGTTTGTCTATCTATTCTTTGTGTGAAGCTGTGTTGAGGTCTATGCAACGATGATGATGATGATGATGATGATGATGATATGATCCCCGCTGTACCAATACGGGGCGCGAGTTCCGACAAAAGTACCAAAGGTGAATGCTCGCTTCGGTTTGATTTTTCCTCCCTTCTTTAACGTTCTTATATGATGCCATCATAGCAGAGACAAAAAACAGAGAGAAAAAAAGTTTTTTTTTTGTTTGCTTTCTCAACATATATACTCACCTCACTGCTCTTCTCTTCTGATTATATATTTTTCCCATGCAAAAATTAGATTTTTTTTTTTTTGATATTAAAGTCAATAATTCTTACTGTGTTTATTCCTAAAAAAAAAAAAATCACAATTCGTGTTTTTTTTTTAATTATCTGTCAAAAGATTTTTTATTTTTATTTTAAAATCTTCAGGAAGCGTGAAAAATTTTGAGGATTTTGACAGCCTCCGCCACCGCTTTTACGGTTTTTATTTTGTTGCTATGCTCGTTTTGTTTATGGCGGCTGCAGCAGGATAATGATAAATTCGGGCGACAAGTTTTATCTTGATTTAATTATTATTATTGAGACCACAAGTACCTACGTAATAAATTGCTTATTCGTCCTCATTGTGCGTCCATCCGGTTTCATACATATTTCTTTCATTTTTTTTTGTATGTAGTTTTGAGTGTTAAAATATATTCATTGAGGGGGCGGCAAGTGCATTGGTAAAAAAACTGATGAAGTTCTGATTTATTTTGATTTTCTCTATATGGTGAAATTTTTAAGGTGTTTTTTTTTTTTTGAAATTTTATCAAAGTGGATTTGTGCAAATATATTCCAGGTAATTTTTTATTAAATATTAATTCATCTAAACTGGAAGTGGTATAAATTACATTGCTATTAAAATTTTTTTGATAAGGAAATTAGTGAAACTCACTTTCTTATAAGAATAACGATTTTTGTGTATGTATACAGCATGCACATACATACATACATCTATATACATATGTACATAAAAGGAAGATCTGTGAATGCGATATCTACAGATGAATTGAAAAGTTTCCTTGGAAGGATATCGCATCTGGGATGAATAACCAGGGATTTTCAATTCCAGATAAGATTGGATCTAATAAAAATAAACGTTCTTTGATGTCAGAAGCATTCCACATATTATTATGCCATCGGAGCATACATTTTTCTTACCTTAAAGAGGAGTTTTTAATAATTTTTTTTTCTCCCGTCCCGTATAATTATTTGTTAGAAATATAATTACGCTAAAAGCAAAACCATTGGAATCTGGGTACCTATTATTCGAAATATATTTGAAAGATTGATTAATTGTTGTTTGTTGAAACATAAAACCCATGGAACCATGATAAACTAATGGATGCTTACGTTCTTGCATCCAGATTTAGCCCAGTTTGTTGTGTTCAAGTTGATGCAGTAATGAAACTTGTGTAACCCTTGCTATACCTTCGCTAATGCCAATTGTTTCTGTTCTTGACTGTAATGTCAAAGAAAGAATGACATTTTACTGATTACTGTACTTAATTTTGGGATTGTATATATTTCGGTTAGAGAGTGTTTTTATGTATAGTGAATAATTTGAAAGAAAGGATTAATTATTGGGGCTAATTTATTGTGATTTTGATATGTTGACAGATGTTTTTGTGCTTTGTGCAATTGTTTACATATATAATAGTCTCATATTACTGTTAGGTTCCAGTTTCAGGTTATGATTTTCAATATATTTCTCATGTTGTATTATGTGGTTGGAAAATTCAGATATCTGGGAGTGATTCTGATCTCGTTGTCGTAGCTTAGGCGTATTATTTTGTCACATATTTTGACATTTCACCTCAAATTTGTCGTACTTTAATATTCACCATATTCATTCATTCCTTTTCATCAATCAAAAAATAAACTAAAATGAATTTGCAAAAAAATGAATACACGCCTAAAAGTACGACAAATTACTCAACTGCTTCCGAGATTGTTACAAGAATTTTATATTGTGGTAAATGGATATTCTACATCTAATTAGAGCAATACAAATTTATATATTAAAACTCTTAGTTATAGTTAGCGAGATAAGTGCAATAATTGGTCAGCCTTATCCTTAGCTAAACCTCTGCGCAAACTATTCTAACTTACCTTATTCGATAGGAAAATTTCCAACTGCTTGGAAACTATCTCACGTTCAGCCTATTCCCAAGAAAGGATCTCGCAAATTATCGACCAATTGAAATTAACTTCCCTTCCCTTAAAGGTTTTTGAATTTATCATGAACTATCTATAAACCAATCAACTCATCAACGATCGGCAATATGGCTTCCGGATTGGATGCTCATCTTTAAACGTGCTGACTTTTCTTACGGAACGTTGGAACCGTAGTCTTCACAATTTAATGTGAGTCCAAAATCGTTGCTCTGAATATTTCTAAGGGCTTTGATAGAGTCTGGCATCCAGTCCTTTTATCCAAACTTAAAAGCACTTTGCCTCTCCCTTCCTCTTCTATTATGAATTCAATGTTTCCTATTTAGTCGCCAAATACGTGTTGTATTAGATGACCTTACATCTGAACCTCATCCAATAAATGCCGGTGTGCCCCAGATTAGCCCTTAATTTCGCTTACTACTTTGGCACACTCCTGCAGAACTCCAGAGGGAATGTCGCATGTGTTAAATGAGATTACATGATTAGATCATTGAATAACGATCTTGACAACATCTTCGCTTAGGGCAACGTGAAGCTCGTCGAATTCAATGCGTCTAAGACCCAAAGCTATCTCATCTCCTTAAAACAAGACCATCACTTAACCACACTCGTTTCTTTTCATGGAGCATTAATTTCTGATACACCGTCACTAAGCATTCTTGGCATTAATATTTCCCGTAAGTTAAGCTGGACAGATCACATCTTCTCTGTGGCCAGAGAAGAATCAAAATGTCTTGGGCCTCTGAAAAGTTGTAAGAAATATTTCAGCCCGTCAAATCTAGCACTCCTCTAAAACTCCTAGATTAGACAGACCTAGAATGGAATACAATTTCCATATATGGGCTGGGGCTAGTCGCACAGCTTTAGCTTCATTAGACATTGTCCAGAAGAGAGCCTTCAAGCTCATTGGTGATGATGTGGCAATAACTATTGTTTTGTGAAAACCTAGCATATTTTCTTAATCATCCTGTAACTCTGAAGCGGTTGATATAGATATTGATACTCTGAACATATTTTATTAACAATGTTTATATCAATTAAGCGGGGAAAGCTTGGGTGGGGGGTCTCAAAACTTTATCTAGTATATTTTGGAAAATCTAGTACAGAATCGAATTCCTTATGTCCTGAGAAGAAGTTTGAGTACCTACCCACAGTCCTATATTCGGAGGCTTAAATAGCTATTTATAGCCATCCTTGCATATTTACTTTTTAGTATTTCTCTCTTTTTTATTCGAACTGAAGTACCTAATATTTTTCTCGCACTTTAGATCGGCTCTAACTCGTTAGGGTTTTGTCCGATCGGAAAACAGGTTTCACTGTTCGCCTCATCTCATTAGCAGCTACAATTTGTAGAAGAACATTTTTCTCTACATACCGTTAGGGTTCGGGTAGGAGCTCCCGGCAGAGGGGGGGGGGGGTGGTTCAAGTACAGCATATTGCATATCAAACTAAACGTCTCGCCGAGTACTATCGGTTGGTGCACCTTTTTCCCGATTCAGAAAACTTTTCCGGGACGCTTTTGCCGCCAGAAAACCCATTTTCATGCACCAATTCCGCACAATCACGAGAAGTAGAAAAGTCCACTTTTTCACCCAAGAAAAGTCGCTCAAGCTACATTTCATCGGCAAAACTTTCCCCCGCTTAATTGAAATAAACATTGTTAATAAAATTTGTTCAGAGTATCATAATGCATAATTTAAGACAAATCTCATGTCTGGAGGTGTATGGCCTAAAGTTGTGTGAAAAGTGGGTATTGCCTTTTGTTTTTATTGCTTCAGCAAAGAATAGATTAAGTTTTCACCAAACACTCGAAACAAATGATAAGCAGCTCACTAATTACCTATATTGGTCCTGAATAGCATAAAATATCTTTTTGATAATAATGCTTAGAGGTTGAATCTCGGACCTCCACCCTACCAACACCTATACACTGGTCCCAAATGTGTAGTATTTAAAGTTATTACCGATAATCTATATACACAAATTCCATGACAGGTTATTCCCACCGGAAAATATTTTAAAAAAAAAAACGTTTTGTTTATAAAACCCCAATAATTTGCGGGGTACCAACCCAACGTCATAGTAAACTAATTAGGGTTTTTGAAGATTTAAGTACGTAGAATATGCCTTGGAAACGTTTCTATTATGATGAACTGCAGAATCTCTATGGTGGTCCTCCAGGAAAACGTGGAAAGCAACGAATGTGGGGCTAGATAATGAGAAAGAAATCATTAGATGATGTAGAATGTGTTTGTTTTTTGTTTACTCTTTTTCATGCTCCTACTTTCTGTCGGTCATAAAACTCATGATTCATTTGGGAAGTCCCACAATCATTGTTTAGTCACATTCACCACTCTTCCAAACCAGAAAAAAAATCTGTTTTTTTGTTTCTGACGAGTCATATGTTTATGGATCTACTCGCTATGGGAAAAATATTCATCTATCGATTCTACATATGTGCTGAGACAATGTGGACTACAATATACAGGGTGATTCGTAAAAATGTGTTCCAATATGTGCCAATCGATTCCTTACAGTGTTGTGATCAACTTTCAAGGTGAGCAATTTTTCTGTAAAACCCCTCTTCACTCCTTTTTTAACGGTCATTTCCAAAAGATAATTACCTACTTTTTGGAACTTATTGAACTTTTTCAGCCATTTTTGCTGGATATGTGCAAATAACGCAGAAAGGGTTTATTTTGCGTACAGAGTGTGATGGCTTGTTTTAAAGCTAAGCCTTTGGACTTCTTAAATCCAATATGAAAAATTGGTATTCCTCACGTGTTTTTTGAAAAAATTAAAAAATAGTAGTAAAACATACCCAAATATATTTATCCATTAAAAAAGGGGTGAAGGAAGGGTTTTACGAAAAAATTGCTCATCGTGAACGTTGATCACAATACTGCAAGGAATCGATTGGCACATGTTGGAACACATTTTTACGAATCGTCCTGTAGAAAACCAAATATATTTCATTTCGCATCATCATCGAACTTAACTAAAAATTTCAAACGAAGTTTCTCTACAGCATAAAATATCATATCTAAAACACGAAAAATATGTACCATGTAAATTAAAAAAAAAAATCCCTTTTATTCCATGCAAAAGAAAAAATAAATAAAAATAAAATACAAAAAGATAAAAACGACCATGGCTTTGACACTATGAAGTAGGCTACCTTCTCTGTATAGTGCTCCAATATTGTACCTAAGCATTTAAAGGCCATTGAACAAAATCGTGTCCACTAGCTGTACGCGCATATCCAATGCTAAATCGACCGGAATTAAGAGGTTTTCACAAAATACACGAATAAAAAACAAACATTTTACGCCGCCCACTCGTAAAAATTTGAGGTTATGTTTCGGAAATTTGTTGTTTATAAAATTGCACACATCGATTGATTCGTCATCGTTATGACGTCAGAAATCATTGTTTTTACATATCACATCTAAAAAGTCTCTAGCTAAAGTCTCGGAAGGTGGAGGAGTCGGGGTAGGATTTGACTGGAATGGTGGAAAAAGAATTTCTTGAGACAATTTGTAAGATTCGTTGAGGTAAGAAAATATCTCTCCCGCATAATAGAGCAGCAGTTGGAGTGATGGCAAAAGAAACGAAAATAGCGCGGCTTCTTCTGCTGCCTTTATTAGTCACCCTATTGAAACAACTGAGGACTCTACAAGAAAAACTCACTCAACTGAATAATAGTTAAAAATATTGCCGTGCGTATAATATATAACCGAAAAATTCGCGAGTAGATACTATAAGTGCGTCCCCGGGCCTACTGCCCAGCAAAGTTCTCATTCGCAATACTCAATTTATTTACCACACCATCAAAAGACGTAACGCAATGATGAATCTGTTACGAACGACACTTCGAAGAAGACATACGACGACACGAACCTGGAAATGATGCAATAAATTTTGTGAGAGCTCTTTTTTACTGTGATAAAATTGAGCTTTTTATGAGACAATTATTTGGAATTTTTTGTTACAAGTACCTACTTACCTATACGTTGAGGGGGTACAGGTAGAGCATTTCTTTTCAATAGCGGTGACAGCTGGGGCAGCTGTGCTCTGTGAGTATTTAAAATCACAATTTAATGTTATTTCACAGCATTATACGGTGGTGGTTAAACTGAGAAAATTATTGGAACCAGATAGACTTTTTTAAATCAATTATTTATCTTAATATTTAAAAATCAAGTGTCACTGTGTTCGTACACGTTAATCTCCAAAACCGATTTCATTAAAATTTTGGTTGGTTCCAGTTTGAAATAAGGGATAATTTTGGATATGACAGATGGTGCTGTTGTCTAGATAAAAAAAAAACTGCCTGAGAACGCGTTGACGTGGAAGGCTAACATTTTGTGCACGGCGTTTCGTAAAACTTGCAAATACAGGCTCAAAAATGGACTAAGTCGAGTAACTTCTTCGTAGGGTTGCCATACAAATATTTCGTTTTTTAGTATGAATTTGGTACGTTATGTTTTCATAGCAATTGTAAATAAAATTTTAAAAATGGACTAAATCGGGTTACCCCTTCTTGGTGTTGCCATACAAAACTTTTGTTTTTCACTATACATATGCTTGGTGGCTGCCTGAGAAGGCGTCGAGGTGGAAAGCAAATACAGTTCGAAAATGGGACAAATCGGGCAACTCCTTCGTAGGGCTGTCATACAAAAATTTCTTGTTTACTTATATGTATTTGGGCACTGCCTGAGAGCACGTCGACTTAGAGAGCTGCATTCTCCCACGCACGCACGCACGAGCACACACCCACACACACACATACCAGTACGGAATCGCGCGATCAAGTCAGATAATAGCTTAGATATTTATACATCTCTAACCACTTCAACCCACCCCCCAACCATCTATATTATGGCCGCGCAATGCCGACAGGCTCCCTCTAGTTTATATATGTATATATAAATTTACGATTTTGTTTATCTATCTTTTAATTAATTTAACTCGAAAATTTCACAATAAAAGCCCACAAGAAGAGGAAGTTCAGTGCAAGCCTAGTGTTGTTGCACTTCTGCTATAAAAGTTAACCTAACGAGTATTTTCAGTGTTGGCACTGACATATACAGGGTGACCCGTCGAGATGGTAAAAAATTTTAAGGGTCGAAAGTAACATTTTTTCGAAGTTATAGGCGATTTTCGATATTTTCGAAATTTTGAACCTTAAGCCACATTTTTGACCATAACTCAGTTCAGGTTGCTCACAGGACCACCCTTTTCCTTGCGTTTTACTCGTAACATTACAGACTCTCATTCGGTGTAACTCGGTTTTGAAAACGTTCACACATAATGGAAAAATTGGCGATTTGTTGCCAAAACATTTTTTTCGTCAGAAAATTCATTTGTCTTCAATGTCATAAATCTCGAATAGTAACCATGCCAACAGATGATCCGGTTCTCATAGAAAACATCCCTCATTTATTATGTTTTATAAAAGTACAACACGATTAATCCGCATTAAGTATTGCCAGAGTTACAGTAAAAACTTGCCTGCAACATACCTCTCATAACTTGAGGAAAATTAATCTATAAAAGATTGATTGAAATAGAGGTTTGGGATCCCGTGGGATCTCCCGAAACGTAGGCCAAATCATAGGTCGCAGCCGGACGCTCCTATAAATTTCAGTATTGATTCCCCAGCCCTCCTTGCCGGCATCGTATAACTCGTCCAGGAGGTATGAGCAAAGGAATCTGTTACTTATTCCTGAGAGTGCCGGGCAGTGACAAAGAAAGTGGGTCACTGTTTCGGACTCCACTCCGCAGCCTCTGCATGTAGAATCATCAACAAGTCTCATCCTATGAAGGTGACTCTTGAAAGAGGTGTGCTCAGTGAGAATGAACACCAGAGTTCTCAGGGTTGGCATGTTAAGTCCTAGGAGCTTATTCGGCCCGGTAAACCGTGGCATGGCTTCAAGGTTCATGGCAAATTTAATCTCAGGCTCCTCGCAAAAAACTCCCGGTCCGGTGCCTTCATCGGATTTAAAACCATCAGTATAAATTGTAATTGGGTTTGTCAATGATTGAAACACGGAGAGTGATTCCCATTCTGCACTGGATGGAATTCTAGATTCAAAATTGTTTTTCAGCATGGTCTCGAGGAGATGGTCACTGTCCGTATCAATGCCAGGTGCGATAGACTGCATGAACTCATAAATGGATTCATGTGGAACTCTTGTTCCCGTATGAAGCCAGCCAAGACTAAGATGCAGTCCTAGCGCTGTAATCGACGTCCTCTGCTTAATATGTATTTGTACCGGGTGTATGTTAAGGATAATCTCTAGAGCCCGAGGACTAGTTGACTTAAAGCATAGTCTTTGAATCTTCTTTAATATCTTGCGATGATTGGCGAAGTCCATTGGTTTTCATCATATCACCGAACCATAGATGTTAACATGCGTCGAATGATGCTAGTGTATTCCATAGGATCATCGCTCTGTCTTCGAGGTGTGGCTTCCAGTTTAACTAGACAAAAGATATTTGATGAGATCCAGCAGAAGTCCAACGAGAGCTGATTTCATCTAATTTTCCACGAATATAAACTATTGTGCTCCTTACCTCATAGCCATGCTTCCAGTGGAAAGTGCCTTACTATTATTCTGAAAAAACAAGCTCTTATTAGATTAAGAAAGAAGCATTGTGATGATTATTCAAGAAGATCCATAAAGAGTTTGAAAAGAAACCTTCAACAAAAACTTATTCGCACATTATTTAACATAACTCCTAGAGCGCTTCTTAGAGCAGTAGTGACGCGCTCTATGGATATGCTTAGCTTATGTAAAAGGCAATGAACTATGGGTGGAAGCGCTTCAGGAAATTTCTTAGAGCGCTCTTTTTGGACACCTACTTTCTGCAATTTTCCATTCAAAATAAAAATTTGAAATTATTTTGTCTAGCTCTCTTATATTTTGTGGAAATTGAAATATTTGCTTTTCCTATTCCGGTCAAGATGAAGTAGAAGAAGCATATGCCAATTAGCAATGTGGAATCATTGTAATTGTATACATAACCGCAAATGAGTCCTTGATTTTTGTCGATAATTAAATGCAGTTAAATTTTATCTTCGATCTTTGCAATCAAAATGTATAAAAAACGTTTCTTCTTACTTGTCATTTCGTGGGTGTACCCCTCTAGTTTGTGACGCATACTGCAATGTGTGCCCTATAAATTACAGCAATTTGACTGAAAGCAGTATCAAAAATTTATTTGCTTGTTGTTGGCCGTTAGTGATAACGTTTCGAGTGATAAATACTTAAGTTATGTGTACACGTGTTTTATGCGCGGAAGAATATTGTTATCACAGTTATCAGTGAATCGTGACAATTATTATTGCAACTTTCACACCTCTTATATGATAATTAGCTTAAGTACTATTTTACATGCTTCAATAATTTGAGAGGAAGCTGTCATATTGTAGATAATCGATTTTTTTTTGTTTTTTTAACTACTAGTTAGAGAAAGAGAAAGAAAGAAAGAGAGATACGGTGTTTCTTTTTTTAATATAATATGTATGTTGATATATTTTTAGGATGGTCAACAAATCCGAATTCAATTTAGTTCAATCTAGGTTTCCTAAAGGTGACCACTGTATGTTAGTACTCAGTGCCACCGCATCCATTGTTGGCATGGCATACAGCTAGATTAATATCATCTCTACAATAGGTGGCCATCGAATTAGAAACTGCGAAATTTCAATACTGCATTTATATTTATTTAAAGTTTATAATATGTACGTACAAAATGCGTCTTTATAATTAATATTTTATATTAATATTTCCCCCCTTTACATTAGCTACTGCTTTTATACGAACGGGCATACTTTCAATGCATTTCTGAATCATGGATTCAATATCATTTCTCCATAGATATCCTCGATTCTCTTTTTCAATATTTCTATCGTTGGATTTTAAAAGCTATAAACTTTGGATTTTAGCATAGCCCAGCAGTTCTCAATCGGGTTTAAATCCAGTGAGTTTTCCCACACCAGGGAAGTAAAGGAATTTCATGCTCCGCGAGATACTTTTTAATGTATTTTGTGGTATGGCAGGGAGCGCCATCTTGTATAAAAGTATATGACGTTCCCTGGGCGTTCAAATATTCCATATGAGTTCTGAGAACAGTATTCGAAACTATTTTCTACTGATCTTGCCGCATTGTTTCCGTAACAAAATAAAGAGGACCCGGACCCTTGCCTGATGTGCTACTCCAAATCATGACTGCTGGTGGATGCTTGACTGTTCTGAGTAAACAGTTCTCCTCAGATTTCTCTGAAGATCTCCTTCTGACATAAAGACTGGCTTCAGTTACAGCTTCTAGCCGGTATTCATCACTGAAGATAACCTAAAAATTTATTAAATTTTGTAATTTTCAATAGGTGCTTAAAAAGGTACGAAAACTTGTTGCTCGGCCGAATTGGTAAACTTGCCTTTTTCCAATCTTCAACTGTGAAGCTCTTATGTTGTTTCACCCACTGGAATCGTGGCTTTTTCCATTTAGCTGTCAATTTTGGTTTTTTCGTCGGACGCCTGCATTTTAAATTTGCTTCGTACAAGCGGCTACGTAAGGTCCTAGCCGATATCTCTACTCCTTGCTCAGTGAGAGTTTTTTTTATTGTCTTATGTGAAATAATTTTTCGGTCGCTTCTTGAGGTTGTTTTTCTTTGTCCTCGGCAGTTTTGGCGATAACTCATGCCTGGAGGTATGTATATTTTCCTTAACATTGTTTAATATTTTAGAGACCGTGACACAAGAAATATTCGTTATATGGGATATTTCTCGTTGATTTAGTTTACAGCTGGTAATTAAAGATGAAATCACTTCCTTTTTTTTCACTGCTTATGTCTTTTTTTGCGACCCATTATACAAAAAACTGGGTTTAAACGGAAAACCTGCATACATATAGGAATTCAGTCTATTTATTAAAACTATAATTTCTATCCATCCTTGTTGGACTGTGAAATAATCTGATAGAGTATTGTGCACCTTCCTCAACTACAGTATCGGACATTTTATATAATTTTTTCTCAAGTCTTGAAATATCGTTGCTACTCAGACGTGTTGCTTTGAAAGAAAAAAAAAGGCACATTTTAAGCTTCTTATTCTATTTTAAGGTTTTTCTTGAGCAATATTTCATCGGATTTGAAGTAAACGCTCCACATTGAAGCGTTATTCTGCTTGGAGTTTTTTTTTTTTAAATGCATCAACAAGCGCCATTTGGAGGTAATGTTTTTTTTTTCTCAGCTCCGTAAAAAACCGAATCAGCATTAATTAAAACAGTGTTTGATAATTGCTCCAGTGCTCGCGAACCAGAGTTTCCCAACCCTTTTTTCATTCAGTGTGACGCTAGTAGGTAGGTAGGTACTATAGAAGTGAGGAGTGTATTTAGTTTGTTGTAGCTTACATGTCACAGAAGCTGAACGAAATTACAGTATAATCCAGCATCCCCATCTGAGATCGCTTGGATTCCAGGAAAAGACGAATGTTGAGAGATTACAGCGAGTTAACACTAATACAGATGCTTTTCAAAACCTACGGGTCTCAGTAACGGTAAAATTTATATCTCTTTAGCAGTGCCAAAGAACAATATCTCTGAAGAGCGAATTAACTGGAAGTTATGGGTTCCTAATAGTGTCACGGCCGACTTGATTACATCAGAACATAGTCCACATTTCGACTTCGTAAGAACCTTGGAGATATTACGTCATCAGTATTACCATAGAGAAAACAGTTTATGCTTCTCTATGGTATTACTGGCCAAGCATGGCTTCAAGGGTACGACGCGACGGTTTATAAACAATCAGCAGACTAAACCGACCAACGTGTCTTCTGGGCCCCCTCTGGGCTTGATGCGTTAAAATAAGGCTTAAGAGGAGACTTAAGGAGATCTAGTGTACAGTAAGTGGACAAGTAGCGCAAGAGATTATATATGTATATCTCCATATACATATATAGGATGTTTATCTCTAAAGCTTTAAATTGCAGATTTATTGAAAACTTTAAATTTCGCGTATTTCTGACTTTATAAGCTAAAAAATATTTTGCTCCTCGGAACAGCTCCGCTCCAGAATTTTACCTTCCAACTGGGTATATTTTTTTTTTTTAATTTTCCACTCGTACTCGGAGCAGAGTTTAGTGCGCATCACACTATTTACGGAGCGTTATTTCATGTCTTGATTTTTTACACTTCATATCAAATGGCCGATATAGGCATATATATATATATATATATCTTCATCTTCTTCGCAGTAGTCTTTTATATCCAAAAAATGGTGTTCACTGGTAGTTCAAGTATAGCTTGGTTCCTTACACCCTGACCTGAACTGATTGAGTTCTATTTACACAGAAAAAATCACAAATTGTGAACCTGGGTATCAGATTTAAATTTCATATCTCACGTACAGATGGCCTTTATATAATAATTTTTATAACTTTTTACATCTTTCAAAGATGTTTCAACATTTTCATGGGTTGTTAGAACCAAGACAATCGGATCGTTCCTTTTTTCAATACATCAAGTCAGTAAATAATAATAACTCTCTTTCTCTCTCTCTCTCTCCTAAGGCATTAGTAAAACTCTGAACGGACATTTATGTTGAACGACAAGACTTTCAGGTCGCTTTACGTATACGTTGATTAAATTTTATGTTGATACCTAACGTTAGCACCTACCCTTAATATTTTGCAGTAATCCAAAATTACCAATGATTTAAAGGGTTTTCAACTATTTTCTATTTTCAACCCTTTCGGCTTGCTCAACATATTATAATCTTTCACTTTGTACTTTTCAATATACATAGCTTACTCCGTCTATGAATTATGTGCTCTTATTAATAATAATTAATTACTCTAAAGGGTTAACTAATGTCTGCCAGTTTTATCTAAAAAGGGTTTATATAGAAAGGTGAGTTTAATGTATAACCTATACCCCTGAGCCCCACAAAATATACATACCTAATCCTTAACAGTAAAGCGATAAAATTGTGAAAAAAAAAAAAAATCGGTATGTTCGTATTAAAGCATAAAGTCTTTCCATCAGTATTAAAAGAATCCTTTAACTTTAGACATAAATAGGGTTCGACGAGCTGTAAATGATTGCTAATTATAATTTCTCCTCCTCTTAAAATTCCTTCATTCAATCAATTATCCTGAGAGAAGACAAATTTGATATGAAAATTTTTATGTCTCGGGTAAATTCGTACCAAAAAGGGAAAATTTAATCAATTTAATTTGGTTTTGAAGGTGTTTTGGTTTTTATTTATTTTTTATTTTTTATCCGAATGATTATTATTGTTCCAAGCAACATACATATATACGTATACAAACGGAGACCCGGGTAAGTGCAGCATATAAAATCCGGTAATTGAATTAATATCAAACATTATCTGAAAATAATTCGAGCATCGAAGAGTCGCCAAGATTAATATTATCGCGATCAGTTAAAATCATAAAATAGAAGAAAGTTATCGGGAAAAGTATACATCAGGAAAAATGTGAAGATGAAAGACTGCTGACAAGCGATAAAAGAACAGCTGGTCAGATGGAGACAAAATTTCTTTAGCGTTTTGAATGAACAACTTACTAAATAACCTAAAGATAGACTATACTTAAAAAACAGCAAACTATTGATTTAGGAGAGTTCAATCCTGCGTAAAATACATCAACACTTTGCTAGATAGAAGATTTTTCGACAGCATCAAAGTAGATTCAGGAGTCCCACAAGGATCTATATCGTCGCCGTTATTATTTTCTATAGTGATTACACCATACAATGGGAATTGTTGGGATGTTTGAGTGATCTAAATCATATTAAGTTTCATGTATGGAAATCACGGCGATCCAATCTTCAGTCCTCACTTGAAACCTTACTGTGAACCATAATTTTTTTTTTTTTCTTAATTTTACTCATTTTCTTTCAAAAGCGAATATAAAAAAAAAAAAATTCATTCTGTGTCTGCCAAATGTTGGATACATGTACAAGTTAATGTTTAGTTCTCTCAATCACTTCTTACCAGGTAAAACAGAAATTCGCCATTTCTAATGACATTTATTTAGGAAAAAGAATCTACTAAGAAACCTTTGAATAAAAAATTACGGTACTCACAGCTCTTATGCTGTAAAAGAAGTTCTACCTTTACTACGTCGAGGAAGAGGTCTGCTGTGTAGCAATATAAGCTACGTTGTTGATGTTTCTTGCAACTCGTATTTTTTTGGATGAAGTACATTCCTGTTGACGAAGTACTAAGGAAGCTGGCAAAACCAAATCCTGTTGACTGCTAAGCTTTAAGAAATAGAGTAGTAAAGCTCGATATATGGTCAGCAGATTAACTCTTTCTCATTCTCTGTAATTCCCTGGTGTTAAGGTATCCAGCAGAGAATAACTTTATTGTAAATACAGACCCGAACTAATGTGTCGTTAGATTCTTACCATAAATTTTATATATTGTGCGTTAGCCATTAAAAAATGTCTTAAAATTAACCACCGAAATTTGATTTTAATAGTGGACAAAAACTTATGCGAGCTTTTCTAGCTTTCTGAAAAGTTTAAAAATTAAGGAAGGCTAATTTTCTTCATCAAAATTAAGCTTCCAAAAATATGGAAAAATGGAGTACCACAAGGTTCTGTCTGTTGGGCATATTTTTTTTTTTTTTACATATACGATATAAATACAGTTATATTGATATTATTTTTGATGTCATGGTTAACATTTATGCTGACGATATACACCTCTATGTAAATAGAACTAGAGACGATTTTTGGAATAGTATGTTGCTAGACTTAATGATTTTCCGCAGGTGATCTAATGAGAAATTCCTCGGATCTATTAATAACTAGGTTTTTCACTGAAATATCTATAAATGTCTATTGTCAGTTTCCTTTAGATTATTAACATTTTTTTTTTTTTGCAATCCACCAATTTAATTCCTCATTAAGACTATACAAACGTTTTTATTGACGCCATAATGAAGGTCTCTTTATCGAAATACACGGTCATGCATGGATGGATTGGAAAGTGGCTGAGAAACCTAACGAAATGCTAGAACGTAGACCACAACAAGGCCCATTGTTCACCTCTCCAGACTTATGAGTAATTGCTCATAAATCCCATCCGGATGCTCTTATAAAGCTGAGTATTGGCCCACAACCCCATCTATGCGGCTCATGCAATTCTTTTAGGTGGGCGGTATGCGTTAAGCAATATGTAACGCTTTCTGGAGAGAGCTGGACACTGATAAAGAAAGTAACGCAACGATTACACGCGTCAGTAGAGTTGACGGACAGTACTGAGATATTTTGTCTGTCAATTTTACTGACTAAAAATGTTTTGCGTTCGGTCAACTAACTAATCAGTTCATTATAAAATAACATCAAGTGGTGCATACATTCCTTATCTGTTTGCATTACTAATGATTTCTTCCTTATTCTGTCATTATTCTCTACAAAATAAAGATTACAATGTATATTAAATATATAATATAATATATATTAAATTTTCAGTCATTTCCCACTCAAAAGAGAGATGATTAGAAATTTCAATTTCCACTCTCATCTATCTTTTATTTTCAATTTTCGCCATCTTAATTTTACGTTTAACAGTTTATTGACTAGTCAGTACTGACTTGTTAGAAATCTTGTCAGTACTGACTCGTGTAATCCCCGGGTGAGTCACGGTTTTGGAATCCTCTCGAATTCTCTGCATACAGAATTTTCAACAAGTCCCATCCTGTGTCGTCATAAAAAAATTGTTTCATTATTCGTTACAGTGAGAACGTTTGCCGTCAGACTTATTATGTTGTCCATTAAATGAATCTCTATCATTAGATCCAATATAATAATTTTTGGAGGAGATATACTGTTCCCAAAATATCGCTTCTATGATGCTACCTGATAAGCGTTTCCTCTAAATACTATAGAATTACATAAAAAAAGAAAAGTATTTTTCAAAAAGAAAAACGAGTCATTCTCGATTGCAACAAACCAACCATACACAAGAGCGCTCAAAGTGTTACACATGTAGTGTATGTACATACATTTGTATATTCCAGCCAATTGGTAAAGTGATGTCATTATGTTTCAGAAAAACACGGCGTAATTACCGATGACGGTCACGTGTCGACAGGTGACTCTTGTGAATGATTTTCTTTCATTGTACAAAACACCGATTAAAAGTGTTTTGCTGTTTTAATCGATTTTGTGATACGTCGTTGATTCTAGGAAATTTTATTTGCATTGGTCATAGAGAAAATGTCAACAAATCGAATCGAGCTGTGGGTTTATCACTAGAATTCCAAATGTATGGGCTCACATTTCGTCCACTTTTAAAGTACTATATAGATAGTGGAAGCGGAGACTATCGTACAGTATTTAAAAAATATGTAATCGGCGAAATTCTAGAAAGATATTCAAGAAGGTTTGGACTGATTTAATGTATTTACTGCCAAAAGATAGAGGAAATATAAAAGATCTTATTCGGAAATTCAAAATTAAGGAGGGTTCTACGTGAATTGTTGTACACTGACTTCACATATGAAGTTGAGGGAAAAGCATATTTCTGGTGTCGGTTCTCTTAGTAGACTAAACAGGATGATCGAAAGACCTAAATTGACTAGTGAATTCACATTATCATTCTGAAGCGATGGGATTAGCTTTTGAAAGGATTATCTTCGATTTCAAGTTCGTCGCCATGAAGTTGATGGCATAAGAACTTTAAGACCATGAAATTACGACTTCTTACCATGAGAAGAAGATTTGGTCACTCTTTGGCGGTATGGGCATAGTCTTAGCTTTGGAGCTTCGAGTAGGCGAACTCTGTCCTGTTGTATGTGCGAGTGTGTAGCTGATCCTGTAAAGATTTTGAAGCCAGAGTTCTCTCGAGGAAACTACTGGGTTGAAAACAGAATAGCCTGATGATAAGCCTCGAATCTCGACTCTTCCTTTGACAGCCTGGATGTCATCTGGTGTTTAAATGTCTCCTCGTCGACGTGCCACCAGTTGACCGTGTAGACACGATATCGCCGCAACGGGTGATGAGATGTCAACAACTTGCACTTGAAGCACAATATCTTGACAGTCCACAATACAGATGTATTGGAGATCAAATAACTATCGCCGTTGCGAATGAAAGTTCAGTCGCTTGAGGATGGGCGTACCGTAAGGTGTCGGAAGTAAACAGGGCGTCAAAGTAGCTTGGAACGGCTTTCTGATCCTATCTGATAAGCTATAAAATAAATTTATATTTTCCACGAACACATGAACATGAAAGGCCTCATTTTTGTTATAAGTCTTCTAATATATTTCAACTTAATTATATTTTTATTACTTTACATATAACATAAAATACGTCTACTTGGCTAGACTATACGGCTGACAAAGAGTTAAATAATTTAATTGGTTTTTATTAGAACCTTTTCCAATCCTCGAAAGTGAACCTCGATTGGAATGTGAAACACTAAAAATTGATTGGAAAGTGCCTAAGGGCGTTGCCAATTTTTTTTTTTTTATGTACATGCTCTGCTTAAGCATCTTGTTTTATCTAGACAAAGTTATTGTCGCTATTATAGTGTCCGCCTAGTGTAGAAAATCTGTCAGCTTCATATATCATATATGAAACAAAGTAGGTAAAGTAGTGAACATTGAATTCATAGAAAAATTTGAAGAACTTTTATTTTTTAACGATTTCTAAATTAAATCATAAATACAAGAAGAAAAAACAACCGCCTCGTCCATATCTTGACCGTTTCTAACAAGTGTAGGTCCCGTCAGGGAAAAATAAAATAAAATTGAATTCATACTTGGATAGTAAGAACCATTTTTATTAATGAGTTTTGGGTTAAGTTAATGGGCTAGAAAAAGGGGGTATCCCTAAAGTACTCAAAAATTATCGCCACTCTTGATATTTTATTTAAATTGGCTAGACGCTGAAGGTGAAACCAGTTCTGCAGGTCTTCAAGAATGATTAAGTTACAGAAAAATAGGATGTCTTTGGTGTATATTTTCTTTAACCTTATATTAAGGTGCGAACATATTCGTTTAGAATACGCATTACTTCTTTTAGGATGAAATTTTACGTATATTAATACAATGCCTAAAATATCGCTAACCTTTGAGATAGACTTAAGTAATCCTCCAGTAACATCTAATTCGTTGAGAAACCACATAGAAGCATTGGATACACATTATTTCTGTGATGTTCTTGGTATGGTATACGTATATGAGTACCTATGACGAAATTTTGGATTTTCAATTTATTACTACAAAAGCCTGGAAAATATAGTTCGAGTTAAAAAAAAATCTAACACATGACAAAATCCCTGAACTGTATGTAAAGCAATATTGAATTTAACATATTTTTTTTTTTTAACTAAGCTAAATGCCTTTTTCGGGATCTGTTAATATCCGATATTTTATTTTCCTCAGGATTTTAATTTTGAGATTTTCGGGATAATCTTGTCGATTTCCAAAAAAAAAAAAAAAAGCGTAAAATTCAATCTACCCTGGAGATGGAAAGAAAAAATTAAAATTTTGCAAATACTAATTCTAATAATTCCCGGAATTTTTTTTTAATTACAAATCTCGGGAATTTTTTTAATGTCGAATTTAGTTTCAAGTCCTCCTACGATTAATTACATAGCCACTATAAGAATTGAAACAAGCTGGTGCTCAGTGATTTGATCTCACTTTAAATAGTCTTTGTTCCCAGCAAACATAAATAGCATTTAGCGAACCTAAAAGATCTAAGTATATGAAAATTCTTTCTCGCATCGTCAAAGAGTTGTTATTTTGTTTTAAATTGGGATAAAGAATATTGCTTCATCGCCCATCATACTCTCAAAGTCCCAAGGCTGTCATCCTTTCCCACCCTCTTGCTTTCGCTACTGAAAGGAGGGAAGGGTCACAAAACTAACCATCGAGAGCATCAATTCAATTTGCCTTAATTCTGCAAGTTCCTGACGTGTTGGTGCAGAAGTAAGAAAACAAAAATGCCCATAGTTTTTCGGAAAATCGTATGTCTTCTTCTTTACTTACTGTAGTTCCCACAAATAATTTCTGCCTAAAGGAATCGGATTCGCTTCTTAAAGTTTTTATTCTTTTTGTTTTTTTTTTTTTTGAAGATTACGAAATTTACAGATACAAAGAGAAGAAAATGTGAAATTTTATAAAAAACATATGTTCTCTATTTTTCTAACTGTATAAGTAGTTTTTCTAGTAATAGCATAGCAAATTTTAGATATTATTAAATAAAGATGGTAACGGTTTGCAGAGTGTGTATGACTAATGAATGAGAGTGTGCAATTCTATTAGTTTTATAAAAAAAAAAAATCTTTAAATTCTATAACGAAATTTTTCTCTATTCTCTTTCAGACAAAATCAATTTTATACTGCACGCGTATTCCAATTCAACCAAATATTGATAAACATAAAATACCACCACCACCAACAACAACAACATAGCTGCACCACCACCACCACCACCAACAGCAACAACATTTTATTATTTCTTGTCCTCCTCCCTCCCCTATGGGTTTCCCCCCACAAATCATCTCATTTCCTCTTTTCTTTATATTTTTACAGAAATTGTGTGCGGATTAGGTATAATTACTGAAAAAAAAACAACTACAACAACGCATACTCTTGCTAGCAAAATATCTACTTAAAAAAAAAAATTCAGTGAAAATAAAATAAATAAATAAATAAAATAATAAATTATTTAGTAAAATAAGCAACAAGTGATTCTACATAAAATAGCATGAAATATAAGTGAAGGTGTGTGTAATAAAAATGATAAAATATTTTAATAAAACATAAAAAATAAATAAATAAATAAATAAAAATGTGTCGTCACAGTAGCTTCCTTTATTTATTTTTATTAAATAATCCTGACGGGAAGTTGATTCCGTGTAATAGTAAATTCGGTTGTTTAATTTTAACAACATAAATACAACATCAACAACAACAACACAACGGCAAATATCTTAATGAAAAAGTATATACATAAAAAAAGAGTTTTTTTTTAATTTGAAAAATATTTTGCTATGGATATAATCGTAATTAACGAAAAACTTAAAATTTTGTTATATTTTGTAATTATAAAGTTCAAGTACCAAAAGATTGGGTAGTTGTTCCCTTCTGTTGTGTTTTTTTTTGTTTTTTCTTTTGAGTTTGTTTTTAAGTTTTTAGTCAATAATAATAAAAATGTAGTGCGGTGAAAAAGTGATGGAATAATTTTTTTTTATTGTCACTAATTGTGTGTGTGTGTTCGCGTGTGTGTTAATATTAGTTAAAGAAAAAAAAAGAAGCTGAAATTATATAAAATACAAGATAAAAGTGATTTAAAAATATTGCGACGGTGTCGACGAACAATTATAGTCGAGTGTGTTCGTGTTTTTTTTTTTTTTATATAAAATCTATATTTTTTGGTTTTTGTGAATTTTGTTCTTAATTTTTTTTTTACCTTGAATTTTTATTCAAAGACTGAAGGAAGCTAGCATGCTAATGGACAAAACTAAACAAAAATGTAAGTATAAAATATAGTTTTCTTTTTTCTGCAGTAATTGTAGTGTAATGACTCATGTAGAAGGGGTGGAACGGTAACTATTATTATTATTGAGGCATGTGCCACTAATTTTTAAGAAATGTTTATATGAGACAACAAATTAAAGAACAAAAATCAAAATTATTATTTGTCAAAGTTTAAGTTTAAGTTTAGTTATACATTAAAAAAAAAAAAAATAGTAAAGTCTTCAGAGTTAATAATCGGTATCGTACTGTCAAAGAGGTGGTGAAATAGCGGAATACCATAGTAATCTATTTTGGGTCCGTCATTATTTTAGCACTGCTGTTGTTTGGAATTATACAAAATATCCTTGTTGATAATATATGTCTCAGCTGAGACTAGGCTAGGTGGCTATAGATAGATCATGGTTAAACAAGCGCAACTGTGATGGATACCCTTCATTGTTCCGACTCGGAAACATAGACAGTGTTGATACCTTAGAGACTGCCAATCTTTTTGATGACTTCTTAAAACTGCCTTCTGTTATAACCACTATGAGTGATATTACGTATAACGACTATACCCATTTGACGAAGCTTTCGCTAACTTCTCTTCAACCTAAAGACCTGTTGTTCGACGAAGCAGTCTGTCTCCAGGTATATTTCAAGCATAGCTGATAGTTTTTTTTTTTAGCGATCCGGATGGTGTTGCTTCCACGCTCATAAAACATTGTGTTAAGTTCATCGTTTCTGTTTTGTGTTATTTACTTAATTTTTCTTAAACCTGTGGTGTTTTTCAGAAACAGTGGACACTTTCCTTGATTATTCTTTTGCACAAGATGGGCAACAAGTGCGACATTTCTAACTACAGACCTGTCGTTAATTTAAGTTTTATTGATAAGATATTTGAAGCTTTGGTTTGTAATGTTTTGTACTTCCACTGCAAGCCCTTTCTACGCTCTTTTCAGCATAGCTTTATAAAAGGTAAATCTAATACGACTAAATTGTTAGAGTTTACTAAATTCTGCATTTCTGCTATTAAAATCATTTTCATTTTCACGAATTTCAGTTAAGTTTTTGATCGAATCAATCATAAATTTAATTCATAAGTTAACTGTTCTTGGTTTATTTGTCAATAAGCTTCGTTCTTATTTATCTGATCGTATGCAGCTAGTTATATTCCGTGCAGCTCTTTCTTACGAAATAGATAATAATACTCGTCTTTCTTTCGAGGATCATATTAACACAATCGTTGCCAGGGCTAATGCTACTAAAGGGTTTGTAAAGAGATGGTCTAAAGAGTTTAATGATCCATTCATAACAAAAGTTCTTTACTGCACATTCGTCCTTTACTGTACATTCGTTAGATCCCTTTTGGAGTATGCCAGTCCGGTCTGGTCTCCCTTCTATGCTGTATATATAAATCGCATTGAGTCTGTGCAGGGGAAATTCGTTCGATTTGCCCTGCGTGGACTTCATTGAGACAACCCTATTCTACCTCCATATGTTGAAAGACTTAAAAATTCCATTAGAATCTCTTGAGAATAGACGAAAAACTTCCAGAGTTGTTTTTGCAGTTCGATGTATACAAGGAGTGGCAAAGTGATCTTCACGGTTCCGTGAAATAAAACCGCATTAAATAGCTTTGCACACAAAAAGAAAGAAATAAATTTTCAGAAATTGTGATGCTATTTCATAATGAAATAAATTCGCAAAACGATAGTGCGCAAAAAACGGATATAAGTCCTCAGTTCTTTTGTAAAAGGTTAAATATCTGTATGCGCCTTTTACAGAAAGTTTTTTCCAGATTTTCTGTAAAAGGTCTTTTTACAGAAAGTCTTTTCTGTTTCTCAGATTTTCTGTAGGTCAAATATAATGTGTAAACGAGACCAATAAAAGCGGCAATATCACAAAAAGATGAAAGGACGGCAAAGTACTTGAATACCGAGAAGTGATAAAACCCTAAGCAGTCGTAAACAACCGTATCGCTAGAGGATAATAAGTGAAGGTCACGGAGGGAAATTGGCAGCACATAGCATGGCATAAGAAAAATAGATCAAGAAAAATAAAGGTGCTCTTATGCAGCAGTTCTCTGCACGAAAGTAGAAACAAAGTGCTAATCCAAATTGTACTCAACTCCTCTCTAAGCTTATCCATTCAAAATATTTGGCAGATGTTTTATTTTGTATGAACTTTTACGTCTATTCCATCCATTGGTAGAGTGGAGAGACATGTGGGGGGGTCTATGGATCTTTCAATAACCAGGATAAAAGACACAGCTCATACATACTCTATTATTCAACGTCACCCCATAGGGGGTTGTCATATGCATTCAAACATACTTATTCTTTGTGCTATGATCAATGACATGTATTACATGAACTGCTTGATCTCCTATTTAATATGGGTCCACTTTTGTTCGCAGGGGTGTGAAAACTATCTTAATTTCAAGTTTGATTTTCGCTTTAACTGTCATCAAGCTCAACAAATTTCAAATATATTCAAAATTATTATTTTTATTGGAAGTTTATCTCTTATAACATCAAATATTCCGTAAGGATATAAAATTAAGTAATTTCTGTCTGCCTATCCCTAAAAGTAGCTATGGGGGACAGAGAAAGGATTACAAATGTTATATTGCCATCTATTTCTATTCTATATATTCATCCACTGAACTGAAACTGAACTATGGTGGGTTTCGTATAGAGCTACTTATTATTTTAAGTTCAGTGGAATCCAGTCGTTAAACCAAAAAGGGACAACTATGGAAAAGTGATCTCGTGATAATGTAAGCTATTTCAGTGGTGTCAGCGGTCTATGTTATACATGTGAGTGGCTATGATAAAAAAAAATATCGTTCACGTGCCTCTTGGCCTAATCAAGGAGCTAACTAACATAATCTCACTATTTTTTTTTTCTTATTTCGTCAAAAAGGAAAGAAAACTAATTCCGAATTGATTAACTGCAGTCTAATATCGAAGTAATACAAGAAAAAAAAACTGTCACCTCGGAAATGTCATCCCACCGCAAACCGCTAGGTAGAAACTACTACTAGAAAGTTTATATTATATCTTCACTATCACCACCAACACCAACACACAAACAAAATGAATAATTATCTATAAATCCTCAAAATAGCTGTAAAATCTGGAAATCACAATCCAAGGAGGGTATAAACTATATTCAAATCGTATTCCAATTAAAAACTTTTTGTGTGATCGCGCGCAGCTAGCCAATACCCCCAGTGAGCAAAATTTTGTGAAGAATGCGCAAGTGTGTAAAGGAGAAAGGGGGTTAGGTGATCAAAAAATTTTAAATTCACAGCACCGACGCGAATGCGACACATTCCTGACAACTTTTATTATAGCGTCGCCGTCGTCGGTGTTCTGTTTCTGATTTATCATCTCTTCTCTAATCTCTCTGGTGGTCGGTCCGACTCGCCCACGTCTTTGCTGTGGTGTGTGTGTGGTGATCGAAGCCGGTTGACCGGTTCAGTTCGGTTCAGCTAGGCAAGAAATGTTTTTTTGTTGTTGTTTTATTGAGTTAATAATAGCAATAAACAGCTAGCGCCTGCGCGAGTAAAAACTCTTGCAATCGTACTCAAATACTACTCACATAATAGAGATCTCATCACTCTAAAGAAAAGGTTGATTTCCTTGAAGTAGTTGTGGCTTGAAATTCTTGAAGTAATTGTGGCATGAAATTCAGCATCAGTACTCCGACGACTGTACCAAGTCTTCTATTCGTCTACCGAGAACATTTTGGAGTTCGCGCTTAGTGCGCCCAATAAAACGCAAGAAATTAACCTTGCAAAAATCATTTGGTGGACTAACCATGAGCTACTTTTGCTCACTACATTGAAAATTACGCAAATTTCGCTCGTAATAACTGTTGTTCATTATGATTTGAAACATGGTACATGTCTTTCCCGTTCACTTCCCGCCTACAGTCTATTATCCGTCGATGATGTAATTTTTGGAGGTGGAAAGGGGAGGGCAGAGGAAAAAATACTTTACATTACTCTTCGTGATAATATATATGTGTGTTAGTGCATGTTTGGTATCTCAGCAATTGAATCAGTGCTCTAATATCTTACCAGACCGTCCTTCCATCATCCCGCCTCTCCTCCTCACCTCGTCATTAATCTACCTACATTTTTTTGTAGCAGGTGGTGATTGGGGAAGGGGGGGGCTATTGAGCCCTGACATCGATGATGAAGTTGGACGTAATGGAAATGCCAGTGAGTCAGTGTCTGGCAAAATGGTAAATTGGGTGCCGGTCACCAGCAGCAGCAGCAGTACCACCAGCAGTACTGGCACCACCATTGGAGAAGGGGGGGCTACCGCCGCAACTGTATGTATGCATTTATGTATATAGGTACATGTTTGGTTATAAAGGGAGAGATAGTTGAATTGGAGGGCCTATGGTGAATTATTTGTATATATATATATTTGCGGTGAGGGGGGAAGGCTTTTATAATGATTAGATCCGGCACGGCGGACCACTACCCCATTTATAGTAGACGACCTGATGCAAGGGACACACCATCGTGTTGTTGTTCATATGATGCAATCCGATAGCTTTTGCTTGACCACGGTCATGTTGACACCGGAAGGATCGTTTTTCACAACATATGCCAACTGAAGGTAGAGCTGCTGCTGTTGTTGTCACTGCTGGTGCTGCTGCGCTTCTCTTTGCTTGCTTGCTTGCTTGTTGGTTGGGCCTGAGTGCAAATAATATGCCTTCGCCATTATTTTGATTAATCGAGAATTTTTTTTTTTTTCATTTTTTTTTTTTTGCCAGGTAAACAAAATTCATGCGCGCAAAGCCCTGGAGGTCTTTGTGGGCTACCAACGTGGGAGGTATTCAGTAGAATTTTATTAACCGTGTTTTTGTCTGTGATACATAGAAATGTGAAGCAACAACAACAATCACAAAAATCAAACGTGAGCAAAAAAAAAACGAGAAATCTTGATGTAACTAAAAACCTAGGAAACGACTTTAAGTAGATTTAATTCGTTGATTGAATGTTTTCCCATCAAAATTATATGCCACAGCAGGTGTTATGTATCTATGTATGTATGTACGTATAGCTTTATTTACGAAAACTATGGATTCATAAAACATACCTTCTCTAATTTTCACGTATTCTATCAAATTTATGCTGGGCATAAAAGAATCAAGTAGAAAGAAAAAGAAGGAGCAAACTTATTTACATGAAAAAAAAAAAAAAACAAAAAAAATTCAAATTGCGACTGAATTATAATTTTGAAATAAACTCTTACCAAGAATTTTTCGTATTTATCGTGGGAAAAATTTGATTTCAATATGCCGTATAAGATTTAAACCTTGTACCATATGGAATGGTGTTAAGTCTGAAATATATTGATTAACTGTAACTGCAATCAAATTTCCTTGCACGAAGGCTATTATGCGCCATTTACTACTAGTTATTTCCTGAAAGTTTCAGCACGGCAACATCTTGTTTAAAAATGTCTGTATAGGTACATCGTATATACATAACATATGTACATAGATACCTGCTCCATATATGTATATGCAAAAGGGTCAATTTATCTTAAAGTTGAAGGTCTCAATCATCTTGAATGTGCTAAATTTATTTTAGTGTCTACTTCGTGTCTTTAGTTTCTTCTGGGAAGTCTTCCCTTAACAACAGATAACATAGTATAAAATCAGTGAATTTCGAAATTTACCTATAGACATCATCACAGATTTCATTTAAATTTCTAGATTGAATTTGAAAGGCCCCCCGCTACCCCTCCCCACCTGTTCTGTATACTGTTTCTTGATTGGCTTAGCACCTCTATAATAGGTTTCTTCACCAAGACAAATTTTATTATGATAAAAGAAGAAAGTAGGATAGAAATTTTGGTTCTCACAGGATTTCTCAACACCCGGTAATTGTTTATCTTTAATCTCTTTAAAGAAAGCTGGTCGCGAAATATTTAAGCTTAAGGCCGAGGACATGAATAAATATGTTAGTTTGGCATGGGTTAGAAGGCGAGAATAATCGTGACTACATCCTATGTGATGTTGTGATAACGAAGATATAGTTCAGCGCGCTACTTTCTAATATTCGTGGAGTAAGAGTGAATCCACCCGATCGACTTTGCAAATTTAAATGTATGACTGACTCCTTAATAAATGTCAATAATAGCTGCTTTTTTTTATTTCTCTGATCTGATCCAGTTCCTATTTTATGTACCTAAAACAATAACAATGGATTAAGCATTGTTGTTGTTTTACGTAACATAAAATTGAACCGGATCAGATCAGAGAGATAAAAAAACGCAGCTAATATATTCTATGAAATTCTGATATTCTAGTATTTGGCTTCTTCGTTTATTCTGGATTAAGTATTGAAAGTTTTTTATCTTCATATTCTTTTAAACGTCACTTTTCAAATGTCGGCGTACCTCAGGGTTCTATTCTGGATTCGTTTCTCTTTTGTTTGTTTGTACCAATGTTTTGCTGTCTGTTGTTTCCAATTTATTTTGCGCATAGATTTACAAACTGTGCCAGACTAACACTGACAGTGATATTCAAGAACGTACATTGTCTAATTATTGATTTATGACGTTTCGAAGAATCTCGCTTGAAGTATAGCAAACGCTCCGAATTCATTGCATTATTTTTATAGATCAAAATACTACACAAATTCCCCATTTATGTTTTTAAGAGAAGTTCTTTTTATCTACGACTTGTGGGAGGTTGGGTGAACAAATTTCAATGAGTGGATAAAGAAACTTGCTTATACTCTGTCTCATGTCTTTTTTTTCTGGTGTTTTCTTATTTGGGTGGTGGACCTGATTAGATTAATTCACGTAATCTTCAATAAACGTCATCATTATTATTGTTAAAACTACCTCCAAAATTATTTTTCCTAATTCCTTCCATTTCTTCTTTTTTATAATTTTTATTTTTCTTCAGACACGTACAAGTCAAAATCTTGACTTTCTTTCTTATGCCATCTTTTCAAATAGGAAACCACTTATATGCAGACAGGTAACCAGAATGGGTCACCAACGAGGTCAAGCCTCTTATAAGGTGAGAAAATAGCAATTTTTCTAGAAAAGAGAAGGACCCTCCTTTGTTGTGAGTACTTGAAAAAGTTGTGTAAAGTAAAGAGATACCACATATACGCAACAATTACAAAAAAAAAAAAAACCGAACTAGTGTTCGGCATACAATAAAAAACAAAACCACTCAGTAACAGACAGAGATTCACTTTACGCAGGTGATGGTGGTGGTGGAATGGTATACTTCAGACATTATATCTACGCACCAGCCAACCAAGAACCAACCACTTACTATTAATAGGGATAAGGAAGTAAAAGAAATAATTCCCGACAACGACTAGGTACTATGACGCCGACATAGACGGACGATGACAATAAGTAATAGAAGCGCGCGTGTTACCCACCCATTCAGTCAATAAAGGAAAAAAATATTATATGCAACGCAATGAACTTGCTAAAAAACAACAATGCTCGAGTGCCGATGGACTTCAGGTTGGAATTTCCAACATAGACGCAAAACAACCGCAGAAACTGTCTACACCTTTTTCGTATACTTATAGTAGGTATATGCAGTGCATCTAGGCTATATACTTAAATAGGTATAGATAAAAGAAAAGTGTTTTTTTTTTCTCTCAAGAAAAGGGGATTGTTGAGCTTCTGAAAAATAAAGGGGTGGATGAGTGTTGTAAAAAAGAAAAATTTCTGTAACTAGTTCGTAAGCTGTTAAAATCCATGGTTTAGCAATTTCAACTAAGTAGCGGTGTTGTGCAGACTTTGGGGTGGAAGGTTGACTGTATATTGATGATTTTTTTTTATGTCACGTTTTTTATGCAAGCATGTCCTGCATGTCTGTCGACCAAAAATTTTAAACTAAATACTAATAATATAGACTAATTGTCTACAATCGTCTAAATTCTGTCTAATTACCAATTAAACAGAGTTGGCTCGTGTCATTATTCCAAAAGAGGTATGTTGAAGCAGAAATTAATTATGGTAGACCAATAATATATGTTGATTGGTATAATTCTCTGAATTCTTGTGTTAAAAATAAAACCACATTTTCAACGCAGACACCTCCCACCCGATGGGACTTAAATTCACGATTTAGTGTAAACATGAACAAGTGTGTGTTAATCATAAGGACATCTTCAGTTTAGACTAACTAACTCTAGGTCACCAACATGTATAACATAGACCGCTGACCCTACTGACATTGAAGATCACTTTTATTTAAATAATATTAATATCTCGTATTGTCGTCTTTATTTTTTATTACGTCTTCCAGTCATCTCGGAATAGATAATGTTAAATTTTCAATTAAACTTGATGGAATTTCGTTCCAAGCTTTTTCTACAGCTGTCCAAAGGTTGTGGATATTGGGGAACATGACTTTTGTGAATTTTCCTATTGATATGGTTCGGAGATTTTCTATAAGATTCAAATCAGGACTTTTGTTGAAAAATTGATGTTTTATTCTTGAAAGCAGGTTTTAGTCTTCTGGGCCGTATCGCATAGATCATTATCCTGTTGGAATATGTACTTCTTCCTATTCTGAGCAACTTCCAAAGTCGGAATTAAATCTTCTTCCAAAATGTTAATATAAATAGTCGTATTTATTTTAACGCCCTGATCAACTTTCACAAATAAAAATATCCCCAAACCATTATTCCTTGGTAACCCTTTACTGTCATTTGAACGCACCGAGGATCATATTTTTCTCTACACCGCCAAATACAAGCTTCCGGACGATCTGTTGAAAGACAAAACCTGGACCCGTTAGACCACAAAACTTTCAACCAATCTGTGTCTTTCTATTCTTTGATCTATTCGATCCTTGTGCGCTTGAGATCTGCGGAATTCGTTTTAATCAAAAGCTACGAAATTCTGCGTCCTTCAGATAACGTCTAACAGTATGTGTATGAGATTTAGATACCTTTTGAAAATTTGTCGCGACCTCTATAAAAGTTGTTGTTTTTTTTTAATGTGAGAAGTTTTAACGCGTTGGAGTTTCTTTCCGTCAATATCCATGGCTTTTCTGATCCACTTTTGCGGCCAAATGTTCCTTGAACTTTGTATGATGAAATAATTTTGTGGGCTCCCTCCGTACATTCATCATCTCAATTCGGATGGCTTGTTCCGATTTCCCACCTTCGTGTAGTCCAATATTGTAAGTACCCTTTTTGAGCTGTGGTCAATTGTTTGCTGCAAATAAAAAAAAAATAGCAAGTCTGAATTAAGGGATCATTCTAGTTTATAAGTTTCAAAAAAATTATGTTTTTTTTTTACATTTACATTTTTTGAAAGTATATGTATCTAAAAATATTGTGTAAAAATTTTAGAACGATCGAAGCAGTCTAACTGAACCTTATTATGGTTGTCACCTCACTTCAAGTGACACGAATATGTAAAAAAAATCATAGGAACGAAAGAAAACAAAGAAGAAGAGAAACATTTTACCTGAAGAAATTAAGTGAGAATTGTCGACAGGGAAATGCAAGTGAC
The DNA here is from genome assembly GCA_963924295.1 of Dioctria rufipes. Lineage (NCBI taxonomy): Eukaryota > Metazoa > Arthropoda > Insecta > Diptera > Asilidae > Dioctria > Dioctria rufipes. The sequence goes on from OZ002742.1 coordinate 201,921,066, forward strand.
AAAAGTCGATTGTCGATTTTTGTTCCGTTTGTTAGGTGTTCCTATGAATTTTACACAGTCGTGTCATTTGAAGTGAGGTAACAACCATAATAAAGGTGACTATGTTATTCTGTGATTTTTAGATTGCTACCATTATTACTTGAGCGTGCTTGCCCGACCTCTGGCCCTTATGTCGAATCAGCTCGGTCGACCCATTTTTTGTCTAATTCGCTCTCTGTGTCTTTATTAATTCAAACAGTTGCTTGCTTTTCTTCTTAGAATTGAATTGAAAAGAATTGAGCTCTAAACCTATTCTCAAACCTATTCTCAACGATAATTTGTTCCTTTATCACGTCATTTTAAAAAATATCGTCTAATTTCGGTGTTACCTGAATAAGTTATGAGTTAATAACTGTTTAACGGCTACAGTTAACACATAGGGTGTAATAGGTCAACTTAAAGAGGAGAGTCTACAGTTTACAGTTTTTATAAAAAAAAAAGTTATGTTAACGACCTTTTTGCAAATATAATAGAGATTAAATTAAAAAAAAGTAAGAAAATCCAAATTTTTTAGTTTAGGCAACCATAATTCTTCGTAGGACAGGGGTACGGGGCTAGTTGAGTTCGGAAGGCCATGAAGTTCTCCATACAATGAGCTCTTAACTGTGACCGTATGCCGTGCAGTTTTTAAGATGCACTGTGTTTTGCTGAAAAACTAGCTTTTTTTCTTAATCACCCTGTAACTCCTAGACCGTTGATATGCCCCCCACCCCCTTCCCAAACAATTTTTGGTTCGTCTAGGTGAGTACTATCACCTTCTGCTTTATTCATCTCCTAGTGGGAAACACCCTGTATTATATCCTTCCACTTCTTTTAATGTCTAAAAATAAATGTCAACAATTTCACGAAATGAAATCCATAATCCGTTTAAACAGTAACTGAAAGGAAGCCTTCGACAATGTTCGATGTCAGGCAGCATCAATTCAAAAATGTCGAAGATATTTTAATAAACGTCTTTAAGAATCAACAAGTCACATTGCCGTAACGACAAAAAGTAATAAGAAGAACAACAACAGCAACTTCATCTTTCCCAGCGCTGACTTAATATATGTATAGCTAGAAAACGTACGTACATAAATCTTAAAATTCTTTCATTGAAATCCTCTGTAAAACCTCCTAGTCCCAAACCTTTTTAATATCTCCGCTTTTCTCTATCATCATCATCGTCGTCGTCGTCCTTGTCTATTAATACATTAGAGAAAATCTTAAAAATAGATTTCTTCCTCGAATCATCGAAAAAGGAGAACTGTGTGTTTGTTAAATAATGATACATCGAGGATTACTATGTACTACCCACCTGCCATCCTACCTATGTACATATACCTGATGTTTACTCGATGTTCTATTTCTCATTCACAAGAATTCTTTCCCTATATTTCCGGGAGATTTGAAATGTGAAATTCATTCTGATTCAGACGTCACAACACAATAATATAGATACTGTGCACAACTATGCGTAGGTTGACCTATATTTAATGATGATGTGATTACCTACCTACTCTCTTGTTCCTGTGTACATCTACTTCAAAAAGATAGTAGTAAATATCTATCTTCATTCTTCTATAGTGGATGGATTGGGGTGGTTTGGGTTGACGAACTTTGCGTAAATTGAATTGTATAGGAGGAAATTCAAAATTATCATTGGTCGTGAGTATATTCATTGTGTGTGTGAGTGTTTTTATATTGTAGATTATGAAATCATAGCCTAGCGGGAAACGGAAGGCTGGATTATGTAATCCGAAAACATTCTATTCAGATACCCAGTTAATTTCTTCTAATGCATTGATATCTAACGACGAGAACATATAGAAGGTGGCTAGATATTTACTTGCATACCTTACCTCTAAGTGTCCTGTAAGGTGAAAGGAAGCCTTCCTTATTAATTCTATGGAAGATGAAGAAGCATCACTTTTTAATTCTGAGGAAGCATTCATTTTGCCATCTCAGGAAACTGGACGGAAGTATTTAGCATGAATTTTCCGAAAGATTGAAAAGTACCATTCAGGAAAGTATTTTCACGAATAGCTAATGAGAAGAATTCTGCCTGCTTTCTTCGGAAGGTAGTATGGAAAATTAACACATCTTCACTTATTCGTATTTCGTTCTTAACAGAAAATAATCCACTTCTTCTAAAACAATACATATAAAAATATTTCCCATCTGCACGCACTTTTTTTCCCTTCATTGTTCTTAGAAAAACAAATCCTTATCTAATTGCACATACCCTAACGCATAGAAATAATGATGTTAGAGCAAAATGGATTGGACACCCATGCATAATATTAAAAGTATTTTGATTTTTGTATGTCCGTCTGTCTGTCCGCCCATTGGAGAACACATTTAAATTCAAAAATTAGCTAAATCGGGCAACCCCTTGTTAGTGTTGTTATATAAAAATTTATGATTTTTACATATCCTGTTAAAATGGTCAGTCCTAGATATTTTTATTGTACAGGAAAGTTCTTATGAATATGAAATCCTATTAAACTGGTCTCATAATAATTTTTATTGTCCGACGAACCGTTCTAGAAATATACGCGAAAAACCATTTCAACAATCAACTGATACAGATGGGTCCATACTATTCCTGGAATAAAGTTCGCTAACGAAAATATTGAAATTTGGCAACAATTGAAAAGTGGCGGATTGCTTTGAATATTAGGCTCAATTACCAAATTCGTTCAACTGCTGAAATAAAATAAGTGTAATCCTAGGAAGGACTGAACCTCCTTATGTTTAGTTGATTCTTAGTATTTTAAGATTACAAAATCTTCAAAATCTGCACACACTTTATGAAGGTATGTACATATCTGCTTAAAATCTAATAGCAGCAAATTACTAAATTTGCAAAGACCCTGTTTAGACGGGTTAGTATGAGGGTTGTGCTTTGATATACAGAAAAATTCCTTTACGATTATATCAGTCAACTTGCTCCTTGTTGCTTCATATAGTCGGTGGAACAAATATATCAACAAATTATGTAAAAGTGGAGTGTATAGTTGACTCCAATACTTGAAACTGGAATGATATCGTAACTCATAAAAATAGCTAATAAAAACATGTAGCAGCCTGTGCCGTGTGCCGCCTTCGCATTTTTAGTTGCACTTCAATCCTACTCCCACCCAACCTTCTTCTTACCTACAAGACAGAGGGATCATACTGACACATCTAAACAGGATCAAACTCACCAAATATGTGTATGATCTATTGACAAAATTTCACCTGATTTTGACAAATTGACAAATTGATTTACTTGGATTACACTCTACAATTATTTATTTATTTCGACAATTTAGACAGATATATTTTTAATGGTACGCGAAGTATTAGTGGGCCTAATATGGATCCTTGTGGAACCCCTGATTTAATATTAAATGTTAAATATAGAGAAAAATACTGACTTTTGGTATTCTATGTGCGTCTGGAATTTGAATTATAGTTAGAAAATATGGTTAATCCAAAAGTATTTGATTACGAATCAGACTGTCGATGGATTTAAATTTAAAAATGTCCAACATTAAACCAGATTTAAATAAATTTTTATTTTTTAAATTCATTATTCTACTTGGATATTGTGGAAAAAGTGGGAGCAAATTTTCTCATTTAAAGTACCACTTCATACGAAATTACAACAGGGCATTTAAGAATTGGTTTTATAGGTACCAATTATGTATAGCTTTTTTACTTGTTATAATCTTGAATTGGATTGAAGCCGCCCGTCTATTGGGAAAATTTGCAATTACATACTTATTCATAGTAACCAATTTATTATCCAAATAAAGTTTTTTTTAAAAAAAAAGGTATAATTTTAAATTTAATAAACATCCCCCGCAAAACAAGTACCTAACTTGCTGCTTGCTCTACATTGTTTTTTCATTCAGATCTCATCTTAAGGATAAAATCTGTAGATACATATGTCCTACATAAATGTAACCTTTTGAAAGGTATATTAATAGTTATTTATTCTCAATATTAAGTGGTGGTGGTAAGTATGTAAATAAAAACTAAAGTTATAAATAGTTGACATCACTAGCATGGAAAGTAATATAAAATTTCCCTCTCTCTCTATAAAAATCTGTTCGCATGTCAAATCATTCATTGGTGGTGTGGGATGATTTTTCTGCTGCTGTTACCATATAGCCAGTGTCGCTATGCGAAAAAAAAATGTCTTCTCGCAATGCGTTGCATAGCAACAATATTGCAGAGCAGCGGTACCACACGGCAGCCAGTGACAAATAAAATTCAAGCATAAAACGCGAAACAAATCAACCAATCAGTAAACGAACGTCATAAAACAGTCTGCAGCAATTGACGCGGCTATTTCTTACTACCTACGTCGAAAAACTTAACCTTTGCGTCAGCGCGTTATTTTTTTACGTCATTTTTTTATTTATTTTCTATTTTTTTTTATTCATCTTTTTTTAATTTTTATATAACGCCGTTACATTGCACATGGCCGAACATGCGCTATGGGCACCAACTTTCTTATAATTTTCTGCTCAGCTCAGTGCTTTCTTTGTAATGTGCTGCACTAATAACGCTAAATTCTTCGAAGTGTTTTGCTGCCTTTCTAACATTGCTGCTCCCCCCCCCCCCGCTCGGTTGTGGTTATTAATATTTCCCCATCGTATCCGTTGCGCTGCCGTCACCTTCGCCCCTCTTACTTGTTAGGGTTGGAGAGCTTATTAAGAAAACGCGCAGCCACCTTTTATTATTGTTTACAAAAAAATTCCAATTTCTAGCTTTCGTGAAAAACATAGAATTTTCGCGTCTTTGTTTTAAGAATTATATTTTGCTGCCTTGTGTGTGTCGTCATAACTTTAATTTTGTTTTTTTATATTTTATTGCCAACATTGTTTCCTTGGTTGCTGCGAAGCGCCACCTCAACACAAACACAATACGATTTGAATCAAATTGACTAACGTATGCAATGTGCACTTCTCTCTTTCTTTCGCTATCTCTTTCTAATTGAAGGTTTCCATCCATAATTTCCGTGTGTCCAGTCCGCAAAGCTCTGCGACTTTGTTGCAAATTCTATTTTAAGTGCAGTTATTGACACAAGTATATCAGTCCTACCTAACCATATTCAAACGTTGTCATACATTTCCGCTTAGCTTCCGACTCAAGGTTGCATTTGTTTTGTTTACGGTTTAACTTATGGTGAATATTGCGTGTGACGCAATGTTAGCCTAAGGTGCGAGAGCATGCGCCCTGACCTGACACTGTATATGAAAGAGAAAGACTTTTTTCACGATGATGCGTTGTGCGATACTCTTTTTGCGATGTCATGCAAAGGCGGAAGTTAAGCTGGGGAATATTGCGCAAACGTTATTCTTGCTAAATTGGAATTATGTAGATACAAATGTGAGTATGTATGTGTTACCATTAATAAAATGCAGTCTGTGCGCTCTAGTCTTAAATTGTTATTTTTATTTTTATTTCAATAATAATTTAATCTCGAGAAAATCGTGCTACTATTGTAGGTACACACTACCTCGATATTGATTGCTTACCGTGTTTGTGGTTACTTGGCGGTGGAGTGTGCGTGCAGCGGAAATCAAACCGCGCTGTGTTGTTGAGTTAATTTCAGCTTTCATGTTAAAGTTAGGTAGGTAGGTAGATATGTATGTAGTAGGTAGGCTAACAACTAGGCAACTAGAGCTGTTTTTTTTTATACTGTGCATTATTGTGGGGACGCCAGATTTTATTATGCCTTCTTACCTATTTGGAAAATTTGGAAAAAAATCTGTGTTAGATATTTTAAAATAGAAAAATTACGAAAAAATTTGTTTTCCTATATTTTCTGGAGTGTTTTTGTTTTTTTAAAGAGTTACTTATGGTTTGCTATTAAGCCTAAGTTACACTTTCAATATAGGAACACAGATGGTCTATTATTTTTTGATTAGACTTGGAATCTACGTCACCCATATGAAACTCCTGTCCGGGAAGCTGGTTGAAGTTCATTTTTATGTAAGTTTCCTGTTGCATAATGTAGCATATAACTTTGGACTTTTCTACTTCTCGTGATTGCGCGAAATTGGAGCGTCATGGAAAATGACTTCTCAACAGAAAAATGCTCACAATAGAGCACTAATGGCCATGGACGAATTAAAAATGCAAAATGTAGTAGCTGGGGTGTATGTAACCCAAGTGCATGAAAATGGGTTTTTCGGCTGCAAAAACGTCCGAAAACAGTTTTCTGAATCGATAAAAAAGTACACTACCCGATAGTACCCGAACAGACCTTTAATTTGATATACAACATGCCCCTCCAACCGGCGGGGTTTCCTACAACCCCTCCCACGCCCTTAAAGTATGCTGGCAAAAAATTTCTACTACGAATTGTAGTGGTAATTAGTTGTGGCGAACAGTGAAACCCGTTTTCCGATTGATAATAACCCTAACGAGTTAGAAGGGGGGGGGAGCTGGAATTTGGTTTTTATTGACGAACCTTGACGAACTATTTTTCGAAAAATAAAATCTTGGAAAGTAATTACTACAATAATAATTCACTTATTTTACCATAATTCTCCCCCTCCCCTCCCTTCACCATTCATTAGATTTACCGGAAGGCCTTCCAATACTAATCGCACATCGAACCCTTGCAAATGAGTCAGTGGTGTGTGTGTGTGGGTATGTATGTATACATGTCGTATGTACCTTGACTGACTATTTTGAGATTGCAATTTGTGTAATTTCATAACCTTGTCAACACGAAGGTTGGGCTGCAATGACTAATTATTAAGAAGTTTGCAAAAAAAAAAACAAATAGCCACGATAACAATAAGCTTGCTGCACACACCATTCCTACATACATACTTACATAAAATGTAAAGGGGTAGAATCACTAGGTGAACATGTATGCATACCTATCTAGTCTAGCATTTTTGTGGCTTTGTAGTTCGTGCAAGTCATTGTTAGTCGTTTTGTCTTGCTATGCCTAGTGTGTTGTAGCCGTATACTTTGACTACTTGCAATTATTTGTAACGCAATATTCCTGATGGCGCCTTTTTATAGCTCAGGTTACATTGGCATGGCACAACATTACAGCAGCATCTGTGTAGAGGTAGGTAGGTATTCCCCGTCAATGTTGTGTCGTCGGGTTTCTCTTTTAAATTATACGCACAAAAGAGTACTTGAGTTTTTTTTTTTTTTTGCAGCAATTCAATGCAACCAACTGGTAGACGATGGCAATCCAGAATCATCTCTAGTTATAGAGTAGTTAGTAAAACTGGATTTGGCTTGGATACCACAGAAAATTTTCAACCGAATCAAGCCAGTTTTGTTCTCTTCTCTCCTCCATCACTCCTTAAAAAAACAAAACCCCAATCCCTCCAACTTCTTCTTCTAAGCCTTAAAATTTATCACAAACGAAAATTCCATGGTAGAGAGAGAGAGAGAAGTAGAAGTAGAATTGAGCTGTGCCTTGCCTTTCCATCTGCATCTACTTTACTACGTCTGCATATATCTCTACATTTGTTCTGATGCAGTATTAGGCAATAGCGCACGGTAACAGTGGCAGCCGCGCGGTACGGCACAGCAGCGAGCACAGTCGACGTATATTGATTGACATGGCACAGTCATAATTTTCTGTTTTGTCCAGGCATTGCTGTGCTGCTTGGCTGCACTTCAAGCTTAGAACTCTGCGGTTGAGTATACGTTTTGCAGCCAGCCAGACGTGATAAGCAAAACAACAGCGACTACCTACTTACTACTACTGCTGCTACTGCTGTTGTTGCTGTTGTTGTTTTTGTTGTTGACTTGTAGAGTAGATCACCCAAAAGCCCAAGAAGTAATATAACAACACGAACAGAAAACAGAAATCTAAAGCACTCTAGCGCCCCTATTATCGCGTACTAATTTTCATCAGAAACATCCTAGTGGTGAACGGCAGTTGGTTCGATCCTGCTCAATTAGAATTAGGTAAAGCCGAAAACGTCATAATAATATATAGATGGAATTTTGTATTGCGGTTGTGTTCGAACATAGAGAATGTACTTGGAAAGATGGTGGAGGGTGATTGGGCGGGGCCACCTATAGTATATTATTCAGACGAATATTGCAGTTTCATTAATTTCTTCGAAGCGCAGCAGTTTATCTATTCCAGGGCTCATCATTCAGCAGCACCGGCCCCTGCTCTTGTTCTAAGTTAACACAATTCCTTCTTGTGTGCACATTGCAACTATGCATGTAAAGTTGCACTTTGTTGTATTATGGGGGGGATGGTGATATCAGGCTGACAAACAAAATGTGTATGCTTTTTGCTGCTTTGAATATCTTCCAATAGAACATTCAAAAACAATTTATAACTTAATGCATATCCATATACCTATAGATATCCGTGGTGACTCGCACCCGGAGCCCCTTTTGCGTGTCACCCACTTCTACATATTTCTATTATGATTACATATACCGCCGGTGCCATTTAATGCGATCGTCCACAATTTGTCTGTTCGTCTTCCTTCGTTTATACAAATTGCAAGTGGAAATTTCGCAACATGGGAAAAACATAAAATCCAAGGTCACTCTTGTTCTAATTTCGTTTGTAATATTGCTTTTTAGCGTTTGCACATTGCTTTTGCTATAGAGGTTGTAGATCATGTCATAAACATATAAAGCTGTAGCTATATAACCGCTATTATGTTTATACATATTTAAGTTTAGTAAATTTTATTATTTCTAAGAATACACATACATATCGGTTCAGTGGGGAGTGTATGTATACAGACAGAGGCTTATTTGAAGCACCTGACATTATTTCTCATTTCGTGGGAATTGGACAAATTTTTTATTGTGGCACATTACGAGTTTCATGAATTAGTGGTTGGTTAACTACGGTGCGGTTATATTACATTATACCCATCAACCATACATACAAAAATATATACATACTATATATGCGTAGGTACTTCCCATTGAGTTTTAGATAATAAAAAGGGGTTTCAAGCAATAAAATAGGCGCACTTATTCAGACCACAAATTTTTTAATATGCTTCTGCTTGGTGACAAAGATTTTCTTTCTTTCTGGATATATTTCCATAGATGTTGGTTCCTATGCCAGCCATAGTAAAGTAAGTACATCGTAACTCCCAAAAATATACAATGAAAAAAATCTCGAAAAGAAAGTAGCAGGCCGGTTAGCGGGTGAATATCAGAATCTTCTTTCCTTGTCTTACTGCAGGAGTTTTTCAATATAAAAGTAGCTTGGATTTTGTTCAAATGCTATAATTTCCATAAATTTGTTCTAGATGCTATTTTGTTTTTTTTTACAACCATTGAAAGAAAACATATTTGGTTTGAATTTGTTTTAATTTCATTTTTCTGTGGAAGCAATGGTTTTAGGCTTTAGGACCTGTTTAAAATGAAATCTTAGTTTGTCCTCCATGATAAGTGTAAAAAACAAGTGAGAGTGATGGTGTCATCGTCGACTTCAGGGCTTGTATTTTATTCCGAGGGTTACGAGGTACATGCATAATCATAATGTAGATAATATTTTATGTAGGAATTTATTTAAAACTAGCTAAAGTTGCCGGTTCTTCGAACGGGATTCTTATTATTATTTACTTTTTATTTTTAAATAATTTACTTTTTATTTTTAAATAAATTTAATACATTCTCGGATTAGTCCACGTTTCATACAGAGAGTTTGGGCTTTTCTACATATATGTATATGTATTTATTTATATTTTGTTTTTAATTTGTATGGAAATTAAGCTCGACTTTTAACGACAACCTTTCCCCTGCTTTTCCCCGTTTTGAAGTTATGGTTGAACAAAGTCAATATTGTGGAATTTTAACTCATTGTTATTTTTATTTAACTACTATTTTTATCAAAAATCACGTCATCAGCACCAATATTTCATATTGGATTTCAGAAACCCAAAAGCTTCGTTTTGAAATGATTTATCAGACTCTATACCCAAAATGTAATCCTTTCTGCGTTCGTTGTACTTTCAGCGAAAATGGCTTAAAAAGCTCATTCCCAAAAGATAATTGCCTACTTTTTGGCACTTATTGAACTTTTTTGCTGAATATCTTTAAGGCTGAATGCCAGGATATAAAGCTCTCGTTTCCGAACTTCAAAAATTTTGACTATGTAGTAGTAACGTGAGCTTTCGTTCTAATCACATTACCAATGCTTAACAATTATTCGCCTATAAAGTGCTATTCAAAATTACATACACATAAACTAAACCGAGAATTTGCTTGGACTACTGGATCATGTCATCACCACGAGAAGCTTTTGGGAATTGAAATGAATAAATCATTCACTTTTTATCAAGATAGAAGTTTACAAATTGCTTTTTATCAAAAAAAAAAACTACTCACGGGATTTATCCAGTTTTTGGGCTACTTAATAAAATTATCTCAATCTTCATTCTCATGTTAAAGTAAACGTATAGCAATAAATTTTATTCAAGTTACAGGGGTTTCAATTTTAATGTTATAAAAGTATTTATAACATGAAAAATATTAACAAATTTGGAAAAACAGCTCCGGTAGCATTTACAAATATCTTTGGAAAACCTATGTGTGAAAAATTATTAAAATTGGTATGTACATGAAAAAGTGTTTAGGGGGGAGAGAAAAATAACACGGTTTTTTGAGGTTTTTGATTTTCTAAAATAAAAACCAACATATTTTTCAAAAATCTAAGCCCACTAGCATTTGAACTGAATAGTTTCTAATATTTTGCCGATGGTTTAAAATCAATATCATAAAAATTGTGGAAAATAAGAAGGGGGAACAAAATGCTTGCAAATTTATGAAGCCTTAAAGAAAAGTGCAAAAAACGCAGAAAGGGTTACATTTTGGGTACAGAATGTGATAAGTCAGTTTAAAGGGAAACATTAAAAAATAGTAGTTAAAAAAAAAAAAAAAAACGAGTTAAAATTCCAAAATTTTAACTTTAACTTACAGGACACCCTGCATATAGTAAAAAACAAATCTTTTGTATGGCAACCCTAGAAGGAGTTACCCGATTGGCTCCATTTTCAAACTTAAATTTTTTTTTTTTTTATTAGCCGTATGCAAAATTTTAAGTCTATATCTTCAAAAATAATAAAACTACAGATTTTTGATCAGCAACTAAACCATATATCTCATAGTGCAACGACGCAATGATTATCGTCCAGCGTTTCATTCATTTAACTGTATCTATACATATATGTATATAAAAAAAAAAAACCTTGTTGACCCTTCGATTATATTATTTTTATCAGAGAAATCTATGTCCTCCAAAACGTGGACAAGAAAATTACGTCAGCACATCATAAATTTATTACTTACAGTCAGTCCAAACCTTATCCTATGGATCAGAAATTGCGACACAGCACAATACTTTATCTTTTCATTTTTCACATGGGAAATTGTTGGTTTTTTATAAATATGGTCTGGTCTGGTCAGTGACCAACCAACCAACCAACCGCCACCACACCCTTTCGTAAGTAAAATATTATACAAAATCCTATACCTGTTACCGAGTGGCAACTACATAGTATAAAATAATAAAATAAAAACACGGAATTTTCCTGTTCTCATTAAATCGAAAGAAAGTTGATGACAACGCCATCGTCAGGGCAATTCCAAACGATTAAATTCGTTCATTCCCCATTTCCAAGTATGTACAACCAAAAAAACACACACACACACACTCAAAATAAAGAAACTTCAAGTTCAAACGGGGGCACTCGAAAATTAAGACCACATTTTTGTGCTAAATTATCGCAATTTAAAATTTTTTTTTCTACTTTAATAAGCAAACACAAAACAGAGTTTTTACGGTGTAGAGATAAAAATATTTCGAGAGATAGAATTAATTTTGCTCTGCCTTCATATCTTAAGTCAAAATGGGTGGTTTTGTATTTCCTTGGTCTGTTTGGTCTTGTTTTGTGTGGATAGCAAGCACGAACTTGATTGGGAGCAGGAAAAATACCTATACAACCTCGACCGATGAACTCTATTTTCATAATTTCGTGACTTTTATTTGTTGATAAACAAATTCAGTAGTACCAAGAGCGAAATTGTTGCTGTTTTTTTTTTTTTTAAACAAGGTGCCGAAACTTTTATGAATGACTTGCAACCCAGTTTTTGTGCGAGTAATTTAGTTGTGTTTTTGTTTTCTGTCAATTATATGATTGAAGCATCTAAAATAAAATTTCTGTGAATCACAATGTTTTTTTTTTGTTTTTTTGCAGCCTGAAAAAAAAATTGAAAATTAAAAGTTAGTTAACTAGACAGAGATTATGGATTTGGTCCTTGTTCTTTATTTCTCATTTGTTTAGCTGAGAGATTAAATTTTAATTAAATTTATATGAACTTAGTTGAGGTGAGAGAGCGAGGTGTTGATTTTTATTATATTACACGCGCGATTGCTTGTTGACTAGTTCAGTATAATGCCGTAATAATCACTACTATCTATCGTTTTTTTTTTTTAATTTTCATCTGATGCCTCTGTCAAAATGTAACGTTTTCAGTACTTAGAGGTCGGTATAAACAGATTTTATAAAGAGTTTTTAGTTTTTTTTTAGTTTTTTTTCACGATATATAGTGGCGTGCCTCAAGGATCTATTATAAGTCCTTTACTATTTATAAATATGATCACACCAGTTATAAGAGTGCTTGTCTAGTATTACAGGGTTCATTAGTTCTTTTTATATTTAGAATTGGTGTTGCACTTTTTCCCTTTTTAGAATTTTTCTTAAACTTGCGATTATCTATCGTCTCCTTCTATTGTGAAACAGGAAACATACATATGTTAGATTTATAAATATCACACGAAAATTTTCACCATAAACGCAATGACTTCAACTCAAAAACCATTTGAGACAACAATTAACCAACAATATGGTGTGTTTTCCATAATATGCGACATGTAGCAGCTACTGAAGGCAAATAACTTAGCCTAGCGGAAATATGCTGTTACGACTGTGGCCTTATACACCGGAGACAGACTTGCAATTTCAATATTGCAATATACACTAAACCGCAAATCTGTCTCTACTGTATACTGAGAAACCGCTCAGTATACGCTCGGTGTACACTCAGTATGTAGTACAATGGAACTCAATATTGAAATTGCGAAAAATGTACGCGGTATACGGGTTTATTGTAACATTCCTCAATTTTAAGTCATAGTCATTTATTACACGAACCTTTTAGAACCGAATTTTATACTGCAATGTTGGCTACAACGTTTTCTGACATTTAATATTTCACTTGTCAAGTTGAAGTGTCTATTTCGTTTGTATTTTCCACCATATTGACAAATAATTTCACAATATTTGCTCGCATTTTGTACGTGCGCAGAGCTTTCTTAAGTCAAATGGCAAATTAAATGATGATAAATCAAATATAAGTTCTCTAATTAATTTCTCAGTATCGTAAACCGACACACTTGAAATTTTATATTGCAATTGACATATTCAATATATCAGTATTGAAATTGCAAATCTGTCTCCGGTATTAGTTCGTTATTTACAACAGAATATTTCAAATATAATTCACAAGTTCTCTCTATTACATTCTATACTGTTTACTTTTACAAACTTACAAAGCAACACAAACAACTCTACGTTAATTATCGCTAGTAGGTACTGTACTTCAAATTATCGTCTCAAACCAAATAGTTTACTGCGTTCACTTCACTATCTGAGACAAGACTCCTTCCTGGCAGTGAAAAGTTTCTCTCTACAAACCTTCTCGAAGATTCCATTCTAGAAACATCGATTCTCCGAACCTAAAGTGGTTTATGTCCGTACTTAATTTGTCATTTTACATGAAGTATCCATTTCCATATAGGTGTCGCTTGTCCTTTCCTATTACACTTAACAATACCTATGATTCAAGACATGGTATTAGAGCTTCGGATAGGAGATGTTTATGTATATATACATAATATGTCCTATTCTTCCAAGGGGGAGTGAAGAAGGAAAGAAATATATAAATTTCTAATAGATCGCATATAAAACACATTCTTAGACCAATCGTGTGCTTTGAAACTCAATGTGAATGTCTGTGATGGCTGTGAATCTGGGTTTTTTATTGAGAAATATTGTTTATACCAGCATTATTCACCAAATATTGCTAAGTTGGACTTTTTAACCAGACCATAAAAAACTTCCCAAAGAACAACGAAAATTAAAAACTTACAATTAATTCCAAAGTAGGGGGTATGTGTGCAGCTCTTATGGGTGACATGGTTGCAACATTCATTCAATTACTGTTGCCATTCTTCTTCTTCTAGAGGTAGTAAATTTTTAATGAAGAATGTTAAAAAATACAGGAACGTGGTCTCAAAATTTATGTTTACGAAAAAGTAAATAAAAATAACTTCGGCAATTGTGCCTAGAAAATGAATTATGAATGAAGAAATTACAATGCTGCCGTAGCTTGATGCATATTTATTAAGATGCTGCGCACCTTAAAAAGTATAATTAAATTTTATTTTTCTACTACTTAGGTCTTCTTGTAAGCCTATACACTTCTCCCAGCGATGCTCTCATCTCGTCAACCCGTCCAAATCTTTCTCATTCGACAAAAATCTCTGTCCTCCGAGCGCAACTTTCAGCTTAGGGAACAAAAAACAAAAATCAAGTGGCTAGATCTGGTGAGTGAGGAAGGTGGTCAAGTAGCTCAAACTGTAATTCGTGGATTTTCGCCATGGCAACCGCTGAGACGTGAGACGGCGCATTGTCTTGATGAAACAAAATTTGTTTTTTTTTCTGCATATGTGGTAATTTTTCTGCAATTTCTGCCTTCAGCTTGTCTAGTAATGATGCGTGGTACTCTCCTGTAATAGTTTTTTTCTTTTTGAATATATAATCGATTAAGAAAGATAACTCCACGACTATCCCAGAAAACAGTCGCCATCACCTTCCCAGCCGAAGGAACAATCTTTGGCATTTTTGAAGCAATCCCCCCTTTGCAGTCCACTATTCTCTGTATTTTTGTTTCTTGAATATAATTTTGTATCTAAGTTTCATGTAGAGTAATAAATCGGCACAAAAGCTCTGATTTATTACGCCTAAACTGCGCCACACCATAGCGTTGGAAATGTTCATTCGAACACGTTTTTGGTCGAAAGTGAGTCAATGCGGTATCCAATGTGCGGACAGCTTTCTTATGCCTAAATCATGATGCAATATGTGACAAACATGTTCTTTGGACATGTTCATAGCCTCTGTTATCTCTCCAACTTTAATTCGATGGTTGTCTAGCACCATTTGGTGAGCTTGAGTTTTTGAATATCCCGAATGTTGATCATCATCATCCAAGCTAGTACGGCCACATTTAAATTTACCTGGCCAAAATTTCACTGTGGTAAATGTTCGTGCCGAGTCCCTGTTCACATCGTACAACTCGTCTTTGATTTATTAAGGCGTATTGCCTTTCAAAAACGAATATTTAATAACAGCCATTTTTGTAAAAACTCTCACATCGACTAACCCAATTGATTGTCAAACAACAACTACGCGTCCAAAATGGCTGAAATTTTGGTGAGTACCTTTCAAAGTATACGCAAACACATTCCCAAACTTTTGTTTACGAGTGCTGTCATCTTCATGTTGAGGCCGGAAACTTTTCAGACAACCCTCCTAAATAATATTATTTGAGAACTAAACGGAAATACTTAAAATAATTAAACAATTCTTTAAAGATTGAAATTTGGCAACATTTATTATTGTCATAAACTATTATGTGAACGGTAAATTATAGATGGGAAAATTTATTTATATTTTGTTAAGTATTATAAAGGTAGCAGTATATATCCCAATCCAATTCTCTAAGCAATTAAGTCACTTCACTAATCGCAACGAAAATTCTTGCGGATTACATTTTCACATTTTCCAATTACAACGTTCAAGGAAATATATTTTCGATTGTGTTATTGGTCGAGACTGTCAACAAAAATGTGATAACCGTTTTTCATGGATAAATCTTTGTGTAGTAGTACAGTACACATCCAATCTAAAGATGACAGCATTCACAATTTGGACCATATTCATTGGATGGTAAATTATAATGTCATTGTTTTTTCCAATGATTTTTTCTGTGGTGGTTTTTATTTAAATTGATTTACCCAGATGTAAATAGTATTTAAATGTGGTGTAGATTCATATCATATAATATTCAGCTCAGCTTTGATATCGTCGTCTTTATACTCTTTTTACTTTTGCCCGGTACTAACAAACCCCCTTAGATGCCCAGATGGAATCATTTTGACTATATTTTCGTGTCATTTGATCGATAATATCTACTACGTATACTTAAGGTGTTCCTAAACGATCTGGCAAAATGCCAGATATCTGCCAATTTTTATGAACAGATATCTGCCCTACTGATTACACATGTAGCAGATATTCGGGCAGATTTCATATGGCACAGAGTTGTCAGATAGTTTTTGGTCAGTTATCTGGCATGCGTCTGCCTTTCCTGCTTACATGATCTGCTATTTTTCATTTGGTGGATATTTAAAGTCATATCATCACTTTTCCACACTTTTCAGGTATCATAGATTTTATTTGCGCCCCCTTTCTGGCTATGTTCATAGTTCCTAAAAGATTGCTTTTTTTTTAGTATACCGACGTAAATTAGTAGACGATACCTTTGTTGAGAAAGGTTTCCATAATTTGCATAACTACATGGTCAGATACATGCTCATAAGCTGGACGAGAATCCCAATATAAGGAAAGCCATTTACCAAATGTTTACTATCCTTGTCTACTGCTAACCAATACTTTTGACCGTACTTATCGGCCTTAGAGGCTATAAATTGAGTAATAGGACATCTTGCTTTGCTAGGAAATAACTGCTCATCTGCAGTGATGAGTGCTTCCGATTTATAGCATGCAATACAGCTTTCAATAAACCTTTTCCATACTGTTGAGAACAGACAAAATTTGTTTGTCTGCAAATGTAGAGGGCGACTAAATCATTTATCAAAACGAAGAAAGCGCAGTATTTCGCAGAAACAATTCCTTGACATGGCATTTTTATGCAATGGTAGATTCCAGTTATCAGCCCACAAATTGTGCACAGGTAGGTCGCTTGAACCTGTAACTCCTCGTGCATACATTACTGAAAATAACGTTTAAAGCTCTCCATCGCTAGGCGTAAAATTTTCGCTTTCGACCCGCCTCCTTGCTTCAGTGATAGAATTATTTTCTATACGATGTAGTATACATATAATAATTTTGCAAATATTTACATATACTACGCAATCATTTACAAAAATAACGACGTGTCAATACGACTTCTTTCGTCATTAAAGGTAAATCAGAATAATTTCAGTTTATAATTCTATTAAGCTTTGAACACGAATTAAAGTCACGAGAGGAATTTTCGTAAAATCTATTAAAAAGAAAGTTACATGAAAAAGAACATTCGCGAGGAGTCAAAATGACTCCATCGGGCATTTTAGTGCGACTGTTGAAATAAGTACAAAAATCATATAGATCCTGCTTAGACAGGTCAGTATGCTGCCTCTGCCTCATGAAATCTGTAGGTAGGGTGATGCTTCATTCCTTCCACCAACCACCATCTGAAAAGTTTTCGTGAGGCAGACCCAGCATACTGACCCGTCTAAACGGGGTCATAGCTGTCAAACAATAATAATTGATAATAAAATCTATGATTGAAATAATGTGAATTGTGGCGCCATCTCATAGAAATTCAAAAGACTTTTCAATATATGTAGCTTCTGTATACTTAGTAGCAAAAAAATGATGAAATTTTCCAGTTTTATTACGTAATTTTTGGTGTCTTTTTTTTGTGTTTTTTTATTTTTTTATTTATAGATCGGACGTAATTATTTGTCCGTTCTAGATTATCAGAATAAAAAAAAACAGAAAAATTAATTTTTATTATTATATTGAAATTCTGTCGCTAATTATACTGAGATGTCATTTTTGTTGTTATAAATTTCATTTTCATATGAACACTAAAAATTTACCATCAACTTAAATTAAGACAAATCAAAAAAATATCTTATAATTTCACTAAAAAGTCTGTCATCTGTCATCATGCGAATTTCTTATTATAAATTTTCCATTTTTATACTACACCTAAAGATTGCCAACTTTATTTAATAGGCAAATTGTAAGTTCCGTCGCGTAGGTAGGTAATGTAACAAAATACCTCTTCTCTTAGGCAAGTGAATAAAATGATGCTGCCTGGCTTGGTTTTGCTGCTGCTGCTGCTACTGCTGCTACTGCTGCTGTGGTAGTGATGATGATGAGATCTCAAAAGTCATTTCGCATCTGGTGATGGCACATTTTCCAACAACATGCAGACATGCCTAAGTGATGAGTTTTACATTCCCTTATTGCTTGCCCCCGTCACCATCATGAATTCATGTCGTGCGAAAGTGATGGTGATTTTTTTGACACTTTCCCAAAATCTTTTGCTCTCCCTCCTCAGCTGTTTTGAAGATTGGTGCGAAATTTGGCGGCTGTTGATTCCCAACTTTTAATGTGGTGATGAGTCTATTTTATCCCAGTTCAGTACTATACTTACCTAGTAAACTATATCTACATCAACAGTTAGGAGCATATCATCAAAGGCAAGATTGTACGGGAATTTGAAGGAGTGGTTTGTTGGGTGTGGGGGGGGGGGGCTGTCTTGCCAAAAATACGCGCTTTTTGAACTCATTTTTAGCGCTATAAATTCTACCGAATTCATTAGTCAGAGGTAAGAACTTGTGTGGTGTGTTGGGGATAGTAGGGCAAGGGCGGAAGAGGAGGAATAGATTCCGGGAATTTTCACAGTAAAGAAAATGCAGAGAAATTACAAATTTTTTATTGTACACTTCATGAATCCATTTTATAATCTAAAATGCATCCTGAACACAGAAAAGAGGCAGACCAACCAACCACGGTCTTAGTTTTTTGTTTTTTTATAAGAAATTGGGTGAGGTCTGGAACTCTTTGGATGTGTGTGTGTGCCTGTGAATAGTACTGTGTGCGAATAAAAGTGCCAAGTCATGTCATCCCCTAAATCCAATCCCTAAATTTCATGTCACATTGTTCGATTTAAATGCCTTTTTTTGTTTTTTAAATGCATATAGACATATATGAGACATTTTACAGCTTTGCTATTTCTTTTTATCGCATTCCTCTTCCGCATTTCTCATCTCATTCAATCTGACTGTGATGCTGCGATGCGGATTTTTCCCTCCGTCCCTGAGACCAAGACCGATACCGAAACGATGAAATTCTCTCCTTGGTTTCCCACTTAATTTTCTGCTTTCAGAATCATCCAACTATTCTATGTTGCGCGTTGTAGATATTGCTCAGATGCTGTCTTTTAACCGACTATCTAGAGAAGAGACACTTCTGGTTCTTCGATTAGAATGCCGTTATTCGAATGCCAGAAATTCAATCACGGACTTAACTTTGTTTATGTGTATAGAGAAGTGCTGCAGATAATTTATAAATAAAGGCAGACAGTCAGAGTCCGTATAACTAAATCTCTCGTCGACATAGCTCTATAAAGAGACTCGACGAGACTTTGGTGATAGCCATCTAAAAATTTTCTTTTTTTTTTTCTCCTTTTTGTTTTGTATTATTATTATGGTGATAAAAGGAGCATCTATTTTAGGGGGTGTTTTTTTTTTTTATACATAGAAGTTTGCTCTGCGGTTCATAGTGTTCTCTGAACTTTTATGGTTGGTTATTTGATACTTTTTCGTTTTGGGGAAAGACTGTGGTTTTTTTTTTTAAGATCACCTATATGTAAAAATATCGGCTGTAAGTTCACATTTCTATCAAATCTGATGCAGATACCATGAGTAGATAAATACTGCGTTTCTGTTATTTCGACTGGTTTTGGTTTTTGGTATTGTCTCTCACTGCAGATTTAAATGAACAAAAGGGCAGCAAAACTTGAAAATGGCTAGATTGTGATGAAATTTTTGCGATTACGGGAAAATTACTGTATACGACCTTATAACCAAATGCCACTATAGACATCACTAAATGATCAGTTATACAACTGAGGCTTCGGCAGCTCGGTTGGTATAAGCTCTCTCACTACCATCCCAGGGGTTGTGGGCTCAAATACCACCTCGACACGGTTGAAAAAAAAAAACAATCATTCAGCTGCGAATCGATCACGGCTACAACGGATTATCACTTAAGGCTCGCCTAATGATCTTCCTCAGCCTACCCCTATACAATAATTACTTTCTTATTTAATTGTTCTCAGTAATTTGCGATACATATGTTTTCAGTATGACAGATTATTCCTCAAGGATTCATTATGGGTCCCTGGTTGCTCAGCTTATACATTCACTAAGGTACACTTCGCAAAATTCGCTTTTCGGTAGATTCATATTACATACGTATGTACATATATAGGAAAAATCAAAGTACGAACCTAGTTTCCATCGTTCTTAGTTCTTTTAGGAGGAGTAGATTAGGTCAAGTGTAGTGATTTGTGTAATGTTACATGTGAGGCTCCCTAGGAAGTTGAAGCTAGGCTTATATAGTTGGCTGTTTATACTGTGGATGCTTTCGTTAAGATTATCTGAGGTATTTGGGGGGTTATTGTTGTTTTCTATGCATCATAAGCTTTTTTTACTGTTCAAATAGAAATTTTGTCATTAAATTTTACTGCTTTCCATGATTTCATGCTGCTATCGATAAATTCTAATTAGCTTCTACTCGACACGATATCACTCTGGTTTTGGAGAATTTTAATTTTTTTAGTTCGGCTAAAGCTTGTTTTTTTTCACGGCAGGGGTGGGGGCAGATCCTAAGCATGATGGCCAAGGGGGGGGGGGCCATTGTGTTAACCTAATAAAATAGGAGAAGCTTTAAAGCTATATAAAAGTCGAATGGAAACGAGTAAAAAAGCTGGAGTTAGTCTAAAAGACCAATTCTTATGGTACCCTAGAAGAATGCCAGTAGGTAATTTTGTATGGGGGCGGTCATCCATCTGTCCAAATTTGATTTTTGAAGTGATTTTTCGCATATATTTTTAGAACGGTTCGTCGGATAGTAAAAATGGTTATAACCAATTTCATAAGATTTAATATTCTTAAGAACTTTTCAGTACAATAAAAACGTTGTTCGTTTCACAGTAGGTATGCGTAAAAATTTTTTATATGACAACACCAAAAGGTTGCCCGATTTAGCCCATTTTTGTAGAAAGCGCCGTATACAAAATTTCAACTCTCTGCATTGACGCAAATATGTATATAGTGAAAAACGAAATTTTCGTATGGCAGCCCCACCATAAGTTACCCGATTTGTCCCATTTTCGAACTTAAATTTACGTTTTTTTTTTTATTTTTTTAAATCAGCCCATGTGCAAAATTTCAGCTCTCTAATTACATGTACTCTCTAGTTATTGTGACAACAGACGGATGCAAAAATCAATTATGTGTGAGTGTCCAGTCCAACTTATTTTGCTCTACCAGCATTATTTCTGTGTGTTACAAGCCTAATGACAAACCTAGTATATCCCATGATTTTATCTAGGGTATAAAAACGCAGGACCGTGTCACCGTACGATTCGAGCCCACGACCCTTCCTCGGATGGTAGTCAGTGCGCTACCAACTCAGCTACCGAGGCCACTAAATCCTGCTTAATAATCCTCATATGGTCATATTTTGTTCTTGAATTTTTCAACAATTTGATTTACTAATTTCTTCCTCGTGCGACGAGTTAGAGTTGCCAAGTAAGTTTCTAGATTATTTTCTATGCATTTTTACAATTTGATCGAATGAGATCTATACATATACTTTTTGTGCTGGAAGTGTCATTTGTCATTTGACCATTATCATTACGAAGGAGAAGTGGTTTCAATGGTTTATAATAAGCGATAATTTCAACTTGATTGATAAACAACATAAAGAAAATGGATTCGAAATGAATTGTTGAATCATTTCGTTGGGATTCAAAGCGTATGTTCTGGTAATAGTGGTAAATTGTAACGGACGACGGGGTGAAAAGTGGATTTTTTCGACAGTCAATTGGCAAAATATCCTTAAGTAGACCCAAGCTTATAAACATTTATGATTATAAGGTTCGCCTATATAATCTATGTTCGGACTAAAAAGAAGCTATTGTCATTGTGGGCCAGACATTTCTACGGAATAGATAGATATGAGGGTCATCTTGATTCATACCAATGTTCAAACCATTGATTGATGTTGTTTCTATGCTCACGTTCAGAAGTGAATAAAAAAGAAGAATAATTAACCTGAAGGAAAGATTCCCAAATAAAATCATCATCTCCATAATATGATCTACAAAACGAATCTAAATTTAGTGTGCGGATGCGTATGCAGCATCTTTAAGAATATCTCTTCTCTATAGTATAACGCCCGGGTAGAAAGATAGAGAGAGAGAGGGAGAGAGAGAGAGAGAGAGAGAGAGAGAGTACCAGTGACCCAATAAGTCATAACATTTAGCGCAAATTTATATATAAAAATAAAATTGAAAAATATTTTCGTCAGATTTAATATCAATAATTCAAAATTGGGTTGTGAACCCAACTTATACATATAAGACCATTTCCTTCGACAATAAATCATTTTTCGCATTCGTTTCCACCATCTACTGTCGTCTAGAAACAAGGGAACAGCAACAAAAATTTGACGAATATATTTCGTGCTTTTATACATATATGTAATACATATACAAAAAAACAAAACAAAAAATCTTGTCTGTTTATGTCATGATATCCTTCCCAATTCTCCCATACGGAATTTTGGCTCCCCTTTGTGACCTGCCCTTATATATGAACAGCAACACTACTTAAATCCACAATTCTGTCGTCCTATAAATATTCGGTGATTCCGTGGGATTGGAAATCTATTTTATACTAGCAAAACCAAAATCTTCATGGTAACAACAGAAACGTCAAGTTCAATAAAGTCGAAAGTCAGCCGAATGTATCCATAATGTATGCACGCACATACACCTCTACCCGACATAAGTACATAAATAACCGCGAGGACTGTGTAATGTAATGGAGACGGCATTTTACATGACAAAAAAAAAATACAACAAGAGAAAAAAAATGACGGCACATCCAAATTGATTGATTTACAAAAAGGACGACGATTTTTGTTTTTTTTTTTTTTGTACCGCTGTTGTAATAATAAATCGCAGACACAAAACCAACACACAGTTACTATTCTGTGACTGACTAATAATAAATTCTAATATTTTTTGTTGTTTAGCCTTTTTGTTAATATTTATTTGTGTCTTTTGTCTCAGAATATTTTGTGCTACACACATACACACACATACATATACATTAGCATAACATACGGGAACGGTTCAGTTTAGCACCTTATTTTTCTATATTTCGCGTAGAAATTTTTGATTGAAGTTTATGCGACTTATTGGAAGAAAGAAGCAACGATAAACTTCACCAACAACAACAACAATAAAAGACTTAAGGATTTCGTGTTATCGATGCGCGAAGTTGAGTAGTAGAAAAACATTTTCAAGTCAAATATTTTGGTAGCTGATAGAATTTGAAATTGTTTGTTTGTGTGTCTGTCTATTGTTTTGACATCACAGTGATTTTATTTGATTGCTTTTGTTTGTGCCTTTTTTTTCTGCTATGGTATATGCAGATTACAACGCTTGAAACAAAACGAAATTAAACAGAAAAAAATCTAATAAAATTTTGTCAAAGTTTTGTACATACACAAGAAGTGTCCTTGCCCCCAATGAATAATTACTTTAGTGTGAAAAAGTGCGTATCCGTGTATAGTCACGCAATTTAAATTGAATAATGATATGAAATTAAGGCCAGTAATCAATTCATTACGGTAATAATGGAAACTAATAACAACTATACCGAACTTTTCTTAAGAAAATCAATCTTTGTTTTGTAAAAAAAAAAAAAAAATAGTTTTAAAACAAAAATGGTGTTGGAGCCAGAAAATGTCTACTTCAAGATTTTTAAGCATGCGTCAGTAGTTAGAAATGGTAATGAAATCATTAGTTTTTCATGAAATTGTATATGTAGCAGGGTTGTTAAAGAATGCATTATTTCTGAGCTGCATTCCTATACATTTTTTCATTCAAATGAACGAATTGGAAGCTGCAGTCAAAGTATGTTTAAAGAATTGGAATGGAATTAAATGAATTCTATTCCCCAAAAAAATAATGCCGAATGCATTCTTTTTCCTTTTAAAAAAAGAATGCATTACTTTGGAATGCATTGCATTCATTGAAGTCTGTGTGAATTCACTTGCATTCACTTGCATTCACTTGCATTCACTTGCATTCAGCATTCACTTGAATTTAGTGAAATTATTCCATGAAATTATTTTGTGATTAAGAATGAAAGTACAAATAAAGCACTTTTAAGCATTTTTTTAAAGAATTTCAAATATTAATTAATTTGTCGAATTCTACCACATTATGAAAGTAGATGTATTTTGCTCGCATAATTTAATTCATCTGCTTCTCCTCCTTAAATGATTTTTTCACATATCAAATGAAAAATAATCATTATGATCGGTCTCTGGAATAAATACTTTTGATTTGATTTGAAATTCTTTAAAAAAAAATGCTTAAAAGTGCTTTATTTGTACTTTCATTCTTAATCACAAAATAATTTCATGGAATAATTTCACTGAATTCAAGTGAATGCTGAATGCAAGTGAATGCAATTGAATTCACACAGAATTCAATGAATGCAATGCATTTCATAGTAATGCAGCTCAAAGTAATGCATTCTTTTTCTAAAAGGAAAAGAATGCATTCGGCAATGTTTTTTGAGGAATGTGGAGTTGTATATCCTAATTCCTAATACTGAAGAGGAATGAAAGAATGCTAAATATGCATTCTTCATTCCTTTGAATTAAAACCAAAAAAGGCTGCATTCTTTAACAACTCTGATATGTAGGGTACTTTGAAACAATATGTACTACTTCTTTACTATATATTTAGGGGAATGTCATCAAGGTTGGCCACCATTTTGACTTAAGTCCATAACTTCCGTTTAAAGAAGATATTTGTCCATTCAAGCACATCCTTAGAAAGGTCTGGGAAAAAGGAACATTTTTACTGAAAAACGCAAATTGATTGGGTGAAAAATGAAAAAAAAAATATAGGCATTTTAAAAAAAAAGTGAAATGTTGTAAGTTCGGCTCGCGCTGTCTTGGTTGGCCAATCGCTGAAAATCGACGAAATCGAAATATGTGCTGAAATGATTGAAAATGAACTGGAAAAATTTATTGAATGAAAGAAATAAAAAGTCGAATTTGTTGATTTTTTTTTTTTTGTTAGCAAAATGCGCATAATTGTAAAAATCTCGATGAACTATTTAAGACCGAACTCAATTCCATTGATCTGCATACATGATAAGAATTCCATTGTCCATGCTTACCAATCCACAAAACTCTAGACAAAATTGAAAATGTAGAAAATGGGTCTTTAATAATAAAGTTTAAAAAAAAAGTACGAGAAAGAATAGAACCTTGAGGTACTCCATTATTTTTGTCATTTAAATCAAATGTTAAGATGTGTCTAATACTTTTTACGTAAACGAAGCAGTTTTACAACAAATTTCATTTCAAGAGAGGAAGGAGGTAATGAATATCGCAATGCTATGTAAGTGGTGCCACATGAGAGGTTAATTCAAGCTTAAAGCGAGAAAGAGATGTGATGTGATAAGATGTTCGTAGACTTTTTATGCTATCTAATTCTAAATCTAGGATTGGTTGTGTTTACCCAAGGTTTGTCTAATAGAAGCTAATCACATTACATACACGATTCCTGTGATTTTTGTGCTTCGTGTATTTTGTTGATAGACTTGTTTTATCTGCTATAAGTCACCATGTTTAGTTGGCCGTAATTGATGTCACAACTCAAATGTTAGAAGGATTTTTACGAGAAATTGTCCTTAACCTTGAACATAACTCATTCCCATTTAAAGAACAAAACTTTCGATATTTAGACCAGCTATAAGAATTGGTTACCGGGAGTTACATCGCGTACGATTTTAGAGTGTAAAGTCAGCAGCAGTTACGACACCAAAATTTCTCTCTCTATATATATATGGAAATGTATCCGCCACTTCACGTTTAACCTTCTTCCTTTCAATATTGAGAATTTATGTAGATTTTGAGTTCTACATAGCTCCAGAACGTTCCCTGCTGCTGTATTGAGATTTTTTTTTTTTTTTCATCTTAAAGTCATCTTTGAGTAACCTTTTTCATGACATTTTACCGATATGCTTGAATCGCTGAATCAAACCTTTTTATATAGAAAGGTATTTTGCAGATATAAATGGTAGGTAGGTAGTTAAGGGTTGTGGGTTTAGTTCAAGTGAAAAGGCGGGGGGGGGGGGGGGGGCGCAAGTTCCAAATATAATCTCAGATTAGCAATTTTCGAACCCTTCGTTTTCAGTGATTTTGAAATATATATACATACTTACATATATATATATATAAAGAAGAAAAAAACTATAGCACCGTGATATCAATTGCTTTATAAAGTAGATACCGCAGAAATACGCAATAAAACGGGAAGGGGGGAGTAGGGAGGCGAACTTTTGTTTTTCATTTGAATTCCACACCATATGCAAACATACAAAAGTTTAATAAAGATTTCTATAGCCTATATAGTAGGTAAGGTACGCACTTCATTCAATATTCTAGAGATGGTAATGATGATAAATTTAGGTCGACATTGATAATATTATGTGCATAAGCGTGTGTTGGTGAGTATATATATAATATCATCTCGTTTCTGTTTCTGCTGATGTTACCTCTCAACATTGAACAGGAGTTTTCTTCTTTTTTTTCTTTTTTCTTTTTTTTGATAAGAAGTTGTTTGAATCATGAAATTCTGGGAAAATGTATATTTGCAATGCAACATATCATACTGCACACCTACCTACCTACCCACATACAAACATGCACGCAAGCACTTCAACATTTCAAGTTTTTCGATAATAAATCAATAAGATTGCCAGTTTGGCGCCACTTATAATTTTCTGTAGACTTAAGATTTTCATTATTTAAGTGTATGTGTGTCAAGAATTAAAAAAAAAATATATAAATATGTGTATGTATGAATATGTAAAATTTAATTGTTTTTATTTTTTTTCTTTCAGGTACGTATATCAAACTTTTGATGAAAATCTTCAGGATTTATTGGGTAAGGTGTTTAGTGTTATAGATTAGAATATTTTCTTGATCTTGATATCTTATGATTTTTTATTGCAACTTAACAAAAAACATATCCAGTTGACCTAACAAAATGAATATAAAATAAAAAAATTCGATTTAGCATATGAATTATAAGGTTAAATTGCAATTTTACCAACAAACAAAACACACTCACAAAACGTAAGTAAGCAAGTTGCATGTTAAGTGTGGTGTAAAATTACTCCTCTCTTTGTGTAAATTTGTTTAATTCATATTGTTAAGAAGTGACAACATCATTTTTACTTTCTACAAATTTAGTTCCTATAATTTACAAACAAGGAAAGTAACTTTACACCGATATTATATAAAATCATGGAATATAGGTACATACGTATAATTATGTTACTTCCCATAATATATATAAATTACCAATTTGCCCTTCTGTGGCGTGAAAGCTTAAAAATAAAAGAAAAATAATAAAAACCACGAATTGAAAATTACTAAAGTTTATATAAAACAATAATTGTTGGACGCGCTCTGATGTCACGTACTTTTTTGTTACTGTTTGTAACCCGACGATTACACGAGTCAGTACTCATTTTGTCTGTCAACTTTACTGACGCGTTGTGTTCGACGTTCATTATAAAAAGGTCATCCATCCAGCGGTGTCTTCTGTATGCATTTCTAATGATTTCTTCTGTATTTCGTCTATAAATATAAACACAAGTTTCCACTAGCATTTACCTTTTATTTTCAATTTCGGTCATTTAAATTTTACGTTTGACAGTTTATTCAATAATTATAGTATACTGACTGGCTAGAAATCTAGTTAGAAAAAAAGGATAGTCAGTAGGGGCTTACAGCAGGCTGTGCCAGTGTAAGACTCTGTCAGTGTCAGTTGACTGGCTCGTGTAATCCCTGGGTAAATACTTTTCCTCAGTGGATGTGTAATTTTACTCACAGTGTGTACAGCGTGTAAATAGATGTTTTTCACTGCTGCTGTATGTCAATTAAACTAATTTTTTTTTTTTTATATAATGTACATACATATATATATGTGCATATGGTATATGTATAATACAAAAACAATAAAATATATCTGGTTTTGTATTGCGTATAGAAAATTTGTTCGTGTGCCTTGACTGATAATGAACAAAAAGCAACACATCTTTGTTGTAAAAATTACTCTTGAATGTGTAAAATTACACTGTAAAAATCTATTTGTAGACAAAAGTGCGCTAAGAATGTGAAGTTTTCAAAGAAACATATATAATAATTTGAAAATGACCAAATATTTTTGAAACTATGGCACAAATTTCTCATAAAAATACCACTATGCCCTTGTGATGGTCACCATTGAATTGTCTTTAAAGTCAGCATATAAACAATTTTTTAGTTTTTTATTTTATGTCCCTGCTATTTTTTTTTAGCCCTTGTAGAATTTGCTTCTTGTAAAATACTCACAGGGTTGTGAATAGTGTTTTCATTTTATGTTTGCCTATGAAATGTGACTAATAAAATATTTACCACAAAAATTAACAGCTTCTCAAAACTGATATAAGAAAAATAGTTGCAAAAAATAAGCAACAACGGTTGTAGAAGGTTTTGTGTGTTTATAAATGGTTTGGAGTTTATCCTTCTAGTTTCCGTGATTAAATGATTATTTTTTGTAACCTACGCTATCAAAATTTTTCGAAAAAACCAGAGACACTAAAATGAAAAATTAATTTCAGTTATCATTGTGTCAAGCAAATATTCATTCTTTCCATGCCCAGCGGGAAATGGAATCATACTATCACCCAAACCGGATGCCTTCCTTGGAAGTTGTGATGCATGCCTCTTCATTGGACACCTTGTAGAATTTTTGTACAGGCATGTCCTAGGGAGGAAGCAGTTCAAGCTTTTTCGTGTGCTTCCCTCTAGCTTCCTTGGAAGGAAGCAGTTCAAGCTTTTTCGTGTGCTTTCCTCTAGCTTCGTTGGAAGGAATGGGTATGCATGCCTCCTCAGTGGACTCTCTGCGAGCGAAAACAAATCCGCGTGCATCTGGTTTCACAAACAAATCACAAATGAACTTGAAAACATGCGTTTAACCTTCCACCAAGCTTCTTCCGGGATCAATTTGGAACGGATCAAAAATTGTTCCGCTTTTTCATGTTTTGCACTAAGGTTTTACTGCTTTAGCAAAATAAGAATGAGCTTGAAAAGTGCATTGCACCTTCCACCAAGCTTCTTACGGGATTAATGTGGAATCGATCGACAATTTTTCGGCTTTTTCATATATTTGCACTATAAGTTTAACTGCTTCCACAAGCCTTCACGTGAAAGGCCTGACAAGATTTCCCGCTGGGTTTGTCCTCGACATAAAGCTGAAATAAATTGTCTATGCTAAAATAATTTACTACGATTATCGGGTTATAGTTTAAATTTTTTTTTTTTAAAGCTTTAGAAGACCACACTGAAACTTTAGCTTTTCGAACTTCACGATTCGTGATTATGTCTTAATTACTATTTAACCCTCAGGAATAGGCTTTTTGTGAGTTATCTCTTTGGGGAACGAAAATGATGACACGCAATTTTGTTTTTAAGATTGGCGACCTTGAGATCTTCTCAACAATCAATTTACTCATCATTCTTTATATATTGCACACAGACTTGTTTTTTTTACGAATTTTACGAATTCTCAGGTTTTAGAGATGCCATTAAACTTTAATAGATGGGGCCACAGTAAAAGAAAATTCAAAGAAAAATAAACATATGTACTATGTGCGATAAATTAATGTGGCAATTATAAGCCACGTGCTATAATACCAAATAAATCGTAAGTAAATGACTTATTTATCTTCACATAAAAAAAAAAACGAGATCCAAAAATATATGTATAAATAAAGTCCATTTTGACATTTATATCAAAATGTCAAATGTCAATACTGCATAACATAACCTAACGAAATTGTTGTTGGATTTCAATTGTTTCTTTCCCTCTTTTTTTTTTTTACTAAGCAATTCAATCATTGCTTGGCACTGATCACAAACAGCAAACTCAATCGAATGTGGTTTCTTAATTTACATGTCCGTAGCCAAACGATTTGATATAAAAATATCCGCAAAACATTAATCAACACACGAAATGCGAATCTAAAATTATCTATAGCTATCGAAGTGCGATGATCATCATTACACCACATCTCGCATTAGTGAAAAGATCATCGACATTCTATAATAAAACAAAAAAAAACAAAAACAAAATAATAAAACGCCACAAGATATTTCCGTTTCAGTCTCTGTCTTCTAAACAAACTTCTTTTATTGAAGTTGATTGACTTGATGGACTACGATGACTACAATGACGACGACGACGACGACGACGACGACGACGACGACGTTGTTGAGATTGTAATTTTTATTTATTTATTTATTTTAATTTTTTTTTTTTCAAATATATAAAAAGCCGCTAAAAGTTGAATCACCTTTATCAGGAAGAAATAAAAAGAACAACAGATCAATATTCTTGTTGTTGTTATTCTTTGTTCTTCTTCTTCTTCTTTTGCACCATCTTTTCGAATTTTTATTCAATTCAATTCTTCAAACATTTGTGTGGTGATTGACTTCTTTATTTCATTGTATTTCACACAATAGATTTTGGTCAACCCTTTAAGTAGTGTGTTAGAAAAATTTTGTATGCGCGCGCAGATTATAAAATAAAGTTAATCAATATACATAATTCGAAAAAAAAAATAATAATAATAAATATAAAAATTACACTTATACAAACATAATTATCGTAGTTACGTGATTGAAAGGTAGTAGGTTAGGAGGTAGGTTATCGATCGAATCATTTCAATTCTAAATAAATTTTCAATGCGCAGAATCTCTATACTCGACAACAACACTAGTCTCCATCAGCCAGCCTTGTCACAATCAGAGTAAGCACAAAATGAATTGACAATTTGGAAGCGATTAATGACCTATCAACGGATACGGCACAAGTATGATGACATTCATTATGATGATAGCCAATGGATATACTTATACATACATCATGGTGTTTTTTTTTTAATCCGGATTTCCCCAGTGACTGTTATTTAAGGTCATTCATAATAAAATGTACTTAGTCATGACACCAACTTAATTTGAATCATCTGGTTTTTTATTTTTTTGTCATGTGTCCTTGCTAATGAAATCCTTAACTTGAACATCTTTCCACTTCCTAATGATCATTGTGTGGATTTAAAAAAATAATAATATATCTTGTTTTCATCACAATTTCTCTTTCTGCCGCGCTCTCCCACCAAACACTGTCTTGTCTCGCAACTTATAGTGTAGTCAGTTGCTTGCAAGTGTGTTTTTTCTTCTTCTTTCTCTTCACTGCTTGTGTCGTCTATTTTTGCTCATCAAGGCCTTTCAATGGGGGATTTAAAGACTAACTAAACTCAATTGTTGTCGTACGCTTCTATTGTTTTTTTTTTTTTGTTTTGTTTTTATTTCTATAAATTGCATTAAAAAAGTAATTCGCGCATGCGTACACATATATGAAAAATGCTAAATCTTTGAGCAATCTATATGTCAGACGAAAATTCTTTATACCCGTTTTTATTACACTTAAGCGCGACTGAATTTTCTTCAGTCGGTATTTGTGTTGTCAACAGATCGGATGTGAAGAATTGAAGTATTCGTCGCGCTTCGATCGTGTGTTTTTGAGAATTAGGAGTTAAAAAAAAACAAAGGCTCAGTTTTCTATATATAAAAAAAAAAATTTCCTTGATTTAGAATTTGTGAAATAGTTTTTTTTGTGTATTTTTTTTTTATATTAACATAAGAAAAAAAAAATTATTGTGACAAGTTGAAAAGGATACAGGACCAACTTGAATAAAAAAATAAGTCTCATTCCTCTGTGCTCACGTTTGTTGTGTGGTGGTTGGTAGTGGTGGTGCGTGTTGTTTGTGTATTTGTATTTTTTTTTTTTTTTGTTAAAAATTTCAATCAAAAAATATTGAAATTATGTCAACAGCAACACTTTGCTATCTCCAGTCCTTGTCATCAACGATACAACCATGCCAACATGATTGGACTATGGAGAATAATAAATATGATCAGTCAGATAGTGGTAAATATTATTATTTTTTTATTTTTTCTTATTGAAATTAAATTTTTATTTTTATTTCTATTCAGTGTAAGCGTCTTTCTCACATCATTAATACCTTGAACAAATTTTTTTTTATTTTTTTTTTTTGGTTTGTTCTAAGATTAATTTTTTTCCGGAGATTAAAATTTTTTTTTTGTTTATTTTTATACACAGTAGTATTATCTAAATTTTGTGTTGCGTTGATGATATGCTCAATGTATTTTTATTTTCGGTATCGACTTACATAATAATCAGCAACAGAGAGGAATTCCAAAGTTTTTGGCATCAATGCTTATCTTGTGCGTGTGCATGGGTACGACGACGAAAGTTTAGCAAAAGAAACTACCGGCAGACCGAGCAACTGACCAAGTGTTTTTTTTTCTTCTCTTTTTTGCTTTTTCATTTTGAGATTATCATTATTATTATTTCCTGAAGAGAGTTTTATTATTAAAAAAAAACAAAGAAAAAGAAAAAAGCACATTCCATTCAGTTACTTACACTTATTTAGATTTGCAACTAATAAACATGTGAATGCGGATCATCTTTCAATCTCTTTTTTTTTTGTTTTTTATATATACATATATATTTAGTTTCTTCTGTATTACACGTTTTTTGATGTGTTTGCATAGACACTGTACTTCTACTAAAAATAAATTTTATGTTTTTACGTATTTTTGCACACAGTTTTTTCACCTGTTTGGCTGGCTCTATGTACATAATTATGTATTTCCTACATTAGATTTTTAGGATCTGGGGCACAAGAATTGTATGTATATTTTGTGTGGCGAGGGGGTAGGTAGGTTACGTACAATTATTATTTAATGTGTGTTTATTTATATTTTACAAAAAAAAAAAAAAAAATCTTTTCTGACTAGGAAGGTTTTTTGCACGCCATCTCGTGTTAATTAAAAAAAAGAATTCAAAACTTTTCTCTTTTGGGACTCATAATATAACTCTGAAATTTTTTAACCGGTTTAAAAAATAATTAAGGCATGTTTGGAAAGGACATAAACGTTGAAGTTTCTGTCTAGAGAATACTGCATATGCACCCGAATTAGATTTAGAGAGGGATGTGCATATGCTAACCTCGCATCGCATTCACTGCGACCTGAAAGATCTATTGTGAGTCCCCGTTCAATTTACTCCCATTCTAGTTTTAGACTGTCCAGAAAGTACAGAATCATTCTGGGATTGAGATTTCATACGTAATTTGGTAGGGGAATAGTATGTTCGAAGTGGAGTAATCTCTGCCTGGCCAATGCTTCATAATTGCAGAGCAGATACTCTGAGGTTTCATGAGTATCCTGACAGAAGCGGCAGGATGAAGTCTCAGCCAGCTCATCTTGTTAAGGCGATACTGCAAGAAACAGTGGCCTGAGAAGAGCTCTGTATTCATTTTAAGCTCTGTTCTCCTAAGGTGTAGGTTCTTTTGATTTTCCGCTAGAGGTATTGATAAGCTTTTTTGCCTGAGGAATTCCTTGTAGCCTTTCCTAATAAAGGGATTTTTGTTTTTTCTCCCAGCTATTTATGGTAGCCAGGAATCAACACTTTGCAGTGCCACAAAATGGTTCTGGTCCGACAAAGGGAGTTTACCGCTGCTCTTTTAGCTGGGCCGTCAGCAATTTCCTTGCCTTTATGGCGCTCATGTCCCCCGATACCTACATGAGGATAACTTCGTTTCTTCTCGATAAATTGCAAGCGGATATATAAAAACTTCTAGAGAAGTTATTTCATTATGGTGATTTTGAAACTCTTTTATTTTCGAACGAAATTTCGACAATTAGTCGAATTATTAATTTTAAACGAAAAGTAGTTTTTTTTTTGTGAGGTGAGGTAAGTAAAACGAAAATGAGTTTAGACGACAATTTATCGGATTTGATAGTGAACCGATGGGTTTTCGAAAATTTTCGATTTTTTTTTCGTACTATCTCCCTCACAATTTCTGTAAAAAGTGCATGCCATCATAATGTAAATCTTCCTTAATAAGTCTGAATTTTTAGGTACCTATTGAAAAATTCGTAATTCAATTTCGAAATATTTTGCTGTCATTCAACTATCTTCAAATAAGGTTTTCTGAACGATTTCACCTAAAGGAATCCATTTTCGGTTTTGTTCCTGTATTCTGTGTAGAAAATATGAACTGCAATTTATTCATAATACTAATACTGCACTAAGTCATTTGTTTTACACCAGGAATTGCTGTATTTTTAGCATTTTCCTGTGTTTTAGATTATACATAAATCGACTGAACTGTTACTGTTGTATGGGCTAGCCCCAGTGCTTTTCAAACTACATTGAAAATCTTCTGTAACAACCAGCAACATGATGAAACGGCAAGAAAATAATTTTGGGTTTCCAGGAATTTTTGTCTCACTGAAAATGACGCAGTATGAATCTTTTATGACTTAAAAAATATTTGTTTGTATAGCAATGATGGATTTTTGTTGTTGCTAATTTGGTAGGGTTGGCTGTGTTGTCTGCTATGAATTGAACTCTTGAAACAGAATGGACGTAGCCAGCACGCAGGCAAACATCTCGCAGAAGTAAGTTATAAGGAATGCCATAAAAGTGATCACAATGAACATAGGCATTTGAGCCGCAATTACCCTACGTTGACATTTCACAGCTGATTAATATTTTGTTTGTTTTAAAATTTTGTATGCTGAACATTAGGAGTTTTGAAGAGCAAAACATTGCGAAGCCAATGCGAATCGCAAAAATATCACAAAGTGGAACATAAATTTCAATAGTGAATTCAAATCAGATGCGAAAACTCGAGCGGGACCAAATGTTGACAGAACATTGTTGTATCACATTGGTGGTATCAGTCCGGATTCACTTTGCATTTATTTTTAAACAAAATGTGATAAATTTAAATGTATTCAAAGGTGAATATTAATCTAACGATAACTTTAGCAATTCGCATATGAAATTATTTCTGAATTATTAGCGGTATCAGCGTGTCCCATCTACGTATGAATATAATTTATTAACCTATGCTTGTAGGTACCTACCTACCTACCTATCTAATCCAGTCACTTAAGCCTCTCGTTTTATCCTTAATGTAAATTAAATGTAATTTTAATTGTTCACCTTTTACAATTCACTGAAACACAAACACCATAAATTTCTGATCTGTTTGGGCTGAAATGGCAAAATATAGTATGTAGAACCGAAAATCTTGAAACTGTAAAATTCTCAGAAGTTCGGGCACAAAATAGCGCACATGCACGTGTTATGTAAGATAAGTAAAAGAAAACAGAATTTATATTCGCGTTCGTTTCGCTTTTATATCGTTTCCATAACATAAATAATATTTAGCTCTGTCGCATTTCTCTCATGTTTCGCATTGTGGACGTTTGGCCGCCATATTAATAATATGCAATTATGCTTTTTTGTATTAATCTCCGTAAACCGTGATTTAGTTGTTTATTAGAAAATACTCTACAAAAAGAGGGCTAAGAAGTTATTTCGCCTCGAAAGTTTTTCAAAACTTTTTTCTCATATTTTTTTTTGTTATTAATTTTAATTTTTACTTTTCTGCGCAACTCACTTTTGACCGTTTGTTTTATGATGTTGTCAAAGGTCGGGGGATAGCATAGCACAACTTTGGTAAGATAGGAAAAAGAAATCGAATTTAACTTCAAAATTCTGAGGATAAGTTTTTCGGGTGAGACTTGTATGGTATTGATATATATATGAAGAATTCTACAAGGAATCAGATAGATAGAGATGTCACCAGACAAATTGTAGCGATAAGAGAGTAAAATACCTTAGACGACGTTATCGTGGAGTAGGTACTTCAGAGAATAGGTAGATGTTTGAAATTATTGTACCATTGCTAATAAGCCGAAGGTCCTTCTTTTGAACATTGTCTAATCACCCAAAACAAAAAGGAAATCTTTTATTTCATACCTCCTGGGTTCAGATTTAATTTAGCTAATTTTTCATCTCTTATCCTAGAGAGATGAGTGTAATAATAGGTCTGCTGTTGTCCAGGAGTTAATTAAGTTTTTTTTTTTGTATTATATTATTATTATAGTATTATTATTATATATAAAAATTCTTCTTGTAAATTAATTGCTCATATCAATCGTGGAAGTCCGTGGAGGGCGTTAGATTTGAAAATTACAAAAATTCAAAAAAAAAAAAAGGCTATGTTCATGACAGAATTGGTTTCATTACACATTTTGATGACCGAAAAATGATTGCAATCTAATTTTGTGCTGATTTGTTTAATCAATTTCACCATTGTATATGACATTCAAGAGCGCTTAATTCTCCACTGTACATTTGGGGTCGAGATTTCCGACATATTTCTAGCGGTGTTATTAGTCTTTTAATCTTTAATATTTCATAATATTTATCCCCCCCCCCCCCTCGAGACGTAAACTTGAAACCTCCTTTTTACATTATTCAGTTGGGGAAGGAAGGATTTGGTCAATGGACGCAATATTTGGTATTGTATTAAAGTCCACTTATAATTATTTATGTATAGGTACGTAATTAATGCACCCACCAAAATATTCTACCATTCTACGTAATTGTGATATTTATAGGACAAAATCCTCTCGTCATATACAGTTGAGGTATAAGTATCTACATACGTTGGTACATACAAGCCAGAAATATACTCACTTAAAAATTCCAGAAAATTTGTTCTAAAAGTAGCTAGATAATTTATTCAATCACACTAATCCAATCCGAGTTAGTATAATTTTATATATATAAAAAAAAAAAAAACGTTGACCTCTATCATGTTAAGTTCTTAAACGTCCAATCAACGCCTCTATAAAAATCCAATGTGAAATTGAATTGAAATCAGGCGTCATCGTACTGCGTTGGTGGTATTCCACAAGCTCTAGATTCTTCCAATTAGCAACAAAACATTATCCAAATTGTCCGATTTATTACGTCGCAAAATGTCAAAGTATCTTGATAATATAATTCATCCATGATGCCGTTTCTATAGGTTGCCCTAAAGGGGATGCATGAAAAATATAGAATTATTTGGACAAAGTGAAAAACAAGATTACGTGGGCTTCCATTTTTTTTTTTTTTGCATTTTTTTTTTCTGCATTAACATATAAAAAGTCAACGTCTTTTCGATTGTGTTGGAAAAATTGTTCCCAATGTCATCATAACCACCATTGCGCCCCACTATAACCTCTTCTAGCATCGTCATTTCGTTACGGTATGTTCACGAGATTAGATTAACTTTGTTCGGGGTACCTACCTACACACAAAAGAAGGTGAGATGATGTGACATCAAGTTATGGATAATATCATCATTTTCCCGAAGACATAAACAGCCTACACATATCTAATATCAACTTGAAAATTACCCCCCAATTGTTGCCACCCATCCATTTTTAACATCGAAAGCTTAACCGCTGAGATTTCCATTTTATCCATCAGCCCTTTGGGGTGGGTTGTGAGTAGATTAAGATTGACTTCAATGGAAATTCGTAATTATATGTAGAGCCGCCAACACACCACTCACGCCATACCTATACCTAGTTGCTATAATCGTGCAGTGCTTTCTTCAGTCAGCCAAGGTGTATAGTAAATGAGTCAAAAACTTAGCAAGACATTCTCGTAGGTTGTTGCCATATCTGAAAAGAAAAAAATTAAAAGCAAGCAAAGCGCAAATGGAAATCCGCCATAATACAAAATTTACTGACACAGACACAGACACACACGCACACACACACACATACCGCACATCATACAGGTGGAAATTTGGAAGAATCAAGTCTCCGATAGGGCGCCGCACCTGGTAGGGGATTACTCATTGCTATCTAACTAAATATAAGTATATATGCGGCTGACTGGCTTAACTTATGGCTAGAACAGAATTGAGTAAAGAGGATCCCGTCCCCCTTTCCAAAAGGCAGCAACATGAATGAAAATTGGAATGAGTCTCGCGCGCTATCCATTGAAATTAGGCGAAATTAATACATTTACACCACACAGCTGTCGACAGCCGCCAATCCAACGCTGCTGATAATGTTTTTCAACGATTTCTTGGAATTTTCGGACCGCACAATTTTGGCAACTAACTTTGCATAAGAGAGTCTCTGGTGAATGAGGGGGGGGGGACTTTTTCTGCACAGAAGTTAAAAAATTAAGTCAATTTTCAAATGCATATACCTGCCTACATACATACATATAAGCGAAAAAGACCAAAGTGTTAGGACGACTATTATATAGTTGCTATGCTATGTCTGAACTGAAATACTTAATACGTGGAAATATAACATATGCAGCTGGAGAATTCGTGACGGCCTGCACGTTCCGCTGTTCGACAGTATTGTGTGTGTAGGCCCGCGATGGTATAATATAATCTAAGGTAGGCCAAGCTAGGCGCCGAGCCAGGCAACGTCAGGTAATTAAAGTCAAACGTTTACATGAAACGAGTTCTGATACAATTCAACTTTTTTGATTAACGGAGAACCATTACGACCGCAATTATCAAAATTAGGAGATGACAATTTAAATGTTGCCTAGGTGTATTAGGTAGTCGGATCGGAGGTCGACTAGGGTTTGGGTTAAATGATCGAATTGATTAAGCTTCACCACCCGATTAATTACCCATAATAGTTGAGTCTGGTTTGTTTATTATTCCTTCCCCTTCCCATACAGTGCACCTTATCTTTTAATGGGGGTTGAATTTTTGTAAAACAAGGAAAAACTTATTTGATTCATAAGGGAAGTTTTTTTTTTAAATATACATATTACATAGACCCTAATAATAATCTGTAAAAGTTTTCATCTCATTATAACAGTTTGTGACATATAACAGTTATAATTATAACTAGTATTAAATGAAAATAAACTTAATCAATCTCTCTCAATTTATTTACTTATCACTTAATTCGATAATTAATGTTTTGAAATTTAACATTTTTCAATTGATTATACATAAATGTCAATAGAACAGAAAAGGTCAACTGTTATACTGACTTCATTAGGGTTTATAACAATGTGCAGAAGATAAATGATTACGATCTAGAGATTCACTAAGTTAGTTCAGTCTCTGTATACATATTATTAGTCTAAATTAGTGTATTATGCCACATTTACAATGCAGAATGGAGCTGATTAAGCTTTTAGTCCAGAACGAAGGTGTTCTCATACAATGCAGTGCCGAGTCAAATTCGAACTTTGAAATTAACATAACAAATCCCCATAATAGCGCCAAAGCAACAACGATCTTCGAAATTAACAAAACAAAACGCCATAACAGCGCCGAATCAATAAACAAGCAAGCAAGCAACTATTGTTGTAAAAACAATAGGCTTGTTCGATGAAAACACCGTGTAAATTTTCTCCTCCAATATTTATTCAGGGTTTATATGTTCATCGAAAAAGTTTTTAAAACACCTAGTGTATGACATTTCAGAAGAACTGAATACAATTAAATGTTAAAAGTTATTTATAAAATGGGTGAAGACAAATAAAATGTGTTGTAGCTACTTTTCTATTTTTTTTCTTTTAATTTTTGCGCAAGAAGTAATTTATATGCCCCAATTAGCAACAAACAATTTTCAGTGTACGTTCGGGGTAGCCTTTAGTTTTGCAAAAAATAAGATAGTGTAGCCCGGTGTAGGCCTAGGTTTGTTTATCCGGGGTTTTCATCGAACAGACATAATAAATTAGAAAAAAGAGACTTGTTGGCACCATCAGATTGCTTCGAAACTAGCTAAAAATGTACGTACTGTTTTTTTGTTTTTTTTTGTTTGTTTTTAAATCATGAAGTTTACAATAAATCCCCGTTTGTTTTTTATTATCATTAAAAAGAAAATGTAAATCAGGAAAACCATGTTAGTTATGACAAAAAGAAATGTGGAGCTTTTTCCACGCCATCTATGTACATGCTAGTAGTCCGAAATTCCAGTCTGTAAGCTTTCGGAAACGGCAGCGTGAAAATAGGTTCTATTCTAAAAGGATGCCAGTTGCTACTCTACGCCACTCTACTCCATTCTGCCTTGTGAATGCAGCATTAATGTTGTACCTTAAAAATTTTGGTAGAAGAAATATTAAAAATTATAGACCGGCTTAAA
Source organism: Dioctria rufipes (assembly GCA_963924295.1). Taxonomy (NCBI): domain Eukaryota; kingdom Metazoa; phylum Arthropoda; class Insecta; order Diptera; family Asilidae; genus Dioctria; species Dioctria rufipes. Next base: position 201,961,418 of record OZ002742.1, read on the forward strand.
TCTTATACCGAAATTTGTAATGAGTAGGTAAAGTACTAAAGCGCATTTCACGAATTGTTATTAAGACAAACTGATTCTCTTAGTTAGACCAAAAAAACTATAACGACTGGTCTAATTTTTCAAATGTTTATAAGCCAACAGAACTGTTATACTGACTGTTATACTGATGTCATTCGGCTTTATAAATCTGCGCTAAAGATGAAAGTGATGCATTAATTCACCAACTAATACCAGTCTCTATATTATTATGCTTAATTGATGAATCTTGTGATACGACAAAAAAAATTGCCCAATTGACCATTACATTTATATCTTCTACACACTTCGACAAATATAGTATGACGATCGGTCTAATTGGTGCATATTTTATTCTTAGACCAATTAGCCATTCCAGTTATAACTTGTATGAGATTTAAGATGGCCTACAAGGAGTCTTTGGACAGATGTATTAGGAGTGGTCTAATTGGTGCGTATTTTATTCTTAGACCAATTGACCATTCCATTTATACCTTGTATGAGATAAGATGACTTAATAAGGACTCTTTGGACAGATATAGTATGACGACTGGTCTAATTGGTGCGTATTTTAGTCTTAGGCCAATTGAACATTCCATTTATGGCTTGTATGAGATTTAAGATGACCTAAAAAGCAGTCTTTTGGCTAATATAGTATGACGGTTGCGATCTACAACGGTCGAATTGGTGCGTATTTTATTCTAAAATGCCATTCATGTTATAAACCATATATGTACATAATTTGATATGATTGTTGATGGATCTGGTACGGTGATGCATTTCTGTATGCGCATCATCGAAATTTCTATAACAGTTGCCCACAAGAAATAAAAAAAAAAAAAAACTTTAAGACCGAATAATATGAGCAGATATTTTTGTTTGTTTTGCTTTAAGTATATTTTACACAAGCAACCTGAAAAATATGTTAATTTCCTCATATTTATTTTTATCAAAAATCTCTGAAGCAAAAATTCCTCAAAAGTTGGGTTATAGAGGTATTCATTTACTGGCTTGCGGTATACCTCCATCAATTCAAAGCATCGCTCTCCATGTTCTTTTCTTCTTCTTGCATTATAAAATTGTCTAGACCGCAATAATTGTGCCTGTCTTGAGGATTAGTACCTAGATCGTTTGAAAAAGCAAAAAAAACTCCATACTAAAATCATCATATTCCCAGCTGTTTTTAATCCGATTTTATTACGTTTCTAAAACGTTAAAACGCAAAAGACTAAAGAGAGCGACACGCATATGCTTTTATTAGTTTTGTACAGAAACGCGCGAGCGAATACCTTACCTCGTCTGTATACTTCTGCGCTGCGGACATTATTTTTAACCAAAACGCTCAAAATTCTCAGTGCGCGGCAATCTTTGGTTCAGTAAACTTTGCTGAAGTTCGATGCCGTTTTTGGTGAGAATTTTGCGAGTCAACGTTCTTCGACGGTCAGACATTACGATTGCTTGCCTAGCACGTGGCATTGTATACATATATGTATGGATTTGTACGTGTGTATGAGAAAGCGGACTATACGTAAATGTGAGAAAGAGAAAAAAGTCACACTACTTTGTGATGAATGAGTGAGTAAAACGATTTGTTCTAAATATTTGTGTTTTTTTCGAGCACTGATTCACGCCTTTTTTTCGTCAGTCAAGTCACTGTCAGTTGTCAAATGTCCGATCCCGGGCACTATGAGAAAAAAAGCTTTGCAAAAGTTTCTCTTCATTATATATACATATAAATATAATAATACACACACACACACGCACGTATATAGAGTCAGAGATCACTGACTGTGGTGAACGAATTTTGAATGATCACTGAGGAGAAAACAAAAAAAAAGATCATGACGACGGGTCATTGCGAGTGGATCAAAGTACGCTGGCGCGAGGTGATCACTGAATGAACACTGCGCAGTTATAGCTTTTGTTGCCTAGAGCTGGTAGATATGTTTGTGTGTGCATTTGTTCTTCCACTACCATATTCCCGTTGAGGTTCTTTTAAGCGCAAAGTTTACTAGGCTTAGACAGCGCGCAATTGGTTTTGTTGATATCAATGTTTTGCATGTTTGTGGTGATGATGCCGCCGTCTACAGTAGACTTATGGAACACTTGTTATCGCGGTGGATACTCGCTAATTCATTCTTCCCCTAGCTTTGTGTTGATAAACAAATTTTTTCTTGGAGTAGGTACAAAGTTTAATGAGTAGCAGCAGCAACAGCGGCTGCTTTGTTTTGGAGAAGAATGATGATTGACACGAATTCCTATACTGAATCATACATAATATGACCCCATTACGGACGGACAATGCTGAATGTCGTCGTGATAAGAACTAGTTCATCGAGCTTTTTCATGGATTACATTCATACATTACACAATACTCTCGAGTTTGCATACTTTTCAAATTGCATGATGTGTTGTCTATTTATGAATGATTGCGCTATAAGAAAAATAAGGATTAATCATTTGTTGCTGCTATTTCATTTATTAATATAATGTGTGATACATCCGTTTTTTGTTTTTTTCTTTGTTTTTTGCTAAATGTGGTAAAGATAACACTTTGCATAGTTTGTAACATCATCGGTATTATAAATCAAAATTTAGTCGGTTATCACCTAATAACATTAGTTCTGAACCTGTTTGAAAACCAAAGCATTTAATTTGATTGTTATTATTGAGGAATTCGTCAACGTTTACTATTTAGGTCTTTGTTGTTTTTGCTTTTATTTATAATACTGTTACTAGCGCGGCTTTCAGTTCGTTACTCAAAACACAATATTTCAACTGTAATTCACGAGTTCTCTTTATTACACTCTACGGTTACTTTTATCAAATACAATCACAAATCAACTCTACTCTAAATAACGCCAGTACTGCATCGTAATCCAAATAGTTTACTACGTTTACTTCACTGTCTGAGACAAGACCGGCTCCTGCCGATGACATGCGCTATATTTATACATACTCTACAATTCTCCCTTACCCGGGGGTTACACCTGCAAGTACAGCTTGCATGCAACTTGCACTCCCATCCTTCTTGCACGTGTAATCCAACTACCATGCAACTTTCAGCGAACTTGCATGATGAAAAATCATTGCAGCTGGGAGATAGTAATTTGACATTTATACAGTTTTCAAAATGGCGGAAAAGAAATGCTTGAGAGAAATTCATAAATTTATACCGGGAAAATGAAATTTTCTGGGATCATTTGCAATACATCATTTACTAACACCTTCATCTTCCTTTTTTCTTGGGTTTTTATCATTGTGATACTTCCTTTATTGCCATAATTTTCCAATATACGCAAGAGTTTATGTCTCAATGCCATTTTTAAAATGAACTTGCATGCAAGCTAAAATTGTTTACAGTCCGATGTCGCTTGTCCAAATGTTGTTTATGTCCGAACCAATAGATGTCGCTTGTCCCTTTTTTCTATTGCACGTAACAATACTATGTGCGGCTAGCGAAATGTTACATGGTGTTGTAAGTTTCAGTAAGTTTAGCTGGTTGAAAATACAACAAGACATTTTTAAACTTTTAATTATTTATTGCCTTTGATAACAATTATTTTAAGTTACAACGAGTGTCAACCATGGACACCAAGGTGACATAATTTCTTCTTCTGGTTCATGCACACACTAAAATCTTTCTGCCCTTTTGTTAAAACGCAATAGATCATTGACTGAGTTGTTTTTCATATTATCCATCTCAAGGGAGAAACTATTCCACCAATTCCTTTTTGATGCTGTTTTTAACAAAATCGTTATCCATCCAGAGATTTGTAGAGTCTTCTAGTCAAGAACATACGTCGCGTAACGTCTAGCCAATCTTCTTCAAGCAAGTTGCAGCTTAGCTTGGAATTTTGATTATAAACCTCCCAACATTTGTGATTTGGTAGGCAATACCATAGAGTAATAAAGTATTTCACACGTATGAAATACTTTATTAATCTATGGCAATACCCACTAAGCATGTATAAAACATAAATAAAAAAACATACAAAACTCTCGACAAAATTGTAGGTATATGTTTTCTTCTTGAATACTGTTGTTCGCATAGAGATTGTCTGTTTCCGCTAGAATTTCACGTTCAGACTTCTGTCTTATGATAAAAATGCTAACAGAAAACAAAAAATCAAATTGTCCAGATTCATCAATAGATGGAGCCAAAAAAGGGGAAGACATATATAAAAATGTTCACCTAACTGACTTCTCTATCTATGTAGGTATATAGGGGTTCCTGTTTTTGATGTACTAATACTCTTCCTCAATAATTGAATTATACTACTTTTCTCTCCGGTCTTGCGGAGAAAACCTATAATCAGAAATACGTGAATAGTATCAGTATCAGTTGATAGAGGGCGTTCAAAAACCTCTGCACTATTTCTTTAAACACCCTGAACTCGAGGAACATTATTATTTTTGATCTTTTTTAGGTTGCGATATTTTCTTGTTTCAGGATAGTAAAATTACTCAAACCATGTAATATATTTTACGCATACCTATTTCTATGTATATTAAATACAACTGGACGCTAAAATCGTGTCCATTAATTTTCGTAGTTGCTTCCAACTTTTCCAAAACTTTTAATTTGTAAAATGACAACAAAAAAAAAAAAAAAGCAAAGCGAAGAAAAGAAAACAATTTCCGAAATAAATTTTTAGTATGTATATTAAGGAAGAGGCAGAAAAAAGGCTCCCAAAATAATGAAGTGGATAAGATTCCTTATATAATACCCAATTTCCCAAGAAATCGACATTTTCATTCAACCACTAGGGCATAATGCCAAACCAAGAGCAAAGTGAACGGTATTAGGCTCTTTTTTTGTTGTACTCCATGAATCCCTTTCAAGTCCTTTCATATACATGTTGTTTTTTTTTTTTTATTATTATTATTATACGTAACCTACAACAACTTTGTCGTCTAGACTGTTCCAGCATCTTCCCCATTTTTATATTCCCTTTCTCTTCAAGCCAATCTCGTTATAATACCCCAGTCCCAGTTTGCTGATAATTTGTTTTTTTTTTCTGCCCTGCCTATACGGTTGCATGCCATCTCACATCTTGGGTGGGCTCTATACTCCCGTATATAAATCGTAGGGAGTAATAAATCTCACATCCTTTTTATGTTATGTTCACCCCTTCTCTTTCCCATATCTCTTTCTCCTCATACTCCCATCGGCGTTATTATTTTCATTCTTCCAAGAATCCTTCCTTCCTTACATAACTACTCTGATAGTGTGGCGGGGTGGAGAAGAAGTGGAAATGTAGCAAGAAAAAACAAATTTTTCACTGCAATTTTCTATTCGGGAAGGAATGACTCGTGACGCCACTAGCCGAAGGATTTTTCATATGGGAAAAGGGTATTAAGTGGTGAACAAAAAGTCGCCTAGACGCGACGCACCAAGTTTGATGCATGCCTTTGCAGAGATGGATTCGAAATTGGGTCACCCTGTCTACACGAATACAACACAAATGGTGGTCGATGAAACATACTTGTATACTTCCGCTGCCATACTGCCCGCTATGGGGAGTTAAGTGTTGTTATAGGATAAAGAGGTGTTTGAATGAATAAATGAATGGATGGATGGATAGATGGGTTGGCCACTGTCTAAGACAATAGCTAAAATGGTATAAGTAGGCGGGGGTAGCTTCCAATTCTCCTCCTCGTATATCATCCGTCCTGTCTGGGGGATTTTTTTTTTTTTTTATTTCTTTGCAAACGCACTCAATCAGACGCACTTGTGTAGTATGTGCAATATTGATGCATGTGCTAATTGATGAGGTGTTAATTGATACGTTAAGTGCTTAATCATAGGTCAATGTACTCTAGACGCGCTCAATTTCGTTATTTCATCCTGTTTTTTTTTTTTTTTCAGTCACATGGAATAATTTGTTATAAAGGAAGAGTTAAAATTTTTAAATTATCTTCGTCCTTACTGAAAGTAGGATCAAAATAAATTGAGTACAATTTTTGTTTTTGTAAATTGTAATATCCAAAAATATCAATCTACCTTTAGAGTATGACCGATATGTAAGACAGTTAGGAAGAAAAGGATTTTGAGACAAGAAGAACAAATAAATAAATTTGAATGTGAAAAAGCTTTCAACTTCGTTTGAAAAAAATGTTCTAACCTTCAAAATATTAAAACTCTTACATTTCCTATCAAATCTAAAAAAAAAAAAAGATACAGATATGTAGGTACATACTCAAGCTAATTTTACGTAAAACATAAGAACTGCAACTCAGTACTTCTCTAATAGTCTGGAGTCCCTCAGGACTAAGTTCCTGGTCCGATTCTATTATCTCTTTGAATTTCAATTTATTTCAGCTCGATGGCGCTTCGTTTTAAAACTTATACCTAAGACTATTAATCCCGATTGTGATCTGTTGAGTTCAATGTGATGTTTTGTGGAACACACTTCCACTGCAGCTCATTGAAATGTTCTATATATTACAACAATGGCCTCCACATGAAGTTTATGAATCTAATCGACAATAAATAGTACCTAAATGTGCATTCTCCTTTGCTTTCACATTTGAGAAAAGAATCCCTTTCTGGATTAAATCAAGCCACTATTCAATAAAAAAAAAAAGAAGCAAAATCTTCATAAAAATTTGAACATCATGAGCATGGCTGGCAAAAGGGGTGGGTAAACAAAGGAGAAACACAAGTACTCCAAATTAAAAGGGCCGACGCCCTTCACCCATTTAAGTTGTATATTTACTGGTTGATGAAATATGTCAAAATGTATGAACTATGAACTTCTTAACCCAAACCAAATGGTATAAAAGGGATATCTACTGTGTGTAGGTTGGGTGGGTTTATACAGCGTAATCTGTTTTATATAGTTTTTCTTAGTTTAAAAAAATAAAAACCTAACATCTATGGAATATCCGATGCAGGCAGTAAAATTTTTTGTGTTGATCCTTCCAGCCGCATCGGTAGAGTTTTTGTTGGAGCTGTTTCAATTTACCATGCTGAGGACAAATATTTTTTTTACCGCAAGCACCTTGGGCTAGTTAAGTTACTGCGCTGGCTGGTGGAAAGTATTGTTCCTTCAGTATCCGAAAGCTATCCACTATTATATTTGCCAAACATTTCGGTTCAAAATGTTTTCGACGAAAATTTATTCTTTAGACGAGATCAAAGGTCATCTACTAATTCATACCGGTTTTATTAGATGTTAAAATCTTGTTGATCCAACAAAACTGTTGTTTATTTCATACACAAGATATACATATGTAGTATGTATAAAGGTATACCAATTTCAACGAGTGTACATATACATACCTACATCTAAAAAATAAGAATCTCCCCCCACCTTATTGACACATTTATACGAGGGCTATAAATTTTATTATCACTGAAATAACATTTTTCATCAACGCACGTACCCACAATTTACGGGTAATGTTTTATCTCATAAAATTTAAGGACAAAATTTGGAGAAGACTGTGTTTCTTTTTTATTTCATTTAAAATGCGGTGAATTTTATGATTTTAACACATTCATACTTAACCTCTTTGTTTGTTGGAACAGAATTTATATGTTCATCGAGGATGTAACGTCACAATGCATCCAATCAGAAAATGTTACCAAAACATTATGGAATTAATGTCAAATTGGAACAACAATGACGTCCTGTGTGAAGTGTCTCATTTTTGTTAGTTAAAAAAGTTTTAATGTAAAATGTCTTATAGAAGAAGGTACAAAAAAAAATTGTTGTAGGTATGTGTGTACCTATGTATTTCTTGTGTATTTTTGGTGATTTTCCAATTAGCCAGGTACATAGAGGTGTGTAGTGAGTAAAAATCTTTGGAAAGGAAGGGCATGGTGGGTAGTGAGAAACCCATTTTCTCAGATTTTAAGTGACATATGATGAGTGTCTTTTCATAAGTTAGGAAAGGGAAATGACACGTAGATGGTGCTCTTATCTGAAATTTAGTTTTGTTTGACTGACAGCCCATCAAAATCAAGTCGAGAAAAAAAAACAAAAAAGCTAGTCAAGTTAGATAAAAGCTCATATTTGTAGAGTTTAAATAATGTATGAGCAGTGAAGATAAACTTTGTAGTGGACGCCCAAAGTCGGACAAAGAAATTGTTTGGAAAAATCAAGAAAATAATTTCAGCCAATTGCGCATGACATGGAGATATACCATAGTAGAAAGTTTGACTGTGTACACACCATTTTATGTGAATGTTCTCGTGCACAAATCTGATCCGAAAAAATAGTTAATGCAATGAACAGTATTCGGTGAATCTAAACTAAAAAGTAGTCACAGTTTGAACGAAGTGCTGGTAACCTTATAGTCGCAATTTTATGTCTTAGAAAAATTTATTGGTAATTTTTGAAGGAGAAATTATCACATTTATCAGTTCAAAATTATATGAATGTCCGAAATATGTACATAAATTAAAACTCAAGACCAAGAATTGCTACGAGTGGATTTCCGGAAGACTTTAAAGTACTGAAAAAGGATTATCGAAGATTTTGACTGGATTTGAAATTTATCTTAATCAAAATTGTACGATTACATACTCAATATAGATTTTGCTGAAAATAAATCGTCTCTTATTATCACTGCTACCCCCCGCCCCCCCCCCCCCCCCCTTATGAAGTTATTTTGTAACATTTTAGGTGGATTTTTATTGTCGAAGAAATTCGTTTTCTGAATGAACGAAATTTAATGCTTCAACACCTTTATGCCTAGAGCTGAAAATTGTATCCGGATTTTCTAATATCCGGATAACCGGATCTGCAAACTATTCGATTCCTGAAATCCGGATCCGAACTATCCGGATCTGGATCCGGATCGAAACTAAATAAAAGAAATTCAAAATGTTATGCAAAATTGCATTGCTTCATTGGGAAAATATAAATTTCCATTTTCCCAATGAAACAAGCGATTTTGAACCTTTTCTGCTTAGTCTGGATCCGGATAGTTCGGATCCAGATCCGGATACTAGGATTTAAGGAATCGGATCTTCATTATTCTGGGTAATCTGGATAGCAAATTATCCGGATACTTTCAGCTCTAGTAACACCAAATTTCGAGTAAACCCTGTCGTTTCAGCACGTTCAGACGGTCCCAAATTAAAATTCGAGTCGAGAGGTGTTGTCTGTTGGAAGATATTTTAAATGCCTTGTGAAGACAATAGCTGGGTCCATCGTGCATGAATTAAGATATTTTGATGATATCTAATGGCCAAATTAATAAAATTTCACCAGTATACGATAATTATACGATAAATAAACGGATAAATTCCATGATATGCAAATATATTTTACATTCCGATAAAATTTGTCGTCATTTCAGGGAGTTGATAGCAATTGAACAAAACATTCAAATTTTTTTTTAATTGACTCAACAGTTTTGAAATTTTACGACAAATTAACGAAAAATAAACGACAAATTTTAAATCAAAAGAAATTGTGATATTAACCTTACTCGCAAGCTGTCAAGTCGCCTTCAGAATTTTTGCTGACACAGAAAGTGTAGCTGATAAGCTCGGATATTTGGAAAGAGAAGGCAAGATGCAGTCAGGTGTTGGCAGCCCCCTTTTAAAAAAAAAAATACACTACATACGTCCAACCACATAGCTGTTTAACAAATGAATAACAATGCTTCATTCAATTAAAAGTACAAGAAGACGGAAGACATCTATTAGATAATTGAAGAAAGTCAATGGACACTTTTTACAATCATTTTTGAGTCCCATACATTTTGAAGGTTTCTTTTGATCTTGTTTTCACGGTATATTACTGATGGTAAGCTTTGATGATTAGTTGTTTCACTCTGGAAACGTGGCTGCTGATGCTCTGGCCAGAAATGGTTTCGCTATGAATATATGTCTAGCAGAGGAACCCATTAGTCAGCTTCTAGAATCAGTGAAGAGGATTCTAGATGTATGTATAAGAGAACTGACCTTAAGCTCCATTTCCGGAGAGCTCTGGTCCGGGATATGTCCTGGGAAAACTGAATATCTGCTGAAGAGGAGCCTGAATGATGTGCGTAATCTTACTGCAGTTATCAAGGGACACTGCTTCTTTGACAAACATGCAGACGGCCGCCCCTCTAACCTAACCTAATCTACCAATCGCTCTCTGTACTCCCCTCATTCATCTCGTAAGTCACTAAATTTTTTTTCCCTTACCCGAAAACTTTAATCTAACCAAAACAATCATAATCTAAAATTAAATATTTAAAAAAAACAAGTCCTTCACATTTTTTTGGATTATGATGCAATCAAAAAACGAGATATTTACACCTTTTGCTCTGCTTTGCTTAGTCCAGTCCAGGGACAGGAAAATAAAACTTCAAAACAATGTCGAAACGACTTGTTTTTGTGTGTGTCTAAATAGATAAAAATACTTTGGCGAAAGTGTTTTTGTTATTTACAACATACCTACCTACCTACCCTAACCTCATTTATTTAATATTTTCGTCTTATTTTAAATTACTTTTCCTTGAAAATGTCGTCCTCTTCATGAAATTCCACCGCAAGCACACATTTGTCGCGCGTCGGTGCTTTGTGTGATGGGAGAAAAATTAATCGTTTGCAAGAAAACCCGAAAATTTTGATTACTTTTGACTTTTCGCTTCTTTTTTTTTTGCTTGCTTTTCTTTCATCATGGGCTCGACTTATTCTTAAACATTAGATGTGTAGGAAGGTATTAACTTTAAATATAAACAAAAATAACAAGAAGAAAAACGCTAGAATAACTCTTATCTTTTTCAAGGAAATATTGATTTTTTTTTAATCTCTTTTCACAAAAATATTATGTACCAAGCCAGCTGGGATATGATGAGAGACATTTTTTTTTCAGAAAGTTTAGATTATTCTTGAAAAGAGAAAAGTTTATTAAAAATATTATTTTGGGGGAACGTGTTTTTTTTTTTTTTTAATATATGGCAATAATAAATTAAATGCAATTTTCTTACGAAAATAAGTTGAAAATAATTTTCCCATAAATCGAAAACAACGACGACGGCGGCGGACCGCAGTTGGAAAATTTCCAAGGAGAAACGCACAAGAAATTTATAAGTGCGTTGTCTTCATCACCCACCCTGTGGTAAATTGAAGGAAACATTTTTTCAGTAAATATAGATACAATGATTTTCAATTTTTATTTTTGTTTTTATTTTTATTTTTATAATTTTCATTCATTAAGAAAAAATTTGTCGCATTTATGGCAAAATTGGTCACTTGCTGCGCTTAATAGACTACGCGTGATGGAAAAAATTGTGACGATTATTTTTATCTTTATGTACATTGCTCCTATTTGTTAAATGCAATTTTCGAAATTCGATTTCGAAATTTGTTTTGCTAAAGAACTTAAATTTTTCGAAATTGAATTGTACAATTTTAATATTTGTGTGAGTATGCAGGTCTTTAATAAAAATACTTTTGCTATTAATTATGCGGGTAAAATGGGAAAAGTAAAAAGGAGCGATTGGGTGGGGTGGGGTGGAGGCGAAATTCTACAATCTTACGATATTTTATTAGTTTCTCTGATTCCAATATGTTTAAATAAATCGAACTCAAGTTCTTCTATTACCCTTCAGTATGCATAAATGTTTGAAAAAAAAATAATTATATTTCGAAATTAAAATTTTTTTCGAAGAAAATTTACAAATGGAAAAATTATGGGTTAACTTTTCTGTACTGGACTTGAACTTAAGCATTACAAATGACGACAATATGTCATGTGAGATTTCTATCTGTTTGGGAAGACAGGAAAGACCACTTAAAGGTAAGAAGAAGCAAACGACTGAATATTTTTTTACATGGTAGAGAGCTAGAAGAGTGTGTTTGAACGTTTAAAGAAACTGATTTTGGAGGGGAATTAGGAATAGGTAGCAAAGCCCTCCTGTATGGTATTAAACTTCGAAAGTTTGTATCAACAAATTTTCCATAGCTTGTATGTACAGAGATGTAAAAATTCCTTGCTTTTTGGTAAAACGACGCGACGTTTTATGCATAATTTTCGTTAATTGCCGAACTTATAAAAACTAGTCGTATAGAGTTTACTCATCTTCGAACATTTACAAGTTTATTAGGTCTGGACAATTTTTCAACAATTTCGTAATACCTTACTAGGTACCGAAGTAGCAGAGTTATTTTAAAAGCGTTATGTACCTACTTCTATACTTTTGAAATCATCATTAAAAGAGAAAATATAATATACTTGACAAGATGTAACAGAATCAAATACCTTTCTCATTTCGAAATTGTTAACGAACCTAAGTCAATACCGCTTGTTTCTGTTATATAAATGTGACGTCAAATGAATTTTCTCCAACCGGCCAGATATATGTTGCACAAGCCCATGAAATTCACACTAATGTAATAATATTATTTTCTCTCTCAAATTTAAAAATGAAATAACTATTGTCGAAAATTCGAAAATTTTCGAACATAGCTTAATATGTAGCTCTAGCTATATTTAAAATAAATTTAAGTCATAAAATAAAAGAAAATATTTTCGAAATTCGAAGTTTGAATTTTATTTGAAATATTAAAATCATAAAATTCCTATTCAAATACAAACAGCTCTTTCTTAAGAAACCAAACCTTGAAAACAATTATAGGTTTGTAATAAAATGTAATCAAATGTAGTAAGAAAAGAGATTGATGAATTACAGTCCTTATTCTAGGTAAAGTTACTCAAAATTGTCGTAAATACTTGTGTTTGATAACACCTTAGAAATTGCTGAGCTTGGAATTTTTATAAAAATAAAAATAAATTAAATTCGACCCCATAAATTCAATTATTTAAAAAAAAAAAAAAAGCTGATACCGAAGTAATTCACCACGTTTACTTTTGACCATGAATTCTTAGGTGTTGTAGTCTAGATATTGTCTCAAAAGTACCAACGATGAATATCATTCTGGACGTCAAAAAACTGTCGTTTCTGAAATGAAAATGGTTTTTGGAAAGACTAGAAAGCTACTTTTTGAATCGAGTGTTTGCAGCGCTAATATAAAGAACTTTTTGAATCGAATGATTATCACCGCCGCGCCGAAGAAGATAGGATGATTTTCATGTTTTTCCACAATTATTATCATTATTATTATTAAAAAATTACATCGAATATAATGCATTACAAAAAAAAACTTTAGATGAAGTATATTGAAAAATAAATGCATTAAAAGTGTAATGGTCCTATACTTGAACCTTGTGGAACATCAGATTTATTATGAAAAGAAGACATTTAAGCATACTGAAATTATTTTTTTATTAAAATACTATAGTGAATTTCAACTAAATTTGGTTCGTTAGATTTTCCGTTAAGTCTGTGGAAAAAGAAAAAGTGTTGTTCTATTTATATATACATTGACGGACAAATACATACACAATTCACAGGGTGCTTTATTAAAAAAAATTCTTGTTTGTTTCATAACTGAAAACCTAGGCAAAATAAGAAAAGGCTTGAGTATAGAAATAAAAAACGAGGTCGATCCTCATCCCTCGATGTAATATGTACCTACTATACCTACCTATAAATGTAAGTACGTATAAGTGTTGAGAGCTCTATTTATCATGGTCGTGCGAGGTGAAATTAAAAAATTTGTTTTCGTTCAATAAACAATTTAATGGAAAATTTCTACTGCACGATTATATAGGTAATGTAAGTAGGTAGGTACGTTTGTACTTTGATAGGTATAAAAATATTGCGCTTTCGTGTCACCTTAATTGGGGGAATTTTCACCTTCTTAATGAGCGCCAGTTATCAGTCAAATAGCAACTTGGGAAAACTCTTGAAAGAAAATTCACATAAACACGCGAATTAGTGCATCCCCATTCGTTGACCCACCGCCGGCTCAACAGAGCGATGATATCTGTTGTAGACCACGCCAACTTCTCATTTATTGGGGTTTGGGGGTTTTGTTATTTTTTTTTTTTTTTTTTTACAAAAACGAAACACAAAAACTTTTGCTATTTGGGAAGGAAGAACGCACGATCGTCGCTTTCCTCGTCCTCTCGGTAAGTCTCGGCTAGTTATTCAGGTCTTGGGGGGAGCCTGCCTATTCAAAAGAATGAAAATAACTAGAAAAAGTCGATAAAATTTGATTAGAGCCACTTGGCGCCCTAGGCCTCTTTTTTTTTTCTACCGCAAAGTTTTTTCTTTTTTGGGTGGCTTCCCACGGTTTTTGTTTTTTTTTTTTTGGAGTGGGCTTCAGTGGTGTCATGATATTAGATTGATATGAATGGCCTTTTTACACGTTTGTTTAGGATTCTTCAGACTGTTTCTTTGTTGTTGGTAGATACGCTTCATTTCCCTACTTCTTTTACTCCACACCCGTTACTAGTCCGATACGGCAGACAAGTAGATATATACAAAAAAAAAAAAAAAAAAAGGGAAAAAGTAACAGAGGAGAGCAACAGGCGTCAAATTATAATGAGCTCATCACTTTGGGAAGTTATCAGGTTGTGAATGATACCGACCGGCAGGGTATGTAATCTGAAACGGAACTGCTTGACCGTGACCGTGGACATTGGGTACACCATAATGCATGATAAAATCAAAAGAAAAAAACTGAAAAGAGAGGCGCTAGTGAGAGCTGCTTATGTTTTATTAATTTTTTCTATTGAAAGATCAAAGAACCTTGAATTATGATTCATGATTCTTAGTTTCCATAAAATTACCTAATTTTGGAAATTAAAAGGAAATCAGAGGGCGATTAGGAGGGTAAATTTGGTAGAATTAGACCTCGATTTGAGAATGTTCAACTCTTCCTGGTTACGGTTTCGGATAGATTCGCGGTGCTTACACTTGGCTAAATTGATCCGACTAATTTTTAAATGGTTGAAGATTATCCATCAAATTGAATCAAAAAAATTATAGAGCATTGTGGATGTGTATTTTTATAAAAAAAATATTAAATTTTAAATCACGAGTAAATTTTATCCCACGGAAATTGGGAACGGTTTCAAAATAAACATCTGCAGGGATTATGAAGACAAATCCTAAAATTTCCAGAAAATATGGAAAGGGCCCAATTTGGTAAATGGAGATATCTATGAATGTAGCGGAGTTGGCTGACTAAAACTACGCGGAAGATTAATGTCAATGATGATAATGAGCGAGCACCGAACATTCATCGAAGCTCCCAATTATTTCTTTAATAGACTCGTTTGGTTCCATGGACTCTAGCGAGCGGATATGAACTACTATCGTCTACTGACTTGACTCTGATTTTAATGTTGTCTTATGTATTATATGACCTACAGATACTTGTCTATCCTATATACTCTTTCTATTATATTCTTTTCACGTAACCGAATTGAGGCGATGGTCTTAAGTAGGTTTCTTAAATTTGTTCTGTGTTTACTTACTTGAATGGTCATATAAAATGCCACTTTAGTATTATGAGGAGACTAGACTTTAATTTTCTTTTCTTAAAAACCCACGAAATGGGTTATTTTTACTTTTGCTGAAGATTTTCGGCTGGCAAGGTTAAACAAGTATTTACACCTTTCGGAACACCTGTGATTGCATAAATAACCCTCGAAAATATGTAACTCAAGACAGCGTAAAGTATTTGCCAGCAGACATCGACTTGTGAAGATTCGTTGTCTTCTGCAAGCCTCAAATACTTGTTAGTTGCGCGATTGACCTATGGAAACCAAAAAAACTCTAAACTAACGAAGGATACTAAAAATCGAGAGATTGAACTAAATGTTTGTTAGAGATAAAAAAATGCGAGAAGAATATGAAGAGAGATAGGGAGAGAAACAGAGAGACAGAGGGAGATAGAGAGAGAGAGAGAGAGAGAAAAAGAGAGAGTTAGATAGAAAGAAATAGACTGTACCGTACCTCGATAGAGAGATAGAGGGTGATATATAGATAGAGTGAGAGAAAGATAGACAGAGAGAGAGGCTCAGAAGAAAAGAAGTGGGAAGGGGCGTAATTCGCGGATAAGGCAGATCTGTTCTTGATTGAATTGGTTAGAATACCTACCTAGCTAATCGAATCCCCTATAATTCCATGCCCTCGATGAAATCAGTTTGTCATGAAATAATGTTGGTAGAGCAAGATGGGATGAACACCCACCCACGCATAATAATAAAAGTAATTTTGATTTTTGTAAAGGGTTTTCCAATAAGAGGTGTTATTTTAATTTGCCCGCTATTTCGGTAGATGTCACTTTTGTAGCTGTCATTTTTTGACATTTGACAAGTAGAAACTACGCCATTAATAAAAATGGAACGATACACGATTCAACAACGCATTGTCCGCCTATCTCTCCGTCTGTCTGTCTGTCCTCACGATAACTCGAGAATACGTTCGAATGCTGAAATTTCTCACAAAGGCTTAAAAAAAAGGAAATTTAAGTTCGAAAATGGGCCGATCGGGCAACTTCTTCGTAGAGTTCCCATACCTACAAAAATTTCGTTTTTCACTACATATTTGGGCACTGCCTGAGAACGCGTCGACGTAGAATCAGAAATTTGGTACATGATATTTTCACAGCAATGGTAAATAAAATTTCAAAAATGGACTAAATCGGGCAACCCCTTCTTGTTGTTGCCATACAAAAGTGAAACCCCAAACTTTTGGAAACTGCCTGAGAGCGCGTCGACGTGGAGAGCTCAAATTTTGTACACGGCGTTTTGATGCAAATTGCAAATGCAAGTAAAAAAATGAACCAAATCGGGTAACCCTTTCTTAGTGTTGCCATAAAAAACTTTGTGGTTTCACTTTATATTGGGAAACTGCTGAGAACGCGTCGACATACAAAGCTGAAATTTTGTTCATAGCGTTTTCATAAAAATAGTAAATAAAATTCCAGAAATGAACTAAATCAAGTAACCCCTTCTTGGTGTTGCCATACGAAACTTTTAGTTTTCACCTTATTTAACATTTTACTTGCCTTGTAATTTCTTCCAAACTCTACAATAAAACAAAAATTATCTTATGCAGGATTTGATTCTGATTATTTTTTTCCCATTTTCTAGTTAAATAATAAATGCCCCGCTCCCCAATTTTCCCCTCTCTAACCGTTTTCACCCTTTGTAAATTGCTTCTCCTCTCCTTCTTAAGTTTGAATTATGAGAGTTATCACATCATCATCTTTAATCTAAGCCAATAAATTAAAATTATGAACTCTATTCGATCAATATTATCCTTCAAATTTCATATCACTCAACCATAAATGCTTCTACATGGTCTCTAGATAACAACCTTCTTCTTCTATCTCCCTGCCATGTAAATTATAAAACGACTTTTCATCCAACCAATTGCATCAGGAAAAAAACTAAAAAAAAAACGGTTAAGATTTTTCTCAATTGTTGTTTAAAATTCTTCTGCAAGACTTTTAGAAACACAAGGTCTAAAAAGCTAAAAAAAAAATATACCTGCGAATTCGTTAGCTCTCAAACGACCCTAACCAATACATTATAGACCACGTTGGGAATTTGTGGTGCACAAGAGTCTCTTCCTTTTCGTTATTTAAGAAGAAAAAACAAAAAAAAAACAACAAAAAGATAATACCAAAGCATAGAATAGTTCGCCATTAGCTTCTCATAGAATTCACCGGTAAGGTGAACCACCTTAAGAAGAATTCAGAGAATGCAACCGCAGGGATTCTCTCATCTTAAACCAAAAGAATAAAAAATAAATAAATATAAAAAAAAAATCATGTTCTTCCCAGTTTCGTTTCTACTCATCGGGGCAACTCAACTCCCGGACGCAGTAGAGTAACTCTTCTGACACGACTGTGACTACTGTTGCCGGGCAGGGGCAATTTGCTTCCCCCCCCCCCCGCCATCGTTCCATACTACCTTTCTCTATCTATCTCTCTCTCTCTCTCTCTCTCCATCCATTATTTCTTTCTTTTATGTATGTATTCAAGTTATTTGCACTTGTTTCTGCACCGCCGGTCGTTAAAGTATCGATGAGCACTTATTCAAATGTAATTGCGTTGCACCGGCTTCGCTTATCTCTTCCGTTTTCTTTCTTCATAAAGTTCAAACGTCAATAAAAAAAAAATAAAAAAATATAAGAAAAAAAAAATCAGCAGGGAATGTGGCAACTTCTTCTCGAGAAGTCTCAAGAATCTCGCCGAGTGTTTATTAAGGGAAAAATAAAGAAAACCCCCCCGCATTATGGGCGCCTTTTTAGTCGCAGTAGTAGTCTTCGTTCGTTGTCGACGTCGTCTTATTGTTGCCTTTGCTCCACTATTTCGAACTCACCTGGTTCATTGCCTGCCCCCATAAACTTGAGTTTTAGGAATTTTCCTTACTTGTCAAAATCACATGCCAGGAAGAGATTGGCTGTTTCCTTTTATGCCGCCTTGAGTTATTTTTTATTTTTTATTTCATTCACCTCCTCTCTTGTTCCTCATAGCTCAAAGCTCAGCTTCAGCTCAGTTACAATTCAGTTTAGTTGACAAAATTCTATGTTCGCCATTGTTGCATCCACCATCCACTTCGACATTGGACCGCCCGTTATCGTTTTGTTGTCTTGTGATTTTGGATACATGACGTAAAAGTGACCGAGGACAAGAAGGCTTTTCAACCACCAACAACAAAGGAGGGGTGGGGGGGGCATAAGAGACGATAAGAGACTGGGTCTGGTGGGGACTGTCGAATTTGAAAGTTGCAGATTGTTTTACTTTGTATAAATAGACGACAACGACGACGACGACGGCCGACGACGGCATAGAATGTTTGATGGCGTCACCAGACTGTCTCGATTCTATTTTCAGAGCATATGCCTCGTTCGATTCTCATACTGCTGCTGCTGGGGGAGGAAAGGAAGGACTGGTTCTGGTTCTGGTATTGCGAATTGCTCTGCTCTCGCCTCATATCGCCGCCTTGCTTGGGTACGGTGTAGGCTGTTTATTGCAGCAGCAACTCACACTGTGGGCTGCTTAAACGTGGGATTTATAAAGTGTACATATGTTGGTATAGGTATAACGTGCACAGTGCAGAGAAGATGCCTACAGGGTGGCTTGATTCAACTTGGGCTCTCTTATGGATACTGCTGGGATGCTGTTTGAATGATAACCGGCAGAATTCCACCTCGCTTGGGTTCCCACAATCCCACTCACTTAGTATAGTACTGTAATGTACATATGTATGAATACTAAAATATATAGGTTTATGTATGTACATAATATACTATCGCTCCCAGAGATGTTTAAGGCTATGTTTGTTTCCAATTACCGATTGCATAGAGGAATAGGAAGTAGCAAGCAACAGCAGCAGCAGCAGTACCAGCACCACCATCAGAAGCATCAGAACATGTTCATGTTTCATCATAGCATAGTCGTAGGCAGCGTCGGCGGATTGTGCAGACGAATCAACTAAGAGAAATGATAGCCTGCCTAGCCTAGCTTCGGAAAACTTTTTTTTTTTTGCCAAGTGCTTCCTTCTTCCGGCCTTTCCATGACATGCTTTTTTATTTATTGTGTGCTTTTTTTTCGTTTTTTAATTGTTTATTCAACACTGCTGAAATGTGTATGCAATAATGGGGGGAGGGGGGAGTAAATTAAATTGGGAAAAAAATATTCAGAATTAAATTTAAGCAATTTTTGTTGAAATTTTTGTTGTTGCTTTTTATTTTTTATGTCTGAGCTCTTATCTTATCACGAAAAAAGTTCCAAGAATATATTTTTATGAATCTGGAATTCAATTAAGTAGGTAATTTCATTTTCATTTATATGCAATTTATGCGAATTGAAAGCGATACCTAATGTATGAATTTACATGATATGACAAGTGAGTGGGAGAGAAGCGGAAATAACCTAAACAATTTCTTCTCTCGAGTCTTTTGATCATTCATAATAATGTTTTTGTTTTATGTACTTACATGCTGTATTCACTTTACTATGTAGTTGAATGTCATCAGGGTTGCCCACCATTTTTCCGTTAAAGGTACAATTTGGTCAATTCAATCACATTTTTGGAAAGGTGTGGCGAAAAGAAACACTTGCTGTTGCACAACGCAAATTGATTGGGTTTAAAAAAACAAATGAAATGCTGTCTAGGTTGTCCAATTGACGAAATATGTGCTGATTGAAAATGACCTCGAAAAATTAATTGAATGGAATAAATAACCGAATTGCTTTTATTTTCCTGTTTTCTATTCAATTTAGCAAAATTTGAATGGCACATTATGTGGAATCGCATTTCCGGCAAATGTAATATGTAGTTCGCCGTTATATTGGCGCACTTCAAATGCACTTCTCTCTTGCTTTTACATTGTCCGAAGACGGCTTTTTTGGGCGATAATTTTCATTTACCTGGTGTTTTATTGGCGAACTTTGTTGAAATTGGCGGTGGACAATTTTTGGGCGTCTTCGAAGCACACAATCACAGTGGGCCAACCTTGACTACACAAATTGGCCAGCAATATTGACGCATCGCGTTACACCACAACCAAACATGTTACAGGATTGAATTTTCCTCTTGCTTTGTTTTCAAACATAAACCACGCAACACACTCACAATGCTTATCCTGACCATTGCATATTTTCGCGTCACTTTCTGGCCGTATTCACCGATGCCAAAAAACAACTTTTTTTTTTTAATTTCAAGCTACTGAGCTACTGAGCTACACACAGGCCAACCCTAACGACATTCCCCTACATATGAATATGTGTAGTTCAAAGAAGATTTTTGGTGAGAATTTCACCCCGCGCGGTGCGAATCCGCTCTACTATCCATTATATGGACATATTTTTGGGTTTGTGTTTATCTTGTAAACATTCATCCAATTCTCTATAGATTTGGCTCCCTTAGACTCTACCATCTCTTGCCAAAAGAAAACGCAATTAAAAATTATTCTGTTAATTTTATTAATTTTTTTTTATACCCTGTATCGCTCGTAATCACCATGTAACTTCTGAACGTTACACCCTATGATGAGGACTTAAAATTTATTAGATAATCGTTGCAACTTTCCAATGATTACAAATGTATCCCCTTTTCTTCTCCGTTTTGAAGTTATGGCTCAACAAATTTAAATTTCGGAATTTTATCTATGTTATTTTTATTTAACTACTATTTTTATAAAAAAAACATGTCATCAGCACCATTTTTTCATATTGGATTTAAGAAGCCCAAAAGCTTGTCTTTAAAATGACTTATTACGCTCTGTACTCAAACTGTAACCCTTTCTGTGTTTTTTGCACTTTTTCTTGAATCCAATATCAAAAATTGATGTTGATGACATTTTTGTCTCACGATTATCTATCTAACAAATCATCATCATGGTGTAAGGTTCAGAAGTTACAGGGTGATGTATAAAAACATACTCAAATATCTTTAAATTCCAGTATCTCGGAAACCGTTGCTTGTCTAAGCATGACCTATCCATAGTCTTCGGGTGTAACACCACATAAGGGACACCCTGTATAATATGAGTACCTTTTCCCCTGGTGTATTATATCCGTAATAAGTTTTTTGTTAAGGTCAGTAACGGTTTCCAATTCTCTTGTTTTTTTAGAGCTTACAAAAATATCCAAATAAATTAAACAAAAAAAAAAGAAAAAAAAGAAAAGAAAACATGAAAAATTAATTGGACAAGGTAAGTAAGCAGCAACACATCTGCGAACATCTTACAAAAACCAACTTCAAAGTCGCAATTTTATATAAAAATGTGATGCCAAAAACTGTCGTAAAAATGAACATCTCAGCCTACCATCTAGCTCTACCAAGCGAACAAAAAAAAAAAAAGGAAAACAAAACAAAACAAAAAACAAAATTCAACTCGAATTTTGGGGCTAACACCACACCAAAGGCATTTCACGGTTGACCAGTGACATTAGAAACACGTCAGCGGTTCTCAAAGAGAAAAAGGGCCAATGGACTTGACTTTTAATCTCTGCTTTTTGTGCTCCCCAGTAATGCGCGAAGTGAACACACAGACCCAGGCCAAGCCAGGCCAAGTCAGGAACAGCATAGCATAGCATAGCATCGCATCGCATCGGCATCGGCATAAAACCGGAACATCATCATCCATGACCATGATATTTCAACTCTGCACGCTTTATATGAGTATTATGATGCCTATACTTGCCACCTTATATAACCCCCTCCTCCCCTCCACAATGTCCGAATACAGAATGCTATCTAACACTGGGTAGGCAGACACGCACGCACGAAACGAAATGATGAACGAACATCATCAGGACAAGCCTGAATCGCGTACTCGGTCGATTCCAAAGGCGGCAGGCTCCAATATAGATAAAGTGAAGAGCCCTCCAAAATGTATAACACTACACAGTCCACAGCTAGCCTAAAAGGGAAGGGGAAGGGGGGGGGCACATGGGACGAGAACAGCAATATGGTTTGGGTCCCATAACAAGGCAAAGCCCACGAAATTAAAAGATCCGGAAGTGGGTTCAATGGCCATCGCCGAAAATTTTAACTTTTGTTGTTGTTGACTGGCTGGCTGGCTAGTTGGTTGGTTGGTTCATGTTGCTGTCTCGTCGTTGTGTTGAGTTTGTGTTTTTATAGCCACACCATTGCCATTTTTGCTGCTTTGCTTTTTTTCCCGGTATACCTACCTGGGATTGTTGTCCTGTCCAGTCGACAAAACTCTTGGCAAGTGTGGTGGCTTTCCTTGGCCTTGCATTTAAATTTTTTTTTTAATCTTTTTTTTTTTTTTTTTGTATACCTATTGCCTTCTGAGAGATAAGAAGTCTGCAAAATTTAGCGGTGATATAGTTTTTTTTTGTGCACCTGGGCTGATGAGTGTACATATATTGAGGTGAAAACGAAGATATAGTTTCGTTATTATGATGGCGTGCATACATACATGAAGACACTTTTCCAGAAAATTCGTTTCCATCCACCTTTCAAAATTTCCAAGATGTTATTGGTTCATTTCAGAATATTTTCTAGCGTATTCTCAAAGATCTGACCTTAATCCTCCAACAACATTTATTGATTTGGTTTGGGATGACTCTTAACAAAAACGGGGAAGGCATTCATGGTCATTTGATTATTGGAACCCTGTGACAGTTTCTCATAATAAATTTTTTATAGGGTTTCGATTTGGCGAATTTCTTTTGTGCAGTTTTTTTTTTTTCTTATTTAAATGTTGGTAACATTTTGCGCAAGCATTTATCTGCTGCCATTTTCTTTCTACAATAACTGACAGCTGCATGTGATTTTGCTAAATAGCGGCAACAAAAAAGGTGTATCAGGAAAAAACGAGTTCATGGCTCGCCAAGTTTTACGTTTTATTTTTTTTTTATTTTAATTTTTTTTTTTTTTCATCCAACAATTTTAAATTGAAGCAATTGCTGTTGTGTTCTTCTTCTGTTAAAACACACAGAGCAGGTACAGCTTGTCCAATTTCCGTGTGGCATTAACCTTAATTTCCATTACATAACCACAGAATACCCCCAAAGGAAAGGTAGAGAGAGATGGGGTAGGCGTCCATTGGCATGTAGCTTTAGCTATGTTTCAGAAAACATTTTTATTATTATCAGAAACAGTTTTATTTCCGTTTTATTCTGGTCTCTCGACAATAACCAACTCTTGTCGGTCTTCGTCGTATCGTTGTCGTAGTCGTCGGGGTTTCAGCTTTAAGCATGAATTCTTTGCAAAAGGGATGAGGATTCAGGAAACATTGGAGTTGATGGTGGTGGGGGTGGTGATAGTAGAGCAGGATGAGATAAACACATTGCATGGAAAAATTAAAAAAGTTTTACGAAATAGGTTGGGAAATCCCTTACTTATTTTCCTTTTCCATCCTTTCCCTTTATACCCTCGGAGTTTCTGCTGCAAATATCTACCATCGCTTCTGAAATTGGAATGTGAGAGAGAGAGAGAGTGAGAGAGAGAGAGAGAGAGAAAAAAAAAACGCTGGTAATACACAAAACACAACTCGTGTGCCTTGTCGATTCTATGGTGTTGCCACTTTCCGGCCCACCATTATTATTGCTTTTCCATTTTCCTTCTGGGGATCGTCCACATTGCTTCGCACTCATTTTTCTACCAGATTGCCAGTATGATTGTCATTATGATGCAGGCGAGTAATAATATGAGACCGAAACGATGAAGGCTCTTCTGGGTGGCTGGTTGGATGGTTGCGGTGCGGCGGGCGTAGAGATTGTGATACATTAATTTTTGTGTGGCAGGGAGCAACAGTATCAAACTAAGGGGTGCGGATGAGCACGGATTTAGTTAGTATTTTTGTCATGTTTGGTTCCCATAATATGGTGAAAGTTGGTGCTCCTCCATCCTTTCCATTATACAGAAATACAATAAATACACTGTCTGCCGCCGCCGCCTACCTTCTTGACTGTTAGCCGACTATGCGATCACACTATGTGTAACAGACTATGCTACGGCGCTATACATATTTATGTATGATTGTAGAAAGAAATAACTGAGGGTAATCTTGGGTTTGTTTTCTTTTTTCTGCCTTCATATTTGTCATCCCTTATTATATTGGCATGTAATGGGACACATATTAATCATATTTCTTCATCTATTGATGGCAGCAGGATTATGCGGCTGATATTAGAGATTTACTTTGAATTTTGAATTCCAACGCAATGGACCACATTGGAGGTTGGGTGGTCACATGGGCTGAACTCTGCTGTTAACTCTTAGTGGGGGTGCATGAGCAGATACACATAGTACCTATGTGAAGATGTATGAAGTAAACCCGAATTAAGATGAACGTGGAGCGGATGCTCAATGTAAATTCATATGTACAAAATTGCAAAATATTTTTAGTCTCGATTATTGTTGTTGTTGTTGTTCTTGTTATATGTTTGTCTTGTTTCTTTATACCTTATCGCCATACCGAACTCCTTGCACATAGAAAATACGTCAACCTAACGTTCACCTTCAGAATCTTTTATAAGCGCCTTTAGTTGCCTCTACTGTGACTCGTAAGGATTATCCTCCTCTTTCTCTGTTCGGATGGTTTTTTGTCCTGGAAGAATGAATTCTTTTCTAGTGAAATTGCACTATAGGCTGTGTCTAGTGGAAAAATTTTAATCCTTTTTTAATAGCTTTTATTTATAATAATGAAATCTCATTTTATGCAAACATAAACTCTGGTATATTGTGGGAAACTGTAAATATAGTGAAATTCGTTTATTTTTTTGTAAATATCATTTCTGTCCAGAATTAAAATTTTTTGAAATTAAAGCTGTGCCAAAGAACTTGAAAAAAAATTATCAAAATTTTTCCAATCAGAAAATAAATTGGCACCAATTGTGTTTTTTATTTGCTTTTATGCTGGCAATTATACTTGATAGTTGGACCTTATTTTGACAGACATCGTTACCCTCTATGAATAATTTTCACGGTACTACTGAAGTGGAGTTTTGTGATACTTTTCGTTTTCCCCGAAATCAAGAGAATCAAATGTATTACTAAAACAGCAGTAGGTTATGGTACGTGTCTTTGATTTTACCTTTTAGTAGTCACTTTTGTCATCAAGGCTCATCACAATGACTATCCTTCAAATATTTTCGACTTTTAAGGATCAGAGAAGTCTTATCAGTATGGATATACCTGATCGCCTACCATAGAAGTTCAATTCATTGAAATTTTTGAATTGGATAATTCTTCCGCTTTATCGCCATACGTCACACAAACCAAGTAAATCTTATGTGTGGAGAATTTGTTGTATAAGGACTGAAACTTCTTGAAACTAATTTCAAAAACTATGAAATTTGCATTAAAAATACAGAAAAATAACCTCTCGGCCTAGCGATCAAAGAAGTCTCATTATTGAACTTCTATGGTGGGCGATCAGAGATCACCATGATGATGAGACCTCTCTGATTTCTAATCTTTAGACGAGATTTTGTCCACATATCCCTCAAATCTGTCTCTCTTTATTTCTTTCTTGTGTTTCTCCTCTCTTTTCTATTTCATCTCTTTTCGCTTTCTTCTGTCCACTTTTGTCTCTTTCTTCTCCCTTTCTTCTCAATATTCTTTCTTTTCTCTCTCTACTTAATTCTACTTTATTCTTCTTATCTATACTCCCTCTTCCCAATTTTCTCTCTATCTTCTCTATCTTCTCTTTTTTCGTTCTTCCCTCTATTCACTATAGCATTTTCTCTGTTTCTCATCTTTCTCCTCTATCTTGGATTTTAAAAATCAAAGAGTTAACATTAATGAGGTCTCCAAGGAACAGCGATGTGACCTTCTAGCTAGATAATGGCAGTATCAGGTACCCGATTCCAAATTAACGTCACTAGTGCTGTCTCTAGTAAAATTTAAGGTCCGTGCATAATGAAGCGAGACGAGGCGCACTATGAAATTTTCAATTGGTATGCATTAAAAATTGAAAATTTCATTGTGAATTATTGTCAATTATTTTCTCAAGAATATAAAAAAATTATTGAAACAACAACAGCGAATTCCAATGCAAATGTCTTCAATAAATATATTTCTTTTTACAACAATCCCACCAGCAGCAATTAGGGAGCATATTTTAAAGATCTCCAATTTAATTTTCAGACGAAACACTTCCTCTCGGACCACAAAAATAAATTTAAAATAAATTTTGGTCGCAATCTCCCATTAAGAATTTTATTGAAGACCATCATGACCATTATTATCGCCATGCCTCCAGAAGTAGTAATTTGATGTCATTGCTACTCAGAAGAAATTCTAAGAAATCTGTCTGTCTGATTACTGGATAACACATCTCTCAGCTGAATCGAGTTATCGTGTATACCTCTAAGTGCTGAGTCCTGAGTGAATGGTCACTGGGCAGGACAGTCATATAGCCAGTCAAATATAATCTTTGAAAATACAGAAACGGGAATACCACTTGGCAACAATAAGCCCCTTAGGTATGGTTTGGTTTTTCTCAAAATATTGTACAGCAAGCAGCAGACAGCAATAGCAGTTTTGCCCTAAGCTAAGAAAGCCCACCTTTTTGACATTATCATCTTTTCCAATGGTCAGGACCGGCTAATGATTATAATTATATGTCTCCCCTTTACCTGGTTGTTATTCATACATTTATGTACCTTCGCCCTGCATTATTATATGCACCTGCACATTATAAGTAAAATTGTTCAAGGGTAGCCTAATGACCCGCAGGCACATTTATTGCAATCTTCAACTGTGTGATGATGACCATTGCAATGTAGCTCGATGGTTAATTTGTTTTTGTTGTTGTTATTGTTTTTTCTTAGTTTGTGACAAATGAATTGTATGCGATAACGTTGGTAATTTAATGCTTTACTAGCGATTTCTTTTACATATATACTTCTGCACTACCGTTTTAATTTTTTATTTGATTTTTTTTTTTATCAAGATCAAGTTTTTACTTCTTCTCTTTCATCTTTGTTTGTCATGATAAATAAAAGAAATAATATCCTCGATTAAAAAAATAAATAAAAAATCAATTTTATAACGTATTTTTTTTTTTTTATATTTTTAGTGTCGGCGGCATACGTTTCTGGTCCAACAGGACCTGAATCAGGACGTCAGCGTCATGCCCCGCTTTATGGACGTTTCGTTGTTGAAGAAGAACTACCCGCCACACATAGAGAAGTTATGCACCATGTGAGTATTTTTTTTTTTGTACTAATTAACTTAAATAGGGAAAAATAAAAAGTTCTGAACGTTTTTTCACTTTATTTCGATAATGAAATTAAAATAGTAGGATTATTCAATTTAGATCAAATATGCGCTGTTTTAGTCGATAACAGTTTTGTACCATCAAGAAAATTTCGCAAATGCTTGTTAAGGTGATAATCGCTTGGTGCCAGGTCTGGACTATACGTCGGATGCAATAGAACCTTTCATCCAAGCTCTCGGAGCTACTGGAGCGTCTTTAAAGATGTGTGCGGCCTGGAGTTGTCTTGATGAAACACAACACCCTTCCTATTAAACAATTCTATTCCGCTCATGGTCGATTGCCTGCTTCAATTTAGTCAGTTGTTGACAGTAGAGGTCCGAATTGAGTGTTTAGCCCAATGGGAGCAGCTCATAGCAGATGATACTCTTCCAATCCCCCCAAACGCACAGTACAACCTTCTTGGCCGTTTATCCACGCTTGGCGATTGTTTGGGTCGGCTCATCGCGATTGGACCACAGTATTTTTCGGGTTTTGCTCTCATATTTGAAACATTTGTGGTCGCCAGTCATCATTCGCTTCAAAAATAGGTCGATTTCGTTACGTTTCAGCAAAGAATCACAGACATCAATTCGGTCCAAAAGGTTCTTTTGCGCCATATATTGAGCCCCTTCTTGAGACCAGCCTTATGCAAATGGGATTCCAAACGGTTTTCTGGCTAATCTTTCTTCCGTTTCTGGGCAATGGAATAACTGCTCACATGTCGATCCGACTCGACAATTTCCATGATTTTATCGTCATTTTCGACGATTGGCTACCAGAGCGGTACCACATCTTCGACGTCCATATTACCAGAATGGAATCTTTTGAACTACCGCTTTGGTATTGCACTTGATACTGTATATTGGGTCCATAAGCACCACATTTTTTTTTTGCCGCCTGTTCCGTCTTTTCACCTTGGTCGTACTGGTGTGGTATTGACGAATGTATTGAATATTCTCTTTTTTTACCTTCATTTTGGAACGCTGTAACACACAACTGTCAACATTTTTGAAGCATAATATCATCTTTAAATCACCATAGTATGACCCGATGCGATGCATAAATCGTGAGATATGGCTCATTAAAGACATCTAGCGGAAAACGCTCAGAACTTTTTACTTCACTTTAAAAAACCCTTTTTTCCTTTCTTGCTTTTAATTTTAAAATGTTTTTTTTTTATAGCGCACGAGTCCGACATCGTCGTCGGAAGTTAGAGCGATGCAAGCACGAATTCCCACACATTTTCGAGATCCAGCATCAGCGCCATTAAGAAAATTAAGTGTAGATCTTATAAAAACATATAAACACATAAATGAGGTAAGTTTTTAATATATCTACATATATATGTTGTTTTTTATTTTTAATTATTTCCAAAAAAGTGTGCAGTTCGGATTAAAAATTCAAATTATGTCCCATGTGTGGTTTATAGGGTAGAACATATTAGTTTTAGTGTTAATTTCGTCACACTTCAAGCTAATTACCTTAAAAGACAGCAGTTTTATCAAAAAATGTCTTCTGTTTCTTTATTGTATATTGAAAAAAGAACATTGTTACCGATGGCAGTCGAACCTGTATTATATTTCTGCCTCTGTGATGTATCAACTGCCCAACTTTCGATTTAAGTTCATTTTTAATGGAGGAACTTCGAATCCAAATAAGTAAAAATATAGTTCTTCATAGATATTCAATATGGTAAGAAAATAGATATTTTGTCGAGTGAGATGTAATAATAATTCAAAAATAACAACAATAATTACAAATATCCAAGTCATCTTCAAAGACTAGTCGGCAACCTCGGTTGAAGAGCCTTCAAGGAATCTAACACGTCTGAGCGTCTGGAAACTACAATAGTCATCATCATCATCATTGTATTGGCTAAATCCATGCTATTATTACTTGTTTTGTCTCTGTTGGAAGCATCGAAAGTGTCAAACAGCTCCTGACTCATACTTTGTTGGTATCTGGAATTTTATTAAAAAAATGGTTTGTTTCGTCAATTTGTCGAACAACAGAATAGACATATAATTACTCGATAGATTCTTACTTTTGACTTCTATTAAAGAAAGCGCAATCGTGAGCCGTGTCTTAAATGGCTCTCCTATTTGAATAATTCAGAGTACACAATTCTTGCTTTCGGCTTACATGAAAGTCGGCACAATCATAACTCGTCTTAGAGGTTCTCTCTCACGAATATCGGAGGAAAAATCATCAGCGATAAAATTGTTGTTCTTAACTTCATTAAATGTGGTCTTCAACTTGGAGGTTTTGGCAAGTGAGATTAAGATCTTATGATTGTTGAGAATTTTTATATTCATCATGAAATGGCATTGAATCTAACCGAAGACAAGCTTAATATTTTGTTGAATTTGAATGTTGCACCATATTGCATAACTTATCTATTATTATATCATTCCTGATGGTGTTCCTCAAGGTTCTTAAATGTGTCCAGTATTGTTTTTAATTTATATGATAAAAGATTCATGTATGTTCAAATCAATCAACATAACAAAACTTAAAATTGTAGTAGTAAATGAAAATAAAAAAAAAACATCTCTTTACCATAAACTATATCTGTTTTGAGGATAAAACTCCTAACAATAAACCATCTATCACTGAAAAGAGAAAGTTTAGCCCAAATCTAAATATGCAACAGCTCCCATCCACTCGCTATTATATTACTAAATTATATACAAGATGATTTTAAGACCCTTCACGGTTTATCTATCTAATTCTCCCTACTATGTGTACATATATAGATACATACTTACTAGGCAAACACCATAAATTCATGTTCATCAAAATGTCTTGAATATCAATTGTGGAAAGAACTGACAACGGTCCGTTTTCTATTCTATACAACAACTGCCAGGGTTCATGTGATTTGAATTCATCGCCATAAACTTAGCTCATTCACTTTCATTTCAAAATCCATGACATTTCGCTTCGATGATAAGAAGGGTTCCTTAAAGCACGTCAAAAAGGTACAACCGCACCACACAAGCAACACCAGGACCAGAAACAGAAGCAGCAGCAGTAGGACCATCTAATTCTGACAAATTATATTTTCATACACAGATGAATAGACCAACCATCCACAAACACTAAATTAACTGAAAAAAATTTCTTTGTCTTCGCAATATATCAACTCAACTGCCTTCCATCATCAGCAGAGAATATAGCACAGCTCTTATGTGTACACTTAATATTAAGGAAAAACTGCGGCTCTAAATCTCTTTGCTTGTTCGCCCGCCCGTCCGTCCGTCCAATGCCCCCTTGTATAGAACAACAGTGTGCGAAGGCATTATCTCATCCACGAACCTTCATCCCTCACTCCCATCCCTTAGAATCCAATAGACTCTTGATGAGGAATTCTAAACACGTAATTTTTTGACATTTATTACATTCCAAACTTTATCCCAGCATCCTCCACTTAGAATTATAAAAAAAAAGGAAGAAAAAAAAATTGAGAAAAAAATTTCACCCCGTGGGCTTCTTAACACTACGCCACTATTATTTCTCTACTGCTAGCGAATGAGAGGTGTTGGTTTGGGTTATGTTGGATATGGGAATGGTAAGTGATGGAAAAAAAAAAAAAAGTAGAATCTTCAAATGACATCAGGAGACGACGACGACGACGACGTCCAAGTCAAACAGGGTTGAAACCACGTACATTGCCACATCAATGGCGGCGGTATGAGAATGGTGAAGGATATGAGAAGGGGGCAAATAGGCGGTGAAAAATAGCGTGAGCAATCTGCACGAGTCCTTCTTTTATCGGTTTGGCCAAGAGACGCAGCTACTTCTCGCTTATGGTGTAAATTCAAGAAGTGTGAGTATGATAATATATAGGAACCTAGGAGTTAAGGACCCATCATCCCTATATATGCATACATATCAATGTCTATATGTATGCTATGAAATAAGTCGACGAACACGTCAAGCTGTTTTCCACGCAAAAATTAATTTAACGCACCACCACCGCAGCAGTAGCGGCGCGGTAGCGGCAAATGGGGTTATGTTTAGCTACCACAAGTGCGGACACCTCTATTCTCCAATGATGGAGGATTGGATAGGAATAGGATACTATACTACTTGGTTGGTGGGTGTAGATGCGAATAATATCTTAGCCACCATCAAGAAAGTTTTCTTCAGTATTCTTCATGACATTTTTCAATGACTTCAAGTGCTCTTAGTCCTTCGAGCTGCGGAGCGCACATCGTGGGTGGGTTTAGTTAGGATGGCTCGGGAGATGGGGGAATCTCTTTTGTAATGACATTGGTGGGTGGTGAGTTCATAGAGTATACATATATTCCTATTGCTTACATGTCATCTCCATTATTGGTATTCGAAAAGAAAATTAAATTTTTTTATTATCTATTGTATAACTTGCTTTGTGGGTTTGTACTAAATAGCACCCTTTTATGAAAATTGCGTTTGTACTAAATAGCAACATCTCCTGAAGACCTATCCCCTTTTGTGCAGATTTGGTGAGGTTGACTTTCAAGAAACTTATTAAAATAAGTGCGCTAAATTTATTTACATTTTTGATAATATTTCTCATCGAAAAGGGAAAGAAAATTTCTACCTCACGTTTGTTCAACTCCGTTTCTTTATTGGTGTGAGGGGGGGGGGGGGGGGGGGTAATATATCCAAGAACTGGAGGAGGTCAATGTCCAACAATATAATCTAAATTTTCTAGACACTCAGCAAGCAGCACACTGAATATTGGCGCTTTCGTCATCCTGTGCCATCGGATATCTACCCTACATATGTAGATACATGCACACACATACACACATACATAATTACATACATTTATACATTACGTAGAACATTAACCAGAGAGGCGATTTTATATTCGACTCGTGTTTCTGGCGTTCGGTTCTCTCTGTTTCATAGCAACAAGCTAAGTTTTAGAGGATCA
Source organism: Dioctria rufipes (assembly GCA_963924295.1). Classification (NCBI taxonomy): domain Eukaryota; kingdom Metazoa; phylum Arthropoda; class Insecta; order Diptera; family Asilidae; genus Dioctria; species Dioctria rufipes. The sequence goes on from OZ002742.1 coordinate 201,993,921, forward strand.
GAGTGGAATTGCGGCTTCGGTTTCGTCGGGCGGGCGACGAGAGTAAATTGGGAGCCGACAATATGATGACAGCCGTTTTGTGCGCCCTATTTCTCCCAACCATACCACCCCTCTTCCTAACACTTCGTCCAGCACCTTGCTTCTATGAAAAGTCCTACCTCTTCTCCTCCGTCTTCTCCTTCTTTACTACAATAACTTAGAGAAGCGATAATTTTCTTCTTCTTTATTGGCAATTTTTCGCCTATTTTCCTTTCGACGTCAAGGACCTTGCCTTGGTTTGGTTGTTGCCTTGTCGTCGTCGTCGTCGCCGCCGTCATCCTCCCTTCTCCTTCTACTTGTTCTATGTAATGCGTAGTCTAATTTCTTTTTGCCTCTTGACTATGGAATTTTCTGTGTTTACTTACCGATTGGTATGCAATTTGTGTTAGATTAGGTGTCTGTTGTTTCTGGTTGGTACCTACTTGGTATAATTGGTCAAATCTTTAGGCTATTTTTAGATAATTTTGTTGGTAATTCTCTGATTTTTAGGATTCCATACCCAAAGGGTAACAACGGGAATCCTATTACTAAGACTTCGCAGTCCGTCCGTCCCTCACCAGGTTGTATCTCATTAACCGCAACAGGTAGATAGTTGAACTTTTCACAGACTGTGTATTTCTATTGCCGCTATAACAAAAAATAGTAAAATAAAATAAAATTAAAAATTAAAGGGGGCCCCCCCCCATACAAGAAACGTGATTTTTTCGGCGTTTTTTTCCTCGTTTTATTCTCATTCATTATTATCATCATATGTAGGCATTTTTTTTTCAATTGATTATCAAATGACAGCGGGATGGGAATGTGTATATTTCGTATATTTTGGAATGCCTAGTGTTTTGGAACGTGAGAGGAAAATAAATCGAAAATAATTATGTAAAATTTAGAAACGTCTTCGTCAACACTGCTGCTGGATAGTAATGTGTTGAAATCAATAGACATAAGTCTACTGGAAAGTTCCGGAAAGTTAGCCTTTCTAAAATTGAAGAAGTATTGTGTTTCATCACAAATAGTAATGTTTTCAGTTTCATAACAATATGAAATTAGTAGAGGGGGGTGATATTTGTCAAGAGTAGACATTATAACTGGGCTAGGTGCGACTAAAGAGTTACCCGCGTCAGTAGAGAAAACCAGGTCTAGTTGCCTACCCATGTCATTCTTTACATTACTGATTTGACTGAGACCAAGAGATGACATATTGTCCAGGAATAGTGATTCCTTTGTAGCCAAGTTATTAAGCGAAGAGATTTTCAGATGATGTTCATCTGATTTTGTTTACGCCACCCGTTATTTTCTATAGATCAATCAATAAAATAGCGGGACGAGCGGAGTCTTTCTTTTTCATTTCTTTAGCATTTACTTCAAGCATTCTAAGTATAGAAGCAAGTGATGTAATCTTTTGCTAATAGGAACTCATCATTTCTTACTTCACTTCAATCTCTATCTCTCGCACTAGTTTTTCGATATACTTAGAAGTCAAATTTCATTGTATAGAGCTCGGGAGCTAATATTTAGACAGGACTGTGTTTGAATCCCCTTCTCCCCTCCTGATGTTTAATGCAATTCCCTTCTAAAGGGATTTGATGAAGATATTGAGATATATTGAGATCTTAGCATACACAAAATTTGGTGATTATCGATTTTTTTTCGAAAATTTCTCTTCTATTTTCGAAATTCCAAAAAGTCGTTTCTATTTTCGAAAACCATATTTACTAGATATACATAAGTACGTCTAATACTCAACAATTAATTAAATCTACTAACCCTAATAAGTAGGACGTCCCGAACTACGCCACTTTTACCGAAATTACACTCATTGAGTCGAAACTTGACACATTTTAACATTTCGATTTGTGCAGTAACAGCAAACTGAACCAAACCGAAAAATATATATAGGAAAACAGTTGGACCGCATTCAGTTGGTAACATAGTTTCATATGCGTCTGTATAAATTCTGAAATTCCATTACTTATAAGCCGCCGACAAAAAGAGTAAAGAGTGGTTTGTTTCCAAAACTTCCATTAGATTCCTTATAGGGAGAGCACTTCAAAATTCTTGTGTCACTACAATTTGATTCGAAACGAATGTAGTCGAATATTATACGAAATCATTAAAAATGAATGCAGACTGAGTAGGAATTATATTCGAAAATTTAAATTGAAGCGTCTTCGAAGTTCATTCTCGACAGGCATATGTTCAGAGGTAATTCCGTAAGAAAAGAGATTTGATGACGTTATTTAGATAAATTATTCTTGTCACTAATCAACCATCTTCTCGCTCTACTGTGGTTGTAATTGGTGCAATTTTTAACTAATAATCCAGACTTTTTCACAAATACATATTAAAACTCATAATAAACCTATTTAAGATTTGAATAAATTTGATTTAAAGTGAATCACATACCATCTAAGTATATATAGCAGCAGGTATATGCCAATAAAAAAAATAACTATGACATTTCAAAGATTTTATCACAAAAAAAAAGGCGAAAAATTTGAATTCAAAAAAGGTCCTTTTACCTCTGCTACAAGACAAAACAGAATTTTAGGTCGGGGTCGAGGCCATAAAAAACCCAAAGTCAAGACAAGACCTTGACATCCGAATAAAACTGGTGGGGTTTTTTTTTTTATTTTTAAAATATTCGCAGTAAGTAAAAGATGTCAAGAGAGTTTAGTGTAAAGTTTCAAAATCTCCTTACGAAATTGGAAAGAAGATTTACATACAAAGTATGGAAAGAGTATAAGGACATTTGGAAACGAGAGACTGACAGGGAAGTAAAAAGTCAACGTTAGATGATTCGTAAGTATAAAATGGATACAGTTACACATTTACATATACTTTGAATATTTCTCGACATTTTAATCCAGTTGATTTTGACGTTATATTTGTTTATATGTATGTCCTTTTTGCCTCTCCGCTTCAGCCCCACCTAATCGCGTATATGTTTTAAAATTTAAACTAGAATCTTTTGGAGAAATCAATCAATTATAAATCAAAACAGAAATACTGAACTGTTATACTGATGCAAAGTTGAGCTAAGAGTTCGCAACCTCTCGTTTGATGGACTTGATTCATCTCGAGCCTTCAAGCTAAATTCAAGGTCTATCTGATAATATTATCCACTCTTACTTGATCTTATTATAACAGTTAATGATTTAACAGCTATTATGAAAACATAGCTAATTTGTTTTAATTCAATTGATTAACGCCAATATCCAACCACCAGATGCGATGTTATATATATATATGTATGTTATGAATATTCCAGATAATAGAAAAACTTTACTGTTATACTGGTATAAAGTTCGAATATAGATGTACATTCCATTGGCTGGTATGCACACATCCATATTTTATAGAGTGGCGGTTATCGAAATTCCTACAGTCAGCCACATCTACATACACTATCGATGGTCCATTGTAATTGGTATACATGCATACATATAACAAAGTTTGAATTGTAATATGTAGGCCCTAAGTACCTACCCTACCATATAAATCTTTTCAATTCCATTTCGACGTATCAGTATTAGTAGCAAATCATTCTAAAATATTCCATGTAAGTATAACAAATCCCCATAAAACTAAATAGCGGGCACGACCAATTAAAGTCAGCGGCCAAGTGAAATCACATTAATCACTGGTTAGGTAGGGGCAAGCTGATAACCCATTTACTTCAAAAACTTGTCACAGTAACGACGACGACATCAAAGCTGTGTGTCTCAGTCGCCAGAAGTCTCATAAACTTTCTAAGCCCCTTCTTTTCTCTTTTTTTTTTATTTTCTTGCTCCTGCTACTTCTGCTGTTGTTACTGCCCCTCCTTCATTTTTTCCTTTCACTACTACTTCAATGTATTCCTTCATATTGGTCGCATATACATATATAAAATTCAGGCGCGCCATTATAGTATCTACTCCTTGCTCGAGGGTGGTGATGTGATATACATATATCAAAAGTCCACCGCCGTTCACTACTAAGTTTTCCTTTCGACTGATATTAACTTTTCTCTATAGATACAGAGAGCTGTCAAAAAAACAAAAACATCTGAAAATTGCATTTCAAGTACACAAGCAACCCCCATAAACCCTTTCTCTCTATCTAAACGTAATCTGTCTGAGTGGGGACTGGAAAAAGGGCAGCATCGAGTATAGTAAAGCGAGCTTGGCAGTCCTACTGATGCTATATAGTCGTCGTCAAATCCGGATATAAATTTTAAACACCATCAACAGATCCACTTTTGGTGCATACATGTATTCCGATATGCATATGTATGGATATTTGAGTTTGGTATCCAATTCTATGGTCTGCAGCATGTAGAGGTTGATATCGCTGTAATCCGTTTGTATACATATAGATTTTGTTTGCTATAAACTGTGTCTGTATTGGTAACACAGAACGCACAAACATCTTTAAACGCGAATCTCCTTGCATTCTCGAGCACTATGTGGGGCTGGTGGGGCTGATGGTGCTATTTCTTCTTCTTCTTATTCTAATGGTGATCCTTGCTGCTACTACTGCTGCTGTAGAGAAGATGGTGCCTCTGGTACTGTTGTAGTCGTTTGTAACGCGATTGCACCCAGAAATGGCAGACACACTTCTTCCCTTCCTGTAACATAAATTCTATAACTACCCTCGTACGTGTCTGTGTCGCTCTACCCTAGACTAGTCTGGGAACAAAACAAGTGGTACATGTACGATAATGCAACTGTCGGGGCTGTCGGGGTAGTGAAATAGAATGAGAACAGGATGGAATGGTACAGGATGGAATGGTACAGGATGGATGCAGTGCGAAGTATAAGTCTGACCACCCCTTTTCTAGTCATTGAAAGTCATCTGATGAGGGGGCGAACTAATTTATATCGGAGTAGGATGAATATTGGGTCCCATAAACTTTCCTGTTGTATGTCACCCTTTGAAATTGTTCTCTCCTTCGTTGTCAATGTTCGTGGATGCTTGCTGCTGTACTCTCTGTATGATGTGGATGCATATGGCCCCATACCTATAGGAACTACAAAAGATTTGTAATATAACATACTAACACACATGCATACATACTACCTTAGTCATGCAGGCGATCTAATTTTTTCCACCTTTCCACTTCCCTATTTTATCGACTAGCTTGGCTAGAAAAGCATTCCTCCATATGAGCTGCATATTGGAGTGTATGCAATGAAAGCTCCGCGTATACCAGCGCCCAACAACATATACACGATAAAGGCAAAAAAAAGGGGACACAGTCACCGAAAACACATCACAAAAAAACTTATTATTTTCATGATAAGAAAATAAGAGCGTTCTTGGATATTTTTTGAGGTAGCCTCAGTGCGACAATTTCTGGAACAACACTTTAATTTTAAGATTGGGGGAGGGGTGAGAGGTCCATATTATTATTATCATGTCACATGTATATTGGCTGGTGCATTTCTTAAGAATATTTAAATTTAATATTTATTTTACGGCTCTTGTACAAATGTAGTAAATTTACAAAGCTAGTTGTCAACATCCCTTTACCCGCCACAACATCTCTAATCCGGGAGTGAGAGGTTAAAAAATACAAGTGGCTAAGCCTTCAGTGAAAAGACAACAAAACAATTCACTAAAATCAGTTTTTAAAAATTTGTGAAAATGCAGTGCTTCGGAAATATTTTTTTATGGTACGGGGTCCTTTCTAACCTATCCGGCGAGAGAGCGTATGTATCAATGTTCTGAAAAAACTGACTAAAATCAGAAAAACCATTTAAATAAAGAAAAATTAACAACGGTAAAATTTTTGCAATACTTTATTAAAATCAGTGGCGTCGGCCTTTTATTTTTTCTGAGGGGTGTTTTTTTTTTTTTAATAGATATATTTGAATATCTGAAGTAGTAAATCAAAATATCTAAAAGATAAGATAAATTAGAGCTTGCATTATATCCATTAAATTCTATAAGAGAATGCCCAGCAATTAAAAACTTACAATATAAAAAAAACTTTCCATCCAGGTTCGATCTTAACTATCTACTGTATTTTCCTAGTTTCTCGCATATTAAAGAAAGTACGTAAGTTGTGGTATACTGACATAAGAGGCGTCCGAAATAAAAAATGTTCACACATTTGCATTTCAGTTTTACAAAATGTAAAAAACTGATCGATCACCTTCATTCTTGTTTCATTTTTTTCCCCACACTTGTTACTTTTAAATATATTTCCAAGTCAGTCATTTGGCTCTATATTAATGAGAACAATGGAATCAAAAGCTGAAAGTAGAGTAGTATACTGATTGTGTTCAAACGCAACAAGTTCCCAGATTTGAGTCAAACAAAATTGGCAAAACTTCTTAAAATTCCCAAGAGTACCATCCAAAAAGGTATTAAAAAAATTTAAAGAAACTCGGAGGAAAGCTAAATCGGGGGCGAAAAAGGATCATGTGATCACAACAAAAGCGCATACAATTAAACTTCTCTTCAAAAGATGTTCAAACCTCTCGATCAAGGTAGGGATGCTGCAGCGAAAACTTAAAATCCCGAAGTCTACCATTGAGGAGGACACGAAAAAAAAAGACTGAAGCTGTGAAGTTTCAAGGTGTCCAAGGTTCTTAATGGCGATGATGCGAATCAAAAAATGTTAAAACTCGAACTGCCCGAAAACTGTACACACATTTTTAACGAAGTTCTCCTGCTGCATCACGAAAGTTATTGTAAAGCAGACTTCGGTCAGGATTTTTATGTTCCAACACACGTCAGGGAGGAGTAGCCCAAAAGTTCAGAGTGCGTAGAACTTCTAAAGTTCCCACAAAAATACCTTATCTGGCAAGTAATCTCTTCCTGTGACCAGCAATCCAGATCATTCATTACAAAATGGAGCGCCAACAGTCAAATTTATTTTATGGAATGTTTGCAGAAAATAATGTCTTCCGTTTATTGTGTCACACAGGACTTCTGTAATGTTTTGACCTGATTTGACAACACCCCATTATAGCAAGATAGCAATGTACCTTTACCGCCAAAACGTCATCATTGTTGTGTGCATATGTGAAACAAAAACTGAAAAAGATTTGATTATGTACGGAACTTATTGGCAGGTGATCCCTTTTTTTGCATAATAGGCAAGTGCCACACCAGGCCACTGATATGCTGCTGTACTGATGTGCTGATGTGCTGATTATCAGCAGCACTAATATCTTAATGAGTCACGCTACATTGTAAGAGGTAGTGATGTACTGATGTGATACTGATCTGCTGATAATCAGCAGGTGATTTGCATATTGATGACTTTTACTGAAATCAGTCGATATGTTATTTTCAAACTAATGAAGGGTTAATATAAAATAATAAAAATGAGTTAACAGAAATTTTGGTTCAAAATTAGTGCAAAGTGTTAAAAACGAAGGTGCCTGTGGAAATGAACAAAACTTAGAGAGAAATTTCGTTGTAAATTGGAAAATATGGTATGTTTTCTTGTTTTCTTTAAAATAATACTCCATACTGACGAGTATTAGGGTTTCTGCCAATACGAAACGCTTCTTTCAATAAATTTTCGAAGCTCAAATTTGCAATTGACAATCGTCATTAACATGGCGTTTTTCCTTCATACACGGAATGTAACTTACCTTCCAGGAGACGTTGGAGCATTTAGTAAATCATAATTGTTCACAAATTTAGATACCCGTTAAAAATTGTATTAAGAGAAGGGGGTACCTTCTAATAATATTTAATTTACGTAAATCCAACTTTATTCTCTTTGCTGCTGGCACTGGTATGCAATTTAAAGTTGTAAATGAAATCGGACTACATAATCGCCACTCTTCCAAGTTCATTCCAAAGAGCTGTTGCGGCGTTCATCTGATAACTTCTTTAATTAAATACAGACCCACAATAGTACTACTTCCCCTCCCCGCCACGTATCGTCCCACCCCAACACTCTTTGTACAAGTCCTTTGTAATTTCAACAAATAAAATTTCTCACCTTGTTGGAGTCTTGGAGAATTTTGTGAAAAACAAAATAAAGTTTTGTTCACCAACTAACATATAATTTGAACAGACGTGGACCACAAGCCTTAACAAAAAGGAAACTACATTTACATACATACAACTCATAATACTTAATTGTGTAGGTAAGCTATATACATAAATACATGTATGATGATAGGGTTGGGTTGGAAGAGTAGGTGGTTTCGAATTCGAGATCCTATTTCACTTCACACGCCTTGGCCTGCTGGTGGTGTCAAGTATTATGAAGTATTGGGCAGTAGGAGTCAAGAGCAGAACCAGCCGCCATAACCCATGTCTCGTTTTAAACTCCCCCCCCCCCCCTTTTTTTTTTTGTTCTACAATTCGTTGCACATCAATAGGAAAATCATTGCGCAGGGTCATGGGCACTGGTGTAGAAAATCGAAAAGTGTATCACACCAAACTGAACAGACCAACCGACCGACAGACCGATCGACCAACAACAGTGTAATCAGCCGGGATGCACATTGTACGAAATTCCCATTTGCAAAGCAACTATAAATTTTGTATAAAATACAAGCACACAAAAATAATAATAAGCCTACCAACAGGCGTGGAGAGCACGAAAGATTATGTGAACGTTGTTCGTTTCATTTCGATTTGTATTTCGGCTTAAAAAGGATAACAATATTACCGAAAAAAAAGCAACAACAACAGAATGCCTGAACACACTTTAAACAGGATTCTGACCTGACAACTGTGAAAAGCCCTTAAACACGTCATTAAACAAGCTAGAAACACGCAACCGAAAAATATATTGGGCATAGGATTGGAGAACCGCAACAATAAGAAAAATCCTAAATACTTTTCGCCGTTATATGATCAACTGGGGTGCAAAGAATATATAAATAAATAAATAAATAAATAGATAGTAATAATAAAAATAATAAGGAGAAGACGAAAAATAACATAAGAAAGGAAGCCCTAAGCCATGAATTTTAGGGTTGGAAAGACGACCAAGCAAGAAATATAGGTATACATTCTCTCGTCGGAATTAGACCAAGAAACACGCTTTTTGACTAGGCAACTTTATTGATATGGTGGGGGGTTGAGGGATGGGGTGAATATGTCCATCGTTTTATAGAGAGTTCAGTTTCTTCTTATAAAAGCAGAAGGAAGCTCTCTTAGTGTCTTCAATATTCTATTTTGTGTGTACCCTGTGGAAAGAAAGAGAAAATCACAGACCTCTATAAACCCCAACGCCCCAAAAATTGTCGAAGCTCCTGTATGCCATGAAGACGACACAACAACAACACAACAACAACGTCTACGACTACGACGATGATGACGACCAAAGAAGAAGAAGAAGGGAAAATGGAGCCAACTGAGAATGAGAAAGATCGATATGAACGGCGGGTGAGGAGAGGTGATGGCAGCAACATAACCGTCAGCAGCAAGTAGCAGCAGTAGAAGCTATACTCTCTGGCATGGCATCAGTTTCAGCTGGTAGTTTTTTTTTTCTTTTTTTTTTGTGAGGCGGAGGAGGAGGTTAGATTCTGTCGGATGGCGGTTCAGTAGCACATAATTGTTGTTGCCGTTATTGCTATGCTCCCAACCGACCCGATGCTCTAACTGAATGCTGTTGCTATACACTATCCACCACCATGTCTGGTCTGGCTTTTGCTGCTGCTTTTGGTGTCGCCTGCTGCTGATGATGCTGAAACTTTGCTTATGGGGTAGCTCATGAATTGGTTTGGTAGTTGCAGAAAGGGGGGGGGGTCTTGAATGCTACATCAAAGAGCACACAAATACAGCCGGCGCGCAAATGTTTACAAACGTGGGGCTCAATGCCTTCCCTCATAATATATTGTCTATGGAGCAGATATGTAGCGTAGGTATGCTTACCTACCTACACAAATGTCGTCAGATCCGCAAATATACACAGGCAGGCGGCGAATCTTTTCGTTATGAATTCGATACTGCGATTTTCTATGTAGGGCTCTGTGTGTGTGTGTGTAAACTTGTGGTAATCATAGATAGTGGATAAAAAGTGAATCTCTTGGATAAGAAGAATCCCCCCCCCCCCCCCACCCTTCTCCAAATACCGAGTTCAGTAAGCTCGTTAGGCATTATAATCTTAAAAGATACGTTTAAAAAAAATAAATCTCACATGAGCTAAATTCACGAATATCAAAGAGATGGGGACTTGTAGGAGATTTTGTCGAGACTTCTTTTCTATATACATATGTATACATATATATTAGGGGAGCATATACATACATAAATACAGACCCACATACATGTACAGTTATTATGAGACGGCAGGATGCGAGGAATGTAAACGATTGTTAAGGACATCGAACAGGAGGTTCACGTCCGCATCAAGTAGGCATTTTTTCAAGTTAATTACTAGCAACTTAACATGCTTTACGACATTAACACTACTTCTAGCCACTAGGTTGCTCTGTTCCTAAGTTGTTTTTGTGGATGTTGTTGTTGTTGTTGTTGTTGTTTGTTTGTTTTCGATCTCTCTTTATCTCTATCTCTCACTCTCTCAATCCCCCTCTCTTTCTCTCTCGCAGTAAGGCAAGAGTATGAAGGTATTATATCTCCTGACGAACTGAAATAAATTATGTTGTGCTATACCTACCTACCTACCTACCTACAATAAAAATCAGGACTACTTATGCACTTCAAGGAATACCTTACGAACTGGAAGAATTGAGGAGGGATTAAATTGTTGGGAAAGAGAATGGATCAAAGTAGATATAGCATGCTCCTCAATGTTTTTCCACAATAATTCTAATGTTTAAAAAAAACTACAACAACAACTACGCTAGAGAAGGATTTAAGTTGAAGTAGGAGACCTAGTTTCTTTTTTTTTTTATCCATTTACATATTATGTAACTATGTAACTACCAATTTTTTTTTTACTAACTGTTATTTCAGTTTACGCTACCAGAAGAGTCAAGTTGTTGGTTTTTAATTTTGGACTCTCTTATCAAAAGGACCCAAGCAGAAATTTACCTGGTTCGTCTCTATTTATAATGAAGGACAAAATGTTACCTGATTTGTGTTGAAAAAAAAATCCTTTTCAAGTCTGAAAATGTTCATTCTTAATCTGGATGTCATTCATAAACAGGAAATGTATTGTCATCACAGCAGACAGTAGTATACTTCCAGACAAGACGAGGTTGATATTTTGGATTTTTATTTTATTTTTTCGAGTGCCCGCCTAGCCCGTCTTATCTGAAAGGAGTGGCTGTGAGAGCTATACTAATTCTTAAAAATAAATAAATAAATAAAGTGAATTGTGTCCATTATTGGAGTTGTAATTTTCACTTTCACAAGGATGCTTCTGAGCTATTGAGCTACGTCTGTTCATTTAATATGTAGCGTTGCCTTACAATATTTTCAGGTTTACCAGTCTGAAATACGAAAATTGTAATGCCCACTTTTCATACAACTTTAGGCCAGACACCTCCAGACATGAGAAATATCTTAAACGATGAGCATATTTCATTAACAATATTTATTTCAATTAAGCGGGGGAAAGGTATGGCGATTGAATGTAGCTTGTTATGGTCGTAGCGTGCTGCAGGCAGTAGCATGCTACATGTACGATGCCGACCGAAGTAGCGGTATTGACATTCGTCAAACGGCGAAGGTGCTGCCATGTTTGCACGACCGGACGTTTTAACCCTGGTTGGGACTGAGTACAAGAGATAGTTCGATGAGAAGAAGAAGAAACCGAGATAAAGTGATCGCCATTTCTTGCAAGCCGAAAAGTCAGCGTGATTGCACTCATAAAAGCGTGGAGAAACAAAATTTCCTTAAAGTGTCTAAGTTTCAAAAAAAATATATATATATATAGAATGTAAACTAGTAGAAGCAGCCCTGAAATTGTAAGCTTAAATATGCCATACGGAACGGTTTAATACAAGAGCCCTGGGACAATTAAATAGATTCCCTGTATTTATAACGTGATGGAGCGATAACCTTTTCATTCATCTCTACTCTCTCCCTGAGCCCTCTTCTAATGTGAAGCTCGTATAGGTTCACTCCTCCGCTCTTATTTCAGGTTTATAGGGGCATCTGTAACTAAATAATTCCCCCAGACTTGACAAGAAGTACCTAGGTATCTCATAGCCTACCTCTTTTATTCGCAGGGTACGTTTGGGGCGGATTCGATTTTCTCCAAATCCTGCAGAAACCGATCGCCCCTGTACCTAGCCTTCTAGCATGATCACCTATGGCCCAATGACCCGTAATAACCCCTATTAGATTCCTGGTACCTATATGTTCTGCTACCATTAAGTAGCTCTCTTGTCCTCTTCCCGTCACACGCAGTCTTCGCGTTACGCAGGTTTTGCCTGTTGATCCATCGAAGGCTTGCCTTATTATAGACGCCCCTGATGGTCTCAACACCTTTAAAGCTCCGACCGGAATCCTCATGTAAGCTATCGCTACGAAGCTATCCATTTCAGATCCCTTTTCTCATCAGCCAATTCGTTACCTAGGATATCCCTGCGACCAGGTATCCAGCATAGGGTCACTAATTCTGATTTAACTGGTGGTTAAACACAGCATCTAGCGCCTTAATGGCTGCCTGCCTGTCAGTGTATATGCAGATTTGTTGTGCGGACACATATATAGATGCCAAAATTGCCGCTTGGTAAATCGGTACGAGCTCTGTCTGAAAGACACTAAATTTGTTCGGCAATCTATAAGAATCGTGCCGCTGGCAGTCTCATTAGTACACTTCAGCCCCTGTGCTCGCACTCGTCTTGTTTCCATCCGTGAAGATAGAGATATCAGATATTACAACCATCTCCTTGTCATCCCAATCACTCCTGGTTTGCATCATTGCACTGACACCTCCACCAAAAGTTGGGAAAGGTATTTAATAGTTTGTTTATCCCCTCCCTTCATTACAGTCTATCTGCTGGAATATATTGAAATGCCCAAAACCCCTCTAAACATGGTGAGCAATTATTGGAGTTCATTTTTAAACTTATTTTGTTATTAGGTGAAGGCAAAATAATTGAGTCTCACATAAAATAGAATGTTTTGGGAGGAAACATTATCATCTTTGTTAGTTGAACCAAAGATCAAAATCCTTCCTGGACACCAAATTTTGATTAAGATCTTTTAGACGCAAAAGTACACCGTCGATGTCATGATTTCTGGGTCACTGCTTTTTTTTTACCCGTATATATTTTTCAAGCTAGTGTCGTTCATAATATTTAACGTCTGTTCAGCCTGTAAGTAACAGTGCTGAGATGATTGAACACTTTCTATGTACGTATTTGATGGACAACTTTTGATCTAGTCTTCTTCTTGAAAATTAATTGAAAATATATCTCACCAGGATGACAAGAAGGCGGCTTCACTGAGTATACCAAGTAGAGCAAAAATAAGAGTAAATTTCAGAATTCGAGCACTACTAGTGTTAGTGTTAGTGTTGTTGTTACTCCTGGTTCGCTATATTTTAATATATATCCTATGGGAAAAGATATTGGCTCTGAGAGTACCTTCATTTATGTACTTACGATGAAATTAATTGGCTTCATAAAATGTAATTGGAAATCCATCAGGATTTATGAAAGTTCCCCATTCATCATAAGTTCAAAATAATTTTTAGCGCACTCAAAAAATGGTCGATATGAATTGAATTTTTTTTTTTTTTATATCAATTCTCCCCACTTTTCGCGTTCTTATCCTAAAACTAGATTTTATTTTAATAAAAGAAAAGAAACATCAGAAATTGATGATTCAGAATGGGAAAAAAAAATATTTCTGCCTCGTTGTCGTTCTTCTGACACGCGAACCAATTATTCGTCAAGAAATGTAGAAAAAGAAAAAAAAAATCCATCCATGAAGAGCTTGGAAAGGAAAGCAAGCAGCACCACCAGCAGCAGCATCATCATCACCAGCATAGAAGCGAACACAGAAAAAAGCCCTTGAGCTAGAAATCAACAATCTCCAGAAAGTTTTTCAGGAAGCAATGAAAAGCCTCCGACAGAATTCTTTTTCCTTCGTTGGTTGTCTCGTCGTCGTCGTCATCCTCTCGTAGTCTTTTCTTATTTTCTGCTCTGCGCCAATTTTATCCCCCCCCCCCATCGTAGTATAGTCGTCGTCATACTTATTCCCTATAAAGTAACAGAAAAGCAGCTGAGGAATAGTTCAGAATCCAGACGCTACCTCAACTTTTCTTACTGTCATCCATAGAAGTCTTGACACAATCTTAACTGCAGTAAAAAAAAAAAGTTATGTATAAATTTTGATATACCTATGTATAACAAAAACAAAAAAAAAAACGAAATGGGAAGATCAAAACGGATGTAATGAAAGGAAGGGGTGGGGGTAGGAAAGAAGGTGCTGTGTACTACAAGATTTTTTTTCATTTTCCTCTCAGTTTTTCTCTTTTTTTTTCGTACTCTTGTAATAAAATGGAAATTCTTGACCAAGAATTGATTCGAACTGTTTACACACGGCTTGGCTTGGAAAGTTTTTTTTTTTTCACCCCCCGGCAAAGATTGCCTTCTAACCAATCTAACCAACAACAAAATCAATTATTTTATCGATTTTTAATTATGTGTTTATATTTTCTCTTGCAGGTCTACTATGCAAAAAAGAAGCGACGAGCTCAACAGACCCAAGGCGATGATGACTCCTCGAATAAAAAAGAACGTAAACTTTATAACGATGGTTACGACGACGACAACCATGACTATATCATTAAAACTGGTGAAAAGTTCTTGGATCGCTACGAAATCGATTCGTTAATTGGTAATATGTCGTATAAAAATAGATGATTAGTATAATTCCTATTCTATCTCTTTCTATCTCTCTTTCCTTTACAATATTTTCTTTCCAATCTCATCAGTTTGGTGTGCTTTGAATTTGAATTTGTGTCTCGTGTAAAGTTTTACATGAATAAATCATATTGAGAAAAACTTGACCCTTTCATCATGTATCCAAGTTTGACCTATTTTTTATTTATTTTTATTTTATTTTTTTTATCTATACTCAACAAAGCCATTTGACATTGTAAATGAGACTTGAAAAATTATTACGATGACAAGTAGCACCATCATTTGATATTCATTATAATTTTTATCTCTTTCTCTTTTTCTCTATCTCGTTCCTTCTATCCTCATATTTTTTACATTTTACTTTTAATTAATGAATTTCTTTAAAATATATTTTTCTTTTTTTTAGGAAAGGGTAGCTTTGGACAAGTGGTTAAGGCATACGACCATGAAGAACAATGCCACGTTGCGATAAAAATTATTAAAAATAAGAAACCGTTCCTAAATCAGGCACAAATAGAAGTTAAATTGCTTGAGATGATGAACCGAGCTGATGCAGAGAATAAATATTATATAGGTGAGTGCTAACTAATAGGTATATGTATTGGGAGTACAAATGGAAAACCGCTGTTGCTTAATAGATGGCGTCAGCAGTAAACGCTACTCGATAATGGCGGATCAGATATGTCACACGGTAAGGTTTGGCATCTGTTAAATTTGTGAACTTTTATCGGCGTCATACCCTTAACTGTGCGTGAATATGATGAAGACGAGCACAGTCCCGGACCGGTGAAAATGTTTGAAAATGCAGAATTGGAGGCATTACTAGATGAAGATTCATCATGTCAAACGCAAAGAGAACTTGCAGATTCATTGGGCGTAACTCCACAATCGCATATCACATCGTTTGAAAACCTTAGGAATGATGCAAAAGCTAGGAAATTAGATGTCATGCGAATTGAAGCCAAGAAACGTCGAACAGGCGTTTTTTCACATGCGAATAGCTGCTCCAACGGCAAAAAAGGAAGGGTTTCTTTGCACCTCGTTGTGATTGGCGATGAGAACTGCCATTACGATAATCCTAAGCAAAAAAAAAAAAAATCGTGGGGATACCGCGGCTATGCATCAAGATCACCGACCAAGGAAAACATTCATAGCTCGAAAATCATGCTGTGTATTTGGTGGCACCAGCTCGGCGTTGTGTATTATGAGCTACTGCAACTGGGTGAAACCATCACATGAGCTCGCTACCGAACACAATTAATGTTTGAGCTAAGCATTTAAGGAAAAACATTCGGAATATAAGCAGACACACGACAAGGTGATTTTGTATGCACGACAACGCTCGGCCACATGTTGCTCAGGTTGTGAAACCAAATTGAAAACACTGAAATGGGACGTCCTACCCCACACGCCGTATTCTACAGACAGCGCCCCCTTCTGACTACCGCCTATTCCAATCGATAACGCATGACCTGCATGAGCAGCACTTCCCTTCCTCCGAAGAAGCCAAAAATTGGATCGATTCGTGGATCGGCTTAAAAGACGAGCAGTTTTTCGACGCGGAATCCGTATGCTGGCAAAAAGATTGGAAAAAGTAATGACTAGCGATGGACAATATTTTATAAGAATATATAACTATTTTCCCCCACAAAAAATCTTATTTTACAAAAAGAAAATCTGCGGTTTTCCATTTGTACTCGCAATATATTTGACTAAAGATTCATTTTTATTTTATTATGACTTTGGATGGGCATTTATTTCTTGCCTGCTTTGCGCGTTCAACTTAGTATTATTTTTTTGATTTAAAAAAATTTTACGTGGCGCATCGCGAACTCAGTTTACAATTTTCTAAATCTGTATCGGTTTCATTGAAAACGAAAAAAATATTTTTAGTTTCTTCATGAAGATTCAGGAAGTCATTGATAATATTTGTGATTACATAAAGTATATTATAAGGCAGAAATATAACATTAATCCAACTACAGGCTAATCCCAAAGGAAGGCAGATCCCGCTGACTCGATTCTTATACGATCAGACATGCCGATAATTTTGTACTCTTCAAAGGTAGATTCCCAAGCATATATAGTCCTTAAAGTAAATACTATAGAAGGCTTTTTGAAAGAGAGAAGAATGATTCATGTAAAGGAATTTGTTCATCAAGCTGGAAAAATCAACAAAAAACTGAAAGGAATGAAGGTTTTTAAAAATCTATAATTAAGGAGCGCGCATATGAACAACAAAAGAAACAAAGTCATTGCATTCTTCTAGCCGCTGAGATAAGGTTATTATTAGGACTGAAGTCGTAAGCTTAACTACTTACCATTATCAGGCAAAATTTAAATTTATAGCGCTATTGTCTGAGAGAAATAATCGCAACTAAGAATAGCTCATAAACTCCTTTTATACAAAAAGATTAAAAGATTGACATCAAATGTGTTATTGCAATTTATTCCTCTATGGGGTCATGGTGCTACGACCGCAAAGTATATCCAATATTGTCAATAAATGAGTACAGATAAATGCTCGAATTGAAATTTTGTTAAAAAAGTTTCCTTGACTTTATGCTCATAAAAACACATTTTTAACGGTCTGTAGGAAGTGCAGAGATTCTAATAAATTCAACTCTTTCGGAGTATTTTTGACGGCCAATAATTGTGCATAAAAATTCGAAACAAAAGTGTTTTTGTTTTTTTATAAGAAAATTTACAAGAAAAACATAAATCTAGGCGCTCAGCTCATAAACAGATCTGAATACAGCCGCCACGCTCCAAATAAATCTATCCATTTGGGACTGGATCATTGTTGGCGGCCATAAATTTCTATTCACCTCTTTTACTAGTATAGAGGCTGGGTTCTATTACCACTGAAAATTTTCTGAAACAAAATATTATGTTAGAATCGAGTTTGTTATATTTACAATCTTTGCTGACATGCCAAGGTAATAATGGATTTATGTGAAGTTCTTTCTCTCCGTTTAGACTATTGGATGCATACAGGGTGTCTAAGCTGATGTGTCGCTCTCGGTACCCATTGATACGTCATGTTGAGATACTCGACAGAATCCATTGGTTACATAACTGGTCTGGATGATTCGAAAATGGTTACGATTTTTTCTTCATATTTTATTAATCACCCTGTAACATCTAAATTATGTATGCTATAAGGATGATGAAGATTTAATTTTTTTTTTAAATAGATGATCGTTCACCCTTTCTAATGCCCCATAAATATTTTTTCTCTTTCAAATTGATGGTTAAAATAAAAACTGAGAACTATTCTTTCATACCAGTTTACCTCAAAAAACATGCCATCATCATCAACACCAATTTTTCATAACGAATTCAAAAATGGCATTGAATTGTGAATTTAAAATTCTCTGTACCAAAAATTGAAACCTTCTTTGAGTTTTCTCTCAAACATAACCTTGATTTAGTTTTTAAAAAAATTGCCTAGCTTTAGGCACTTTTATAGGCGGCTCTAGCTGGATTAAACTGAAGAAAAGCTGTCCAAAGTGATAAATAAATTGCATTTTGGGTGCAGAGCATTTTAAACTGAATGTTTTGTCACTTTTAAATTTCTTATGAAAAAATAAAATAACTTGTAAATTTTAAAATTTTGATTTTACTGTGAAATGAAGCTAAGAACCGAGAAATCTAGTGATTTAATTGACTTTTACGTTAATCCCAACTTAACCGATGGTGAGTCAGTTTATTCATCATTGATCATTGGTGCACGAATCAAGATATATAATGTTAAAAAACCAATGCAATGCTCCAACAGAACCTGTACCGAGTGAGGTAAAGGATTAATTTTACTATCAGCTTTCTGCAACTATGGACAGTACACCAACAACAGACATTGTAATGATAATGGATGGATTTAAGATGAGTGCAGTATCATTACCAAAAATCCGCCGACCATAAAGCTCTATATGGGAAGTATTTATAATAGGCACCATTAATATTAGCAGACAATGCCTAACAGAAATATACCGCAAGCATACTATATGCTGATTGATAGAATTATCTCTCTCCACAAGTATACAAGGGTGCCACTAGTTGGCAGCACGAAAAAAAACCAAATGAATTACATTCACATCAGATGCAATGCCAGCTTGACATTCGAATATGGTAAGGAGCAAATATACATAACGATCATGTGTTACTTACGAAAACATACGACTAAAAACAACCGTAATAAGAAAACTAAATGCAAAAATGAAGTAAATGCAAGGAATATATCGTAGAACGCAGGATATGTTTTAGGAGAAAAAAGAAGAGGAAAAATCAGAAGAAAAAGAATTTGGCGTTAATCTCTGAACGAAACATTGGCAAAATTTGAACAAAGAAGAGAACTGAAACCCATTGATGATTTATTAGCGGAGTCAACTGGAAATCCTGTAATGAACGAGTAAGAAGCAAATGAAATAAGAAAGTGCGCATTACTAAAGTAAAATTAAAACAATTACAAAGGTACATCACGACCTATAAATTCATTGAGTAGATAGGACTAAAACTAATGGGAGGAAAACAACCATAGAACACCAGGAAAACCAAAACTGAAAACGCGCCCCCCGTTTCCACTTCATATCTCATAAGCGATTAGGGATTATAATAAATTTTAAAAAAATGAACTCTTATATATATAATTGAGCTAGCAAACCAATAATTAACCATATTTAGACCAATAACCTTATATTATTGGTCTAAATTTGTGTTACAATTTCGATTCTTCTTATTCATTTCATTTTACAATTTAATTAATATAAATATTTCATAAATTTATTCTCTATCTCTGCCTCTCTTTTCTTTCAGTTAAACTAAAACGACACTTTATGTGGCGAAATCACTTATGCCTGGTGTTTGAATTGCTCTCCTACAACTTATATGACCTACTAAGGAATACAAATTTTCGAGGTGTTTCATTAAATTTAACACGAAAATTTGCCCAACAGTTATGTACTGCTCTACTCTTTTTGAGTACCCCCGAACTGAATATAATACACTGTGATCTTAAGCCCGAGAATATTTTGCTGTGCAACCCAAAGCGATCGGCTATTAAAATTGTCGATTTTGGTAGTTCGTGTCAATTGGGACAACGGGTAAGTATTATAATATGTTTCTGTATTAATTTGATGAGAGATAATCAATTTTTAAATTTTATACAAATAATTATATAGTGATTGATCTAATTTAATGAATTCGTATCATACATCAAATCAATATTTTAGAGTTTATTCAAAATTTCAACTGGACACATTAATCGTTTAACAAGATTTATTTTAGCCTAATCGTTATACGTAATTTGGTATAATCTAGTGAATTTATGGTCTAATAGTTGAATATTGATACTCTCGTACTTATATGTATAACATAACACTTTTATATAAAAATATTTCTAAATTTTATATTTCTCTTCCTCCCCAGATATACCAATACATTCAGTCACGTTTCTATCGATCACCTGAAGTATTGCTTGGTATACCATATGATCTTGCGATAGATATGTGGTCATTAGGCTGCATACTTGTTGAAATGCACACTGGAGAGCCTTTATTTTCTGGCTGCAATGAAGTCGATCAAATGAATAAAATTGTTGAAGTTCTAGGAATGCCACCAAAATATTTATTAGATCAAGCGCACAAAACAAGAAAATTCTTTGATAAATTAGTTTCGGATGGTAGCTATGTACTGAAAAAGAGTCAAAATGGTAGAAAATATAAGCCGCCTGGTTCAAGAAAATTACATGATATTCTTGGAGTTGAAACTGGTGGTCCAGGTGGTAGACGTCTTGATGAGCCCGGACATTCTGTTTCAGACTATCTCAAATTTAAAGACTTAATTTTACGGATGTTGGATTTTGATCCAAAAACACGTGTTACACCGTACTATGCCTTGCAACATAATTTCTTTAAGCGAACAACTGATGAAGGCACAAATACCGCTAGTATAGCAATCTCATCACCATCGGTTAGTTCAACGTCTTCAGTTCTTAGTCAACAACAGCAGCATCCAGATCAACAGAGTCACGGTAAGTTTATTAGTTATTTACATTTTGAAGAATTTTAGGTTTTTATTTATGTTTTTGTTTTTTTTTATACGTATATAAGTTTTCATTCATTTTGAGTTGTTTTTTTATTTTTTTTGTTTTTTGTTTTTTCTGTTTGGAAATTATTCGAAACAATGATCAGCTGATATTTTTATTTTTACTTTTCAGAGGACCAAACATGAGTAACCTAATAAATAACAAGCACGACCTTATGGTATTTATGTATCTGGGGTCTTAGATATCAATAACAATCGGCAATGACCAACCCCCACCTGATGTTGAGCTCTGTAACCTTCCTTCTCTGTGATATTATTCTTGCCAGTTGTGTTAATTTCTGTACCTTTGAGAAGAGAACAATTTTTATGACATCTTCTTGAGAATTTTTATGATCGCAGATAAAAGCAAATTTACTCGATTATTGTTCTTTAGAATTTTTTTCTCGAACGATTTTCACTCAAACGTTTAAGAACTTTAATATAATAATTTTGGTTGAATGTCTGTCCCTTTGGAATATATCTTCATCATCTCTGGCTAGAAACATCTAAATGGGGTTTTAGTGTAACCCAACCGTCACTACGTTGCTTTCACAATCGAATGTTTTTTTTTTTCAGTATCCAAGAATCTTTTCTCTATTATCTAACTAGCGAATTTCTCTAGAAAATCACTTTGTAGATAATCCAGCTGTTAATTTTTGAATTGTGTCTAAGGTCTACCAATCTATTGAATTCAATTTACTTTATAATAGTGAAAGCTTCGACGATCTTGTATAGTTCATTTTCTCATTCTTTGTGGGTAATGATAATCTCCCTCTATCTCGAACACAACCATATACATAAAAAGAGCGTAAGTCCAAATAGGTTTTTTTCACTTACTTTTTTTTCTGCATTCTTCTTGTTTTGAGAGATGAAAACTACTAATTAAAGTCTAATGGAGCCAAATCTAGACTATATGGAGAGTTTAAAAAGAAATGCATTACTCTCGATTGCTTCTAATGTGAAAGCTGATGCAAAACTATAACCTGCACAGATGTCTGTGCTCACTGGATTCAGTTACTGCTAGTCTACAGAACTTGAAAGAGATTTTGAAATAATGCCGTTCGCTTAAATCGACCTCTCAATTTTGTAGCAACATTTTCAGCAGCGGTAATGATGTTTTGTGTACAGAAATATAATTGTATAACAATAAAAATAGTTGTTATTGTTATATCAAAGCTTCTGCGAATGTACAAAAACTGGAATACAACGTCAAAAGTGTCAGTAGAGCCTCACGTGAAAATGTGACAATGTAACGCGTGAATTGAATATTATAGTTCGTAGAATTTTATAAAGTAAATCTGGATTCATTCAATCAAACTCTACCCATGCACACACACTGATAAGAGAACGATAGTACCCTTCTGGGGTCCATAAGTCCGAAGGAGGAAACCCAGAATAATCTCATAGGAATGATGGCATAAATAATTTGTCTAACTACCTACTGCCATAACATATGCAAGTACATATTTCAGTTTGTATGCATTAAGCTAGAGTACTGCAATCTTACAACGAGTACTCAAATTTTTCACCAAAAATTTTTCCTCTCGTACTGTGGAGTCAAATCTAAATGGACCTGGAAGACATTTTG
This sequence comes from Dioctria rufipes, assembly GCA_963924295.1. NCBI lineage: Eukaryota > Metazoa > Arthropoda > Insecta > Diptera > Asilidae > Dioctria > Dioctria rufipes. The sequence continues at coordinate 202,016,376 of OZ002742.1, forward strand.
GGTAAAACTTTTTTTACAGCCACACCAATCCCTCAACCACAAATCCTAAAATGTCTAACAAATTTTTTTTTTGGTTCTGACGTATTTGAAATAAACATACACCGAATAAAAATTATCAGAGATCCGATAAAAAATTCTCAAAATTACAGTTTCGATCTATTTCAAGCCCAAGAACAGTTCCCATAACCGGAAACAATACATGATCATCTCAGAATTGTTAGTGATGATAAATAAAAAAAACTACTACTATGTGTAACCATGCATTGTATTTCATTTTTAAAAATTCATAAAAGATTTCCTGAAATAGCGTTACACATGAAGTTATTTTTCTAGGACTTTTACTTTCTATTACCAAAATCCAAATTAAAAAAAAAACATTTTATATATACTCTCTATTTTGGAAAACTCCATGCCATATAATATCCCCCTCATTAGTGAGAGAGCCATCGTAAAATTTTTTTAGAGCCGACCGGGGAAGTCTCGATAAGGCACTTCCCTCAGTCCACGATTCCCTTACAGGAAAACTCACAGAGCAGCGACGCCCAAAACGAAACTCTGGTACCATCGCATCAAGTGGCATGCTAGCCGAAGGATTTTCCAGATCCAGCCCACATGCCAAAGAGCAATGGAAAGAAACAGTCCAGCCGTCCTTCCAACATCTCCATGAGCGCAATCTGCACACAACCCTTTTGGCATCTGCCTGAATGACAAGATCAACAAAGTCCTTTTACTATACACTCTATCATCTTCGATTTAAATAGGTACTCTTCTGTTGTATTACACCCTTGATCCCAAATCCTGTGTTAATTGAAAGAGAAGGTAGTTGAGAATTGACAGCTGAGAGATCATAACAAAATATTCGAATAATTTCCAAACTAAAAAAAAAAAATCATTCCAAAAATTAAAATCCATTTACAAAAGACATTTTTGGTTTTTTTTTTTATTTCTATTTTCAAAATTTAAGACAAAAACAATTTTCGCTTTATGCTTTCGCCTTTTGTCACAATTCGAATTGTTAAAAATAAAATTAATTAATTTTATCTCACATATCATTCATTGTTCATTTTATGTATAATTTAGCCTAATTTCGTTTATAATAATTTATAATAATTTAATAAAAAAAGTTATTTAAATAAAAATTGTAATAGAAATAAAAACTCTGATACTAACAAAAGATATACTTTTTCCCCATCCACCCACCCACCATCCAAATCCTACTATTTCTGATTCAAATTTTTTAATTCCTTACGCTTACATTTGGGATGGTCGCGTTTTTTGTAATTATACAAATAAAAACATATATATAAATATAAATAATTAAAACACTTCACACACGCACACATATACACAAAACTTTAAACTCTGTTACCAAAATATTCAAAAATTAATTATTTCTCTGTATAAAAATATTGATTAAAAAAACAAAAAAACACAAAAACAAAAGACGACCGCCGATGACTGGTAGTGCCTCGGGATCATAGTAATAACACATCATCATCATCATCTTCTACATCATCATCATCAACAGCGGGCACAGCAGTAGCTAGTACTAATACTACTGCTCCACCACTGGTATAACCTTATAATGTTCATCATCACTAAAAAAAAAAAAAGGAAAAGAAAAAACACAATGGCTCCAACTAACTAGACTTAAGTTTGTAAAAAGAATGACTAAAAGTAATATTTATATTGTAAAATTTAAGAGTGATTAAGGGTAAAATTCAAATAATGAAAAGTGTTATTATACAAAAGAGATAGAAGAAGAAGAAGTAAAAAACCAGTAACTAAAAATAAGCAAAATTAATGATTTTCAAAAATTCAAATATAAAACAGTTTTTCCAAAAGATGTGTGTGATGTAAAACGATTTACTATTTTTAAGGAATAATTAACTTAAAAAACATTTTTTTTTCTGTTATTTTCGTTAAATATTGACTTTTAAGTAAGCTTTCCGTTGTTGTTGTGAGCACAAATGGACTTATTTTGTATTAATTTATATTTCAATATAGGAAGTCAATTTTTCTAACCTAACAAACACAAATAATATAAAGATGACGACTATTTTAATAGCTAATTATATTTCTCTGTGTATAGAAATATATAGCTATCACAAAATGTGTTCAACGTTTTCTTAATTTCTCCATAGATGGAGACATAAGTAGTAACTGATGAAATTTAAATGAGCTAAAAAGGAGTTAAAAGTATCCTATATCGTTTTGGTAAATGTAGTATTTTTTGCTTAACAACTTAAATTTTCAAGGGTGAAATTTTATACCATATGTATTTTCTGGACTTTTAACAGCGTTATGAAGATCTTGTTTTTTTTTTTTATATATTTATAAGCTAAATAATAGTCGTCACAGAATCGAGTCTTGAGAAACAACACAGAGAACAGTGGTAAAAGCTTTCACTTACTGAATCCTATCAGACAAAACAAAACCCATTTCATCTTTGTCGATGGCAAATCGAAAGTCTATGGTCACCTTTAATAAGGCGGCTGTACCCACGTTGAAGGATGATTGCCAAGACGATAGAAGGCATGAAGTTTCAAAATGATCAAACACTTGTGTCGACATTAATTTTGCGAAAACCCTTGATAAAAAGCTGAGCTCAGTCAGCTAGAACGGAAGTTTGAAGGTAATTCCGACAAGTTTTTCCTTTTTTTTTACAACAGTAAATAAAATTGCTATTTTACATTAATATGGAAAAAAATTGAAAATATGGGTTATGAATGGCAGGCAATATTGATGGGAAGTACGAATTCCAGAAAACAGGGATAAAGATTATTTTGAATATGATCCATAGAAATACCCACCTCGGTCGACATATTTAAAACTGCAGCCATCATCACCATTTCGCCTTACAGGTACAACATCCATTGGGTGACGATAACGTACTACTACCAGACTTTCATGAAGTATCCATTTAACTCGCATCTGGGTTGAAGTTACAGATATATGATTTCACCCTTAAAAAAATTCTTTTGTCCGTACAGTAAAATTCCGTGATGGTAGTTTGTTTTTTATCTCGAACTACATATGTAAATGTAGAATAAACAGTCTTATCACATTTTATCTTTCTTCAGGCTTTCATTTTACGAAGATTCAAGAGTGACGTACATTAACACACTCCACCGTCACATTTCTCATGATCCATATTCTTTTACACCAATCTCTTTCATGCCTTGATGTGCTTTACATCAAAGGTGGTGCCTTCTAAGCTTGGCTTTAATAATATAAAAAAAATTAAAAATTTATTTCCATAAGTGTGCAACTCTCAACAAAATAGAAATTACGTCCATTTGTATTCGCGTAATAACCGAATGTTTTTGTAATTGTTTTATTAAAAAAAAAATTTGTTATAAACAGGTTTTTCCCTGATTTTATATATTTTCCTTAGAAGTAAATCGTTAACACAAATCAAGTTTCATATAATTTTATATTTATACAAATAATACAAAAAAAAAACATGGCAAACACAGTTCGAAAAAAGAGGTATAAATAACAATAAAAATTATATTAAATAAAAAAAGAAAAACAAAAAATATATAAAGAACAAGAAAATATTTATAACACAAAATAAACAATAATTAAAACAAAAACAAAACATTAAATACACTAAATATAAGAAATTACCAAAAAACAACAAAAGGAAAAAAAAACATACAAAGCGGACGAACAAAAGCAAAATATATTTACGGAATTTTTGTACCAGAAGAAAAAAAAACAAAAGATTAATAAAGAAGAAGAAAAAACGTAAAATTAAATTATAATTTAAATAAGTTAAGAAATAAATAAATAAAAAATTAGCGAAACAAAAAAAAATAAAAATAAATTAATTATACGGAAAAGAGGCGAAAATTCTGAGAAATAAAATCAGAACAAAAAAAAACCAGAAGAAAATAGTAAAAATATAAAATTTAAATAAATATAAATATGATAAAAATTACAAAAACAAAAGGACATTAAAATTTTTTTTTTGAAAAACAAACCTTAAAGGTAATTTGTAAATATGAAAAAACAAAAAACAAAATTAATGAAACTGAAGAAGAAAGGCGGAAAATAAATGTAAAAGAAGAGTAATAATCATAACTTATATTATAATTAATATTATGCAAAACCAAAATAGCGAACAAAAAACGAAAAGAAAAGAAAACATTAAATAAAAATAAAAAATTAACGCAAAAAACAACACACACAGTATTGCCAATGGATAAGGAAAAATATGAGTGAAAATAAAAATAATAAATATTATGCCTGGAAAACAAAAAAAATCCAAAACAAAAGTAATCTCACTGCTATAAGACTAAGGCTCTTAAAGAATTCAAAACAAACAAACAAATATAAATTTTCCTCTTTGGATGGTATACAAACAAAACATTAGACTCTTCTACTACCCCCTCCCCCTATAATACATAATATTATTAAAATAAATTGTCTTGCGATACAAAAGGAAGAAAAGAGAAAGCAAAAAAAATTGTTGTTGTTGAATTTGAAAAACGATTGAAAATGAAATGAAAAATAAATAAAAAATAAATAAAAAAAAAAACTGTTCAAATCGTCGGTCTGCATCATGATATACTCTACACACACACACACACCCATATATACATATACGCAATTTCAATTTTGAAATAATGTAACAAGGAAAGAAAAAATGATACAAAAAACAACAACAACAACAACAACCAAAGAAAGAACTGGACAAAGAAATTGTAAAAATTTTTTTATGAGAATAAAAATAGTTTTAAAAAAGAAAAAACAAAGCAAATTTCTTCCATTTGTAGTGAATGAAATGCATTACATACACATACCTGGGGTTACTGTTAAATTTCGATATACATATTTTATTTGTTTTTTATTTTATTTTGATTTTTGCAAATAAAGTTCGAAAATTCTTTGAAGAAAACCTTACAAGTACAGTCGGAGACTCAGTATAAACAAAAAACAAAAGACCAAAGTAAATCCCAAAATCTCTAATACTAGTACGAGATATTAGGTCATTCAAAACCCTTGAGATATATACTTCCCAAGCCATGAAACAGTATCCCTCACTACTACGTAAGAGTCCAAACTACTTTTCATACAAAAAAAAAATGTCTTCTGATAATCTACTTTCTTATCTTCCCACAAACGTAATCAAATTTTTATATCTTTCCTAACAAAATTATTTAAAAATATTTATCTTAACCAAATGACTACGATTCCCACAAACAAAAACTCTCAGCTGAGTAATAATTGCATATGCCTACACATTCGGACTACAGCTGCACACACACATTTGCAACTATTACTCAGCTGAGAGTTATTGAGCGTAAGACGGTAAGGTTACTTTTTAATCAAAACTATTTTAGTATTTTGTTAAATAAGGTATGTAGTAAGTGTAGCCTTTGCTTAAGCTTTGGCAAGCTTAAAATTACTAGAAGATTATTTTTCTGTATGGATATTAGTTTAGGCTCTACAGCATATATAAAATCAATGTCTAGTCACTTTTCCATAAGAATCGATATAAAATTTTTTAGAGAATCGTGCCAGTCCGCCACATAGATTTCTGTTTCATGGCTTGGGAAGTAATTTCTCAAGGGTTTTGGGTAATCCCATAAATAAAGCGACTTTTTTTTTATACTTCTTTTATTTTTAAAGTTCTGTACTCTCAAAAGAAACAACTGCAGAGCTCTTATAATCGCTCCTTGCGTCCGTCCGTCCACCATCTATCTGTCACAGACTTTTTTCTCGACAACGACATGACGATGGAATTTGTGGCAAAATGTAGAGGTCTTTGTGACGCACACATAATTTTTCGACTGTCAAAGATTATGAAATATTTTCTTCTTTAATTTTTTATTTTGGGCCCCTCAAATATTTTTATGTTTTTTGTATCGTTTCAAGGGTTCACACAAGATAAATAAATTGAAAAATTTTTTTGATTAATTGATTATAAAGATGCTTATAAAATATGCGAAAAACGCCCTTCCCTCTAATCTTCTGGGTTTCTATAACCAGTACCAGTACCATCCTCACCTCATCTAAATAATTTACCAGGGTTTGCAGGTCGATCTAGACAGATCTTTTAGAGAGAAACTTTTCTTGTAGGCTGTAGTTCCTGGTACTGGCTTTCATTTATAGTCCGCTCCCATATGCTATATGAATATTATTCGCATTTTCCGTTGTTGCCTTTATTGAATTCAAAAAGCAAAATATGCCAAATATGTCATTGTCACTTTAATTTTGAAAAAATAACATTGTAGACCGTTTCCCCCCTCCCCCATCAACGAAGTTTTGATTTGGTTACATAGTTGTAGGTGGAGGTGGGTATAGGCAGGAAAATTAGCCAGTCAATAACTTAATACAATTTCTTTATTGCCAATAGTAATAGTAAGAAATCTGTATGAGGCGTTGTTTAGTCTGAAATTTAAATTGAATTAGACAGAAATCGCCATTAGATGTAAATTCCCGTTTTCAATATGTTCTCAAGTAAATTGGGAATAATTAATGAAGCCAGGAACTTTCCTAGTATTCCTAATTTCCATACATTGCAGGGAAGGCTTATGTAAAGTGGAGAGTAGTCTAACTACAACTTAGCATTTCTATCAAATTATAGAACAGATAGAACTCCGAAGTCTCTTTTGGCATTCAATGTCTGAAATGACAGTGTGTAATGTAAATAAAAAACATTGATTTTTTTTTTATATCGCGCTATACTGAATCTCCACTGTTAAATTAAAAAACTCGTATTACAAAAACGAAAAAGTAAAACAAAAATTTTATCATCAGAGAGAACGTTATGAATTTTTAGGGTGAGAATAACAATAACCAAAAAAAAAAATTGGACAGACCACCATCTTTCAGTTTTTTTTTTTTTATATATATAAATTTATATAAAACATTAAATTCATTAACACCCTAACACACACACACGCACACACACGTATTTTTACAAAGTTATCAACTAGCTAATGGGATAGCGCCCAAAAAACTATTTACTAAAATCTCTCTGTCCACACACAGAAGGCAACTAACAATAAAAGGCGCGCGCATAGGTAATTTGATAATTAATATTAAACGTTTGTTGTTTTTGTATTATACATAATTATACTAACAAGCCAATATAGATATGTATGTACATAATATAATAGCACAAGATAGCAGAAGTATTTTTATATATATATAGTAAATCAAGATATTTTATTTTAATTCTATGTTTGTTTTTGTATATTTTTCAACTTCATCATATTTTTACCTAGTTGGATTTAGAGAGTAATTTAGTTTTTCTTGTTTTGTAGTTGTGTGTGTAAGACTACTGTTTTCAAATTTTAGCACAAAGCTTCTTTTCTTTTGTTTTCATAGCGTTTTTGTTTTTTTTTTTAATTAGTTTCAAAGCATCCACATTCACATTTTACGCATAATTAACATTTATTTTTAGTATTTAAAGATATTTCTTTTTACCTTCTTTATAATATTATTAATATGAAAATAGATTGTAAATATTGTTAAAAGTACTGTAATTGATACACAGCTGTAATATGATTCTCACAATGTTCCTATTCTCACAGAAGTTATACTATTTCCAGTGTTTCTGATAACTGAGCAGGATCTGAATCTCAAGTAATCTTTTAATTTGGGGATTTAGTGATGCTTAGAAAAAGTCATGTGAAAGTTAAAAATCTCTGAAACATACTTGTATCAACTCACACTTTCATAACATTATCACGAATACATTTACAAGAATGTCAATAGTCATCGCTATCTTACTGTGCTTCTGCTGACGGTTATATTCATTTTAAACGTAGACTTTGTTTAAATGCATATTATCATGTGAGATTTTTTAATTTATTTCTCTTTTAAAATATTCTCTATTTTATTTTGTACAATCTTTGTACAGAACTTTTTCTCTGTTCGACTTTATTTATGATACACACATTGTCTAATGAATATTATTGCTATGGTGACGATAGTACCCTTGACGCTGATTCACGTGGGAACGCTGTAGATAATATCAATTGAGAATACGTGGATAGAACACTAAATGGAGTGACATGAGCAATAATTTTCACTTGAGGCAAGTAATCAAATTTATATCGTATAATGAAGTAGGTAAGAAAGCCTGTAATTTCCAGTTAATATGAAAATGTACTTACTTTTCAGCTTGGTAAGTTTCAAGGTAGCAGCTATAGTCCAGGGTAAAATTTGTGCCGTATTAATCATGACTAGGCCTCGTTAGCTCAGCTGATAAGCGCTTATCCCAGAGGTCGTAATTTCGAATCCCACCTCGACACGGTTTTGCGCTTTTCCTCCTACCTTTTTTCTTTTCACCTACATCGCCTACTACCTAACCTATTACAAATTTCCTTCGCTGGCAAGCTTAGAAACATTGGCGGGGTTTTTGAATCATTCATATTGCTTTCGTGTCGCAGTTTTCTCAACTGTAGAATGTGATTTTATCTTGGCTTGAATTGTATAAATATGGAATGAATTGATTATCATCTGTTTTTTTTTTCATTCCCATTCAATAGAGAAATAGAGTTAGGTTGAATGTGCGTCGGCATCTTCTTTACTCCTCATCCTCATTTATCTTCTTAGTCATTTTCGTATTTTCTGCCTTCTCTTGCTTTCCAAATCATCATCTTCTGAATCTTGGCAATATAATTAAAAAAAAAAAAATATGTTGACGCTGCTATTTCTTTGGTTTTTGCTTTCGATACATGATTCGACCAAATTTTGGCGACATCGAAATATATTTTCCCGCTATGATTAATGGAATTGAGACAACAAACACACTAGCTCTAATCCTTGGGTACACAGGGTAATAATTAAAATCAAATAGCAATAGAACTAGCTATGGCATTCTGCTAATGCAACAATACCAACTATAAAAGTCGAAATAAACCTAATTCTTAACTTACAACTAAGATAGTCCTGTCGCTTTCTTTAAAACGATTCAGATGCGTATTGCAAAATTCAGCTGGTTAGTAAACTACATTAGACCAATAGCTGTGTATTAATGGTATAATTATAATCTTAAAATACTCCATTTTGAAATATGTTTCTATCCCTCTATGGAATACTTAAATTTTTTTGCAAACCTAAGTATCTTCTCTTACATTCGAATTGTTTTTATACCATATGGAATGAAAAGGGGAAGTGTGACAGACGTTATAGAATAGATCATTGATAGAATAGCTGTCTAAAATATTTCAGTACTTTTAACAATAAATACAATACAAAAGAAAACACAAATTAACGTTACAAAATAACAATGCACTATTATTAGACCAATAATATAAGGTAATTGGTATAATCTGATGAATTTCGGTAATTCAATGACAATTAAATAAATACACTCTCGCCCCTATCCCTACTATCATTTTTTTTTATATAATAAAATGTTTTACGTAGAGCTTAAAAGCCAAAAAATTTAAGTAATTTTCACTGTGCAGTTTTAAGTAAAAAACAAACAAAAACAAAACATTAATTTTTCCATAAACAAAATTTTAATTGATTCTACATTTTACTAATTAGGAATTTTTTAAAGGATTAATGCTGCATCCTGGAATACATTCGTCTTCATCATCGTCTGCCTCTTCTGGTGTGCAAACAACAATACCAACAACAACAACAGGAGGAGTAGGAGGAGGTGGTGGATCATTATCTGGTCTAACAGGTCCAACGACACAATCAATGCAAACGTCGTTGTCATCATCAACACCACAACAACAACAGCAACAACAGCAGCAGCAACAACAACAACATACTTCACGTCCAGCTCGAATTGATCAATTAATGAAATTTTTTGATCATCAACAACAGTCAATGCATGCCCAACAGCAACAACAACAACAGCAGTTACAATCAATGCTATCACCATCATCAGCTTCATCAAATTCATCATCATCAGCTACATCTCAGGGAAGTGCGACAAATAATGCAAATTATCCTCATGCAATGGATTGTGATCCGCCATTAATGTCAACAGTTGTAGTACCACAATGTCCGTCTAGCCAATCAATTCAACAACAACAGCAACACCAGCAACAACAACACAGATATAACAGCTCAAATTCAGGTGGACATCTACACCATAGAAATAATCATCGAACATGTGTTCATTATACGATTCCACCTTCGAATAACATCTTATCACAGAACTCAAATTTAATGTCATCATTATCATCATCATCATCCTCATCTTCGTCTCTTGTCCATCATAATAAAGGACCACCACAGACTACTCTACTTAATTATGCTCCAGCATCTTTACCAATTGAGCTAAGTCAAACAACAGGTTCTGGCGGGCTTATGTTATCAGATTCAAATATAATTTCTGCTACTGGTTGTGGTGGTTGTGGTGGTAGTAGTGGTGGTATTGGAGGTATTACTTCGTCTGGTCCCGGAAGTTATCAGCATCATTATAATCATCATCCGTTTATGGTAAACATGAATGATACAACAACAACAACTCCATCATCATCGAATAACATGCAACAGGGCAAGGTTCTGAATCGTTCGAATGCATCAACAACAGCAACAACAACAACAACCGCCAATTCAAATGATCGTGAAGGAGGTTCACCAATGGTTGGTGTATGTGTTCAACAGAGTCCTGTTGTTATACATTAATTACCGAGGATTAGTTTTAAGCATCCAATTTAGGTCCTATTTAATTTATCTTCATTTTTTTATTTAGTACCATTTTGACGTCCTTTTCAGTTTTTATATATAGATATTTTTTTTTAGGAGAATTTAAATTTCAATTTTGAGAAAAAGAAAGATAGACAAAGATTAGAAAAGTACAGTTAATTTCTGTATTTTATAACAGAGAAATAGAGAGAGAGAGAGAAAGAGATATAGTAGATAGAGAAAGATGTCTAGTTAAAAAAATGCACGTGCGCGATTGTGTTTTCTTTATTTTTTTCAAAATTTGAGTGATGTTTACCGAGACTCCTTTTTTTTATACAAACTGAAAATCAAAATAAGAAGAAGAAGAAGAAAAAGAAAAAAAACGAAGAATTGCAAATAGGAACGCCAGGATAATTATACAAAACCTGTGATTTAGAGGATACACATTAAATTTAAATTGTTATTTTAAAATAAACTAAAACAAAAGAAAAAAGAAGAAGAAAAAAAAAGTACGTCTAATTCGTTTTCCATGTCTGAAAACTAATCCAGAACAAAGTTGGGCGCTCTGCTCTATATGATGTATCTGCACCTGGTTCCGGACGAACTTGTTTTTTTTTTCTTTTTTGTTAAAATATAATAAACAGAGAAGAAAAAGTTGCGAGAGTTTTCGAAATATTTATTGAAAGCCACACACTTACCTACATGCATATACATACATATATATATTTTACAGACTATTACTATTACAGTTATTACAATATGAAGAACAGAGCAAGAGAATAAGGATAACTACTATAATAGAGTTAGTAAAGTATAACTAATAATTTTACTTTTGTTTTTTGATTTTGATTTTGATTGCATATATAATTTTTACTTTTACGTAAGAGACATTTTTTAAGTAAGAAAAAGAATAAAGTGTAGATGTTAAGATGAAAGTGATAATTATTAATTTTACTGTTACTTTCCGTGGTATTTTATTTTATTTCATTTTATTTCAATTTACTTTTTTTGTTTCAGTTTTTTTTTTTTTTTTTTGACTATCTTCTTAAGAGTCTTCTGTAAATCACTTGATCTTCATTATTAAGAGAGCTCAGATAACTGCCAATAATAGAAAAGATGATATTTGGTAGACGATTAATTTTTATTGTAACGGGGCTAAACATTACCAATATATACGTTTCGTAAGTAATTTTTCTAGTATTTCTTCTTTTTTTTCTGCTTTGTTATCATGTTCAAATTATATAAATTATGATTATTGTTATTAATATAATTATAAATAGGGAGTGGGGGGTCTAAGCACAGCGACCTAAAAGATCTTTTGTGCTATGCCCCTGCCGTGTTAAGTTCAATACTCACTTTCACCCTTTTTAGGAAGATTTTTACTTCATTAGGGTAAATTTTTCCGACGTCTGATGGCAAGATTACAAAACCCTTGACTAAACATTACTGGAGTCCATGGTGGCGAACAAGTCTTTCGCATTCACAGAGCACGTGCCCTGAAAATTCTATACCTTTTCGTTACAGAATCGACACTTACCGTCTGTGGTCTTGCCCATTTTCTTAAGCATGTATTCAAATGGACAATAACCAGTCGTTATCAAATTAAAGATGACATAAAGTGTCGATTTGGCTCCACTCTAGAGAATCCTGGAATCATTCTAAGGTATAGACCGGGAAGATAAACATGCCTCTGTCTAGTTATTATCATATCACTGAAATTGAAAGGGTAAAAAAACAGATAGAGGAGACTAATTAGTGAGTGAGAGATAGTAAAAAAATACAAACTCACGTTCACATATATAGTTCCAACCACTACATCCATATACAATTATTAACTTTAATTTAAAACAACACTAGCACCATATGATCAATAAATACAATAGCTTGACTTTTATAGAAATTAACCGTTAAAAATTCGTGTTTACACCTAAACACCGTAGATATAACTCTCACAAAAATAATAGATTCTACCTCTTCGCTACAGAATTGGTAGTTGTCTTTTATGGTCTTGCTGATTTTCTTATAAGCATTATGCCTAAGTGGGCGATGGCTTAATCCAGTAAAGTTCTGCAATTATGTCTGTTGAGCCTTTTCTATTTTAGACATTATTTTTTCTGTTAGGTGCTTTTTTAGAAGGCCGCACAATGGACCGCAAATGGTTTAAGTGAGGCTGAACGCAGGGGCTCGTGCGATGGCCGCCATTCTAACCTAACCTAACCTGGAAGGCCGCAGAGCGGTCCAGATCATTCCTAGCTAAGTCAGCAGTCATCATTACCTTCATGCCCCTCGTGCCCTGGTACACATCTAAGGATTATTTTATTCTCGTCTGATAGTAAATCTAGGATATTTCTATAGTCAAAATCAGTTTAAAGTGAATGCCTTGGAGGTTAATGCCTGTATCGCGGTTTATATATGTTTCCGTGCCGATAGCTTCTTTGTATATTGATTCCAATGCATGTTTCTATGGCATGCATTTCTGTTTGAAATACAGTTGGGTAGGATACTAGTGCCTTGCGTAACCTATATCTCAATCCGGAGACTCCTGCATCCACCATGCCTTCTTTTTCAGATCCGTCTATGTACCAGACGAGTGATTCGCGTGGGAAATTTGGTCCACTGTTTTTCCAGCTTTAGCGGTCTTCTATAAGCCCTTCAAAGCATCCAATTTATCTACATATTTCCTAATCAACCTGTACAAACCGGAAACTCTGGCAATATCGTTGGGAGACGATTCATAAATGTATGGTTGTTTTGAGCTTTTGTTATAGGAAGTTAATAACTTTTTGGACGTAGGTATATTCTTAGATTATTTCATCTGAATTTTTTTTTTAACAGATATTGTAAAATATCTAACGAACGCTAAGCAAGCAATACATGAAACTCGTCTCTTTTGAGACTGATGAAGAGATTCTTTGTGAACCATGTGAGTTCATCAGCTGATGCAGTTATGTTCCTTAGAAATTAATAAGGAGTAACGAGATAAGTTGACTTCCCAATATTTATATTGTCTCAACAGATTGGTGAATGTAGTAACCGTAATTTGATAGCGAATTGATGTCAGCCTATTTCTCAAAAATTGTGTCATTTTACTTGGGCGTAAGATTTTGCCTTAGCGTGATAAAAGTCTTCAGAAATGCTAGTATTTCCGCTTGGGAGATGCTAATATTTGTTTGATAGTCGATAGGATTTTGATGCTCTGCATAATTTCTCTCCTTTATTATGACAACGAAAACTGACGATATTATTGCTATTGTGTAATAGTACTCAGATTCCTTGAGTCTGTTTGCATTATCGTATGATGCTTGGCAAATGATGTATAGTATGTAGTAGTAGTATGTATAGATCACAAGGAAGGGTGTGTAGGGTTACATTAGGTTTGAGTGCCCGTATATATCATATTAGCTGGACACCAAGCTATTAGCCTTTAGACAAAAAATAAACCTACTACAGCTATATATTTAAATTCAGAGAACTATACTATGTCGAAGAGCCCATTGTTTGCCAAAGATTAAAATGATATGCAGACCTTCTGGAATTGGTCTTCAATTTTTTCCATTCAACTCAGTATTTTGCTAAGAATTAAATGTATATCTCGAAGCCAGCCTTCAAAATAAATATAACACATCTTTAATTCTTTGGAACATGGGATGCAGTTTAGGGACATCGTTTCAAGCCATATGACTTATAATTTTTGATAAATAATAGCTCAAGTACAGCAATGACAGATGGAGAATTGCTTATAGAAAAAAAATTGTCCCCACTTTTGTAACAGCAAACTACTTACAGCCAATAAAAATCATAGTAAAACATAATTTTGCTTAATTCTAAGTAGTTGGCTTCTGCTCTTGACTCTTCTCACCTATTACCATGGTACTAGAGCGGACATCTTTTACGAGTACATTTGTGTGAAAATTAACAATAGTCTTGAAAATCATTTCACAGTCGTCTGGCCTGAAGTTAAAGCTATCCTGGAAGCAAGGATAGTCAAGCTTCTGTGGGTGCCTACAGTACATTTGCTGCGGTTTTAAGATCTAATGGTGTAGAATGTTTAGATTTGTTGTTTTTAAAGATGAATTGAAAATCTTTGTCAATGGTTTTCTTTTCATAAATATTTATAACTCGTTTTTTTTTTCTCGCTTAAGCTAAGACAGATTTTCTCTTCAAGGTCGAGGAGAAGTTTTACTCCTATTCTATTATGGACAAAAAAGCGATGACCAGCTTTGGATCAGATAAACTGAAAGATGAAATGTATAAACGGACCAAAAATATAACATGAAAGTAAGCTACTGAAAAAAACCTTTTAGAATATGTGCAAAAGCAACAAGAACAATACAAGCAATGATAAAGAAAATAGCAGCAACTTACTTTCACAAAAGCACAAGTCCTTGACAGTTTTTATCTAACAATTCTCGAGTTAGGTTTATGACTTGCGCCGCTACACGCGCCGTGGCTAGTATAAATTCTTTTGTTTTTCACGTTCAATGCTCATTTAAAAGACATCAGATGTGGCATTCAACCTTATATTATGAAGGACGAAAATTTTGCGCATTATGAACATAGTCTAAATGCCTTTGCTTTCTACATAAAGTTTTGTAATTCTAATTATGCGCATCAGCCAGAAAAGGTCAGATAAACCGAAGGTAAATGGCGGTGTAGAGGATTGAAATTTGAAATAAATCGCATAAGCAATCTAGACATTCATGTGAAACCTAAAGTGGAAGCGATGTGTGGCTGACTAGTATGTCAAAACCAAATGAAGATGGATGAATCAATGTGGACCCATCCGAATCTCGCATAAGAAGAATGGATTTTTAATTTAATTGCTAAACTGTACCGCTTTACTGATACTAGCCAGGGAGACCCTTAATACTTAATTGTAGAAAAAAGACCGCTAGATATAAAATACGCGGCATCGTATAGAAGAAATTAAACGTTGTTTATCCTTTGCGAAAATTGAACGGTTCACAGGGTCTCATTTGTTCTTGTTGCATTTAGTGTAAATAGCACCGAACCAATTTCAGTCAATTTAGTTCAGTGCATAAAGAGCGCGACTATGGTTGCGCTTTTTTGAAAAACTGGTACTGTCTATCTCAGTTAACTAAGGTGAGTAATCGTAGAAAATCATATAAATTACAATTATCTTATAAAACAATAACAAAACAACAGTTTTCAGCTTCCAGATTTTAAGGTATTTTACTGTTTTCGTAGCTCTCTAACAAGGAAAACCGGAAGGATCGTTCTTTTTATACTTGATTGATTTTATCGAAATAGGCTTTTGCATTACATGGTTTATTTTATTTTTTTTTATATATATATTATGTTAATATTGCGTTACTATTGCTTTGCCATAATGTGATGGACCACAGTCGTAATGTTTATAAAAACATCTTAATTTTTTCTATACAAAACTAACACGATATCCTCCAAGGAATGAAGATGAATAAAATATCAATGAAATTCGCTTATCGTCTATAATGGAATAAATTTGCTTTTATTTATATGTATCTTCATTTGAAATAAAAAAATCTACGTTTGATCCGGAAGTCATATATGAGTCAATTTATTTTACAGATAGAGACAGAGCGTTTTCTTAAGATTAAAAAACTACACAAAACGAGATTATCAAGAATAATTTTGTATCCTGTTAAATTAATTTTCGGTTAAAATCCGTTACAAATAAATTAAAAAGATAAATTTGAAGCTTAGTATTTGTGGGTAGTACTGCCATCTACTTGTCAAAATCAAACAAAGCGATTTGGCTTCTTGACTTCTATATTTTATGGGGGAAACCAGACGCTGGAGTATATATTTCATCTATCATCCGGTAGATGTCAACACCATTATTTTCATTTTGACAATTCCTCAAAAGATTTGTTTTATATGGCAATCTTTTTGCATTCGCTGTTGTACGTTCAACGGGGGGAAAACTCCAGGCGGAAAAAACTCAAGAATTGTTTCTTAATAATTTTCGCGAAAACTTGTGTTCATTCGATTAAAACTCGCAGTAGATCGGTGCTAGTAATAATTTCGACATAAAATAAAATGTTTTGACAACTTAATATTGGGACGTTTAAGAAACTCCTCTTCTTGCTCGGATTTATATTTGGCGACTATTTGTTTGCCTTGACGTTGGTGCAGTGTGGTGGCCGTGGCACAACACAACAGAGAAACTTCTCAACCGTAAAAGAAGTGTTCTCATCACGTTAAAAGATTTTCTAAAGTGAAAGTTCGAACGAATCATAATTTGGAAATGCCGCCGTGGAAATTGTTTTTCATTCTTTTAGTTACTGTGCAGTCGATGATAGCTCCATTAAATGGGGCTACTACAACTGTCGTCGAGGATGAGTCATTTCTTCAGAAACCCCATTATTACAGCCACCAAGAGATTAGTGACCTATTTACCAAATTGGAAACAGATTATCCACATCTAGCTCAAAGATATAGCATTGGACAATCCGTTGAGAAGAGGAAACTTCTTGTTTTGAAAATTAGTAGTCATTCCAAGGATCGCGAAAATCTTGTTCCTATGGTGAAAATCGTTGCAAATATGCATGGAGATGAAGTTATAGGAAGACAGTTGGCTGTTTATTTTGCTCAGTTTTTACTTTATAACTATGAAAAAGTGGATGAGGTTACAGCTTTAATTAACAACACTGAGTTTCATATACTACCAACAATGAATCCGGATGGATTCGTCAGATCGGAGGTAAGTTGGTTAGAAATTTTAAGATTCTACTCTTCCCAAAGAACTTCCAATAAATTTTTGCTTATGAATAAATTTTGACGCTATTAGCTGAGGTTATCGGTAATGTCTTTCTAGCATTCTAAATAGATACTCTCAATTATAAATTTAAAAACGCGGAAGTGTTTCTCTTCCTAATCAATTTTACTCAAAGCCCAACCATAGCTAAATGCAGTGGATATGACTAACTAACTGTTTACCTGCGTAGCAATTTTATATTAAAAAAATTTCGCATCTTTTTTGTAAATTTGTAATTGCAACTCTCGGAGCAACTTTTAGTGTGTTGTGTAACCTGTCGTCCATGATCGTGAACATCTTATTTTCTACATAAGTCTTCCTTAAAATGGGTAATTAATTCATTTACAGATTAGTAGACAATCAGACGTATAAAAATGCAGGTGGTTTCCTTATATGTTTTACAAATTTCCTTCATTTGGTATTGAATTCTTGTAATTTCTTATGTCAGCATCATGAATCTAAAATGGATATGACGGCATACATATGTAGTAGGAGAAAATTGAATTTTTGGGTTAACAGTTATATTTTGAATAAAATAATATGAAATATGTCCATAATGTATTCAAGAGGTGTTAATCGATGATGTAAATCGTACAACACGTTGACTCTTGACTTGGATTTTGAGATAGGGCAACATCATGCCAATGTTCATCATACAATCTGCGAAATATCGGACGTAAATTAATAAGGTGAGCATCTGTTGAAATTCATTATCTCAAGATAGCTGCTTCTCTTGTCTATGTAATCTGCTCTTAAATCTTTTCTCTGCCTAAATCGATTGTAGAGCTTGTCTTGGATCACAACTACATAATATGTAGAGATATGTATGAGACCCAACCGAATCAAATTAGTTCTATGCAGAAAGTCCAATCGAATGGATTAGAAGAGATCATACATGGCACTGAGCTGGATTCGTGTCCGAGGTTATGCCTTGTTAAGATCATCGCCGCTATTGTGATAGCAAACTGGAAACTGCCATCTACGATAGTAGGTGTTCTTAAAGTTTTCTGTCCTACATTTACAGCGATATTCTAAGAATACCAGCTCTGCTAGCTCTGTTTGGTAACGACTGTTTTAACAAAATTCATAGAAAACTGTCTTTTACCAGAAGTACCTTGAGTTGCAGACTATAATCAGAAAATCCAAACTGAATTCCTACGAGAAATTTGAGCCTGTACCGCTACTGAGATCTCTGAATAGTGATCCTGAGACTAGACTGTGCATTTTGGTTAAACCTGATGGATCCTACATGAATGGAGGTAGAGGCCTGCAGTCTTTTTTTGTTTTAGACTCAGCAGGCTGAAGACTTGAAAAATGCCGGAATTTGACTGGTGTACTGTTATCATTGTGCACTGGCAGTGACTGATCTATTCCTGCCAAGATATGTAAATACTGTCAAGATGATGAAATGGACGAACTCAAGGTTTGTCGATCAGAATATCAAAGGAAGTGTCTTAAAAGATTCTTCCTTGAACTACATCTGTTGAAGATGAAGAAGAAATAATGGTGAATTTACAAAAAATAAAGAAAACAAAACCAAAAGAAATACATACTCTTCATCAGAAGATGAAATTTTGGGTTTTGCTTATTCTTTTACAAAGCAATAGTCTGTTGAATATTCTCCGTTACTATTTTCTCAGGTCAAATATCTTTTTTTGTCTATTTAATCTCGAAATTTATGTAGAAAAAAGGTTATCGCATCTACTAAGATAGTGACATCTATTGCTGAATCCGCCGAGAGAACTAAGTTTGCGAATTTGTCAGTTTGTGATTATCGAAAACGTTTTAAGTGAAACAATCAAGTCCTTGGAAACAAGTGAATCTTAATTGCAGTGGGAATCATTAATCTGTCGGATTGACCAATACGGGCCAGTAACACTTGCACTATGCACTTGCAATATGCAAGCGAGGATAGCGCACTGGATGGATGGTGGTACACATAGATATGTAGTAAGACCCATGCTTAGTTATGCATCTAACCTTGAGCCTCTAACAAATTGTTTAAAATATTGATTTACCTGAAACAGAGATGAGAAGGCTTTCTTCTTCTGCACGTTCTAGTATTGTGGGTCTTTACTGAAAAAATCGTTCTGAAGAAATATGATTGTCATTGTCATTCTGGTAACGTTTCACCCTAGCAAGCAAATCAACCAAGCATATCTCACTAAGCATTTGTTTATTTGAAGTCTCATCGAAATTCAAACTATATTCTATAGAAATCGGGGTTGAGATAACGTAGTGGGTTAACCATTTAGGCTAAGTTACCGTTAATGACGATTAAAAATTTCAAATTTGTATTTTTTACATAATTTTCATCCTTAAAGTGTTTAGAACACGTGGGTTAGAGGATATTTTCATATCTAAAGTATTTTAGAGCTCACAGCTTGTTGAAAGCGGAACCGTTCGTCATGTGGAAAACAGCTGAGGCGCTCGGAGCGTGCTTGCTAAGGAGACCTTTTCTCGCTACCTGAGGTACCTTCATAAATTTCGTGAAACCCTTAACCTTCAGATTCAGCACAATCAGTTCTTGGAGGAAGAAGAAGGGCCTCTGTATGGTGCTGGAATTGCTGAAGTAATTTGTCAAAGATTTTTTATAATGTTAAACTTTAAATGCGTTTTTCTGGGAACAACATTTTTCAGCGCGGGGTCGCTCTACAGCTTGAACGGATGAACCGATTCACATGAATTTCTGCACAATTGAAAGAAAACTGTGCTTTTTTTTTCAAACGGTTGGCATTGCGTTATTCACAGGTTTTTTTGAAAACGGAAACCGATAAGGCCCCCAAATTGTGTCTGGTTTAATAACTTTTAACCCTATTTGCTTCGGATGAACTGGCAGAGTTGTGTCGACTAAAACGCACTGTGCACGGCTTTGTTTATTGGGAGCTGGAACTACCATTTTTGATTTTTTTTTCTGTAAATAAAATTGGAATTTACTCTCGATTGATAGAAGAATAAAATACGTTATAACCCGAAAGTATTTATTTTATATGTAAAAAAAAAAATCTCAAAGTTCATGCATTTTTCATGCCTTTCGACGGTAACCTTTCCTTTAGTCACACAAGAGATCCGAGCTTCAAATCTCAGTTGAAAATTTAGCCTTTGAAAACTCTCTTTAAGACAATGAATAGGCCTAGATTTTTCATTAAAAAAAAAATCTAATGCTAAAAAATTTATCTATGCATACAACTATCAAGAAACAGATGAAATCCGTCATCATTTACGTCCCATGTGCCTTCTAATGGGGGAAAGTTTTCTTTACTTTCACAAAAATCGATAGACATCTGATTATTATTGTTCCTCACGTGTGTACTACTTGATGATGTTACGCTTTCAAGATTTTCAAACTAGAACTATAGAGAGAGTCCGTAGTTTATTTGACTTTTGCTTAATTGCTACAATGGCGCGCAAAAAAGTTAACGGAAATCATCGTATGCGACATCGTCAATTAGAGTTTAGTAAATTAATTGAAATATATTCGTAGGACAAATTTTCTAGGCATACGCTGGTGTTTACTACGTCCACCAAACAAGTGATTCTTACAAATGACAATTAATTAATTTTTTTTTTCTTCAACTTCCTTAAAATTTCTTATGTACGAACTGGGGCTGATGAAGGAGAAATACCAGAATAGGTTGACAATTAGTAGGGCAAGCACGCCGGATTTTAGATAGGAAAACATACTTATAGAATGTGCCAAATAATTTGCTATCCAACACCTAAAGTTCATAAATATAGCTGCATATAGGAAATTTATGTACACACATATGTAAAATCATATTTTTTAGTTGACCTTGGTTTGACCTCTGTTTTTTTTTTATATATATATATTTTAATTTATATTTGCAAGCCAACAACATCATCGTACACGATTTTTTGCTTTTTATTTTTAAGACCTGTCTTAATGTGAGTTTGAAAAGAAGAAAAAACAAATTAAAATTAGCTAAAGACCCGTAAATTATTACCGGTAACCTCTTACGTAACTAGAAACGATCGTAAAAATTGTTTTTTCTTCTTATCAAAAAACAGTTCGTTGAATTCAGAATAAATTATCGTAAGAAATTTTCGTAAATTTGACTTGAATCTGTGAATTTTTAAGGGAATTTGTAATTGACTCTTCCCATCCATTATTGCACGGAACATTGATAAAGTAACGACAGCTAATTACATTAGAAAAATCGAAAAATCTATAAGTTTCCCCATAATTTCATTAATATTATCAAATTATCATGAACTTTAGCTTATTGTTAATTTGAAAAATGCGATAATTTTATGCATAGAAAAGATCTGGAAATTCTAAGATTAGGATTCAGTTTGTTTACTGGCGCACATTTACTACATTCTTATAAAAAATGCGTTTTTTTTTGTATTATTTTTCGGAGAAGTATGAATTATGAAAAATGAGACATTGGTCAGATGGAGAAATCCCCGACGGTTCGGAAGAAAACAACGTAGAACTGTGTTTGGTTTTATCACTGGCCACAGCTCGCTTCGATTTACAGTCATCTAGGTTAGGTTAGCGTGGTGGCCGAGCGCATTTCTCCTACGCTTGGCAAGGTTAGGGCATTCACACAGTAGGTGCTGAACGCTCTCAAACTCTTCCTTGTCTATACAGTTCTTGCAGAAGTAATTTTATGGAGCTTTCATTCGCTCTGCATGTTTGCCAAAGAGACAGTGCCGCGTAATAACTGCGATAAGGCTAGGCCCATCATTACTGTTCCTCCTCAGTAGAGATTCAGTCCTCCCAGGACAAACTTCGGGCCACAGCTGTCTTGAAATCGCGCATATGGTCGATTCTCCCCATCTGCGATTTGCCAGCTTACGGGCCTGTACGTCTAGAATCCTCTTTACTGATTCTAGGGGCCGATCTATGGGTTCCTCCGCTAGGCAATTAGTCATAGTGGATCGCTTTCTTGCCAGAGCAACAGCTGCCTTGTTTCCAGGTATTTCACTGTGACCAGCAGAGAATAATCCTGTGGTTAGTACCCAGTTTCCCGGGCGAGCTCTGGGTCTGCTCTTCTATCAGTGGATGAAGTCAAAAGATTACCCCATCTGGACCTGATGCGCTTCATTAAGGGGACATGAAGATTTTGTGGAAAGGTCTTTTCTTTTTATATTTTAGAATCTTTCGATCTCTTACCTGGAAAAAAAATCAGTCGACTAAATATGTATGCGGTCCAGTCAATTATAGGCTATTTGGTTGGTAAAGGAGTAACTTTTAACACTATCTTCCACCATCGTTAAACCTCAACTTTTATTCCTGGCAAAAATAATTTAATTAAAAATGCAGAGATGATATTCAATTAGTGCTGCAAATATTCACATAATACTACTTCTGTTGTTGAACGCTCCTACTGCCCATTATCCTTCCTGTAAAAGTCATGCTACGCTTTAGGCACTCTAGGAGATTTGGCTGTATGCACTATATAGGGTGATTTGCATTAATTCTGGACGACTAATATCATTTGAGAGGTTGCGAGGGGATAAATTTAAATTCAAATTAATTCATTTAAGCCACGGAAGATCATAGAAGGCAAGTTCATACTATAGACTATGGTATCCTTTTATGAAAAGATGAAAAACTTGTTTATGGTATTTCGTGTTTTACCCTCTTCTTTGAAAATGCACCTAATTTGCATGCTCTTGTTTCTTTTAAAATGTCGACTCGCATATTGTGAACACACATCGACGTCATGGCAATTAACTCTGGACATTTTACAGTGATTGAGAACACCTTGACATAAATAGGTTTTATGTAACAATTGAAATTCTAAATTTGAAAATGAAAGAAATTGAGTAACTTCGATGCATATGTAGGGCTGCAATACAAAGATTTTATTTCTCACTTAATATTTGGAAACTGGTTGAGCATTCGCTGAAGCTGGATTGCTAAACAAAAATTAATAATTTTAAAGCGCTCGAAAACTCGTCGATTGAGAGAAATACAATTTTGTACAAGTTTTTTTTTTTCACTATATAAATATTTTTTTTATGTTGCCAAAGCTCAGGAGGTATCCTATGATGCCGTAGCATAGCCTTGACAGGAGAGGAAGAAGGGGTAGGAGTCATTATTGGGTTGAGCCAAGGAGGTAACTGTGTGCAAATGTTTGCAGCACATAACTGATGGGGAAACAGAGGCTGGCAAACTGTTCCCCATTCGTACTGTTCTTCTTATGAAGCATTCGCGCAATTTCACAGTATGGCCGAATTTCACTTCAAGGGTGTGAGGGTGGCGCGCATAGGAAGAATTCTAGAAGGAATCAAAGCTAGAGATTTCGTCAGAGTAATAGCCATAGAAGTAGCGATAAAAGAGAGGTAGACAACCGACACTACACTGGTGCTTTAGGGAAGGAATAGTTACTATTGATATGTCATCGCTAATAAGTCGGAAGGCTTTCTTTTGGACTTGTATAATGCGGACAATGCAGTGCGTCCAGCCCCTGTCCAAATATGAAAATTATATTCTAATTTAGGCCTGATATGAGACTCGTAGGTTTGCGCCAAATCTAATGGAGTTATATATAACAGTTACAACAACATTCCCACAGGAATCAGCAATAGAGACTTTAATGTGAACATGTTGCAACAAAACTCGACATCTGAAAATTTTATTCACCTATCCAGAGTCTTGATTTGAAACAAGTTAATATGCTTCCAACGTTTTGTGGTGTGGAAAATCCATCATTACTTGATTTGTTTCTTGTTACAGATGAAAGTTCTGTTAAGTTCCGCTATGGCGCAATTTGAGAATGATTGGAGTTGGGAAAACTTCGAAATGCAAAAGTTACATTGACCCTAATGAATTAAACTTAAATCTTGTCACTTGCAGTTCGGATCCGCCATCTCTATCCACTGTCGTGGCATATAGCACGACGGCAGCTACCAATAATACATTTTCTTATCCATGTGTCACGCAGGAGGAAGTGTTTAACGTAGTTTTCTCAATAAAGTGAAATTTTTTAGGTATTGTGACATACATCCTAAGCGCTTATAAAATTTTGCTTATAATTATAATCTTGCCATCTTTAACGCACATTCTAAACAATTTCATTTTTTTGTTCGTATTTTTCCTTCTCCTGGAAGTTGGCTAAGGTTAATCCCATACCAAAAAGTCCTATTGCGATAATGCCATTCCTGTACAAAGTTTTCAAAAAACTTTTTCTTTTGCAAATTGTGAACTATTGTGAACGTCATAACTATTTGAATAAGTTTCAGTCTGGTTTCCGGTGCAAGCACAGCTATACAGCTATTCTACTGAAGGTCACTGATGACTTTCGTTTGACATTAGATAGTGATGTCATAACTGTTCTCGTTCTGTTGGATTTTTCAAAAGCATTTAATTCCATAGATCGCTTTCTTCTTAGCAACAAACTAGTAACTAATTTTAGTTATTCAAGGTCGTCATCCAATCTCATTCAGTCCTAACTGTTTGGTCGCATGGACTGGAAATGTCTCTACATTTTTACCAAACGTTAGTGGTGTACCTCAAGGCTCGATACTAGGTCCACTATTATTTTCTCTATTCATAAATGATCTGCCGAACGTAATTTTCAATGCTCAATTTCACTTGCATATATGCTGATGTCTCACAAATTTACATATCAAGGCCAATTGACTTAATTGAAGATATTGTCGATAGCTTTAATAACGACGTTTGCTCAATAAATACATGAGTGGTGTATCACGAATAAGCTTCGTTTGAATCCAATAAAATCAAATGCAATTTTATTCAATAGGTATAGACTGAATACTTCGAACTCAATAGTGTCATCTTACCTTATCGTGAAAAAGTAGTGAATCTAGGAATCATTATCAACTTTCTTGGTCCAATCAGATTTCTAGTTTTATCTCTAAGTTGTATGGATCTCTGCGTAAGCTATATGTATCGGTCCTCTACACTTCAATTTCCACTAACATGATGCTGACTAAGCCATTAATAGTACCACATTTTCCTTATGCCAGCGAAATTTTGTCCAAATCTGATTCTGTTTCCTAACTTAAGGCATTTTGAGCATATTTCAGACCTTGCTAGGACCTGAGACAACTTATATCTAGATGTGCAAAATCTCACAAAAACGCAGTCCAACTAAAACGAGCTAATGGTCCTCTAATAGAAAGCTCTGCACATTCTCTCTCTCTCTCTCTCTCTCTTGCTGTAGTATGCCACATAAATTCTTCGCAATGAAAGCTTTCTTTGGTTGAATAAAAAGTTAAAGAGCTTTCAAAAAGTGATCCGGGTTCATATGGAGATTTTCATATCTAGTTGTAAGTTTTCTCAGCTAGGACCATCCTTGGATGTCCCCTTCAATCATATGTTCTGTTCAAAGATTTGCTATTTCTTAATAGAGGAGATCACTGGTATACCTACTTATTTATATGAAAAAGTGCGTTTCTCATAATTTTCACGTAGTGTTTAGTCTATCTCTATCTGGTCCTAACTTCTTGGTCATTGAGAAGCAGTATTTTGCTCGGACTGTCAGAACCTGCAATAGATTACCCATGATGTTGCGAAGAGAATGTGGGGTTTATATAAGTTAAATTGTTTCTTTTTCCTATTTTGTTATTTCTTTCGCTCTTAAATATAACTTCGGATTTTTTTTTGTACCCTACATAATGAAATCATAGGATATACTAAGTTTGTCAATCCGTTTGTAACACCTAGAAATAATAATGGTATAGAAAAATGGATTCGATGCATGTCCGACTGTCCTCACGATAACTCCAGAAAGCTATCACTTAGAAAGCTGGAATCTTGAACATGGTTTAAAAAAAAAAAAAGTAGAATTGAGTTCGAAGGTTCGTAGGGTTGCCATAAAAAAAATTTCGTTTTTCACTACATATTTGGAAAATGTCTGAGAACCCATCAACGTAGAGGGTTGAAATTTTGCAGTGTGTTCATAAAAATAGTAAACATAATTTCAAAAATTATCTAAATTGGGCAACGCTTTCTTGGTGTTGCCATATAAAAATTTAGGACTTTTACGATTACTTCAAAGATCAAACTGGCACTGATGGGTGAACATACGAAACTGCATACGGGTATTCATCTAGCTAGGGGGTTCCTACTCGTCATCACCGCTTTTGTCTAAACTCACAGTATAAGTAGAGCTTGACTAGAAATGAAAGTGATTCAAGTGGGAGCTCCAGATGGCCAAGCGAACCTGAAATAATGCATAATGTATGGGAACCCGGGGTTTTGTAGGCTAACCCTTTGAAAAATGCTCAAATTTGCAAATTAAGCTGTCGCGGTTAAATTGCAATAGAATTTAAATGAAAGTATCAAATTCATTCGGGTAAAATGCCAACTACAGATAAGGTATGTAGATTTGCGATTCTGTAAGTGGCATTTCCGTGCGTTTTCAAAGATCGCCGGTACATGTCGAAAAGTAGGTATGCGAAATTTTTATAGATTTAAATTTTTTTAAATAGGTAAATGACATCCAATCTTCCTGAAATTTTGTACAGATAGTCCCCTAGTAAAAGCGGATCTGTAAAAAAAAAAAACACAAAAAATTGGATTAATCGATAAATTGTAGAAAAACATTTCGAAATGAATTTATCAGACCGGAATTTGGACGTCGAAAATTAAATTTCGCAACTTAATCAGAAGAGGTGGCAAAATATGTTCAAAAAATGAGAAAAATATCACAAAATACTAGCACAAGAAATTTTGCTAATTGGATAATATTTACCCCACCTCACTCAGAATACTCGAATTCGGGAAATGAGAAACTTTTTCCCATTGGTATACATATATGAATGACCTTCTGACCCCTAGAAAATATTTTTTTTTATTATAATAATATATAAGTAACCCACCACGGGATATCACTCTATTATCGGCTCGCGTACGAATCTCATAATAGTTTCAAAAAATCATAAAAAACTCACAATGAACTTAACAAACAAATTTTGAAATTCGATTGGAATTTGGCCGAGAGATAAAGGTGGCAGCTTTACAGAATATGCTGCTAATTAACATAAGTTGAAAGTAATTAGCAAAACCTCACAATCTTGTTTTGGAAAATGATCCTAAACTAATTGGGGTAATGACTTCTGGTTTTCTGTATATTAAACATAACAGATTATAGATAATTTGTAACGAAAAGAAAGTGGCTTAAATGTTGCGAATATACCAGAAAGATGGTAATTATCAAAGGTTTGCAAAAAGTGTGAATTTTAATCTCCAAGCCCAACATATACTGTAAATTTGGACGAAATCGGAGATGACGAGTAGGTACCCTCTCTTTGTTAGACAAATTTTAGCTTTTTTACTTGTTTTTATTTTATTTTTTTTTGTGTGTAAATTTTACTTAGTAATTGTTTTTATATTACACTATTAGTTGTAGAGTATTCATAAGTTAGATTAAGCTATTATTATTTATACTATTTTTACATCTATCTCTACATACAGGGTGTTCCGTAAGTGGTGTGAAACACGGAGGCTCTGTTTGTCTGTCTCTCACACTTCATGTAAGGACTCTCCGTCTTACTCAAACTTGAATCTTTTTTTGGTTTTAAGGTGAAAAGAAATTTTTCGAAACTGTGTTTCTAATCTAGAAATAATGTAGCAAGTGTTATACCATTTTAGAATCCTTATTAAATGCGTCAACTTTCAAAGTTACTTTCCAAACTGGCGTAGTACATTTTTTTTTTCAGTACAGTCAGTTAAAGTTGGGTGAAGTATTAATTTTCTATTCTTGGTTCGGCAAAATGTGACAGTTTCTTCCAAGCTGGAGCAGTTGGCTTAGAATTTAAAGCAAATGGCTACAACAGCACATTCGGGATTACATAAGAAAAATAAAATTGAAAAAAGTAAAGATTTGTAGCAACAGGAGCTAAAAAACCATCACAGGGTGTACATTTTCTTGAAAGCAAAAGAAATGTCTATAATTTAAAAAATACATGACTTGGATTTTTTAAATATTTTTCTGGTAACTGTTACGAGTTGGTCTATCACCCGGTTCCGGCTTGACGTCAACTTATGACACACCCTGTATATGTATATATGTATATTTGTTTTTATATTATTAAGCCAAGCTCAGGGGATACCCTATGATGCAAGGCACAGGCACAGCATGGCAGGAAGGAGATAGGGAAAGGATTAGGGGATATGAGGAGACTGGTGAAGGTTCCGATGTATGTGCGCGGTTTGCAGTGCGAGTATTACGTGCAGGAATCATTCTATAAGGGATTAGACTAGATATTTCATCAGAACATTGACAATTGCATGTAAAGGAACGAAAGGCATCCAACAGTGAGGCGGTGCTCGAGTGAGTCGATATGACAAGTTATTGCCACATCACCAATGAGATTGAAGGCTCTTTTCTTTCTTTATTAGAGCTAAGGCTGTGCGACCAACCCCAACCCATATATGGGAATTGTATTCCATTCTAGGTCTAATATAGAGGAGCGCTAGATTTGGCGGGATGAAATACTTCTTACACCTTTTCAGAAGCCTAAGACAATTTGATGTTTCTTTGGCAACAGAGAAGATGAGATATGTCCAGTTTAACTTACTGAAAATATTAATGCCAAGTTGGTGACGGTGAATCAGAAATTAATTAAAGAAACTGGAGTGGTTAAGTTGTGGTCTTGTTTAATGAGATGAGAAAGCTTTGGGTCTTAGATGCGTTGATTGACGCGATTCACTTTGCCCCAAGCGAACATATTGTTCAGATCGTTATTCAATGATCTAATCATGAAATGTTAAACGACACATACGGCATTCCCCCTGGAGTCCACAAGAGTCTCAAAGGAATAAGCGAAATCAAGGGTACTGTCATCAGCGATACTAAGGATGGGATTGAAAGTATGGGAAAGCAGATCATTAATGGAAATTAAAAAAAGAGAGTTGGAGAGATAACAGAGCCTTGAGGCACACCGGCATTTATGGGATGAGGTTAAGATGTAACGCCATCTAATACGACACGTATTTGGCGACTAGAGAGAAAACTTTCAATCCATAATAGAAAAGGAGGGGGGAAACTATGTGCTGTAAGTTTGGCTAAAAGGGCAAAGGCCTTTGAAATATCTAGAGCAACGATTTTCGGCTCATCAAAATTGTGAAGACTGTGGTTCCAACGTTCCGTAAGAAAAGTCAGCAAGTCTCTAGATGACCGTCCAGCTTGGAAGCCATATTGGCGATCGTTAATGAGATGATTAGTTTCCAGATACTTCATTAATTTTGAGTTAATGATAGATTCAAAAACCTTTGAAAGAATCGAAATGATTACATTTGTTTGATAGTTTGAGAGATCGCTACTTTCTCGTTTCTTGGGAATGGGCTGAACGTGAGCTAGTTTCCAAGCAGTTGGAGAAATTTTCCTGTCAAATAATACAAGTAGAATAGTTTACGCAGAAGTTTAACCAAGGATGAGGCACAGCTTTTAATTAACAGGGACAAGAAACCATTAGGACCTGCGACTTTGGAGACGTTCATCCCCTTAATGACCCTGAACACATCTCCCGTACGGATGTGTATTGGCTCTTGTACACATCCACACGGGGGATGCAAAACAGGTGTTTGTGAAGTGGGTGGTAGACGAGAATTTGAAGCGAATCTAACAGCTAAAATATTAGTTTTATCCAGGGAGTCCATAATCATTTCACCATTATTAAGGAGTGAAGGTATAGAGGAACTGGTAAGGTTGTTCCTGATGGTTTTGACCAGGAACCAGAAACCTTTGCTACCTTTCCGGCTAGCTAAGATTCTTTGTCTAATAATATTCTGGTCAAAAAGAAATTTTTCTCTCTGGATAATGGACTTACAGGTGTTCTTTAAACCAAGAGCGATTTTGCTGTTATTGAGATCTGCTATAAGAATACGGAATGTATTCACGCATGCCAAGACTTAGGTCTGAACTACCGAGAGGGGATGAGATGGGTTAGAAACAAATCCAGTAAATTAGCTCTATCTCCAGCTGCATCATGAATTCGTGTTGGTGCCTCCATTAGCTGTGGCAAATTAAAAGATTCACAGACGAGTTCATCGAAACGGCCCTCAGAATTTTGTCAAAACAAATGCGATACACAATATCAAAATCATAATTCAGAGATTTAAATATTGACAATAATTACATTGTTTTAGTAGGGATACAGCTACCCCTCATCTTAGCTGGGGCTAGCAGAGCTAGCACCAAAGGTCAAATGTTACATGACTCTAAGACTGGCACCGTAAACTCGAATAAAACTGGAAATTCTTGGTTAAACTGAAATTCTAAGATTATCTCGTAAGAAAATTTCGACTGCTTTTTACAACGTACTTCTTTAAATTACCTGCGTCATCATTGCATACGGTTTTTTTTGATAATAAATTTTTTAATCATCCTCTGTATATGTATAAAGACGACAGCAGCAATAAAAGTCTACAAAATTCAAAAAAAAAAAAAATAATAATAAAATGTTACTTTTTCTCTCACTCTCTATTATGTAATTGACGTCACATTTTCTGTAACTTTACAGAACCATTCAATAATATTTTCATATTATCTATACAATTGAAAAAGCTTTCAATCAGAACTTCTTGAAGCCTTTAACCCTTTGTGAATTACATAACCGTTATCAGAGGTCAAATGAAAATAGTACTGAATGAATACGACTGAATGCTAACTATTTGTATAGTTTATCTTGTGTACACTTATGGATGAGTAATCCACATGAGCTTAATACAGAGGCTGGAAACTTTTAGTCTAGGAATGCCTACTAAAGATGCCAATTTACGTAATGAATGTACAAAAACCTTTCATAAATACTGGCAGCCCGGTTCCTAACTTGTTTACATTGCGAAAACATAAAAAAAAATGCACAAATCGATTTACGCGAATGTATTACTTCCTACAATTATATTACTAACATTGCTTACTATATAAATAATATTATCTAGATATATACATACGAGAGTATGTAGTATATATATGCACTTAAATCTACCTCTATAGTAGACTATAGATATATAGAGTTTCATATATAGACATCCATCTGGATGACTGCGCGAGCTTCAGTGACGTCAATGAGCTTTTCCAATGTACGTCCATTCAATTCATGTTGTGGGCGCTGCTGATAGTAAGTAGGCTGTAGGCTGCTGAACATTGAGAGTATCTTGTGAAGGGACAAAGAGGACACACAGTTTCGCAGCAGAGTATAGATAAAAAAAAAAAAAGTGATGTTGAGGAACTTTCAGAAGGCATACACTAACTAAAATTAGACCTTAAAGGAATTGATACCAACGAAGTCAAAAAAAAAATATATTGTGATTCAGTGTTTGCTTGCTATTGGTTAACACTTGATTGGTGATATCTCTAGCTATATGTGCTAAAAACAAAAAAGTTAAAATCAATAATATTAACGAAATAATTATAAAAATTCGAGTGTAATACAAGATAGCAGCAAGGGTAGCAGTGTGATATTGTGTTAAGAAAAAAAAATACAACAAAAATGTTCAAATCAATTTCAATATTATTTGCATTCAATTTTATTGTTTTCGGTGTAGTCAATGTCGTCAATTCCTTTCAAATAAAAGAAGATGAAACATTTCTATTAAATCCTCATTATCATAATCAAGAGGAAATGGAAGATCTTTTTGCTACATTAGAAAAGACATTTCCAGGTATGGCAAAACAATACGTTCTCGGTGAAACTCAAGAGAATCGAAATCTTGTTGCCTTAAAAATTGGTCAGAATACAAGAAAACGTGGTCTATTGATTCCAATGATAAAACTAATTGGAAATATGCACGGAGATGAAACAATCGGCAGAGAATTGCTAATCTATTTGGCGCAGTATTTACTTTTTAATTATGACAAAACACCTGAAATCACAGAATTGGTTAATAATACGGAAATTTTTATAATGCCAACAATGAATCCTGATGGATTTTCAAAATCTGAGGTAATTTGAATTTCAAGATATTTTTGTATAGAATTAATATTATTTTTTTTTAAGACACATGACACGTATCTAAGTAGATCACTGACACTGAAATTAATTTATTATTTACACCATTGTAAAATGCCATTTTATCCTATTATAAAAGACCTACTTACAGTCACACTAACATTAAATCAACATAGTTTTACATCGCACTGGGAATTATTATATAGAAGAAAAATCAATAGACTTTTCCTTTAGCTAGACGACTAGAAGTAGAGCTTATTTCGCATTCCAAACTCAAATCATGTAACAAGATTTTTGTACCTGGGTACCTGTGTACTTTCGTGTGTACGTGCTATAGTGGTGGTGCGACATTATACTTTGCTTCTTGGGAAAATCAGTTCTCATGGTTCATATTGGTTTAACTGCTTTATGTACATATATAGCTATAACTACAGTTAAGTATATATATGTATAGAGTATACAAAATGTAGTATCAGATTTAAATGTGTAGCGCTAATTCTGTGAGTAGGTTAATGTTAAGCATCAATTCCGATGCTCTCAGAGGTGCTCAGGTGGATTACTGATGATGATGGTAGCTTGGTTTGTTGTAATGAAATCAGTTAAGTTAGTAAAAGGTAATTGAAGGTTAACAGCAAGAGTTGGAGGCTTCTGAAGATACTTTAAGTATGTTCCTTTTAAAACATTTCATTTCCCTGTGTACATTTATGTATGCAGGTAATGAAACTTCTTTAGATCAACTTGAACTTATCACGTGTATGAAAAAAAATATATATATAGGTACTACCTATAGGAAAACTTGTAATATTGAAAGTGAATTAACATTGAATGGGGGGGTGTATGTAAGATGTATACCTGCTGCTGCTGTTGATATTTCAGTTAAAGATGTTTTAATATCAAGAAGGAAAGTTAATAGGTATTCAAAACTTTCGATTTTTTAGTGCAAGGCACAATATATTGATTTTGCTGATGGTTATTAATAAATATTCATAAAAAACTATTGACATCATCATCATCATCACCACCATCATCGTTGTCTATCAAATATTTATATTAGTTCTTAATGTTATGATCTTGTAATTAAAATATTTTTACAGTATTTACCTTAGAACATCTTATTCCAATACGAGGGAATAAGATTATGTATCTTTCTATGAGACATAGCTACATGAAAAGTTTGTGGCCGCCCCGCTTGGAATATCTAGCAAATTCAGAAAAACAAAATCTTCCAACACGTTAAAATTTTGAAAAATTAAATCTCTATTGGAATATATTGTCAGGGTGTGTCACAAAAGATGTTACATGTTTGAAGTGACTAGATGAGAGAGAAGAAGGAATTTTCTGTCTGCATCCTCCATTTTAATAATAATAATAACAAGTAAAAAAAGCTAGAATTAGACCAATTCGTATGATACTTTAGATGAATGGCCGTATATAATGTCGTATGGTCAATCATCTGTGTCAGTTTGATTGTTAAAATATGGTCTTTCGCATATATTTCTAGAACGGTTCGTCGCACAGTAAAAATGATTGTGACCAATTTCATTGGATTTCATATTCTGAGAACTTTTCCGTACAATATAAAAACATCTAGGACTGATCGTTTTCATAGTATGTATACGTATGTAAAGATCCTAAATTTTTATATGCACCAAGAAGGGATTGCCTGACTTAGCCTAGTCCATTTTTGAAATTATGTTTTTATGAAAAAGATGTGTACAAAATTTCTGATCTCTACGTTGATATGCTCTCCCGATCTGTCCGTGTGCAAAATTATCGAGTTATCGTGCAGACGGACAAACATCCAAAACCAAAAGAAATTTTTATTTTATGCGTGGGTATTCAACCCATTTTGATCTAACAGCATTATTTCTGTGCCAAACTTAGTATATACCCTCTGATTTCATCGAGGGTATAATATATATTGGACTGGGTGAGAAAATGGGACAAATGTGCATCTCGAAAACCACGTGACAGTTTTCCAGACGGAAATCAATTCCATCTGGGAAAAATGAAGGTATCTTCTCTCAATTCAGACACTGAGAACAAGAAAATTGCCATCGTTTCGGCTGCCAAAGTCTTGTCAAAGCCCTTTACAACATTCTAACTAGTAATGGATTATAAAATTATCCTGAATTCTCTTTCTCGGTGTAATGAGTTACTAGTTCTATGGGGGGTCTCACCAAGCCACAAGAGTATAAACTGAAACGAAAAGCTAGATGTACTCGTTTGTCTTGGAACAGTCTCGAATATATCCCTCTCAACAATCGGAGTTACTTCAAAACATCTTACCTTTAATATTTTTGTTTGGGCCGACTGGCAATAAAGTCAATCGTCTGTGGTTATATTATCTTTCGGGTAGAATTACAAAATTACAAAGTAGCTGAAGGGGGGGGGGGGGGGGGCTAAATTAAGGTTAACGAAAAATTAAACATGCCAACTCTGAGAAACCTCGTGTCAATGTTTACTAGATTAGATATTCATTTCTCAGGACTCACTTCACAATTGTCACTAGTTGACAATCCTGTATGCAGGGAATTCGGAGAGGAAACCGAAACAGTGAATTGTATACTTTGTCATTGTGCGACTTTTTTCGGTAAGCTATCCAGATTACTAAACTATATGAAGCAGGACGGGAGAGTTGCGGGCCAAGACATAATTTTATCAGAGCGTTAGGTTGGGATTTATGAGCAATGGCTTATAAATCTGAAGGGTGGTGAATAATGGGCCTTGTAGTGCTCTAAGTTCTAGCGAACGTTATGGTTGTCAACCTCTTTTCAATTCATCCATCCAAGTGGTAGAAAATAAATTTGAACCGAAGTAATTTTATGATATGGGGGAAGGAGGAATTTGAATAGAAATATTTTCATTTAATCGGTCTTGTGTAGAAAATTGAGAAAAACAATATCCCGAAAAATTAAATTGAGCACTTGCGGACCTTTTTATAACAATATGTTAGGACCACTCCTCCAAAATCTATGGTACATAGCTGCTGACATTGATCTGCGTTGTTGAAATCCCATGGAATATGAAAATTCTTTGAGCCTCTAGGAATTGAGAATGTTACTGTACACGTCCATTACTAATTCGTACTTCTTGGGGAATAAAGAAAGAAAAAATAGCAAAATTAAATTTTTTTTCATGCTATACTAAAATTTGACTACATTCACACTATTCCTATTTGCTATATATTTCAAAGAAAATACCGAACACGTGAAAATTCTGAAAAACAAAATCACGAATGTCGAAATTCCGAAAATAATTCGGAAGAACTAATATACATAAGCCAAGAAACTTGTGTAAGATTTTTCTCCTTTTTCAAAATATTTATCTTGTTGCAAAATTACGTTTTCGGCATTTTTCCTTCATCTGCAAAAACATAGGGTGTCCGAAAAGTAATCTAAATAAGTATGCGGGTATGATAGTTCTGTAATTACTTATTTCTCACATGAGTAACAAGTAATGGTCGTGCATACAAAAAAACAAAGTGCGTAAAATATTCATGTCCGGCTGCTATATAGTTTGTGGTTTGCCAGACCTATCATTTACTAAATTAGCCACTTAAGAAACACCAAAGGTTGGTATTACCAAAAAAAAGTGCATCTAAAGAAAAGTCACATCAAAACAATGGTCTTCTTTGATTTTAAAGAGATAATGAGATGTGGTCGATGTCGCTTGTAGCACTTCAAGAGTTGTCTCCTTTCTTAATTATCCACAACGTATTCTCCCCGATTTGTCATGACTTCTTTTTAAAAACTTCCAAAACTCAAATTGAATTTTAAGTGAACACGTTTTGACCAACATTTTATAGGAGGGGACTACCAATCGTGCTTTAAATTATTCTATATGTCCGTTGTATTTATGCTGAAGACCGTCTCTTATACTGGACAGATTTCATTTATGTAAATCACATACAGATACAAAACGATAAAAAATCGATTGAAATTCAATGCAAAAATTTAGAATTTAGCTAGTAGACAGGAAATGTTCAATGATTTCTGCTTATTGATTTGATTTAATTTTTATAAACAGTAAGGAATATAAAAAGTTTTCTTAGATTTCACAACAATTGTTATTAAGCTTTTGTGTCAGTTTATTGACATCCAAGATATACATATGTAAATGTGTGTATCTAAAAATCAAATTCCAGCACCTTTCATTTCGGTTATCTTGAATCTTCCTCATAAATATTCTTTAATTGAACTGATGAGAAATAAAGTAATAAATTCACACTATCCCATCAAGAAAGTTGATTTATTTTCTAATGTGATAAAAACATTACGTGGCTAACGCATAACTCCATGGATTATTACTGTTATTAGAGAGGGATCATCTTCCATAATCTTTATTAGAAGGCCCCCAGGATGTAATGTAAAGCTTGTTTGAAATTGATATGTACTCGTACTCGCATATATTCACATAAAACCGCATGCTCTATTTTTAGATAATAATACTAAAAATAAAATCTTGATAAATTGAAAACGTTTGTCTACCATTTGATGATTACTCTGTTCAGCAGACTGGCGACGCCGATGAATGTTTGTGTTATGTACATTCTTTTTTGTTTGTTTGTTTGTTTATTATGTCTCAAAGGAAATCATAGAATGTAAGTTTGAAATGCTAAGATTTTACAAATATAAACAAAACATTTATTATTGCATATTGAGGGTTATAAAATATCATAAAAGTGCAACAAGATTGAAACTTAATTAGACGTAAATACCTTAAAATTACTCTGACGATAATTGAATCTTTTTGGGCATAGATGAATTCATGGCGGTTCTTATAATTCCTGAATTTAGTCATATTTGAGAAAACGGTAGCAAAAAGATGTTGTGTGGTAATATTTCAATTTTCTACCTTCCTGTCTGTAGTGGAGTACCCAAGGGATCTATTCTCAGCCCTTTACTATTTCCCATCTTTATAAATATTCTAATACGAGTGCAGTTATAACTTGTACATAAACAATATATAGTTGTATATATTTAGACCTTTCTGGGATTAGGTGAAAGTTACGGGACGTGCGAATGAGGTCACAGTTGTCGAATGACCATCGAATGAAGGTATACTAAATACATAGCTAAACATCTTAGACGAATGTGTTTCTCATATTCTCCTGATTCCATATAAACATTTGGACATTGAAAAAGCTATCGGTAAAATGAATGTTACATTTGTTCACAATTGATTAATAACGAAATCGCCCCATTACCCCAGAACAGTAAAAACAATGGATTTATTTTGACGAACGTATGCTCCAAAAAAACTGTGCCAATTGGCACGAAACGTCAAAGCTACGAATTTTTCTAAGCTCCTTTTTTTTCGCAGCAAATTCGGTAGTATGTACGTCTTAATCATAGGTGTCGTACCGCAGAAAGAACTGAACAAAGGCCTTAGTATAAACTTTAGCAAAACTGGCATCGTTCTGTTCACGAGAAGAACAAAGCTATCACCACTTTTTATAATAAGGAATTGATATTTTCTAATGGAGTCAAATCTCTGTGGGTCATTCTCGGATAAGAAACTTACCTGGAATTCGCATCTGTTCAGAGTGACGGAAAGAGCGGTAGGTTCTTTCTCACATGTCGTCGCTTTAGTCATCTATGCGACCCTCACATGGTTACCAAAAACTAATCAAAGGAAAACTGAAGTTGTTCTTCAAAAAATTTAGACAGGCAAGCGTCTAGGAATATCAGGTGCAATGAGTACCTGTCCTATAGCAGTCATGGCAGCCTTATTAAACCTTCCATCTCTGCAATTGCAGGTGTAAAAGGAAGAGATCTCCAGTGCTATCAGACTGCAATAGGAGAAATAGTTCAGCCGAGTGATCTGATTGGTCATTTAAGTATCTTAAAACAGATATGCTTTGCGCAAATGACGACAATATCTGATATAATCACACCCAAGGTCTACTTTATAAGACCATTCGACATGGTTCTGGAAGACTGACAACAATATCGTTCCATTAAATCGTCCTTCCAACAAGGACCGATGGTGTGGTATACAGACGGTTAAAAAACACAGTGGAGTCTGATTGGGCGTATACGGTCTTATATCACATCTCAAAGGCCCTGGACTCTATCCCTACCATATTCCAAGCTAAAGTATTACCCATAGATGAATACGCCAATACCTGTATTAAAAGAGCCATAAATAGTTCAACTATCAATAACCTTTCGGATAGTCAAGCTATTCTCAAGGCCTGGGAGTCTCTGCGAACCCTTAAAAAATTATCGAGAAGAAACAAAGTTATCCTTATGTGGGTACCGTGACATGATGGCCATAAAGACAAGGAAATGGCTGATAGTCTAGCCAAAAGAGGAGCGGCAGCTCACTTTGTCGGATCAGAACTATTTTGTGGTACTTCAAAATGTGATCTCAAAACTACCCTAAATGGCTGGGAGAATAAACAAAAACCCCTTGATTGCGAGAGGCTACAAGGACTTCGTCAGACAAAAAATTTTATCGACACTTCTGGTGGAATAATAAAAGTAAAAAGTTTTTTATTACGGTGTTCCACAGGGATCTAATCTTTACCCTCTACTTTTCAGTCTCAATAATATATGTAAATGGCTTCCGTGTCTTTTTATTTTCTCTGTGCATACATATGCGGATGAGTAGGTTACTGTTAAATGAGAAATCTGGAAATTCATTTTAAACTCGATTTCAAGTGTGGCAGTCACATTATTTAAATATTTGTTGAAATCTCAACCTTTACGTTGATATCATATTCAATCAAATTTCTATGCTAATTAAATATTTAAATAACTGAGTCTATACAGAAGTCGTCGTTCCCACAATATTAAATCTTAAA
Organism: Dioctria rufipes; assembly: GCA_963924295.1. NCBI lineage: Eukaryota > Metazoa > Arthropoda > Insecta > Diptera > Asilidae > Dioctria > Dioctria rufipes. The sequence continues at coordinate 202,055,456 of OZ002742.1, forward strand.
GGTCATCAATCACTCACGAAGTTATATGTATATATAAAAAGAAACGAACACAGATTTCTCCTGCTGGCAATCTAATTTTACTTACTAATCCATCTCCAATCTTGCAAATCATACTCATTTCAATTTTTTTTTTTCTTTATTCGCTATTTTCAGGAAGGGCGATGTGATTCACTTAGAGATTATGTGGGACGTAAGAACGCAGCAGGAGTGGATTTAAATCGTGATTTCCCAGATCGTTTTGAAAGTCCATTGATTACAAAAATGAAGACTGTAAGTCGTCAGCCAGAAACTGCCGCTATAATGCGATGGGTAACCAGTAATCCTTTTGTTTTATCAGCAAATTTTCATGGTGGAGCTTTAGTTGCAAGCTATCCTTATGATAATTCTGTGTATGTCATATATTTTCAATTGGGTAAAAAAAAAGAATCTATCACTAATTATTTGCCAATTTAATATTTTCTAGAACTCATCATGAATGCTGTGAGGAAAGTCTTACACCAGATGATAGATTCTTTAAATATATGGCACGTGTATATTCTGAAAATCATCCAGTCATGAAAACAGGACGTGGATGTAATGAAACATTCCCTGGTGGTATAACAAACGGAGCATTCTGGTATGAGCTGAATGGTGGCATGCAAGATTTCAACTATGTTTTTACAAATTGTTTTGAGCTTACGGTAGAGCTTTCTTGCTGTAAGTACCCTTCAGCTAACGAGTTGCCTGGTGAGTGGAATAAAAATAAAAGAAGCATGTTGGAGTATATGAAACTAGCACACAAGGGCGTAAAGGTATATATATATTTTTTTTTATTTTATAGTTCTATTAAAAGTTAACAGCAAAATGTGGGTGTTTCTTTTAATTCAATAGGGAGTTGTTAAAGACACTAATGGCTATCCGATTCATAATGCAGAAATTTTAGTTTCGGGATTAGAAGAGAAACCAATTAGGAGTACAGATCGAGGTGAATATTGGAGATTGCTGGTGCCTGGAACTTATAATATACAAGCTATGGCATTTGGGTAAGTTTATTTGTATTTTTTTTTTTTTTTTATAGAGAGAGTAGCTATTAACCGTAACCGTTGAAAGTTGTCAGGCGAAACTGTATACATTTGTATGTACATATATGACAAAGAAAATCCAACGAAAGCTTTTAACCCGGTTAATTTGAATTTATTTCGCACTTGGTCCATGGACCATATTGCTGAGTGCCGGAGAAAATTAGTATCTTTTTTTTTTTTAACAAAAGGGATTAGAATAGTTTCCTTAATCTGAATATAAGGAGCGATTCAGAAAAGAATCGACTACCTATCCACTCCCATTACTCACTCCCCAGGTACACAAAATTGGTGAACGATTGTAAGCTTGCAACTATAAAGGAATGTGCACTTATATTTGCAAGCCATTAGTTCTTATATGGTTAAAATGAAAATCAGCTAAGAAGTACGTCGCAAATGAATTCTTTCCACACATATAGAAATTCCGAATATCCGAATATGTCTCAAAGAGACTTAGCTAAAGAGTTGAAAATCCCGAAAACGACCATCCAAAACGTTCTAAATAAATTTCGGGAATCTTGCAGTCTCGAGAGAAAATTCAGAAAGGAAAGCAGGTTCGGTAGACCAAAAATTCGCCAAAGAATTTGTAGATAACGATGAACAAAATCCCAGCAAATCGTTGAGAGATATGACTGATCAGGTTCAGACATCATCTGCTACTGTTCATCGAATTAAAAGAAGAGAAGCCCTACGAACACCGGACAGAACACAAGAAAAGAACCAAGTTGCAAAACTCAGGAGCCCGTTTTTTTACGAAAAATTTCCTAACGAAATTTAACTGCTGCATTATGGAAGATGAAACTTACGTGAAAGCGAACTTCAACCAGCTTCCCGGGCAAGAATTTCCTGTTAAATACTTAATTGGGTAAGCAATATGTTCGTGTGGCCAGAAATTATCACCTTTTGTGATATCAGCCACAATTAATACTGGATGTATACGTTAAGGAGTGGATTCAGCAGCTTCCCACTACAAGACATATCTACGACCCCCAATACATACCTTTATGCCTAATCTACAATGCATGGTAAAACGATATGGACTTTTGCATTTGAAGATTCATGCTTGCAAAAATCTCTTTCTCTCTCCCTGACAAGAGCACGAGCTTAAGTGTAGTAGTTAATCAGTACAAACGATGTAGTAATACCTCATGTGAATTCAGCATAATTTAGAACCATGTAGTGGGAGTTCCGAACAAAACTGCTGTAAACTGTAACTCACACTTTTAATCTTGAAAACAAAGTTTTATAATAATTGATTTGTCCCACTTCATTGTACATAATTTTCTAGTTTACTATACTATAGTATAATTATTGAGGCCAAGAACTTCCGTTGATGTAATTCCGCAATGAAATCGAGAAAGCAAAAGGCCAATAGCCACTACTACAACTCCTTACATATTTCGTGTATTTATAGGTATTATTCAGCAAACAATTTCGTTTTGAATACGTCGCTTTAACATGCATTGCAGATTACACAATAGCACCAAGGCAAGGGAATCCACAAAAATGAGGCAAAATATAAATACGTCTGTAGGACCGTTTTTTTTTAACTCGATTTTGTGAAATATTTTTTTACGTTTAATCAGTTTTCTGATAATGTTTTGCAAGTTTGGCCAATTCACTTCAGGGGCAAAAGGAATTCCTCTTACAGCAAATTCTACAGAAAGTGTTGATTGTTGTTTTTATGAATTTCCAGATTAAGATATAAATCGAATCGAGATTTTGGCGCGGATTACAGATATCCATCTAAGTTAGCACCACCTAGCAAAAATATTTAAGTTTTTTTTTTTTTAATAATTTTCAACCAATTGCTTGACAAAACAAAATAACGTTAGCGATTAATTTTGTACTTTCTTTTCAGATATGAACCGAGTGAAGTTAAAACAATTCAAATCACCAGTGATCAACAAGTACGACAAGATTTCAATTTACGACCATCGGACATTAATGACGGTATCAACATATTTGCCAATTCTTACTATTATAGTATTAAATAAAGTCCATGATAACACAAAATGAAAATAACCACAAAATAGTATATTTCATAAATATGAGTATATTTATGAGTGTGGTGATCTTCAATTCTTCACCACGTAAATTAAAAAAACAAGAAAAGTAAATCAAAAATTTATTTACGTGATTAGGATAATTTTAGGCTTTTTTCTATTTTTTAAAATATTCGTTATTATTTTCATTGAACGCGTATATAACATTTTTTAGGGAGAGAGAGAGAGAGAAAGAGTGCATATTGGTAATACAAAAAACAATCAACATTTATTTAGTAAACAAATTCAATAATAACTATGACGCGCACGTGTATGTGCAAATCTCACAAACTATAAATTCTCTTCTTAATTTATTAGTATTATTTGCATAATAAATTAAATTGAATTTCTATCATAAAAAATTTCTACTTTTATTTTTCATCAATTTCTGCTAACAACAATCTGGAAAACAAGTTCTGTGCTTAAAATTTTTCATTACTTTAAATTTTTAATCCTGGAAGAAAGACATTTGTATTTTTTCCTATTTTTCGTAAATATTTCACTGTGTCTTGAAGAATTTTATTATAATCTCTAAATTACATTTTTCCTTTACATTAATCAAATTTTATACTGTACTAGTATCCGGACACTTAACGTTTCATCTTTCTTTTTTACTCAATTATTTGATTGCTATTAAAAATATGCAATATATTTTAATTTTTTATTATTTTTTAAGCTCTTTATATTTAAGAAGAAAATACTTTTTACTTTGATAATATTTTGTGATAGTTTTGTAATTTAAAAAAAAAGGTGTTCGCTTTTAACTAGTATTCGGACACCAACATTTACTGCTGGAATAGGATGCCACGTAGAGTTTCGCAATACTCCGCAGCTAACTGTTAAAGATCGCAGAAAATAAAGTGTTGATCAGAATGAAATTTCCGAGATTACGTTAAATGACAATTCAATGCAGTTTTCATATTTTGAGTGTTGTGCTTGCGAATTTTGTTATATTAAAAATTCTGCAAATAATAAGAGAGCAGCATTTGAAATATATCCAACTTCTATTAATTAATTTTACATTACAAATTTCATTCAAAACAAACGTTTTCTTCAGCTGTCAAAAAGTTTCTTTACGTTGTCTGCATTAAAAGTTGAAAGTTTTGCCACCTTTCTTGCGGCGGCGGTTAAAAACAAGATATTGAAAAAAACAATACGCCAGATACGGACAAAAATAACCTTTATTTGTAAGAATAGACTATGTGCCTCGCCGGCCAGAGGTATAATGCCATGAGTTGGCGTTTAAACAGGTCATCCTTCAGGTCACCATATTCCTAGAATTTAATAGAATACAAAATATGAACAACACGTTCAGTGACGATCATTACGTTTCTATCCTACGCCTACAACTCCGATACCCAAGGAAAGAGAGAGGAAAGGAACAGCTGCAGGTACACATCTGCCGTGCTCATAGCCATGACAAATCAATGATGAGGCTACAGATCCACCACAATGTTAATATTCTAGCATATTCTGCAAAGACGCGAGCAAGTGTTTTCCATAATGGAAACCCACAATAGGAATAAGAAGCCGTTGGTCAATTTTACGCTCATGATCGTACTTTGCATAAACAAATTTGAGAGTTTATGTAAATACTACACAAATGTTAGTGATGCATAAGGAAGTATTCGTGAAATTTTCATTGCTTGCATATGCAAGCTTATGCACTTTGTGGTTGAGGCTTTAAGTGTGTGTATTGTATATACGGGAAAGTGTTTGGCCATGACAGCTCAATGAAGCCCGCACTGGATAATCGAGGTCAGACAAGCACCTCACATTTCACTCTGTCGCCTACCTAACCTTGAATCTAAAGGAAAACCCTAAAGCCCTAGATACACACATTTCTTACGGCGCAATGAAATCACTTTAAATCAATGGTTTTCATATATAGCTAGAGCCAGTGTAAGTCATGCCAAAAATGAAACTACTGTCAAGTTTGAAATATAACATTTTACTTTTTTGGTAATAGTTTTTTAATAAGCCTTTAGGGCAATAATACTTGCTTTAATTATCATACTTACATAGTTTTTATACCCTAGATGAAATCTATAGGGTATACTACGCTTGTCATTCCGTTTGTAACGCACAGAAATAATGATGGTAGAGCAAAATGGATTGGACGCACACGAAAGTCCGTCCGTTTGTCCGTGCGCACGATAACTCGAGAACGCGTTCACTTAGAAAGCTGAAATTTAAAAAAAATCCAGTAGGAGGGTTGCTATACGAAAATTTCATTTTTGACTATATATTTGAACACTACCTAACAACGCGTCGACGTAGAGATGTGAAATTTTGTGCATTTTGTTTTCTTAGCAATAGTAAATAAAGCTTCGAAAATGGACTAAAACGGGAAATCCCTTCTTGTTGTTGCCATATAAAAATTTAGGTTTTTTGCGTATACTTTAAAAACGATAAGTCCTAGACGTTTTTATTGTACCGAAAAATTCTTCAGAATATGAAATCCTATGAAATTGGTTATAATCGTTTTTACTATCCGACGAACCGTTCTAGAAATGTATGTGAAAAACAACTCAAAAATCCTTGCACATATGAAATTACATACGAGTATTCATCTAGAGTATCATAAGAATTGGTTTTAGACCAATTCTAGCTTTTTTACTTGCTTTATTGTAATTCCACACTCAGGTCTAACGTAATGTGGCCGTCTACGAAAAGGATACCTGGGCTAGTAACTCCTTACTCCTCCAAACATTTCCAAATACCATTCAACAATTTCTTTTTCTGTAAGCATACTACCCCAGTTATCTAAATTATAATTTAATTTTGATTCGTGGGATTTTTTCAATTTCAAAATTGTATTTTGTTCTTTTTTTTACATGTTTTTAATTTAACATCGATCTTTTTAATGGTGTAAGATTTATTATGCTTGTTTGTTTTTTTTTTTTATTTTTAAACTCTTCAGTAGTGCAGACATAGTTGGAAATTGATATTTACACACAGAATAAAAATAATAACTATGTATACTTAACAATATTAATTTTATTTTTAAAATTTAATTTTCCTAATCCACTAATCTATCTATCTATTATTTATTGAATTTCATTATTATTATTTCTAGGTAGATTGTAAATCAAGATGCTCTGAATATATTAGAAGATCAAAATCATATTTCGATTATTACCATATGTATGTGCAGTTAGTTTAGACACTATTTCTTTTTTACTATCACCCCTCAAACCAACAACATTACCATTTTGTGGTTACGTAAATTTAATAATTATATATATAGCTAAAAAGTAATCAAAAATCAATTAACACATTTAAAGCTTATGTAATAAAAAACAAAACAAAAAACGAATGTACCTATTCTGGACAACCAAACAAATTTTATGTATTTTAAGATTTTTCGAATACAATCTACTTTTACTAGGTAAAGTAAATATCATACATCCTATAGAATAAAAAGATATACATACAATATTAACTGTAAAACATAATATTATAGTAATCTAGCCATGGTATGTGTACTATATATATAATAATTTATACATTTCATGTAAATATTGTCTTCTTTATCTCAGCAGCAAATAATGTAAATACATTTATAAATGAATGTCTTAAAAAAAAAGAACAAATTATAATCTCGAAAGTATTGAATAAATGAAGTTTATTTAAAAAAATAAAAATAAGACGAAAACTGCAGATGGATGTTTTTTATCACATAAGCTTTTTTGAGTTTTGGTTTTTTGTAGAATAATTGTAATGTTTTTATTTATATTGTATGTTTTATGTGTTAATTCAATGCCTTCTTTATTACAGGCAATGACATTATAAATTGCATATGTATGAGAACTGTGTCGGTTGAAAGTTTTTTTTAGCATTACGCATTATGAGGAATCAAATACTTGTCAAGATTTAAACTTTATACTGAATTAATCTCGCTTCTGGTGCATGATGATTTTCCATAAAATGTAACGCTAAAAAGTTTTCAAACGCAACGTTTATCATAGATATATGCATATTTGCAACCCAAGAAAAGTTCTTACCCCATAGTCTGTATGTAATAAAGAAGGCAGAGTACGGCTCTTTACTTATACAATCAAGCGTAAACGCATTTATATATATATTTATTATTTCTAATAATTTTATTTTTTTGCTTTTAGAACATAATTTTATTTAAAATTTTTGTTTTAATTTTTTTTTGTTGGTATGTATTTTATTTTTTGTTACTTACTTACTTACAGGACCATTCCGTCATCTATTGATTGTGAAATCTAACCCTGATAAATATGGATTCATCATGCCAACAAAATTCGTTCATCATAATTTCACTAGTTTGGAAACGTTAGTATAAATATATTGTTGATATTTTTGGTGGTTTAGTTTGTAAATATTTGTTGTTTTTTATACATTCATCCATACATATATTTTGCTTTGAATATTACACATTTAACATTAAAAAATATTGTATATAGAAGTGAAAGTTTAAAGGTTATATGGGTGTGTTTTGTTGTCTATACCATAAATTCAAGGCTTACTTTATTTTTCCCGCCTGCTTTATTGTTTCGTTTATGTATTTTAAAAGTTAAATTAAAAATTCAAAGATATATAGAAAGTATTGATGATGACAAAATATCTTACATTCATGTGGATCAGCAAACTTGCACTTCTATGTATGTATATGCTCATTCGTATATAACTATATTCAAAGGTATTGGGCTCATTTCATAGTAAATCAATCAAAAATCGCATTTTCCCAAATCCGAGCGTCACAAATTTCTTTCTTCTTTTGTTAAAAAATAAGTAATTATGAGAAGATTTGTTTATCATATGATGCCGCCTGAATTGTGGAGGTTTAGCCCAAAACGCTACATTTCCATTTTCAGAAAAATATGTAACTGTTATCGAATGGATCGTATCATAATGGCTAAAATTTATGTGCTGTGATGTATACAAAACTCGTGTAATTTTCTTGCATGAGAAAATAAATGAACGGAAAATGCATTGTCCCATAAATAAGTACGCGAACAGAGTGAATATGTACGAACTGTGCTTTTTTTGGAGTCATGTACTGCGTGACGTATTTTGCTGGACTGAATTATTTAGAATATATTTCAACACCAACTGAGCTATTCAAGATATTCTCTATTTTTGTCGTCATCAGTTTTAATCCTATTACAGGAATATCGTGGACATTTGAATTGGTAAGGGAGATGCGCGGTGTTTCTCTGAGCCGCACTTATTTTACCTATTAATTTTCGTCTTTTAAATTGCCCATAGGATAAAAATTTCAGTACACACACGTTTTTATTGAACAAACTGTACAACCAATGTGTTATGGTAGAATTATTTCATTTACTAAATTTTATATTCTAGATTGCATTCTTATCTAGTTAAGTTTAATCTTTTAACTAAATCTGTTTGCTTTGGGGAGCTTATATAAAATAGCATAGTTTAATTGGTTAGTACACTAGAATTAAAAGAAAAATATTGCGCTTGACTGTCTAATAATTTTGTGTGTTGGCTTACAAATTTGTAATATGTGTAAATATTTATTAATATATTTTCAGTTATATTAAGCAATAGCTAAATGTTACATAATCGATGTTACATTTGTGCATGCAGCTTCTGAATTTTTATATGACGAAAAAAGGGTTAATCATTATCATACAATGTAGCAGGAGGATTTCATTGTTTTTTGAGCAAATGAAATGATCTAAATTCTTGACAATATCAAGATAAATTGGCTCAAAAACTAATTTAAAACCATCGATGGCCAATTTAGTTTGCCATAACAGGTTAACATTAAAATCGCCCTCATTAGTATTTTCAGGACTAAATAAACACTTCACGGAAAGTCTTTCACGGTTGCTTACTGACATTTTATATAAGTTTTCCGGATTAGCCGCATGTTAAATAAATTATTCATTGAGTGCTAAATCAAGTACTCAACCCGAACGTTTCGCTTCAACTTACATTGAGCGTGGTCACCAGGTGACTGCCTGATTTGTTACATACGATTTAAGCTACGCAGATTGTACCGGTTCGTCTGCTATTGCGTGGTTGTTGCGCAGAGTTTTGTGAACAAAACTTAACTCACTACGTCACTTCTTAAAAAAAAAAATTATTTCATCCGTGAAGAGGTGTTAAGAATGGGATCCCATGTTCGTGAAAGCCTCACGAACGAGACGAGGAATAGTATAGTAAGGCTCGCTAGTCAGGACTTCTGCCTTTTCCAAATGAATCCAATGATGTTCAAAATATGCTTGAAAATTGCTGATTTTTGCTTACAGCATTTATGTGTTCTTTCAGCGGGTAGCAATACTTCTTTGTGTTTGCCCAATACAAGATGACCCACAGGTACAAGGGACGGAGTATACACTTGGTGTTTGGAGTGGAGCACGATGTTTTGGTGATTGCAGGTCGTTTATCACCTTGGGTGGTAAAAAGAAGGATTTCACATGTTGCTTCAAAACTTTTACCACTCTATTCGTAACGCCTCTAACATAGGACAGGAAGGCTCTCTTTTGATTTAACTGCTCCTGGTTTCTGTCCCTTTCCTTTGACAACACCAACAGCAGACGCACTGCTTAGCTCACTCAAATCGTATGTAACAACTCAAGCAGTTACCCGGTGACCATGCTCAATGTAAGTTGAAGCGAAACGTTCGGGGTGAGTACTTGATTTAACACTCCATGGAGGTACAAGGATAATGAAAGCAGCACATACAGACAACATTGATTGATGATTCCATAGATTAAATTGATATCGTTATCGTTCTACACTAGTAACTAACATTAGTGACAAGCCGTTGTATGATGAATGATGAATATATGGTGAAGTCCTGTAATCATTTAATCTGTAATCATTTAATCTGAAGTCACTATATTTCCCCCCAAAGGAAGGGTGGAAAACTACTGAATTCAACTCAGACATTGCACGGAAGTTGATTTGAAAAACTAAAGAATTTTCTTAGTTCTATATTTGACATTAAGCAAAACGAATTACACAGTGGCACAGGAACAGTGATCATAGAACTTGCCTTTCGGTATGATGTCCTCTTTTGTGGGCTAATATTTTGCAATATATGTATATCCTTCTCAGGGCTCTTTCGTTTCCATGGAGATAACTTATTCTCATTGGCTACCATATGGAAAAAGAATAAAAAGAAACGGAGCAGAGGGAGTGGAGTAATGAACAAAAGAGTGGCAGTTTTGTCAATCCAAATAGGAAGTCAGTTAAAAGCTTCGGTTGTGATTTGTTGAGATTTTTGTTTCTCGAGTATGTGGCAAATATTATCCCTCTTGTTTTTCTCCTTTAGAACGAAGATTTTTAGCCATGTCCTTCCTCTTATTTATTTTTAATGAGCCCTCAGATATGTTCAAAGGTTTGAGATCGATGAAAAAAGATGATTCGTGGTTCTTGGCGTTTTAGTTGTAAATTAAATGCTCAAAAAATACATTTTTCCACTTTTTTGTTTTGGAAACCACATAAAACTTTAGTTTCATCCTCCATCCTTGAGAGTGTATTCAAAAATTCAGTTTTTGTTCTGCAAAATGAGCAAATAAATCTTATTCAAAACAATTATTGAGGTGAGCAACGCGATGCAAAAACTTAATTTATCTGCCACTGACAGCCCTAATAATTAAAATAATAGTCGCTCAGGCGCAGGCGGCTATTTATTTTACATCGATCGTAATTTTACAACTTTTGTTGTGACATTTTACAAAACGATCACAGTAAATTTATCTGCTTTCTTTCTTCATCAATATTAACGACACAATAAAACATTGACGCACTTGGTTCAGTTCACGGTGGCGTGGTATAAAATTTTTTTTTTATTGTGGTCATCAGTGATGCTTTCTTAAAGTTATGTCAGTGATTAAACAAATTTGTGTATGTATTTAAATTGCCCACACAAATTATTAAACCACACATAAATGTTTAAACATAAATTATTACTCCCAATAGAAAATTTACATTTTCAGATTTGTTCGTGATCTTTCACAATCCTATCCGAAAATAACTCGCATGTATACGATTGGTAAAAGTGTACAAGATCGAGATTTGTGGGTACTCGAAATAGCCAAATCTCCAGGAAAGCATACCCCAGGAATACCGGAATTCAAATATGTAGCAAATATGCATGGCAATGAAGCTGTAGGTCGAGAAATGCTTTTATACTTGGCAAAATATATCTGCGAAAATTATGGACTTGATGAAAGGATAACGAAATTAATTAATTCAACACGAATTCATTTATTATTTAGCATGAATCCAGATGGATATGAAATATCTGTTGAAGGTAAAAAGCTACATTTAAAATTATTATTTTCCCTGTTATAATGAACGTTTTAATTAATTTAAAAGGTGATAAAACAAGTGCTAAAGGTCGAGCAAATGCACATGGCGTAGATTTAAATCGAAATTTTCCTGATCAATATGGAGAAAATAAATATAATCGAGTTCAAGAGCCAGAAGTAGTAGCTGTAATGAATTGGACTACATCAGTACCTTTCATACTATCAGCAAATTTACATGGTGGATCTTTAGTTGCAAATTATCCATACGATGATTCACCAAATGATTTTGTAATGCGAGGTAGTTCACGTACTGTACCAAATCCTACTGAAGAAAATGATGTGTTCAGATATCTTGCAAGAGTCTATTCAAATGTAATAATTTTTCTCTTTTGAAAGGCTTAAACAAAATTGTTTTATATAAATATGTATTTCTAGGCACATACTACAATGCATTTAGCTAAACCATGTCCATTATTTAAAAAAGAAATATTCCCAGAAGGTATAACAAACGGTGCCGGATGGTATACAGTGACTGGAGGAATGCAAGATTGGAATTATGTTAAAGCTAACGTATATGAACTCACTCTAGAGATTAGCTGTGATAAATTTCCACCAACGGCAGAGTTGCCGATGTTTTGGGAACAAAATAAAGAGGCCTTAATTAAATACATCGAACAAATTCATCGTGGAGTTTCTGGATTTATTAAAAGTTCGATTGGTACACCGATACAAGGTGCAATGATACTAGTTGATGGTACTCATCATCCTGCTTATAGTGCTACAGATGGTGACTATTGGAAACTGTTATTGCCTGGAAAGCATAATTTAACGATTATAGCTGATGGGTAAGAGAAAAAATTGTTGCTTTAAATAGAATATGTGAATTGTGTTTTGAATTTTTTTTTTTTGTTTTAGGTACGAGCCACAAGTACAGGAAATCGATATCCCTGCTGATGAAAAGGGATCTATTCAATTAGATGTGACACTCATGCGGGATGATCCACAACATTGGGCTTCGGCTTATGATTATCGTATAATTAAGAATGTTGTTAATACAAGATATCATACAAATGCTGAAATCAATCAGGAAATGTCTGAATTGGAAAATATCAACTATAAAGTGGCTAATTTCGAATATGGTGATAATGAAGTTACCATCGCATATCCTTCATTAAAAGTTACTGCAGATGTAAGTTTGTTTGTTTTTTGTCATTTCTTTATATAAATCTTATTTTGGGTTGTTGTGGGAGAATAAAATTAAAACTCCATTATCTTATCTTATATAACACAGAGAAAATTAAAACCAGAATGTATTAGAACTTAAGCTAGGTTTGTAAGGAGTTTCTTTCATAAATTCACATTTATGGTATTCCCATGGTTTCTAGACTCACAGCAACTCCAAATTACTCCTAGATGGGATTTAGCTGAAGGTTAGCGAACTTCTCTTGTAAAAGACTTACTATTTAGGATGCCTCGAAATCAAACTAATTTAATATTGATAACTTTGATTTATCGATCAAGTACACGATTTGTACAAAACGAACGTGAAAAGTCTATTATCAAATGGGAAACTGAATAAAGTTCTCAAATGAATGAACTGACATAATATTAATTACATAGTCGTATCAGTCACAATAAGGGTTTATTACACGTCACCTGCATTCCAAATTAAGAGATTTGGTAACAGTACAAGCGAGCAAAAGAATGTCTAGTTCTATACTCGATACTGGGCGCCAAAGTCTTGTCCATTTCTCCACTGAAGTTCATTTTTTGTCTATAGACAAGACTCCATCTCACGTGATTGTATGTGGATACTCGAATTGTACCCTCCAAAGAAGCTCTTATCAGTTATTGGTGTGATGTTATGGATGTTTCATTTAACCATAAAAACATACACAAGCAGAGCTTCGGGGATTATTAAATCGAAGAACTTAAACAGAAATAAACCTTGCAGCTCTCAGTCGTAGGTGCAGAAATATTTTAGAAGAACAGACGTTGAAAAATACCACCACCATCTCGTTGTTGTTGTTAACCAATATAATATCAGCAGCAAAATAAAGGTTAGATTATGCTTAAAGGAATAACAGTTGTGGCTTTATTAGCCTGAATAGGTTAACAAGCAGCCACCCTACCCTGGCTTGTAACTGGAGTAAGGTAAATTTGATCAACCATTTTGGTCCATTTGAATCCCACAATGCATGCTCTCCTGAATGGACTTGAGTTAGTTAGGTTTGGATAATTGTTCAGGGGACTTTTATCCTTAAACTTAAAGGACTTATAGATATGAAAATGACTTTGATTTTAGAAACGTTATATTATTCAGCTTCTCTCATCCGTTTAACGAAATTTTTTCATAGATACAGTTCTAGTAGCGCTATGTCGGCGAGACCTTAGCTCAATTAATCTTAACTGACATTTAGGGATACAAAAGCTGCCTATATTTGTAGTAAAATTGTAGTGTCACAGTCGTTTTTAGTTTTTCCAAAGTAATCATATTGTTCCCACCGGTAAATAAGGAAAGATAGCCATATGTAACAGAGCCTCGCATTACAATAGAAAGGATGCACTGAAACTAAAGATAGATTACCATCTTATCTCCTTTACCTTTAAAATATTCGGCGTACTCTTTTTGCATTGACTTTGAAGTACCTTAATTTAATTTCATATCTTCGCGTTCATCTAACCAACATAGAAGAGCCCACAATTAGTTGGTATAGCACTTAATCGCCACGATAAAAGGGCAGACAAGTAATATTAAATTGTTCATTTTTCTATTACTGCATATTATTTATCTCTTTTTTTTATAAAATTTTATTCTAGATTGGATCTCCAGAGGAAAAGAAGTTTCACTTATTGATTCTTAGCTCATTCTTCGATTCAACACCAATTGGTCGGGAAATGGTAATGAATTTAGCTAGGCATATTTTAGAAGGCTACAAACTACGAGAACCACCAATGGAAAGGATATTAAATAATACTGTTCTGCATTTTCTACCAGTTATGGACCGATACGAACATGTTTTCGAACAATATCTTGCAAAGTATGAAAACTAATACTAAGTTTATATACATACATACATTTATAATATCTTATTTCTAGCTCTTCCATTTGTGATCCAATTGTAAATGATGATTTAGCTGAAAGATTACTTAATCCAGAAGCAGAACATCAACGTGATCTACTTTTAAAATTCTTTGAGAATGGAGAATTTGATGCTGTACTAACATTTTCTGCAGGATCATATGGAACACTGTAATTTAATTTTTATCCTTCAACGAAAAACTTATTTATTTAAAGAAAAATTTTTCCTTTTTCTTTCAGCTATCCAGAAACATCAGATACTAAGCCCATTTACCATATGCTATCAAATAAAATATCTGCAACAAAATTACAATTTCCACCACCAAAATGTCAATCTACGTTGAATAGAAAACATCAGCAGGACACTTTATTGGATGTGGTGAATCTTATACACAAAACTTATCAAATTCCAATTTTTACTTTAGAAATTTCTTGCTGCCGTATGCCTTTGAATAGCGAAATAGCTTCTATTTGGAGGACAAATTTCGAGAAGATATTGAATTTTGTTCACTTAGTTGATACAGGAGTTCAAGGATGTGTAAAAACAAAAGAGGGTCATCCATTAAGGCAGACTTATATAGAAATAACTGGAGTACATCGAATTTATAATGTTACAAAGAATTTAGCACATTTTAGAATGATATTACCAGCTGGACACTATGAACTTCAGATTTATTGTTCCGGTTATGAAACTAAGAAATTGAATGTTTTGATCTCAGATGGATCTCTAGTAAATTTAGGTGAGATTATACTAAACGATTGGATTGTTAAAAAAGGAGAAGTACAAGAATTGAAACAACAACAAAAACAACAAGGTGATAATTCAGGATCAGCTGCAATATCAGGTAAACAATTTCACACCATTAGCACACACAAAAAAAGTAGTTATTTCAGTTTTTATTGTATATTTGCAGGATTCGTTTTGGATGTGGCTAATCATCCTGTTTCAAATGGAAAAATTTCTATAAATAAACCAAACTCAAATGTGATGACATTTACAGATCATTTAGGTTCCTATAATTTAAAAAATGTTCCAATGGGTGATGTTATACTAAAAGCAGAAGCTCCTGGTCATATAGAAGCTACACGTTTAGTTCATGTTGGTACTCTTGGTGAAAGTGTTCGTGGAGTTGTATTTCGTTTAGAAATTGATGAACGTGTTATGGGTTTGCCACGATTACTATTCATCATTATAACTGGTTGTGTTTTAGTTATTTTTGTTGTTTGCTGTGCTTTTTTTGTGCATTACGTACAATCAAGAAACAAAAAAGGCGACAAACCGTATTACAGTTTTTCGATGCTACCACAGAAAGGGAGACTGTTTGTTGATGATGATGATGATGAATTGGATGAGACTCAATTGTTTAGATCACCAATTAAAAGTAAGTTAATTATTTGTTATAGTTTTTATTTGAATACTTTTTTTTTATGAATGGTGAATTGTTGTGATGAAAGAGTAACACAAGATATTTTTTCAGTAGAGTTTTTTTTATCAATGGTTCCAGTAATAATAATAACAATTATCATAGTATTTCTTATCCTTTGAGTGGTACTCAATGATAATGACGGAATAACATTTCGCATTTGCATTCCTCCTTGCGAAGGATCTATGTGTACTTCCATTGTTTAGGTTGTTTTTTCATCTGTGGTCTGTACTGTTTTTTGATTTTTCGAAAATATTTCTGGCAAATTTGGAGTCGAACTCTTATTTTTAATTTCTACATAAATGAGTGGAAGACATGACACTTATTATGCTCAAATCTTACTCAACCTCAATACTTAATTCTTTATATAAAACTGTTGTTGTTGATCACTTTCATTCGGATTGCCTTACAACTTCAAATATCTCATTCACCTTACGCCTGTATCATGACTTTCATCATCAATATTTTCATCTGTCACTAGCATTAATAACTGTCGACTGGTCAAGCTATACTACTTCAGGCTTCTTTAAAAATTACACTGTCAATATTGTAACCATGATGTATGAAGATGGAAATTTATATTTAACCATAACCACGTCTATGCGCAATCGATAAACTAAATTGAAGCAATCAATTATCACACTCAAGGTTTCAGAAAAAATAATCGCTCAAAATAAATAGCTCTAGACTTATTGCGCCTAGTTTTAAGTATATCTCAAAAATCAGCTTAGTAATCTGTTAAGGTATTATTGTGTCATACCAAAGAGTATCATGAAGAGTAAATTTTACGAATAAGCTGGACTGCTTTTATCCGATCAATGTGAAAACCAAATTGGGCACAACAAGCTTATTCCAAATAATACCAAGAAAATTCACTTATTATATATTATTATATATCCTGAGTTCATAAATTTTCAGAACTGTTTCAGATTTGAAACATGCTTTATGTGTGAATGTCTTGTCTTGTAGTCAATTTTCATATTTAATTTTTTTTTAGTTTTGTTGTAATCAGTACGCACTGAAGTAGATAAATAAATTTTATTTTTAGGAGGCATTAAAGGTCAACCATATTATGACGATGATAGAGAACCAATCATGGATACTGATGATGATGATAATGATGATAATAATGAAGATGAAGATGATGATGACACACAGGACGAACTGGTCGTACTTGATAAACGGCATAAATACTGTGATTAGTAGATAAGTAAAAACTCTCTTATATTTTATTTATTTATATTTTTAATTTCGATTAAGTTTTTATTTTATTGCCACACAAAAAGCAATATTGTAGTAACAAAGTCAAAATTTCTGTTTTTTTTTTTTTTCTATATATATATGTATATATATAAAATGTGGCTCTAATGTGATGACTGTACTTTTTTGCAATTATAAGAAACCTTAGGTGTAAGACTTTTAGACGATCATTCCATCACTTATCATCATTTTTTTATTATATAATTTAATTAATATTTTATAAAACAAAATTTGATTTGGAACAAAAAGGTGTGAAATCTGTCTGATAAGTACTATGTTTTCATACGCAGTTCAACTCGAGTTGAACCCGAGTTAGTTTTACCTCTAACAAACTTAGTTTTAACTCCACGAAACCAGTCGGGTTGAGTTGGACTTTGTGTGCAAGTATTTGTTAGAATATTGCGAATGGTTGTTTTATCCAACACATCCGGCTATTTTATACGAAATATTTCAGTTGTCAACTCAACTCAGAAGTCGTTCATGGAAACATTGAGCATCGAGTTAGCTCAGCTATCAAAATTAAACTGCTAACTCAATTCTTAAACTCAACTTGATGGGCTCATGGAAACATAGTAAAGACAAAGTCAAACTCTATTTAAAACTTTTTTGAATAAAGATAAAAAATGTGAAAGCGCAAATTGCATGCAACGAAACAGAAAGCAATTGATTTCGTAATTATTATCATAAAATGTTCCCGCGCTTTTGTGAAAACCGGTTTTTGCTGAAATATTGTGAGAAATATCTAATGTTTTTTATAGCATAACCAATGTTTTTTATTGTAATTTCTATGCTATTTGAACAGCACGTGCTTCTGTTTACATTCGCTTTACTTTGAAGAGATTAAGTGGGAGAAACTCATGTTGAATTCTCTGATATTTTCGGCAAAAATTAAAATTTCATTTGAGATGAATCTTACATCTCCTTTCAGCAAGATGACCAAAGCGAAATTTATCTTTTTCTTAAAAAATAGAGGTAGTATAACCTGATGTACATTTTTATCAATAGGTTGAAGGGATTTTGAAGGTATTCAAGATGATTTTATCATTCGGGTAATCCTACTTTCTGTCAATTTTTGTGTTTAACTCGTTATCTCATTCACACTACAATAGTGCATAGCCAAGCTCTTTTTCCCCCATTCATGCAAAAGACGAAAGTATATGACACTAATTGTTTCAGTCTAAAAAACACGAAAAATTTCTAATTTTGTTCGGCTGTGTACTATCTTCTTATTAGGTTATCTTTGCCCTTAGGTTCCAAGTCATTATGTCAATTATGAATCACAATAAATCATCACGTCTCATAGAATATTAACTATAATTATTAAGTGCTATCTTAAGCCTTGTTATCAAGGCAAAAAATTATGTATAAATAATTAATTCGAATGTAATTCAACTAAAAGTTTTTATACAAAGAAACAAGAAAAGACACAGAAATAATAACGAATCTCTTCCAAAGAGACGCGCATACATATATGTATGCATGTACACCAAACTATATAAAAGTTAACTATATTTCTACGTTTTCGTATAGTACACACGTAGCCACACATACACTGCATATAATTATGATACTAAGCTTGTTGGGATAGCAAATGCATGGAATCGAGAACTTTGGTCTTCTTGGAAACTGATAAGATGTGATCTGTAGATATCTTCATGTGATTTTTGTTATGGGAGGCCACTTTAAGCTAGGGGTTTTGATGATGGGTGGAAAATTGGACGTAATTGAATTTGGAAAATTTGGACGTAATTGAATGTTATTTGTGTGATATAATCTGGAATTCTACGCACGAGGTCCGAAATTTTTAGCGTATTCTCAAACATCTGCATAGTTTTCTTAACAATGTGGAAATCTAACTTATTTTTTTCATATTATTACGCCAAGTTCAAGGGGTACCCTATGATGCACAGCACAGCATGGCAGGATGGAGATATGGAAAGCATTACGGGATATGAGGAGGTGCCGATGTATCTCGCCCGTAGTTAATCTTCCGGGGGAAAGACAGAAGATGGTAGACTGTTACACATTCGCACAGTTCAGGATAGATTAGATTATATTAGATTTGTGAAGGGGTGTGTAGGCGTTAGCCTCGCTATCACTGCGACATGAAAGATCTATTTTGAGTCCCCGTTACATTCCTCCCTTTCTAGGTTCAGGCTGTTAATAAAGTCTAGAACCATTCCACACGTTGGTTAATGGAGGGAAAGCATGTTCGAAGTGGAGTAGTCTCCGCTGGCCAATGCTTCGCAATTGCACAGCACGTGCTCCGAGGTTTCGTGAGCATCCTGACAGAAATGGCAAGTTGAAGTCTCAGCCAAGCGCAGCTTATTTAGGTGATATCTCAAGTGGCAATGGCCTGAGAAGCACTTAGTAATTATTTTGAGCTCTGTTCTTCTAAGGAGTAGGATTTTTTTTTGTTTTTCCGCCAGCTCATATCCGTGTAATTTGTCAGATTGAAATTTTCTAGGAAAAATAACCTGACGAATAACGTAAAAACTATGAAAATTGTAATTCAAAAGATTTTGGCGTGATTGCGGATGAATTGAAAGATTGATATGTGATGCTCAATGGCACTCATTTGTGACATTTCCGATGTACATATGTGCGTTTTTCGGTGTAACACCGCTGATTTTTCGGGTGTAGCACCAGGGTCATTTGACGTACTCTTTTTCTAGCAGTGCAGGTCAATGGAACGATTTCGGTGTAATACTGCAAGAAATGTGTAACACTTCTGCTAAAAAACGTGTTCAATGGAAATCGGTATTACTATCCCTGGCTTGACAGTGTAGGACTTTAATACCTTAAGGGCAGCTTGACTGTCCGAGAGGATATTAATGTTTGAACCATTTATGGCTCTTTTAATGCAGGTATTGGCACATTCTACTCTGACCAAATTCTCGGTATCCAACATTACAGCGATACTCAGCGAGTAGATGGACAATATTTAATGATATATGGGAACTGTATTCCATTCCAGATCTGATGTAGGACTTGTAGAGGAGCGCTAGATTAGACGGCCTAAGATATTTCTTTCAGAAATCCAAGACATTTCGATGCTTCTTTGTCAACAGAGAAGATATGATCTGTCCAGCTTAACTTACTGGATATATTAATGTCAAGAATGCTTAGTGACGGTGAATCAGAAATCAATGCTCCATAAAAAATATGATGGTCTTGTTTTCATGAGATGAGACAGCTTTGGATCTTAGATACATTGAATTCGACGCGATTCGCTTTGCCCCAAGCGAAGATATTGTCAAGATCGTTATTGGGGTATATGGCGACTGGATAAAAAAAAACTTTCAATCCATAATAAAAGAGGAGGGGAGAGACCAAGTGCTTAAGTTTACTTAAGTTTCAAAGGGCAGGATGCAAGACTATATCAAAGTCCTTTGAAATATCCAGGGCAACTATTTTGGACTCCACAAATTTGTGAAGACTACGGTTCTAACGTTCTGAAAGAAAAGTCTCCAGATGAGTGTCCAGCTCGGAAGTAATATTGGCGACCATTTATGAGTTGATTAGTTTCTAGATACTTAATTAATTTGGAGTTAATGATATATTCAAAAACCTTTGAAAGAATCGAAGTGATTGCAATTGGTCGAGAATTTGAGGGATCGCTACTCTCTCCTTTCTTGGGAATAGGCTGAACGTGAGCTAATCTCCAATGCTAGATTAACACCTTGTCTTCGACTTTTTATGATAATGAATTTTTCTGATATGTTACTTTGTAGCATGCAGTTCATTGCCTTGACTTGCTCAAAAACTGTTGACTCCAAGAAGCTTTAGGTGAAGGGCGTTTCGTATCAGTAGGAACCGTTATACTCTTCAATATGGCTTAGTTTCTGCCTGCCGTAGACGTCAAAGATTCACACTTAAAAATTTTTGTAAGTGCATATATGGGATCAGCTTGGCTTTTTTTTTTGTGTTGTTACGGCAGAATTCATTATTCTCTTTGTAGTAGTATGTTTGTGCTAACGTTGGGTTTCTTATTTGACTTAACTCCTTTGCTTAAACCTGCAAAATCACGAAGAATTGTGCTAGATCTTACGCAAATATGTTGGTATCGCTCTAAGAAGGAAAGACTTAGTCGCTTTCTACTAAGCGCAGTCTACCCAGTCTACGTTTGCTCTAGGAAGTTATTACTACATTCAAGTTGGCTTTCTGAATTGCCTTTTCTGATAGGAATTATGAATCCTTTAGCCTCCTCCATTGGCGAATTTAGCAAGAAAATTCTGTACATTCTTAAAGAACTTTCTCCAGAGATTATACATCTTTGTTGAAGAATCGATAGTCATCATCTATGATTTTACCTATTTTCTTAAATATGAATGAGTGCCTATGTGGGCAGTTGGAAAACCCTCGAGAAATACTTCCCAAGCCATGAAACAGGCTCCCTCACTACCGCAATGACTTAACTGAGTTCTAACATTCTAAAATATTTGCAGTGTTCTTATGTAAAACTGACAAAAAGTTTCATTTGAATAGCTCCTTCGCCTTAAACTACTATTCATACAGAAAAATGGTGTTATGAATCTTAAACTTGCTTTCTTATCTTTCGAACCGATATAGCATTTCTATACCTTTTCATAACAAAGTTATTTAAAAAAAATTATCTTAACCAAATGACTACGATTCCTCAAACAAGAACTCTCAGCTGAGTATTAATTGTATATGGAGCTGTGTCATGGGCTGATGAAATCGAATCAGTTTGCCTACAGATTCGAACTCTGGCCTTACATACACTATTGCGATTATTACTGAGCTGAGAGTTCTTGAACCTAAAGTGGTAAGGTTACGTTTTAATCAAAACTATTTTATTATTTTTTTAAGTAACGTATATAGTTAGGGTAACCTTTGGGAAAGTAAGGAGCCAGGCTTAAAATTACTGGAAGACTTTTTTCCTATATGGATAGTAGTTTAGGCTGCATAACATATATAAAGTCAAAAATAGACAGTTTGAAGAACGGACGCGGATGCACACGTATAGACTTCTGTTTTATGGCTTGGGAAGTATTCTCGAGGGTTTTGGCAGTGGTCACTTATTAGGTCAGTAAACAGTCTTTGTATGAGAAAGTTGATGTACTTCATCGTGTGTCTTCAGGCAGAAAGGCTCTCCCATCAATCTGTAGGCATCTTGTGTGTTGATATTCATCTAAGGGTTACTTTGTTTGGATCTAATATTTCATTGAGGATACTCCTATTGCCATAATCGCATATAAAATTCTCGTGAGAGACATGGGACTTGATAAATGTAATTGGATTGACAATATTTTTTGGTGAAATCATTAATGAAATATCACTGAGATTGCAAAATGGTATCATCATGGTAATCATTGTCGAGTGCCAATTGGATGCGAACCTAATATGCATATAATCATGAATCAAATATTTCAATTACAACGGGGGCATTAAGATTGCAATTTTCTTTAAGTATGTAGCGCGCTGATAGAAGTCCATTGATAAAAATAGTCCCAGTTCATATAGATATTTTCCTTCGTTAGAACTAATCCTAACCACATTTCACTTACATTTTTACAGATGACTGAAAATATCTGTTTTTGTACAGTTTTATTTTTACTTTTTTTGAAAAAATTTACACAAATTTTTATAATTACGAGTTGTTTTTTTTAAGGAGAAATCAATATCTGACAGCACACATATACTACCTGAACTATTAAGAGAATCTAATGTACATTTTTATGTAAATGACTTAATTTGTATGTAAAAAGCCTAGTTATATTTGATGTTTACATGGATATTTTTTTAATAAACCAAAACGAAATCAATAAAAATCCCCTTTCGATAAGATCGATGGGTAATAGAAAACCAAGTTGTAGACTTTCTATGACCTCAAACAGGTAAGTTAACTTATTCCAACAAAACCATGAGCACCAGCACTGATGTGTTAATTCCGAATTGAAGTTTTTCCATTTTCAGAGCTCACATAAAGAAATCTATACTTGCAATTCATCGTCTCTTTAAGTACTTTTCATTATAAAGAAGGAAATTACAGAAAAAATATTAAAGACTTAGACGCGGGGTTCTTTAAGCGACGAAGCTCTCTTTCAGAACATATGCACTACATTTTTGCTTTTGAGACTGCAGACTGCAATTGTGTCAAATATATATGAACTGACCAATATATGATCTTGCAATAACAAAAAAGTCTAGTAGTGAACCAGAGTTGACTTTTACCGCTATCAGTGAATGAGAGATGCTCTACATATAACCTATAAGGCGAACGGAAAACCTTTTGAAAATAATCTTTATTAATAATATAATGCAAAGAATGCTTTCAGATCATATATTCCTTAAGTATGGAAAGAAAAAAGATCTAACAGGCAATCGCCAAAAAAGGTACGCTAAGGTGAATCGGGGATTATCTCTATGGGCCATTCCACAGGAGTATTCTTGATGCAGTATGCAACCCGGTTTTCTGAATAAAAGAAGCAAAGAAAAATCTTTACAATTATGCTGCACGTTGAAAAGAAAATTTGCATCAAAAATCAAACCTATTTCACGTGTTGTGCCTTACTAATACAACTATAGTAAGATGTTGTGTTTAGAGTTATTGGATTTCGGAAATTTGTCATGAAATGCACCTAGTCATTCATAGCCTCTTACAATACTCGTATGGAAACGCCTTAAAGTTAAATCAGTGTGCAAACTGCAATAAGATACTCTTTTGGGATGGCCCTAAACATGAGCACTTTTACTTCCCTTAATCTGCGTATTGTGGAAGATTTAAAAAAATTCTCAATCGAATCCTTCCTACTCTATAGTTGCCGATTATTTTCACTACTCTGCAACAGTATTGCACCTCTCGATCAGTAATCATAAAACGCGAGCACGCTTTATGGAAATGTTACAAAAGACAGTCACGGTCGAAAGAAAACCAATGCTCACATGAGGAGGAAGAAATTAAATTTACAAAAACAAGAAGCATGAAACGTTTTGGTTTTAGCATCAATTCCACTCAGTTCGAGAGCTGGCGTGATGTCATCCTATTAAACCAGACGTAATAGGCCTGAAGATAGGAGGGTTCTTTCTTATAGAACAGCCTCCATTATTCCTTGATTTTTTTCTAGTGGCTATCTGCCAGTTAGTGACATCTATTCATCCGGACGAGAGTTCACATACATATGTATGTATATCTCCTAACCGAACCTGATCCAATATCCTACCCTTCGAAGTTCTGGATGGAGCGTATTTTTGAAAACAAATGTTGTTCAACATACAAATGACAACAAATAAAATATAATCCCAGATTAAGATCCATATGCCTGCCTTGAAACATTGAATGCAGATGGAAGTGGATAAAAAATTGTATTTCTTGGCAATGGTGCATAAGTTTTCTCCTACCATAATTTTCACGCACCGAATGCCTATTTGTTATGCGTGGGAGCACTAATAGAACTTAAGACCTTGAAGAAAGTTGCCCAACCTAACTTCAAATCCATCGATTATTTCATACCGGTTGTTTGATGGCTAAATAACCACCTTAAAATTAGAAGGAAAGACCTAATCATCAATGTGTTAAAATAATTTTTTATTATTTGTACTTATATAATTTTAAAAAATCTCTTATATCTAATTCTTTTTCAGCGTCTGCCAATAACCTAGGCTTTAGTAGATTTATGCTGCCTTTTACATATCTTCTTATCATGTTTACTCTTTTTCGTTCTTTTATCTTTCCTTTGTTGCTTCTTAATATTTTTGAGTTTCTTATGACTATTTGAACTCGATGAAGAAGTTGAAGATGACGATGAAGTAGTTGAAGTTTCAGAGTCTGATGAATCTGAATCTGATTCTGAATCGCAAGATGATGAAGATGAACTAGAACTTCTTGATCGCTTCTTTTTATCCTTGCTTTTTACTTTGATTCGCTTTTTCTTTTCTTTTTTACGATTTTTCAACTCTTGCTCCTTTTCTTTGAGTTCATTTTTTCGTAGTTCAGTTAGTGGCGTCAGGTAATCTGTATCTGAATCACTACTTGTGCTGCTCACGTCTAATAGAATTTCTTTGTTTGGATCAACCTTTGCATAAAAATAATAATATTAGGAATAATAAATTATCTTTAAAAATAAAAATTATTTTGTGAATAATATTGAAAAGAAAAAAAATTAAATACTTTTAAAAAATTCCGACATTGGAAGGTTAAGTGGCCAGCATAACCGCATTTCTTACAAGCCGCACGTACGGTTTCCTTATTCGAATTTGTTGTTCCGTATTCCATTGAATATTTGCAGGAATAATTTATTATATTCAATTGGTTTATTTATTTAAAATTAGTAGAAAAAAGAATAAACTGGATCGATGCTAGCGTAAACAACTTCTGCAGGTTAAAAACTGTCACTCAACCGGAAAATTGTCATTCTGTGGTTATAAACGTCATTAGAGGGCTTTTAATTTTTACAGTAACTGTACTAATTAGTATAAATTTGTATGCATATTTCTTCTTCTATTTTCGAAATTTGTACTGAAAAATTTGTTTTTTAAATATTATATAATTTTTCAATTTTATGCGAATAAAATAAATATGCACTACTCCCCTTATTTTAAAAATTATTTCGCGCGAAAGTTTTATCAAAAGTGTGGAACTTAAATTTAGTTCCATATAAAATTGACATTTAAACGTCATCACTGTTTGCATTAGCAGATAAAACTGAAGAGAAATTACGGAAAAGAATTTCTCTAATTTTTAAGTAATTTTACAGCATAGAACTAATCGATTAGTAAAAAACGGGTAAACAGGTCTGCAGCCTGTACTTTTTTTATTCAAAAATTCTAACTTTGTACAGTGTTTTCTAGTTCGTGAACTTTTTTTTTTTACGGTGTTAAGCTAAAAAAGCCTCATCGTTTGAGCATCTACACCAATCTAAGTGCAATGCAACAACCACAAGTTTCTTATAGTAATGAACGTCCTCCAGTCGGAATTGAAGTGGAGTTCGGAAGTGATGCAGCAACTGGAGGCTTTTTTCATGCAGATTACAAAAAGCACGATGACCTTAAGCAAATGTTGGACAGCAATAAAGATAGTCTTAAGTTAGAGGCAATGAAAAGAATAATTGGAATGATAGCAAAAGGACGTGATGCTTCTGATCTATTTCCAGCTGTTGTTAAAAATGTTGTATCGAAAAATATCGAAGTTAAGAAATTAGTTTATGTGTATCTAGTCAGATATGCAGAAGAACAACAAGATTTGGCGTTATTATCAATCAGTACGTTTCAAAGGGCTCTTAAAGATCCAAATCAATTGATAAGAGCTGGTGCATTACGTGTACTCTCCAGTATTCGTGTTTCTATGATTGTTCCTATTGTAATGCTTGCAATACGAGATTCTTCATGTGATATGAGTCCTTATGTGAGAAAGACTGCTGCACATGCTATTCCAAAACTTTACTCTTTGGATGCAGAGCAAAAAGATGAATTGATTACCGTCATAGAAAAATTACTATCAGATCGGACAACTTTAGTGGTGGGATCTGCAGTAATGGCCTTCGAGGAAGTCTGCCCTGAACGTGTTGATCTTATACACAAAAATTATCGGAAACTGTGCAATCTATTGGTCGATGTAGATGAATGGGGACAAGTGATAATTATCAATATGCTCACAAGATACGCTCGCACACAATTTGCCAATCCGAATTTAGATGTGAGTACAAATTTATTTTTAATTTTCTTATTTTTTCTTTAATGGTTATTAACATAATCTCTCGGGCTAGTTAATTTAATTATATTTGCTATTTGAATTTGAACCTGTAAGTAACCGATCCTAATCCTGATCATTTAAGCATTATCTACTCTACGCAGATTCGTCTTGGTTTCTCCATTAGTTTTCATTTATTTTACTACTATTTTGTTAACTCTCTTCATAGTTGTATTCTTATTCACCTTTCCCAATCATAAAAAAAAAAAAATCCCTGAAGCATGTTAAATACAATACAATTGAGGTAAACCACCATATTTTTTTAGGATTACGAGGAGGATGAAGAAAATAAACCGTTTTATGAAGAATCATCAACAGAATCTGATTCAAAAGGAAATTCCAAAATCAATTCTCCTAAACGATCTAATTATACGCTAGATCTAGATCATAGATTACTTTTACGTCAAACAAAACCTTTACTTCAGAGTCGAAATGCATCTGTAGTTATGGCTGTAGCACAATTGTATCATCATGTCGCCCCTAGAAATGAAGTTAATCTAATCGCAAAAGCTTTAATTCGTCTACTAAGAAGTCACAAAGAGGTCCAAAGTGTTGTCTTAACTTGTATCGCTTCAATGTCCACAAAAAGAAAGTCAATATTTGAGCCATACCTGAAATCATTTTTTGTACGCACCAGTGATCCAACACATATTAAATTACTTAAGCTGGAGATTATGACAAATTTAGCAACAGAAGCGAGCATTTCAGTTATTCTCAGGGAATTTCAAACGTATATAAGTAGCAATGATAAATCATTTGTAGCGGCTACAATTCAGGCAATAGGAAGATGTGCAGCGTCTATAAGAGAGGTTTCAGAGACATGTTTAAGTGGTTTAGTTCATTTACTTTCAAATCGAGATGGTAAGTTTGTGAGATTTGTAAATATATAATGCTCCATGGTAATGTTTGTTAATTTTTAGAATATGTTGTTGCTGAAAGTGTTGTCGTCATTAAGAAACTTTTACAAACTAAAGCTGCAGAACATTATGAGATTATTTCCCAAATGGCAAAACTTCTAGATTTTATAGCAGTCCCTGCTGCACGAGCATCAATTTTATGGTTGATTGGAGAATATAATGAACATATTCCGAAAATAGCACCTGATGTTCTTAGGAAAATGGTGAAAAGTTTCGTTGATGAGGTAAGTAATGAATAGTTACTGTTTTCAAAAGCTTTTGCTACTTTCATATTCCTGTTTCATCTATTATTATTATTATTATGATTCTTCTATAATTCGTTACGGTGAGTTTCAATAATACACCTTTAGAACAATGGTTGACAATTGGACAAAGGTACATGAAATACAACAAAAAAAAAAAAACTCAATTCACTCCACCGGGAACTTGAATGTAAGACATATTTTTCCTTGCTATTTTTAAAGATTTCACTTGAGGCAAAACAATACCAATAAGAGAATCTAATCGCCTGGTTAGGCACGTAAAGTCATTTCAGTAAATGAGATAAATATAAACAATAACCTGGGAGTCATAAAACATTTTTATGGTTTCCAGGATAATTAATAAGAATTAATAGAAAGTGGACATGCTAGTAAAAAAAAAAACAATAATCTAGGACTACCCCTTCCGGCATCGTTTCACTAAGTAGGTACCTCAAAACTATCCTTAAAGGATTGAGTTCATAATTAAAGATCAAAAAATGAGACTACTTTCATTTATTTTTATCTTGTCCCATACGAGATTTGAACTTAAAATCGGTTATAGATGGAATAAAAGAATTTGTAGAGAACTTTTATTTTTAACGATTCTAAATTAAATCATAAATACAAGAGAGAAGAAACAACTGCCACGTACAGGCAGTACTTTTAGCTTTTCTTCTATTCCATCTATGACCGATTTTAAAAATAGTGAGTTCGACGAGTCGCATATGAGACAAGATAAAAATAAATAAAAATTTCAAAAATTGATAAATTATTTGTGAGCTTTCATAGTCAATGCCAGCTAAAAGCAACTGTAACTTAATAGGCTAAATAAAATTGTGAAATACACGAGGAAAAAGCATTTGCCTCGTTAGCTCAGAGTAGTCGTCCAAATAGCGGTAAATCCCTGCTTCAAAAACTGAACGAGGCGGGGTTTTTTTGTCCTGTAATTATGATTTAAATTAGAATCGCTAAAAATAAAAATACTCAAATATTCTTCAAGATTACTTTCATCTACTCGGACATCGAAAAGTTAGAAAACTACAAAAATAAGCACAACAAACGACTTGACAGTTCGCCATGAAATTATCTGTTTTCTGACGATTGGCTATCATAATTTTATGAGTATAGAAGAGGTTTTTTATGTTCCTCTTGACTATTTTCGAAATTTCATTTCATCTTCCATAATAAGCGCTCAATTATAAAGTTCCAAGACACAACCTGAAACTGAGAAAAATATTTGTTAGGACCCACAAGAAAATGTTGGAAACACTATAGTGTGGGGCTCCTCATGGTTCTATTTTAGGCTCATTATTGTATCTAAAAGTATCTACGTTTACACATAATATGTATCTTGTCCTAACAAAGATCTTAACCAAATTCATCATTGGCTAGTTTTAAATTTCTTACTTCCGTGCGTTTAAGTAGAGCAATTTACTTTTCACTTATTTTTTTTCTTCTTCTATCCTTCCTGATTTCTCTATGAAATGAGCCCTCTATCACTAGTCCTGCTTTTATGCTTTTAATATAATTAAGATAAAAATTGAAAAAAAAAAAATAATTTCATTATTTTCTAGGAAGATATTGTTAAACTTCAAGTATTAAACTTGGCTGTAAAACTCTATCTAACAAATCCCCAACAGACAGAACTTCTTACTCAATATGTCTTCAGTTTAGCACGTTATGATCAAAACTATGATATTCGTGATCGTGCAAGATTTCTGCGACAATTTATTTTTCCCATCGATGGAACTAGCACAATTCTGTCAAAGAATGCCAAGAAAATTTTTCTCGCTCCAAAACCGGCCCCAACTTTAGAAAGCAAGTATCAAGGAAGAGAACATTATCAGCTTGGTTCGTTGACACATTACATGAATATGCGTGCAAGTGGCTACAATGATCTACCAAATTTCCCTGAACTACCACCAGATCCTACTGTTCGAAATATTGAACCAATTAAAGAGGAGATGAAAAGTGAAACAAAACAAATAATAAAGGGAGATAAGAAAAAAGATTTTTATTCAGAGTCTGATAAAAGTTCCGAGTATTCATCAAATTCTGATAATAATGAAAGTAGTGATGAATGTGATGATACTGAAACTGATAATCAATCCAAGAGTAATGAAGATAAATCTAATAATAAATCTGAATCTCAGAATAGTGAATCTGATTCGATTGATAGTGAAGAATCGTCAACTTCTAATTTTGAAGAAGATTCAGAATCAAGCGAATCTGATTCTGATGATTCTGAGACTGAAAAGGAAACAAACAATGGAAACTCATCAAAAACTGCTACTACTACTACTAAAAGTACAAAAATAAATCAGGATAAATCGAATAAAGAAAAAAAGGATTCTAAAAGTAATTTGGATTTATTACTTGATCTTGGAGATATTCCACCTATGGGTCCTATAATGACACCATCCTTAGGAGGTTTCCTAACACCAGCAACACCCTTAGGAAGTAATTTTTTATCAAATAATAATGGTAATAAATTTGAATTAGTTGGTCCTAGTTTTGTTCACTATCATCGAAAAGATATGTTGAATAAATTATCTGGATATGGTCTAGGAATAACATATAAATTTATCAGATCTCCACATCTTTTCTCATCAAGTATGACATCAATTGAAGTAGTTTTCACTAATCATTCATCGATTGAATTGACATCAATTCAAATGGGACAAAAAACAATTTCACCTGGAATGTTTATAAATGAATTCCCACCAATAGAAATTCTTCAACCGCAACAATCTTCCACAGGAATTTTAGGTGTCGATTTCAATGACTCAACACATTCCATAGAATTTGAGATTAAATCCAGTGCTGGTATTTCTAAAGTTAATTTTAAGGCACCCATTGGAGAATTGGTTAGATCTATTCAAATGACTGAGAATCATTTTAAGGATGAACGTACAAAATTACGAGGAATGAATGAACATCAATGTAAAATTTCAACTCCTAATCGCGGAGTGAATGAATTGAAACAAAAGATTTTTGAAACTGTAAATGTTGCTTACAACATTCCATCATCTAGTTTTAGTGTTTTGAATTTTACTGGACAAACTATGACTTCTAAGAGCTTAGTACTTATATCATTGGAATTATTGGAGAATGATCTTGTTATAACAGTGAATTGCGAGAAAATGGTTATTGGATCAATGTTGCTTAACGAAATCAAAACTGTCTTAGCGCAGTGATAGTTAGCTAAATTGAATCGATGTTTAAGAGGCCTTTTAATGCTCCCTATGCAATTTATAATGTGCTTACCTTATTTTTACCCCGTATATGTATGTTGCTTATATTCATTACCTATTTTTTTTTTATATATATTTTAGTTTTATCTTTTATGGTATTCTAAGAGATTGATGTTTAAAATAATGAAGAGAAAATATACAGTTATTATGCGCTTGTTTTTAAAGTAATTTTATTTCAAGTGTAGGAAGCCATTACTTTGTTTAGATAACTAGCGCTGAATCTATCACTGTGCCGATGAATCAGTACAGCTTGTTTTGAGATCTTTTGAGATTTGCCGTTTAGAGAAGAGGAATGATTGAGATGTCCACATATGCGAAATATTATATACATATATGTATATATATATAACCGCATGCAGATGATTTTTTACCACGCGAATGGAGAGCTTAGCAGAAGAATAAATATCACCCGAACTCTAGAAGTTTCGATCTTAAGGACCCACATCATGTATTGGACTATGTAAGTGTGTGTATCTTTATTACATGACTTTCTCACAGTTTTCTAATTCGTAGGTTAACCATCCGAATTCCCATACTTGCTTGGGTATTCTCTAAGTGTTTTGTGTATCTATTTTCATTTTCTTCTCTTTAACTCGCGTCTTATTGTTCCTTCGCTTCGTTGTTCTAAATTTATTTAGGAACACTTGGAATTTTTTTCATGTTAATTTTCTTCTTTATAAGTTAGGCTTCACTGTCGTTCAGAAAGATTATCGGAGGATTTTTTTAGTTTTATGTCAATAAACTATCCAGAGTCTTTCGGTTAGTCATTCTTGTGTTTCTCAAACTTTCGTCTATGTAGAGAGTTTTGATTTGAAATAAATTCATAGCGAATTTAATCAATATGGATTTAGCACGAGATTTGCTGCCAAATTCGCAGTTCGAGAATTGAGTGCAAAAAAACTATTTGACAAACGAAAATTTTTGAAAAGAAAAATCAAATTCAAAAGTCTATTTTTTGCGTAACCTTAAATCTAAACCTAGTGTTAAGTCTTAAGCCTAGTACAATAAAATTTTTGGCCCCGCGGCATCTGGGCCATCCGGGCTCTACCAGCTTTGCTCTTAACATTGAAACATGAGATAAAAGTGATTAAATGTTGCCCTAACTATGATCATAGATGGCACAAGAACTAGATATCGCATGCAGTACCAAAAAAAGTATACAAAATTTATATGGCTGGGTGGTCCATTCCGGAATGGACCACAACATTTGAAATGATGTATACGTCGAGTGATTAATATTTTTTCATATCTGAAGTGTTTAGGAAGTCGATCAAATGTATACAAAACTGCTATTACAAAAACATTTACTGTCGGCATGCTCTAAAACATGTTGTAGTCCATTTCATAATGCACTACCCATTTCACAATCTGTATACTCTGCTCTAGTATGCCATGCGACATCTAGTTCTTGTGCCATCTATGCTATGATATAATTTGATATTTTGTTCTTGATACCTATGCTCTGAAGCTTGCTTGGTTTCGGATTTGCTTGCATATACGGCTTACCTGGGAGTGAGCTTCGAAGGTTGGAGGAAAGATGGAGGACTCCTCACTCACGGCTGTACGTTTAGCTAGGCGGTCCGCTGCTTCGTATACTCATCAGTACGGCTTGGTTCCTGATTGCTATATGCCCAAGTGAACAGCCAAGCTGATCTCATATATATGCAATCATTTTTCTTTTGTCAAAGAGTTTTATTCCTGCTCTCCTACAATAAAAATAAATATAATCTCAACCACAATTCGAGTTTGTATCTCAAAAGATCGCAGTTGTGTTCATTCTGAGGTTTCTGACCTTTACGAGAAATAGCTACCTTGGTATTTTGAATGGATGTAGTGCGCTTGTAGGCTTGTACGATTTTGATGTCGACTCACTTCTCCAGTTGCGAGCTGAAAGAAGATCTACAGTTGAGCAGTGAGCCCGCTTTGCATTCCTGCTGAAGTTGTAACTATTTAGACATAGTCTATTGATTCTTCCTCCATGCTAAGCACCTTTGATTTCAACTTATATACTTGAATCTAATGGGGAACATAAGTATTTACATGTGGATGAAAAGGTGAACGCGGCTAGGAGGGCCTTCCGCATAGTGTAAAGACGAAACAGCTTCATTTGGAATATGAAACCGATTTTGCTGTATTGGATGTACACCAAGATTGTAATAGCTATGCTTGTCTATGGCTATTGTGCAGGTCTTCACGGACGTAAATTTTTTCTTGATCTCTTTAAAATAGTCGCCCCCATACTTGAAACTTTACTCCCTCTAAATTAAAATGGTTATGGGTTTTATAACAGTGCGTGTAAATAAATTGATGACGACACATTCTTTTATTTATACACGACTAAATACATTACCTAAGATTAAAATTCTTAACCATAACTACTACATACAAAAGTGAAAGTAATAAATAAATCATGATATATACAGAAATAAATTACACAGAAATGAAGGCGTCTGAATCATTGCTTTTGATATTTCGTCCCAGGTGCACTCCTACACACAACACCTCTACATCTTTATGTAGTTAAACGTCTTTCCAACAGCACCACACACAAACTTCAGTTAATTACAGTTATAGTTAGACAATTTCAGGGCACAGTGACTGGTATAAATCGACCTGGATCACCAATTTTCGGATTAAATTTTACAACGACCTTCTCATCACCATCTCCTACTTCTAGAAATGAATTCCAATCAGCCAGAAAATAGAAACCATTCTTTCGAGGAGGCGGTAGTGGTTCTTCAGTTACAGGATCTAATCCACCAAATGTGTCATCATCTAAACCAATTGAATCTGCTCTACGTGATCCTTCTGTAGTCGAAGTAGTTGGAGCAGCAGTGGTGGTGGTAGTAGTAGTAGTAGTAGCAGCAGCAGCATTAGCATCATCATCAGCAGTGCTAGTTGTTGTTGCTGCTGTTGTAATTGAAGGTATCTCCGATGTTGATTCTAAACTTAATGTTGTAGAAACGCTAGCAACATCTGCTGGCAACGAATCATTCTCTGTATCTAAACTTAATTGCAAGCTAAATCTTGTTGGTTCGGCCATATCACTCTGCCGTTTAATTTCATTCTTTAAAGGATCATCAGGATCGGCATTTTCAATAGGATCCGGACCTTGAGACAATAATGTTTGGCTAAAGTTGTAATTTCTTAAGTCAAGTGTTTTGATAGTTTCTATAGTTAGATTGCTATTCAATTGCTGTAATTGTTGAATATTATTTAGAAGTTTATGAAGCTGTTCGTAATCTTCTTCATCAATATTATCTTGAACACTTGTAGAGCCTATAATAGGAAATTGAATATTTTCTTCAATATTTGTGTCGATCCTCTTGATTCTTGCTGGTCTTGTTGATGATGGAACTGGTGTTGTTGATATTATTATTTTTGTAGATTCTTTATCATTATCAGAAGCTAATTCAATTAATTTTTGTGATCTCGAATTTCTTTCACCAATAATACCGAACATTTTCAAATAGCTTTCAAGTTCAGGTTCGATATTTTTTGGACTTTCATTTGGAATTGGTAGCGGTTTAAATGCAATATAATCTTCAGGCTTAATTTCTGGAATTAAAGATTTTCGAAAATCTTCAACATTTAAAGTTTCCGTATAAGGTCGAAATTCATCAATTGATATACGATCCTGTTTGATGAGACTTGAAATTACTGGTCGAGGTGAATCATCTTGTTGAGGTTCTTCTTCTTCTAATTTAAATCGTTTTCTAGATTGAGATTGAGCTGCAAAACCTAAACTCTCTAAAATATCTTCTAATTCGGGTGTGATTTTTTGTTTTGTTGTAGTCTTTTGGGCGACATTAGAATCTTTATTGAATTGATCTTTTTTTGCGTTATAGTGACTACTAAATCTGTTATTGGTGTTAGCAGAATTTTTATGTTTCTCTTCGCTTATAGATTTTGATGTTGTTCTAATAAACACTATTGGGCTGGTTGTTGTTGTAGTAGTAGTAGTAGTAGTTTTTGGGATTTTCACAAATTCTGAATTTGGATGATATGTAGTCGGATTTGATTGCCTACGAATTGTTTTTTTCTTGAAAAATGGTTTATAAGTTGTCGGATGATCGATATTGTCTACTGATATTATTTCCACTTTTCCAGATGGAACGACAATCTTTTGTATTCTTTGTGGTCGAACTTCAGCCGAGGAGACAACTTGTGTAACTGGTGGAAGATTATATATTTCCTGTGAAGTTTTTTATAATGGTAAGTTTTTGTTTTTTGTATATTATAGTTGTTTAGAAAAAAATATACTTATTACCTGTAAATTATCATTTGTTAAGTTGTCTGTGTTGTACGGTAAAACCAACATTAAAGCTCTCATATGTTTTGCCCTTGTAAAATCTCCGGCTATTAAACTCTTTTCATATTCTTCTCGTGTGACTTCTTCAAAAAGATCTTCGATTTCTCCTCTAAGAAGAAGAAGAAGTATTCTTTAAAAACTTTTTTTTTTTTTGCTAAATATTGCCTTTATACCTTGTCAGTCTTGGAAGATTATGGTTTGATGCGAGCATTTTTTGTACTTCTTCAATGGTTGTCCTCACATCTAATGCTGCTTGACCGGTACCT
The DNA here is from genome assembly GCA_963924295.1 of Dioctria rufipes. Taxonomy (NCBI): domain Eukaryota; kingdom Metazoa; phylum Arthropoda; class Insecta; order Diptera; family Asilidae; genus Dioctria; species Dioctria rufipes. The sequence continues at coordinate 202,091,292 of OZ002742.1, forward strand.
GATGTAAGGGAATTTTGGGCGTCATTATTCGGCAGAATAATGGGAGATGATAATACTGAGCCCAATGAAAATAGGGTAAATAATATTTCGAGAAATTGTAGCATTTTGTGTTTGTCTTTAGCTGAAAATACAAAATGTAATTAGATTCTTAAATTTAAAATTGGATAATTATAGCAACAAAGATATTAAATTTTTTTTTTATAATTGTTTAGCTGACATTACTTGTCTTTAAAAGTAGATAATAACTTAAATCCTGCTTTGGCTAGTGAACAATTGGATGAAGTAGGAACAGTTAAAACATTTAAATTTTGTAACTACTAGGAGTTAGATAGCACGACGAGGGGGAACAAAACCATATAGAGGTGGAATTGTGTAATATGACTGTAACTCATCGATCACACCTACATTGAAGAAAGAACTATAAACAAAAAGTGCCCTAAAATGACTGAAACCTTAAGCTCCACTTTCGAAAGTATTAGTGTGTGCTGTGTTTCTATTCGTTTTCGTCATGGCAGTAGTGAAATTGTTATAATGTAGGGGGGGGGGGCTGCCCTTGATACGATACCTTAACAAGAAACCTGAAATTTTGAGTTCTTCATTTTTTGGCTCTTTATGGAATGATCACCTCTCACTAAAATGTCAACCCTAAAATGTTCAATGGCTGTTAAAAGTTTATTATTATTATTATTCTTGTCAACGTTCAGTTCTTGTAAATCTTCAATTAACCAAGTTGATCGATATTGTAATGGATAAGACTTTGGATCAAGCAGGAATCTCCTGACTACAAACTATTCTTTAAAAAACACTATTTGGTTGTTGTGGTTCCGAGAGTTCAACTCAAATTTTTGGTCAAATTATAACACTTGCTAAAATATAGACTTACATCTTCATCTGACCGCATGTCCCATCAGGAATTTAAGGGAATAAAATAAAAGAACTTTAGAAAATTATCCCATACAGTGATGGAATGGAAGAAAGTTCCTGAGCAGCTACATAAGTACCTGATAATTAGTCGCAGAGTTATAACCTTTGTTCGATTCCATCCCCAAAGGAAACATTTGTGTAGTTATTTCTCTGATGGATGAAGTCAATGTTCAGATCGGCATTACAATGTCAACATTTCTAATTTTACTATCAGATGGAACTATGTATATGAAATCACTGGGTCGAAGAATTCGAACGTAGTTACATGGATCATGTAACTTACCAGTCGAATATAAAGGGACATTTTAGAAGACGTCTGAAGCGTTATTTTTTCCAACAACAAAAATTACGAATAAGAAGGAATCAATAAAAAGATGAAAAAAGTATTTCTTCAACACTTGAATTATCTACAACGTCCAACAACTCAAACTTCCGATCTTATTGAATTAATATTCAAGGACATCCAGAATTGAAATAGGTAAAGTAATACCTAGCTATAGTGACTCTATACAAGTTTCTGTACAGAATTATATCAAAGCTAATCATCTTACGTGTAATTGAAAATAACTGTTCAATGGGACGTCAATTAAAACAAATTAGAAAATTAAGTAACATTTAATAATAACATTAATCCAAATGAGGAGAAACATTAACATAATGGGAACTACGTGATGTTCTAGACTAGAGATATAAATTTTATGACACACAAGGAATTCCAATAATGGTGTAAAGAAGTGCTGGCCTATACACACATGTTATTGAATTGAATTTTAAAATTATTTGTATATCAGTTCCTTGATAAGTTACAACGAAAATGTTATTTTTCTTTGTAACCCCAGCTTCCTTTTTTTAATTTTGTTTGATTCGTATATACATGAAGGATTGAAATCGAATTGATATTGAAACCTGTCTAATAATTCAGTTGACAATTTAAGAAGTTTTACATTAATGAAAATTTAATTTTATTTAAAATTAAAAAACGAAATGTATTCGGGTTCCAAACAACAATTGCTATTTTGAGCCCTATGGAGGAAAATAATTGTTTGTATAATTTTTTGATTGATTGGAATGAAATTAGCAAATAATGTTAAATATGGTCGGGTGAGTGATAGCCGTCACGTTATCCCCTTCTAGACTCTCTGCACTCACTCACTACTAGCGGGTGTAACAGAAAATGTAATGAACTGCTGCTCTTACCCTAGGTTAGTTTAGGTAGTAGGGGTGCCGCTAGAAGTACCTAGCCTGCTTCACTTAGACCACCAATGGGTCCATTGTAGCTCTTGTCCTCATGGGATAACCTCTAAAATTGCCCTAGATTTATTCTGCTTCCCTTAGGAAACTCAGGATGTATCTGAATCCTTTGGTTTGCAGCACGGATTCGATTTCCTCCGAATTCTTACAGCTCCTGCAGAAATTGTTCGCCCCTATACCCAGTCATCTAGCATGATCTCCTATGTCCCAATGATCCGTAATGACCCCTACTAGATTCCTGGTATATATTCTGCTGCCATTAAATAGTTCTTGTCCTCTTCCCATCATATGCAGACCACAATTGCCTCGCGATACGGCAGGTTTTGTCTGTTGATCCACCGGAGGCTTGCCTTTTAATAGCCACCCCTGAAGATCTTATCTTTTAAAGCTACGATCAGGATTCGGAAGTCTATAAGACCCGTGCCACTGGCAGTCTCTGGAGTACACTCCAGCCCCTGTGGCAGCACTCGTCTTGGATCTATCCGTAAAAATAGAGATATCGGATGTTACCACCATCTCCTTCCCATCCCAATCACTCTTGGTGGGCATCACTGTATTGACACCCCCACCAAAACCTGGGAAAGGTATTTGATTGTCAGTTCCATTCCTGTAATCACTGTAGTCTATCTTCTGGAGCATATTGAAATGCCTCCGTCCACCAAACCCCCACTCTGAGCCTGACAACGCTAATTGACGCTATACTCCTGCACTTCTGCACTAGCGGCAATACATAATAAATTCTTTACCCTAAATCTGCGGCGGCGAAAAACATTTGCATGGCACTGGTCGAGGTCCTCCTGCGAAATTTTTCCTATCCAGCGATGAATTAAGGGTGCAGGAATTGATTACCGATCGACGTAATTCATTTTCCATAGATTCTTCAGCAATTTCAGACGCAAACAATGACATTTCACTGAAGCTAGCCATTTTTTACAAATTATATTTTAAAACATGAAACAGTTGGCAATATTCAATTTCTAAATTGACAGATTTAATCTTACCACACTCGATATGTTGAAAAACTTTTTCACCACTTCGACTGTATAACGATGAGGTTCAAGAATATGGGGCATTCGATTCGTTATCAACCAAATTCGTAAAAACCATTCGTAATTGAAAAATAGGCCCCCAGATACGTGGTGTGACGCTGTTAATTAAAAATTTTCTTTGAATTAAGATTTTTAATTACGGTTTGCGTAATAATTTTTTATTTTCTTCGAAATTCCATAGACAATTAATTTCAATTCTAGTGTGGCTGTAATCAGTATCTGCGCTTGATCAGCAGAATGCCTTCAACAACTAGTATCGGGGCTGACGCATCAGTTGGCCTCAAATCTATAAGACTCAAGAAACCATAAACCAAAAAGTGTTAAAATTAATACATATACCATATGTAGGCACGTCATTACTTTCATTTCAAAGTAAAATTAATAATCGTATATAAATCGTAGGAAATTCAATCTATTAACGGAACAAATTTTCAATTACTTACGCATTGTAATTATATTGTTCATTCCTCGTCCGATTTTCAACGCACCAATTAGCCGAGCACACATAGCAACACCTTTTTTGTTTTTTTGTCATAAAACACATTTCAAGAAAAAAAATAAATAAATAAAGATGCAACCTAAAGATTTATTCAAGTGGATCGCGCATCATGAGATTAGCTTGAAACTAGGATGAGATGAACTGGAACACCAGGTTGTTCTGATCTTGAATCTTACTTACGTGTGTACCTACAACATATTGAAAATCGATATCATCTTCCTATCTATGGTTCGGCGGTCTCTAACACCATATTTGTCTGAATGATTCCAAATAGTCTCCACACCTTTGTACTTACCTGTCGTCTGAATAATAATGATAACGTGCAGACTCGATATCATATTAAACTTAAGACGCTTTTTATTTAACTTTTATGTTACCATCTCATGTGTGTGTTTGTTTTGGTGCAGTGGCAGTCATACAAATTTTCATCAAAAGTTGAATTAATGTCGAGGACGTTCAGTTTCTTGGACAATCTTTTTTTTTGCTGCTCTTTTCTTCTGGTTTTTTAGTTTGCCTATCTTTCCAGCTATTGGTTGTTGGGCAAAATTAAAATATTGTTATTCTTGAAGTGTACCTATATAGTTTCAGTGCCGTTTAATTTTATTTGACCCGAGAGAGGTTCTTGACTTATTAATATTATATAAATATTATTATGGCTATTTTGAATGACTAAAATTATTTATAAGAAAAGTGTTTTATTAATAAAAAGAACACATTGTTGGTGGTATGAATTAAGCATTCATATTATGCTCGACGACTATCGACTGGTGGTCAGGTGATATTCGCAAAAACAAAAAAATGATCGCCCTTGACCTTCATTTAACCAGGGTCTATGGTCGTATATTTCTACTTAAAATTTTTCTTTATGGATATAGCTGTAGATATTTGGTTCGTGTGAACAATTTATTTTTGAAAAATATTTCGGAGGTGACAGAGGTTTAAGAATAACAAAAAATATTTATATATCGAGATGATTGCTCATTCTTTCTTAGACTCAATTTTTTATAAAAATTCTTCATATCTAAATACCTAAATCAAATTCTTTTCTATAAAGGCATTTGGGGGCTCATTTCTATTTCTTGTCAATATTGCACCGAATCAGACTACATTTTGCCTACTTGATAGAACTGTACATAAGAGATCTTAGGATTTCTAAGAAAGTTAACCGAGTTCAAGTCATTGTTATGAGCTTTGAACCAAGAACTTCCTTCTAACCAATCTGATTTATTACTAACCAAAATTGTATATCTTACATCAAAAATGAATTAAATTAGGCAAATATTTCTTAGATGCAATCGATAGACTGATCATTATTATTATCCCATATTTTTAAAATGGGGAAGCAGGGGTGGTTTTGATCCTTAATAGCTGGCGTTTTTTTATTTCTATGATCTGATCCAGTACAATTTTACGAAAGTTAAACAACAATAATGAGTGATCCACATTAAGAGCTGGTTCAATTTTCCTGATCCGAAAACTTCAGTTATTCTTCTCACAGCTAGATGGCTTTCTTTTATGTTGGCTGCCATTAAACATAAAAACCAACTGTCAGCCAAATTTTGCTTAAAATAGTGGGCAATAAATTTTTAACTTTTATATATTTTTTTTATGTAGACTAAAGAAGGAGCCGGGAGCTTGATGTAAAAAGTAACTGCGGAAAAATTTATTAAGTACATATGTAGTAAAATTCTTTTGTGCAATATAAGTTGTATGCAGTTGTTTTTACCTCCAACAAAATTTCTTCATCTAATGCAGCCATATTTTTAAATTCTTTACTCAATATGTTATATGTACATTAAAAAAAGGTCAGTTATAATCTACCAACTTCTATAACTCAAAGTTCACTATGATCCACTGTGCTTTTTTAACTCAATCTGATTCTGATCAGATCACAGAGTAAATAATCGCAGTTAATGTATGCCTTCTTTGAAATAAATTATTGTGAAACAAACGATTTTCCGCCAGTACCTTAAATTGGAATCCATAAATGAAAGTCTAGATAAATGTCATTTGTGTTATTTCAGGGCATAGTAAGGGAAGGGACTCTGGACTTCTATTGAAAAAATGTATAATTGGACATTTATCGTTATAATGTCTCTGGTGTTTGGAGATATTTGTAAAGTTTTAGAGTCGAGGAAGCACGACATATAGCTTAAATGAAACGATTGGTTTGGTAGTTTATATCTAGGTATTCCTCAGGGGTCTGTATTGGGACCAATATTTTTATTTTTTTTTTAATTTCAGTTCATTAATGTAGAAAATACCAAATAAGAATTATTAGAAAAAAGAATGAGATGTATGAATGAGTGTTGAGTGACCTAATGAGATATTATAGAGCCCACAGATTTATTTCTTTTTTCTTTTGTAAATGTCAACCTTCAATTGGTGAGGTGACTATTTTAACACAAAATTCCTCTCAGAATTCGCTTTCAATGTGACTTTTCTCTTCAATGTTGGATGCCTTTCGCTCCTTTATCACTACATGCATGGTCAATGTTCTGATGAAATATCTAGTCTAATCCCTTGTAGAATGATTCCTGTACGCAATACTCGCGCTATAAACCGCGCACATCGTTTTACCCTTCAAATTACTTTCGGCCGCACAGTAAAATTCCGTGATGCTTTTTTTTTTATACTGAATAGTGCGAATGTGGAACAGCTTACCATCTTCTGTTTTTCCTCCGGCATACAATCTACGGAAGTTTAAGGGCGACATACATCGGCATCTTCGCCACTCTCCTCATATCCCCTAATCCTTTCTCTATCTCCTTCCTGCTTTGCATCATAGGGTATCTCCTGAGCGTAGGGCTACGAGTCACTTGTTTTCCAGGCATATTGCGTGGGTTTTGCATTGTACGCTGTCAAATTGACATCAAGTCACCAATAGTGTCTTTTTTTACTGCGAATATTATTTGTATGTTATCATGCAAAATGAACGTTAACGACGAAGATTTGAAAAGGGGAGAGCTGTTGAATATCTGCCTGATACTGACAGAACTCTAAGTGACGCATGAGACCACCATTTGGCATTAATTTGTGGCATACATGTTAACGCGAGCTTAAAATCCTTACCTAAATATTATATAGAATAAAGGTTTTATTTTTGTGACAAGATCTCAGTAAGTTGTTTTATTTAAAAGAATAACGTATATAAAAACTAAAAAAAATATGGTAACACGTTTTCACAATGTCCACGTACCTAAAATAGCATTTTTAAAAGTACGTCAAATTGACGTCACTACACCAATAGTGAAACCGAAATTCACCTCATCAGTTGAAGATTAAGCTCGTTTGCTGCTGTTAGTCAAGGGTAATTTGTTCCACATACGTGCAACATAGACAAAGAAATACAGTTCTTAGATGTTCTATAAACTATGTTGAGTTGCTTGGTATACGACAGTCTCTAGCTCAAATACGATCTTCCCTAGTAGATCAACTCCTCCATTCCTTATCGCTATGATACCATATTTTGTAAATACATAGCCTATCCTATGTTTCTTGAAAACTTGTTTAGGAACTTAGAGCCAATGGCTACTTAGAGCTAGAATGATCTGGCGTTATATAAGACAATAGTGATATGCTTCTGTTAATATTCATATCATGAGGTACTTTTGTTCTCTTGTATATTAATAGGAACAATTTTTTTTAGCCTGGAGAACAGCTGGAAGGCTATCTTTTTTTTTTTTTCTTTATGGAAAAACCACTAACATTCCACATTCGAATCATAGATCCGATACTATACAGTACCTATCACACAGTATTTGGCCTCCATCTGAATAACCAGATCCGAGACAGAAGATCATAAAAAGATTTCAATGTGAATAGAGAACATTGAGCCCGTAAGCCAGTGGTTTCAAACTTCCTAGAACTTAATTCATGACTTGAACTTATATCAGTGGCATTACATACAATAAGTGACAATCAAGTGTACATTTCGTGCGTAATTTTCACAATTTATACATTCGGAGAAGCTGTGTTCACCTTTTCATTTCAACATTAGCTTCGTGTCTTCGTAGTGCAGGGACTAGAGACCTACTAAATATGGCAAAATATTTCCACAGCATTTATAACTCAAAATGCCTCAAAAAGGTAAGTTAGTGAATTGTCTTATCTTCATTACACTCACCTTCTAATTTCAAGTGAACAAGTCTAAGTTCTAGCAGTCATTTACAATCCTTTTCTCTAACATCATCTGTATTTCAAATATAAGCAATAAAATCTTGAGCTACATACCGCAAACCATTAATATAGAATCTAAACAAAAATGGCCCTAAAATAGAACCCTGTGGTACGCCAAATATTAGATTAATTTTCCGAGAAACAAGCTAATTGCAAGAATTTTAACAGTTTCGATATCATCTAACATTAAATAATTTTCATAAGAAAAAACAAATGTTCTCTTATGATTATTCAATTTATTCCATACATATTCCACACGTACATAGGCAATACCAGATCTAACAGACAGATCCAAATCTTACATAATCGTGAAGAAATAAAAGAAAGAACGAATTTAATCGATGCCAGTTGAACGGTAACTTCACAATTTGTGGCCATGACGGTACGTTAATTTTAAAAATCTGTAAACCACTTTAACACTTATCGCACAAGTTTCAAGCTCAAGCTGTGTCTTAATTAAGTTTAAGAAGTCTAAAGAAAAGGGAAGTCTATATATATATATACACACACACACACACACGTATGAAAACTAAAGTCTGGTGCAATCGAATTGCAATGTTTCTTCAACTCATTTTATAAATGCTAATTTGATCCGAGGTACTCAAGTCGGTGGAGTGGTGGAGTGTGTGTGTGTTTTTACAATTATATATTTTTGCCACAAAAGCCTTTGCAAAGTCTGCAAGAATTTTGCTGCAGAAAAATTCACAAAAGCTAGACATAGACATAGAACGCATGCTTAAGATCTATTCAAATTGCTAATAGAGAGGGCACTTATAACACTGAGAAAAAACAATTACCGCTTGTATTTTGCCTTGATGATTGGTCGTATTACCACCGATCAGAAGATAGAAGCTTGATGTCCATGAAAAGTCCGAAACTAGTTCAAAAAGTCTTTTGAGTTCTTCGACTTTGATGTAGTTAGCTACTTGGTAATTTATTCCAACGGAAATATATTGAAATTTATAATTTCTCTGATGGTGTATTATTTTACGGTTAAGTCAAGAAAAAGAATACGGATTTAATGAAGAGAATTTCTTGAATTTATTGTCATTTTTCATTGTATTGCCGGCATTGTGGGTTCTCTAAACAAAGTTAATTGCCGTTTGAGAAGAATTTTAGGATGATGAAGTTGTATGCAGTTACTAAAATTTCGTCACCTCTTAATGGCTCTGTCGTCGCTTCTTCAAATTACTTTTTTTCAAAGTATTGCAATTATATCAAAGCATATCTCTTAGCGTCCTATAAGTATTTCTACATGCAAGAAGCGACTTGACTAACTAAAAATTACTGGAGCCATGCGCATGTAATAACAGACTAAAATTACAACGTTACACTTTTACATCTATGGGATGCTCCGCTATAGTGTTTCAGGCATAGAATTATCCCATAATAAACTGTATTTTGTATTCTGTAGGATATACATGAAGATAGATAGATAGGTACTGATGGAGAACATATGAAGTTAGTTGGACCAAATATAGGTAACTTCTGTCCAAGCCAGAATTAATGTATGCTAAATTTTTCTCGAGAATCCCAATATGGAGACTTAATTGTGTTTAAGTTTAGAGATTAACATCGCGAAATGTTAAAATAATAAACTGAAAACAGTAAGGGTTCTATAACAGATCCTCAAAGTAGGTAACCCCTCTCAGTAAAAACAAAAGAGCAGGAAGTATATTTGCGGTTTGATGGCTATCGAAATCTATGAAACCTTTTCTGCATTGTCATTGTTTTTTTTTCTTTTACTATTTCAAAATTGACGATTGAATTTAAATGTAGCCGTACAATCGTATTGATGATGATCGCCTGAAAAGTGTTTCAACACCATAGAAATCATCCAAAACGACTATGATATGGTTTTGCTAGATCGTCAAATCAAAATTTAAGAATTAGATAATGCTGTGGGTATATTTGAGAAAAAAGAGTATATCACATTTTATGACACGAATTGTGTATGAAAAGCTCTGAGTGAGATAGATCTGATGCCACATGTGTTTACAGTTGAACGTTTAGAGCTGCTCAGCAAAAACAAACAGAATTTTATACATCGATTTGTAACGATAGATCCAATATTATGTCTCCATATACCACCAAAAAGCAATCAAAACTGTGACTTAAATCTTGTTGCTCTGGTCCAAAGGAAATCATGTCAATTTCATTGGTCGGAAAGGTTTTCTGGGAGATACGAAGAGAATTATAATGATTGATTACTTTGAGATGGATAAAACAATCACAGAAGCATATTACGGAAAAAGCCTTCTGAATCAGATTGACGAAACAAATTAGAGACTTAGAGAAGAAGGAAAAAAAAATCTGTATCATTATGGCAAAGCACCATCTCACATTAACGTTTTGGTGATGATTAAACTTGTTAGCCTAAGGTATGAATTGTGTTAAATCCACCCTATTCTTCAGATTTGGTTACCTTAGACAACAATCACTCCCGAAATTAAAAAAGTATGTATACTTTGCCTTAAACGAAAAGTGGAAAACAGTTCTATCCGGCTATTTCGAAGACCTTTTGTAAAACCATTATATGAATGAGATAGAACTATTCAAATAATAAATTTATGTATATGGTATCGATCAAAGAAGATTTAACATATAAAATATAAATAAATAATAGCGGACCTAATATGGAACTCAGGGGGAAACCATTTTATTTTTTGACTTGCGAGATAGTGAAATAGTTTCTTAAATTTATAGGCAATTAAATTTGTTTAGCGCATAATCACTGCAATATACATTGGAAAAAAATTCACCTCAATTTTTTTAAATGTTTATATATAAAAAAAAAAGTACTCCACTAGACGAAGATAAACATTTTTAATACCGCCGATCAATGAATTAATTATAATTTGTGTTGTTGGCCTAATTCACTTTTAAAATCTTTAGCATCAAAATAACACAACAAAAAAAAATCTATAGGTATAATGCCGCACTATTACACTATGATTAACTATTTCATACCTCCGAATTTCCGGCAAAATATACGGGCACAAGAATAGGGAATTATGCGCGTGCGCACTCAACTAAAATTGTTTTAAAAACGCGGAAACTTTGATCATGAAATAAACAAATTGACTTTCACCACTACAATTCACTTGCCAGAGTTTTTTTTTTTTTTTTTAATTCATGAATCTTCTTTATATGATAACATGATCGCATTTATTCGATAACTAATTAACCAACGCATGCGCAACCATAATTTGCCTGCTCCAACCTTTCTTTTCTTTCGCAATCGATTCCGTTGAGTAACCGACTTTGTGTGTGTTTTTTTAATTTAATTTTGTGAATGGTAATTGGAATTGATCCGTACACGTTCGATTTATGCTAGAAATTTTTGGAATCACACTTGCTTAGTGTAGGTAGGTAGGTACTATCGCGTATCGAACAAAATTACAACTGAGCATGCGAAGTATAAAATGTGTAAGTAAGGTGCTTCATCTATCGAAATCTGTGACGACTTGATGTCTCTGCTGGAATTGTTTAAAATCGTGGGCAGGGATTTCTTACAGAGAAGAAATGGTAGGGAGGTATCCGTTTCATTCTTCGGTCATAGCGTTTTTTTTTTTTTAAATCATCAACAGGTGAGTTAAACTGTCGTGATTGCAAATGATGACGTCATGTATAATATGTACTGTTGCACTATGTATCTAAGTAGATAATGCTATTCGATGATGAGGGCATTCAAAATTGATTACTACCTGGACTTTCTCATAATCAGATAAACCGGAATATTTGGGAGACTACATATAAATTGCGGTTGTTGCATAATTCTTTAATTTCCTATGAACTCGGTTGATCACGTAAGTAAAGCATTTTGTGCTGCACCTTTCAACTTGCCAATTAATTTTTGGAAGGTCTTAGAAGCACTAAGAAACAACAACAACAAAGAAGAAAGGGCTTTCACTGCTTTGTGCTGGAGATATTTCACTACTATAACTACTTCGAGCAGATGAAAAAAAAAACGTTTTGCGACTTTTCCGGTGCATAAGATCTTCAATTGAAGACAAGTTGTGATGACGACAATTTCAGTATAAATTGGCCGGGTTTAGTAGCTAACAACATCTGAAATTACATACTATATTGGTAAATGGTACTTACCCCTTATACCTACATAAGGAAACCAGTTTGCCAATAAAGGAAGATACGTACAGATGTCGAGTAGATATGTATATACATAGTATACTTGATTCAGTGTAGCTTGTTCATCTAAAAAGAGATTTTCTCAAAGAGGAACCTGAAAATGCACGACGCAGCATATATGGTGAAAGTTACCTCACACCCCGTACACTATCCATCCGCGTAAATAAATGTTATGCAACTTCAAGCTTACAACTTTTTTCATGGATCTTATATGGATTCGAGTTTCGGTAAACGTATTTTATTTTATTTATCCGCTAGAAGTGTTTTTTTTTTTTTTGGGCACAGTATTAGAATGTAATTCATGGAGATTCAATTGAAAATGTTTTTTATGAAAAAGTCTCTGTAAACACCTGATTGTTTTTGTTGTTATTATTATACAAGAAGAAGACATTGAATGGTGAATGTCATTTGTCAAAATTGTACTCTACCACATGAGATTGAGCGAGCAAATTAGAATTTTCTTTCAACTTTTTAAACTCCATTCATTGTAAGATGATAGATGAAGAAAATTCATCAATTTTTTGTTTTTTTTAGTTATGCTATAATTTGATCTTGAGTTTTATTTGAGGGCACTGAACTACATTTTTTCGCCCAGAACCATAGAAATTTGAGACTAGATATGTTATCGATTTTATTATTACACCAAACGTCTGAAATTTATCTTGGCACCAATATTTGTAGTAATAGGCTTTTTTTGTTTTTTGTTTTTATTCGGCTAGTATCTTTCCAATACATATTTATTGCTACAGCTGTTATAATGGATTTTGGGATTTGTAATGAATGTAATTTTTGTAATATTTTGTTCTCGATAGTTAAGTATTTGACATAGGTATGGAAAGTAGAAATATATTATAAATTACATATCATCGTGGAACGTTTAACGGTTACATAACATTTCTCTATTTTGAAAACTTATCTTTAAGAATTTGGAATCAGTTACGATGGTTATTCGTAGAAAATTGCGTAAAAATTTGTATGAGAGTGCCTCTTCTGTCTCAATATGACTTTTATTGAAAAAAATTTGGAATACCCAAACGCTTTGATTATACACTGCCGTCAGGAATAGAGGGCTTATTTGTTTCAATTACACATTGAATTTTACATAAAACTCCTCAGCGGGATCCATGGCTACGTAATAAGATTAGGCTGGTTAAGCCGAAGCCTTTACGAGCTATTCCCTTGGTCAGGGGAGGGCGGTACTCCTCAAAAAGTTTCGGTGCAATGGCCTGCTCTGGAGTTGGGCCAGGCCAATTTGCAGGATGTTTTTGCCGGCGTTGACGTCCCGGTTCCACGTGATACAGCAGTTTGTTCAAAACTGCTACCGATGTGGAGACAGAGACGGCTTCGCCGGCTGAAAACATATGCTGCACAGAGTTTCACGAGTATTGTTCCTGATTTCTTTCGCCAAGCGCTGCACTGCACGCCCTATGCAAATATATTGCTTGAACTGCAAACGCGCAATTTTGCGCTGCCCATACACCTCTTGACGTCTTGAAAACCATTACAGAAGTTCTTTGGTGTACGCCAAATAATCCTGGTGCATGGGGGATTGCGTACACATTACTGCACTTGTAGAAAGCGATTTCGTATACTTTGCCAACGAAACTTTACGTGCATACATAGACGTGCTATAATGAAATGTCGAACTCTTGATTTTTATTAGATCAACAGGTTCGTATTCATTCGGTGTTCGTACACCGCCAGCGATTAGTCGACAACCATCATCTAATCCAACAAAAGATTTGAAATAGCCAGAACGAAATTTTTCCTGGATATCGCACATCGCTTTGTCATCGTGTGCCTTACATTTAACCGTTTTTTGGCGTTTTAACGGTGGTTGCGGCGGTGTTAAACCCAATGAACCATGGAAGTTATTGTAGGTACATCAAACCAATTGAATTTTAAATGTGGTCGAAGAAAAATATTAGGACTTTTGCAAGAAAATCATTATGAGCGATTAGTCTCACAATTCTATGTCAATGTGAATAAATATAATACTTGTTACTTGAACAGCCACTAAAAATCCGAGAACACTAACCAATGCATTCATCTAAAATGGTTATAACTTATGACCTATTTTAACAAGTGGAAAATGAAAAGGCTTTCCTGATAGATAGATCTGACTCTAATTATGTATGTATGTCAAAGCCTTCTGCAGGCATGACAATTTATGATTAGCAATCCCTTATATCTAATATAGTATTCTCGGCCATGTTGGCTATTATTCATAGAATTTTGACAGTAGTCGTTAATATTCACCTCTCTTCTCTTAGAATATATAGACAACAGGAAGTGTTGATACCTGTAAAATTCGTGTGCATGAGCATGGACTTTTTTCAGGGTATCGTGAAGTAGGTCAGAATTATATTGAAGAAAGAGACAAATGTATTTTCAGCTGTCAAACGAAGTTTGTCTAATTTGCAACAATTTGAATCTGGTGAAAATATAAATGGGAAATTATTTTTTAGGCAAGTATAGTTATAAAATATTATTTTGTGTACTTTACACACATTTTTATATTAAATTAAGTTGAAATTAATAACAAAAACAATTAAAACATTTGTTTATTGAAGATTTGTTTATGTTAGTGACAGCTGAGAAACTCCCTTGGTATCTTGGCGCAGTGAGAGCGACTAAAAGCGTTTTCGGTGAGAGCAAGCGCAATATTTTCAACCATATATTTTGTTGCTCCGCTCTCTATATTGATTCTACTACACGGCTGTACTAAGTTTACACTACAGCGGCAACAGATACTAACTAAGTAGTTAGCTATCAAAAGTCTATTAAGTACCTAAGGAGTTCCTAAATTTAAATCTCCGATGAGATGACTTGGTTTATTTAGCCCTCAAATTTATATAGAGCTGTAATAAGTAGAAAAAATATGCATAACTCATTTAAACTCGAGATAAATGCTTTTTTGTTTCTGTTCGCCAATGCTCGTCTATATTCGTTATGTGTTCGTTTATGTTCAATTGTATTTGCTTAAATTCTCTAATGTTAAATTTATGATCTTTTATGTTTGTAAGAAATTAAGTAAACACTAAATGTGAAAGCAAACTGGACACATTTAATCAAAACTGTTTATGGAAAATGGAAGAAAGGTGACAATCTTTTGGTCGCTTTTTGAAAATGTTGCAATTGACTTCATTTCATGGATATCATCAAAAATCATGTTTTTTAAATAAGAAGGCTTGCTTGCCTGGGAATAACACGCTTTATGCGATCCACGGTTGCTGCTGCTCTTGAAGCCTTAATCTGCCACCCCTGGATTTTGTCATTCAAGTAGATGTCAAAAGGGCTGATGTGTACATTGCGCTGGTGGGGATGTTGGGAGGACTGATTCTTCCCATTGCTCTCTGCTATTTGGGCAGGAAGGGAAAACCCTCTGGCTCGTATGCCACTTTATGTGATGATTCCAGAGCTTCGTTTTGGGCGTCGCTTCTCTGTGGGTTTTCCTGAAAGGACATCATGACCTGAGGGAAGTGCCTTATGGAGCCTTTCCCGGTCCATTCTAAAAAATTTTCACCGACGGCTATTTCACTAATGAAGGATTCGGTGTTACTTTCTTCAACCTGACATTGTTTGCTTTTTTGTTTACTTTCTTGAACCTAATATTGGGTTATAGTACTTCTACCTTGGACTGGAACCTGCTGTAGCCGTCGTTGCCGCCTCGGTGATCAGGTCTCTCATCATCATCATATTCGCAGCAAAATATCAGAAGAGATGGGCGAACCTGAGTCCCAGCAGATGTACAAAAAACTTTTTCTTGATGGACCTATTAAGAATTTCTCTGACTGGGGCTCAGAAGAAAAGAAAACAATGCAAAACTGTACTTGGCATCATCACTGGCCACAGATCGCTTCACGCTCATCTAATAAAGATGGGAGTTGTTAACAGTCTTGAGTGTTTGTCCTCCCTGGGAGGAGAACCTGAGACAATCGAACACCTTCTCTGTTTGCTTGTCCAGCCTTTGCCCGGAGTAGGCTGGATATGCTTGGGTCTGCCCTCCTATCTGTGGATAAGCTGAAAATCTTACCTCACCTAGACCTGATTCACTTCATTAGGAGGACAGGAAGATTTTTTTGCCCTCCGCGATTGGATCTCTCGTCCCCTACCCATTTAAAAAAAAAATAGAAAGGCTATTTTTGATTTAGGAGTCCTCGCAGTTATAGAGCCTGCAGAATGGAACTAAACTGGAAAGTTTTACAACACCTGTAAAAACTAGAAGAGTGTAATGGTGCCTCTTCTCGAAATCTAGGTTTTTAATTTGAGCTGCATATAGATAAAAAAAATTCTGAAATTGTGCCTAAACTTACCAGATTTCAAAATTTCAAAATAGTTCATACCCATAAATTAAAAAAACAAATTCAATTTTCTAAGCCAGAGCTATTCATAGGCCGTTGATTATAAATAATGCAAAATCTAACGATTCTTCTCTTATTTGTATTTCATAATATCGATTATCTAATTCATACAGAAAACCTACTTAATTATGTCAAAAATACAAGGCGACACAAAAACCGCAGTTTTATGAATCCATTTTTGGTGCATTCATAATTTTTGAATAGCCAGGCCATTTCCTATATGGAAACAACACTTCAAGCAGATAAACACTTGCGCATTTCGCCTCACTTTTGAAATTCCAACATGACGTCGAACTTTCACTTTCAATTGTGTTGTTATTTTTGTTATCGAGTGAACAGATTTTGCAATCGATGAATAATTTTGTTGTCATTTAATTATTTGATCGCGGTTAACTGATATTCTTGTGTGCTGCAAACAAAAGTAGTCTAACTAACAACACAATGATAAACGATTATTTCAAGTAGGTATATTATGTACATTATGTAGTGCGCGCGCATATAACAACTTAAGAAAAGATTGCAGTTTTCCTGTTGTTTGCAAAATCCTGCGAAGAACTATTGCTGCTTGTGTTTTGTTTTTGTGATGTACTGATAGCAATAATCTGTTTTATGCAATCCACTTACATTAAATGAATGCGTGCGCAATTATGAGTAGTAGGTAGTTATAAAACAATGAATGGAAAATGTTTACATTTCAGAAGAGATTATTACAAAATTTTCTGCGAGTTTGTGGAAGAATTGAAGTACATTCGAGAAAAATTATGTAACCTACTGCATTCCTTTGTATTTGAGATTTGGGAGTAGATTTTTGTGTGTTAAAGCTGTAGAAATTCATTGGTAAATTTGCAGATCTTCTTTTGTTGTGATGGAGGAGAATGAAAATAATTGAAATAGTTTTTAAAATGTTACACAGTAAAAAAAAAAAGACAAAACAGTTGAGGGGCTCAAAATCAGAATGGTGCAAGTATAACGGGTGAACCAAAAGTTCGTTTACATTTCAAATGATGATTTAAAAGAAACTGGTTATGTGAGATAAAAACTGTTTATTTGTTATTAAAGTACACAAATAGGGATTTTATTTTTTTAAAAATTAAATCATCCATATGTAATCCTTGACTATTTTGACACTGATTCAACCTGGAGCGGAAATTTTCAATGACGGCCTCACAAGGGTTTCGTGAAATGTTTTGCATTTTCTCTTGAATATTTTCCTTTAATTCCTCTAGGGAGTCTGGGTTGCTGTTGAAAACTTTACTTTTAAGGTATCCCCAAAGAAAGATGTCCATTGGGGATAAGTCCGGGCTACGAGGTGGCCAGTTAATGGTACCTCTTTTGGATATCAATAATCCAATAAAACCAATAAACCAATTATGCCTCTTGCTGACAAAGCTGCCCATACAGTAACCTTGGGTGAATGCAGAGGTTTTTGATGCTTCAATTTAGGATTAGTGTCACTCCAATATCTGCAATTTTGCCTATTCACATGCCCTTTTAGATGGAAGTGTGCCTCGTCTGAGAAAAAAATGTTGGTTAAGCTGGTAAACCTGTCTAACATTTCGTATGCAAATTGGAGCCTGTGAGTGTGATCTTGAGGCTTTAATTCCTGTAACATTTGGATTTTGTACGGATGTAAATGTAAATCTTTGTGAAGAATACGAATCAAAGATGTTATGGGCACACCTAAGGCGTTAGACCGCTTCCGAGTAGAGAGTCCAGGATTTTCACGAATAGACGCTCTTACACGCTCGACGTTTACGGGATCTCTTGATGTTCTAGCTCAACCGGATCGTGGTTAATTCATTGTACCTGTCTTCTCGAACTTCTGTACCCATTCGATGGAGCTTCATTTTAACGCCGTATGTTATAATGAGCGCAAAATTTTCGTTGCGCTAGAGTAAAAGAATCGTTGTTGCGGTAGTACTCGCGTACACAGAACGCACATTTTTTATCACTGAACGACGCCATGGAACTGAATTCCCATTGGCGGCCCTTGCGCTTCGTAGCCCCTCCGCCCCACCCCGCCGTCACTGCTCGACGCAGCTACCGTTTTGGTTAAAATAATGTTCGATGCGCTATGCCTTTGCAGGTTTTATTTAAATATAAAAACGAATATTTAGTATTTTAACAAATTAAATTTAAAAATGTATAAAAGAAAAAAACAAAAATCAAAAGGCAAATATAGTTCAAACTTTTAACTTGTTTTTAAATTCAGAAAAAGAAAATTAATTCAATATTGACTACGTAAAATCTTCATCTTGTCTTTTTGTTATTATCAAGAGAGCTAATCATTCTAGTCAAACTTTAAGATATTATCAGACCGCACTGTTTTCATGTGGAAGGGACTTTAAGAATTGGTGGTGAATTTGAAGTATAAATGGAAGGAAATCCATTAGATTCTTGTATACTTAGCTAATTTAATTTTTATAGCTTTTTCGTACAGTAAAGTCAGTTCAACATGGGCTGCTCTGCCAGTTGTTTCATGTTAATCTGTTCAACTGGCATATCTGCATTGGCAGTTTCTTTAATGAGAAAGGTGTAGACTTCAAAATGCAGCCACTGCATTTGTCGTATGCCTGATATGTTATCTTTTTTATACACTGTCATTGGTTGAATTGCTTTAACCTAACTACCATAAATTTCCTACTTTATTTCGATTCAATGGTTCTCTAGTCATCAGGAACAAAAACGTGTGAACATTACTTTTTGAACTTTTCTAAAATGGCAAAATGTTGGTCGCACTCTATGAAAGAGTGGCCAGATCCTAAAAATCTGTGATCAACGGATTTAATAGTGGTGTGTTTTTAGACTACGTAATACCAGAACTTAATGATATTTTTGATTTGTTTTGTCCGCTAGTACTTTCGCGAATGTCATCAATGTGGGTAATTGTGGATGGAAGGTTGATGATAAACCGCAGGAGACATGACATAATTTCCTGAGAGCCTATTGACGCTTCATTTTCCGGCCAGATGAACATGATTTCTTATCCGGTCACAAGGTTGTAAACTCCGAAATTATATGTTCACTATTGTCTCAGGTAATAGATTTTACCACAAGTTAAAAAACGGGTTGGTAGTGTCCTTTGCAAATCAAAGCAAAGTGATATATGATCTGATGACTTGCTCGCTAGCTCTTTAGTGTTTTTCTTAGCTGCTCTCAAAGTATCGGCTATCCTAAAGTGTACCTTAAGTTTGCCATCGCAACTGTATTAAGGCAATAGAGTAGTCGATGGAAGACGGCCACTGCAGATTCCTATGTAATACACGATCCATAAAATGTTCATGGAGAAAATTGATCCTATTACTGCAATAGTTGTCGGCCGTCGAACTTGTACCTTTTTGCCTCTTAAAAAAAACGTCTGCTTGAAATTCGTTAAAATAATGGCTGCTAAAAAACAACACAGGATAGGAATTTAGTGATATCGCTTTGTCTCAACATTTTAGGTATATCTAGTTTGCATTTATGCACTTATCTCAATTTTTAACAAAATGTTACCCCCCCCCCCCTCTCCCCCACCCACCTTTGCTTTTGAGCCCCTCAGTTAATAGTGTCTTTAAACTTTAACGATCTTGATGTTCTTCTGTCGATGATACTCAATTAAAAAATTAAAAGTTAAATAAAGTTGAAAACGCAAAGTTTTGTATGGCAACACCAAAAGGAGTTGCCCGATTTAGTTCATTTTTGAACCTGTACTTGAAATTTTTATAAAAATGCCGTGTATAAAATTTGAGTTCTGCACATCGACGCGCTCTTAGGCAGTGTGCAAATATATAGTGAAAAACGAAATTTTCGTATGGCAACTCTACGACGGATTTGTCCAATTGGTCCCATTTTCGAACTTAAATTTTTTTATTTATTTTTTTAAAAGCCCGTTGCAAAAACCAAAATAAGTTTTTATATTATGTCCAATCCACTTTGCTCTATCATCATTATTTCTGTGCGTTACAAACAGAATGACAAACTTAGTAAACTCTATTGATTCTATCTAGGCTATAAAAACGAAGCTAGTTTTACCACGTCACAAGTGACAATATACTTCCACCAGGAGCCAATCTTTGTTGGCTGATGAGATTCAATCTTAAGTTAAACTTGCCTTAAGTCAGTGATTTCACTTAAGCCTTGACTGTGAAACTGAAATATTTATTAAGCCTTAGCTTAAGCCATCGCTGTGGCCTAAGCCTTGACTGTGAAACCGAAATATTTATTAAGCCTTGGCTTAAGCCATCGCTGTTGCAAAAGCCTTGACTGTGAAACCGGCCATTAGCTAGCTTGAGTCTAATACCATAGTATTTGGAAAGGGCCACATTTTTTCCTACCCATCATTCGGAATTCTAAACTTTGGTATTTTCCTTGTTCAGGGGAGCATGCCAAATTTGTACCACATAAACATTATGCATTATACAGTTAGCTCGGGTTTGTATATGTATTAGTTAAGAGAGAAAGATTAATATTCTTAAACGAAGACACAAAAAGACAATTTATACCTGAAATGACATGTATTTATGCCACTGACATGGTCAAATCTTCGAAATGTGTAGCGTATATGTAACGAACAGGTGAGTTGAAAGTAGTATTACACTTGCTCATTGATAGAGTCTATCTTACCAGCGTAAATTTCGCAACCATACATAATAAAAGGAATAATCAGCGTACGTACAAGTACCTATTAGGAGTAATATAGCATAACGATAAAAAAATCATACGGAGAATTCCATAAAACATTGCATTGATGTTAGTCAACATGACTATGTAAAACTGAAGTTTCAAACACTATCGCAGTAAAACCGAGAAAAGCAGCAAAATAAAACCTTCTGGTACACCACAATTTGTTAAAAAGAACTCTGAGAATAAATTATTGCATTCGATCATTTCTATTCTGTTAACAGAGGTAAGATGCCACAAGTTTGTACGCAAGAGAGTGAAAAATTACACTTGTCGCTCCACGTAATAATTAACTGTCCCTTTCGAAGAACTTAGAGAACTCCAACACTACAAGTGTAGTAGCCTTTTCTTTCCTGTTGCCGGAGGGAGTTCAAATTTCACACGTGTCATAAATGTATTAGTAATAATTTGTATAACTAGTTTAGGGGAAAGCACAATAGATCAACACTGCTCGAGGTGTCCGCAGAGTCCTAGTGGCCTAGTCGCCTCCTACTTTCAACGTTAACCCTTCATCTTAAAATGCTGTTGATATTTGCATTTTTGAAGAAATTTGGAATATTTCTTAAAGATGCTAGAGATGTTCGTATCTACCTAAATAAATGCATAAATATAACGTAAAGTTTTATCTAATTTTCAAATAAAAATTTCCTGGAACAAAAAATAAATTTTCTTTTCCATTTTACAGATTTACAAATTTTTCTCATCTACTAAATAAAGAGAAGCGCAACCACTAGAATCCAAGAACAATAATAATTGAAATCTGTAAAAGAACAGCTAGGTAGCTATGCATACATAAATGTGTGCATGTATATGCCTCTGCAGTTGAAAAAATAGTTGTTTACGTTCGTTGAACTGCGTTCTAAAAACCACCTATAAAAAAAAACACATTGAAAACTGCGTCCAGATTTGTTTGCAATGTCGTTAAGTACTTAAACTATTCAGAACTTTGCCTGGATATGTGGGGCAATACAGCTTGTAGGATTGCGGTATTACTGGTGATAGATTCGTTGTTCATCTTTAGTTTTTTTGCAGTCTGCTTCTACTACGTAAGGGTCGGACATAGTGTCCATTTGCTGCTCTAATTATCTTTCGGCCCAGCGTCTCATTTTGATCCTATATATTGTCCGAAACTTTCGCAAAATAAAAATGTGTTAATTATCGTTTAATTATTACCAAAAATGTTATTTATTTAAAGTTTTCTTTTGTTTTTAATTTTTGTTTTTTTTTTCCCAATAATTATGTGGCCGAAAGTAAATTTAGTGTATTTTGTTATTTTTTTTGTTGTAATTGAATCTAATAACGCTGTAAAGGTAAGATAATTTTGTGAGACTCCACGAGGCAAGCCGAAAATAGGAGTTATTACCTATATTTGGAATTGCAATTAAAATTAAACTGTTATACATGTTTATATGACGCATATTTTGTTAAAAAAAAGTGAAATTTTGTTGGATAAAATAATTATTATTATATTGAAAGATTGACAAAGATATGATTTGAGTTCTGTAATTGTAAAAGATCAAATTAGCTAGAAATATATATGTATGTAATGTAGATTAACAATACTAATGACCTATCCTATCCT
Organism: Dioctria rufipes; assembly: GCA_963924295.1. NCBI lineage: Eukaryota > Metazoa > Arthropoda > Insecta > Diptera > Asilidae > Dioctria > Dioctria rufipes. Next base: position 202,113,951 of record OZ002742.1, read on the forward strand.
TCGTCTCCATCTTCATCTTGTTATAACAGCTAGTTACGTAACATCGAGTTAACCTCTATCCGACCGAATTCATGTCTACACCATAGAGTTTTGCAACTATGTATATAACAGTTAAAACATCTGGTTTATATGTAGCTTCATCGTTGGACTCAAGAATTGAGTTGAATTATTCAAATAAGGTTGCATACTGTGAGCTTATGTGTATTTACTGGTTGGAATAGAAATCAAGATAAGCAAACAAATTCGGATACATTAGCTTGGTATTCGTATAACTTTTATAATAGCTGTGTGAGCTTGTTGTGTGTCACGTCACGTCACTATGGCTGTTATAAACATGAAGTAGACGAAAACTTGGATTCGAACAAGTTTTAAGAATACAGTTTGTCCCAGTAAATTTAGTAGAACTCATCTATTGAAGAAAAATTTCTTAACTAGAATATTACTCGTCTTCTTCGTGAATATTCTGGCTACCTTTTGTTCACCACAATAAAAAATGTTTCTTTCAGCTCCAAAAATTGTTCTCTCTAATTTTTGCCTTATTTTTAGTAGTTTAATTGTTAATAAGAAAGAGGCATGAAGTGAAAATCAAGGAGTGAATCAATTCATTAATGCAAATGTTCTTTGTGATATAAGACATCAATCAAAGAAGAAGACGCTAGTAACTACAATTTTATGCACCAATTTTTTCTACTATGGTGATCACTCTATTTGTATTATAAATGTATAACAAATACAAATAAGAAACCCCTTCTCCTCTCATGACATTTGTTAAAATTTCCAGTACAAAGGTGCTTAAAATTGTAGAAAAAGCAAACTTTTCGACCCAGCGATCAGAGAGATCTCATCAGTGTGGTTATCTCTGATCGCCTACCACAGAAGTTCGACGATAGAGATCACCCAATTGCTCATATAAATAATTGATCTCTTTCATCGTACTTCTGTGGTAGGCGATCAGAGATAACCACACTGATGTGACTTTTCTGATCGCTGAGTCTAAAAGTATGATTTTTTCTGCATTTTGCAAATTTATTGAAATTATTTTCAGTTAATTTCAGTCTACTACAAACTAGAAATTTCCATCTATTTAAAATTGTGCAACCCAAAATCAAGAGCAACAACTAAATAATAAAATGAAATAATAGTAATTAGGTTATGAACAGAAATAATTATAACAAATAACAGTGTGAATTGATTTTATATTTATATACATAATAATTTCATTAATAATATTTTCCAGGCACAAATTGTACAGCCAAATACAGTAAAGGATAAACATTTGCTCGATGATCTCGATAAAGTGAATACTAATCCTATAAAACTAAAAGAAACTGCTAATATTCGAAAAGAGATCAAATCAGCTGTTGCGGGAAATAAATTATTTGTGAAATCTGAATATAGTCCGGGAGAAAGTTTGAAAAATGGGGTAAGTTCAGTATTATATTCCTTATATTTAGATGTATATAGGGTATATGTCCAGTTTATGGTATTGCTTCCAGTATTCACAGATAATTTGGGAAACAATTTAATCATAATTCCCTAATACTCAAAAAATGTATGGAAAAATATTAGTTTCCCCTATGTTCATGTAGCCGAGGGACCTCATGCATGCGTAATTTTAGTACTGCCTTATGTAAAATAATATAATTGCAGAAATTGAGGGGTATTTTTTAAAGTATTAAAAACTAATCCCAAATTGTTCACTAATAAAATTGTTAATTATGAAAGGCATTTAAATACTTCATAAATTGCAAAATCCATCTTTTTTGAGATGGTATTTAAGTGGGCCCAGTAAGTATGAGCTTTAGTTCCTGCTGAAAATAAGGCATATTTTTTTTTTATATAAATTATTAAGCCAAGCTCAGGGGATATCTTATGAATCAAAGCACAGCTTGTTAGGAAGGAGATGGGGAAAAGAATTAGGGTACGTGAGGAGAGTGGTGGGGTTGCTGATGTATGTTACTCTTAAACTTCCGCAGACTGCTTCACATTCACACTGGGTAAAAGGATGTGCACGGTTTGCAGCGCAAGTATTCCGTTCAGAAATCATTCTACAAGGAATCAGACTAGATATTACCTCAGAACATGCATGAAGCGATAAAGGTGCGAAAGGTATCTAATATTGTGGCAGTGCTCAAGTGAGTGGATATGACAAGTTATTACCAAATCGTCAATCAGCTTGAAGGCTCTTTTTTGGACAATATCAAATGAAACTAAGGCTGTGCGACCAGCCCTGGCCCAGATATGGGAATTGTATTCCATTCTAGGTCTGATGTAGGACTTGTAGAGGAGCGCTAGAGTCGATAGGCTGAAATATTTCTTACACCTTTTCATAACTCCCAAGACATTTTGATGCTTCTATAGCAATAGAGAAGATGTGATTTCCAGAAAGTAAGCTGGACAAATTTCATCTTAACTTACTGGAAATATTAATACCAAGAATACAAAGGGCGGTGTATCGTAAATCAGTGCTCCATCAAAAGAGTACTCTGTTGTGAATATATAATAAATTTCTTCGCTTGCCCAGCTCTACGGTGTTTTTCCAGTGTACCAAAAATCTGTCCTCCCAAAGCCTGACTTGTGCCGAAAAATGGATCTTTGGGTGGCTAAAAACAGGGCTTAGTGCCGATAAACAAAGATCTGGCTTCTCCCTTTGTTGTAAGGCGTCCGCAATTTCGTTGCCCTTGATACCTTCATGTCCTGACACTCAAATTATTGTGACTTTATTTACTTCGGCTAGTTACTTCAAAACAGTGAGACTGTCGTCCCAAACCAACCTGGAATCAAAGGTGAATGAAACTTTATTTGTCTTATAGTTTAATTTTTATTTTCCATGCGTATTCTTCTGAATAATTTTGCGAGCGCAGAGTTCTATCGCGTGAAGCACTGCCTGGAAAATGATAGGTGAGATACCACCCAATGTCTTAGCGAGTCGGTAATTTGGCTCATATATGTCTACACCTGCTCTACCTTACAATTTGAGCCCATCGATGTACCATTAGATACTTTTTCAAAGGGTAAATCACCAGAATGCTATTGTTGACGATCGCCTAAGATCCACTTGAATGCAGTTTTCGAACTTATAACTTGACGTCATAATGTCTGAGATGGGATTGGCGATCGAGTCCTTTAGGAATTTTTCAAGGGCTTTCAGGTGGCCGACTGGCCAGATTGCCTGATACCAATTCCTTTTAAATTTTCTTAAGACATTATTTATATTTACATTTTGAAAATACATATAAATATATTTTTAAATATTTTTCAGGAAACAATATTGACCTCGGCACACAATGCAGAGAGTGCGTATAATGAAAGCAACTCAAATATTTCTTCTTCACCTAATGAAGCCTCTGAGTCCGACCCGCTTTTAATACCTGAAAATCCTAAGGATTTTCACAACATAGAAGGTGGAATTAATATTAATCAAGTATGTTTATGCCAACTTCTAATTCTAAATGATTCAAATATTCTCCATAACATTTCTAATATTTTATCAGGACTCTGTGAAAACAGTATTGAAAGACACAACACCTGGAAAATCATCTCTCTATGATATTGCAAATGCTTCTAATGAAGAAAACAAAAAAGTAAATGTACTCTCAACGATAATATTTAATCTTGTTTTTTTCTTTTTTATTATATAATAAAAAATTAACAAATTCCACCCAAATGTAATTTCAGAGTTCTCAAAGTCAAACTTTCGATGAAAATGAAAGTAATGCAGTGAAAGGATCATTAACAAAAATCACTTCTCTTATGAAAGTGCAAAATGAAATGAGAGTTCCAATGAAAAATGAAAGTGATTCGATTTTGGAAGAGGTATGTTCTTGTATTGTACCCATTTAGATTAAGATTAAAATTCTCTTAAGAAATTCCAATTAATATATACCAACTTCTTAGGGTGGTGTTGTTCAACCGGACTGGACTCAAGTAGACTCAAACCAAGAAAATTCATCTACAGATGTTATAGTTACAGAACAGGAAATCCAGGAAACATCCGAAATTCGTGAGGATATTAAAGAAGCTATAAAGGAACATGCCCATGTTATTGGCCAGCCAAATGATGATGAAATTGTTCAAGAAATCGATGATTATTATCATCATAGATCTCGCTTGAAACAATTCATTTCTAATGTTCTTGAGGCCGATATTGAAGATTCAGCAGATAATGTTGAAGAAGAAGGAGAAGAAGTTCAACCACCTGAAATAGTGTCTTCCAATAGTACTAATGAAAGTAAAGAACGTCCAGAAATAATTCCTAACGTTGTTAATAGTCAAATTATCAAGGAAATGAGTCAAGAAAGAAATGAACTAAACTTTTCACGCTACAGTTTTACACATTTTGATGATTCTAGACCACTTAGAAGTGAAGTGCTAAGTTTGAAATCGATCGAAGAGGATTTGTCATTTCCTTTTGGTATCGGTGTTACTCAATGGAAAGTAATTGAAAATCAAAGAAAAACTGTTCTAGTCGGAATTATGGGTTCAAATTTAATTTCTTTAATTAAAAATAATTCTGGAGATTTTCAACAATTATTGGAGATTTTACAATTGAACGCTCCTATATTAGACATTGAAATCTATTCACAATGGATTAGTACATCAAAGATGTCAGAAGAAATTGCTATTGTTGCATTTGCAACTGAAATCATTTGTATAAAACTCAACAATCAACAAATCTTAGCCAATTGGAATATCGGACCATATATTACTGGCATGAAATATTACAATGTAGAGAATAAACATTTTCTAGCTATCTTGACTAGTCCATTAAGTGAAATCGGTACACCCTCTATTAATATCTATCAATTCGATTTAATTACAAATGATTTCTGGATAAGCCAAGTAATTCCTTTGAAGTTTCCATGTTTTGAAATCACTTTCCTTGATACAGGTCGTGATATAGTTTTGGCTATCATTCAAATGAATTCCACCATTGTATTTACGTACAATCCAAATATGCAAAATAAAGCTCATTTTCAGCATGTCTACACTGCTGAATCTGAAGGTGTTCAATCGATTTCAGGATTTCAAATGGGTGGTTTCTCATATCTAGCAATTGGAGGATTTAATCCGAAAATACTTAGATACCATAGAGGTAGATTCTTTCCACAAACAATTTTCGGACAAACATTTCAATTTGTGGAAAGATTTATACCAATTCCAGCAAGAACATATCGAGATGATTTGATTTTATTAGTTCAGCATAAAATTACCTATGATACTCATTCATTAACAGTTATTGAAACATTGATTTGGGACGGTAAATCATTTCAGTCAACACCCTCAATACCTTGTATTATTGGAAATTATACTTTTCAATATGGCACTAGTTGTCTGATTGACATAGAACGAGATGATGGAATTAAAGGTGCTGCAGTAATGCATACTACTGCTAACAATAGTATTTCTTTAATCATTCCAAGGCTTCATGGTCCATCTGGATTATTTCATATTAGTACAGAACTTGTAGAGAAAAATATTGAAGATGATCTAGATCAAATTTATTCATATCTAAATATTATGGTTAAAGAGCAGACAGCTATTATTGATAAAGCTCAAAAATATATTGAAAAAATGGAGAAAATTTTGAAGTCTGAATCATGCTTAATTGTTGATACTCTACAAACTCCAGAGTTTGATTTTGATGGGGTAATCGATCAGATTATTATAAACGGTGAAAAATGGAATGAAGAAGAAGATCTTTCAATTAATATGACTACATTGTTAGATTTATTGGAAGAGACTGAAAAAGAAATTCGAGTGTTCGAAAAGAATTCTTTACCCGACAAAACTTTGAATAATGAAAACAATCCTCAAGTAAATTTCCAACGGAAGAAAAGAGAAGTTTTCCAAAAAGCTTTAGAAGTTGAGAGTATTTTAGCTGAAAATCTTTTTGTCGCACAAATAAATGGAATTCCAGTTGAAGAAATTTTCTATATCAAGGACAATGAGATTAATTTCAATGGAACTATTATTATTCAGGGTAATTTAGAAGTGAAAAATTCTATTTCATCTTCACCACAGCACAGAAGAGATTCATTACCTGACAATTCCCTGGAAATAGAAACTGTGAATGTAGATGGAGACTTGAGTTTCGAACGTATTAATGGAATCCCATGGAGTGAGATTATATCTGGCGTTGTTCTTGTCAATATTCCTGATGATTTCAATGAATTAACAGTAGATGGAGTAAGTTACTGGTAGTTTTATTTTTGAACTAAATATCGCATGGTATACCAACCAGATCAGAGTATACAAATTGTGAAATGGGTGGGGGTATTCGGGGAAATGGACCACAAGATGTTTTAGAATGTACCGAAAGCAAATGTTGCTTTAACAGGAATTTTGTATTCATTTGATCAGCTACCTCCTCAGCACGGCATGTACAAGAAAATTTAAATCACTCGACGTATCCATCATTTCAAATATTGTGATCCATTTCGAAATATATCACACAGCCATATAAAATTTGTACACTCTGCTCTGATATTGCATGCGATAATATCTAGTTCTTGAGCCATCTACCATCTATGGTATTACTAATTTGTGTTTTATTTTTTAATAGGAAGTTATTGTGGAAAACGGATTATTTGTTACCACTCTAAATGGCCTTCAATTTCCGGATGAGTATTTACTATCTAGTGGTCCAGAAAGTAGTGTCGTTAAAGCTAAGAAGCGTTTTCATAATACTCTGAGTATGCGTTTTTTAAAAAATACACAGTTATCGAAGAAATCTAATACTTTTCGCTATTATTTTACAGCGTCTAGTGTTATTGAAGTTGGTGAAGGAATTAATGGTGTTCATCCCAATGATGTTATTACTTTATCTGATAATCAACGTATTCTTGGAACAACAACATTTACAGATTTAGAAGTTACAGGAACATTGGAGGTAAGATAGTTTAATTGTGGTCATATATAATATGTACTTAGCTGGAAATGAAAACACACACACACACACACAGAAAGAGATAGTATAAGTCTTATAGAAAAGTTTTGTAATTTAAATTTTCCAACTATTAGTTCTTTTAGTGCCCTATCAAGTGCTATTTATAATATTTTCTCTAGGGCATATATTGGCCCTCAGCTTGATACTCTTATTTAATTCCATTGTGTTAGTCCTTTATAAGAAGATTTTATTAGCGCTTTACCTGAAATTATCTGTAGTCTCCATTATCCTAGTTTAATATTTTTCTCCTACTCCTAGGACCATCCTACACCAACCCTCAAAATTGCAGCCTGAAACAAATGAAATGCCGTTTTTTAGATTTTGATTAGACTATTAGCCGGATCTTGGAAGTTGATCTAAAAAATTAAGATAATCTAACCATTTTAAACAGGTTAAACAGCTCTATGAAAATATCTTCATTCTCAATTCAATGGAGCCTAGTCGTAATTTTTTAAACACACATTGTCGAGTAATATGTCTTGCATAAATGTGACGACAATTGTTAGGGATAAAGTGATTTTAAGAGTTCTTCATGCTGAGTTTGTTTCTATTTCACACATTTCTCGAAGTAATTGTTAGGACTGGGATCATCTATTTAAGTTTCTTGCCTGGAAATTAAGATTTCTTTAATTTTACTATGTCCTCGGTAAATCCCACATTAGCGAAATATACCTGCAATTTCTCTCTCCTTTTCTCTCTTTTTATTATTTTATATAAAATTTCACATCAATTAAATTTTTGCAGATTCTTGGATCAATCTCAGGACAAGGATTAGATGATTTTTTACCAAATCCAAATTTACTTCACACCAACATAATCGAATCAAATTGTGAATTCAATCAATTAGAAGTACAAGGTCCAGTTATTATTTCTTCTCTATCAAATGGTGAAAATTTGGATACAATACTCGATGATATTGTTTATGAAACCGATGAAAACGTTTCAATCTCATCGGAAAAAATCTTTAAAGTTGCTACATTTGAAAAAGGAATTCATCTAGCAGAGGAAATAATAAGTGAAATTCATTTAGATGAATTTGTTACTGCGAACACCGTGCAAGAGTTAAATATTTCCACAATAACTGGTGACATTTTCTTCAATTTTCTTGAATTAAAAGGATTTTTTGATTCTGTAAATATAACCGAACTCAATGAGAATTCAGTTAAGTTGTATGGAGAACAAAATACCAATGTCGAATTGATTTTTGAAGATTCTAGATACATTGAAACTAAAAGTTTGGAAATATTGAAATATTTAAATCACGAATCAGTGGATAATTTTAGAACTATATTCGACAATTTTGTAATTGATAATGCTCGATTTGAGACATTTTCAGTTAAAGATAGTCTTACAACAATGTGTGACGTAGCAGGTTCGAAATATCTAAACAATATCGATTTGGAAGAGTTCAATGCAAATAGATTGAGTCTGACTTTGGATCAAACTGTAATCGGTAATTTGACTCTTGATGAACTTATTATTGAAAATCATGTTGAAGTTAAATCTTTAAATGGTCTGCCAACAAATTTATTAATTAATTTACTTGAAAAATTCGAAAATCTTCCAATGATGATTCAAACTGGAAAAATTATGGTGGATGGCCTAGAAGTACTCGGGAATATCAAAGTAAACAATCTAAATGGTTTAAAGTTCAATGAAGATATCCAAGATAGAGCAATTTGGTTGAATCGTCCAAATTTTATTCGAAATAATCTAAAATTTTTGGATCCAATTGTAATCGATGGTGATTTGAATATTGAAGGATATGTAAACAGTGAACATTTTCAATCATTTCTTGACGATATAATTTTCAACACTGATGATGAAATCATTATACTTGGTTCTAAGAAATTCATGAGTCCAGTAAATGTCGTAGAAAAAACCACAATTTCTAAAATCAATGGCATTCCAGTATCTGAAATTGTTACTAAGAGTAATGTAAATTTTAAAGGATCTCTACGTGTTAAAGGTGATTTGATCGTAAACAATTTACAAATTGCGCATTCATTCAATGATTACGATGTTGAAGAATTACTTGACTGGGTGAAATACGATGAAGAAATGGACACATTCATTTTCACTAAAGAAATCATATTTAGAGGACATCAAATTATTGAAGATTTATATGTTAATGGTAGCATTAATGATTACGGAAATATGGAAGATTTCATGGCAAATCTTCTATTCAAAAACATGTCTGCTGTGATAACTGGACGAAAAAAATTTCAAAATGAAATTAATTTTCAAAATGCCATCTATATTGAAACTTTGAATGGATTAAATCTGACGGAATTTTTTGATAGCATCGTCTATATAAATCAAATTGGAGAAATTAAAATTGAAACTCCAGTAATTTTCCAGGAATCTGTTGTGGCGAAATCAACAAATGTTTATGGTCAATTGCATACATCTAATCTGATGGGATGCGATATTTATGAATGGAATGTTAATGGATTAAGAACTGATTTACCAGAGGATATACAAGGTAAGGAGTAACATAAATATATATATATATGCATGCAAAACTGACTGGTTCATTTTCCTTTTTAGTAAAAATTAATTTTGCACCCGGAACACTTGATACAAATTCTCTGAGTGTATTATATGCGAATGGGGAACTTATGACTAATGTTATTTCTCTACATACTCCACAAAATCTTTCCGGTGATATTTATTTATCTGAAGTTTATTTGGAAAATACTTTAGAAATTGGAGACAAAATAAATGGAATAGATTTGATTTTGGAAAGGGATAACACATTGATGGTGAGTAGTTTGTTGGTATAATATTCATGTTGGATATCGATCGTGAACAAAGAAAATGAAAATATTTCAATTTTTTTGAATAATTTCCCATGCAGGCTATCTAGTGTTTCATATCATGTAAAAGGGGCATTCGTATCATATTATGTCTTGTCTGTCGTAATCTACATAAGTTGATGATTGTTTTAAAAAAAATCATAAAAGTTATGCAACCACATGTATTTTTTCAAATGTATTCAGTACCCCAGTTTTGTTGGCTGACTAAGATATTTTTCCATATATGGATTGAAAAGAAGTTAAGGCCCCAAGCGGGGTCTCGGAACGTAGACTACAACAAGGACCATTTTCCACCCTTTAGACCTATGAGCAATTGTTCATAGGTCCCAACTAGACGTTCTTACAAAGTTCAATATTGGCCCCCAACCCTCCTTACCGAAGGAGGTGTGAGCCAAAGAACACCGAACAATGACAAAGAAAGTGAGTTACCGTTTTGGATTCCTCGCCGCATCCTCTGCATACAGGATCATCAACAAGTCCCATCCTGTGTAGGTGACCCTTGAGAAAAGAGTGTCCAGTGAGAATTGACATGCTCTCAGAATAGACTTGTTTAGTCCCAATAGCTTATTCGTTAAATTTTCAATTTAAAGCTGTCGTTCAGCATAGTCTCGAGAATGTGGTCCCTGTCGATCTCAGTTACTATAGACTGCACCAAATCGAAAATGGATTCGTGTGGAAGTCTTGTTCCAGTGTGAATCCAGCTCTGACTGAGATGCAGCCTCAGAGCGTGATGTGTATATGCACGGCGAGTATGTATGTTGAGGACGACCCCTGGAGCCCGAGTGCTAGTTGACTTGAGAGCGCCACTTACACTAAGGAAGCACAGTCTTTGAATCTTTTCCAATATACTTTTCTATGTATAATCATTGGATAGATTTTTTTAGGGATAGGCAAGGTCTCAAGTATTGAAGACACGGTATAAACTTACTATAGAGAGAATGAATTATAAAACGTAATATATGTCATTTGTGAGATAAGATAAAGACGCAGTGATATGAAAATTGGCAGTCACATTCAATATTTTTTTTTTTAATACAGCGAAGATGAAAGTAGAGGTAGAATAAGGACAGAGACAACGTGATATTGTGATATTTTGTCAATTGCTGTTATTATTGATTTCTCATGCACGGTGAACTCTAAAACAATATTCTTGATCATAACCGACGAATATTCGAACTTTGTACCTTTACTTTACATTTCTACTACATACCTTGTCCTACCAACTGGGCCATCTAGTTGGATTTTCCGATTAACTTTTATCACAATGGATACCGTCAGGGGCCGATTTGATAATTTGGCTGCCCTAGACCTATGGAAGATTGCCGCCCCCATACATCCTGTAAAACACGAAAAATTGAATGATCTATATCTATAAGAATTAAAAAAATATAAAACAATGAAAGTCTGTAAATGGTAAAATTATCTCAAACAGTGTCTGCTGATGCTTACCATTTTTATTTGTGAGTAACAATGAATTGTTATTCACAAATTGTCTTTTGCCTGACCTTCTGAGCAGCGAATTTGTTTATGAAATCATCACATTCGATGCAAAGGATAGCCAGAGCGTTCAACCTGTCCTCGTTCATTTTCGAGCGTAAATAATTTTTCACTCGCCGCAAATACGAGAAGCTAACCATGTTTTGCCACCCTAGGCCCTATAGGCAAATCCGCCCCTGGATACCTTATTCGCCTAGGTTCGAACTCCATCGGCAATGCTCACCAATTTTGGATAAATTCTTCTGATAATATTTCTATTACAATGGGGTATTTTTCTTTTAGTTTCTATGCAGTCAATCAAATCAAATCAACTAGGACGCCTACCTAGAAATTTCAATGTAAATTAATGCATTGAAAATGAACTAGAAATGTCTACACGATCAATTGAAATAGGTTGAATAAGATTTGAGGAACATTAAAAAACAAGACAACATTTGCCTCGCCTTAAGAGAGTATCTATCGTCGTGAGGAATATTTTGGGTCTTGCAAGACTTTGAAACCGGTTTTCTGCAAATCGGAAAAAAATTTTTCGAATTCTGTAGGATTTAGAAACTTGATCGTGGGAAATTTCTTCAATCTTGCGGAACTTTGAGCCGTGTTTTTCGAAGCAGGAATTGGTTTTCTGGATTTATCTAGGTCGTAGAAAATATGAATCGTCTGCTGTATCCAATAAGTTTAGGATCATAGGAAACTTTTCAGACCTTGCGAGATCTTAAGGTAATTTTTCCCAAAATCAGAAGAAAAAATAAAAAAATGTTTTCGGGATTTGTTAGGATTCGAAAAATAGGAATTCAGCTCTATCAAATGAATCTCTGTAGGACCATGGGGGATTTTTCGGATCATGTATGACTTTGAGTGTATGTTTTTCGAAATAGAAAAATACTTAGTTAGTTTTCGAGGTTTGGTAGGATGTAGAAATTGGGGATCCTGCTCTATAAATTTAATATTGTGATAGATTTTTTTGGATCATGCAGGACTTTATAAGGTTTTTTTTTTTCGAAAACGAAAAAAAAAATTCGGAATTTGCTTCAGGATTTATAATATAAAACTCATCTACATATGTATGCATATGTAGTTTGCCAGTGTTTTACACATTAACCCTAGCAACCTATGATCTTAAATTTTTGGAAAACCAAGTCAACAGATAAAGAAAGAAACTATTGAATCATTCGACAAAGATTTATAATATTTAGTAATAGTTCAACTATTATAGCCAACAAAACAAAAAAAAAGTTTTGAGAGTTTGACGTTGTACTTCTATCCTTTCTTATACGAAGGACGTAAAATATTCAGCAATGATATACACGACCATCCATGTTATTTATTTTTTTATTATTTTCGAATTTTGAGAGAATTCCTCATTCCATATATTTTAAAAGTTTTGTGATTAATGTCCAGTATGCACGCACCTCCCTCAAATATTTCAGATATCCATTAAAATTATATCTTTATTCTTCAGATTAATGGTAATCAATATATAACATCACCAATTGCAATGCAATCTGCACGAGTTCTTGGAAATTTACAAATCCTAACCAGTGTCAATGGAAAAGAATTAAATAATTTAGCAACCTTAAAAGGTGGCGATATTTATCTGCGATCACCGATGTCATTTAAAGATGTACGAGTGAAAAATGTATTAACATCGGATGAAATTTCTGGATTAAATTTTTCTAAATGGTATCACAATAGTTTATGGAGAAATAGTCGCGATAATCAAATAGTTCTTGGTAATTGGACAACACAATCCATAAATATTGAAGAAAATATCGAAGGAAATGGAATGATCAATGATATTCCTGTAGAGAATATCATATCACAAGGTGAAGATCACAATCCAGAGTTAGATTCTTATCTGAAAGATATACAAGTTGAGCAAGAAAGACTATGTCATAAAGCTGAGGATCTAATTAAGTGGACTCAGAATCGTGTGTACTTTCTTAAATACTTTGATCGATCATTTAAAATCATCGAAGATGGCCCTGTGAATCGATTGATCTTTTTTACTGATTCCAATGAAACGTATTTGTTGATAAACATTTTTTGCTATTCCAATATTTATCGCTGGCATCAAGGATGGTTTGAAAAAATTAACGGCATGGAAACTGGTACAATTCAAGAAGTTCTAGCAATTCCTGCTCTATCTGAAGATGGAGGAGTTTATATTGTCACCAATTCAGTAAACAACAATGAATATGATTGTAACATTTCTGGTACGAATATCTGGCATTTTAGTTCACAACATTTAACATTAGTTGAAAGCTCTGGAAACATTCGGGATTATGCATTAATTCATTATTTCCCAGAGCATAATAGAAAATTTTTTGGAATTGATGAAAAAAATAATTTACTCGTTGAAGTTGATGTAATATCTAAACGGGAGAGATCTTGGAATTTAACTAGTAATGCTAACAAAGATTATCGTTTTTTACCATTTAATGCTGAACTTGGCATTGCTTTGAGTGATGGTGAACATCTTTTAATAGTCAACAACAAAGATAGTAGTATGAGACAACGTCGACAGAGACGTTTTCTTATGACAAAAACAATTGAGTTTCCTATAGTTGATACTTTACAAGTTCGTGCTAAAAGAAATGATATTGATGAAAGTTCATTTGCACCTCGACCGTTTGATGTAAATAAAAAAGAGATCAACAGAAAACAATTGAATGCGAAAGACAATGCTAAGTTTATTGATCGTACAAAAGAAGTTCTTTACAATCTTATCAATGGATTTAATGAATCTTCGTCATCAAATTTCGAAGCAAATTTTAAGAAGGAAGACTATAAAATTATCATAGCACAATTTCAAGATGAATTGAACGATATGATTCAGAATAATATTTCTTTGAAAAGATTTTCATGGAATTCAACATTTCCATCTTTCGATTATATTAATTTTCAAGTATCTGATTTCATAGCAGCAGAGAAATTGCTAAGAGCTCTAGTTCAAATTAAGGAGATTCATCGTGAATATAATGACTATAATAAAAAGAATTCTACTAGTGAACCGATCGAAGATGATATTGTTGGAAATGCATCTCCTATTGGTTTCGACAGTATTTTAAATATTTTGGCTAGTAGTTTTATAGATCTTTTTAACATCTGGTTGAGAAGAAGAGATGATATTGTCGGTACTCCTTTAAAGACTGCAAATAATATTTCTTTGGAAAATTCGAATCTTATTAATCAGCAAATACGATCAATAATTGTTGATCAACTAAACAATGAACTAAAGAATTTGGAAGGAAATTTAGAAATATCTGAAATTAGTAATGATTTCTTTGATTTCGGACAGAATATAGAACTGAGAAAAGTTGAAGAAAAATTCAATAGTGAAGCAGACATACAGTCTATAAATCCCAGTCCTGTAATGAACAATCAAACTAAGAATATCGGAATACCATCTGAAGGAACTCAGTTCATTGATAATACCACTATCAGAGACTCTTATAGCAATGCAACCGCCCAATCGTCTAATTCAGAATTACTCCTCGATAATGTATTAAATGATTTAACAAAAGTCCTTGTCGATCTTGTTGGTAACTTAAATCAAGAAATTGATACTAATGATGATTCAGAACTAAAACTTACAGATGCCGATCGTAAACATATTTCAGCAAAAGTTAACGAAGTTATAAGTGACTTACAAGCGAATAATATTTCTTCAAAAGAGTCTCAAAATCGAACATCACTTCTTTCGAAAGATATTGATCAAATAATAATATCGGGAAATTCAATTCGAAAATCTGATTGGAATAAAGTGGAGAAATTTTTGAATGCTTTGCTTCTAGTAAAACATATACAAGATCGCAGTGAACAACAGATTGACGATCAAAAAAATTTCACTAAAAGTGGCAGATCCGAAATGAATGGAGCTGAATTTCTTGGATCACCTGGACCTATTGATTTCAAAAGTATTTTAACTATTTTAGCTAGCGGCTTTTATAATAGTCTCAATATGATTTTGAGAAGAAGAGATAATTTACTTGGAACATCTCAACGACAACATAATAATAATAATATGAGTTTAGAAAATACTGATGATATTGATAAAGAAACAATTATTACAGTTATACAAGATTTGGAGGATAAATTGAAAGCCTTACATGAATTACTTAATTTCAGTGATAAAAATCACAGTATGAATGAAGAAGAGGAGGATGAAAATCTTAAGAAATACAACGAAAACTTAAATTCTGATATTATTGTTACACACCATCACCGTCATAATATCGGTTCCATTGTAGATAGTCACAACACAACGATATCATCTGTATTAGATGATTTCATCGTAAAAAATACTACAAAATCATTTTCATCAGAAGAAACCAATCGTTTACAAACAACTCCACCTACATCATCAGATTTATCAGAATATTTAAATGAACCAATTATTGCCTATGAAATATCTAATCCAGGTCTTTTAGTTGCTTACAATACATACCTTCCAGGTAAATCAACAGGTGAAGTTCTAGCATTAAAAGTTGGTTCAAGAGAAAATCGCAAGAATCTAATCGCTGTTACCCAATCTAAAGAGCATATTGTTGCTGGTCAACATGATTGTGTAAAGTTATACTATGATATAGAACAGGGACATCTATTTCAGTCGATATCAACATTTAGGCCTCGAAGTCTTACAGTATTGCATATACGTGATGAAACTGTATTGGCATTTGTCGAGGATAAGAATTTGATTCGTATATTTGTCTATCGAGGTATTGAGGGATTTGTGGAATTTATGAAATTTCGAAATGATCAATATGTTACGATCTTAACGTCTGCTTCTCTACCTGGAAGTGATGACGTGGACAATAAATATGGAAAATGTTGGAGACATTTTTTAATTGCTGCTACGGCTGGAAATAAAATTGAATTTTATGAGGCACAAATGGCTGGAACATGTGGTGTTGATATAAAATTGAATTGTGATCGTTATTAGATTAGGTAAAGTAGTTTTTTTTTTTTTTTTTTTGTTAATACATTTTCTCTTTTTTCTCTTTATACTTTTGCAATAAAGTACAAATTTTGTTGGTAATAAATAATTGTGAAATTTATTTTTTTTTCAGAGGGATGAATGATCAAACTTAGGTTACTGCTTCCTCCTATCCCTCTAAAGATTACTTCGTTTGTTTAGTTCCTTGAAGAAGTAGAAATCAAGAAATATATATGAATTTTGGTAGAGTTTGTTGGACAACGTGCAAAGACAGTGAGTTTTAGTTTCTTTTTCATACTCCACATATTCGGGATATTCTGTAATTTTCATCCTAGATAGATTTGTTATGTACTAACGCTTTATAATGAAGAACATGTTTGTTTTTAGCTTAAAGGTTCTATTTTTTTTCCTTTAGAAATAGTTCTTTGGCTGACCCGCACAGTACACTTGTAGTCATTGAACTACAGACGAATATTCTTAAATAGTTTTTTCATTTTGATTGGGATATCTCTGTGAACTAGTAGCACAGTCATAGAACAAGTAGCTCTGACTAGAAAGGAATGAAGATGGAGCAAGTATGTAGAGTCTTTTCATCAAGATTTTGATAGAAACTTGGCTATCTATCCAGATGCATATATGTAGGATATATCTCTGCCTTTTATATCGGAATCAAGAAAAGACCCACTGCACACTTCCAAATTAGTTTTGACCGTAGTGTAGAGGAGACCGTGATATGGTTTCTGATCCATTATTGTTTTCTTTATAGTTATTTTAACAAAAGATCTTTGCCTCCTTTTATGTTATCTTCATACGTGGAGTCCGTATATATAGCAGATGAGATGTGTCGGATGTGTGGGATTTTCGAACGAGATGATCACTATATTTGCATTAGACTGAAGAAATTCAGAAATAGATTTGTATGGAACCCGTAAATCAGCATAAAACTAGTCCTGAATAAGAGACCGGTGTCTGACTTTTTCGTAATGTGCCATTTCCACTAGAGGCAGGTTGTAATTGTTGTAGGTCCTAGTGGTTACTTGCAATATCTTTATTTCTTGCATACGTTTCTGAAGTTCTTTAATCATCCTTCGAATGGAATGGACTTTCATTTACATGGTATGAAAATTCTGGTAGATACTTGGTGATTTTTTTTTATTTTCAATTTTATTCTGATTTCTGTTGAATTTTAAAGAACATTTTACTAATCGATGTTGTAATAGTCAAATTGTTCTAATTATTAGTTGAAACTTTATCTGGCTCTAGTGTTCGCAGGGAATTGGATGAGGCTGTAAATAAGATCTCGGAGTATATGATATAGACTCTCAAACCAGTATAAAAGCCTATCTGGGAAAATATACAGCTTTCAATTGGCTTGTATTATTGTGTTACTTTCACCAACTACAACTAATTTGTAAAATTGCGTGTGACCAGGTCCTCCTTGGTTATAATGTTTATTTTTAAAAATTTCGACTTAATTTTTAAACACCACAACCAAAGCCCCCTTAATACTATACTTTATCAAAGACATAAACCGACTGCTGTAAAATTCATCTTTTCTAGTTCATTCATTTAAATCGTCATATAAAATGCCTGTTATCGACACAATGACAAAATTTACCTTGCATGAATGAACAAGTTATGAGTAATTCTGTTGGGGATAATGTGAAAAAATTGAATTTATGACTTCCGATTAAATCTTGAAGATTAATTACCTATTTGGAATGTGAAATTGGGTTTGGCAGCATAAGAATAAAACCAAAAAATGATTTTTCTTAACAAAAAAAAATTCAGTTGCTTTACGTTGTGTGAAAAAAGTTAACTTACTAATTAATTTGAAAAAAACTTAATTTTTAGAGGCGAATTCATTTATTTTCGAATACAAAAAAAAACGTTTTCTTTCATGCAAATTATTTTGTATATTTTTAAAATCTGATAATAGATGGCGCGCAAACTGAAATATATAATGGGTTTGTTTTTTAATAAAATTTGAATTTATTTACCTTTTTCTTACCTGTTGTAACTGTTTTTGCAAGGCGGAAGAAGGGTAAAAACATTTGTACTGAAAACCTGATTTTTTATAAGGAACTTGAATTTTAGAACATCTTAAAATGAAAGCGATTTCATTATACCTAGAAATTAAAAAAAAAAACGATTTAAGTTTTTTTCTCCTTTTCCTATATGACACAATCACACTGTACTGGACTTAGGCATATAAATAGAATCGTGGTCTTTCCATGGACCTGAAAATAAAATTTGTGCGCATGTTAAAGGATAATGTGAGAGAAAGTTGTCAAGTAACAGAGGATGGCGAGTCCACCTCCTCGGAGAGAAAGAAACAGGATTCAGGAATGGATATTCTTGCAGTTCCAGCAGGTTTTCTTTTATTTTATTTTCATCGAATTTTTTATTCCACAAAAGCGCAAAAAAAGCTATTGTGAGCATAGTTTGATCTAATCTAGCAGCACAGCAGGCAGTGGTAAAATAGCATTTAACGAATTTTTATTGGTCCCGGGAAGGAAAGGGAATCGGAAGAAGTCTATTGAATTGAACGGGAAAATTTGTATGCTTAAGACAACGCGACGCGACGGCAACGGCATTGTTAACAAAGAATAACAAAAACAAAACAAAATTCAAGAAGTGCAAGAATAACGTGATGGGTGAATTGAACACCAAGAATCGCTGCGCTGCGTTGCCGCCAGAGAAGAGAACTGCATCTGCAACTGCATGCAACTGACATTTAGTATATTCAGTTTTCTCAAAATGTGCTCATGCTCAGCTCTAGCAGCGACAAGCAATAGCATAGCAAAGCACCACAGCAGCGACTGCAACTAGCAAGAAATTAGCACGACACGAGCAGAACAGCATTTTATCAATAGCAGCAAAGCAACACAGGACAGCACAGAACAGCACAGCACCACAGCAGCAGCAGCAGCAAAGCACAAAATAGCAGATTTCAATTTCTTCATCAGTTGAGCATAGTTCTCGCTGGCCTTTTGTTGTGTTCTTGTGCCGTGGTCGTCTGCTCTGCTGTGCTCCTGCTGTGGTACAACAACTTGGCTGTGGCTCGTGTCAGTGCGCACTCGGTTGGTTCCTGTTGGAGGAATCGAATTTCCTCTTTTCACTCTTGAGAGTGTCCGAAAAAAGAAGGAAGAATTTAATAAAAAAGAAACAACCGCAAAACGCCAAAATCTCGAAGTATTCTTGCGGTGAATTATGTGGTTTTTACCTGTGCAACAATTAATTTGTGTTAAATTGTGATAAAGTCTCCTAAAATCCGGTGCGTAAACGCAGTGTTTATAAAGAAAAAAAAAAAAAAGTGCAGTTAGAATTTATATTTTCTTTGTCAAGTAGAAGGAGGTCGGATAGGTTTCATATATTCAAGCTGAAAAGTGTTCTTGTGGTGAATTTCGTGTGTTTATTGCTTTGCGCTTCTACCTTTGGATAATAAAGGAAATGAAAAGGACCATATTGTACCGCTAGCTGTTCTCTCTGTGTATGTGTGTGTGGGTGGTAAGTAAAATTTGTTTTTGTTTTCTTCATTTTCTAAATTTTTACAGTTGAGCAATTAAAAGGAAAAATTTTAATAGAAGGAAATTCCTTGACATCTGTCAATTACACACCGGGCGGGCGTTGTGGTGGTGTTTTACTTGCAGCAGGCAGCCAACAAAACTATGAGGAGGCTGCAAGATGGATAGGAAAAAAAAATCGATTTTCTCCCTTTATCTGTGCAGTTGGCGAGATTCATTAGCACATTAACCAGGAAGGGGTGGGTTGGGATGCAGTAGTCGTCGAAGTGCCGTTGCCATTGTCATTGCCTTGCTAGCCAGTATAGCGCCATATGGCGATATGGATGATAGAATAAGCACGATAAGCGCTCATTTCAGGAACAATTGATAACAACAATTTCTCATAATGATGATTACGGAAGGGCGAGGGATCAGCAGGGAGGTGCTGCATGTATGCATATTTATTTAAATTGGCACAATAGTTTTTCCCCTTTTGTCGCGTCCATGACATTTGCATTGGCCATGCTGCTACCACTGGCGGGCGTACGGTTATAATCGATTTGTGTATAATTTGTCGCCTTTTTTTTGGATTAATAATGGAAAAATTCTCACAATTTTGCTCGAATATGTTTCAATTCGACACACCCTAAATGGAAAATGTCCTCACTATCAGTTATAATAACACAGCAACAATAAACGGTAGTTTTTAATTCATGTTGAGTAACTAAATAGAAAATGTTTGTTTACCGTTGGATTCAACTGAATTTGGATGATGACTCTTTTGATGAGCGTCGTTTTTGTTGTCATCGAGTTTGGTATAAAATACCCTTGACTGCCGCGCTTATTTATAGTTTTATTATCGCAAATTTGCCACACATTGACAGATGCCTAGAAGAACGCTAGACCCGAATAGCTTTTTATTATGTAAATACTTAAGCACAAAAATGACATAATTGTAAATATTTACAATAAATTTGAATTCGGTACATACCTACATATATTTATTTATTCAATGCTTGTGTAGGATAAGACCTTAAATTCTAATAACAGCTTGGTTTTTCTTACTTAGGAGTCTTCCCGCTTTTATTTATTTATTTATTAAATGCAGAGAGATAAGTCGCTAATCCTGTATTGAATATTTTCCATTATCACATTATACCTACCTACCTAGGTAGATAAGAGAGATAATTTTACGATATTGAGGCGAGCGTTTATATCCAGGGTCTTTTATACCTGTCAGAATGAAACCTGTAAAATCCAAATGAACCATAGCAAGCTAATTCTTGTCTATTGGAAGTTAGGGTTATTTCATGCCTAGTTAAATCATGTGATGATAACTGTTATCATTGATTTATATTGATATAAAATAGCAAATATGGGTTGAACATGAGTTTCAGTATCTAAACGGAAACAAACATCATCATTTTTATCTAATGTCGGGTCTAAGCGGCATTGGTTGACGCTCCGAATATGTTTGTCGTTGGATTTTAATTCTTTTGTAGATAGGTACCTACTGTAATTGAAATGATCATAATAAATAACGAAGGTATAGGTAATTTTTGGCGACAGCGCCATCTAGTGATATAAAATAGTATTTAACCCCAAATATAGGTAAAACGAATAAGGAATTAACGATCCTCAATTGATATGTCTAAGTTGACATTTTCAAATTCTCTGGTGGAAGTGGTGTTATCTCGGCTAACAGATGGAAAGTTCTGTTTAGATCAGACCTATGCACATACTATATGTATATATCTTGTAATACAATTTGTATGGAAAATTGAATACTTTGGATGTAAAACTGTTTGTCGTTACTTTTTAGGGTTCCGTACCCAAAGGGTAACAACGGGAACCCTATTACTAAGCTTCGCTGTCCATCCGTCCCTCAACAGGTTGTATCTCATTAACCGCAACAGGTAGATAGTTGAAATTTTCACAGACTGTGTATTTCTATTGCCGCTATAACAACAAATAATAAAAATTAAATTAAATTAAAAATTAAATGGGGCCCCTATACAAGAAACGTGATTTTTTCGGAATTTTTTTCTCGTTTTATTCTCATTCATTATTATTATCATAAGTATGCATTTTTTTTCAAATGACAGCATTATTTTTTCACATGACGCCTACTCTCATTTGAAAAAATATATAAAACGTAGGTAAATAGTGTTAAATTTTGTACGATGGTACGGAACCCTTCGTGCGCGAATCCGACTCGCACTTGGCCGGTTATTTTTTTTTTTGAGAAGGCTAAAGGCTTTTAGCATTTTATGAAATAATTAAAAATTTCAGACACTTCATGAACGTCAAATGTTTTCGACATATAAACGTCGTTGTGTTTGTTTGCAATGACCAAGCCTTCCTGCCTAAATCAGTGGGATTCATAATTGGTTCCATTTGGACGTTATTATACATAAATTATTGTACTTTTATAGTAAGCACGTCAAATCAAGTTTATGATTATATAATGTATACCTAGATGCACCCCCCTGAAAATAATCACGCTTCTCTAGAAGCATTGGTAAATTTTTAAGTAGGTATATCATTCGATCTCTCCATTCAATAGTCAATTTATAAAACCACCATAGGTTGAAACATCTATCCATGCATTAAAAATCTGCTGGATTCTACCCAATCTTCTTTCGAGAATCAGAAATTTGAATAAACACTTTTTCAGTACGAGAACCTTTTAGTTACACAAGAGATGAATCCCACCTTGATAGGTGGTTGTATATCAAGAAAGTTACAGGATGTAAAACTAAATATCTTAAAACCCCTACTGCCCGCCGCAACGTCGCGTCCTACCCTCCACATTATAATTTTTTGCTTGTCTCCACTTCAGCTATCAAACCCTTGAGTTATGTCCACTACCAATTATGAAACACCCTATATAAGTACGTTCGTTGGTTATTCCTAATGTCTACTCCTCTGAAGTTTCAGACGTACCCTAAAATATTTTTGCACGTGGTGTGGTCTACACTCTGTATGAGCACTTCAGCTCAGTGATCATTATACCTAGATTTGTTTGTGTCTTAAAAGTGACGGTGATTTTCGTTTTTGGGAAGAAAAGAACAGGAAAATGACAGATTCGGTGGCAGAAAAGAATTTACTATAAGATTAAAGAATGTAAACCATACCCAATACAAGTCGATCAGTTCGGAAATATTTTAGGAAGAAGATTAAGAGTGGTTTGGGTTCATTCCATTCTTTGCATTCCGATAACATTTTCAAAGGAAATAATTCGAGACATATTTAATCCATAAAGTGAACAAAATCTGCTTTATAGGTATATGATTAATGACATTGTTAAATCGTGTATATGTAAATAGAACTTCTTCTTCTGCTTTTTACGTTAGACCATATATCATTCTTAATCTGGTACGCAGCTGATGTGTAAAAATTATCTCCGAATCTGCGATTACTATAGGTATATGTATACCATGCAGAAATACATACTTTCCAGGTTGGAAATGCTTGTTATATATTGATAGAAATCCAATTTAATAACAATGGGATGATGTTAGTATAATTCGCACCAAAGAAGTCAACCTCCGATACACTAGCTATAAATATAATGTTTTTTCTAAATTCTATAACTGTTCGGGTTAGTTAATGGGGTCGTTGCAAGGAAGCATGCTTACTAGCTGCCATATATGGCATTAAGTAAAGGAAAGAAGCAAACATTGAAAATTGGAGTCGTATTAACTTCACATTATAATGTGGCAAAGAAACAAACACAATACCAACTTAAAAAAATAATACCACAAGACTTTCGTATAAATTTACAACTCCAATGAAATGTTATACTACTACCCATTATATCATACCGTCCGATCCGTCCCACAGTGGCCCTAAGGTTTTATTTATTATTTTATATATTTTTTTTTATTTATATAATTCAACTTCAAAAAAAAATTTTTGTATTCCAAAACTTAAAAAATCAAAATTTTTCCTAACTCCTAATATTTTAAAATGTTTGCATCGTTCTTATGTGAAACCATTGACATGTATAATGTGGACTGACTACGTCCATAGAAATACACTGCAGAAAGTAGGCTAACTTCTATACAGGGTGTTTCCCACTAGGAGGTCAATAGAGCAGGAGGTGATAGTACTCACCTAGACGAACCAAAAATTGTATGGCAGGGGGGGGGGCATTTCAACCGTTTAGGAGTTACAGGATGATTAAGAAAAAAAGCTAGTTTTTCACAAGATACCCTGTATCTTAAAAACTACAGGGCGTGAGGTCACAGTGGAACTTCATAGCCTTTGCAAAAACTGCGCAACCAGCCCCATACCCCTCTCCCATCAAGAATTATGGTTGTCTAAACTAAAAATTTCGGATTTTCTTACAATTTTTTTTAATTTAACCTCTATTATTTTTGCAAAAATGTCGTTAACATAACTTTGTTTTATAAAAACTGTAAACTATAGACTCTCCTCTTTAAGATAACCTATTACACCCTATGTGTTAACTGTAGCCGTTAAAAGTTACTAACTCATAACCTATTCAGGTCACACCGAAATTAGAAGATATTTTTTAAAATGACGAGCTAAGGGAAAAAATTATCGTTGAGAATAGGTTTGAAAATAGGTTTGAGAATAAGTTTAGAGCTAATAACTCTTAAAGGGCTTCAGATAGCACATTGGGTGAAATAGGTCACATTAAAGAAGAGAGTCTACAGTTTACAGTTTTTATAAAAAAAAGTTATGTTAATGACCTTTTTGCAAAAATAATAGAGGTTAAATTAAAGAAAAAAGGTAAGAAAATTCGAAATTTTTAGTTTTGACAACCATAATTCTTGATAGGAGAGGGGTATGGGGCTAGTTGAGCAGTCTTTGGAAAGGCCATGAAGTTCTGCATACAATGAGCTATTAACTATGATCGTACGCCCTGTAGGTATTTTGTGAAAAACTAGCTTTTTTTCTTAATCACCTAGTGGGAAACAACCTGTAAACCATTCTCTTTCGGTCTAAGCACCAAGTACCTACCAACTGAGAGATAACTGTAAACAACAAATAAATAAGTGGGTTCGTCGAAATAAATGTTTTTAAATTAATTATTTGGGTTTTAATTAGCAATAAAAAGTGTTTTACCAAAGGCAATATATTCATAGATACTCAACAGAAATTCGAAAGATTTTATTAAAATCAGTTTTCAACTTCCCGCCAATGGTTTTTTCAATGTTGGCACCGACGTAAGAAGTATTTTTGACACAAAAAATTGTACCCGCTTGAAATAGCATATCGATCTGGTCCTTATATATGTCAGCGTGTAAGACTGAGAAAAGTTTGGTTTAAATGACTCCTGCAGTTTGCACCCTAAACTACTATTCTATTAAAAAATGACTTTTTGTAAAAAAAAAGTATACTAAAAAATGACATTATCCACACTCCGTAGTACCTCACCACACAGTACTGTAAGCGTATTGCGCTGAATGTTTTTTTTTCTCAGTTTAATTTATAAGTTGACCCCCCCCCCCCCCCCCCTAACTTTAATGCTAGTCTGCCACTGTCGTCCCAATGACTCATCTGCTAAGAATTTACTTCTAGATGCAAGTTGTATTTGTTTTTTTTTTTTAATTCTTTGATTTTATCGAAACTATCTTGTTCTGGCCATCTGCATTATGATTAGGTATCAACGGAACAAAAGATACGAATCACATAAATCAAAACAAATTGACTCGCCTGAAGTAATGAAGTGTACACAAAAATGTTGTAATTAAATCTCTTAGATCTATTCAACAGTTATGTATCTACTTGTACATACTTAATTACACTTAGGCCCTACATATAGTAATCCCATCATACTTTTCTTTTACCGCATCTTCTCTGATGATCTGATGATCCTTTTGTGTTTCTCTTAACCGATTTAATGCTTTCATCAACTCACAGATTCTCACACTCAGAAGGTGTCAGATTACTTTTCAGAAAACAAAGAGAAAAAACAATTAGATGAATTGCTCCATATGAGAAATAGCAGGAAAAAATTGTTGTTTTTTTTTGTTTTTTGTTATTATAAATGGAATAAGTTTACAACTGCGCCCGCGCTTGCCACCGCATTTATTCATCTTATTTTATGCAGCATACTCACTTTGTCCCAACACAACACCTCTATCAGCACGGTTGACTGATGGTGTTACTAATTAGTTAGGGAAACTAATATCGGACGTTGCATTGTACATACGAGAGTATATGCTTGAATGAAACATATTATTGGGTTCTAGCCGATTTCTATATAGGTAGGTTAGGTATTCAGTCGTACTAAAGAAGCTCTGCATTCTGCAACCTAAGTCTATACAAGCAAAAGCATCGGTTTTCAGGAGGGCTTGAGGTTGCTAGAGCACTCTTCTATGGCTTCTACTGGACATGAAAGACCAGAAAAAAAAAATTATAGAAAATTAAAAAAAGGGATTCAGTTCTTAGAACTTAAGAGGGTAATTCTTTGTCATTTCGTTACTGAAGTAGGTATCATAGTCATAGACCATAATATGCGGATACATTACTCATAGTCTCTGTGCCTGTTCCGTTTTTAAAAAGTTATTGAATATAATATTTTCAGTTTCTCTCCATTTTATTGGGCATGTTTAAATGAGGAAAAAATCAAAATAATTTTTCTTCTTCCATCTTTATTCCCCTTTGGAGTATATAGAGAGCCTGTGATGTGTTCATATGTGAGCTTAGACTTCAGTTTCTAGAATCGTATCTTAGGTGATTAGCCTGCAGTAGCTATTCTAATGATAGGGCTGGCTACATTTAACGCTTATTAAGAAGAGTTCATCATGTTGAACAATGTGTTGCTTCTTCCCTCATATAATTTCGGGTTGACGTCTTTGCTTGTGGTACGAATGTTATAAATCCAACTCGGGCGCCAATATTAAATTTCAAGCTTTTTTGAAATTTTTAATTTGTCCATTAGCTTTGTAGCAGTCAAAGCAGTCAGTAAATTTTTTAAAGAAAATTTTGTTAGTTGTGGACTTTGTTGCATTTTCGTTGTCGACCACCAGCATCGCGAGAAAGATGATCTAGACAAATTAAAAATTTCAAAAAAGCTTGAAATTTAACAAAATGAAACAAAAAAAAAATGCGAAAATTGTCGTAATTTTTTTTAGGATTTCTCTTAGATTTAAAAACTAGGTTCCAGGACTTTTAAATTCGGTTGTGTTTTGTTTGTAAATTGAAAAATACTAATCCCAGAAAAATTAATGGCTCTTAAAAAAATATTATATATACCGGAATTTTGTAATTTGAAATTTAAGCTTTTGGGATTTGGTTTGTTAAAATTTTGAAAATGGAAAAAACTCTAACTAACCCGCGAAAAATTTAAGGACTCTGTCTGACTAACGAAATAAGTAGAGAAATCATGTTTTAATCTAAAGCTGAAAAGATATTGAAGGTAGTGGATCCAATGAAATTAATACTTTTGGTTATACACAAGGGCGGATCCAGACATTTGCTCTAGGGGGGGGGGCGATCGCCCCAATCGCCCTCTATAACCTCACTTGCCATCAGTAGTGGACCGCTCTCTTTCTCTTTTCGTTTCAGCATGAAAATTTCATTAGCCATTAGCATTCAGATATCGCCGGAGTTCTTTTATTTATATAATATAAGTTTTTGATGCCGTAAGCATAGTAAAATTTAGTCTCACATAAAATAGACATTATACACTTCGTGTTTGTCTAACTGATGGTGTTTTTCATGTAAAAGTCGCTTGCATTTCGTTCAAACACCATAATTTCCTGCGCTGGAATTAATTGGAATTAATTGGTTCAAGAAATTTTCGGGGAATGTTAATTAGCTAGGGTTAATATATGCATAAAATTAAATTAAATACTTCCAGGAAAATTGAATCTAAGATTAATTACCCTGGCTATTATAATTTTCCCAACATACTACTTTTCACCAAAATACCCGGCTTTTGTGAGCTTTCGATCACAAAAAGGTGAAAAAATTTTGCTTGTACTGAAAATTCCTTGGTGGTATAATTTTAACATTTTTGAGAATAATTTATGACTAAAAAAGAAAAAAAAAATGATAAATATAACAAATAACTTTTTCAAAAACTACCTAGAGTTTTCGATTTAATTAAATAACCGTTTTTTTTTTATACAAATTCGGTAGTGCATTTCTACCATCGATTTCCGGTTTTACATATTCATCTGTATCTTCCGCATTTATGTATAAATTTTAAAATTTTCACGGTATACAAAGCAAAGTAATTTAATTAAGTATTTTGATAAATATTAGGAGTTTCAAATTTCATTGTTATTCACTGTCGTGTTTAAACTTAAACTACTCAGGAGGGGCTAGATTTTCCAGTACTAAATGTTGTTTGAGTGAGAAAATAGTCTTTTTGAAGAAGTTAAGTTCAGTTATAAGAAATTAGTTACCTATATAATTCAATAATTTATTTAATGTATACAACAAGATATCTTTTAATTTTGCATACGAGATATAAAATAGAGAGAATTAAATAAAAAAAAAAAGAATTTAAGCTATCTGACAACTATGTGCTTACAATTATCTAACTAATATATAAAGATGAAGAATAAGAAAAAGAAGAGAAAAAGAGTAGAAAGATGAAGATATGATAAAAATCAACCTGCAGTTATTTTAGGAGCGGACCCAGCTCATGCATTCGCGACCTCAAACAACTTCAGTGGATACTAAATATTGAATTAATTTCTCTCTGAAAATCCTCGTCGAGCTAATCGTTCTGATATCATTGGGAAGAAACTTTCTTCCATTTACGTGCAATGTGGACAAAGTAAGAGCGTTGCCCAACTAGTGTGCGGAATCGTGGTATTAGTAAGCTAAAGTGGCGGTGCGAGTGCATAAAAAAACCCAGTTATTCAAATAAGTACATTGGTGAACGTGTATTTATTAGACGATGTAGGAAACTTAGGGCAGTGACATCACGATAAGCATTCAATGAACACCCTAGAACTGAGGGAGTATATTGTGATACATGGTCAAAGCGACGTAGTCCATAAACAAAACGGACACAATCGTTGAATGCTACATTAAGCTTACGATTACAGGCTGCATCGAGGGAAGAGAAAATAGTACTGCAGTAAACAAAATGAGGAACAAGCAGAGCCTTGACCAGTTTGAGTCGCAGACCAACTGACAATAACCTCCCTGAGAGCCATAACCTGCGGAGGCCACCATAGATTTTTTGGACTATACTACAAACTTGAGCGCAGCAGGTTAGTTTGCTGTTAAGGGAAACTCCAAGGCTAGTAACCTTTTCGGAGAAAGGTATTATCTCATTATTCAGCAGTATGGGAGGCAATAACTCCGTGTCTAGTACCCCACTATAGAAGGCTATGCAGGTCGACTTCTTCGGATTGAGCAAGAGCCGGTTAGATTCAGCCCAAGCGGATATTCGATTTAGATCGCCATTAATGCGAGCAACACAGTCCTCCTGCAATCCAATAGGTCTAGACAGATAGAGCTGCACGTCATCAGCATATATATGCAAATTTGCATCCATTACCACATGCGGAAGATCATTTATAAACAATGAAAAGAGTAGAGGATCTATAATGGAGCCTTGTAGAACTCCAGAATCGATGGGAAGGGAGTTAGATTTAACTCCATCAACTAGGACTTGTTGGAAGCGATTGGATAAAAATAATTGCAGTTCGGGAGAAAAAGAATTTGTCATGTAACTTGTGTAGAAGAAGTGTGTGGTCAACGCTGTCGAATGCTTTAGTAAAATCAAGTAGAACTAATATAGATAGATGATTATTGTCTAGCACGCCTCGAATATCTGTAGTGACTTTAAGTAAAGCAGTCTCGCAGCTATGCCCAATGCGGAAACCAGACTGCCATCTGAAGAGCATGTCAGTCCGATCGATAAAATTAATTATTTGCGTGGCCATTACCCGCTCCAATACCTTCCCTAGGAAGCATAGTATACTTATAGGACGAAAGTCGCTCGGACCGTTAGGAGCAGAGTTCTTTGCCAGTGGTAATACTACGGAATTTTTCCACTTACGAGGAAATTGAGAGTACGTGAGGCAAGAATTGAATATGTATAGCAGAGAGCTACATATAACTGGGAGGAGAAGCTTAATAAATCTAGGGATACTGTCATCACCAGTGGCATCAGATTTGATATCATCAATGGCCTCTAACATCTCAGAAACTGTTACACATCGGAAGCTGAAGTTTACTGATTGTTCTACAAAGTTTAAAGGAGCTGCATGAGCAACTATTGGAGTAGCGAGTGTAGGCGTTGTGAAAAAATTATTAAGAGCTATATGAATTCACTAGTATTAAGGCGACTATGGCTTAGAAAAAGGTAAAATAAATAATATAACATATAATTTTGAATATAACGCTTGACAAAAACTCACAGGTACCACTTCAAAATTCACGACCAAAATGGCGGGGAGAAAATATCAGTTAAAGTGTACAAAATCAAAACTCATTTCCATTTTTGCGGAATCGGAACTAGGTGATGTACACAAAATATTGTGTGCATGGGTAAACTCATAATCACGGAATCCGGCCCCAGATCTTGCTTTCTTTGTATACTTTGAAAATTTTTAAATTTATTCACAAATGTAAAAAAAAATTTATTATTTATTTAATTGCAAAAGGAAGGGAAACTCTAGAGAACTTTTGGGATGTAGGTATTCATTAAATGAAGGGAGAAATTATTTTTTGTTTTTTAATAAGGATTTAGAAAAATTAAAAAGATTTTTTTTTTGTATTTTCTCTTGCATTTGATTAGAGCATAAGTTTTGATTTATTAAAGCTCTAGAGGGGGGGGGGGAGGCGATCGGGGCCATGATCGCCCCCCGCTGTATCCGCCCTTGGTAATACCTTACACATTCTTCCAAAATATGTGGATTAATCTTACAATAACATTAAAATTTGTTTAATTCTACTGTTAATAACAGCAATACCAACAACAGTACCTACCACCACCATATTTTGCACTAACAAAATTTTCTAAAATCTAGATGATTACTTAAATAGCTCCTCCCAACCCGTCACCCACATCATATTGTCAGAGACAAATAAATCAAATATGAAATCACAAATTCGCTTGTTGTCGTCGTTTAATGTTTATTAAACCTTTCATAAATTACCTTTTTTACACGCGATCTAATAATACCTCTTGGCAGTAATGATGATGTCTATCCGCCCAGCCCATCATACAGAACATACATACGCATATATATCCAAGAGGGATCATCCTCTAGCTTTATGTATACTCAATTCTTATTAATCGCTAAGTCAGGCCCGCGGTAACCGCAGAATATTTTCTCGTTTTTCTTCGCTATTGAATTGTTTTCGATTAATAAAGAGCTGAAATTGAAGTGCATCGCCGCCACCACGAATGGAGCAATTGATAAATTTACGACGACAAATTAAGACGAGTGAATTGGCTCGCTCAATTGAGTTAACGGCGCTGCGACCGGCGCAATATGCTACATTATATAGCAGTTAGCCTGAAAGTTTATTAGATTGATTAAGAAGAAGAACGTTTGTATAAACGATAATAGATGGCGCAGGAAGTTAATGATGACACTTAAATGTTTTGATACGATGTTTGTATGTAAGTTGATATGATGGATATGAAATGGAGAATATTTCAGTTGATTGTTTCAAATCACGGATTTTGTTGATATTATTTCTGAGATTGTTAGTTTACATTACATAGATATGTACATACATATGTGCAGAAATGAGAATATAAATTGGAACAGAAGCAGCCGCTATATACATATGCCGGTATATATGGCGCCGTAATTAATTAATGAAGAAAATGGCCAATTACGTAATTTAAAATCTATCAAGATTTAAAGTGAGTTATTAATTATTTTAAGATATACGCGCATACGTTTGTACTGGAATATTCCTTATGTACTCACGTATGTAAGTTTAAAAGTTCTTTATATCCATTTACTTGGTCTTTTAAAGTAACGATGCTAAATGCTGTTCTAAAGTAATCTTTGAAATACATATTATTAGCTATTTTGAACTAACTAGCAAGGTAAATACTAGTATTAACTTAAAACAATCATAAAATTTATCCATCTATATGTTGCATATGAAGTTTAAGCTATTTCGCTAGTAAGATCCAGTATAGACGGGTCAGTATGCTGCCTCTGCCGCACGAAATCTGTAGGTATGATGATGCTTCATTCCTGCCGCCAAAACACCACTTTGTATTATACCAAGAATAGTTTACCTTTCATGCTAGCTTTGGCTAGAAGAGGAACAAACTTCACTTTATAAATTCCCTGAGGTATTGCTTAGTGTATAGGTACTAAATATAATGCGAATTATTTTTAGTTAGCGCCATCTATTTGCAATTAATGATGAACAAAAAATAAACAATTAAGCTGATATCCTGGTAAAATTTGATGTTGGTTTGGTTCGACACGCACGGTGAACAGTCTGCAAGGTATGTCTATAATAAGTTTTTGAAAATTTAATTCGTGACGTCACCCTGGTTAATTTAACACATGAACGTTTATGGAGGAAAAAAATAAAAAGAAAAGCTGAAATCACATGCATATAATTAGACGAAATGTTGTCATTATGGCACACGTTGGTAGTCTGTATACAGTGGATACAATTCTCTTGACATTTTTTAGGTCACCAAATATATTCATATCAGCGATTTTTTTTTATAAGCACAAGGGTTATGAAAGCGGACGAATTCTCACAAAAAAAATAAGTGAGTGGTGATGATTGTGTCGACCATTCCAATATATTAGCTCTAGATATAGTTTCAATCAGGCAGAGAAGATATCAATAACAAAAACATTAAGTGATGCTGACGAGAATATCGAAAAGGTGAGTCAAATATAAGAAATTTGATCGCTTTTATCGAAGAGTTGACAGAAATTCCGAAAACGAACGTTAACATGTTGATGATGTCGATACTCATCTTTATACTTTTTATTCGCAATGGTTCAGTTTGTTTAAAACCATTTTCAGTTACGAACAAATTAGTCAATCGTTTAAAGAGAAAGCATTTTTCAAAAAGACAATATATGTCTATAAAGGTCTTCATTCCAACGTGCTTTTAACTTAACTCTTAACTACTTTAGAAAGAAAATAAACGTAGAATGGTAAGGGCCGCGAGGGGTGGGGGCGTTTAAATGCATTTTCTTAGAAATACATAGGATCGGTTCAATTTTCAATTTTTCCCCTATACTTACCTACTACTGACTGAATAAAAAATCAAAATTTAAAATTTTATCAGAATTTTTCTGTTTTAATTACAATGTTTTCAAAAAACACGTCATCAACATCAGTTTTCATATCAAATTCAAAAGGGGATCAAAGCTCTGTACCTAAAGTACAATTCTCTTCGTTTTTGTCTTTGCATTTTTTCTTAAGCATATAAAGTAAAAAATTTCATTAAATGATGCCCAAGGGTACAGGCAACTTTCTACTGTGAATATGTATTGAGATTTTTAAAGACGTTTCTGAACTTAGATCTACAATTATTACGAATAAGGCATTGTTAAAAAATAAAAATAATAAAAATAAATAAAAATCGAAGTTTTAGACCCAGCGATCAAAGAGGTCTCATCAGTATGGTTATCTATGATCGCCTACCATATGTAGAAGTTCGGTAATAGGGTGCACTCAATTGCCCATACAAATACTTTTTATCAAAAGCAAGTGTGAATCATATGGCAGCAAGATTTTTCATTGAAATTTTCAAATTGTGTGCTTATTACCCTTGTCGCCATAAGGTACTGGATAAACCAAGTAAAATTTGTATGTAGGCCATTTCTCGTCTCTATAGACTGAAATTCATTGAAAATAATTTCAACAAATTTCTATGTATAATGCATAGAAAATGTAGAAAAAAATTCACACTGATGATACCTCTTTGTTCACTGGGTCCACCTACAAATTGATTAACTCCATAAAAGAAAAGGTAAGAAATATTGATATACATTTTTATAAATTTCTTGTAAAAAAAAAAGAAATTTATTATACAACGGCCATAAAAATTGTTGACATGAGAGACTAGATGACAGAATTTTTATGCATGTTGAATAAAAAAATATTTTTTTTACAAGAAATCAATAAATAGGTATATCAATGTTGTCTACATCTTCTTTTATTGGAGTTAATCAATTTGGCAAGTGAGCAACTCATATTATAGATAGTGAAAATCAAAACTTTTATATGGCAACACTACTCAGAAACTGCCCAATATTTTACCAATCTATGAACTTGACCTTACTTTTGTAATGAAATCATTGTGTACAAAATTTCTACTCGCTAAGCCCGTTCTTAAGTTATCGTACAGATAGACAGACAGGCCGGCAGGTAGGCAGACAGACAGACAGACAGACAGCCGTACATACAGAAATAGAAACTTTTCACGACTCTACACTTATGTATCAAATTAATTAATTTTTTTTCTTATTATTATTTCTATGCATTACAAACGTATAAACAGTACTAACCTTATAAACCCCCCTTACCCATCATGATGTCATCTATATAGTTGGCAAACTATATACGGATAGAAGAGTTGGTTGACTTTAGGTGTAATGCAACGAACCTTATTATAAGGGACATCAAATATCGTGAACTATGTATACATGTTGTCTGGCAGACTGAGATGTCATGGCACTTTGTTAAGTAGTCACCATAGAAAGCCTAAAACCGTACCAGCGAAAAATATTTTGATGGCTGGATAGTTTCGAAAAGAACTTTCAACTTCAGGATGTCAAGACGGTAAATTGACGTACATATATGTAGTTTCTGGTAGAGATAATGTAGGATGAGATGGAAGTTATTAGCGGGCTGGTAGTGTATGTATTCCATGAAAATTATGATGACACGAAATTATAGAAGCAATGAACTTTTCGGATTCAACTTACTCTTTCTCCGTTCCTTATTCCTTTATTAGATTGTCATCTAGATGAAAGGACCTTATTATGATGATATAATCCAATTAGTTTTTAATGTTTGTAATAATTGACACTAATGGGTTGAGTAATTGAATTTGTGTAAAAAAAAAATATTTTAATGTATGTGAAGGATGGGAATGATAGCATAGGCCTATTTCAAAGTGAAGTTCAAATAACGAACATGATTCGTTTAAATTTAATT
This sequence comes from Dioctria rufipes, assembly GCA_963924295.1. Lineage (NCBI taxonomy): Eukaryota > Metazoa > Arthropoda > Insecta > Diptera > Asilidae > Dioctria > Dioctria rufipes. The sequence continues at coordinate 202,148,769 of OZ002742.1, forward strand.
CAACGAGTACTAAAAGCGAGAAGGAAAGGAGGAAGGAAGTATATCTAAAGTCTTCATTAATCAATCATTTAACCAAGCTGCATTAGGAGAGAGTTGATGGGCGCCCGTTCAGGTGCTCTATTATTAGATTAGTTTTTGGGTATTGATATGCGTTGCAAATGGGCGTATTAACATAGGAAGTCCTATATATGTATGATAGAGTAAGATAGTAATGCCAATGTTAATGGTATTTATGGTATCAGATATTAACGAAACGTTATATCTCTGATACACATGGGGTAAATTTAACCGGTTAATTAAATTAGCCTACTTTTACTCCATGTGTATCACCAAATACCTCGAGTATTCTGACAATTATCTAAAAAAAACAAGCGAGTAATTTCAGGATATTCTATATCCTCAAAATTTGTTGGGTAATTACAATTACCCTGATAACAGCGCCAACTTGTAGTCGCTAGAAATATAACATTTTTGTGTGAGCACATATACAGCGATAGACAGTGACAAACCAAAACCAAAGTGGAAATGAGAAGTGACAATTCGAAAATTATTATCTGCATTGCCTGCTGACGCTTCGCTAGAATTAATGCAATTATACATCCATACTAAACGTCAATCATGCGTATTACCATTCAAATTACCCCGATTTAAGTGTATCAGGGGTCTCCAATTAACTAGGTAATTCAATTACCCTGAAGCAAATACCCAGTTATATTTACGCTATGTGTATCATAAGCATAATAATAAGTTTTGCGTTGATTTTATGCATATATGGGTATGTACTATTTAACCAAACTAGAATATAGTCTTGAGTCGTAGATAACATCAGGGCAAAATCAATAAATGCTAGCGCATCTTATAGTCGGGTAAGTCCAATATGTAGGAATTGAACTATAATGGTGCTAGAACTGAATCTTGTGGTAGTCCGTGTTTTAGTTTTTTAGAGGCAAGTTTTTTTTCTTCGGTCATATGGACTCACTCAGGATATACGATTGCTTAAGTAGCTTGGTCAATATAGTTTGTATATTAAGCATTATTTCCGGCCAGTAACGTAGGCTGTGGTCAGGTCAACATAATATGCTGTTAGAACCCTATGTGAACAATGTGGTTGAATCGTATACGTTCTTTGTCAATTTAAACTTTGGTAACACAGTCGAGTTCTTGAGTAGCAGTAGTATACTATTCATATATACCGGGAATACTATTAAATAAAAAATGCATATAACCAGAACGATATCCCTTTTTGGATAACAGATAGAGATTGAGATTATTAGTTATAATTGATTAGAATCAGGGAGACGGGCAGGGTAACCGGGAAAGTAGGAATAAAAGTTAAATAAAAATTGATTCGGATGGTATAACAATCTTTATGAGCATATAGAAAAAAATAATTTTTTTCTTAGAATTTCACTCGATAATTTTTCTTTAAAATTTTATATTCACTGTCGTTTTCCATAGTCTAAAAAAAAAATAGTAGAGAACAATTTAATTTATTAAAATTTAGTAAAATTGTGTTTAATATGAAAATTATGGTTTTCCTTAAAAATCCAGAATCGATTCCTAAATTCGCCCCTTTTCATATTGAGGACTTCAAGGATCATCTAACATTTAAAATTTCAAGAGTTCCCCCTTCACTTCAAGTGAGATTTATTTGCCCACAGAATTAGCAATTATCGATGCAATTCAACCAGAAATATTTTTTGCTTCATTGCTTCCATTATTTATGTTAATAAACCCTTGAGAAGGGTTTTTGTTGTTGTTGTTGTTGTTTTTGTAGAGAACCCATACTGAATATTTCAGTTACAACTACATATCTAAATTTTTGTAAATACATATAAAGAAATTATTGATTTCCTGTCTGCTGTCAGTTTTTCAGAAATTAGAAAAATATAATTATTGTCTTTTGTGAATTTGTCAATCTTCCTGACAATCTTCCAGGTGCTTACTTAGATTTTTTCTTTTGGAATTCAATTTGGATAGATAATGTGTGAAATGAAAATGTCTAACTTCACGGCGGCGTGGTCAGCTGTACGTATCTAAGTTCCGCAGTTGCAAAATTAATTCGTAAAACTCTGCCTAGTCTCAGTTGGTCAGCTAACCGATTCCCTTTAATTTGCCTATAACCTGGAGTCTAGTGAAATTGGATTTTGTGTCTATTTCCTAGGGCCTACTGATATTTCTTCGATCTTGTGTTTTTACGAGAGAAATGCAATCTTTTAAAAATAAACAAACAAAAGTAATATTCAATTGTAAATTTAATTTTCTATTTGTATTTTCACTCATAATTTGTAATTTTGCTATACTATAAAAATATTGTGTAATACAGTATGGGATGAATCGTAGTTAACAATAGTGTTTTAAATTGTTGCCTTTATTTGCATTTACAACGAGGATATCATCTATGTATAAGTAATATACGAACATAAATTTGATGTCCTTTAAAATTACAGTCATGTTGGTAAATCTTTGGGAACGATTGACGTGAATTTCGTAGAAGTTTTGGTATGAAATAATCGAATTTAGTCAGTTTGAAAATTGACAGAGTTTGCGGCCAAATTCGCCTCAAATATAATTCACACTTAAAAATTATTATGCATATATGTATGAGGTCATCTTGGCTGTTACTTTAGCATATACGGCAGGCAGAAACCAAGCCTTACTGATGAGTATACGGTTCCTGCTGATACGAAACGCCCTCTTTTCCAAAAGAAATTTTCTTTTCAAAGATTTTTCGTTTTTAAATAGTGAATTTCTTAGCCCGAAAGTCATTCGCGTGAATTCGAATAAACCAAATAAGAATTATGAACATTTCGTTTGCTTTTGAACGTTTTTACGTTTTTAATAGTCAATTAATTTCTAGCTATTCCGACCGTAAGCCTATATGCAGTATGCATATATTCCATCTGAAATTTATAAAGGTATTGTTCTTGGTTCTGTACTTGAGGAAGCTGCAATAATTTCATGGGGGTACAATTATAAAAACATCTATCAAGTGCTCTAAGAGGACTTTTATCACTCGATTTGTCTCCAAATTACACCCCCTATTGTTATTTTAATGAATTTGCTGAAAATCTAAATTCTGTCACATGATCCCGATAAATCTGATTTTATTTCTTATCTACTCTCTTTTATTGCGTATATCTGCAACACATGTTGTAAAGCAGCATTTTATGGGAAAAAAAGGAATATTACTTAATTTATATTGTAAACTACCTCTATTTTATGCTAGTGAATTCCGGTATACCACAAGGATCAGTTTTGGGTCCGTTTTTCTTCATAATGTTTGTAAATGATATGCTTGATGGCGTTAAGCCCTGTAGATTAGAGCTGAAATGTACATAGTCTTTAATAAAAAAAAAGTAATAAATAAAATAAAAAATAGAATAGGAATAGAGTGAGCTACAAATAAAAATTCTAAAACTAGGTATTAATAAGAATTTGTAGGAGGCTGATAACTGATGGCAACGACGTAGAATAAAAAACGTAACATGTCTGGATCGTTTGACTGATACTTTAATACTTTTTCGTATGTACATTGCTCGAAAGCAATTTGCTTGCAGATTAGACAAATTTTCAGAGCGATCGACATAATTCTGTCCAGTGAAGCTATCGAGTATAGAATTTTTTTATTGTTTTTATAGTTTTATATAGACAACTCCTACAAATTCTTTCCGGCCGCTTCCAAGTGATACACTCTTAAATGTTTCTCATTTCATTTATGTAAAAAAAAAAATGATTAAAAATGACAAATATGCTAAAGAAAACATATTATCCACTCCTTCTACATATCATTCCCTCTCTCCCCCTCATCCCGCATTATTCATTTCATCATTAATTTAATTTACTGTTCCCTTGAACTTGCGAGTTTTCAGTTTGTTTCGTCTACCGAAAATGGGCATATCATACATATGCACATATGCTCATACCTATATACATACATATGTATGTAAGTGCGTACTTATTTTTAAGGAAATCTTTCAATTTTTCTATACCTTAATGAATTCATTCAATCCGATATTATCTAAGCAAGAATACAGATTCCATTTAAAGACAGATTGACAGAAAGGTTAACTAACCTAAGATGTCGATAAAATTTGTCATTTCCAGCAAAAACTCTCCACCCTCATCATTCAATTTACAAACAATGTTAAGAAAGATAAAAAAAATAAATAAAAAAAAATAAAAATAAACAGGAAAACATCATTTCTGGCCGTCGTTGTTCTTTTCTTCTTCACATTATGCTGAATTTTCTGGCTCCAGTTCCATATCCATAGTGTGTCACAACCTTAATTCGGGCCAAAATTTGTTGTTGTATTCTCCGTCATTATTCCTTTTCATCTCCCTGACTTTGTCCATTTGCCCTGGTAATGACTGCATTCGATATGAATGCTATTTTTAGAACCCATAAAAACACTCTCAATGTTCTGCGTATCAGGGGTGATATCATTCCTGTCTAAAAAAAAATAAAATAAATAAAAAAATAAATTTCGAAGGCTTTCTGGAGGATTCCTTAAGGTATCTATGTATGCATATAAAACTTATTTAAAGAAAACTGGGAAGATGCATAGCAATGCAAGATAATTCAAAAGTTATGTTGACATTTTGTAACATAAAACATTACAAAACTCATCACATCAGTCAGACACCAAGAGAAAATTTTTATGGTCTTGACGAGACATTTAGGAGCCTATTAAAACCAACGGATCAGTTCGTATAAAAATGCTCAATTTAATCACATTAAAACTTTACAATCTCTGCCACGTGCCGAATAATATGAATGAACACCTATTAAAATACATCTGGCAAAATCGCACCTATTTCGTCTGATCATATCGATTTCACAATGTACATACATTCGAGTTCGGCACACGTTTTTCTGTTTTAAAGAGTTGGACAGATGGAGGATCATCAAATGAATCTTGTTTTGCTTTATACATACATGCTTGGATGAAACCATCTGTCATTGATCTCGAAATTTTGATCCTATCTTAACTGAGGCGTGTTAGTTCCCATTATACATGAAGACGATTTTTTTTTCTAGTTTCTTCAACTTCAAATCTTCTAGGATGATCAGCTCGTTCGTCAGTTCGAAGTTCTTGGATTTATACTTGCTTTAGTTTTTTCTCAACTTCCTAATTCATGAGTGAAGGATGTGTTTTATTTTGCTGTCAAAAGTGCGATTCTACGTCTGTCATTTTGAGGACGTATGATGAATGTACATATGTAGTCCATATGGTAGATTTTAGCAGCTGAACGATTTGCATAGATCACCAAATGATGGATGGAACGGATACATGCTGACGACGACGACATACGTAGTTTAATGTTGCTGTTATACTTTTGACTGGTTCAAGATACCATACCGCTTCATTTGAAATGTGTTGATGGATTTACGTAGGCAGCTTCCTTTGCGCAGATCTGCTTGGGTTTAGGTTGTTCTTTTCTGCAATTAATTAATGTGTGTTGAAAGTATGAGAGATACCAATTATTGTATACGAATTTTTTAATGAATGAGTAATTATAAGAAATTGTGCGTTACCTCTGATGTGTGATGCAAAGGGGTTCGTTCAAGGCAGGGACCCATACTAAGCGTTTTTCATACCAAGTTCGTCTATGGAAAGGCAAGGAAGCTTCTGTGGTATTACTGAGTTAGCATTTTGTCACTATTGGGGTGGGTTGTAATCCCATCTGCAAACTGTGTCTGGATGTTGATGAGACTACTATACATGCCTTGCGCTGTAAGTGCTCACTGTCAAAACCCTCGAGAATACTTCCCAAGCCATGAAACAGAAATTTATATGTGTGGGTGCTTAGTCCGTTTTCTAAAATGTTCTATATTGATACTTATGGAAAAGTGCCAAACATTGACTTTATATATGATATAGAGCCTAAACTACTATCCATATAGGAAAATAGTCTTCTAGTAATTTAAAGCTTGGTTCCTTACCTTCCCAAAGGCTATATTTCCTATATTCCTTACTTAACAAAATAATAAAATAGTTTTGATTACAAAGTAACCTTACCATTTTACCCTCAATACCTTTCAGCTGAGTGATAATTGCATGTGTGTATGTACAGCCGGAGTCCGAATCTGTAGGCAGCTAAAGGGTTTTCCAATAAGAGGTGCTATTTTAATTAGCCCGCTATTTCGGTAGATGTCACTTTTGGAGCTGTCATTTATTGACATTTGACAAGTGGAAACTACGCCATTAATAAAAATGGAACGATACACCATTCAACAACGCATTGAAATTATTAAAATTCACTATAAAAATGGTGAAAATGTGGCAGAGACGGTTCGTAAAACTCGAACATTTTTGGGTCGTCGTGAAGCACCTTGTCGGACCGCAATACAGAAATTGGTAGAAAAATTCGAGCTGTCGGGACAAGTTAGTTATGTGAACAATAAAGGAGCGTTTACAATGATAGAGTAGAGTGGAGTCACCAGATTGCATCTTCTCTCCTTTACTCAAGCTTGCACTCTCATATAAGTTCTTCGCGCTACCCACCAGAGTGGATTTCACAGAGTAGCGTCAGATTGGAACAATTCCCAATCTCACGTTGATAGTTTCGAAAGCTTTCAACATTTGTTTCGAAATACTAGTTTATAACAGATGTCGCACTGATAAATACAAAATTTAACTAACGAATATTAATAAATTATAACAAAAAACCCAAAAATAAATATTTTTTATAAGAAATTATTAATGTATTTAGTATTTTTATGATACAATTTTAACAAAATAAAGCCAATTAAGAATGAAAATTTTCTTATGTTCGAAATGGTTTATCTATGGAATATAGATGGCAGTCGTTAATTTCGAAAGTGTCCGTAATAAATGTTAATTTATATTTTGTGATAATTCAAATCGTTCATAGCTCATTCTGGTGTAATTATAGAAATATTTTCTATAATTTAACACCATTTGTGATCTGTTTTGAAATATATTTCAAATGTAAACACATGATAATCTGTCACACAATTTACATATGATTTCGAAAATCTGAATGAAGCTCACTCTGTATTGTGCATGCACGCTACTCTGGTAAAAGCTCACTCCACTCTACTCTGTCATTGTAAACGCTCCTTAAAACACGTGCACGTCGCTCAAGAACAGCCGAGAATATTGCTGCTGTAGCCGAAAGTGTTGAAGAAAACCCAGGTTTAACCATTCCTCGTCGTTCTTAGGAATTAGGCATTCCACAAACGTCATTACACCGTATTTTGCATAAAGATTTGGGTCTTAAGGCTTATAAAGTTCAGTTAACACAAGAACTCAAGCCGGTCGATCATCAACAACGTCGAGTCTTTGCTGATTGGGTCCTTGAAATGCATGAAAATGATCCGGAATTCCATCGAAAACTCATCTTGAGTGATGAGGCCCATTTCCACCTCGATGGCTTCGTCAACAAGCAAAATTGTCGCATCTGGGGCTCGGAAAACCCAAGAGTTATTGTTGAAAAGCAGCCTCTCTATCCTCAACGTGTGACTGTTTGGTGCGGTTTATGGTGCCGCGGGGTCATTGGACCTTACTTTTTCGAAAATGAGGCTGGAGCAACAGTTACGGTGAATAGATTGCGCTATCGACAGATGATTAATGATTTTTTATGGCCGGAATTGGATGGTATTAATCTGGACAACGTTTACTTTCAACAAGACGGCGCTACGTGCCATACAAACAACGAAACCATTGATCTTTTACGGGAAAAGTTTCCGGAGCGTGTTATCTCTCGAAGAGGTGATCACAATTGGTCACCGAGATCTTGTGACTTAACACCTTGCGACTTCTTCCTTTGGGGCCACGTGAAAGAGAAGGTGTACGCCAACAGCCCAGCGTCGATTCAAGACCTCAAAGATGGAATTCGTGAGGCTATCGAGGACATAGGGCATCCACTTTGCGATTTGGTTATGGAAAATTTCATGAAAAGGATATAGTCCTGTAGGCGTGGTCGTGGTGGTCATTTGACTGATGTTATTTTCCATTATTAACGGCATACCTTCCTCTTTATAATGAAATAAAGATCCGATCATTTATCTCAAAAAATGGCATTTTTCTTTGAATATCAAAATAACACCTCTTTTTGGAAAACCCTTTATATTCGATATCATCAGCCCACGGCATGCCATGACGGCACAGCGGCATACAGCTCAGCTGAGAGTTTTTGTTTGAGGAATCGTAGTCATTTGGTTAAGATACATTTTTTTTAAATAATTTTGTTAGGAAAGGTATGAAAATTTTATTACGGTTCGGAAGATAAGAAAGCAAGCTTAAGATTATCAGAACACCATTTTTCTGTATGAATAGTAGTTTAGGGCGGAGGAGCTATTCAAATCAAACTTTTGTCAGTTTTACATAAGAACACTGCAAATATTTTAGAATGTAAGGACTCCGTTGGGCCTCGCATATGATAAGGAGGCAGTCTGTTTCATGGCTTGTGGTGAAGTATTCTCGAGGGTTTTGTCACTGGCAAAGCACAGCTAGACCATGGATTCTGCGAGCTCTTAAACCTACTCAGGAGGACAGGCTTGCTTACAGGAAATAGGAGGGTAAACACAATAGGCCCTCTCAGTGGCCGCAGCGTTTTAGAACTTCTAATCTCCCTCTTTAACCATAACAAAGTGACCAAATGTAAGAAATTAGTTTTGTAGTTCTTATCCATTCAGTTCTCCCTCCTCCCCCACTTTCCCTCCTCACACAGATACATTTTCTTGGCAATAATATTGGGAAAAAATGATGATCTTTTACTTTTAGTTTCTTGCAAAACAGCTTTATTTTGAAGGTTTTAACAGATCTGCGACTGGAATTGGTTGTGAATGTGAATATCAATTAGGTATCCTAGTGTCCTTGGGTTTTTTCAAGTATTAGTAAGTGTCGATCTTTCGATCTAGCTACTATGGATTTCATTATTATCAGTTTGCTATCAAATTGATCTTATCAAGTAAAATTAAATAATAATTTATTTGATTTATTGCGAATATGTCAAGTAGTTTCACAGGGATCAATTCTTGGGCATTTTTTGTTTAAACATATTATTGAAGCCAGAAAATAATAATTACGATGGTAACGTGGGCCTGAATTACAATTATGACTGATCTGTCGACTATAACTTGATTTTCAGTCGAAGTCGACGCTGAGGTGAACTTCGTAAATAAATTAAGGCTTCAACCGCTTGACCAAACCAGAAGAAGTGTCGTGCCTTGCTGACTACTGTGATTGAACTGAAGTTGGTCGCAGCCGACACCTACTTTGCACTTTGAGCAAAGTTTACTTTCAGTCGTAGTTGCAGTCGAAGTCGACGTTGCAATTGTATCTTGCGACATGTATTTATTATTTGGAGGCAAAGTTGCAGTCGTAATTGTAATTCAGGCCTGATACATTTACACATTATATGGGGCTATCCATCCGCTCCACTTGTATGCTTCTTTTTATTGTCCCTCATCTTATTCTTCTATTCTTCTTCTCCGTCTTCTGCTTATTCTTTCTCTAATTCTCTTGATTCTTATTTTTCTTCTTTATATTCTTTTTAATAGGCTTCTCATATTCTTCTTCTTCTCCGTATTTTTCTTATTCTTTCCCTACTTCTCTTGATTATTATTTTTCTACTTTATATTCCTTTTTAATAGGCTTCCCTTATTCTTCCTCTTCTCCGTCTTTTTCTTATTCTTTCCCTACTTCTCTTGATTCTTATTTTTCTCCTTTATATTCCTGCTTCTCATATTCTTCTTCTTATCATTCTACTTTTTATTCTCTCTCTACTTCTCCTGATTCTAAATTTTCTTCTTTCTATTCCTTTTAAGAGCCTTCCTCTTCTTGCCTTCCTTCTTACTCTCCTTTATCTTTTATACCCTAGGTGAGATCTAAAGGGTATTAATGAGTTTGTCATTCCTTTTGTAGAAATAATGCTAGTAGGGAAAAATGGGTTGGACGCCCACGCTATAATATTAAAAGTTATTTTCATTTTTTCATGTCCGGCCGGCTGTCAAGAACGCGTGGACTTAGAGCGCTGAAATTTTGCAGATGGGCTTTTAAAAAGATAAGTAAAATTAAGTTCGAAAATGAGATAAATCGTGTAACTCATTCATAGGGTTGCCATACAAAAATTCCATTTTTCACCATATATTTGCACACTGCCTGAGAACGCGTCAACGTAAATAGCTGAAATTTTGTAAACAGTAATTTTATAATAATAGTAAACATAATTTCAAAAACGGACTAAATCGGGTAACCCATTCTTGATGTTGCCACATCAAAATTTTCGTTTTTTACGTATACTGTGAAAACGATCAGTCCTAGATGTTTATATTATACTAAAAACTTTTCTAGAATTTGAAATCCTATGAAATTGTTCATAATAATTTTTACTGTCCTTCGGGCCGTTCTACGAATATATCCGAAAAACCACTTGAACGATCAAACTTGCACTGAACATACGAGATTACATACACGTATTTATCTAGGGCATCATAAGAATTGGTCTTAGACCATTTTACTGAGCAAAAGTATAGATCCTGATTTAAAGATGCCCCATGATATTTCTTCGGCAAGTTGGTGACTAACTGACTAAAAACTGTAAACTTAATCTAACAACTTTTCTTGAAACATTTGTAAATTAAACTTTTCTTGAAACATTTGTAAATTAATCCTAGTGCATCTACCACTTCTTAAAATATTTCTCTGAAACTCCTCCTTTATGTATCTGTGTTCAGCGTTGCTTTTATCCATACGTCAACAAAAATGACGTCTACTTAATTAATTATCCTTTTTATGGTTTTGGGAAGAGAAAAATATTGGAGCATAAATGAATGAATAATATATAATAGTGTGTGCATTTGTGTAGCGAAATATTGTTGTTTACCACCCCCCCCCCCCCCCCAATAATCGAATGCCCATAATAATGTCTGGCAGTTTATTCTAGACGTCAAAAATCCTATTACGAAATTTGAACAGAAATGTCTAAATGGTCGATATAATAGAATATCTCTGGCTTTTCGGATAAGCTGTGTATGTAGCTTACCTAACACGTCCAATATGACTGATGACAATGACATTCTGATTTTTCGTATGTCACATTTCAACTGTATAGTAAGTAATTCATCATAAATTAAAAGACTTCTTTAACTTGAGGTGTGGTCTCTGGACTATACTCAAATTTAAGTCGAAGTTTCTTATTTTCTTTGTATACTTATCGATATCAACCAAAGATACCCTATTGCTCTCTCATCCATAAATTATTGATTCTCTGTAGTTATATGGTTATGGGCTCCTATAAATCACGCCCACACTTGAGTTGAATGAAAGAGAGTGTTTACTAATTATTTTTCCCACAAAACGAAAGTTAAATATATCACCGTCATTAAAACGACGTACAAATCTAACTGAAAGGCTATGACCTTATAGTCATAAGTGAACTACATACACATATGTACATATATGTATGTACATTTTATGTACATACATATATAAATTTATTATGTAGAATTTATAATTAAAACTGCTCCAGGAACTGAAGGGTTGAGAGTCGTCGTCGTCGTCGTCGTTCTTGTTGCCGTTGTATAGTCATAACTCTGTTGGATTTGGTTTGACTTCTCCACCCATTGCGAACGACCCGTCTTAAAGCAAGTGGTTAAAAATACTCCAAAGTTTCTACTATAGGTACCTATGCTTGGCTCTTGGGTTGGATTCATCTAGCACAGCTGCGTTTCAAGTGCTCCGGGTAACTAAAAGCCCCAACCATAACGAATTCAAGTGTCTTGTCTAGATGCATACATACATACATGCCATACGTACATATATATGTATGTTCGTTTTATGAAAATCTTTTCATATTTTGAGATCGTTTGCTGCTTATAGACTTATAGTTCCACTGATGTGGAATCTAACGTTGAATTTTTTTAAGTAGGTATATGGTGTCCAATAAGAAGACTGAGTGCGGTATGCTCAATTCTTATATATACCCACCCACGCATAGTTTTCATATACGTGGTATGTATGCATATATGTATAGACTGGTCCAGAATGTCACGCAGCATCGTCTTTATTATTGGCACTTCACCTCGGCGCTAATAAATTTACGCCTTTTCAAGCAACGCATGCCATCTAAAAGTTGATACTTGCGCCGTAAGCCTACTTATATTATTTGTACAATATCCGTTCTCGGCGTTTTGTATTGCTTCTTCTTCGAGATTTATACCGTCCGTCCATGGGTTTAGACTGATATAAATACATGGAGAGATCTACATCTTGGAAGTTGCTGAATGGATCAAAAGTGCCCTTTATAGAAAGAACGTGCCTAAAAGAGTGGCAACGAGTGCCAACGAGTACCGCAAGTTGCTAATTACACTGTCATAAGTGCGGCCATAATTATGACGATAAGATGTGCATATGAGCTGCAAGTAGGAAAGTACAATAGTAACTTAGTAGGTTTTTACCATTTTAAGGCGGTTCGTCTAGGGATCTATGAAATTCAATGAATCAAGCTGGTTATGGTGACCCCCAAAAGGTTGAATGTCTCAAGGCTTGCAGCAGCAGCTACAACAGAACATACTTAAATGATTTTTGTTGTCATTCAGTCAGTCCGTGTCGCGGTGATGACATCAACCGCGGTGACAGGGTTTGCACACAAGATAATGTCTCTCATGTGGTTTCTGGTTGATTGACAACGGTATACTTACCAGATAACTATACAGCCGTATCAGAGGAGGTAATATATGTACAAGTATGTATGTAGAATTAGCAACAACATTCCGTAAATGAATTGCCCGTTGGCCTTTTTCATAAGTAGGAAGTTCTTGAAATTTCCTTAAAAGTGCGAGACTAAAGTTTCAAAAGTTTGCGTGCATTGATCTTTATTTTTGCTTTCCCTCTCTATCTCTCTTTTTCTTTCTCTCACTCTATCGCGCGCTCTCTGTCAGTCTCTCTATATCTAGATCAAGCCAAAATTGTTGGCTCAAAATTATTGTTTGTCAAGATTATTTCGGAATTTATTAATGCCCTGGTATGGGGCAGATGGTAATGAGATAACAATCATAAACTGGACATAATACTTTAATTTAGTTCTTTTGGAGTATTATATACCTACAGTGCTCGCATGTATGCATATAGTTTCAAAGGTTACATTTTTTTTTTTTTTGATGATGACTGATGCCATTAAATCTAGTTTTGTGCATTCATCACATCCCACATTTTGAAGTATAAGTTGAGATCGCTTATAAGTAAGTACAACGTGTCTGGGTGGAGATATATGTATGTTTCTTTTGAAAGATTCTCACTTTGTGTTAAGGAATTTTGATTCGAGTTTAGTAATTGATTCACTGAAGATTAATATCTTAAAAAAAAAAACCGGCAAAGAAAAGCTGTTGGCTCGAACTCTTAATACGATATGATGAGTGACTTTGAAATTTTTGTCGCATGTACTAGCTATGTATTTTTGAATTTAGCAACAATAATGAATTGTTGAAAATTTGAGTCCGGTATAGAAACTTTTTTAATTCAAGAAAATTGTATTCCCTTCCCGCTTACCCCCCTCCCTTCAACCTTTATATGGAGAATACAAAATACTATAGAGTTGTACCGTAAGCTTGACCCGACGCAGGTGGCTACATAAGTTTTGTGGATGACAAGTAAAATTTAAGAAATACATACTTAATTTTTTTCATATAGTTTTTCGAAATATTCACCTTTGTTTTTCACATATGTTTCTATAAGCTTGAATCAATCCTAAAAACATTGAGCCCACCGTTTTGAAATCACCTTTGTTCGCGTACTTTTTCAATGAAAATCGTCAAAATGTATGATAAAGAGAGAAATTGAGAGTGACACTTACAAAGTACGCGAACGGCTTCGAGTAAAAACTTGCAAATATTCGGGATCTGTAATAACGATGTGAAATTTTCCTAGTACATAGTACAATGAACAAATTTAATTTACCACTTTGAATACGTTGAAATGTTCTTGGAGAATATTCTACTTCTACTGGAGGAGTAGTAACAGGTTTTTCCATTTTTTCAAAACTAAAAACTTTAATAAAAATAACTGAAAACCGGCGACGATCTGTGAAAACTGACACTTTCGAAGTTTTAACTCGACGATTTTTCTCGAGCTAAATCAAGTAATAAATTGTCCGGAGGGGAAAGGTGACGTAAACAATTTCTCTCTCAATTGTCGAGTACGCGAACGCCTTCGAGTAAAAACTTACAAATAGTTTTACAAGTTTGTACTTTCAAGCTAGTACGTGAACAGACCTCAAGAAACAAGATTTTCGTAAGCTTCCATAGTTGCTTGACAGCTGTCAAATGAGAATACGCATTTCCTGTATATGCAAAACAATAAAAACAAAAGAAGTCACAAGAAGTTATGTTCGTACTGATAAATCATAAATTCCACCATTTGACTCATATGCGCTGTGTCTAATGTCGTATAATTATCGTGATGCAGAAGATCGTTTTCTATGCATTCAAAAACATCCGGGAAACAATAGGGTGGTGACGGTATGACGATTTTTCTGTGAAACATGGAACATGACAATATGAACCATGTGTCCGAAGAATGAGATAAACATTTTCTTAGAAATATTCCGTGTACTTTTCAGTTTGGTAGGTTATCATTTTCGGAAAAATCCATTATTAGGTTAGGTTAGATTAAAAAGAGTCGGGCCGACTCGGTCAATGCGGACAATGCGACCATAGTTGATCTATTGTTCCACTATACTATGATTGTCAATTGCTTACTGGCTCATAGCAGGTAAATTCAAGTTTCGCTACCTGTTACAAAGTCGAATACTGCTTTTGTCCAGTCTTGGTTAAAATTCTTGAGCATTTTGTTAATTCCAATCAAGTCACACTTTCTTATCGTCATTCAAATAATGCGGTACTACTTGCCCAGCACAATTCTTCTTGCCGATATCAAATGTTCATGCATGGATATACCCAGGGATGACTCGATATCTCTATATACTATAAGTATTTGTAGGTCGTTAAGCAACATATTTCGTATACAGATTTGATGGTTTCTGGAATGATGACAGTGGCAAGACGACTTTCAGCGAATTACACTTTAACTTTCTGGACCACTCCGTCCTATGTACTTATGTATATTAGCACACACAACGACATTCAGTGAACAACTTGTGAACTATTCCATGCGTTGGAGCCGTGTCCTCCATAATCCCTTTTATTTTAGCTTTTTTCAGTTTGTTCAAAGATTTTTCCACCTCATTAGGTTTTTAAAATGAGTGCCATCTATTATCAATGTCACTGACTTATCAAACAGCCTCCGTATAGTTACCAATTGAACACAAATTCATCACGCATTTTCTGTATATACTCGTATTCGTACTCGTACTCGTATCTGGCTTTTCGAAGGTTACATCATAAGACTTTCGGCAGTAGAAAGTCTCAAAATCACGAAAAGTTAAATCTTAGAATTCCAAATCATAAATCCAACAGAATTTAGTATGAATAGAAAAGTTTCCAGAATTTTACAATACTAAAACCCAAGGCGCAATTGCTTTATTTCCAGTATTTTCCGGGATAAAGTGAAACAATCTTTTGCAGATTTCGTACGGTTTTCGATAAGTCTAATTTCCCTATGACTATGTTGATGCGCATTCAACTTAAAGTTGCCGAAGTTCGACGAACCCCGCATTCCCCAATAATTTTGTCCTAATAATTTTTTTGAATACAACGAAACGGCCACTCTCATTATTATTATTTTTTTTTTTTTTTTTTTTATGATAAGGCCAAAGCTGAGGGGTGGGATACCCTATGATGCCGTAGCACAAGCCTTGGCAGGAGAGGAAGAAGAGAATTGGGGATTATTGGGTTGAGTCAAGGAGGTGACGGTGTACATTACGCTTGAATTTTTGCGGCACATAGCTAAGGGGGAAAATAGATGATGGCAAACTGTTTCACATTCGCACTTTCGTACTGTGCACGGCTTTGACTTCAAGGGTGTGAGGATGAGCTCGGTTACAGCTCGTGTGGTGCGCATAAGAAGGGTTCTACAAGGTATAAAGCTAGAGATTTTTCTTCAGAGCAAAAACCATTGAAGTAGTGATAAAAGAGAGATAGACACCCGACAGTACGCTGGTGTTCTAATTGATATTAGCGATGACATGCTAATAAGCGGAAAGGCCTTTGTTTAGACTTGGTCTAACGCGGACAATGCAGTATGTCCAGCTCCTGCCCAAATATGGGAATTATATTTTAATCTAGGTCTGATGAGACTTGTAGATTTGCGCCAAGTCTAATGAAGTAAAATATTTCTTGCATCCTTGCAAGAAGCCCAGACATTTTATCGCGTTTTTGGCGATACCAAAAATATGATCGGACCAACTAAGATTGTTGGCTATTTCAATGCCTAAGATGATAAGGCATGGCGAGTTCGAGATATCTTCTTCATCGACGTAAATGTGTTGACGGGGGTGTTGCAATATGTTTGAGTGATAGCAGACAACATTGCGTTTTAGAAGCATTAAACAAGACCTGATTCACTTTGCCCTATTGTTGTAAGGTCATGGTTTAGTGAACTGAATATGTGGCTTGGTTTGTCAACTGTAGCATTCCCACGGGAATCAGCTATAGAGTCGAACGAGTACACTAAATCAAGGGGGCTGTCGTTTGCAAAACTATGAATAGGATTGAAAGTGAGAGCTAAAAGATTATTAATAAAAATGGTGAAGAGAGTAGGAGAGAGAACAGAACCTTGCGGTACACCGGCATGGATTATAAAACGGTCAGAAGTAATTGAATCCAATATAATTTGAATTGAACGGTGGGTATCCATTTTAAAAAAAGAGGGTCTAGACCTAATGCCTGAAGTTTAGCTAAAAGAGCAGGATGCCAGACTCTATCGAAGGCCTTCGAGATATCTAATGCGATGATTTTATATTCACCAATATTATGTAGACATTGATTCCAACGCTCGGTAAGGAATGTTAGTAAATCTCCAGTAGAGCGGCCAGCACGAAGGCCGTATTGGCGATCGCTAATAAGGTGATTAGTTTCCAGATATTTCATCAATTGGGTCTTGATGAGTATTTTAAGAACCTTAGAAAGAATCGAAGTAAGGGCAATTTGTCTATAATTTGAGGGATCGCTTGCCTCTCATTTTTTTTGGCATTTGCTGAACATGTGCAAGTTTCCATGCTGAAGGAAAGACTTCTGTCGAATAGGACAGGTGAAATAGTTTGCGTAGAGGTTTAGCTAAAGAAGAAGTGCAGCCCTTCCAGGGGCGAAATATCATCAGGCCCAACAGCCTTAGACACATTGAGACTTGCGAGCACTTTGAAGACTTCCCTTGTGCGGAAATACTATGGTCTTTTACTGTAGTTGCATGTCGGTGGTGAGGGAGGAGCTTTCGAAGAAGATATGGCAAGAAAGAATTCGCAGCAAACTTACCTGCAAACAAATTGGCTTTGTCCAATGACTCCGTGTACACATCTCCGTTGTGAATTAGGGCCGGTACCGAAGTTGTTCTTGACTGTTTCAACAAGTCACCAGAAACTCTTACTAACCTTTCGACTAGTAAAGATTTTGTGTATAATGCTTTGGTCAAATTGGAACTTCGCTCGCTGAATAACAGACTTATGGGTGTTACGTGCCTCTCTAATAGATCTGTCTCAATTCCGCTGAATGGCACAGATTATATGCCTGAAATGCAGCTTCCTTATCTTTTATGGCTGTATAGCAGTCATTGTTAAACCAAGATGTATGGTTAGGTTTAATATTTTTGAATTTGTGCGGAATGAAGCTGCGCATCCCGAACCATAAGATGTTGATAATGGATTCAGAGCAGCACTCAACATCTGCCGAGGAAAAACACTCAGACCAGTCTAACTTTCTGATGAATTTATTGAATGAAGCCCAATAAACTTGATCATAGTGCAAGTCGCTTTTTACGAGGGTTACTGGCGGATTTCAGTGATGATATGGAGAATTGGGCCGAAAAGAGAGAATGATCCGAGCTGTCAAGAAGAGATGACACTGACATTGAATACTTTTCAGGATGAGATGTTTCAAACAGATCTAATAGATTAGCACTATGTTCAATTATATCAGGCAAACGAGTTGGACTTTCAACTAACGGAATCGCTAAATAGTTCAACATGCCTCCCCACTGGAATTGTGCTTGAAGAATGTCTGATCCACTCATGTTATGGACATTGAAATCACCAGCAAAAACGATTTTGGAATTAGGGGATTTGGTTAAAATATTAACTATATTTGAGAATAAGAAATCAAACAGTGTCAGCGTCAGACATATTGGGGTTGCGGTATAAAGAACAAAAATAAATGATGTGTTGATGAAGTTTAAATTTAATCCAGACGTAATTAAACTCAGCGAATTCAGGGACAATGGAGAATAGCAGATCATTACGAACGTACACAGCGATTCCCTTCTGAGGAGAAAAGAGTGGCACTAAGTGATAACCCGGTATGCGATTGATATCAGTATCAGAATTAACTTTGGTTTCACTTGGGGCAAAACAGCCGGTTTAGAAGAAGACAAGTGGCAAAACACCGAGAAATAATTACTTCGTAAGCCAGGAATGTTGCAAAAATCTAAGCAAAATGTTTGCATTGTTCCAAACAAGCAAAAGCGCACAAAATTTCAATGAAAGGCACACAGCCACTGAGCTGACCATAACAACGGAATCCAACTGCAAGCCAAACCGCTGGTTGAGTAGTGTTATGCCTACTGTGCTGACCTTTGCACCCATATAGATGCTTCGCAGTGGATACCGATTAATTACATTCAAAACAGTGAAATTACACTACTCTGAATGCGGATGGATTAAGGATAAATGGAGTAGACTTACCTCGTCTGTGCAATTAAAATATAAAATATATATAAAAGCCCTTCCCCTTGGCGTTCACGGCACTAATCTGAACACTCGGAACTTAAAGCTTGCGGCGAGATGTTTATAAAGCCCATTAAATTGGAGAAACGCACGGCACGCGTCTGCTTCCAATGGCAGTCCAAACTCAACTTATGTAGTCTCGATTTTACGATCATTACGGAAAACATCAAAGAAGTCTGGAAAAGTAACCAGAGACGGTGATTTGTATATCATTGGTCATTCTCTCACTTGCAATATTTGCCATAAATATTTTTATGGAATTTGCAGCCTATACAGTATTGCAAAAAAGAAATCTCACAAAATTTAAACCAGCAAACATTTTTTACAGATTTCCAATTCTTGATAACGTCATATAGTAGGAAAGGGTCCCAAGAAATTATTCCTATATAACCATCTCACACTATCATTTCACTTCATTCATCTTACCTTAACCTTTCCTTATATTGGCATATGAATCTAACTAAATTAGCCTTGTTTGTTGTTATATGAAAAAGATGTTGGAAAAGACCAACAAAATTTCTTTCTGTCGTCAAGAATCAAATCCGCAGTGCAGATAAAAATTATCGCATTCCTAGACATGTTATCGAAGTCTCATATTTATTTAGATTGCAGCCAAAAAACTGTGTCAGAAGAAACACGAAATATGTCAAATCCCGGAAGGGTCTATAGAAATAATGTTTGCTGACACAATTTTGGTCCATTTCAAATGCAAACATTGCGCACAGTTCCATTCATCGCCCTATATAAATCTTAAGAAACAGGAACTTCCCCATTGGCTCCCGTACACATTAGTTCTTTGTTTTGTTTTTTTTTTCTTGTTTTCGGAAGTGGAAAGCCACTTTAATTTCCTTTTGTAAAGCCAACTGCTCTGCTACTGCAGCAACTGCTTCTGGTGCTGTTTATCCGTTCGCATGATGTCGTGAGATCTGACATTAGTTTGTTTATTTTACGCACATAAATACGTGTATGTAGGCAGCTTCGTTTTGTAATCGTTTAAACCAAGAAAGAACTCTCTGCCTGACCTAGCAGAGCAGTCAGTGGTGCGGCGCGGTATGAACTTTGACTTCAACCGTATTGAAAATTCCATAGTCTCACTTTTTTTACTGGCATCCTCTAGCAGTTAAATATGAAATGAGTGCTGCTCCGGAAGATGCAGGAAGCAGGATGGTTTGTTTGAAGAAGGCCTAGTAGTGCTGCTGCTGCTTGCTTTTGTATATATGTATGGTAGGTATGTACTTACATAACACAAAAGGTACATAGCTACAGCATGCCAAGCCGAAAAATAAAGGGGTGCAGTGCTTGGCTTGGGTCAATAGGCTCTAATTGAACTCTACCAAATGAAGGAAGGATTACAATGGAAAATGAGTAAAGTCTCTTTCCGGGCGTTTAAATTAAGGGAAAGTTATACAAAGGCAAATCGTATTTTGACGTGGGTAAACATTGCTTTGTTCTCTAGATTTTCCTCGATTGATTTATACGCAATTAAATTTTCCAAATCCTTCGCAGTTGATGTTTTCTTTTAATGTAAAGCTTAGTGTGCACTTAAGAATTGATTTTAGGGCCATCGTTATGAGACTAGAACTGGTCCTGCTGGCTGTTTTCTTAGTAGAACTGATTTCTTATATTTTTCCGTAAAAAAAATGACTGTAAAGGTTTGTAGAATTTCGGTAAGATTAATCTAAATTTCACTAAATTTTCAGTTGACTGCATTTTCTTTGAAATCTATAATGAAAATCATATTTAGGAAAGAAGAATACAAATTAGTAAATTGCTCCACATTCACACGATAGAATTTTTTTTAGATAGATATTTAATATAAGAAAGTCAGTCTATACAACAAGGACAACTTCTTCTTTATGGCAGATCTGAAGAACGTACGGATATTGGGCTACATGACTAATAATTAAGCCATATGCATATGTACTTGGTTCGAATTAGAGATGTGTCGTCCCGGAAAGTTCAGGTATACGTAAAAATCCCATAGTTTTATATGGCAACACCAAGAAGTCCATTTTTGAAACTTTATTTACTCTATGAAAACACAGTGTACAAAAATTCAGCTCTCTATGTCGACGCGTTCTCAGGCAGTGTTAAAATATACAGGGTATCCCGCAATTGGTGTCATACCCGAAGGCTATGGATAAACTATACTTGATGAGTAAAATATTGGTTGGAGGGTGTTGGGGGGGGGGGGGGGGATCATAATCGTTTCCGAGATAATGGGACTTAAAGATATTTGGGTATGTTTTTATAAATTACCCTGTAACTTCTGAACGTTATACCCTATGATGATGGTTTTTGTAGATAGATAATCATTGGACCTTTTCAATGGCCTATAAACTTTTATCCTACTCCTCACATTTTTGAATTTATGGCTCAATAAAGTTAAAATTTCGGAATTTTTACTCCTTTTTTTTTATTTAATGACTATTTTTATCAAAAAACACCTCATTAATACCAATTATGCATATTGGATTTAAGAAGCCCAAAATCTTAGCTTAAAAATGACCTATCACACTCTGTACCGAAAGTGTAGACCTTCCTGTATTTTTCGCACTTTTTTGTTAAGCATATCCAACGAAAATGCCTGAAAAAGGTCAATAAGTGCCAGAAAGTAGGCAATTATCTTTTGGAAATGACGCGTTCCCAGGCAAAATTTCGACGCATTGTCAGGCACTGTCCAAATATATATTTAAAAACGAAATTTTTGTATGGTAACCCTACGAAGGAGCTACCCGACTTATCCCATTTTCGAACTTAAATTTACTTTTAAAAAAAAAAGAGTCTAAGTGAACGCGTTTTCGACCCAGAGAGACCTCTCTGATCGCTGGGTCGAAAAATTCAATAATTTTTTTGCACTTAAAATGCATTTTGTAAATTTATTGAAATTATTTTCAATGAATTTCAGTCTGTTAGACGAGAAATCTCCTTCATATAATTTCTACTAGGTTTATTCATATGCCACTAGGCAAAAAGGGGAGAACAATCACCCAATTTCATAGTGCAATGAGAAATCTTGCCACTATATAATTCACACTTACTTTTTATAAAAAGTATTTATATGGGCAATTGGTATGACCTCCAACATTGAACTTCTATGGTAGGCGATCAGAGATAACCATACTGATGAGACCTCTCTGATCGCTGGATCGAAAAATATAAATATAAACTCTATTGCAGTGACTTAGCTTTCATTTCGTCGATTGTTCTTCCCTGGGTTGATTGTAGCATCACACATTAAAATCAATACCAGACGATGATGTATTATTGCTCTTATATCCGGTGATCGATCTTTTTCACTAATACCGGAAACAGACTTGCAATATAAATATTGCAATTTGCGCTAAACCGCAAGTCTGTCTCTATATACTGAGAAACAGCTCGGTGTACACTCAGATGTAGTAAATTGGAATTCAAATTGCGAAAAATTTACGCGGTGTACGAGTTTATTGCAAGACGATCATTTTTATAAACCATAGTCATTTATTACACGAACCTTTTAGAACCGAATTTTATACTGCAATATTGGCTGCAACGTTTTCTGACATTTAATATTTCACTTGTCACTTGTCAAATTGAAGTGTTTTTTTCGTTTTCATTTTCTATATTGACAAGTAATTTCACAATATTTGCTTGTATTTTGTAAGTGCGCGTAACGTTCTTAAGTTAAATTACAAATCAAGTGATAAATCAAACGTAAGCTCTCTAAATACTTTCTCAGTATCATAAACTGTAAGTGTGTGTCTGATATTTTATATTGCAATTGACATGATTGAAATATCAATATTGAAATTGCAGTCTGTCTCCGATATAACACAGTTAAATTGCATTCTTTTGTTTTTACCTCTATAATATACCCTTCTGGCACGGTTAGACTGACCGAGGATCAAAACCTATGTATGCATAGACCTGAAGGTTAACAAGGTTTCCCACTGGGATAAGCGATCGACAAAGTTATGTACTTATACTACAATTGGTCATGTAAATTGTAAGAGGATATTCGAAATTATCTGCAATTTTGTGTTTCTCTAGTTGATAGCAGTTGAATCTTAGACCGCACTTAATCCTGTAAGATTTTCTATGGTTTACGTCCTAACTAACTCGAGAAGTGAATAATCCAAAATATAAAAGATGAAAATTTGAATAGTTTTCGACTACGAACAGAAATAGCAAGTAGTATGTAGAGCTAAATCGTGAGCCACATGAAGAATTCAAGTCAATTTAGTATGTGTAACTGTTTCTATAAGACGAGAACATAATATGAAGCCTCATTTAATTAATTTTCATTATTTGCACGTTCCACTAAACATTTTCCAACACCCACTTTGATTTTTTTTTTTATAAATTGGCGAAGAGTACTTATCTGCGAGTTTCTTCTCGCTTTTAAGTATAATAAAAACGCACCTTATACCTAATCAACAGCCAGCCATCTATACGTAGTAGGAGTGAAGATTTTTTCCGCATCATCGCCCAGGGAAGAAATTTTAATTTTCCTTATTGTTGTTGTTGTTTTTTTCTTAATTCTAAAGTTACTGTGAACGAACGACGATAACACACGTTCAGGCTAGGGACGCACTTGATGCACCTCTTTATAGATAGGGGGGTAAAGTACTCTGTGGTATCTTTTCCCTTGACAAATTCTCTTCCACTTCTATTTTTACCCACTCCATTTTTGCCTTTGAAATACATATAACCCTAGGGCGACTTTCCACAGCAATCAGAGGGACTCAGACAACTTGAAAACAATAGAAACGAACTTCGAGCCGAATTAAATTTCGCCATGTAAATAGAAAGAGTCAATGAAAGGGAAGCTCTCGAATAACACCCCGGCTCCGCACCACTACCACCCAACACCATATTGTTATAATGAAAGGAAGATTTCTGTTGAAATAACTCCCTCCCACCTCCCCACCTGGTAATTTTGTATTCCTTGTCGTTCGTTCACTTGTCGTCGCGCAACGCTCGGTGATGTACTTTCAGCTTTAATTTTTCTGTATAATTTTTTTGTAATTTTAGAAGGAATTGAAGAGGTTTACCAGAACAACGACGAATACACAATAATCCAAGAGCTGAGGGATATACGAGATTCTACTACTACTATTACTACTTCTGAGAGGGTGTTGAGAGTATTTAGGGTCGTCTATTTATATGGTATTCGTCAAAAGCATTTATTACTTTTCTCTAATAATATTCCTTAGGGTTGGGCTCGGTCGGTACACACTCCAGCCCTAATTTAAGTCCTTCAAACCAATTGATTGTCCTCTTAAAAAATAAAAGAAGTGGAAAGAGGCGAATTTTTTTTTCTGCAAAATTCTTTTAGTCAAAGATGGTCTTCTGGGTAATAAGGAAGGCAACAAAGGCTTCCTAGCTATTTTGGGGTTGTTTTTATGACAGAAAATCAATGATGGTAGTCGTAGTGGTAGTTTTTGTTCTCAACCAAATATAGCAGGAATCCAATAACAAAGTGTAATGGGTTTTTACGGACGCATCAATTATATACCTAGTCCTCCCTATTTATGGTTTTTGGGGGAGACAATGAATAATGAGATCTGTTAGATGATTGGATGTTATTTGCAGTGGATTAAGACATTTGAAGGTGTTATATGGTGTTAAATATGGGAAGAGAGAGGGTTTCTCTTAAAGGTTTTGACGTTGAACACGTATTGGTTTATTAGTTTTCATAGACAATTTTCGTCATAGAAATGGGTCTCATCAGATAATATTTCCGATTTCCGGAGAAAGAAAAAGAAAACAACGTGGATAAAAGTTTACAAACCCCTGGGTCTGATGATTTATTCAAGCATTACCGTCATCCACCAACGGAGAGATAGTAGCAGTATAGGAGGCTTTATGAAATGAATTTTACTCAAAAGCCTATATGTAGGCAAGCATTTATAGCTGTGTAATTTGTGTAAAGCTTTACGAAGAACATTTTTCAGCTTTTTATATTTACAGTGGCTTACATAATGACAATGGCAGCATTTCACATTTTGTTGTCGTGAAATTTGTTAATAACGGGGGATTTAATATACTTTTATGTAAGTACTTTAGTTGACACAAAATGCAATTTTGGTTTTAATTGAATTAGGAAATCTGCAAATAAGCTTTAAACGAAGCACAGCACTATCTTCAGGACTACTGTGCCTTATCAAATTAAAGGTCATATAGCTTGGATTTCTTAATTTCAGTACAAAAAAAATTTCCTATATTGTTGATATCCCCATAGATGAATTCCCGTAAATGCAGGAGGTGATAGAAGATGTGGAGAAAAAAAAAACTGTTATTGGATATTTGGGGGAGGTAAAAATATAATGTGTTTTTTGGGAGGTGGGAGGGAGGAGGATATCATAAAGAAAAGGAGCAACAAGTAAGGCGAATGCTGTCAAACAGAAATTAAGAATAACTGGAGATCACAAAATTAAGCAAAAAAGTATGTAGGTTTGGGAAACAATTGAAGAAAACCCTAACCGAATATGATAGGGAGCTTAAAAATGAAAAAAAAAAAAAACAGGAGGTTATAGAAAATTCACTCGTGGCATATTCAAGAAATCATGAGATACATACACAAAAACTGGTAAAAAAACTCTTTTGTTATATATTGATGCACTTTCAGAGAACGAAAAAAAATAATAATAATTATAAAAGGAGCATAAAAGGAGCAGTGCATCGGTTAAGTCTTATAGTTGTTTGTTTATAAAAAAGAGCTAATTAACGTTATTAAAAACTAACAAATGAAATTGAATAAACTTTTGACAATAGAAGAATCGCCCAATGTTCCTTTCTGGAAAAGACTTGCGTGAATATAATAACGCCTGCGCTCGATAAGCATGATGTTGACCCATCTTGTATTAGGTGAATTCTAGCAATATATTCCATTTTTATAATCAAAACAACATCAGTTTTATGAGACTAAACTAGCTTGTAAATACTCTAGTAGATTTTTAAAAACTCAGAAACTTACGACAAAGTAGACAAGATGACCAAATAATTTAGTATCCACTGTCATTCTAGGATCAGAATCTTTCAGCAGGGACTTTATAATATGTTCCGCGTCCAAAATAATATCCAGAATCTATTCAAGCTGCAAAAGAAAAAAACAAACGAATAAGAATTATTACAATTCCGAGGTATGACCTTAAATTCTCTTTAAGAATTTCCTTTTTTTTTTTATAATAAATTTACGATAATTCTGATTCATAGTTTCCTTGCAAAAACTTTCATCAGTCAGTCAACTTGACGTCGAGATAGCTCTCCTCTTCTGTTTAAATAAAATACAAGTTTTCATTTCACTACAAATTTACGACAAAAAAGTGGCAAATTATCGAGAAATTTTTTTTTTTGCTCAGAGTTAATAAAATACTGCTGCTATAGGTATGGTGAGGTACCTGACGATAACTGAGCACCAAATATATACATTTATGACATAGTACATAATTTTTTTTTTTTTTTTTTTTCCATATAGAGCGGTCGCAAGTACATTTTTCGCCACGATAAAGAAGCGTCACGCTATAAAGTATGATATCTTCTTCAGTATTTCAGTATAAATAATAATTGTAGTTGAGATGTTATGGTTAGATGTACCTAATTACAGTATAAGAAACCATTTCCTCGTTATTATTATTTTTCTTTCTCACCACCAATAATACGATAAAAAATCGACAAATTATAGATTAGAAGATCTTACTCAGAATTAATAATAATTTCTGCTGCGAACTAAGTGGCTGTGATAACTTATAGCCGCCGATCCATCAAGTATTTTTCATAAAAAAAAAATATATATACGAAAAAAATACGACAAATTACTCTGAAATAATAATGAGTGTGGGTCATGTACCTATACCTACCTACTGAGGCTAATTTAACGACGCAACGTATGTAGGTGTGTATTATAAATCAAATTAGAATATTAATTTAGCACGAATTAAATTGTTTTTGTTTTCCGGTCGAGTTCTCATAACCTTAAAATTATGGAAATCGATATATATTGAAAAAGAAATCGAAAGCAAAGCGGCGAAAACTGAATTGCGGTCAATTTTTAGTTTTCATGTCCAACATACTTTTATTCTTTCGAAAAGAAAACTGTCCTAATAGCATAAAGTTTGATTAATTTTTGCTTAATTAAAAGACAATAAAAACAAAAACCCTCCATCCACTGGCAGCTACTAAAAATCACTTTCCTTGATAAAAACGACACAGAAATTCTTCAATTTCTATAGAGGCAAAAAACGCGAACAATGAGCTCAGCAACCGAAAGCTATCAATAAAAACATCAAAATTCATTGACAGGTGACAATATTTCTCTCATTTTTTTTTTCTACGTTTTGTGGATAATTATGAATTCAAAATGATTTGAAATTGTGTCAAACATCTATGCCAAATTGATTTTTCTTTTGTGCGCATAAGTCTGTCTGTTCAGGCAAACTCGACGGTTGTAGCGGGCGATTAAATGGATTTGAGAAAAACTATGAAAATTCCTTTCTCCTCTGATTGAAGTAGCCGTCAAATTCAGATTCTCTTTTTCGGTGTCCGATGGTAATAACGGTGGCGATGCAGGTCGCTTTGCTAAACCTAAACGACAGTAAAATTTTAATTTTTGCTATAGAAATTGAGACCTGAAAGTAAAACTGACACAGAAAAAGGGGCTTGAAAGACAAGCGTCTGATTAAGATTCATCAACATTTGGACCAAGTTTAAGGTCATATAGCTCATAAAAGTCATGGGACTTATCATCTGGCTATAGGTATTGCCTTGGACATGAGGAATTTTTCTTTGTTTATTTTCGCATATCGGAAACGTAAATAAACGGCCGGCATCCAATGGATCTGAGTCCGAGTTATTATACACCTTTGGCTGCTATGACCATCATACTTTCTGATGGATTTATGTAGAAAAGAGATGAAGATTTCGCCTAGGGTGTCTTATGGCTGATGGCGGCAGCTTGTCTTAAGAAATGGTGACTGGGTCGTTTCGTTTTAACCAATAAAGAAGAATGCTGCACAGCAACAGCAAAATAAAATGTTCGCAAAGAGTTTTGTTGCAGTTTCAAGTTTTATCCACGTACGTAGGATATATATGTACCTACTGTACATATGTACATATATATAGGTGCATAAGAAAGTACCTCTATAATTAAAGTGTGTTATAAATGTTTTCACCTGTTGTATAGATTCGTGGCTATCTTTATAGTCTTAAGGTCACATTGCAATACACCGCAGATCTACATACATACAGATAAGTCGTACTGCGATGGAAGGACAGACATGCATGCTTGGCTACTCACCTGTTATTAGAAAGCGTTTTATATTTTGGCTCCATTTGCTAAATTTCCAATAATAATTTTTATTAATGGGCATTGAAAATGCATGAATAGTAATTACGCAGAGTATATGTGTCGTGTTTTTTTTTTTTTCGTTTTTTCTTCGTCGAACTTTCCGGTCTTTTTGATGAAGTTCAATAGCACTTTTTTTCTGAAACATTTTGTTGTAGAAAATCAGCTCCAAGAGTATTCATTGTGCATCTGGCGAAAATAACTTAAACTGAATGGAAGTCCTTAGTCCATTTAAGCAGTGAGTAGAGTTCTGGATTATCAACGATACTATCAAATCGAGCAGAAGTCTGTCAATTTCTTGTTTTTTTTTTTAGCCCATCGAAAAATGGAATCATCTTAGATTTATTCAATGCTCGTGATAATTCCTGCGAGCATTTTCTTTAAGGAAGGAATCTTCGTCAGGCTTCTGAAAGACTATTCAATAAGATCAGGAAGGCTGCTCAAATCAATAAAGAGTGCTCGGCATGGAAAACAGGATGGTCTACACAGTCGAGGAAAGTCAGCCTTTATAAAATCTGTCCAACTCCCTAGATTGTAGGGCTGAAAGAAGGTAAACTTACTGCACAAGTGGTAACTGGCCAATTAATGTCGAAAAGGTGAAATTTTTTATAACTTAATATCCGGCGTTGTACTTGCATTGGATCCCTGTGACATGGAGACTGTTGGTGAACGTTGTCTCCATTCTGAGTTCTAACAAGGTATCAGCCATGGACTTGAACAATATTCTTGAAATTTTTGGAGAAACTTAACGTATAAAGGGCAGACATCTTGAAAATTTTTCCCTTGAACTATTCGCAACATGAATATCAGAGGTGACGATTGACAGTTACAGCATTTCATTCAATAGTTACGACCATTAAACAGGGACTTGATAGTTGGTTTTTTTCATTCTATGGGCATTCGTGTTCTTGGATGTTAAAAGGCTTTTGACAGTCTCCCACATAATTCCCTGTGTGGGGCAAATAGACTACATGAATAGTAGTGATGGTACAGTTGTTCGGTGGATCGATAAAATTATAAGTCGAATAAAGCTAAGCCGATGCTGACATAAGCTTCAAATTCTTATTGAAGAGACGAAAGATTATGTATTTTGTATTTTCAAGGCTGCTTTTTGACTTTATATTTCTTATCTATTTCTATATCTAATTTAAGGATCTTGGTGATTCGAAACAAATGTGAAAAATACATTTAGACGAAACTGTTAATGCCGCCATCTATATAGAAAAAAATTTGGCTGCATATGAGTTATGAACTAAGTAATTTATGCCGCTTTTGTTCGTTGACCGAAAGCGTACGAAAGTCTGGCGAAATTTCTAAAGCTAGTACACGCCTAAGTATTACGACTTCTTTCATGCGTGCTATGGCTACGATTTTTGTTGCGCTTCTGTTAATTGTAGCCAAACATGCCAAACAGTCCATTGCTTAGACCTTTTTTTTTTATTTTGTTAGGCAGGGGACAGAAGACGCCACCCAAACACGGAGGCCATAGCCGCATATTGTGCTGCTATGAGGTCATTCACCAAAACCTTCTTGTCCTCTTAATGAATTGCATCAGGCCTTGGTTAGGACGCTCTTTCAACTTATCCACAGATAGAATGGCAGACCCTGGAGTATTCAGTCTGCTCCGGGCGAAGACCGGACAAGCACACAAAAAGTGTTCGGTTGTCTCAGGCTCTCCTTCCAGGCAGAACAGACACTCAGGGCTGTCAACAACTCTCATCCTTGTTAGATGAACGTGAACTGAGCTGTGGCCGGTGATGATGCCAACCAAAGTTTTCTTCCGAGCCCCATGAGAAAATACGAGATATTCCCATTGGACCCATCAAGAAACAGTTTTGTACATCTGCAAGTGCTCAAGTTCGCCCATCTCTGCTGATGCTTTCTATGAACATCCGTTTTGATGAGAGACCCGATACTCGAGTTGGCTATGCCTACGGTGGGTTCCGGTACGAGGAATGGAGAATCAGAGCCGGCCCTAGACCTTGCTGACTTCACTGATTCGGTCTTTAATATTGTTACTATCCACCAAGGGATTGATTTTCTTCCAGTATTATTGGAAATAGGCCCATACTCAATAGGCCCTTCTTAATAGTGGCGAGGTACTGCAGTTCACCAATTCACCAACTTAAAATTCCTTTATGATAACACTTCGATTCAATCATTGACAGGATTATGTTAGAAAGACTACCGGGTAACAAAGGTGTTGGTTCGTTGCCATAATTCAAAAGGATATCAGGTTTTTTTTTATATATATTATTAAGCCAGGCTCAGGGGATACTCTATGCGACAGAGCACAGCATGGCAAGAATGAGATAGGGATAGGAGTAGGGGATATGAGGACAGTGGCGGAAGTGCCGATGAATGTCGCCCTTAAACTTTTGCAGATTGTATGCCGAAGGAAATACAGATTTTGGTAAGCTGTTCCACATACGCACAGTTTGGGATAAAAAAAGCACCACGCAATTGTGTTCGGTTTGCAGCGCGAGTATTGCGTGCAGGTATCTGGCTAGATATTTGATCAGAATATTGATCATCCATGTAGCGATAAAGCAAGTTGAAATAATAAGCTATACTCCAAGATTTGTTCGTCTTGGTGGTTTACATACGAATCTCCCCAAACCATGTATTAAGCACTGGCATCAACTAAGTTTCAAATGCGGTAGGTGTAAAATTTCACCAGCACATGTCAGTGGAAGGAGGAAATAGAGTCATGACTGAGTGTAGGCCGAGATAATATAGAGTTCTTAAGTAAATTTAGATAATGTCCCTTTGTAGAGTGTTCTTACCATTCCAACATTCCACGTATATGTCGCTCAGAAATATTATGGATGCAGTCTTGTACAAACGCACACTATGGTTGGGGTCTTGTACATATATTAACAACTAGCAAGGGAGCGTTTTAGTAGATATCTTACGCTGCTTTATTTTGCAGATTGCTCTGTTTGAAGGGGATGCTAGCACAGTTTTTATCTCTTATCAATATGTGACAACCAAAATACTAAAAACCATTCAAATAATTTCACTCAAGTATGTGCGCTCTATTTGTTTACTACCAGTTTTTTTCATATTTGTTAGATCAAATCTGCACACACATTTAGATCAGAGATATTCCATAGAGCTCTAGTAGTTCCTCTTACCCTCTACGTTTCGAGACCCATCAAAGGGTGTGGTACATTCAATTTATTTCCAATAAAAAGTAAAAGCCACCACGGTGGCGGTACTCTTCAATTGTATTCGAATAGTTTCGTTGCTCGTAAAAGGGAATTTTGTTGCGATTCGATTATCTTCAATTGAAAGTTTTCGATTTCGATGAGGGGACCATAAGAGGTTTCTATGTATACATTTTGTCGATGAAAAACGAATTTTCCTTGATTGCAGCTATGCACAGAAGCGGATAGAGAATATAGCATCTATCTTTCCTTTTATAGACTCCCGGAGATTTCTTTGGTGGTTTTCGCCTTTTCTGGAAGCTTTTGATTTTCATTGCTTGACTACAATTTTCCTAAATGTCAATTACTTTTTGTTAACAGTTAATTCAGACAAATTTATGTGGAGATGATATTCTGTAAAGGAACTTGTTGGAAAATTAAATTGCTTATACTTATAGATGAAAATATAATCAGGTACGGACTGGGAGTAGTGATCAAAACTGTTTGAGTGTTTCAATTTGGTCGTATCTGGTATATTACGTCTACTACAACTATTTAGCAGCTTAACAATAATTTTCGTCGTGAAAATACAAAACCTTATAAGTCCCTAGGTAGGTAACAGACAGTACCCAGAAAACTGTCTACTTTCTGAGTATTAAAAAAAAAATTAATAAAGTTTCTTTGACTCTACATAAAATAATTTATTGCCATCTAATTGAATTACAACAACCAAACATGAAAAGATTTAGAGAATTAATTACACGCTTATCTCTGATAATAAAGCGAATCCTGGCAAAAGTGAATTACTTCAACTTTTAGTCTTTATAAATTTTCTCTTAAATAAGATTATTTAACAGAAGGAGCAGTTCTAGATTTGGAGGACGGGTAATGAGCAAAACATTAAATACCACTCAGATGGAATTTCGTTAATTAAATAAAGAAAGGAAAAGCTGAAAATGAAAGTGGATAAAGGCGAATTTGATAATGAAAGGCTAGGAAAGGGTAAATCATTAAAAATTAGGCGAGTGAATTCTACATTAGTATGTCTTTCTTGCAATTAAAACGTAATATAAAAAAGTCGTGTTGTTGTAGGTAATGTTTTTGATATTGAGCAAAAGAACCAGTAAACGCGAAAAATCTCAAATTTGTGTGACTGATTTAATGATGTAAAATTGAATTTTTGTGAAGCTGTTAGCTGTCCCTCTATGGAGAATACGTGATGAATTAAATGCGTCACATGTTGCTTAGAATTCAGCTCCGAGCCATGGAGCCAATCGATTGTATACTCTTGAAGACCTTTCCTTGCAGGAAGGCCAAGCGGCTGTCAAAGCCCTTCACAACCTCCCAGTTAATACTGGAGTGTAAGAATACCATGAATTCTCTCTCTCAGTGTAACAGGGTATTCGTTCTTTGGATGCCTGATTACAGTGATGTCGTCGGAAACGAAAAAGCGGACAAACTTGGGCGTCTTGGCGCGGTTTCGGAGGTGCCATCCTCCACAATTGGGATCGCACCGGGACACCTTGTCTCTACAATTGCGATCTCGTCCGATAGCCAATACAGTTGTCTTTGGTTAGATGACTCTTCGGGTAGAACAACAAAGGAACTGTGGGGCAAACCTAACCCAGGTTTCACAAAAAAATTTCCAGAAGTGAGCAAGCCTACCTTGAGAATTCTGGTGTCTATTCTTACTGGACACTGTTTTCTCAGGAGTCATCTATATAGGTTAGGACTTGCTGATAGTCAGGTATGTAGAAGATGCGGAGAGGAATACGAAACGGTAACTCACAGATTTCTTGGCTCACACCTCCTGAATGAATTGATTGCATGAGGCCGGTAGGTAGGGTTGGTTTATAAGAGCGTCTGATTCGGACCTATGATTATTGCTCATGGGTTTGGAGGGTGAACAATGGGCCTTGTCGTGGCCTACGTTCTAAAAGTATGACAAAAGATGCTGCAATGTACGTTACTTCACCCGGAGAATAAAAATGAAATGAACATTTGGAAAACATTTGTCACACAAATATCCTATCAGATGTATGACAAATGTTTGGCAAACATTTGATAAATATTTATGACAAATTTTTATCAAAAATTTGTCAACTGCTTATAAATTGTTTGTCAAATGTTTGACAAGTGCTTTTTGCCGATTTGTGTTATCTATGTGAGTGCATCTTAAGAATTCTCACTTTACTTTTTTACTCTCTTCATAGAGGAAGAACTACGATTTCATCTTAAATAGGTCCTAGAACCTAAAACAATCGTTCCCAAAATAAAATGAAGTTATAAAAATTTTCAGAGAAATATGTCTTCCTTCTAATGGTGTTAAAAAAAAAAAAACTAGCAAGTAGAACAGATTTATTGAAATTATGGTGTTTGAACGAAATCGAAGCTATTCTTATATAAAAAAAAATGCCTGCAGTAGAAAGAGCAAGAAGAGTGTAATATCGTCCGGTAACCAGGCCGCTGCCTTACTTCATGGCTTCTATATACCCCATACCCCGAAAACCTATCCCTAGTAAAAAACATGTCATACAAATAAAAACGGCTTCACCAGTTTTAATATTTAATTAAAAAAAAAAGTGTAAGTAGTACTAAAATTGTAAATAATTAGATCAATGGAGGGGCAATTTTTTTGCAAGAAAGAAGATCAACAACATAAATCTAATGCATCTTTGTAATTGCAGTCGCCATTTAAATTTTTTCGATTTTTCATTCTTTCTTTGATAGTTTGAGGTTATATTTGTCTATTTACGAAATTGAGTATTTCAAAGAAGTAACCGTAGATGAACAACTAACCTGGATTGCTTCTAGTTAGTTAGTTTCTGAGAAGGCTAGCATTTCAGTTAAGATCTATAAAAATCTTGCCTAGATTAGAACTTGAATAGAAAATTGATCGTTGATTGTACACGGTATGATGGCAAGAAAAAACTACAACACACGGACAATTCTGCACATTGTAAAGATTGACCCGTATAGAAGTACTAAAGGCCATGTGGATGATTTCTACTACAGCTGTGAAGGCTCGTTAGTCATAGGGTGTGAGAAACAGGAAAAGAACTAATCGGATAGATACCGCGCCTCCTCGTGGTGGCCACTGGTAACAAGCTGTTGTATACTAAATCTTGAAAGTAAGTAGGTCAGTGCTTTTTTAAAAGGACTAAAGTTACTACGAATATTTGAAATGTTGCATAGGAGCCGGATTTGTTTAATACTGATAACTTTTGCTTTACAATATGAACACAATTTGTACAATGGAATTCGTAGATCTACTACCCGATTAAAAAAAATTTATTTCACTATAAAATGGAAAGCGGAAGATATTTTCTATAGAAAACCAATTACACCACTTCTATTAGGAGCTATCTAATTGAAAATTCCTACCGTGTTTTACAATCCTATCACTTCGAGCTTTCGTTTTTATGCAAAAACAATTTGCCAAAAAGCGAAAAACTCAATACCAATTTCACCTTAAGTAGATAAAAATGTTTACAAGTTCAACAATAAAATTAATTCAAGGCTGTAATTGTTATTCTTTGTCTTTGCACACCATAACCATTTCGTGAGTGGGTCTTCAATTCATATTAAACTGGCGATCTTAAGTACCTACTGAAGAATCTCTGATCACGATTTGCTTCGTTTTCTCTACATATACATAATAAATAAAAGCAACCGTATAACTTTTCTAAAATAGACTTTTATCAATAAATAAAATAATTGATTCCATCACAAATAAAATAATTAAAAAGAAAAAAGAAATTCTGTTCTCAAAACACTTGTATGGGCATGCGCGATAACAAGAGAATTAATTACCCACCTGTACGGAACCTACGCACTACCATGTTGTATATTAATCACAAAAGAAAGTTGTGAACAAGTCTGTCCTAAGGTAGTACCCTCATTGAAGCACCGGGGCCCCACACATTAACCCAATACTTAGTATTCAGGGCGATCGTGTCTAAATGGTTATGTGTTTCAGATGTGTGTCGATCAGTACCCCGTGTGATCGGGATTAGTCCATTGTTTATTACCCAGGTATCCCGGACCTATCCACTGCTGTCGTCCAACAATATGGTAGAACGTGACCAGACTATGAAATAAACGGAAATGACAATATTGCGCTTATGATTTATTACTAACTTTCCTACTGATAAGGGTAACCACTGTAGGAGGATGGAATATTCTATGATGAGCACTAGAATTTCAACTAAACGTATGTTGTAGCTGATGGGATTATGGAAATGGGAAACACTAGGTCAAGGTTGAAGAAAGTATGGAACTGTGTTTTTGTTTTGTTTTGTTAAAAGTAGGCAAGGGTGTCATTTTTTTTGTTTTTTTTTTTTTGTTATCATGGTTTAGGCTATATTTCGTAGTTATCGAGTTAAAAAAATGTTGGGAATGCGACCCGGAAGTTTCAATTGTACACCTGTCCAATAACATTTTCTTACTGTGGACGTGAGCAACGATATTTTAAGTGTTTTGGATAGTACTAAGGACCGTCACTAAACTCACTCGAATATAGGATATTGGATAGTAGGCGAGTCATGTCTGAGAGATCACGAAGTATACATTTTTATAAAAATTGCCGATATGAGAAGAGTAGTGGGAGTGATCAGCTTAAAAGTTTGTGACCACAAACGAAACAAATAGAGGAGATTGAAAACTGCTTCACATTCACACAGTTCGTAGTAAAAATTTCACTCTATCTCTCTCTCTCTCTCTCTTATTTTATTTCGGAGAATAGAAGAATTTTCAAGAACTTTTATTTTTAACGATTCTAAATCAAATCATAAATACAAGAAGAAAAAACAACTGCCTCGTCCGGAATTTGAAGCCGGGACCTTATCGCTTTCCGGGCGACTGCTCTTACAACTGAGCTAACGAGACAGATGATTTTCCATCTTGTATTATTTAATTTGTAACTAGCCTACTAAGCTTCGGTTGCTTTCAGCTGGCATTAACCAGTAACAGTTCCCGGACGGGAATTGAACCCACAATTGTTAGAATCGGTCAATGATGGAGAATAGAAGAAATAAGAACTTTTATTTTTAACGATTCTAAAAAAAAAAAAAAAAAACTAGTAAAAAAAGAGGGATAATTTCCCTGTTATAAGGCAAAAAAAAATTTTTTTTTTTTCTTAGTGACTTCTCTGCAGGTATTTTTAAAGGAAAACAGAAATGTTCGTCTGATAGGCCGTTGCTCTACGTCTAATTTTAAGGACTGGTTCCAGTAACGACTATATTTTATTTCCACAATGATTTTGTTGTCGCCTATAATTACATCATCACCAAGGTTTTGCATTTAAAATTCTATTACGCCAGCAATTTTTTTCGAATTAAACTTAAGTAGCCTTATTGTTCAAATTTACCTCAACTTGAAGTTAAGGTGATAAATTGATATGTCTGTGGGTCTGTTGAACCCTCAATCTCCAGTTGATAGTGAAGTTAAGCTGTTGATGAGTGTCAGAGATCAACCTTTTGGAAATTTGTCAATTTCAAGTTAAGCAACAGATTGATACGTATGTGAGCCGCTTTAAACACATGTTTACAAATTTTTGCAATCAGCATTTATAAATTTCAGATTGAGGTTAGGTTAATCAAAAGAAAAAAAATAGTTTTTATCCTTTAGAGACAAATAAATTATTTTCTTCTTCTTCATAAGTAGATAATTTCTTGTTCTACCTGTTAAATTTAAGTGATATTGAAAAGAAATACATTTAATAGATATATATATACACAATGTCAGGGTGTACCGCAAGGTTCAGTACTTTATCCCAAACTCTTTATCATTTTTATTAAATTATTTTTTTGCTTGAAAGTTCTTGACGCTTCTCGATGAATGAAAAGTGAAGTTAAGCAGAGAATCAGTCATCTTGCTTGTATAGCCCCAGTGATTAAGGCTGTGGAATAAAAAGAATCAAGAATCGAATCTTACACGCTAGTGGCTAACTACTTTTTCCAATTCCCATATACATATATGTACATATGTGTATCTGTCTGTTGCTGTACGTAACCCATTAATTCTAATGTGGCTTCAATAATGGCGCCTTTTAGTCTTATCCACATCGCCTTGAACTAGTATATATCTTTACTGATAATGTGGATCCTTCAAAAATTCCGCTATGATCATGCGTTTTTTGAGTTAACTCCTTTTATATTGAATCCAAGTTTTTTTTTTTTACGAGAAGCGATTCTTTGCTTGAACTTCAATCAAGATTTAAACTTCACCGAAAGAGCAATAAGTGTTGCCCGGTGGGTTTTTTTTTCGTATAATCATCCTCACAACTGTTAATATCGAAATATCGGAATTCGACGAAATTCCTATAGATATCACCTTCCCATTATTAACAACCCACGAAATCATCAAAAATTTCTCAATTTCAATTTGAGGCCGATAATTATCCAAAACAGTCTGCTGCGATTACATAACACGAAAACTGGCGGGTGATGACATTACCGAACAATGCTCGTTTGCTGCGTTTCTTGATCTTATCCGAAATATGTCAGAAATGTCAATTCATTAACAAAATTTCGATCATAAAATCGCCTTAGCCATAAGCCAATGAATGAGTACACGAGATAAATATCGATCGCACGAATGCCTCAGGTGAAAAAATGTCATCGATCATATGTGGGTGCTACTCTTTAACACTAATATAAGACGTGCGGCTTCATTTCATTTATCATCAACCTATAAATCGGTGACAGCTGAATTTTTGTTGTTGTATTTGTGTGTGTTATTTTCTTCTTTTAGTCTGAATTATATTTAAGGCGCGTGACAGAAATTATATATTTCTCATTTTCTTCTATCTTTTCAGATTGATTTTTGCTGAAAGAGTTTGAAAACGTTTTTCCTTAACGCTGGAAATCATTCATTTCCATGTAGCACTCAATGTAAAGAGCAAAGTGCAACAGGTAAGTCGATTTTTCACATGTTTCATTACTAAGCCCATAAAAAATTTCTGACATAAATTTTTTATTTTATTTTTATAATATAAATTTCCTTCGTAATTGGTCATTAATTTGGTGGAAAAAAAAAAAAACTTTCGCCTCTTAATTTACATATTCTCGTAGATCACAAGCTCATCTACCGAGCGGCTTCTGTTCGTGCTTTGGCCCATTTTTCTATAGAAAGCCGCTTATTTTCAACGCTTTTGTTCAACTGTTAAATGTGGGTAGTCAGGCCAGGCCACACACAAATGAAGTATGTTTTTCGGTCTATTCTAATCTAATTAGCTAAAATGTCCCACATTAAGAAACAGTTACCGTAGGTGGTTATGACATGCTACTTTTGTGTATTATTATCCGATCACTGTCAGTTGATTGGAAGATATCGATTGATTTTTCCTACACGAATGCCTAAGCGCTTATTTAGGGCTTTGGAATTGATTTTATAGAGATTTTTGACAGCTGAGTATATGTATGTATTTCAGCAGTGGATTGTGACAACTTTTACTCCTTGTTAAGTTAATGGGTTTTTTTGTTTGTTTTAAACTTGGTGGCGTAATACTTAGTTAAAATTTGTGGGAAAAAATGATCGTAACTGAAGACGGTATTATAAAAATTGAAATAGTAAAAAAATAATACTTTCTGACACTATTTATCCTCCGTGAGAAATAGAGCTAGAGATTAACCTACATCCATAAGAATTCGGAAGAAATCGAAACCGTTCCATAAGTACATTGCGAGTGTTCCGCTCTGATGAATAAAAGATTTAAGCTATTAGGTAGCTACTTCTTTGCAAGTCTGGGGGAGCTGCAAAGTAAAGATTTCAGATGTATTCTTATGTTGCTCAGGGAACCAGAACGGATCTAGGACGATTTCACAGGCTTTCCCACGAGGTAAAGGGGCACCATTGGTCAACTGGAGGTCTAAGTTTGTCTAAGTTGTCACTTCTAGCTTCACACATCTTACCTAACCTAATCTAGCCTAACCTGCTTCCGCATAAACGCTATTGCTAAGGATAAAAAATTAGGTGGACTCCACATTTGTTAGAAGTTTTCCTTAAATATTGTTGAAAATATCGTTAGGAATTAAAAACTCACACCGCTAAAGCTATGACCGACACCGACATTGTTCAGTTCAATTAAAAAAATATATCTATCATTACTGCTACCTGAATATTCAATTCAATTCAATTTTCCAATTCAAATCATAAAGCGTTCGGTTGGCTCGGGCTCTCCCTCCAGGCAGGACAGACACTCAGGGCTGTCATCAAGAAACAGTTCTGCACACCTGCAAGTACTCAGGTACGCCCATCTCTGCTGATGTTTTCTATGAACATCCGCTTTGATGAGAGACCTGATACTCGAGGTGGCAACGCTTATGGCGGGTTCCGGTCCGAGGAACGGAGAATCAGAGTCAGTCCTAGCTAAAAGGTCAGCCCTTTCATCATTCCCCATATTCCCATGTGATCAGGAACCCACAGAAGGGACACGCGTATATTAATATTAAACTGAAAAAAAAGCAAGGCAAAGATAGAAAATTAAAATAAACAATAGCGACAACTAGTAGCAGTGCGGAGGGGGGGGGGGGAGAATACAAAACCGGAAGACATAAGTGATAGAAGAGAAAAATGATAATAGTATAATAAAAACAAAAATAAAAAAGTGCAGTATATAGTTGTTTCGGAGTGTAAGCACAATATCAGTTCGACTGACTATCACCCGAAGCCAGATGACGAGTCAGCAGTACTCTAAATGAACTGGCCGAGCTCTCTTCTCCGAAAGCTTAGGGGAGCTGCAGTTGTTTGTTCTTGAAACTGCACTTCTTTTACCGATATTCGATATATTTCTATCCCGGATACTCCTATGTATAGGCAGCGTGAAGACCTCAGCACTATTGAGCGGAAAGCAAGCACAATACTCTTTCGTGGCACATCTACCTCATAATATCAATATCCACAAGGTAGCCACCTTGGTACTTTGCTTTTCTTTATATGCGTTACGCTGACTGTATTTCGGTAAATTCGTAAATTTTATTGTTATATATAGAATAACGTTAGATCTTTAATACAATCTTCATGGCTCACTGATAAGAATCGCATGCAGGTCCGTCCACGAAAACATCTCCCTCAACTCATCTATCTTCGACCTGACACTCCTAGCATTCAAGTAACAAACGTTGAGATCCCCTAAATTTCGGTTTAGTATATTAACCATAGCTCTTACTCTGATTTCGCTAAAGGAATTATCATCCATAATCGAGCAGTATAACGCACACGAGTATGCGTATACTCCGTACCATTTCGTACGAATTTTTTGGTCTTTTGTTGTAATCGAAAACTCTTTGCATCGGAACTTTTGTCCACTCTTGGCTGGAATATTCTTTATGGCATTATTGTTATGTCAGATTCTAATGACCTTAAGCATCAATGCTTGCTTTATACTGCGACTTTTTCAAAAATTCGATATGATTTATATTTATAGCAGCTGTTCTGTTTCTGCTTCAGCAACCTCTTGAATAATATTCGACTATCTGACGAATTTGTTCTCTTTGACGACTTTAATATGCCTACTGTTAAGTGGGCGGCTTTCTGTGATGACGAAGGCTTTGTTGCTGCATTACATACATACTTCGCCATTCTTCATTGTAGTCATATTTCATAGAAAGTGTAGAGAAAATTAATAGTGACATACCAACAATCATACGGATAAACAATTTCGTCTTAAAATATTAAATGGTGAAGAAATAAAAAATATTTGTAGTGTAATAAACCAAAAGAGGGACTATAACAATTTAAGCGCTAAAATGGTAATAGAGCATTGGTTGGAACTGGGTACAACCTTAACTCGTATCTTTTATGAGTCGTTAATAACTGGAGAATTTCCCGACGCTTGGAAGGAATCAGTAGTAATAAAAATTCATAAGGTAAAAAATACGTAGAAATGTGAAGAATTCAGACCAGTCAATATGCAACCACTATGTGAGAAGATTTTGAAAAAAAAAGGAATACAAATCCAACTAGAAAAATACCTAGAGGAAAATGCTCTTATAGCTAAGGAACAATCAGGGTTTAGAAAGCAACATAATTGCGAGACAGCATTAAATTGGGTAGTGACAGAATGGAAAGAAAAAATGGAGGAAGGTAACGCTATTCTAGCAGTATTCTTAGATTTTAAAAGAGCGTTCGAGACTATTATAGACATACAAATTCATTCTTCTATCAAAGCTTCAAAAATATGGTATACAGGGCAAGGAGTACAGTTGGTTTCGGAACTATTTAGAGGGAAGAAGACAGAGAACAAGAGTTAATGGTATGCTATTATTTGAAGCAGTTGAAATAAAATTTGGAGTACCACAAGGATCAGTGTTGGGTACATTATTGTTCTTGGTATATATAAATGACATTAAGAGTACGTTGAGGCATTCAAAAATTAGACTTTTTGCTGATGATGCGTTAGTGTTTTTAACTGATAAAGATGTAGAAAGAATCAGTAACGATTTAAGAATGGATTTGAATTAATTAAGTGAATGGATAAGAAAGAATAAACTGAAATTAAATGTTAAAAAAACTGACCATAAATAGTACGTATAATGACGGCTTAGAAATTGATGGTGAAAAAATTGAGTGCATGAATGAAATTAATTATCTCGGGATTATTATTGACAACAAATTAAGCTTTAATGGACACATTGATTATATTTGTAAAAAAATTGAAAAAAAGTCGCCTATTTTAGAAGAATTCGAAGCAATTTATCGACATTGAGTGCAATTAAAATATACTTATAATGTTTTAATAAAATCTCATTTTGAGTATTGCTCTTCAATACTATTTCTGTTCACAAAGATAAATTTAGAGCGAATGCAAAAGCTTCAAAATAGAGCTATGTGCATAATACTAAGGTGTAATAGATTCACGCCAATAAGAATGATGTTAAAAAATTTAAAATGGATCAGTTGCAGCCAAAGAATACATCTTAATGTATTTCTTTTCATTTTTAAAATTATAAAGGGTTGTCTACCAATATACATATCTACAGGAGAGAATTAGGATGTTATCAGATATTCAGCCGTATAACTTGAGAGGAGCAGATGTAAATATTCGATTAGGCTTATTTAATAGAAA
Organism: Dioctria rufipes; assembly: GCA_963924295.1. Classification (NCBI taxonomy): domain Eukaryota; kingdom Metazoa; phylum Arthropoda; class Insecta; order Diptera; family Asilidae; genus Dioctria; species Dioctria rufipes. The sequence goes on from OZ002742.1 coordinate 202,191,175, forward strand.
TAGGACTCAAAATTTCAGTAATATATAAAGGATTTAAAAAAATTAACGATTTACCATTAGAAATAAAAAGAGAAAGAAATTTTAAGATTTTTAAGATTAAATGTGTGCAATTTGTAAAGGATAGAGCTGGTGAAGGAATTGGTATGTAACTTAGGAACTATATTTATAAAAGTATTATTTGTACTAATAAATAATTATCTTATCATCTCTTCTTCACTACTTACTCAATGCAACGATGTACTGAACAAAAGGGGTTGTGCCACTATTGTCAAGTAGCAGTGTTCAGCTCTTCTATGGCTGGCCATCTTCCATAATCCTTTTTTTCTCATCCATTCTTTTAATTTCGTATCTGATTTTTCTTGTGTCTTCAAGTAAGCTTATAACGAAAAATTAATTACGTAGGGTAGAGACATCTAACTATATACCATAGGTATACAAAAATATGCAAACAATCAAAAATTCCATCAATCAAAAGAGAAACGAAAAATATCTACGTCATGTGCTTACAAATTGTTCAGACACTCCATAACGCAAAAAAACAAAAACACATTTCTTGCAGACAAATTTTCGCAACATGCACCAGAGGTAGCTTAACTGCGTTTTGTTTCTATCACAATCTTTTTTAAAGTTTAAATTAATTTCACACGAAAATGGAAATTCAACCAACAACGATGACAAAACGTTAGAAATTAAAAATTTTTGTTGTTTCTTTTTTCTGTGTTTAATTTGATTGGCTTATGATAATTGATCGTCAACACCCGTATAGTAGAAATGCGAATGTTTTACTCAGTCGTGCGTTTGCGATAACTGGTCGGTGGTCGCTGTATCATCAAAAAAAAAAACATAAAACAAAACACAAAATTCATCTTTCTATGATGCTTTCAAAAAAAGGTTACATATTAATTTGAGTCGAGTGTTGTCTACGCTCGTCGTTTTATCATATTTCTTTGAGATAATTATAGATTTTGACATCTCGATTGAGTAACGATGTCACAAATAGTAAATGTAAAGTAAGGTAAACATCGAATGAAACATCATCAACCACGGCATAAATTGATTGACATAAAAATTATCAACATATAGCCATTGACTTATGAATCATGATAAACGAAAAATGTTTGGTTTGTTTTTTGTTTCTATTTGGTTTTTTTTTTTGTTTTTTTACTTTTGAAAAATGTTATTCAGGTTTTTGCTAGATTAAAAATGTTCTGCTGTTTGTGGGAGAGAAAGTTCCATCATTCCATTGAACTTAATCGCAGTGCGACGAGTGAAAGTGGTCGGGAACATAAAATTGTTGATAAATTATATTGATCGCGTTCGGTTTAATCTTAATCACAAAAACAAAAAAAAAAACACAAGTCCCAAAAGATAGATCACTAAAATTTCGATGAATTTTGTAATAATTTTCTTCAATTTCTTATGAATAGTTAACTGTGCGCAACAAGGCACCAGTTCATTAGACTCAACCAAATATTGTATAATCATATAAGAATTAATGAATCTGTTTGAATTACGTATGCTTCTTCTGTACCTTGGAGAAAAAAATTTCTAACTAATTATAGTGATTGAAAAGAATTCTTATACACGTTTATTTCGCTGTATGAGTTTACTGTGTCTACTTCACCATCAGCTACAGCTAAACTAGATTTGGTGTTGAATAGAATCGCTACTATTCTAAATAGCCTTGAAAGTAACGGAGTCGTAGCAAGAGTTAACGGAAACGAAACAGCTGACCAATTCTGTTGAGAGAATAGGAGGCGGTCGGCACTATCGATAATTGTCTTAATCTTAAAATCTTAACCAAGCCCCTTCAGTCCACTTATAGGTATTATGCCTAACACTCGCGAAAATTTTATACTAAAACCTGCTTAGTTACATACAAGTCTGCCTTTATTTCAAAGAACCCAGATTCGAAACGGCCGAGGAGGATACTCAAATATTTTCGATATTTGGTATTATTGCTTTTCCATTCGCTGCATCCGTCAAGGCTCTTATTTTCAATAACGACTGATTTTCTGCAGTGATTTATTCTAGTATTTGGCCTACAAATTCCATCATTAAAGAATTTACACCATTCACACATCCAGGTATAGAATTCGCTGGTCCATTAAAAAACTCCTCAGTAAGATCTCCGTACATTTCTTCAATGTAAATTTATTTTCACATCAAGCCATCAATCAAAACTCTTGATTGTTTCCTCTGCTGACTTTGATAAAGCTTCTGTTAGACAAATTGGCGACCTTGTGAAAAAATCGTCGACTTAGTATTCTTCAATTTTTGAGTTTCAAGTTTTTCGCAAAGTTCGACATTCCACTTTATGGTATCGCATGTTCGAACATTGACCTTCCTCAGTTGACTTTTATGATCCTAAAATTACTCCACAAAAATGTTTGCATCACAACATCTATTTTTCTTCCTGGTTTGTCAACAAATCTCTACAAAAAGTTATTTCATCGATACACAATTTAACAGGATAACTATTATTATACCTTCTGGCGATTTTATAATTTTAACCTGCCTTCTGTGGTGTGGGAATACAGCAATGAAAGCAACTACTTTCGTAGTCGCGTTCCGCCTTTTCTGAACAGTATCACGTCCTCTGCAGACTTACCTGGATATTACCCAAAAATAATAAGGCTCTGGTACAGATAGTCCAATGGCTTTACGTTAGCACCTGACTATTAAGTCTTAATCCCACGACACTCTACATAAATGAAGGGATTATCTACAATGCGTCAATCAGCGTCCTCATGAGACAGAGTACATTCTGTCCCTATGAATCCCAGTTTAGCCAGTGCATGCTTGGCTGAATTACTGGTAGAACCGAGACCTATATAAAACCTCTGTCGATCTGTGGGTCACGGCACCCGCTTGATTTAGCGCAACTCCATGCCGAGAGCCAAATATCTGAGTATGCAGTGCGTAAGCAACCATCTTCAAATCATAAGTTGCAGTACGCATTTTATGCAAGCGACATACTTCTCTCATGTGCCCCTGCGCAAGCTAGGCTCTGCCACTTTTTCTCTGCCTGCATATGGGCTACCACAACCACCACAATGCTCTCATTAAGGAGCGTTCTCCATGTTGAGGTGTAAAGCAAGCTTTACGGGGCTCATCAATCACGTGGTACCAAGTTAGCAATGTTAGCTACCCAATGGCTGCGTAATCCATAACCTAAGGCTATGGTTACTCTCAGAATTTTATCTTCATCAGATAGCCTTTTGGTTACTCCATTCGGTCTTAAGATCTTATTGGCACTCGGAGTACCAGCTAGGACCGCGTGAAGGTTAATGTATGCCCATTCAAGTCTGGACAGGCTAGAAATTACAACCCGTAATCTTATAGCTGCCATGCATACTAGACATACTATTATCATGCAATCCATCAACTTCCAATGTCTTCGCTCCTTGCCTAGGGCTAATGTTTGAGAATGTTAATATATCTTACTATAGTATCCACAGAGTCAACAAATTTACAGTGGGAGTCCAAAAGCGATCTTCAGTTCAACAAATTTTTGTCGTTAAGCATGCATGATTTCTTCTTATATATCTTTTACCTTGGGAGCCCTGCGCGTCAGAGACTGCTTTTCAACCGCCAAGGCTCTGCTACAATAAAAAGTGTGCTAGAGCCGAACCTAACAAGCAAGTTCGGTCTCCTTTTCTCCATTAGATTTTGCTTCCCATAGATATCTGTCGCCTCCCTGCAGTTCCCAATAAATCTGGGAGTTATCTAAGGGGCGCCACTCAGTAACGCACCCAGGATTTGGCTTTGGTGGGGGGACCATAAGTGTCCCAAGTCCTAACAAGTCAGAAAAATAGGGCTTTAAAGTCGCGTCATGCACCCATCTGATCACCTAAGGACTGTTATTGTAGATAAAAAGGTTGTATTTTATTTTATCGGACTTTGTAATAATATACAGACCACATTTTATACGCAATTTGTAAATTATGTTCAGAAAACTGACATTCTGGAGGGGGACCAGTCCCGTTCGTCCCCCCTCTCGGGCGCCCCTGGCGCCACTTTTATACCTCTCCGTATAGATATTAAAGCAGCATGATTATCTGAGAGGATAGTGATATCCCACTTTTTGATATTCATGTCAAAAGCTAGTTTCACCGCCACTATTTTCTCTGCTTGGAAGACAGTTCTAGGTATTCCATGCTAGTACACAATTTTAATACTAGATTAGATGTAAAAATTATCAGCATTGACCTCTTTATTTGTAAATGAAACATGTATGAAAAACCGGTTGAAGGGGTTCCCAACGATCGAGACGTAATTCTATTGTCATCGCATAGGTAGCATTAAGACAAGTGAATTATTCTCCCCCTTGAATAAACGTAAAAAATCCGTGATCAGATCCACTGAAATCTCTTTGCAAATATTCTCATAAATGCATCCTGCAAATAGTATGTTTGGTGGAGCTCGCTTCATTAAATAGACGTGAAGCATATAGAGTCCATGATACTTATGCGAGGTTTTCCGTATAAGTTGAAGAGTTATGGGGTGGGTTCGAAATCACAAGTTTTAAGTGAGTATCACACCGGGAGCGGTGCATCATTTTTCAATTGTCGCTGCTCTATTTTCTTGCAAAATTAAAATTATAAGCCACACCGGGTGCGGCTCGGCGCGTTGCCACAAAATAGTTGCAGCACGGTGATTTTGGATATTATTCAAAAACACAATTTTGCCGCTGCGGCTGGCAACAAAATTTCTTTTTCATTCGAAATAAGTCCGCAGAATTAATTAAAAGGCATCCTTGGCATTCTAAAGTATTCGTAATCGAATCATATCACTTTTCTCGGTTTTTCTTCAACCAGAGCTATTAATAACAGAACTTCATCATGGAAACTAAAGTATATTTGGATAAAATCCATCGCTTCCAGTGTGAACACCCTACTTTGCCGCGGCCACCGCACCGTACAGCGCCGGTCCCAGTGTGCCCAGGGCTTTAAAATCTATCTTACAAAATTCTGGAAAACATAATTCGGGAAACCAAGATCCGGGATAATGCATATTTGAATTGTTCGATATTTTTGAGAAAACAATAGGTTAGGTATGAAATCACGTTTATAGAAAACCTTATATAAATTCCAGTAAAGCATATTCCTAAAAAAGTAAGTCCTGCAAAACAATATCCTCGAAAATCAAGTTCAAAAAATACGAAAAACAACATCCTCGAAAATAAAGTCCTGAATGTATTTCACGGACTTTTTGAAACAAGCAAGCGTATTTCTAGTATTTTCCATAATTCAGGATTCGGTTTTAAATTCCAGCTTTTCTATAGGTTATACAAAAAAAAAAGATCTTCGACTTTAAACTTTGAAAAATTTTATCAACGGGAATTTAAAATAATATTAGCTGATTTCTTTAGATCCCGGAATTTAGTTCTCCATGATTTCAAGGCTATTCAAAAAGAGGGAACACAATTTTCCGAGACTTCAGTATTCTCCGAACTATTGAATTTTAGAATTTGGTGTTTCATGGTTTTTAGTTTTGAAATATTCACAAGATTTTGAAATACCTAATCTTAAATATCTAGAATATCGTTTGTTACCTTCCTAAACTTTTTTTTCCGGGAATATATACTCAATCATAATAATGCCGCATTCACAATGCAGAGTGCAGTAGAATAGCGTAGAGTGGCAGCTGGCATCCTTTTTTTTGCACGCAGTTGTGCATATGGCCCTCTCTGTTTGGCTCAGAGAAGCGCAGAGTGGAGCTGCATGAAAATAGGTTCAATTCTATTTTCACGCTGCCATTTCCGAAAGCTTACAAACTAGAAATTTGAACTACTAGCATGTAGATGGCGTGCAAAAAGCTCCATACTTCTTTTTATCAAAACTTACATGTTTTAATGTTATTTCCTGATTTAATATTTTTTATGAATGCTAATAAAAAACAAGAGGTATTTTTTGCAAGCTTCATGATTTAAAAGCCAATAAAGTAGGTTAATTTTTAGCTAGTTTCGAAGCAATCTGATGTGTCTCCTTTTTCGAATTTATTCCTTTGTCTGTTGATTTAGCGTTGCTATTTCGTTTTGTTATTATAATTTCAAATTCGTTGTTGATTTGGAATTGTTATGGCGATTTGTTATATTAATTTCAAAATTCGAATTTCACTCTGTGCTGCATTGTGAACATCTTCATTCTGGACTCAAACCTTACTCTGCTCCACTCTACTCTACAGTCTACTATGGTACCTATATATAGATATTCACCTTTAAAAATTCATAATATCGTTTACTTTACAAGTAAACATTCAACTACTTGTTTTTTTTTTTTCTTCAAAATTGGCATAAATATCAAATCTAAAACTAACCCCACACAGGTTAACTTTGACTCAATATTAAATATTTATTATTCACACCTTTCCTAAAAAGGAGGTAGGCACACACCGAACGTGATTGTACCATAAAACATATATTTTGCGCACGTTCACTGTTAGAAATATGTTTCCATTTCAAAAGAACTGAAAGGAAATCTGGCAAAATAACCAAAGGGGCGACACGTTCTTAATATTTTCTTAAGATTTAACCATCGAATTGTCAAGACGCTAAGATGTACTATGCCATAGCATATTGTATATCATACCGGTCCATAAGCACTCCTACTAAAGTTTTCCATAGGTAAACAACTAAACTATAGTCTGTCTATAGGTCAGTGCGAAGGAGGACGACGCGACGCAAACCTAGGTGACTTATACAAAAGTTGAAAATCACTCACAGAGTTTTAAATCTTTCTCCCCCCTCACACTAACTATCGCGATATGCTAACTAGGAAAACAACAAAAATGTAATCTTGAGTCAAACCGATCTACCTCTTCAGATGCATTTCCTTGATGCCGGCTGCCGGTATGCATTATATGTAGGTTCTAAAAGTGAATGGTGCAGTTTGCAGCAGCACCTCTGTACTGTACCTACTACTACATATTACTACTATTACTATACTATCGCTGATAGATAAGTCAAGAGCGATTGGAAAATACTTCAGAGGAATGCGTTGCAAAACGATCATTGCCTTGTTAGGTGGATAAATTGTTTGCCGGCGATTAATTATGAGACTGAATTACAGTTCTATACGGTGACTGATATACTCAGTAGGTACATGTATTTGCATATATTCGACAAATTAGGTTTTTCCTATAATTATTTTTCAGTTTTTTTTTTTTTTGTCAAACATTTTCATGGATATTTTTCAATTTAAAGTTGCCAGCAGCAGTTTTGTTAGTAAAATTTCTGTTTATCTCTTGAGTATTTTGGGAGTTTCACAATCTTTTCAGTGCAACATTTTGAGATAGTAGATGTAGATAGGCACAATTCAACCTATGACTCTCAATTTTTTTTTTTTGTTTAAATCCCTTAAACATCTAATGGAAGATGGGCATAAGATAAAAAAATTTATCTCCTTTCTGTGACAATTTTGTAAGTCATAGTGGTTCATAGCTGAATTTTTAAAGGTACAGTTTAAAACAAAAAAATCCTATATATCGCTGCAATAAAACACCAGTTAAAGGAAGATTCCAGCCCAAAAACGCGCAGAAAAAGCCCTCTTTGAACAATGCTAGAAAGAAGTGCATTTGAAGTGCGTCAATATAACGATATTTGCCGAAAATGCGATTTCGAATAATGTGCCATTCAAATTTTGCTAAAAAACGGAAAAATGTAAAAAATCGACTTTTTATTTCATTCAATCAATTTTTCCAAGTCATTTTCAATCAATTCAGCACATACATATTTCGTCGATTTTTAGCGGTTGGCTAACCTAGACAGCACTAGCCGAACCTTGACAGCATTTAATTTTTTTTAAATGCCTATATTTTTTTTTTTTTTTTCATTTTTCAAACTATTCCTTTTTCCCATACCTTTACAAAGATGTGATTAGATTGGTCAAATTCTTCCTTAACGGAAGTTATGGGCAAAAGTCAAAATGGTTGCCTACCCTGATGACATTACCTTATAATTAAATCTGCCAAAAATAATTTAATTAAAAATGTACAGGTGAGAAATTAAGGTTCAATACAAATTCTGTGCTGAAGCTATGAAAATTGTAAAACAGAACAGAAAATTTCGGAGTTTTTCCATACAATTCAAATAAGTAGAAAACAAATCTTTTTAATAATATTAAATATTGAAAATTTATAAACCAAAAAGTCTACGGAAGGTTTAAGCTTACATTTTGATTGTGCTGAAAATTAACTTAATTCATGTAATTTTCATTTTCTTCTTTGGCTGAAGCTTGTTAATTTTTCATCTTATTTTCTCATTTTTTCTTCTTTAAAAGTTTAGGTCGTTTGAAAAGTCCGTGCAAAAATAAAAACTACTTAATTTTTTGGGGTAAACCTTTTTTATTTTTCAACATAGTCTCCTTTTAGGCTTATACACTTCGTCCAACGCTGCTCTCCCTTCCGAATAATAGGATTTGTCCAAGTCTGAAAAATAGCCATTCGTTTCTGCAATCACCTCCTCGTTTGAATAAAATCTTTTTCCCGCCAGCCATTTCTTCATATTGGGGAACAAATAGTAGTCCGAGGGAGCCAAGTCTGGAGAATAGGGGGGATTTGAAACGAGATGGAACCCTATTTCCATTAATTTTGCGACCACAACTGCTGAGGTGTGAGCTGGTGCGTTGTCGTGATGGAAAAGGACTTTTTTGTGGGTCAATCGTGGGCGTTTTTCTTGCAGCTCGGTTTTCAAACGGTCCAATAACGATGAATAATATGCACCTGTAATAGTTTTACCCTTTTCCAGATAGTCGATGAGGATTATTCCTTGCGAATCCCAAAAGACAGTCGCCATAATCTTTCCGGCCGAAGGAACGGTCTTCGCCTTTTTTGGCGCAGATTCCCTCTTGGTAACCCATTGTTTAGATTGTTCTTTGGTCTCAGGAGTGTAGTGATGTATCCATGTTTCATCCACAGTGACGAAACGACGCTTAAAGTCCTGCGGATTCTTCTGGAAGAGCTGCAAACCGTCCTTACAACACTTCACACGATTTCGTTTTTGGTCAAGCGTGAGCAATCGCGGCACCCATCTTGCGGATGGCTTTGTCATATCCAAATGTTGATGCAAAATATTATGTACCCGTTTATTCGAGATGCCCACAGCACTAGCAATCTCACGCACCTTCACTCTTCTGTCATCCATCACCATATCATGGATGTTATCAATGATTTCTGGAGTAGTAACCTCAACAGGGCGTCCAGAACGTTCAGCGTCACTTTTGCCCATATGGCCACTCCGAAAATTTTGAAACCACTTATAAACTGTTCTAATCGAAGGTGCAGAGTCACCATAATATTTATGAAGCTTCTCTTTGGTCTCCTGAGGCGTTTTGCCTTTCATAAAGTAGTGTTTAATCAACACATGAAATTCTTTTTCGTCTTTTTTTTGCAAATCACTCGATTTCCTCGATTCAAACGAATGCCAAACACAAATAAATAGACCGATCTGGCTGAAACTTGGTGTGTGTTCTTCCAAGAGATGCTACTAACTAAACATAACCTCGATACGCGCCAGTAGTGCCATCTCTCTGACTTTGCACGGACTTTTCAAACTACCTCGTATAACTAGTTTTTAATTATAAGACACCGTTCAACTTGAAATGATACATTCAAAAATTACTTCCTTAAATTCCTGTTATAAATTGAATGATCTTATAAACTTACGGCCCGGTCGTCATTAATCACACTTATATCTAATAACACTAACATTAAATATTGTGCATCTAAATTAGTAGGGGAAAATTCTGTACCTTGGTCATTTCAATTTCCACACGGACTGTAACTACCACCTACATAAACGCACTTTTATCCGATTTTACTAATCAACAGATCACACTTAAGCTATTCTGGGAAGTAGTTTGTCGGAAAAATATGCAGTTATTGCGTTTTAAAGAAAAGTCGTGAAAAAGGTAAATATTTTCCAGTGATTAATACCCGATGGCGTTTTCTCATTAAGAAATTCTACTGGAAAGTTCAATGCATCGCTGAGGCGACAGATTCTGCGCTATAGTAGATGATCGTATCTCCTGGCATCATATGAATGATTATCCTTTTCATTTCCAGCAAATTAGCATTTATTGGAGCTCGTTTTGCTAACTCCTCAAAAGTTGCTGAATGTTGTCTCCGTTGATCGAGGCAATAAGGTTATCCCCACTAAGAGATTTCGATTATATCATCACAGTTTAGTCCTTGAATTGGTGAATGGTTTCTTTTTCCAACATCTAAGAGCCAATTTTTGTGCTCATCTTGTTCCTCGCTACGTATGTTTGTTGTGAATGATAGTACCGTGAAATGCTACCACAATCTACTTATTTTAATCTAACTTTCGACACTGTCCACGCTAGTTCCTCTGGCAACAACTGGTAGGGTTTTGTTGAAAATTGCCTTCCACAACTACCCCCAAATGGCAGCTCATTTGTGGAATTTTCTTATCGAAGCTTATTGTTGTATCTGAGTCCGTGCTTTGAAAGCATTATTATCTCATCTTTGATGATAACGGCTGGCCTGTCTCAAAACTTCAGCTTCACTAGAATTAAGACGCACCGCTGAAACAGAAGTATAGAAAAGCGGAACTGACAATTTAAATTAAACTGTGCACTGTTCGTTCTCCTTTCATCAGAGTTGCGACTATTCCGGTTATAAAACAAGTAAAACAGCTATAATTGGTCTAAGACCAATTCTTATGATATTCTAGATGAATGCCCCTAAGTAGTTTTTCGCTTATATTTCTAGAACAGTTCGTCGGACGAAAAAAAAAATGATTATAACCAATTTCGTAGGATTTCATATTCTGAAGAAGCTTTTAGTACAATAAAAATGTCTAAGACTGATCGTTTTCACAGTATATGTAAAAAACCTATATTTTTATATGGCAACACCAAGAAGGGATTGCCCGATTTAGTCCATTTTTGAAATTTTATTTGTTATTACAATAAAAACACCATGTAGCAAATTTCAGCTCTCTACGTTGACGTGTTCTCAGGCAGTGTTCAAATATATAATGAAAAACGAAGTTTTTGTATGGCAATCCTACCAAGGAGTTACCCGATTTGTCCCATTTTCGAACTTAAAATTTGCATTATTTTTAGAAAAACTTTGTGTGCAAAATTTCAGCTCTCTACGTCGACGCGTTGCCAAATATATAGTAAAAAAAAAAGAAATTTTGTATGGCAACGCTTCAAGGAGTTACCCGATTTGTCCCATTTTCGATCTTATATTTATTTTTTTTTTAAGAAGCCTGTGTACAAAATTTCAGTAAGTGAACGTGTTCTCGAGTTATCGTGAGGACGGACAGATGGATAGATGGACATGGAAAAATCAAAATAAGTTTTGCTATACCATCATTAGGTCTGTGCGTTACAAACGGAATAACATTTCACCTAGGCAGTTCTTTTGCTCAGAACTAAATTTTTTAGCGGTTATTCTTAAATTAATACAAAATAGCCTGGTCGGACTCGTCCGCGTTACAAACACCCTGGGCTTTTGTTAACATATTTATAATAAAATTCATACCCAAAGTTTCTTGTAAAAAGTTACAAAAAAAAAATACCTTTTTTTGGTTTACAATTTTTGGAGCCGATTTCGAAGTGCAAACCAAAGTAGAACTTCTATGGCATTTCAGACTTCAAAGCATATTATGTAGGTGTTCATAAACAACTTCAAATCTCATTAAAAAATTTTGTTTTCCTGGCGTTAAGTTTGAATATACATTCAGGGCATGTTTTATAACATGATTTTTTTTTTTTTCAAATTTAATTTCGATTTTACAAGATAGATAAAATCCTATGAAGAAATTCATTGTGATTTGCGCATGCTTTAGGCTTAAAGCATTTCGACGCAGTCACGTCTGAAAAGAACTTCGGTATTTTATAATTATACTAAAACGGTGCAAATATCTATGTAGCAAGTAGATAGATACATAGCAACCCGAACGTATCTCTGCATGACACAACAACAATATTTTGTGCAACCAATTTTGATTGCCAAATTTTAAGTCCAAGTTAGTTATAATAGGAAGTGAACGTTTTTTGAAATTATACGTGCGAAAGTGTAATTGTGGTCAATTTTCCATATAGATGGAGAGACAAAACATAACCGACATTATTCATAAAGTTAAGAAATTATTTGTATGAGCCGTAAGCAAATTTTTTTTCTTCTCTCTCTTAGTTAAAGAAAATCAAGAATTTTTTCTACGGTTCAGGAGATTTTCCATTCTCTCTATGGCATGCGCTGATTAAAGTAGAAGAAACATTTTCTGTGTTGTCCAGTAAGTAGTAGTGTCCACCTCCACCACCTTTCATCAAAGCTCATACAAATTGTTGCATCGCACGCGCCCCTTTTTAAGTCAGATCATCATCACACCGGCATATCGGTTGCAAGATAAATTTTTAAAGACCTGCAGACCTGCAGATTCAGATGTAAAAGTTTCGCCTGAACTGTTACCATCTTCGATAAACTGTGGCCACTGCCTGTGGCGACATCGAATACACGTCGTTATCACTATGACTTGCTTACCTTACCATCCATACCTTGCCAGTCTACTTCTTGCTACCTAGCTACCTAAGTAACTACCTACCTACCTACCTACCTACCTACCATACCTATTTCTTATGCTGCTTGCTGGCATCAACTTTTCCGCTTGGGCCTGACACCTGTACGCGCATGCCCAATTCACTCAATCGTTCGCGAGTCGCGAAGCAATGTAAACGGGCGTTTGTAAACTAAACAAACAAATGATAAATTTCGTTCGGTTTGCGACTTTCGGTGTGAAAAGTTTGCGGTAATATTTCTTAAGGATTTTCTTTTTTTTATTAATTTCTTGTTACGTTTTCATTTTGAAAAGTGTCTCATTAGGAGAGTATCCAGAGAGAGAAAAAATAAGCCTCATACGCGTAATTTGTGAAAAATATATTTTTTTATGTGTTTACATTTTATCGTGTGTAGGAAGTGAACCAATTGCTCCAAGGATATGCTACAAGTGAACGCATAGCAAAAGAATATTTTTTTTATTTTGTTTATTGAGACCTGTTCAAAACGCAATTTCGGGGGAAGGTTGGGGTCGAAATATTCTCGATGACGATTTTAAGTTTTCCTTTCCTTTGGATGTGAGTGCAAAAGTGTGCAGTGATTTTATCGATTTATTTCTTCTTTTATTTTACATTTCTTTGGAGTTAACGTAACACAGAAAAAAAAAAAAAAAACATGTGCACCAAGAACCAGATTAACATCTTAATGGAGAAGCTGAACGTGGTGAGTAAAACTACTTGCAATGGTTTCAGTGACTTTTATGACTGTGCTCTTTTTAAATGTAGGCTAAAGGGGAGTAACATTTTTGGGGTCAGGCAGGTTTTTGTGTTTTTATTTGGTATCATATCAATTGAATACCTATACATAAAAGCTATTCAATTTTAATTGAAAGAAATTTTGTATTGTTACGCTTTGAGTTTTGTTTGAATGAGGTTAGAGTAGTTATGAAATTTTTATGATATACAACTATATACCTAGCCATTACAGCGTCTCTGTATAGACAATAAGTACCTATACAGGTGTTTGGTAATTAGAATGATTCAACTCTCTTGAAATTCCTTTTTCCAAAACAGCCCCTGTGGAATTTTCTCCTACATATTCTCCAGAATTTATTTGAATACCATTTTGCGTTGCTATTGATCCCCTTTGGTAAATTTTTTTTTAGGTTAAGCTATTCTATTGATCTAACGACTTATCACCTTCATATATGATGATCCGTTCGAAAAAAAAGCTTTGCCTTCTAATAGGTTATCTCTTTGATATTCAACTAACAAAACATGTTTTTTTGCCCTTCAGACAGGTGCAAACTATAGTATTAAAGTTTTCTACGCATCTTGAATAATCATGATTAATGAAAAAAAAAATGCTATGCCTTAGTTCTCATATATTTTTTTAAGGTTCTCCACTTTCCACGTAAAATACGAAAATTTCCTATCGAATCTTATGTGCGTTTAATGTGCTGCATATATTACATCATGTTCCTCAGGGCTCAGTCTTGGGACCACTACTATATTAGGTAATTTTTAATAATCTTTTACACAAACAGTCTATGATGGCAATATCTATCGTTCTAATAATAATGTACAACTGTACTTCAGCACACCTATATACATTCAACTTCTTGGATGGCTGACGGACTGACTGTATTGAGCACATTAATTGCAATCTAACAAGATGGTCTTTCAGGAATTGATTGATATTAAACTTAGACAAAACATAATTTATTGCTTTTTGCAATAGAAATCTGAATGTAATGTCGATTGCACTTGTGACTTTTAAAGGTCATATTTTTGCGATAGCTTTATCCCTGTTTCTTTATCCATTTTGAATGCATCAAAGAAAAATGATTTTTCTAACTCAATGATTTCTCGATTATCTATTACACTTTTGCAAATTTGTGATTTATATAATCGGTTGTCAATCGCAGGACAGTATACGAGATGTAAAGTCTCTGTGGTTATGTGGTGTACGGTGTACTCTTGTATAAAACATTGATTGAGTGAATCAAAACGGATTAATTTCTGGTTTAGTTCGTCGTAGCAACTGACGATCTCATTTAACGAGACGTCAGATGCTACAGCTATTGATCGTTGATTTGGGCTCTGTATTGCGAGGTTTACTTTGGCGATTCTATGATATCAGCATAAGCAAAAGTTCTATATTTTCAACGTAGATACAAAGAGAGGTCCAAAGGGCCGCAAATTGTGTCGGATTGAATTTTCGAAAAAGAAGCCCGAATTGATCTTTATAGTATAATAAAAATTTGAAAATCGAAAAACATGTAAAACGTCTGCCGATTCATAAAGAGGAGAGAACTTCATACAGCGGACATAAGTTCCTTTCATTCGATTACAATCTTTAGACATGGATTTCGATCCGAGATCTAATATATTGTCAGTAATCGCCAGTCCACTTTTGATAAATGTACATTAGTATAGCCTGTGTGAAAAATTTACGAGACTCAAAAAATACTGAAAACGGTACCATTTTCAACGAATGAAACGATAGACGGACGACCATATATATTATATCTGGCAAAGTTGAACTTCCGTTGAAAGATTTACTACAATATGATGGTGGTCAGCATTAATAGTTTTGGTCTCATCGAAATATAATATTCAGCTATTAAATGTTTTTGAGGACGGAAGAGTTTTACGAGCCTGAAATGAAAATGTTGATTTCCGAGCAACAACATGAACAATAAAATATATGAAATTGTCGGTGCACCTAACATATATATATATTTTTTTATGAACTTAATTAATTTTGGTACACTTGAATTGAATAGAGCGGATGGAGGGCTTAAGTAGTACTTTCCTGGTATCAAAAAATGAGGAGAGCGCCGAATAAGGTGCTCTATAAAACTAAATTTTCTGATGTTGAATATTGTTGACTGGCAACGATATGATGAGACCCATAGTCAATAGAGTTAGGTACGATTTGATACAGTCGGTACATTAATGAAATATAAATTGTAAATACATTTTTAGAATGCACTAAAAATGTTGAGGAATAAAAAAGTTCGTCGATAAGATTAACAGGATTAGGATCCAATTCAGATGAGTCTAAAAAATTGTTAAAATGTAGATTTTTTTTTTCTTAACCCACCAAACTAAATAAGTTGTTGGTAGTAAGTTAAAGGGAAACTCTTTTTTAGAGTTGAAATATTGCCTTGCATTATCAGCTAAGTATTTTGTAATATGTATAAACTTTTTGGGCAATAGAATTCAGCAATTATAGGTAAATTTTAAAAGTAAGCCTGCATAATTTGCGAAAGTCTTGATTTATTTTACCAAGTGTTATATAATGCCTTCTATATGTCATTTTATTAAGCACGATATTAAATTTTGTTTTCGAAACTGTCTTCAGTTTATACAGGTTGGTACAGGTTGGTACAATAAAAAGATTAAAACTATTTTCAAATTCTCTCTTTCGAGAAAAGACGAATTCCAATACTACATCGAATATTTCTAGAAGTCACAGTATCGCACATCAGGGGCCGGATTTACTAACTCGGAGAGTTGTGGGGCTTGTGGAGATGTGAGTTCTTTTGCCACTTAATTCTCCACTCGGAATTCTATAAATCGTGGAATTTGTATTGAGATTTATCAAACTCTCTATTCCACTCGACAAAACTGTCAGCTGTGTTAGTTGTGGAAAAGTAGAAAAAATAGTATTTCTCAACTGACAGTATTGTCTGCTTTTATTGTCCTTTGTGAAATTACCTATGTACCTAGGATTTTCAAATGGAATTATGGATTCACTTCATATCCTGGTTATGTTTACAAACACAAATTATGGATATCCTTGCAATACTTACAGAGAAATAAGGATTTTGATGTCTCAAGGTACACGCTAAAAATTTTAAATTACGCGAAAATGGTCAATTTAGTAAATAGTTTTGGAGATAACTGTAAAAGAAGTCAATCAGTCCTTCTTAAGATCATAAAATGGGCGTTTTTTGGTACAAAAATGGACATATTTTCAACTCATCATTATGAAGAACTGCTAAGTCGTGGAAAGTCACTTTCCATGAGAAAAATGTTCACGACAAAGTACTAATGGATGTGAAACAAAGAACGGAAGAAATATGCAAAATATAGGAACTGGGGTGTATATGACCCAAATGCAAAAAACCCGTATTTCGGCGGTAAAAAGTCAGTTATGAAGTTAAAATGATCAAAAAAAAAACTACACCACTCGATTACCCACTTCTCCCTCTTTAATTTAATACCAAACACGATGTATTTTGAAAACCCCCAATGAGGGGTGGTACGACCCCCCATCTACAAAAGCCTCTCCCCCAGAAATTGTTCACCTATATTTTTGTACTATAAACCCTAAATCCGTAGGAGAAAACTCCAATGCTCTACGACCCTCCCACACAGAGTTAGCCGTCTTTCAATATTTTGATACTTCTCACGTTTTCTTAAACTCCCCAAGTATTTTAGAGAATCTCGAATTGAGAGTTGGGGAGTTTTAATCGGGGAAAACGAAAATTCTCATCTCCCAAACTCTCCGAGTTACAGAATCCGGCCTCTGGTCAGACTTTTTAGTGGAGTTTTCTTACCTAAAAATTTATGCCAAATTAGTCAAATTGTTGGAAAAGGTTAAATTGTTTCATTATTCTCAAAACTGTCTAGGTATACTTAATTTGAACATAGGCATCCTTGTCTATACGATTAATCCGTTTTCAAAATTACAAGCAATATACTTACCGTCACATCTTACCTCCTCTTTGTTTCACAAATTTCGGTCTGGGATGCTAATTACCAATGGAAGTTTCTGACAATTTGAAATAAGGTGGCAATAAAAATGTGTTTTTGGTACCTGTTGTCAACGTGCAATTCTGTTAGCTGCAGTTTGTCTAGCCTCAAAATTTATTTCTACAGATAATTGTAGGGCAAAATTTGTTGGCAATTAAACGACACCAAAATATCTAACCTACCTACGGTGAGATCATAAAGATGTATGAAGATTAAGAGCCATATTCGTCCAAAATACATTTGATTGTTGGACGTATATTGGTCATATAATTTTGCAAATGTCATTTTAATTTTATTTTAAGAATCTCCGTCTCAACTTACTTGAACTGGAGTAGTTAGGTACTCAAAACCATTTGATTGTTTTCCACAAGAGTTGATGAATATTATCTTACGACTTTCAATATCACTACCAAAACTATCATTTTTGATTGTAAAGTTTCTCTACTATACATATCTTGAAACCTTTTTGTGTGTTGTATTGATTTGTTTTTTTTTTTCTACAGTTTTTTATCAGTATTGAAAAACATTTTTTTTAAAGGATTCCCGCAAAATATTTGGATATTTATGGAATTTTTATAATTTTACCAAAACCTTTGCATGTAGAAGTTTTAAATAACCAAAAACTCATTTCCTTGAAATTAAAACTATTTAATTTTGCGTTGATTTACCCTGAATAATGCTGAAACGGAAAGAGATAGCTATATAAATTAGATTTTAAGTTTAGACATTTTTTATATGACGTGCGGTTACTAAGTCAGTGATTGATGCTTTCCGCAGTATTGGTAAAATTTACTATGAGAATATCTTTTTCAGAAAATATATTTAATATATAATTTTGGCCCGTTAGTTACCAAGAATGCGAAATTTATATCAGGACGATATTCAAAGTTACTTTGTTGCGATACCTATAGAAAATCGCTTATCACTCAATGCGTAACATTTACTCGAAAACTTAATAATTTTATATCAGGGAACTATTGATTATGGAGTAAGAAATAAAAAATCATCGTAGGTATAATTTTCGACGTGTTTAACTAAAAATCAAAGATGTACAAATAATTACCATCAATTTCGAAAATCTTCTGATTTTTTTCGAACATAAATAAATAAATAGAAAAATGTGTGAAATTATTTGCGGCTCGGTAGAGTTGGGTGTGTGGGGAGGGGGGCACTGAAAACCCAAAAAGTTCATCATTAATAATGAATATACATATAATACATATTTGCCTATATTTCACGACTTATGTAACAAAACCTGAAAGGGTTTGAGATTTTATTAATAAGTTTTGTTGCGCATATCTCAAGTTCGAAATCCTTTAAAAAAATCGAAAATCCTGATTTGACGTTTTCCTACTTTACTTAATATGAAGTGTGACGAATTATAATTGGCCCTTACATATTAACTTTTGTTGCCATTTATAAGCAGATGTTACAGGTGGTTGCATTATTAAATTAACAGAGAAATATTACTGATACATATAGTATTTTTAATCTGAAATGGATAAATTTTTAATGTGATCTGAATATATTGGCATTTACCGAAATTCGAATTTCGAAACTTTTTCGAACATAATTAATTATTCACGAAAAAAAAAATTCTATTTCTTTCCAGCACATTGGGTAAATATTTACAACCAAATATGGTTGTACTGTTTGAAAGGTCAAAGAATCCATCTAAAAATATTGCACACATGTTTTTCTATTTCGAGAAATCCCCAGAAGAGTTTTAAGTTTTTGTAAAAAGATTTTTGCTTTATCGCGTGTATATATATTTCTTGATCAAGGAGTACAGCTTGTTTGTGTGTTTCTATCAACCTCATTATTGCTCACATTTGAATACATAAATATTTGCTGATTTACCAGAATTTACTTTATCCAATCTTTAGTTTTGCCTCTAATTTGACTTTGTTAAAAGCCTCCAGTAATTTCGAGAAGAAGTCACCCATAGTATATTCCTCAATGGTTACCAGTACCATTACTTTATGCAGCACAATTTCCACCCACCTCTCTTTTGTGTATGTATGCTTGGCCTTACTTATCCCCTCTCTTGTTAGCCTGTTGCGAGGGGTACTACATTAAATCGCATAAGAGAAGTACCTACAAATACAGGTATATGTACCTATGTTAAAATTTGACTTAAAAAATTAGGTCTGCTGGAATTGTTCCCTGTATAACAATATTGAACAAAAATGAAAGCATATTAACAAAAACAAGTTAAGGTGGAGAAATGAATAAAAAAAAAACCTTTCAAACATTCTTATGCGAAATTTCTTGCAGATTTATATAAATTAACTCGTTTTTACCACATGTGTATGAGATGGGTACGAGCACAACGAAGCGCGGCGAGGCGAGGCGAGGCTAAATCAAGAGTGGAATAAATAAAATGATTGTACGCTGTACTACGAGAGTGTTCAAACCAACGTCGTGGCAACGCTCTATCTGCCGAGACACCTCGAAGTTTCTCGCTCGAGAATAAAATTTTTCATTTTTTCGCGTGGTGCGACGCGCTAATGTCGATACCTCGCATATTCTTGTTTTTTTTTTTATATAATTGAAGGACTCTTTACTTATTCTCATATACTGGAAGAATCGATGAGGATCAGTATGTAAATCTTGTGGATCATGGAATTCCCCAAATTCTAATCGCTTGTTATTGTGACCTCATACACAAGCAAAACTGCAGAAAGGGCTGGGCAAACAGAAAATAATTAATTTTAGAATGCAAATTTCGACAGTTTTTTTTTTTTAGTTTATGTTGAAATCTTTCCTTAATATAATCGAAGGTTTCTATACTTATTCTCATATATTGGAAGAAGCTATTAGTTCATAAATCTTTATATAGATGTGAAAACGCAATTTTTGCATTACTTGACAAACACAAAATTTCTTCTTCAGAATCTGATAGCATAATTTATGCTCTCACTTCGCGATTTACTAAGAAACTGAACGCCTTGTTGTGAATACTTCACCTCGAGATGTATCTTCACCTCGCCTCTTTCAACTGCATACAAACTGAGTACATGCACATATATGTAATAAAACACTCGTGTATCATCCGAGTCTAGCCCTCTGCTCTAAATTGGGCTATACACGAAAATGTTATTTTCATGCATTCTCTTTATATACTCGAGACTAGGAGTTGAGCGAAGTGAGGTAAAAATACTTTTTGCGGTGTAGTATTCACAGCAAGGCGTTCAGTTTCTTTGCAATTATGTGGCATTTTTCACATAGTGTACTTTCCACAGTTTTGCTTGTGATCCCGAGCGATTAGAATTTGCGGAATTCCATCAT
The DNA here is from genome assembly GCA_963924295.1 of Dioctria rufipes. Classification (NCBI taxonomy): domain Eukaryota; kingdom Metazoa; phylum Arthropoda; class Insecta; order Diptera; family Asilidae; genus Dioctria; species Dioctria rufipes. The sequence continues at coordinate 202,211,760 of OZ002742.1, forward strand.
CCACATATATGAAGATTTACATACTGATATTCATCGATTCTTCCAGTATATGAGAAAAAGTAAAGAGTCCTTCAATTATATCAAAGAAAAAACTTAAGAATATGTCAGCTAGCAATATTAGCTCGCTGCACGTAGCGAAAAAATAAAAAAATTCATCCTCGAGATATCTCGCCACATCGCGCATTGCCACAGCGAACACCTCAGTGAACACTCTCATAGTACAGCGTGCAATCATTATTTTATTTCTTAAACTCTTGATATAACCTCGCCTCGCCTCGCCTCGTTGTTCACGTACTCTATAAAGTAGGATCCTGCAAACATCGCGATCAGAGTTGATTTATAGTGTCTTTCTATATCCCTACATATCTCCAAAAACTTTCAATTACACTGTAAAAAATGTGCACAATAATTGCCACAAAGCTTAAGTATTTTTTTCCGAAAATGTAGGGAATATTCCCTAAAATGCAGTAAATATTCCCTACATTTTTAGGAATATTTCCTACATTTTAAGGAATATTCCCTACATTTTAGGCAAAAATACCTAAGCTTTATGGCAACAATTGTGCACATTTTTACAGTGTACCCAGCGCCATCTGTTAGGCTTTAAAAATATGAAATATGGAAAAATTAATTAAACAATAGGAAAACAATTAACAATTGAAATTAAACATTAAAAATGGCAGCAACAAGTGAAGATTCATAAGTGCGCGCATGCGAAAGTAACGAGAAAAAGAAATTTCTAAAATCCGGTGAAAAAAAAAACAATTTTAAATGAAGTATGAAGAAATTGTATATAGCGATGTCAGAAAAAAAAAAAATTGGAACACAAGTAATTCAAATTACCTTGATTTATATATACATACATGCCTCGTTTGTCTATCATAATTAATAGCGTGACAATACTTAGTCAGATTTCCCATAGTAAATTTACATCAAAAAAATGAGTAAGTATTTCTCCCAATTAGTTTTAGTAAAATGGAAATGCCCAACTCCTAAGTTGACAGATGTTTCTTGTTCTAGTATGTAGTTACTAACGTAGGATTTACATTATTGCTTGAAAAAACAGTAAGAACTTTCTCCTTAGTTCAAGATATCAACCCTATAAATCGATAAAAATAGAAGACATCTCAACAGCACAATTTAATTTTACACTGACTTTCTAGAAATTATAGTCCATTTCGTTTTCTTTATAGTGCGTCATCTATTAGCATCTTGTAGTAATGTAAATCCAACATAATTAAATTTTTATTTTTGTTGTCAAACCTTGACTGATTTTGAGAAAGTCTTAAGTCCTCACATGAGCCCTTTTTCTTTAATGTTTTTTAAAAGAAAACACAAAAATGCTAAGATAAAGTTTCATAATCAATTTGCTAGCAAATATTTTATATAATTTATAATTATCAAGAAAATTGATTTTTAATTACAATATACGAGTACATACTATACATAGTTCTTTATATGGACCAATTTCATTTCACACTAATGATGTGACCAATCATGCAATTATTACATAAAATACTTTTTTCCTGCTTCTTGAGAAATTACAACAAAAACAAAAAAAAAGAGAGCAAATCAGAAAACATGAAGAAAATTGTTAAATGATTTTCTTTTTACCACACACTCATCAATTTATCTTTACGGCAAGGAAATAATCGAAATCGAAAATATTTATGTAAAAAACACATATTTCCTCTTTACTATAATCTTTATTATAATTATAATATTGTGTCCACATGGTACGGAGTATGTAGTAAGTATTTACCTGCTGCAAGCTTGAAAGTGATATTTATTGAACCACGGAAGTATGCTGGGTTGGTTGATTAAAACGCCCAGAATTGTCACGATTGCAATTAAAAAGAAAAAAACAAAAACAGAAAGACGGAACAAAAGACACTCGTATGCATACGTTACCTTTACTTTATAAATTTATTTCGAGTAATTAATATTACTTACCATTATTCGTCGAGCAAAACCTAAAAACATAAAAAAAAACAAAACTAACAAAAAAGTCGGAACATAAAATGTATACAACATGATCACGGAACTTTGGACGATTTCCTTCTGGAACCAATGATCTTGAGCCTCTGTTTGTTATATTGAAGATCACTTGTTTGACTGGACGTGAATGGTTGTGAACCCTTTCTCTCACGGGGGATTTATGAAGAAGTTTATTAATTTTGACATTTAGTTTGTCGATGGTAACATTTAGATGAAGCAGAAGGTAGTGCGGTACAATACGATCGGTATGTATGTAGTATATAGTACATGATCGCAGGCGAATGATCTCACAACTCGGCTGTACACCTCTGGTATGTATGTTTTGAGGGGTGCCTCAAAAAGAAAGTTGCGCGCGCCAACCAAAGAGGTCTCACTAATAAACTTGCAATTTAACATGGCCAAGAGAAATCTTAATATTTTGATATCGCGCAGTTTTGCGCCTTTTTTTTTTTTTTGCTGCAAAAAAACATTAACTGGACACCATCTGAAAAACAAAACAGAATTTTCTGGAGATTATTATGCCAAATGGCGCGGTCCCGTCTGTAACGATTGTGGAATGCATCACCAATGAATATGTTTGTTTTTTTTTTCTGAATTTTTGGTGCAATCGAGAGTATTACAAAATTCCTTCTTCTTCGATAAGTGTCCAGCTGTGTTAGCTACTGTCGATATTTTTATTTTGTTTATTTTTTTTTCTCTGTCGGCATCACATTAAAAAGTAGTTATGCAATCATAAAAATTAATAAAAAGGGCTAGAGAGATAAGTATAGTATAGCTAAGATGTGCAATGGTAATTAATCATATGGTGTGGTCTTGGAACGTCGCTTCGCAATCATAACAAGAAAAGCTATTTTTAGTCATCTTCTTCGAGACGTTTTATGTCTTTCTTATATAATACTCTTCACGATTATAGTGTCGAACATAAATTATACTTACTGTATATGATGCAATAAGGATGATACCGTGATGACGATGATGGCGACGACGACGACGACATTCAATAGCAAGTGCAATTTTTTAACGAAAATTTATGGTTGCATTTTGTGATATTTTTATACCTTTAACTTGTTGTTTATGTGTAATTGAGTAAAACATCAGTTTTGTACATAACCATTATAGTTCGTTGCCTTTTGCTGAGCAGAAATTTATCATCTTAAAAGCTCTATAGAACCACAACAAGAATATGGGTATAAACTTCCTTCCTGTATTCCTTCAATTTATTATTTAAAATGTTTTTATGTTGCGCACGTAAAATTGCCGGTAAACATCAGTTAGGCCGTCAGTCAGTCAGTCAGTAATCCATGATTATTTAACATCTTTACTACTTAAAGTACCGCCTTTAGCATTGAACGAAGAAAAAGAAGAAAAATAAAAATAAATAATCCATGATCATGCATAAAACCACATGTAACAACCAGTCCCAGGATTCGTACATATAGATGTAACATGTATATAGGATCAATGATGTAACAGTTACCAAGTTATACTTAGTAAAAACAACGAAAGATGCCCATAAATCAAATGTCAGTATCTATCGTGGTGTATTTAATTGAGGAAATGATCATACTGATCTTGCTATGATCAAGTATTACCTTAACCAAAAAGAACGTCTTTTTTTTATCTTTAAGAGGTGTTAAAATGAAAAGTATTTAGCTGCATGCTGCATGCCAACTGCCATTTATATTGCACTAGTATATATATAGAAATTTTCCAGCTAAACAAGTTTACGCACATAAATAAATTTGTAGTATATACATATATGTAGGTACCGGCGCAAACGCACTACTAACTGAATTATCGTCTTTTAATAATGATCTTCATCATCTTAAATTATGATGAAGATAATAATTTCGTGATCATTCAAAGATTTTATTTCTTAGCTATGAGCTATTGTCCATTTTTTATTCTTCTTCTTGATCTCATGAGGAATTGTATTAAGATAGCTCAAAATCTTTTTGAAGGTTGCGCGAAAGTCAGATCTTTTGTCAATCAAAACCAACACTTTTGGTGAGAGACTTAGAAAGTATAACCGAGTGGGGGGGGCTTAGTAGTGTAGAAAATGAATTTTAAGTGTAAGTATTAATCAATCACCATTAAGTTGAAGGTTAATTCTTAAGGAAATTTTTTCTTTTTGATTAGGAAAAGAAGTTTCCCAGTAGAAATTCAATTGAAACGAAAAAAAACAAAAAATGCCAACAGTTTTGATAATTTCAAATCACTTTTCATGCGTAATGATAAATGACTTTCAGCAGAGAAATTTACTGTTTTTTTTTCCTTCTTCTTCTTCATCTTTTTTAATAGCACAATTCTTAGCGCTATCATAATTATTATTTGGTAAATAGATTTTTGTGCGCATGTGTGAGAGTGACTTTTATGGTTTTTGTCTCGATTCTAAAGTATTTCGTAACATAGTTTCAATATAGTTGAGAAATTGAATTCAGCAATAAAAGAGCTTTTTCGCTATAAATTGGAATTGAAACTGAAGTAATTTGAGTGATTTTGTTTTTATCTCAGTTTAAAATTGCTTTTCGATCTCGATCAATTGTTTTGCTCTTTATGTTGTTATAGCCTGGTCTTAGAAACTTTTTCTTGACCTTTAATTTGATATTGTTGTTTTTTTTTTCCTTCATAGTCGACTAAAGAAAAAGAAAAAATGATTTGGTACCGTACTACTATTCATCTGTACAAATAGATAGATTTATAAGACGATTGTGGTAGCTGTTCTGTGAGAATATTGATCATGTCAGCAAGACTAGAAAAATTTTACATACATAAAAACGTATCTCATCAATTTAATAGAAAAAATAAGAGATTTTTTGATATAATAAACACCTTTGTTTTAACTAAGAATGACGATTTTAGTTCTTGTTCGGTTGTTCTTCTTGACTTACTATTTAAGACCGGTTACTTATTAATTTTACATAAATATCTTGGCGATATTCTGTTTGCAAAATTTTAATGTAAATATCCGAAATACATACAACTGCACTTTCAAAAGTTATAGACGTAATCAGAAAGGCTTTGAACTATATGAAAATTTGGTTTTTGATTGCCATCATTATAGGATTCTTTTTAGCAAGTTAGTTAGAAAATTTAATTTCTATCCCAATGCAATTCGAGACTTATTTCTATAGTTTTCTAAGAGGATAGTCTTAAATTGTTTTTTTCCAATTTTTTCTCATACTTTCATGTTAACTTATTAATATAATGGAGTTCCACAGAGCTCGATTCTTGGGCCAGCATTTTTTCAGTAATTTCAGTTTCGGCATAGGTAATTACATCTTTATGCGGATGATGTTGAATTATTTCTTTCAAGAACTTTCAATTTTGTTTTAGATTACATATAAGTAGTATACTATTAGTTAATGAAGATTTTAATAGCATTTATAGCTGGGGTAATTTCACATATTTCAATTCAAGTATTTCTTTAAAAAAGTGTCTGATAATTAGGTAAATGTAGACCAGTCTAATACCTTAACTATTATTTGGTGATTGTGAACTTGGTTCCTTAGCTTCCCAAATGTAGTGTAATTTATATTCCTTATTTAACAGGTTCCTTAGCTTCCCAAATGTAGTGTAATTTATATTCCTTATTTAAAAAAGTTGTATAAAAATAAAACAACAAGAATAAATTTCCGAGCAATAATACCAGTTTAGTCATATTGTCAGGCGGCTGTGATGTTTTTTGTGTTTTTTTTAAGTGGAAATCATAGTTTTCATCGATTTAATTACTTTTTTTTTGTAAATTTGTTAATTCCTTTGGAAAGTTGCGAAAAAAAATCTAAAAATTACTGTAAGGAAATTTTTCCGTGTGTATGATTATTTAGGCAATAGGACAATAGACATAATTTCTGGGCGCTATTTTAACATAACAAATAATAAGTTAAGTTGCAAAAGTTAGGACTAGTATGAACACACTTTTTTCATCGTTTGGAAGGAAGAAACATATCTCCAGGAGTTTTGGTCAAGCACATTTCACTTGAATAAAATATTAAAAGTAAAGTGATAGTTGTCGTCGACTGTATTCCATAATTTCAAGGTGTGTCGTTGCTTTCTTTTTTTTTTAAGTTTTTTTTTTTGTTTTTTTTTTTTTGCATGGATAGTCTTTGCGTAGTTAATCTGAGCCCAAGATATGGGCGTGGTATTTAGTTTATATGCCAATACCTACATATATAGAATGTCAGATAAATTCAATCAAAAATATAATTTCGAACTGATTTTTCTTCACCTTCCAATTGAACTTTTTATGAATTTAATTAAATTGTTTTTTTTTTTGTTTTTTTTTTTTTTTTTTTTTTGTATAAAGTCGTCAACCCATAAAGTTAAAACGACAACAACAAAACGAAAACGAAAAAATGCAGTTCAACTCATAAAACTGTCACTTCTACAAATTTATGAAATTATCTGAAAATTTTATTTATGTTGTCCTCAATTTTGCAAATTTTATGCAATTGAGTTGTACATATATATTTACATATATACCATCCGCCCACCGTAGAGATCATAAATGCCAATATTTACTAGTGATTCTCATAAAACCTCTTCAATATTTTTATTGACCTTTCTTTCGTTAATATGGTCACAAGAAATTGTGAAACTTTTGTATAAAAGTATTTTGATATGAATCAAATGGAGCGAAAATGAGAAAAAAAAACATCCATACTGTTTCAGAAGATCATTGAAGTGCAACAGCACTTTATAAAATTCATGATAAGAGAAGACAGGCAACACTAACTATTCAACTGACAAAAAACCGTGCTAATTTTAAGCTTGATAATTGCACGATCTGTTAGTTAATTAAGCTGTATCAACAGTTTTTAGTCTTAAAATTCAACTGCTTTTATTGAAAAAGGTGGAACCAATTTGACAAGCAAAATTTTTAAGGAAAAAATTAGGTACTTGTCTGGTTTGAAAGAGTTTATCGAATGGACGTAAGTAGATTTCTACAGGTAATTAGCGCGTATAATTATTTGTGTGTGAATAAATAAAATCGCAGTCAATAGGTATAGGAATTTTTTCTATTGTGATTAAGGGCAATTAGAAGACCTAGTTAAGGCTGGAGTTAATGAAACGGTTGATAGAGCAGATAGCTTCAATTTCCGTCATAAATTCAATACAAATGGAATCGTTCAGATTGATTCTTTGAAAAGCAAAAAAAAAAAACTTAGAAAGCAGTACATGACCATGTCCTCTTTGCATCATTCAATCTGTACATCATCATCATCATCATCATCACCAACGCCATCATCGTCATCATCGTCGTCATCAAATATGTAGTCAAGATCAGCATACATATGCAGTCGTTTTATGATCATAAAATCGTTTCTAAAACTAACTTGTAATTGGCGTGAAATGATCTTAAAATGAACATGTGCTAATGAAGGTTGCTTCTACAGCGGAAAACCTATTTTACTTTCTTCTATACTTAGACTTACATACATATAACAGTTAACCTATAAAATTTATGTTAAAAGGAAATGATTATTTGAAATAGTTTTCCCATTTCTTCTCTAAATCAGCGTCCATCTACTACATATTTCGCTCAGTTTATTCGAATTTTCAAGCAAGCGATCAGAGATTTATGCGCAAAAAATCATGAAATTAGCTGCGCGCGCACACTACACTAATTCAGGGCTTCAAGTATTTTCAAAATATTTAAATAGATTTAAATAGAGAGGCGAATCTAAAAGCTATCATTAAATTGAATGTTTAGGGGAATTTTCCTTTCCCCAAGGAAAGTCTCTAGTGTAAATATACATAGGTGATGCTCTAACTTTTCGAAGATATAGATAATGATCTAAACGCCATCCATAGATAGACTTGGTGGTAGCGGCGGCGACAGTTTATAGCGCAATTATAGTAATACGATCCTCTTGATATACTACATGCTCGTATATACATATGTACCTAGGTACATGCATATGTACATACTACACAAGGTAATAATGAATATATCGGCAATTAGTTGGATTCCAGTTTAATTGAGACAAATTTTATTTCCCTCGGATAGGATTAATTCGGTTTTTTTTTGCATTAGTTATTGATGGCATGCTAGTGCTAGTGAAAATTCAATTATTTAATGAATTTTAGGACTTATTTATGAGCACTAAATACAAGTTTTAAACTTTTTGTGGGTATTAAACAAGTTTGAAATTATAATATTTTAGTGAAACTTGTAGATTTTAACTTTTTTCCACCTAGCGAGTCTATAATTGAATTATAATTGGATCTGGAGATGCAAAAAGAGCGTGTATCCTCGAATTAATTTTATTAGCCATCAATTTATTAGGAACTTTGGTAACTTGTTGAAAACATATTGTGCTCAATGGAATCATTAAAAGTAAAATACCAATTTTCTGCATGCAAGCATAATTTAATATTTCGAGAAATCCGACACAGCACTGGACGATTTTGGCAATTGGATTTAATAAAAATAAATTTTTATATTTTCTTTTAAATCTTCCAAAGTATTGTTAATAAAATTGACATTTAAAATAAATAATGAAAAAAAAGAGGACCAAATATAGAATTCTGTGGTACACCGGAGTAAATAGACATGAACAGTATGCAGACAGATATTATCATACAATGGAAAAATTTTCGTCGCTTATTTTGCTTCACTCGAAGTAGTAGGCAGCAAACACTATTTATATTATTTCTTCAAAGCAGAAAGTTTATCAGAAGTGGTACTCTTATGTCAAAAAATGTTTGCCCTAATTTTCGTGTTTATGGTGACAATTTCCATTTTTTACACCTTCCACTTCTTTCTTTATCACAAACAACACTTTTTCAAGTTTTTAAATTCACGACACCATTTTTCCGCATTTTGTCTTTTCATAACATCTTTACGCTAAACAGAAACAAGTTGACGATGAATCTTAGCAGGGGAAATCGCATAAAATGAATTCATCTCATACCTACTTGTCGAGATTTGGAATTGAAATGTCCATTAAGTTTTCGAATGTATTGAATATTGCTTACTTATTATTAGAATAGACTTGATATCACTTCAAATTAGTAGGTTATAAAAATTTTTCAGATAGTAATCAGAGAATAAAAGTTATTTAATAAAATAAGTACTATTTGGTCTTTCTCCGCTGTTTGGGCATACCACAAAGTTCCAAACTAGGTCCACTACTATTAAGTCTTTTCATTAATGATTTACCATTTGTGGTTTAAGATTTTGAATCAATCTTTAATGTACACATATATATGTATACGAGCAGACTAATTAGATACGTATAAACTTCGATCTGGATGAGATACATATTAACACTGGTCTGGAAAAAATCTATTGTTTCTGAAAACTCGTAGTTGGATTTTGTTATTTACTACATTGTGTACCTATAGGTTTTAATTTTGGAATCTTCCTGGCTTCGAAATCTATCAGAGGAGTGTGAATTTGATAGTATCTCAATTTTATAACTCATATGCACATAACATAGAGGTTGCTTTAAATGACTCCGTACGAATTAATAATAATAATTGCCCGTGTACTTATATGAAATATTTATATTTTTATTTACGATTTCAAGAAGGCAATATATATACAATATTATCGTTCGCTCGTATACATTATACCCACACAATCATAATTTAGTGCAATATCAACAGCAACAAAATATATAAATATGTCAGCAATGATAAAGGCGAAATGAAATATATTTTGCAACCTTTCACGTCCCCGTAGAGATTGTGCTGCTGTGCTCCAAAAAATTCCATGTAGCTATAGAAGATCATGCACCGTAAAAATAGAATTTGTTTGCAGTTTTGTGGTCTGTTTGCTTTTTCCATTGTTGATGAAAATTAACTCTTGACTTTTGTTGTTTGTTTTTCGGGACGAGACGGAACGGGACGATATCTCATAATAATATAAGAACTCACGTCACAATATCAACAAAACAAGTTCCGAGAGAAAGAAGGAAGGATGAAGGGAAATAACGGAAAGCACACTAACTGATCTTAAATTGCAAATTTCAAGTTTTGTTGTTGCATTGCAATATGCCGCCATACATATCTACCTTTGTGCATTCAGTTTTCTTTTGTATAATGAATACCTTTCAGGTCAGGTGTATAATTAGACGATCCAAGATATACAAAAATGCTTCTGCTGCGTGCTCACCTAAAGTATATCGCATATATGTTTTTAGTAGTAATAACAAAATCAATCCATCAATAAAATTAAGACGAGAGTTGTAGAAGAGATAGATATCCTTATACTTATTTCTAGTACCTAGTAATTCGTAATTATCGTTTCGATTACTTTTCAAATATAAAGTTCGATTTGTTCGTCGGCGCCGCCGCCGCAGTCGCCACCGTTTCAAGAAATGATGAGTTTTTCTTTCAATAACACAGAAACCGGTCCTAAATGAAAGCGTTCATTCGACTTTTAAGCGATTTAAAATGTTTTGAAACGATAATTCCAGAGATGGAATTCACTTCCAATTCAATGATGAAAATTTTTTGGATTATTTATGACTTCTGAGAGATGAAAATTGTTTTTTTTTTCTTCTTCTTCCAGTTCATTTTGTAGAAAGTTATACTATACCTACCTACTGGAAGAAAAAATTATTTCTTTAAGGTACATTATATGTGTATGTATGTATGTAGCACTCTTAACCTAGTTAACAAAAAGAAGAAATAAATTTAGGTATTGATATCGATTTAATCAAATCGATGAACTATTAAAATATATCTAACAGTAATAAAGTTGAAGCCAAGTTATAGATACACTATTAAATTTACTAGGATCATCCAAAGTCATTTTATTCTTAAATATTAATACCTTAATTGGTGGCTGTCTCCATTAATCCGTATTGGCGTAAGTTCCTGAGTATCCAAAGTTTGTCTTCCTAATTTCGACTTCATTGGGTTTTTACACTAGTCCAACTGTGTTACGTGGTGAAGTTAAAGCTGATTGAGGTAATACCATCATCACCAATTAGCCTTCAGAATAATTATTTTGCAATATATGTTCATAAATAATTTTTGTGCCTACACTCATTCAAAAATAAATGGGAACCCAGAACTTAGCCCTGAGATACACCGGTTTTTTCAAATTAAGTTAGATATTTATTATATTTAGAAGTTGAGTCTTCAAAGGAGAAACATGATCAAACCTGCGAAACTCAAGATAAAACTATCGCAGCCATTATGTCAAATTTGAATTGAAATTTTCAGGTACTTTCGGGACGTCGTTTTTAAAATTACTGATGTAACAGCGATCAAAAATTCGATCCTTGCGGAACGCCTCTGATGAGTGACAGATATATAATAATAAGCCAATGAAAATCAATGCTAACTTGATCCTTATCAAGCACCAAATGCAAAACATCTCTCAACTTAATTAACGTTGTTTTTCAACTATTCCAATTTATCTTAGAAATTCTATCTTAATATCCTCGCCGATACTACCATTTCTGCGTTTTTTTTTTGGCATCCTTATATTCGAAAAATTTCAAAATTTACAATTATCACGTCCATTGCAAGAGAAAAATTTTAATTACAAAAAAAAAAAAAAAGAAAAACCAAAAGATTTTTAAAATTCTTTTTCATTTTTCAAGGGGTGTTTTGTGTTAAGTATAAAAAAATCAACATATAACTTTTATGATAGAAAAATCATTTTCCAGCGTTCACATAATTAGAAAGAAAAACAAAACGGTATAAATGTCTGCCACTAGATGGCACTCGTTTTTTTTATCGTGATTGCTACTAAAAAACCGTTATGCGAAATTTCATAACATTCAGGTGATGGAATTGTTCGAAACTCCAGCCTGATATCATTTTTTGACCTTGGATTTTCTTGTCTCATGACATTCTAATTAAAATTGGCCCCAAATTTAGGTCTTTTTTATTGAAAATTATATCTCAGCCCACATACAAAATATAAGGGCGAACGAGCTTTCTTTAATGCAGTTCTCTGTGATCGAGATTCAAACATAGAAAGAGACTGGACCAATAGTGCCTGCCATCTATCCTCAGATATTCCTCTTTTATCGTCTTTAAATGCCCTTCGCTCGTGTGCTGTGTGAGATAACCGTTGTATCCCGGTTGAAGCTCGAGGTTAAACCCTATATTGTGTGTACGGGAAAAAATGTTTAATCAACAGCGATCAAGATTTGAACCTTGTAACTTTGGTTTATACTTCTGTGCCATATATATATGGATGCAGATACGCCTTTCTCTATTTTTCTCTACTACTTCGCCATCTGCCGCATTTGGGGGAATTAATTTAAACGCACATTTTTAGTATGCATAAGGTTTCTCGTTTATGCCGGCGAATTGCAACAACTGCCAATGAAAAATTCCGATGGATTTTGAAAATCTCTCTGCATAACTACTTTGCAGTGTGTTTCCCCTTAGGAGGTCAATAGAGCTGGAGGTGATAATACTCACCTAGACAAACCAAAAATTATAAGGCAGGGTGGGAGGGACATATCAACCGTTTAGGAGGTACAGGGTGATTAACAAAAAAAGCTAGTTTTTCACAAAACACCCTGTGCCTTAAAAACTACAGTGCGTATGGACACAGTTAAGAGCTTATTGTAATCAGAACTTAATAACCTTTCTAACGACTGCTTAACCAGTTCCGCACCCCTCTCCCCTCAAGAATTGTGATTGTCTAAACTAAAAATTTCGGATTTTATTATCTTTTTTTTGTTTTTACTTTGACCTCTATTATTTTTGCAAAAAGGTCGTTAACATAACTTTTTCTTAAAAAAGTGGAAACTGTAGACTTTCCTCATAACCGTACGCCCTGTAGTTTTTAAGATACAGAGTGTTTTGTGAAAAACTAGCTTTTTTTCTTAGTCACCCTGTAACTCCTAAACGATATGCCCCCCTCCCCCTACCATCCAATTTTTGGTTTGTCTATCACCTCCTATTGTCCTTCTAAGGGGAAACACCCTGTATGTATCATCTCCGGTGTATATTTTCAAATTAAATTTGGAAATTTTATTTATGTGTACAGTTCATGCGTTGCTGCCGAACTGGTTTGATCATACCCATTTCTGTATGAGATTTCGAAAAGTTCGTAGTTTAAGATTTTCGAAAAATTGTGTGCTGAGAAATATTCAAAGGGAGAGAGGATTATATACCTCGGGAGGTTTGAAGTTGGGCATAGTCACTATTCTGCAAGTAGAACTTTTTCGAGAGTCCCTTTTAACTTCTTCCATGACTTCCACTCTTCTTCCAAAACTACCTATGATATTCAGTAAACCTTATACAGATAGAGTACACCAGATTCCCTTGTGTGATTAGGCTTTCGCTGCCTATCTAACAAACGTTAAAGGTAAGTATGTAGATAGGTACGTAAAAACTAGGTTAGTTTACTGCTGCATCCCATTAGAATTGAGTCCTACCCACTACCCAGTTCAATTACGTCTACTTCATATGCAATTGAACCAGGATCTAATTTTGAATTCCTTAGAGTGCTTTCCACTCCATGCTACATAAGAAAAAAAAAAAAAACAAAACAACAATTTTACCGTTTCTTGAAAGTAAACAAAAATAAAAATTTGTTTTCCTCATAAATCTTCTCATCCAATCATTGTTTTCTATCATTAAGAACTGCAGACACGTTTAGTGGTGAGGTGATCATCTGGAACCCTCTTTGTTTTGCTTTTATTTTTGGGGTCATCAGCTCAATCTCAAGCTCATGGTAAATGAACTGAATACAAAATTGAAAATTTCGGTAACACTACACCGAATTTTCGGCATAGATAGATGGAAAAGAAATATTGCGCAGTGTATACCCTTTACTACCTAACCTACCTGCCAATAGTCAACAAGTTTTGTGATTTTATCAGTCAACGCCCGTATAGTTGGAGAGTAATCATCATAAGTGAAATTAACACTGTTGGACTTAACTTAAGCGCGGCACCACCTTCGAGTGCAGTTAAATGTTCCACTTAGAAGGCTTCAACGCTTTTGTAGTTTTTTAGTTTTGTTGGCTAGTGGAACAGGTGTCTGTAGAACTATGGTATCTGCTGCTGCAGTATAACAATAAGGGAACAACAGATTGAAGTAGCACTTTAGCATTAAGATGAGTAAGCTAGTGCGGTGGGTATAGTATACAAAACAAATTATACACCTATTTGTTACCATTGAAACACCTGAATGTAACTATAGCATAGAATAATCTCTTTAGGTAAAGAATTGTGTTATGACATTTAGGAATGAAGTATATTTTTGTCTGCGAGGCATGTTAGGATTGTTAGTCGTGTGTGTGCGTGCACTGATTTCATAGTGGTGATTTTTAATCATCATAGGATTAAATATGCCATAAAAACTGCTGACGACTAGAAGTTTTTCTGTTAATGGCTGAACTGTAAAATTCTTAGTCACGCATGATAAGATTTTGGCTAAGCGGGTCTGTTGGGTTACATGTTGTTCTCCTTGGCATATATTCATTCCTCTTTCTTTTACATATGTTATAAAAGGTCAGGTTATAGCTTAAATGATTTCATATAAAGATTTAGTAAGAAAAACATTTCGGTAAGGGGTGAATGAAGCTGATACCACCGTAGCGTTCAAGGCTGTTCACACAATTATACAATTGAACTAAGAAGAAATCATTAGGTGGATCGAAGTAGGGCAGTTTTTTCAATTGAAAAGATGTGGTCAGGCCAATTAAAATTACTAGAAATTTTCAAATCACAAGAATATTTAAGCAAAATGTGTTGAAAATTGTCATCATGCCTACTAATGTCAACATATATTTCGATTTAAGGTTTACTGCACACGAAAGGCAATTTTGTAGAAAAAACACCACACATGACCACCAACAGTCTGCCAGATAACTTAAGGTCGATACACACTTACCGGCATAGTACGAACCGGGACAGACATGCATCGACCGGCACTGGCATTTTTCACATATAACGACATAAAACGGAAAAGAAACTCCGATAGCGTCCGGCAATGAAGTTTCCGTTTCGTGCCGGTATTTGTCGGTGCCGGTTAATGTGAAATAGGTAACTTGTTTTCATAGAAAAATATATTGCTTGCCTGTGCCGGTAAGTGTGCATCGAATTTTACATAAAATTACACAGACAAATAGGTGGCCGTAAAAACGAGACTAACAGTCGTTTGCTCAGAATTTTTGTATTAAAAACAAAAATTTTTTTGTAAAAGTAAAGTTAAATTTTTAATGTGCCATCTAACCTCAACCTTTCTATACCACCCCACTACCGATAAGTCGCCGACAATCGTGTTTGAATCGGATCAGGGATCTTCACCTTTCTTTTGTCGGCCTATCTTATAAGTCGTTCTTTCTTTTTCGTCGGCTATGTGTAAAGCCCTCAGGAGGAAATCTATGATCGATATTATTACCAACAGAATTATTTGCCGCGGACTGCTTGTCTATGTGTCTCTGGTCTGGTAGACCTATAACTTAAGAACAGGTGTTCGCACACTTTTGTAATTGATTTCCAGATAGGACAACAACGTTGGTCCTTCAGCAAGATAGTTTTCACCAATTCTTTTCAGGACCACCAAGTATATGAGGCTTCTGCTTGTATAGGTTCTTGGTTTCTTGAAGTATCATCAAAATTAAACATCCTCCGATGATCTGTGTTCCTGACTGTGTGACTAATATGAAAAGGATCCTTTTTACATTAAAATTTTTTGATCTTTTTCTCTGTATTTTCCCACCTGTTTTCCTCATGTATCCTTTTGAGGTAAAAATTAATTCCAACTACAATAAAATGGAGAAAGCTACAAAAGTCAAATAAATTACAGTTTCCATTGATGACAGTGCTCTTGCCTTGTGGTCTGATGATTGATGTCTTCTAGGCCAGTGTTGTCAGCAAATATGTTCTCTCGTATATATTTTTAGCTTGTTTCGCTAAGTCCTATAACTGTGATATTGTATCGGGTCATTTCTCTTAGAACTACTTACATTTATTTATTCACTCATGCGTAGAGTTCTCAATTCGTATTCGTGATTGAAAACTGGAGCTGTCAATATTGAGTGGGTCTGACCTGCTCGGAGGCTTCATTTTCCACCGTTTCATAGTAATTTAACTCTTTCCAGGACAAATAATTTCAAACCCTTCTTGAAGCATTATGAGTAGGTATACTCAATATTTAGTCTAACATTTAATGTTGGTTACCAGAGGATATTGCAAGGAGGTATTTATATTGGAACATTTGGTGAGGTTGACAAACAGTTGCAACACTGGGATACGTCTATATGTCAAATTGCATTCGGTTATTGTCTATACCCTGTTGCTTCTATCCTGACATCGTAGTTACTAAGGACTTCAATGCGGAAGAAGAAAGTAAAAATCTCTATGCGAGTATGTAAATGCGTGTAATTTATTGTAAAGATACTCATGTGCGCCTTATAAAATGAACTGATATGTCCTACACCATAATTAGTCTTAAAATAGTTTTCGGAATCAAGTAAAACTAATTATTTAATTTGTTTTAGTATTCCTATGTATGGGTTTTATGTCGTTAATTACTTCGTGACCAGAATTGTTTTTTTTTTCCTTTCCCATCATGATGGAAATAAAAAGTTTTTTTTGTCTAAACGAAGAATAGCTCAAAGCTCAAAAATTTGGAGGTCTTAAAAAAAAAAAACAAAAAAATTTACTTATAAAAATTGAAAGAATGCTAAGATCATGCGCTTTCATTGTTTGGGTAGGACCGACGCAATGAATTTACATTTTAATTGTCATCTCAGAGAGTTTCTTCTTCTATTTTACTTAGATTGCCGGTATAGGAATTTTAGCTACGCCAATTAATGACCCAATTTACCTTGTGCTTAAATACATATACCTTGAAGTTCGTTCACAGATTCACCACAATTCGATTCAAATTCGCGTGCTTTGTAAAAAAAAAAAATGTGAAATATGAAGCGAAAATTGTCGAGGCCTTCTGAAGTCTTTTTATCTTAAAGATTTCTCAAATATTTTCGAATACTTTGTGCTGTTTCTGGTTTTATCACATTTATATATATTTATATATTTCTTAACTGTATATTCAGTATGAGTTTGATACATGACACTTGTTTCCTGCAAATCTTATCATGATTAACCCAGATGATGCACTCTGACATTGCTCATGGGGCTAAACAAACTCACATAAATTATGCTGCTAACTTTATGATTGCATTCGGATGATTTCTCATTTCCGAAATGTCTTGCTAACTGCATGAAGCTATACCTACACTTGGGACACTCTCTCGGTACATAGCCGCAGAGTTTCAGGCAAGGCAGTTGAAGGCAAGCTGTAATAATATATCGTTCCCGAAAATCGTTAACCTTCACCTGTGGTGCGGCGGATGCACAAGTTTTGATCGTAGATCATGTGTCACACGTCAGATACTTGAGAAAAGATACATTTTAGAGGGCATTAAGTCATACACGTTTCTTTATGTTTTTTTTTTTTTTTTATCATTTGGTCGTTCACGCGGTGATGAAAATCTCAAAAAAATGTAAATTTTACGAGACGAAAAATATTTTTAATTCTTGAGTACATTTTAATGTTTTGTGACTTTTGTAAGGTTACTCTGCATACTCATTCAATCATTAGTTTTATAGCTTTGACCTAGAAGGAAGTGAGTTAAGGCAACGGAACTACCTAATTTAAGTTACTATTAAAACTTGGATTAACGAGGACTACATGGAGTAACTATATTATGGTCATACTTTATAAATTTAGATCTACAGCGGTAAGATTCGACAATGGTTGGATGTAGTAACTGATTTACGAAATCTGTATACTGTTTCTTGTAATCACAAGTGCTCATCCGTACAATCTAGGAGTCAAATTCAATCATACCGTGAAATTTTCTGAATATTTTTCAACTAGAATAGTATGGATGTTCAACCTTTCACCATCTTTTGCTTTTCCCGTCGAGTTATTAACAATCCAGTCGAAGATACAAAAATTTTCGAATTATTCTTTTGTTATAATCACCTCTCCCTCTTTCTCCCCCTCAACACTCTTGCCATTTCGTCCTCATGGGAAGAACACTCTTTCTTTCATCGACTTGCAAATCATTTTAGAACTCCATCGGCCATTTCGAATTGAGTGTAGAAAGTCATAGTATGGTTAAGAAAGATAGTTTGCTACCCTTAGGAGTAGCTGAAAAATATTTTTACCGCTTCTCTTTCAACTCCGAAAACTACTAGTATCACTTAAAAATAATATTAACAGATTGAAATTGGAAAGCAGGCACACAACACTTTTGTTGGTGTCTGATCTTCTAGCAAAAATTGATTGCCTAAATCACTGCAGAAGAGGTGATAGATCTATAGATTATGGCGAGAGATATTATTAGAAATTGCACTATGCCTATGTCAACTAACTCATAGAAGATGAAAACCTAACTGCCTCCGAACGGAGATTACTAGCCAATAAGCCCATGAAAGGTAAAGCAACGTCATTCCAAGTAATTAGCCGAAATTTCTTGTGCTTATTGTAGCATACTCAAATAAAGTTTAATTAATCCAATTACGAAAGTATTTGATTTCTCCAATGCCAATGAAAAAATTTCTTTTATCTTTTATTTTAAATTCTCAATTTTATAAAATCCGTCATTATAGGAAATACAAAGCTGTCGAATGCATATTGTGACCATGATAATTTGACTTTTATAAAAAACGTTTTTTAAGATTTCTACAAGGAATCAGACTAGAGATTTCGTCAAAGCAAAAGCCATAGAATGAAGTAACGATGAAAGAGAGATAGACATTCGACATTACGTCGATGTTCTAGAGAATTAATAATTCCTATTCATATGTCATCGCTAATAAGTGGGAAGGCCTTCGTTTAGACTTTGCCTAACGCGAACAATGCAATATGTCCAGCCCCTGCCCAAATATGGGAATTATATTCTAATCTGGGTTTGATATGAGACTTGTAGATTTGCGGCAAGTCTGATGAAGTAAAATATTTCTTGCATCTTTACAAGAAACCCAGGCATTTCATTTTTGGCAATACAAAAAATATGATCGGACCAACTAAGATTGTTGGATATTTCAATGCCTAAGATATTAAGATATGGCAGGTTCGCGATATCTTGTCCATCGACGGAAATGGCTTAAGACTTTAGGGCTGTATGTTCGTCATGCATACTAACAGGATACACAAATACAAATTTTCGGTCTTTCCTGTCTAGATGCCAGACCAGTGCACCATCTATCAAGATAGAGACTGGTCTGCTAAGAGGAGTCCAGTAACTATTATTTGTGGACATGTTTTTCACAAAACATATCTACAGACCTGGAAAGGATAAGCAGGCAAACTATTCCAATTGCAGAAGGGCCCTTACGCAACAGGACTTTATTGCCTATACCGGTGAGATCCCGAAAAGGTATCATACCCGGCGTATAATTCATGTCTTTTTTTATTTCCTCAACAAAAGCCTTTTCATCCATCTTTGAGTATACCTAAACAAATCTTTACAGATGATTTTGCCAGGTTATGTAATCCGTAAAAGTTGAAATTTGCTCAACTTCTCGTATGCCTCAAATAAGCAAATTTGACATTTGTACGAATCGGATCGAAACGAAGGAATTGTGTTTTCCACTTTACTATTTTAATTCAATATCAATTCAATTTATTCCAAAATACTCTGGTATAGTACACAAGACTTAAAGTCTTTTGAAGTACAATCTAAGATACAGAAAATTGTCAGAATAGATAAACTATTAGAAAATTACAATCTAAAAGTTGGTAGAAAAAGTAACAGCCAAAAGCAATTAAGTACTAAATTACATACGAAACAAACGGAGTAGATCTAATTGTATAAAATAAAGTTACTGATGTTACAAATATTAATAGTTTACAAACACTTAGAATTAAACAAAACTTAAAAGAAATAGCCAAAAAAGTAGCAGTCCCATTGATAGAAACACATAGTTAATATTTTTTTCTTGAATGCACCACCATCTCTCACATTCTCTGGATAGAGTACGGTAAAGAATTCCAGGTTCTTGCCGCTTGAACAAAGTAAGAGCCCTCTTGAACTATTGTTCGATAACGGGGAATTAGGATATTACGATGGCGTGACGAATTCAGGAGTTGGAGTAGGGCCGACTAACCTAGTTTTAAAGCCAGATACGTGGTCAAATCTACGAAGACCGAAGGCGAACCTTATACAATCATTGAAAGCAACTTTGATTCTTCGCAGACAGGTAGAGTCTAATTTTGAGAAGATCAGACTCCCAAAGGTAAAATGTGGTAAAATCAGAGCTTTGATGAGCTTCAGTTTGGTGTTCGAACTTAGAATTTATGCGGATAAACAGAGCCTGCGTAGCCTACAATAGGAATCGATCTAACATAACCACAACATTTAGTATCTGCATTGAGCCTTATTCCAAGATTTGTGACTTCATCAACAAATGTTAAAGCTTGTTCCCCGAGAAATACGAAGGGGATAGGTCTGGTCAACATACCACCACCCAAAATGAGACATTGATACTTGTCAGGATACTCATTGATTCGCTCCAAGCAATCCTTGAATAACACAATGGGTTCACTACTGTATAACTGAACATCGTGGGCGTATAAGTGGATGTTGACTTGTTGGATAACACTAGGAAAGTCATTGGTGTATAAGCTGAACAAAAACGGTTCTAACATGGACCCCTGAGGAACACCAAGAGGTACATGTAAGAGTCTGAATCATACTCGCTATAAGGAACTTGTTGGCATCTTCCCGTGAGGAAGCTTTTGATCAAATTAAAAGCCGACTGGGAGAAACCAAAATTATTGAATAACTTCAAGATTAGCCTTGAGTAGTTGACTCTGTATAAACCTTAGAGAAATCAAGTAGCACGAGAATGCCGACCTAACCCTTATCCGCAGGTCCGTAGTAACCTTTAATATGGCTGTTTCGCAATTGTGATTTGCGCAGAAACCTGACTGCCAGCGTGTCAGCATGTTATTTCTTTGGACATATGTTAGGATTTGGCCACACATTATTTTTTCTAGTACTTTGGTTAAGAAGCACAAAATGTTAATAGGGCGAAGATCAGATGATGTAGCGACTGAAGACTAGACTAGACTGGATTAGGTAAAATCGTGGCCAATTTCCAGTCAGTAGGGAAAGTAGATGACGTAAGGCAATGATTTAGTTAGTGCAGGATATATTGACCTATATAGGGGAGCAATATTTTTATGCATTTAGTTGAGATTTTATCAGGGCCTACAGATTCAGAGTTGACAGAGAATAGTGCTTGCTACTACGAGCTCTTGGTAATCGATTCTGTGAAAGGAGAAGAAATCGTCATGCTGTTGAAAGTAGTTGATAGGATGATCCAATGCAGTGCTATTATGTAAATTAGACGAAGCTACAGGAGCGGATACAAAGAGCTCGTATAAATCGTTAGAATCAAAATTACTATTGTTCAAATTGCTTTGTCTACCACATACACAAGCTTTTTTCAGATTCCTCCACAAAGTTTTTGGGGAAAAATTTACATCGAATTTATTGCCATAATAACGACGTTTTGCTCCACGGATAGCAGTGGTTACTCTATTACGGGCAGCTTTATATATAGCGTTTTGAATCGCCTAAATTATTTGTAGTAATATTCATGCTCTGCGATAAGATTTCCGATTTCTGCAGTGTGCCAAGGACACGTATTTGAAGTAATCTTCTTGGTGCGCAAAGGTACGTATTTATCGAACAGATAGCTGCAAAGGCTTTCAAAAACAGCAACTTGATCGTCGACAGAGCTAAGAGCTCTTATTCTATCCCAAGGCAGGTCAGAGCACTCCTAAATTAAGCTGTTCATATCCAAATTATTAAAGTCTCTAAATGAGAAGCAACTTGGATACTTGGTAGCAAAGTCGTAACAGATGAAGAGTATGTCATGATCGAAGAAGCTAGTGGAGTCGAATTGGTTATAAAAAAGGACTCGACATTTATGGGTTGTACAAAATAAATCAAAGAGTGATGGCCTACAAGAATTAAAATACGTTGGTAAAGAGTTGACGGCATTAAGATATAGAGACTGAATGAAGTGAATAAATTCCATGGATCCTATTACTGGAACACAAGATGTCGATATTAAAATAGCCCGGCAACAATAATGTATTGTTATATTGACGAGACAAATTACTAAGCACAGATTCAAGTTCCGAAGCTCGGTCAGTAGAAAAACATTCAGGAGGACAATATACAGCTGACAGTATACATTTCTCGATCCCATTATTCAGGTCCACACATAAAAATTCCGTGTGTCGCTGCTAATGGAGCCGTAAATAATTCTGGTCTTCAGGTGATCTTTCACGTAGATGCCACCCGCCACCGCCAATTCGTAATTTTCTATCATTACGGATCAACTGGAACCCTTGTATGGAGACTAATGAAGATGGTATGCTTTCATTTAACCAGGTTTCACTGACACAGATGACATCAATATCAGTGTTAGCATACATATTGTTGCGAGCATGGCCTTAGTTCATTATTTAAAACACAATATTTCAGATATCAATAACAAGTTCTACTTTTATTTAACTTCACTGTTTACTTTTCTAACATTTACAAACAATTATCAAATCAGCTCTTTATAGTTATCGCTAGTACTGTACTTCGAATTATCGCAATCCAAATTAATAATAATAGCCTCCTGGATGCGAGAAGTGCTGTATTTATACTCTACAAATTTTCCTAGAATATTCCTGAATATTCCATTCTCCGAACACAAAGTTTACTAGGATGTCACTAACCTAAAGTTGTTTCCATTTCCAACAGATGTCGCTTATGTCACTTTGTGGCGCGTAACAATAAAACATACTGACCTTAAAAATGGATTTACTTAACATTGATCAAACTTAGCTCTTTACGCAAGGTCATGTTTTTGGAGGACATAAGAATCCTACCTCTGACCCTGAAAAACTGAAAATACTATTTTGAGGGTAATTCAGGTAATTTTAATAAATGCCCTAGACTCAGATAGCTTGGAAATATTCGGGATGCACAAAATTTCCAGAATAGTCTATTAAGCTCATCAAGAATTGCAAAGAGTGGAGGGACCTGGTCCTACAGGATTTTAGTGTATGGAGAAATGTTCTCTAGATAGGAAGACAATATAGTTGAAGTGGCTAAGACCTTACGTGGGTGATTATAGTCAATAATGTTAGAAAACTTAATTTACAGTGTACCACATATCTATTAAAAACCTTTTAAAAATTCCACATTATGATGGAAATTCCAAAATCAATCAATTTTTTTTATTTTTGCCCTTCTAAATTGAGTTGTATGTAATCCCATATAAAATTTAAAAACATCAAAATTATCAAGAAATTATCATAAAGTTTTCCGGTCACACACTTAAAAAGCGCCATCATAACATTATCGAATTTCTTTTTAAATGGTTCGCGCAAGCGCAGCGAAACCATGTGTCTTCAATTTCACTTCTTATAAGTGAAAAGCCCTACACCGTTTTCAATTTCTTGTTTTCATATTATTTTTAATAGAATTTCCGAATACCTTTTGGCATTAACAAAAAATTTTTCCTCTGCCTTATATTATGGATATCGATATACAACTCTTAAATCTAACCGGATGATGATGATTGTGTCCATAGCTTTTGCAGTATAATAAAAAAAAAACTGAATGAATGAATTTTTTTTCCGATGTCAATATGATATCCATCGCCGGTTTTCTTCTAGACTTAATCGAAATTTATTCATAATTTAGCACAGTTTCCGTTCGTTGTGGATGTTTTTTTTTTTTTTTAGTGAGTGAAGATTAAGCGTGACCCAGACAGAAATACTATAAGAAGGAAAAAAATTACTTTTCGCTTTCTAACTAATTTAGAATACGAACGAACAGTGAACAGAAAAGGGTAAAACATACATGACAGAAAATCAGACTAAAAAAAAAACAAAATCTTTAAATAAGTTTTCACTTTCAGAGAGGAGTAAAAGTTCTGGGACAGTGACCTGTTTTTTTCGAACTTGATTTAAAAATTGACCCCCTGTGATTTTTGTTTTGATCGGATGCGAGATAACGATCCACAGATAAAGACATAAAAATTGTCATCTTTTGTAAGAAAAATGACATTTTTATGTTCTTTTAATTGACATTTATGAATGTATATAAATAAATGTTATTGGATTTTATTGATATTTCATAATTATCAGGGCCATAAGAAAAATCATAAAAACTAATACAAAGAAATTATAGATACTAATACAATTATATAACTTGCATATACAATATTCACTGCACTGACATAACACTTGACGAAATGTAGGAATTATGTATTTCATTGCTTATATATATGTATGTAATGTGGATAAACTGAAATGGAATTGCAATAAATTTCATAGTAGATGTCCTTCAATCAACATATCGAAAATTTTATCATCAGAAATTCATTTTTTGCTTTTTATTAACGAATAACAAAATAATTGTCTTAGTGATGAATCAATTTCTTAAGTTAAAAATCTGATTCGTATTTTGATCCTAAAAAGTTTTGAGGCAAATTTAGGTGCATGAGATTACAAAATAAAAACTCTCAAGAACTTAAAATTTATTCTTCAGCTCTTGCAACATATTTACACAAAGTGATCACTATCTAGACTAATACTCACAATTTTCATATGTATATAGTTGTAAAACTGCACAACTAAAAAGCTAAACTAAACTCTTATATCTATTAAATGTGTGGTTCCGCAGGATGCAATTCTAGGTCCCCTATTATTTCTTCTTCATATAAATTTGTCAACTTTTACGAAAAAAACCATGGTTTTTAAAGACACATTAAACATTGTTAGCAGTAAACTAACCAAGCAAGTAATCGATTCTTTATAAGTCCAGTATATTCATATGAATAATGTAATAAACAACAACCGATATACCAATGTATGTACGTACATACGTACCTTGTAAAAATCTATGTTGCTGAGTGTAGGCTTTTGGCTACAAAATTATGAGATTATAATTTTAATAATAATATAATATAAATAATAATAAATAATATAAAAAATATAATAATTTTACATCATTATAAAAATGAACATAAACATGCGCATTGACAGCTTTCATCGCTTTATGTAATTTCCTTTAAATTTTGCAGACTCATTTGCATTTACAAGAAAAATTAGAAAAGTCTTTCCACCCTTGATTTATTTTATTTTTAAATACCTACTATATGTACACACTTGTTGTAGTTTTGTCGTTTAATTCTGAATCATTCTGTATTATCTGGTTCTCTTTTTTTTTTTTTTTTCAAAACTAAGTATAGCAATTAGCAAAATAAAAAACCAAGCACAAATATGATTAGAAAAAGCATGTTAAAAGAAAGACGACGAACTATATAGCCTTGAGAAACTCCAATATTAAAAGCTGATTATCAATCATTCCAAACGCTATTTTAATATCAGGCTCATTAAGATCTTAACAACAATATTGAAACAAGTGATAACACTCATCCAAGCAAACAAACATACAAACATTATGCTTTACAGAGGTGGATGATAAAAATTTCCCGACTATTTCATATTGAAGACCTTGTAACTTCCAAAATAAATTCCACGGATACATCGTTCAACCTTACGACTTTTTCGTAAAACTTATAAATACCACTCTAACTTTTCTTGGAAATTATCAA
Organism: Dioctria rufipes; assembly: GCA_963924295.1. Lineage (NCBI taxonomy): Eukaryota > Metazoa > Arthropoda > Insecta > Diptera > Asilidae > Dioctria > Dioctria rufipes. The sequence goes on from OZ002742.1 coordinate 202,237,340, forward strand.
TTTCCCAAATTTACCGTTAATCTTTTGTAAAATTAAAAATTTTAAAATCTTGTCGAAATCTTAACCGTTCACGAGTTATTTGAAATTTTCCTAATTCACATTTTCCAGAAAATTCTTAACAATAAAAGAAATAAAAAATCATCCTTTTCTTTAAAAATTTTATTCAATTGTCGACAGGATTCTTTACTGCACACTATTAAATCGAAAACGTCTCAATTTCAGTTCGAAAAAATGATATTTCTGAAGATAAAAATAACCTTGATTTGTGAAAATTTCGAAATTTCAAAATTAAAACGTCATAATTCCAGAGTGATGAAATGAGTTCTTAGAAAAGGGCGCCAAAATTTCTCTGCTAAATAATGTATAAAAAATAATCATCATTTTGGAATTTTCAAAATTTTCAAGGTCAAAAAATCTGCTTCATTCTGTATCCTGTATTACAGTTGGAACACCTCTGGAATGCAAATTGTTTCATGATCACTTTTAAAATAAGGGTTTCCCAGTGAAAATTCCATTCAAAGTGTACGGAGTGTTTATGCAGTATCCCGCTTGTCTGGGTCTTTTATTTTTAGCATTCAGGGTTTTCAGTTTTTCCAAACTTCTGCATAAAAGGCGTTGCTATTATTGTGAATCCTCTGTTCTAGATCTTCAAACAACAAGGGTCCTAATTTTAAATCAACCCTAATGATGCTCTCCAGTATCAACCTGTTTTCACTACAATTTTTTTTCTCTATTACGATCACCAAAAAAAAACATCTTTAGGTTCATATACCTACCCATCTCGTAGATAGCTTCGATGATCTTAAGTTATACCCAAAATATTTCCTATCTAATCCACAATTTATGCAACATATAGAACATATCTAATTTCCATCAATTTGTTGCATGGTCTTTATATTGAGACGTATGTTCCTGAAAATTACAAAGTTCTCATAGTCCAAAAAAGTAAAACCCAAGTCAACGCATCACTTTAAAACGCCATTTCTCAGGTAAAAAAAACACTTCTTCGCGACGGAACAAAAACCACAACTTCTTTACTTCTCGATAATCTATAAGGAAATGACAAAACCATTCTGGGAACTTTTATATGAAGAAATGAAATGTGATTCTTGGGGCTTGTTGGGTTCAATTCGTGAAATACAAATAAATCGCTTAGGTTGTTTCGGAAACAATTTTTCAAGGTGTACTTTCGATTTTTTTTTTTTTTTGTTTTGTAATTAGACACACAAAATTCATTTCTTCAACTTCAATTAGTAGGAAATTCCTGACAGGTCCGTTATTAAATATATAATACAAAATGGGGGGTGGGACTGATATTTTACAAAATTGAATTAATTTTCGGATTACGTTCAATAGACCCTTCTATGATTAAGCAGACACCGCCATCCTATGTCGAGTTCTTGGAAAAAAAATATCAAGAGCTTTGCATTGAATCATAGGTGCCACCCCTTTAGACTTAATAATGTTGATCTGGATCGCAAGAAATCAAGAGTTTCATAAGAATAGATGATTAGGTCAGCCTATCGGTAGTGGAATGAATGGTTTTTATGGGTTCCCAGAATCTGCTGTTTTTGTGTTCAATCATATCAGTCATGTAATAATCATATGTAGGTACAATTCTAAGCCTTCTTAAATAAGCGCTTCACGTGCCTAATGATGGAAGAAGAAGTACAGCGAATCAGTGGAACCACTTACATATATTTCACTTGTATAATCATAGCGATCTCTACATAATTTATTAATTTAGATACACCATTATACTTAAGCAAGTGTAGCAGAAATTATTAAGGGAAGCATTAATATAATAGATGGACCCATGAAAGGTCGTCTTCTAACCCTTCAACAACAGAATCATGCATCATTATACATAAACATATACCGACGATTCCTTGTTATTTGCCTTTGGTATAACCTCCTAATCTGACACGTATTCTGTATATTCTCGCGTATAAATTTTCACGGCATCAAGTATTTCCGTTGTTTTTTAAAAAATAAAAAAAATAAAATTTAATAAAAAATAAAAATCATTATCGTTCCAATTTGTATCGCATTACCACCAACAAAATCCTGTGACTCATATGCATACACGTCTTTTGTTCGAAAAAATGTTCTATTTGTTTTGCGAACTATGTACCTCCAGTTAGCTGTTATACTTAGCGCTATCTGTATCAAGCTTCATTACTTACAAATACTTTTTTTTTTTTTCATTTCTCGTTAAAATTTTATCATTATCTCATCCGGATGATAAGATCAGATCAAAATTATCAAAATTGTAAATGTATCTCGGTGCGGAATGTAAAAAATTTGCTCATACTTAGTCTAACTATATTTCCCCTAGTCGTGGGGAATGTTACTAAAAGTTATTTTTATGATTACGGTACGAGAAGTAAAAAAAAAATATATATAAAAAATAAAAAACGTAATATTTCTTGTGTGAAAAACTCCTTCATCTAATACATAAGACAATCGAGCAGCTGTGGCTGGTCTGCTAATGTAGCAATATGGGAAGTGGAAAGTGATCGAGACAACAATCAATGCGATCAAATCGATCATCATAAGATACATGAGTGACCATAACCAGGTGATTTATTTTCAAGATCGTGTGTGCAGTTTTAGTGTAATCTTTCAAGTTTTCCTCCCTCCATGGTTACTTCAGAGTGCTTTTATATATACATATGTAGATCTTGGCATATTTATTTTAAACAAGTGGTGGTTGATCACCACAGAGAATGCGGAAGCCATTTATCGATCACTCTGATATAGAGTGTCATTTTAAATTTATTTTATCTATGGCATGTATTTGCACCTAGTCTAGTGACTGATTAAATATTATACTTTCAGATACTTACATATACATAGATAGAAATTTGTTATATAAATACGATCCGCACAGAAAAGATGTTATTTAATTATAGTTATGCAAAAAAATTTCCCACAAAGTGATCTTGTCATGATGAAATTGCAAAACGTTGATGCTCTCAATTTCTTAGATCTTTCAAGATCAATCAGTTGTTTTCTTTCAATAACATCAGAGACAAATATGGATAATGTACCTACCTACATATGGTATTGATCATGCGTGCGATCTTTTCTAGATCTCTGCTAATTTATGTTTCAGGGTTATTTTCGTTTTCGAATTAAATCGATCGCAATTTTGAATAAATGAAGTTGGACGTTTAATTAGTAAAATGCTGGCTGCTTTTGATAACATCTGTGTTTCGTTTATTATATGTATACCGATCGACCGTTACGACGAATCTGACCGCAGTTCGCAATATTTTCATGGCCATTTAAGCATGTATAACTAATTAAATTAAAACTATCTAGATCTCAATTTATTTTCAAATTTAATTAATTCCACATAGCCTCAAGATTCTTCTTAATTCATAATTTTGTTTTAAGTAAATTTATTCGTAATGAAAGATTTGCTGAGACTTCGTGGATTTTATGTGTGCTTGTGTGTATCGGTTTTGTTTTGCCTTGAAACAAATCCCTAATAGGAGTTTATATTGACATTAAAAATTTTATTTTATATATAAAAATTCTTATGGGGACTCTAAATAAATTGAAATTTGGTTAATAATACTCCAGGATCTTTTCTCGGTATTTGTGGCTTCTTTTTGGTAGTTCTTCTTCATTTTTCTCAGTGTTTTTCAATAAGTCGTCTTCTTTGAAGATTTCAATACAACTATTACTTTGTAATGATCTCAGCGGAGAATGAAGAATGCAAGAGCGCTTCTTTGGAGCTCGCAACGCTTCTCCACTGTATCCTTGTTTATATCGTTTTAACGTGAGCATGTCCACAGAGAGAAGCGCTCAGTTGCAGAACCTTGGAAAGCTATCTTGGAGCGCTTCAACTGACTACTAAAAAATGAAAATTCTGCTGCCCTTTCAGATGTATATATGTCATATTTTCACAGTAAAAAAAACAATAATAGGTTATGAATAAGCCTGAACTCAAAGAAGAGATCCGTTTCAGCAAAGATTCCTTTGACTATGATAAAAGAGTGCATCAGAAAAGATATTTTCTGGCTACGGTGTTGTGGAAGCACTTTACTTTACAAGCGCTCGGCGTTTTTCCCGTCGCGATATTTACTTCACTTCGTTGTGTGTGACCAATCTAATTCGATTGTTTTTATTTATTTGGTCAATTATTCTGGTTTTCTGCCCATAATTCTTTAGAAAAAAAAAACTCTAGCAATCGACAAATGTTTTAAAAAAAAAGGAAAATCTATGCAAAATCTGTCGTTTCGTAACAGCAGGAACTGTATTACTCATCAGTACGGCTTTATTGAATGCCTAGCAAGATTGCCCTATCCGGGACTAGCAATTCATATAGAGTTTTGCCATGAAATAAATTCATAGCGAATTTAGTCAATATTAAATTGACCGAGTTTGCTGCCAAATGCGCAGCTCTAGAATCGAGTGTAATAAAACTCATGCAATCGAACAAGCTTTCCACTCATTTCTCGAGGCGCGATTTAGTAGCAAACTTAGTCAATGAACTTATTTCATGGCAAAACTCTCCACAATTATCTATAATTAACCATGTAACCATTAAGCCTATTCGCGATATATTGTCATACAGCCTGACTCAGAACGAACTAAAAATCAGTCTTCTGACATGACTATTGACTACATCCCTACGTGGTCGTACGTAGGAAAAAACAACTGTTTCTTCACATATGTATGTCTCCTACATTCATCACCTTTATATAATTTTGCGGCTCATCTAACCATTTTCTAATAACCTCTTCAGAAAACGTATCTCTGGCTTCGGTTTTTGAAGGATATATTCGTGTCATCGCCTTGCTAATTTTTCGGTTCCGTACCTGCACTAAGTCTCCGCTGTCCGCCTCTCTGTATCTCATGAACCGTAATAGATACACTGTTGAAATTTTTACAGAGTATGTATTTCTATTGCCGCTAAAGTAGCAAATAATAAAAATTAAATTAAATTAAAAATTTAAAGGGGCTCCACACAAGAATCCTGATTTCCTCGGCATTTTTTGTATCTCTTGAACCGTAATAGGTAGATACATGAAATTTACAAAGAGTGAGTAATACTATAGCTGTTATAACAACAAATAATAAAATAAAAAGTACATTGATTTAAATCTTGTACGGAACCCTTCGTGTGCGAGTTCAACTCGCACTTGGCCGGTTTATTTGAACTGTGCTTAAAAGGCTATCAGGACTTAATAGAAACCCACATTTGGCTAACGACTCACATAACTTAAATAGTTTTTTCTTCGGTTCCCGTTAAAGTACTTTATGCTACAAACTTTCCTACGCCTTCCGGATATTTTCAGACAATTTATCCTGTAATGAAGTTTTTTGGAATATTTTATTTGTTCTAATAGAAAATTTTCCTTGTCGAATGTGTGACAATACTTCATTTAGTGCTGTAGCAGTATATCCTTCCATATTTCCTTATATGCAATGCATTAAATCAGATTAATTAATGAAGAGCTGCTTGTAGTTCGCAATTTGATGATAGTAATCATTGATCCATTTCGCGGCCAAATTATGTGGTTATTCCGAAAATTAACTTAAATTTCAAACAAAATTATATTTATTTAAAATAAAACTACTTAAAACAACTTTCTCATGAAATAAAATATAATAAAAAAAAATAAAAAAAAAAAATAAAAAAATAAAAAAAATAAATAAAAAACGCAGTCTCTTACATTTTAAACTCATAGCATTACGTTAAAAAATATATATTTTCTTGCATTTTTGCGTTATTTACATGCCGACTCATACTGAACTAAGCTGTGCCGACTCAGATTTAACTCCAACCATCCTATTGCTCACTTTAGGGGTAGCAGACATACATATATACACGAACATAAGGATATAAAAATATCTGCACTTTAAGAAAAATACGTCGTTTTACGGCATGTTATAAAATGAAGTGAACGCGAATTGGGTAGTGGACGCGAATTGGTGCATTTACCCTATGCCTAATGCTCTTAAGTGTATACCTAACTTATAATAACTAATAATTCATAATTTTTTTTAATCTTATTTCAAATAATAGTTTAATTTAATTTTTTCTTTTTATTTTCAGGTATGTGTTATCTTCATTCAAAAATTATGTAAATACATATGTCGCTACACAGGGGAGTAAGTACCTAATCATAAGCGAAAATGTTATATACTTAATCCATAAACATTTTCTTTTTTATTAAAAATGTGCAAGATTTTAGTAAAACATAAAACAAATCTACCAAATCATCTGTCTAACCCCCCGCCAATCTGATTTATCTTAAATGTCACACACAAGTTGCACTACCGCCGCCGCCACGTTTGCATTGCACTTTATTCGATAAAATTCGATTTAAATGTGAAAACAATGCACCAACAGAAAACAACAAGCATTCAGATGTAAAAACAAAACAGCTAGAAAGAATGAATCTATAGTCATCGCATCAACAACGTTGTTTTTTTTTTCTTCTTTTATTCTCCTCACTATGCCAACATAAACATGTAGCTATGTATATTTGCGCAGAATTATATAACCACAAATCCATCATGCGCAAGCGCAAACCGCTTACCTAGATAAATTTAAAAAGGATTGGCTGCACTGAAAATTGCGATGTGATGGTGCCTAGAAAATCCTCAAAAGTCATTCAAAATCAGTACCTATGTCTTTTAAAAATTATTTTGCTCATCTGACTGTTGAAGCAATTGCGCAGGCGGGAGAAGCTGTATGTACCATAAAATGCTTTACTGGTGGCAGATGATTTTTTTTTCCTCTGTTTCCTCTTAGAAAATTTTCTAAGGAATTTCAAACTTGTCAGATTAAACATTCTTTTGCGCATAGTAACTTCTTATAATAGGTAGTTTGCCGTCGCCGCGCAACCATACCGGTTGGAATTTTTCACCTTTCTACATTGCCGTGATCTCTTATAGATTATGTAGAAAAAAAATGTCAATTGCACGTGTTTACCTTCAATCAGTCTCGAGATTGTATGTGCAGTATGTATGTACATATGTATGCACTTGCTCCCCATGGTGATAAAATAATGTTGCTTTGCATGGCTGTGGATCTATATTATTTCGCTGTCCACATTGGCTTCCGAGATTTTCTATGACTATTTATTATAGACCCGACCGTAAATCAATCTGCATAGACTTGGAATTCACGTGAATTAAATTTTTCTCTAGAAGTAAGTAACTCAATACTGCCAATATGCGGCCGTGTCTCAGGCGCCGCCGCAGTTTCGATTATTATTTCACAACTGTTCGTGCATTAAGAATTGAGTTGTTTTTTTGTTTTTTATTATTGCAAAGCTTCGAGCTGCTACACTTTGACACTGCTAGATAGTGAAATCTAATAAAGGATTTTTTATGGCAATTTATCTATTTTTTTGTTTTACCAGATTTTACCACTAATTTTCGTAGTAGAGACATGACAACAATCACGAATGATATTAAGAAATTTTCTAGATTTTTCAGTTAACGCACGAATCTTTATTTAACCTATAGACTAGTAGAGAGGGAGTTGTTAGAGCAATGGGAGATAGAATTAGTTTTAGATTTGATTAAGTCTCGATATTTGAGCATTTTAATTTAGAAATTGGTTTCATGGAAAATGGCTTTGATAGTGCAAAATAAAATTGATTTTGAAATGGAAACACTTTCAATTTTGGCGACAAACTGTACCAAATACGGCATTTTTGTATGTATGAATAAAAAAATTAAAAAAGAATTGTTGGGGGGGGGGGGTTGAATTATACCGTAGAATGTTGACTTACATAAACTGGCTCAGTTCTTTTCCAAATTTCATATACAGATTTTAAGGGCATAAAATTCTTTAAATAGTTATAACTAGAACACAAATCTCTTTGATAGGTATAACTATAGTGCAGGTTCAAAATGTAACATATATAAATACAAGTTATAAATATTGAGACTAATTACGGACATATGCAGGGAATAGAAGTATCTGAGCCTAACATTATCTCAAGTGATAATTTTCAAGTAATATGAGCTTATACCAATATTACGTTCTTGCTCAGAATGGGAGAATAATGTGTAATAATTTCAAACTATTATCAGCATCTTTTACTTTTCTAAGAGAAATTCCTCGAAAGGCTAATTTGCTAGTATCTTTATAGGGTAGAATTAGAATCTTTTCATCATAGTCAGAATTACCTTAAAACCATAATTAATGGTAGTGAATCGGTTTATAACTATAAATTTTCTATCCTAGTACTGCTACAATGTTGATTTGCTATGGTGTATCGCAGGGATCAATTTTAGCATCATTGCTATTTTTCGTATATATATTTTTGTATTTATGTTAATATAGTTCATTTATTTATAAAAATTTATCTCAATAGAATATTAGCCATTGAAAAATGAATCAACCTGGTAAGAAAAAAATTTTTAATAGGTTTTTTTTATGTTTACCAAAAAGATCCATAATTGAACGATTAAATTACCACATATGTTAATCAAAGAAATTTCCTAACCTGTTGGCAGGTCGGTTTTTGATCAGGGTGAATCTGCGTTATTTAAAGTAGTATCTGACGTTTCTGAGGCACTTGACAATGATAATATGGACATATTTAATACCATCAATCATGGCATGCTGCTCTTCAAACTACGTCAACACTTCAATTTCTCGATTACAGTTTTCAAATTGGTAAAAAATCTCCTTTTCTCCCAAATCCAATCTGTCAAAGTTTCTGACATTCTTTCATCTCCCATAACTTTCAGCTGTGGTGTACCTCAAGGTTCAATTCTCGGACGACCTTTTCTCTTTTTGCTTTACATCAGTTCACCTGTATGCTTAGATAGGCCAATTAAGCAAATTTAGAATTTTATTGTGCGACTAAATGACGACTTGGTTAGAATTGGTGAATGGGCCAAACGTAATTAGCTTATACTTAACCCCAAAAAGGACACATGTATGTCAGTGTATCGAAGATGCTACGATCTTTCAGACTTACCACCAGTCAAGAAGAGCAACACCATTGTAACTTATGTCAATTATGTTAAGAATCTTGGCGTGGAGTTAAATAGAACGGTCACTTGCTGTAATCATGTCTCTAATACGATTACAAAAATTTATTCTTCTCTGAGACTGTTGAGATTTTCTGCCAACATGTTGCAGTGGTGAATCCAGGATTCTTGTGAGGAAGGGGCCCAACTATGGTTTAAAAATGATATGTGCTGAAAACTGAACAAAAGTTTGAAGACACTCGCCACCACTCGCAAATTTCAAATGTACAAAATTTATCATTTAAAAAATACGAGTCGAACAGATTAGCAAGTGGCTACCACTCGCAGTGAAGAAAGTTGCTCAACGTTCTTTGCCACTCCCGAAAGTCAAAGGAGATTTTAGATTATTCATTTTGTTTTGGTTTGTAAATGATGGAAGTGTAAAACTTCGCAATCATTCATCACACTCACTACAACAATGCACAATGATTTGTTCGCCGGTGCGTAGTTTCGCTGAATTTCTCCAATTACGAGTTACTTAATTGTTTCTTTATATGTTTATTTTGCCACACTGCGGCGATAATATTCTAAGAAGTCGACTTTACATGGAAAGCTTATCAAAGACCCTTTGGCAGCTGTTTTCCTGCTTCAAACACCCCAAGCAAAGCGACGCTTAGGAATCCGCATTTCCTGTTTTCTCTATAAGCTTCAACAACCGCGACCGAAGGCCAAAGTGCTGGCTAGGGCCTGCGTTCCTAAATGTATCATATTGAACGCTTCCAGAAATTGTTACGTTTTTTACAAAAAGTGCAGTAGAATGTGAATCATTTTGTTCGGAAAAATTCAGAAGATCTACTGCAATTTTTTTCGGTTGGCTTCAGCCCCCCCCCCTTAACTGGATCCGCCCCTGCATGCCAATCTCAAAAGCTATTGTATTACTTCACTTTTGGAAGGATATGTTTTTCAAAACTCGATTCACAATATGAGTGCAAGCTAACAAACAGTGGCTTTTAATGATACTGTTCGATTTATTCATGGCTTACCCAGAACTTCTCATGAGTCTCCTTACATTAACTCATACCTAGGTTGCATACTGGATGTGTCCCTATAATGGATAGAAGATTAAAGTAGTTTTTATATAATTTGGTAAACTCTAAGGAGCTTGAATATCTGAGTGATCGTATTCAGTTCCTAGGTTCATCTCGGCACCGTAAACTTTCGAACTCAAATTGGCTAGCGATCTTTCTTTGTGCAGGTTATACGTAAATACATTCGGCAGGCTTTTGACTTCGATCCGTTTACCTTGAATTTCCTATTTTTCTCTATAGAATTAGCGGGCGCGCATTTTCCTTGGTTACTCTACGTTTCATTTTCTTTAATTTAGTTTTTCTCAGTCTATTATTTTTATTTTATATCTAAGTCTAACTGCAGGCCATCATCCATCACGGAGCTCTGCTTCTTTGTCAGGCATTCGGAACGCATACTCCCATTCTATAAGTTCTGGATGAAAAGGAAAAATACATTAGGAAGTCAATTTTTCTGTACATCTTAAAAAATACCAAACAATGAGTTAGTAATATCCTTTATGTCATGTGGCTTGCCTTTGTTTCAAGGAAAGAGTCCAACGAGGTGAGGTGGTGGTATCACAATGCTCCAAACAAGGTCTAAATATTACAAACTGTAACAAAATTCCATAGAGGACGTTGGGTTAAATCTTCGTTTTCATTTAAATTAATGTAATTTATAACAGTTGTGATATCTCTCAGTAACGGTTATAATATGGTAACAATAAAGACTTCAATTGAGACATGACCATAAATTTTCAATCACAATTTTAGAGAGATAACGTGATGGTAATGGCGACAATTACATGGCTGGGATTTAACCACTGATGACACTTCATTCGATTTCTTATTGGCTTGAATCTAACCACCACCACCATAAAGCTCTACTATGAATTTTTAAGGCTGTACAAATTTATGCATAATTAGATTTTATGTTAAATTGTATTCTTTGATATACAAACAATGCCATGCCTGCCAACCTAGTAGTTCACAATATCATAGTAGTGAAACATAATAGCTTTTCTGTGTTTTTTGCCACATATTGCCAACAAATTAAAATGCTGCAACACTCTACAACCTACGACCTTCTTCAATATTGATCGTGCACTCAGGTTTTGCAAAATGTAAATTTCTTTCTTCTAGAAATTACCACTTAACCACAATCACCAAACAGCTAGCTCGTTGTCAATTTTCCGCACGGTTGATTTCACCTACTTACGCGTGTGCATCTAACTAATTCCATCACATCTATTGGTTGGCGGTGAACTGGAGTGAAGTAATCTCATAATATACCGAGCTTAAGAAGTATTTTGTATTTAGTTCGGCGGTCCCTAAAGAAACTGAAACGCATATAATTATCTGTCGTCATAGAATTTTACATATACCAGTGTGCCACCAATTCTAGTGCGGTTACCGTTCATACCGCACTTAATTCAGAAACTTGTGCCTATGCATGTTAAAAGTTCCTGAATTGTTTTTTTTTTTTAATACTCTCTAATAGAAATCCACAAATTACTCGGGTTACCCCAACTCTATGGAATAACTGCATTAATGATATTGCAACACCTGCGCATGTAAAAATAACTTTGGCCAGGAAATTCGTTTATCTATTATGTCTCCGGTTGGTAACGCTATATCGCAATAGGTAAAAATCGCTCTAAACGTCTCATTAATTAGGAATTAAATTGCAGATTGGCGCAGGCAATTAGAATTACAAAATTGCACAAAGTGTCTTCCGGAATAATTTGCATTTATATGATCAGTTGACGTCATCTATAACGGCAATTTAAAGCTCTGTCACATGTGAATGTTGGCGATATATGGTGGTTTGGATTGACACCACGGTTTTTACTTATTAGATACCAATCAAAGAATTTTGATTATTTAAATTGGTAATTATATTGGTAATGTCGTAAAGTAGAGATTGCTGTCAAAATGTATGATAACTAAGAGAAAAAACAAAATTCAACATGAAAAAACAAGAATTTAATAAAACCGGCCAAGTGCGAGTCGGACTCGCGCACGAAGGGTTCCGGACCATCGTGCAAAATTTAACACTATGTACATAGGTACTTTTTATTTATTTTTTCAAATGATAGTAGGCGTCATGTTAAAAAATAATGCTGTCATTAAAAAAATGCCTACTTATGATAATAATAATGAATGAGAATAACACGAGGAAAAAAAACCCCGAAAAAATCACGTTTCTTGTATGAGGGCCCCCTTTAATTTTTAATTTAATTTTATTTTTATTATTTGTTGTTATATCGCCAATAGTCTGTGAAAATTTCAACTGTCTACCTATTACGATTCATGAGATACAACCTGGTGACGGACGGGCGGGCAGCGAAGTCTTAATAATAGGGCTCCCGTTGTTACCCTTTGGGTACGGAACTCTAAAAATGAAGAAAAACACGAGCGAGCAATGGGGTAATAAGCAGGAATAAGAAATCCCACCCCAGATCGTGAAAAATACCAAAAGCTAGACATATGTATGTAGGTACATACTGTGAAATCGTCAGCGCTGTGTGCGAACTCTAGCAAAGCAATGGAAAGCAAAGGATCAGTCCTCTTCATTGGAATAAGTATTTTTCGAGGTAGAGTAGCCCCGTATCTTCCCTCCATAAAGTGTAGTTTTGAAAAAAAAAAAAAAAAACATTTTTTTTATAGAGCCTGGTATTGTTTTGCCAGCAAAGTATAGAGTAGTGGAACAAGAATAGAGCTAATCTTATACCGATAATTATTTTCTTATTTCCATTCAGGGTCGGCCACTTTTTAAGTTACGTTAAGGTCGACCTAATACCGGAAACAGACTTGCAATTTCAGTATTGATATACTCATATTGCAATTATGTCAACTGCAATATTAAATTTCAGAGACACACTTGAGGTCTGCAATTCTGACAAATTAATTAAAGAACTTACATTTAATTTGTCATAAGAAAGTTCCACGCACGTACAAAATTGGAGCAAATATTGTGAAATTACTTGTCTATATGGAAAATAAAAACGAAATAGACACGTCAACTTGACATGTGTCAAATATTAAATGTCAGAAAAAGTCGCAGCCAACATTGCAGTATAAAATTCGGTTCTAAAGGTTCGTGTATTAAATGATTATGGTTTATAACTAGAGTCATATTGCAATAAGCTCATATACCGCGGTAATTTTTCACAATTTCAATATTGAGTTCCAATGTACTACATACCGAGCGTATACCGATCTGTTTCTCAGTACATAGAGATAGACTTGCGATTTAGCGCAAGTTACAATATTGAAATTGCAAGTATGTCTCCGGTATAAGAGTGCTTGCGGGAAGTGCTATCACCACTCTTGTGGCTACTAGTAATGGATGAAATCCTCATTAATTTAAAGAGAGAGCTCTGTTGTCTATGCGGATGATATATGCATACTGACAACCGGAAAATTTCTCTCTACTATTAGTGAAAACCTCGAGTATGCGCTGGTTAAGCTAGACAACTGGGACAATAATAATGGACTGAGTGCAAACTCCTCGGAAACAAAGCTAGTGCTTCTTACAGAAAAATGCAGGAGCAAAGTTTCAGGCTTCTTATGCTGAGAGGAGAGTATCTTACTCTGTCCAGCGAAGCAAAGTATCTTGGAATCATACTCGATTCCAAACTGAACTGGAAGGCAAATTTATAAAAAGGTTATAAGCACGCCAGTGTGGCCGTACAAGAGAACATTTGGTTGCAACTGGAGATTAAAACCAGGGTGGTCCGTTGGATGTACATACATAATTCGGCCGATCCTCTGCTATAGCTCCACGATCTGGTGGACGGCACTGACGAGGAGATGTTACCTGAATGTGCTGTCATAAACTCCAAGGGAATAACTGGATGTTTGCCGCACCACACGCAAGGCGGAACTGGAGGTCATGCTTGATTAATTGTCGCTAGATCCCCACTGCAGTGGTGTAGCGGAAATTAGCGCTGTCAGGTTCTAGGGGGGGGGGGGGGCGAAGAGTAATTTTGGGCATTCCAATATACTCCCGAAGATAGACTACAGTGATTGCACGGGAGAAACTGACTATCAAATACCTTTCTCAACTTTTGTGGAGGTGTCAATGCAATGATACCCACCAAGAGTGATTGGCCTAAGAAGGAGATGGTGGTAACATCCGATATCTATATTTTTACGAATGGATCCAAGACGGGAGTGGGCATAGGGGCTGGAGTGTACTCCAGAGACTGCCAATGGCACGTGTCTTATAGACTGCCGGACAAATGTAATGCCTTTCAGACAAAGCTCGAACCGATTTACCAGGCGGCAATTTTGGCATCTACATATGTGTCCGCACGACACATCTGCATATACACTGATAGCCATGCAGCCATTAAGTCGCTGGATGCCTTATTGCTTAGCTGCTGATTAGTTGGTCAAAAAGGGCTCTAAAATGGATATCTCCGCAACGATAGCTTTTGTGAAGATCCCGATCGGGGCTTCAAAAGAGGATATCATCATGGGCGCCTATCATAAGGCAAGCCTCCGGTGGATCAACAAGGAAACCTGCCCTATAGCGAAGCAATTGTGGTCTATATATGACAGGAACAGGACATGAGAGCTGCTTAATGGCAACTGAACAAATACCAGGAATTTGGTAGGGGTAATTGGGCCAAAGGAGACCATACTAGAAGACGAAGAATAGGTAGCTGCAAAGCAAAGAGTTTAGATGCATCCTGAGTTTCCTAAGGAAAGCAGAATGAATTTTGGGCAATTTTAAAGATTATCCCATGAGAGGTGCAATGGACCTATTGGTGATCTTATTGAAGCAGCCTAGAAATTTTTAACGGCACCCCTTCTACCTAACCTAACCTAAAGAATGCTTTAAATCGTAGCATAACTGAACCAATGTACATGAAATGCAGACTGAAGAAATAAAAGATAGTAAGTAGTGCACTGTTCCAAATATGGTGTCGAACGATAAAAAGGATGCCAGATAGTAGAACCAAGAGTAGAACCAAGGCCGCAGAAAGTACGCATGCCGAAGAGTTAGAAGATTAGTACACCTGAATTCGTCGAGGTCGACTTGAATACCAAAAGAAAAATGTACGACAAGTCACATGTGCATAAAACCAAAATCCTCTACCAATCGAAGTTTGACGAAAGCTTTAAAAAACGATTTAGAAGTCGATCGCAATATTGAAGATTATTCCCAAGACCAAGCATCTGGAGTTGTTCATTGTGCTGATGACTTCTATGTTGTAGTTTTTCCGACATCTTTAAGACTTTAGCTGCCGAGCACTATTTTTATCTTCATATCTACCTGTCCTGTTGTTAAACTATTAGTGGTAGCCGATAGAACTTGAACTCACGTAAGATTCGTGCAAATTGTTTATTATTACACAATCGACGCCTTCAGAAGCAACATTTTATCGTTTTATTGTGTTCTTAATTAGTAAAAAAAATTTCAACATTCCAGAAAACAAAAAAGAAAAGAAACAAAAACATAAATCCACTCCAATTTCGTAAATGCATATGCTTGTGAAAAATCCTTTTTTGGTATCTTTTAATAATAAATGTTCCAAAACGATTCGACTCGATTCGCACTTTTCAGTCTGTAAATGACTCTATTTAAATATTTTACAGATTTATTTGTGCTAAGGTCGATTAGATTCAACCAAGTCACCATGCTAATGAAGTGCAAAGAGTAGTCTAATTCGATATGGTATTTTGCTGCTATAGGCAGGTATACAAATAGTAGAAGACCGCAATGCTGAACTGGTGGATATAGCGATTATCTCCATATAACTGGAATTTAGGTTGGGGCTACCGACAGAATTGTTTTCATTGTTCAACGGTCAACAGTCATTTACTTCGCAATCATATGATTCAATGTAACGAATTTGATGCAATTTATCTTGGCGGTTAGGTTAACCGATGACATTTTACATTTCTTGTGTTTTAAACGCGTGTAATATACGCAATTGGTTATATATAAAATGACAAAGAGTTTGTTTGTTAATGAAATATGTTCGTTTAATTAAGCAAAACTTCTAGAATTGTTTGGAAAAGTAAAAAAATTGTTGACATTTTTGTTTTTAAGAAAATCTTATTCAGAGTAATCTGCATAAATTAGGTGAACGTGGATTTTAGTTTTATGTACATTCTTTTTTCAGTATTTTTTAGATTTCCTGGCCTCAGAGCTGGCCAAGTACCAAAGAAAAAGTACTTAAATACAATTACAAGTACCTGAGTACTTCAGCGTAAATACAAGTACCGCATGTATTAAAAGTACTTGTAACTAAGTACTAAGTCTATAAAAAGTACTGAGTACTTCTTGAAGTACTTTTTACAGTACATTTTTAGAATCTTGGATGTTGGCAGTAATATAATGAAGTTTATCGAGTTCAGTTAATAGATATTAATAAATCAATACCTTTTGAAAACCATAGTATGTATAGTAACCAGTGGCTACTAATTATAGTATTTTATAGTTTTCGGTGCTGCACCTTACTCTACTTTCACCTCTCATTGCTACACTCATAAAAACTATTAGAGTAGAGGTCCGCACAAGCACCCATTGTCATCTCCAATAATGCATCAAAATTCTAACGAAAAAAATTTCCAGTAAATTTCTAAAAAAAAAATTGAGGCATTCCCTACATCAGGTCGACGCAACGTTGATTTTATATTGGAGCGAGGCATTGCTTGCTTTTCCTTGGTTATGTCATCAAGTCGAGGCATCCACGATTTTATATTCGAGCGAGACGTTACTGGTTTTTGTTCTACTTGCCCAGTCTTGTTTGTATGTTATTAGTTTGGCTAAGGTCCTTGACGCGTGTGTGCGACACATGCTTTGGCAGTTATTTGCGTGCTTTAAAACTCAACAGAAAAGAAGTTACGCTAGAGATTATGTTTGCTTTTCTACAAAGCGTTAGATATTTGTAGGTACTTAATAAACTCAGAAATACTTAAGTAAAAATCTTGGTACTTAAGTAGGTACAAAACGTAAGTCTTAAGTACAAGTAAATAGAATCAAGTACTTATGTTCAAGTACTAAGTAGGGCATTTTAAAAGTATTGAGTAAAAAATGTTAAGGAACGATAATGTACTTTAAGTAGTACTTAAGTCTTTTTTTTACTTAAGTTCAGCCTGCCTGGCCTAGTA
This sequence comes from Dioctria rufipes, assembly GCA_963924295.1. Classification (NCBI taxonomy): domain Eukaryota; kingdom Metazoa; phylum Arthropoda; class Insecta; order Diptera; family Asilidae; genus Dioctria; species Dioctria rufipes. The sequence goes on from OZ002742.1 coordinate 202,254,490, forward strand.
TCTATCATATGAAATTACCAAACTTCGACTTTTCTTTCCCCTGCTGGAATTTCGATAATTATGACTCATCGTTCTATTTTTATTAATATTAGATTTTATAAACTGTAAATCATGAAGTCAAATCAGTTGTTTCTTGTTACTACGAAGATTTTCTACCACAAAGAAGCCTACACATATCACTACAAGTCTTGCTGATGGAAAACTACTGTCCCACAGTTTTCGTAGCCTCTAAATAGACGCACTATAAACATTCATCAACTATACACACGTTTTTGTTTTTATGAGGCTTCTGAGATTGCTGTGAAGTTTGTCTGTATCTGACCCCTTTGTTTGAAACTCTTGTCCGTTCATATATGGCAGTAAAAATTTGGAATTATACTCGTTTACATTAGAAATGTTTTTTACATATGAACATTTTTCTTCATAGTTATGATTCACATATAGAATTTGAGTTCGATATTATGTGTCCTCATCTCACATCCAAACAAATCCAATTGCCCTGCGTAAGATGCCAATAATAAAAAAAACCAAAAACTTGCGAATTATTTATTTTCATAATTTTTCGAGGTGGAATTGTCTTGCTGGCAATAAACTTAACAATTCAATCACGCGAAATTCCATTGCTTCATTCGTCCTATTAAATTGAACAGATCTATGTATGTCGTGTATCATCTACAAATATCACTGCTTTTTTCTTCGTCTCGTACATTCCGCCTAACTCTCATGTGGAGATCAATGAAAAGCATATCTCGAAAATTGGTTCGATTTTGATCGAGACTATGGTTCACGAAAATGATCAGATTTGCGTACTCGGAGACTTTAATGGTGGCAATATTCACTGGCTGTGAAGTGATGATGAAAAGATGATTGCTCCTCATAATATATTGAAGTACTTTGAACGTTGTCTAATTGATGGATTGATCATTGGATCTTTATCAGATCAACAGAATTAGATCGATAGGTAAATTTCTTGACTTAGTGTTTTTGTTAGTGATAATTAAGTTTGTACTGTCAATGTAGCCTCTTTTAACTCTTCTAAAGATACTTTTAATCATTGTGCACTTGAAATTGTTAGTCTTGATTTATGTGATTCTGTGCGCTTATGGAATATCCTCATGCGTCCATTATAATGATAGGATAGTAGATAACATCACTGATACTTGTAATATCTTTGCGGACTACTTTGAATCTGTTTATGCCATGGATACTGGTCAACCATTTGATAGTGACCTCACGGAGAACAGATCCTCCTCCGTTGATTTAAGATCATTGCATATATCGGTTGATGATGTTATTGATGCCCTAAATGAGCTCGGAACATCTTCTTCTTCAGGTCCTGATGGTATTCCGGCTGCCTTCGTCTTTGGTGTCGTGAGGCTTTATCTCAACCATTATACCATATCTTCAATATTTCTTTATCTTCAGGTGGTTTTCTCGACCAGTGGAAGCTTTCCCTGCTGCGTCCTATCCATAAATCTGGCGCTAAAACTGATATTTTTAACTGTCGTCCAATCTGCAAACTCTCTGTTATTCCTAAGCTGTATTGTAACTAATAAAATTTCTTTCCTTGTTAAGGCGCACATTTCACACCATCAACATGGCTTTATTAAAGATAGATCTGTGAGACTAATCTTGTATCCTTTGCTAATTTCTCACTGAAGGTTATGGAGGATTCTGGTCAAGTTGCCACTTTTTACACTGATTTTAGTAAAGCTTTCGATAGGGTAAACATTCGCCTGTTTCTTGCGAAGCTGAGTGTCTTTGCTAAAATGGATTTCTTCCTATCTATCGGACCGGAGGCAAATGGTTGTTATTAATGATATACCATCTCGTTCTATTCGTGTACTCACTGGTGTACCTCAGGGCAGTCATTGGGGTCCTATTCTTTTTATAATTTTTATTACCGATGTTTTTATAATTTTTAATTTTGCTTCATGCCTTGGTTTTATTGATGACTTAAAGATTTTCATGAAGATTGTTAAAACTCAAGATGTAGCTAACTTGAAACACGACCTTGTTAGTTTAGGTCTTCATCGGTACTACTTAATTTATCCATTAATGGATCTCCAGTTGCCAAATGTAATCTTTCATCTGATCTTGGGGTCTTTCTTGATTCCCAGATGTCATTCTTCCAGCATATAGATTTCATTGTGAGCAAGACTAACTTTCGTCTCGACTTCGTCAGGCGTCGGGCTACAAAATTTTCGGACCCTTATACACTCAAAAGTCTACACATTTCTTTGGTGAGACCGATCCTTGAGTATTGTTCTGTTCTGTGGTAATCCTTACTATGCTGTTCATAGCAATAGAGTCGAGGCCGTTCAGCGAAGATTCACCAGGTTCGCCCTAAGGAAACTTAACTGGACTGTTGTTCTACCTCCGTATCATGCAAGATGCCAATTAATTCTCCTTCCCTGGGAATTTGAGATTCTTCTCCATTCTGTATGAATCACTTTACAGAACAAATTACTGCCTTAATGGTCCAATTAAATACTTTGTTCTATTCTTTGATGTATCTCTAATTGTCATCCTTTTTGGCCTTATTATCATTGACATGTATAGTATTTATCTGTAACTTTTTTTAGTATTTTCTTTTATTTTTGCTTTAGATCGCCCTTAAATTTATGCTAATCCTTTATACTAAAGTTTTATTTTTTTCTTTTATATTTACTTTTCATGTAATGCATGTATTTGTTATTTTTGTATATTTTTTATTTTTGCACGTATATAAAGATCATTTTTACTTCTTGGTCTGTAAGATTGTATATCGGTAAACGGAATAAATAAATAAATAAATGAAATATTCGCCTTTATGTTCAACGCTTGGAGTCAAACATGAGCTCACATTTCATTAGTTAATCTAGAGACAATATCTTCGTAGGCTTCTTTCGCCGTTTGAGAGGTAATAGCTGTTAATTGTTAATCTACTCATATTATCCTTTATGAATAGGAATAAAAGAAAGCTACAAGGTAACTGTAGGGCGGATCGACTATACATATATAGATACCTATATTCCTGCCTCTTTATTTTTAGAATCATTGATATATCAAATCAAGAAATTAGGAACATCGTTTTAAGAAAATCATTAAGTCAATCTAGCACTCGCAATTCAGGTAGCTTTTTTAAACTTACTCGATCAACTTAGATACAAATTTACCTTTAACTCAATTTTCTTATGGTTAGTTTGATCTTGGTCACAGGCTTAAACGTAAAAAGTGCATTAACCTGTCGACTGTGTAGGTACATAATTCACCTATGTACACGTCCAACCTATCACATAAATCGTATTATTATCAGCTATAAAAAGACCAGATCGTATATACCTAGTAAATTCCAAACCCTGAATTATCACAACACAAAAAATAAAAATTTTCATAGATCGTCATGTATATGCATATCACTCAAATAGCATACAAATTGTCCAATAGCATCTACTATCGTTGTTATACTCTTGATCAGTAAAAGACTCGATAAAAATAGAAAAAAGAAATGGGAAGAAAATTTGCATTCCACTCGGGGAGATAATAAATCACACAAACAACTACCAACTTGAACTAGCTTGAACACAATGTTGTTGTCGTCATAGTTGTTCAATTCATAAAAATGATCATTTCAAAAGCGTAAGCGATAAAGGTCGAATCTTATTATTTAGAGAGAAAACAGAACCTTTTTGTATTAGGGCAATTGGTACGCGCATGCGCAACATACTCAATGCTCAGTTAAGTTAAGCTAAGTGCGATAATGACACCCTACACATGCATACTTAAATACGTTCACACGTCACAATTTTTATTGCAATTTCAACTTACTGTAAATCAATTTAGTACGCATGAACTGAAAGAAAGTCGATGTATAATAATTACGGCCAGTATTGGAATGGATTTCACGTACAATATCGCGAGGCGCGCGACGGGCAGCGAGCGTGTCATTGACAAGGATGTCTACATAATTGAAAATCATCACAAACTTTTGTTTTGAAGGCTATAAGAAATCTGGGTTGATGAGAATTTTTAGGAATTTTATGGGAGGTTTTCTTTTAGTTACGGTATTTCAGATATTTAGTTGCATATAGGCACGGGTGTGTCTGTTTTGTTTTAGTCAGTTAAATCAACCATGTTGCAGTTGATAAGTGACGGAATTCAAATGAAACTAGAAGAAAATCTGACTAAAAACAAGAGAAAAAGTTACATTTGGTCTAAGGCCAATAATATTATACTTTAGGCGTAGATGAATATGAAAAACCAAAGTTCTGCATGGCAACACCAAGAAGGGGTTGCACGATTTAGTCCATTTTTGAATTTGTATTTACAATTTTTATGAAAACACTGTGTACTAAATTTCAGCTCTGTACGACGACGCATTCTCAGATCAGACAGTGTCCAAATATATTAGGAAAATTAAAGTTTTGTATGGCAGCACCAAGAAGGGGTTGCCTAATTTAGTCCATTTTCAAAATGTTATTTATAATTGCTATGAAAACATTATGCACCAAATTTCAGCTCTCTACGTAGTTGCTTTCTCTGGCAGTGTCTAAATAGCGAAAAACGAAATTTTTGTATGGCAACCCTACAAAGGAGTTGCCCAATTGGTCCCATTTTCGAACTTAAATTTACTTTTTTTTTTTAAAAAAGCCCGCGTACAAAATTTCACCACTCTTAAGTGAACGCGTTCTCGAGTTGTCGTGAAGACGGGCAGACAGACAGAAGGGCGGACAGACAGACGGGCGGACAGACAGACAGTCGGACATGCAAACTTTTTATAATATTCGTGGGTGTCTAATCCATTTTGCTCTACTAGCATTAATTACTTCTATGTGTTACAAATGGAATGACATACTTAGTATAGGTACCATATGATTTCATCATCTAGGGTATATAAATTGTCCACAGTCTAATCCCTCTTTCGAAAATCTTCACCAATTATTCTCCTCTCATACGCATCCTACTTAATGGAAACCTCTTAATGCAACTCTCGCAACTCAGGGTGTGTATAGCTTGGTGAACTTGAATAGAAACCATCGAACATCACGTCATTTATGTGGATGGGGAATGGATTGAAATGGGTTGGTTCGACTTGTCCTTCTCGTAGTTATGACATAATTCGAAGTAAATTTACCTCGATTTTCGACTTATCGACTCATATAATATAGGCATTTCCATCGAATAACATAGATTGAATCTGAGGTAAGATTTGTGTGTGCTATCTATTTGACTGCTGAAGTCCTGCTAGGTTTTTTTTTATATGTTTTATAAGGAAAATATAAAATATTTTCACCTTACGAACTCCCACGTCAAGTTAAAAAAAAAAACAAATCAACCGGATTTCATTCTAGGGCCACTTAGGAGTTCCGATCCTACAGTAGCTATCTAAATCTATCAGAGCCCTGTAGCTCTACACTTGAAGTTGTTAGGTATTTTTTTCATTGACTTAGCATTCATTGACTTAGCAGAATAGTCCAAATATATCATAATTTTTTTTTTATATTAGCTGAACTACTATCACGACATCCAACAAATCGTCAGCGTTCTTATCTCTACAACAGACCGTTTCCAATCGCCTAGGCATTGTCTTTTATTTCGTACGAGTAGTAGAAGCAGAGTTCGTGTTATTTCAGGAGTTCTACGCGTTTTTAAAATTTTTTTTTTAGACTATGAATTCGTCAAATGCTGATTTTTAAATGCGAGTTACCGAATAGTATGTACATAGGTGCTTAAAATTTTGTTAGACTGTGCTGCCCATTTCCAGCTTTTGACTATGGGTTGGTTATTTTCTTTCGTTTCCCTTATTTCCTTATGGCGTAAGATATTTATACTGGTCTGCAAGTGCAGACTTCATGGCTTCCCCTAGAAACGTGCAGTTTCTCTGAAGACAAATTGAAGCATTTAGAATATCCTCACTATCTGAGCGAATGATATGAATACTTCGCTTTCACACTGAAACATAATGGTTTACATTCCAAGAGAGAATGGCATAAATGTGCCTTCTTCTGTGAAAATTCTTGAAGCTGTCTAAATGGGTTCGATTTTTACTCCATATTTTCATGTTAGGATTGTATTTCCGCAACCTAAACGACAAAGGTCGATGTCAGTTTCATCTCCCATCTGCACTAAGGTTCTGGCACTGACTGTGCTAATTGCCGAATTTAAATGTCTATACACACTCAGTAGACTACTTCTGACGAATTCCTTGCTTGGGTTTTTCTGATAGCTGCTTACTTTGTTAGTAATTCCGGAAGTAATAAGCATATTAACATAAATCTCATTACTAAGATTAGGTCACTCAATCAGACTTGCTTACACTGCAATCACCTTCAACTCATAAACTATACCGTATGTCAATCAAATTCCGATAAATTATAGCTTCTTTTGTATTTTCTTTAAAACACAAATCATAAGTTCCAAAATTCATTAAATCTCGAGGTTGAGAACCATATCAAACTTTCTCATACAGAAATCATAAATAATAAACTAAACTAAAGCTCATGTTACGAGTTCGCCCTCTTATTGGCTATAAATAAAAAAAAAATAAAAAAAAAACAAGAAAGACATCAGTTTAGAAGAGAAAAAATGACGAACAATTTTTATCGATCAGATTTATTTCCGAATGGGTGTGTCAAGAGTCCGATCATGGCTTTAGGTCATTTAATTATAACTTAGAGGTCGTTAAACGGTCGGCGATCTTCATCAAAGTCGAGATCGATTTCTTCATTTGTATTTTTTTTTATATATGTATATAATTTATAGTGCGCGTTTCATTTCAGTCAAACTCTACTCTGCATGATTGGCCTTGATATTCGAAAATTCCCACATTAGTATTGGCGCATGATTACGGATAGCTGAACCACCCACTGAATTTTTTTTTTAGGTATTTGACCTGAAAGTTTTGATTCTCGCGTATAGAGTATTTCCGTCTTTAAAAGGGAAAGTAAAAAAAAAATCCAATTAGATGATGCTGAAGATTCAGCAGCTTCACATAGATTCCATCAGTAAACAACTCTAGAGAGAGAGGTAACTTTCCTTTACTCTTCGATATCTCGTGAAATCAAAGAAATGAGACTCATGATGACACTCATCCGCCGAAACGCAAAATTGCAACTTATCCGGCTGCGCATGCCTATATATGTACCTATAGAAGTGGCGGCTCATAATCCTCTTTCTATGTCCATAATTTGCGAAGGTTGTAAATTTCAATTTAGTACGCAACCAACCAACTCTAGTAGGAAAATAAAAGGAAAAAGTTGTTAAATATTTGCTCGGATAATGGACAGAAAATTGTGTTTCTTTGAAATTGCATAGTTGTCCTCCGTTGTTGATTTGCGCTGATGGCGCAAAGTTGCATTTACCTACGTGTGACGAGATTCTTTTGGGGCGATTTCAGTCGAACTCAGTGTAATGCAGCACATTTAACTAGGTGACTTATAGTGGTGATAATGGTGGTATTTTCCAGATAGAAAAGGTGACAAAATAGGATTTTAAAATTTATGGTTAGTCTGCAGTACCTACAGGTAGTAATGAGTGCTCTAAATGAATCTTGCACGAATGACCAATAACAGTATAGGTACAAGGAAATCCCTTTAATAAATAAGTTCACGATTTTATGAATTTACTTCATTTGCATACTATTTGAAAGTGGTCTGATAAATTTATATATTTTCCGGGACAGTCTTATGGAATTAATATTTGAAGGCGTCATTGTTATGACAATGACTGCTTGCTTGATTTAGATTTATAGTTATGAAAAATATCTTTTGTAATGGATTTTGTTTTGTCGAACCCGTATATTCTAAAATTTTGGAAAAATGAAACGGCTGTTCCATAAATTTCTAATTAATCTTTGTAGGACATCCACAAGACTAAGTAGAAAATAATTTTAAAAACACGCAACTTACTCGATTGAACATTTATGTCAGAGTGTCGTATACATCAGAATCATTGCCACATCTGAGTTCACTTGCCTCACAATTAGTAGCTTATCTAGAGAGCTGTTAATTACTGATGCAGCTGCAGAGAAATTTGATTTTAGAATTTTTTTTTATTCTTTGATTATTCATTTTCAGAGCTCTCTAAAAACTCTTACATCAAAAGATTAGTGTAGTCCTGCAATATGTGTTGAAAGAAAGATCAAGCAGCGATTTGCATATGAAATAGTATTTTCTAAAATCATTAAAAGTAGCAGATGTAGGTACCTTTACATAGAATTCAACATTTAGCTTTCGCCATCAAACCAAGTCTAGACGAAAATATGTAACATATTAACTGGCAAAATATACATACATTATATGGCAGCCGACAATCCCAATCAATACTTTTATATGGTCAAAGTAATTTATGGAATCATTGATAATGACCTTCAAAATTCCAAACATTATTTACACATAATGGCAAAGTTATATTATTCATAAAAAAAAAGAGAAAAAAAAATCAGAAATGTTCAATTGCTACCACAACATATTTGACCTTATTCCATTTCAGAAAAATATGAAATGATGGCTTCTATAAATCATTTCAATATTAACCTCAGGTCGAAATTTTAAGCTTTCAATCAATATAATCTTCAATTAAGCCCAGACAGTCTATCCACGTACAATTATGTGTAATTGAACATAATCCACTTACAAAATGCATCTTAAAATCCCTTATCGTTCGGAGAAATGTATTTAGATATAGTATTATCAGTATTGGTCCCAAATGCGACCTCTGTGGGATGCCATATTTGAAAGATTAAAGGATCGTCGATAGGTTTTAAAGTTACCTTGACCATAGCGATATTGACAATTCAAATTCAAATTCAAAATATTCTTTATTGAAAAACCGTAGTTACATAAGGTTGCCTGTTCGATTTTTTTCTGCTTAGTTTTGATTTCTATTTGAATATTGACGGCTTCTATACCTACACGTGCAAGAAAAAAAAATAATAAATTATCAACTGCTCTAGTAGAAATTGCTCACAGTTTTACCTTGTCTCCTGCCCCACAGGGGCAGTTTTTATGTAAACCAATACTAATTTGACTGAAAACTATCAAGGTGTTTGCAGTTCATAAAGAAACATATAGAAAATTAAGGCCCGATGAGCTTCCTGATGAGCATTCATTAAATCTCATCGAAGGGCTGGTTGGATAGCATGAAACAGCTCCCTATATACTAAACCAGCAATAAATAAATATTTATTATTGTCATCACCTTGTCAGATGACATTTCTACTAGGAAAATTTGAATTAATTTTTATGATTTATATATTTTAGTTTTTAAATTATTTATTTTAAATTAATTTTTTGATTTGTTTTCCGCGGAAAGACTGTCGCCTTACGCTTCAGCGTCTTATAGTTTGAATTCAGAAAAAAAAATAAAATCAATTGTAAATGCAGATTATCATTTATGAATTCATCATGACACTCAGTGACATGCTCCTTAATAAACTCATCGTGACACTCAGTGCTACGCTCATTAATAAGTTCATCGTGACCCTCATTGACATACTCATTAATAAGCTCATCGTAACGCTCATTATGTACTCATCGAAGTGCTCATCTAATATTGTACAATGCACAAAAGAGAAGCACAGCATACATTTCTAAATAAATGAAAGAGATGCAATTCTCATGCACACTATCTGTGATTAAGTAAATAAATGAGTTTTTTTTCCGGATTTGATTCAAACGCGAATAAATTTCATTAGTACGTTCATCTGATTGCTCATGAGGAGCTCATTGATGAGCTCATCATGATATGTCTACCAGGGTGATGTAAAAACAAATAGCGCCATCTATTGGTTATACATGCTTCTACTGATTTTTCCTATAAAAGTCTATGTACCTACCACTGAATCTAACATTAATTGCAATGAACGGTGATTTCGCTAATGACATTGAACCTATCGAAAGAGTCGAAAAAACCTTTTTAAAAAAATATGAAAAACAAAACTTCCTTGATAGCTTTCGGATGTGCAGTAAATTTTTGTATGAGTGGGTAAATATCACTAGTGAAGAGCATCTTCAAAAGCACAATAATGACTTGCTGTGCTTGGCGATAACTGTTTTAAATCCATCATTCAACTCTAAACAAAAAAATACATAAAATAAGTTTTTTTTCTATATTTAACACCAAATTTATAGTTAAAGAGGGCGAATTGAGAATAGAATTATTGAATATTTCCCGAAACCTATCCCTGATTTTTATTAATAATAAAAAAATAGATTGAACTCCTTGCTAGTAATGAAAAAATTAAACTATTACTTTCTATAGAGAGAATGATCTCATATAACTTTTTATTTTTCGAAGGCATGTAGTAGTAGTAGAAAGCAAGAAAAGTTATATTGTGAAATATGGTTGTAGGTAACAAATTGTAACAAATTTTTTTCCATTCAAAGGAATATAAAAGGTGTCCTGAAATAAATTCGTGATTTAATTATGAAGAAAATAGATTTATGTAACTGTTATAATTCACTGTGATATCACTAGCTATATAATAAAAACAAAAAAAATTTAAAAGATGAGAAAGTCCTGAGTAGATTATGGCAAAAGCTTGTAATAAGTTTACCTGCTTATTACTTGCTGCTAGCATAATCATTTCTTTTCGTAGATGCATACATATCTTTACCTTTTTATAACAGTTAGTGATATAATGCAATAAATTCAACTTTAACTGTAAAATTAAACACAATATTACAAGTTTTTGAACTGTTATACATGTGGATACATAATTCGTTATACATATGTAGACACTTAAACTTTGATAGAAATCAAATATCTTAACTGTTATACAAAAGATATCTACACCTGTTATACGGTTTATAGTTTAACTCTCTTATGACTTAAGACTTTATTTAAATGTATAACAAATATATAATTATAACTATAGCTCAAAACTAATATAATATCAAGCAATTTAGAAAAAGAAAAAATATATCTCAGTAAAAAAAACAACAGGTTATATAATATCAGAAGAATGGAGTAACCTTAATTATAACACTTTTTGCTAACATCGTATATATCTTATATGAAAAATATTATTTAAACTTCCAAATACTTTCCCCTAAAATGCTTAAGATAAAGTTACCAACAAATAGAAGTACACTGCCGCCGCGTATGATATAAATTTTATATATGTATGTACTACCTACCCCCTCAATGACGCGTATACTCTTTTCCTTGATTATAATAAACCGAGGAGCTGCATCGGTTGCGCGGCGGCGACCACATAAAAGAGAAATTTTCTAATTATGTTACACGAACGAACGTAAACTAATAAAATCTAATCAACAAAAATCTTGTTACGAGTGCCGTACTTGTATCGCGGCACTTTCATTGATGGTATTTCCATGTCTCCATCATCGCCAGCCAGTAGTGTTGCTGCAATCCTTTAACCAACCAACCAAATACATAGCAACCACATGCTGCGCGCAATCGCTCTACAGCTGTGTAATTAGAAGGAATGCTTTAATCTGTACGCGCAAATTATCACCTTTCCTTAATTACAAAGCAAAAAAAAATCGTTGTCATAGTTTTCCAGTTTACCAACCACGCACTCATTATACCTAGAAATGATTTCCGTGAGTTTGCCTGAAGTCGCAATTATAATATGATATCGCTTGTTTCACATCATGACTGTGTACGTGTGTGTGTCTCATTAAATCTGTGTAGGTAATCTGCGCGCGCACATTTGCTTTTGTTTGTAAACATTAAAACTTTTTTGTATGTTTATATCTTTCTTTTACTTTTCACCTGCATTCACCTGCTATGTTATGTATGATGTCTAATAATTTTTATATTTGGTACATCATAATAAGCGCGCGTACTTGATGCACACCACCACACGTCTTCAATATTTTATCACTGATATCAGAGTGAAATTTAATTATTGATTGGTGATTTATAATGATGACGCGGAGACGACGCCGCCGTCTGTCATACCAGATCAGATATGGAATTTCAATGGAATTTTATGTGAAATAATTATATTGGCGGCGACGACGACACATGGTTCATTGAAATTTTACGCACAGCTGGATATTTATGGTATGTTGTATACAATATGTACTAAGTATATGTATATGGTTGACGGTTATATATTAACTGTTCTTATGTAACTTGTTATTATGGGCATCAGGCTTTCAAAATGCTCTTTAAACTAGAAAGCACAGAGTTTTAATGAAAGTTAGTTAGTTAATTAGTAGCTAATAGCTCCTAGCCGAATTTTGAAGTGTGGGAAAATTTTAACTGGGTGACGGTTATTTTTTTGTAATAAAATTGTTTTTTACTTGTTGTACAGAGAGCTGAGAAATGTGCAATTAGTAATGTTAAAACAAAAAAATGGGATTGCAGATTATTTAAAATATAAAATAATATATATGTGTTGTCTAGTTGTAAAGATAGAATGTTTATACGTGTAAGGGATTATTTTTTTCATATATACATAATAACAAACACTTTGTTTATCTGAAGTCTTTTTTTTTATTAGATTGCAATAAAAAAAATACCAGTCAAATCTAACCTTCCTCCAGGAACTAGAGCTTAACTTAACATGCGCACGCATTTTCCACAGTTAAGATACTGCCGTGTAAGACTAATGCTGTCTTTTGAAAAAGCTTGCGATAGAATTTGAAAAACTAATTCCCAGTAATTAATGAGATGAGTGTGGATACCATCATATGGGTGGTTATTACTGAAATCTTCAAAAACACGAAAAGTTAATACGACTTTGCGTCAAATCTGTGCGTATTATCATGATCAGAACTCCACATAGTTTGAGAACGAGCATAAACTTAGGTAATGACGTGTCAAAAATAAAGATTTCGGGGTTTTATATGTATGTAATTAGCTTTATAAAATTCTCAAATTCATGAAATTTGAAAAGTTTGGTACATAATCACGTAATAATGATATATCAAGTAGATAAATTTGTACTTGAGTATGGAAAGCCTTGAAGTGGAAGAGGAAGTGACGTAGAGAAAACTAATAAAAAAATTTCGGTTACTAATATATTTTGGCTTGAAAGTTTCTTTGCTTCCCAACTGGCAGCGAAACTTAAAAAGGACTCGTAATATTAGGTATCTTGAAAAAAAAATTAACAGGTAATTCCTCCAGAACTGGAAGGAAGAACAACATAGGAAAACTGAAGAGCAGCAGGCTGTTTACATTCCACATCGTGATTTCACTTTGGCATGGATTGTTCTTAGGATAATAAACAACGTTCGTCTCTTATCAACTGTGCATAAAGATGATAGTATTATCTGCAAAACAAAACAAAATCAAAAAAATTGAAGTTGACACTATTGACCAATTGTGTGCCAATTATAATGTTGTTATAAACAGCAAGACCTCTAAAAATTTTCATTGATTTGATGGGAACATAACAGGAATAAATGCTGCAATAATGTCTCAATCAGAATAAGAAAATCAGATGTGAATTTCTACATCCATTTTCTTTAAATCTTATGAAACATCAAATAAAAAGAAAAAACAACTTTAACATATATTGAAAATATTACTATATAAAAAAAACGAAAAATGTCGCCTACTTCTAGTCACCATCCAATTTCCAACAAAAGTGATGGCAATCCGCAATAAAACGGGCTGCGAAAATTAAACATGAAAAGTGTCATTTATTTCCGACAATTCCTAGAGTTCATTTCAATTACATAGAATGAGACATTATCAGACGTTGTTCGAAGAAGAAATGTTCTTAGACCAACGAGCTGTTGTGCTGTTGTAGTAAATGGTTGTCGGTTTTAGTTTAGAACTCTTACTAAAAATCCCATGATATTTCTAGAGAATGCTATACCACAAAACAATTTCAAAATAAATACCGAAGTACTATGTATAACCAAATGTGAAAAACTAATCTCAATCCATCACTCATAATTGAAACTGAAAATTTCTTGAAACATCTCTGAAAGTCATAATCTCTCTCTCTCTTGTCCATTTTACTAAATAAAAAAAAAACACTTTTATTTATTGATTTAAACTTTCCACAGTAATTATAAAGTGAGCAATTTTTGTTAATCTTTCAAATTAATAAGCGAAAAAAACAACAACAAAAAAGACCCTCAAAGAAAAGTACAACACTAAATAACAGTCACCTTCACCTGTTTTTCAAATTCACTTTTAATCGGCAATCATTGAACAGGTTTCCATCATACTTCAATACAAAAAGTAACGCCGCCTCAGGTCTTACAACGGAAGAAATTTTCTGATTAAAATAACGACTTTTGACAGCAACGAAACCTGATCATCTTATGTTGTCTACACAGCCTCTTTGGTGTAGATCTATTATTATCAAAATTATTTTCATTGTCGGTCTAGTATGTCAAATGAGTCTTTCGTTTATCTACCTACTAACGTGCAACTAACTGTCAGTGCTTACTTCCAGTTACCTTTTTTTGATGAAATTGACTTAGTTTTTATTTGTGTTTTTAACTGGGAAAAAATATAGGTAGATTTATAGAAACCAGCTGTTAACTGATCCAATTTATGATGAAAAAAAAATGAAAAATAAAATTAAAAAAAAACATCAACACCGGCGCTCGCTTAACAGCTCTAAAACTTATTAATGCGGTAAGAAGTCTCATCAGCAACCTGTTCAACTTTCGTTCAAGCAACCCAAATAAAAAAAAAACAAACAAAAACCGAAAAAAAAACTGTACTATCGTCAGTCGTGACATTGAAAACTCTTTTATAATGAGGAAGTGGTGACGGATGATCTTTTTTGAAATGCATTTCTTTAGAGATGCTGATATTTTGATGTTTAGAGATGCTTTAGATAATAACTTTAGATGATGGCTTTATTATCTGGCTGCCAAAAAAGGAAACCGAGGGCAACTTGTGGGTAGAAAAAAGAAAGATAAATAAAAAACAGATTAAGCTCAATGCGGTGTATGAAGTTTTTTAAATCGCGAATAATTTCATGTCATCTAATTTTATCTGTCATTCTAATTTATTACGATGCCAAGAGTAATTGAAAATATTTTTATTTGAAATTTTTAAATAGACAAGAGAAACCAATATTGAAAAATTTATGAAAACCAAATCCTTTTCTCAAGGACGCAGAAAATGTGGGAGTTGATTATATATATATAAAAAACAAAAAAACTTTGACTACGAGCACAGCTATGGGTATGAAAAACAATAAATTTCCCAAAATATATAGGTAACCTATCTGCACAATTTTTAGATTTCCAGTTCGGAAATTTCTTTTATTTGTGCTTTTCTATTCAAATCGGTCGTACAAAGTAAAGAACGATGATTGATTTTTTGATTGTATCTATATATGCTCTTATCGGGTGTTCCACAAGGCTCCATCGTTGGACCCCTCTTGTTTCATTTGTATATTAATGACTTTATCGAAGTAATTTCATAGTTCAATATTCATTTATATGCAAATAATGTTTAACTCTAAATATATATATCAGCAGTTCAACCCACCGATCAGAGAGGTCTCATCGGTATCGTTATCTCCGATCGCTTACCATAGAAGTTCAATGAAGGAGGTCATTTTTTTTTTATTGAAATGCATTTTGTAAATTTATTGAAATTATTTTCAATAAATTTCAGTCTGTTAGACGAGATATCTTCTTCGTATATCAGCAATCCATTATAAGTCTGACAGAGGACTGCTTATGTGCTTGAAACCAAGTATGATTTGAAGCATGATCATGGTCTGAAATCAAAAATCTTCAGCTAAATGCCGCTAAGTCATATTACATGATTATTTTACCGAAAAAGATTAAAGTTTTTTGATCTTTCATTTTTCTTAATATTAAACAGATAATTATCAGCTAAGAAAAATAAAAATGGAAAACCTTGAAATTTTTTTCTCTTTCCTTTTTATCCCTCTTGAGAGCATAAATTTAAATGTATCCTTTGTTCTACTTCGTAAGAAATTTTTACAATTAAGGAAAATTTTGATTAAATGCAAATTTTATATTTCATTTTTATATAGTATGTAACTTCTCAAAATCGCTCCATTGGTAATAACAATTAAAACATCCGTACCTTAACCGAACTGTTCTGCATGTAAACATTACGACAATTATCAGTTAATGTTTTAAGCAATAAGTTCATCTAACCAACCGTATTATAACTGATATTATAAGATTACACGTTAAATCACTTAAATGATTCGTTCAATTTTGCGTGTTTATAAATACTTAGTAAATTTAAGTTGAAATTCTATAACTAAAGTGAAATTTTTTCAAAGCTATGTAAGTAGGTGCAGCATCATTATCAGTTCAAATGATCCGAAAAAATGAAGCGGGCTTTGAACTTGTAAAATAATCAGTTTTCATGAGAAATGGTGGATAGTGTAAGATATCACGGAGATCTCTTGCAATTTCTTTGAGAAGCAATTTTCAAGAAATTATTTTGAAATTGCCCTATAGAAATTTCGGGAAAGATTATGATTAGGAAAAGATGCCGAAATTTGTGAGGAGCAGGATATTCAACATAAAATATACTTGTTGGAAGAACCCGGTGGTACCCAAGAAACAATTTATTTTATATAGTAGTAACCGTAAGGTTTCCATTACCAAATTATATAATTTAGGTTATATAGACTAGTACTCGAAACCTCTTCGTAACCACTATAAACCGCTTATATAGCTTAAATGGAGGATTGTATACAGGTTACTGTGACTTGATTTAGGTAACGTTTTATAACTAAAAGCTTTATAAAATGAGTAATAAAAATATGCTGGTTACCTTAATACAACTTCTTATATAACCCTTATATAACCTGGGGTACTCTCGATTAATTTACTTTGGTCACATCAGTGGTTGCGGTAATGTTTCGGTTACCTTTATAAACTTTGTTTATAAAGGTGTTGGTAACGTTTCCACAACGCTTGGAATTTTTTCAAGACTGATTACTTTTAGTGATTGAAATGTTAGGGAAATTACTTTTCGTTACCTTTATAAAACAATATAAGGCAAATATTTACCCAACCTATCTTGAAATAGAATTTCGATATTTTTTTGTACTGCATTTTTATAATGTAAGGGTTTAGTATTTTTACATCTTAGAATTACAATTTAAGTAAGTAAAATTTGACTATGAATATCATTATAGATACTTCTAAAAAATACAGACCTCTCCAGAAATAAGCAATATGTAATTATTTTAATTAAATATGAAAAAAGTTAAAATTTTCAGTTAGGTGATATCAATTCATAAAAGTAACATTACATAATTTAGAAATGTTATATACCTAAAATGATGTATTTTCTTCATATAAAACTAAAACGGAAGCCATATATCAGCAATTTAAATAATTGGCTTAACCGACATTTTCTTTTTATATCTGCAATGCACAGATGAAAAAATGGCGGCTTGTACTTAAATGAACAAATTACCATTATAAAACTTCAACTACTTTTATATAAACTCTGGCTCTGTCATATAAAATCGTGCAAATTGAAGGGGCAGGTCAAGAAGACCTACTTTGTGTATTGTCCCAACAGCTCGGAAAAATGCATATTGAAATGGCCAAATACGAAAAAATTGACGTTACTAAAAGTTTCCAATTTTTATAACAGTCACCTTCGTTACTAAAACGCCATAAATAAATGAAAATGGTTTTATAATGGCTCCATTCGATACTAAAAGTCATTTGTGTTTATAACGGTCACCGTAGTTACTACAAGGTCACCAAAAATTGTTACGATATTTTATAGTGGGTATATGTATTACCGAAAGTTCCAAATTTTTATTAAAGTCACCTAAATTACTCAACGTTGTCGAGTTATATAAGGGTAACCACGGATACCGCAATAAACACTTATTACCAATCAATAACATGGTGATGAAAACAATTATAAAACTTTCTTATATAACTTCTAATAATGGTTACTCTAAGTTAGTAACTTACTTCCACGAGAACCATTAGTAATCTTAAAAAACTCTAATATAACTACGTCACCAATTGGTAATATTATAAAACTCTTATATAACCACTCAACTTCTTATATAACCGATTATTGTCCATCTATCTATCCCCTGGAATTCTAGGCCTAAACCTCAAGAAAGTAGTGAGGAGGGTGAGTAGAGAGAAGATAGTGAGTTCAAATTCTTTCTAAATGCATATAAACTTTTATTCATATTCGATTTACAATATATAATCAGAATTGACATTTAAAGCTTACCATGTCAAGATATTGGTGAAACATCAAGTCACTGTAAAGCTTACATTGGGGAGTACAATCGAATTTGAATACACGGAAAATGAAAAAAAGAACAGGTTTAAGAACGTCAATACTACGTATACATATTTATTTGAAATTTTGGTGTTAATCGCCCTGTCATAACTGCTTAACTTAACTCCATATAAATAATTTTGGATGTATTTGTAAAAAAAACAAAAAAAAAACAAATTTAAAGCTGAAGGAATTACATTTGTAATTTTTTTGCTAGACATTTGTTCTCAGCATACGAATTCTTGAGAAAAGTTTCCAAACAAATTCTTGAGAAAAGTTTCCAAACAAATTCTTAAGAAAAGAATTAATCTTCTCTACGCTGGCAATTTTTTAAGAAATGTTGACGACTAATTCTCGATAATTTTCTACTCTGCAATTTACAAAAAAAAAAAAAAAGAAAAAAAAATACGAAACTCAACAAGGTATCATAAAAATAAAATTTTCTTTCCTTTCATTTCATCATTTATTTTATCAACGGAATAACGCTACGATCCATATAAGACACTTCACAAAACATGGTTCTTGGGGTACAATATCACCCTTCTCAGCTATACGATCCGTTCTCCTGATGGGAATGGTTAGTTCTAACAGTTTATAAAGCTACCAAGAAATTTAACACCTTCAGTGTGCTTCAAGATTCCGTTAAAGCTGCTTGGCTAACCTTGACTTCCGAATGTTTAGATCCTTCGTGTAATCAATGCCAAAAAGACGTCTAAACATCGTGGCAAACAAGGGTGGAGCTACTGATTTAATTTTGATTTATTAATTTTTGTGCAATCTGATGAAATTAAATAAAAGTTAAGTGCATCTCATTGTGCTCATTCCCACAACTTTTTATCGAATTACGCCACTAGTATCGTTCTAACGACAAATCTTTTTTTTTTTGTGTCAGCGATAACAAGAAGGCAGATATGTTTTGCCATCACACATTTCTCTCTTTCTTGCTGCAGATATGGGCTACCACACTATTGCATGGTGCATCTATAACTTTTCAACGCACGTATTTATTGTAACTTCCGACCTTAGACAGTATTTTTCTTTAAGCATTTTTTCTTTGCAATTTCGTTGAATTTTTGTATTATTATACATAATACAACGTAATAATGGTAAACAACTGCTTACCTTCAGCATACCTTGTTAGTTTTTATAGTGGAGTAGATCTAAAAAGAAATTTTACATGCATATATTACTGCAAGATCATAGCTATTTTACGTCTCGAATTCGTTGATAAATCTTTGACTGTTATAAGATTGAAAAGAAAAAAATTTGTTACCTTCATATGGTTATAATAAAACAAGGTGAAATTCATCTTCACATTCATATCCAGCTTTTTAGTAAATTTTTCCTCCTAAACTTATCTCATCCCTGTGTTGGAAAGCTTTACTGGTGAAGGTAAATCAAAGGAGAAGATTTACCCAATTTTCAAACGAAAATCTCTTACAAATCACTATTGCTTTCAACAATATCAATTACTATCCACTGCCTCCATTTTTTTTAGAGACAGCAGATGGAAGATGGATTGATGAAAATAACATTGGGCTAAGAATTGAACCTTGTGGTACCACTTCACAAGTGAGCTCAGCGAGTGTGTTGAGCGGTGAACGGTCGAATATAAAGTTTTTTATTAATTTCATTATACACGTAGAATATTTTCAATAGACCGCGTTGAAGGTTTCGGGAGGAGATCAGGAGGCAATAAAACTGTAGCTTAAATGTTGTCAATTAGTAAAGATTTAAAATGTCAGTTGAAGTTAAAATGGATGAGATATTCTACGGAAACATAATTCATAATGAATACCAGTTTAAAAGTTTTTCTGAAATTTTTCGCAAAGTATAGAGTCGTTTTCTTTTTACTTCTTTAAAAAAAGATCAACTTTTATTTTTTGATAGTCTTCTCAAAATAATTCTGATTCAAAAAACTTACTTTTTTTCCCCTTTCTTGTTTATTTACAGTCGTTTCCCAGCTGTCCCATCAATTGTACATCAAATCAGGATACAACAGAAAACGACACAACGAACGATCACCACAACACCGGCGTATTTCAAGTATTAAACTTGGCGGCGCTACGTTCGCGTCTGCCTGAATTGAGTTGCTGGAATAGCCTCCTAAACGGTCATCAGACGTCCAATTCATCCATTCCGGATGGTGGTAAAAATACAATTCGAGAGGAGGCGTCCAGCAACAACAATCGAAAATATAATAACAACAATATCATAGGATACAATTTTGGTGCTGGGAATAACAACAACAACAACAACAACCACTATTATCCAAAAGAGACGCCACTTCATCGATTTTATAAGGCACAACAGCAGAAAAAGATGCCAACATTTCGTGGAAAGAGGGGTTGGTGTGGATGTTTTCAGGTGAGTCAAAACATCAGTTTTATCTAGCAAATATTTACTAGACAGTTAAAGAATTGTGATATGAAACTATTTCATATTTCTGTTATGCTTTGCAGAGCATGTCTGCAAAAAATTTATTTACATTTCACATCATAACTGCATATTATGGAGGTAATATGCAACAATTTTTGCAGTACATTCATATATGCTTCTTGCGTTTGTTCACAGTTACTCCTATTTACTTACGCTCGAATTAATTTCATAATTTCATTTGTTATGCAAACAATGATTAGTATTGGAACAATCGGGTGTCCCCCACTCCAACATTTTTCAACTAATAAAATCAAAATCGAAATCAAATAAAAATTTGCACAATCACTTTGGTTGATTTGTTTGCTTTGTCTATGATTTTTTTAATAGAGAAACTAGGCGTAGATAACACGCAATCGAGAATGGAGAAGCAGGTAATAGATGTTGGTGAGTGTGATCTATTTCTTTTTTTTTTTTTTATTTTGTAAGATTTCTACTAATGAAATAGAAAGCTTGCACGAAAGTGAATATTTTTAATGCTTCCTTCAATTCAAAGTGGTATTTTTGAGCACACATATGAGGTGTCGAAATGGCTCAGTGTGATTATTCATCAATTCTATTAAGGAAGAGATCATGGGTTCAAATCTCTGTGAGTTTACCTAACTCTCTATGAACTAAGTGTTAAAAGCATAATGCTGATAATCATTTTTCACCATTATCGAGTGATAAGTCTTCATCTGCCTCTAAGTGCCTTCAATATAAATAGATTTGCTATAACTACATATATGACTTTCGTTGCTGAAGTAATGAGAATGAAATTCGTATATGGCAACAGTGCATAAAATAGATATATTTCCGTGTTTTGGATGAGGATAATAGGCACATAACAGGACCAGAATTAATTTCCTCAGTGCAGTATAAGTAGTTTTGCGTCTAATGAGTTGTTTAACGTTCTGGTTAAGCCTTTTGGGTCATCATGGGTCAAATTGACCCGTGTCTTTTTTTTTTTAGTAATAAAGTAGTTTTTTTTAGAAGCTCCCAACATTTTGTTTTTACAAGTTATCGAAAATGCAATCTTCTTAACGTGTAAAGTGTGCTCCATAATATGTTTTGGGCCCAATTGGATGAATACCTACTGTTCGTACTTGGACCAATAAAAAATTAGTCTGGTCAATTTGGTCCAGTGAGACTAATGCGGAACTATCCGGATATGTAACTATGTCATCATGCCACAAATACAGCAATGTCAGAACAGCACCAAGATGATGTTGTTTCGGCTCAAGCATAGATTCAGAGATTATTATACAAGATTTTCAAAAATGTTCGACAAAATTTAAAAAATGAGCATCATTCTGGACGGTTGTCCATAAACAAAGAAAACATGATATCTAAGATGTGTTCTGTGTTAACAA
Organism: Dioctria rufipes; assembly: GCA_963924295.1. Taxonomy (NCBI): domain Eukaryota; kingdom Metazoa; phylum Arthropoda; class Insecta; order Diptera; family Asilidae; genus Dioctria; species Dioctria rufipes. Next base: position 202,276,464 of record OZ002742.1, read on the forward strand.
AAGACAAGCTAACGACCTGTGAGGTTATTTGCAGAGGAGCTAGGAAGGAAATTTGTATGGATACAGTTCATGTGATTTTGACTTAAGTGTTAGCCATGATAAAAATTTCTTCAAATATGATAGCAAGGATCGATCTTATAGTAATAAAATGTTCGCATGACAAAAATCAAATATTAAATTGCTGTTCATCGTCTTTTATGATTGTCGTCGACGACGTCGAGTCTTCTAACCGGACCAGACAATGTATAAAAGCATTTATCAGAATATTCTCTTGAACTTTGTATAATTTCGTTCGAATTTCTTTTATTTTGACTGGATTAAATCTCAAAGTAAGTTATGAATGATTAAAAATAGATAATTCAAACTTTGTGCATCCTTGACGAACTGAATGACATGCATCGATTCTATCGGACTGTCTATCATTGTATAGAGAAGTCTGAACACTTCGAATTCGTGTACCTAATGTAGAAAGTCTTTATCAACTCTATTATCTTCGGGTCAACTCAATAAAACTCAAATATTGGAAATAATCCGAGAGGTGTTTTGTTTATGTCATCAACGCAATAGCATTCTTGTTTAAGCCTATCCTGTTGACTTCCTTCTTTAAGCATATCTTATTGACTTTACATTTTCTTACCAATTGCAGCCTTAATTTTTTCCAGGCAGGATTAATAGAGTTCTCTCCAGTTGTCACAATTCGTCAGATCTTTTTTTTTTTTTTTTTAATTAATTGTAATGTTTTCTTTCGACCAATTTTCAAAAAAAATATAAACATAAGACGATTATTTTCCTTGGCTTCTTCGAATCTATCGTTAGTCTCCCAGCAAACAATTTTTGTCTTATATAAATCTCGGCGCTCTGCTAGGGAATAAATCTTGCAAACTTAAAGTGTCATAATAAGAAGCCAGATTATTGTCTCACACCAAATTCCCAGGGAATTGTACTACATTCTTATAGTGATAAAGTGGGGAGTCCCCATATCATGCTCCGGGAATAAAATTTATTGTTGATATAGGAATAATAATTCCTATATTGTACTTATATCTTAATCTCATATTGATGGTCAGTGCTTCTATAAGAATTTATATACACCCTATGCTATGACGTTGTTGTAGAATTTTCTAAATTGATATACTTCACTTATATAAGAATTAAATGTAGCCCCTATATGAAAACTTATTTAGGAACAAATTATCCTATTTGAGAAAAGTGGTCGTAACATAAAATCATTAGATCCTATTTGAGTCTTCAAATTTAATATTCCATATTTTATATATATTTCCTAATATTAAAATTGATTTTTCCCGAGGCATATGATAGTATTTAACAACGATTAAAGTTTCACTGTTAGTATCTAACGAAAAAAACCAAAGCGCCTCAAAATTAATAAATAAATAACCAGCAAATATGGCTACTGGGTAGGGGTACATAAGAAAGAGATGATATGGGATTTCATTTACTCCTTAAAGATTAAAAATCCTGATATAACAGACAAAATTTCATATCAGGACTTCAACATCTACATAAGCAGGAATAAACGCTTGTATAGGTAACAAATTCCTATGTAAATATGTAAATATCTGTTTTGAGAACAGATACTTCTATATTGCTTTTGTAGTGCTATATAAGCATAGTAGAGAAAAGACTAAAACAAAAACATTCATATAGCACTTAAGTTCCTATTTCGTAGCGAGAATTCCTATATGAGAATTCCGATCGGCCAGCGTAGTGTGCTTTTAAAGTCTTCCAGATGCACCATGCATTTCGGAAAGCATTTTACATTTAAGCAACCATTCGGAAACATACTATATCTTGAGGTGACCACTTTGCATGAATTACAAAAGTTTCCGTCCCTATACCCAACTAAAAGTCTTTTCGTTTTGCCTAATTCCATCAAATGCAGAGGCATTGCAACTATAAAATTATTTATTATATTAAAGGGAAACACATGCCGCGATATGACACTCTCCTATGAGCTTTGATATAGAAACACATTTTCCAAGTGATCCTCTTGATCCTATGTAAAAGTTCCCTAATTACTGATTGCTCTTATGAGCGTAGATATCGAAAATGAATTCTCAATGATTATTCCTCGTATTCTTATATAAGGGTTGATTGGAGATTGATTTTTCATATTAGACTTGATATATGAACATATTTCCCAAGAACTATACTCTCATATATAAATTCCCCAATACTGATATAGGAGTGTTATGTAGGATTACGATTCTCTAGGAATTATAGTCCTATATACTCACATTTATAGCATATAGGACTTGTACTCCTTAGACTCATATAAAACAACAAATGTAGATATAACACTCTAGTTATTTCTTCAAGGACTACAATATCTTCGTGAGAACTTAAATGTTGATCGAGATTTATATAGGAAAAATTCCAAATTTCCAGCACTTGAAGTCTTAACGATATTCCTTGGGCTAGTTATAACACCGACCGATGAGGGAGCTATCAAATATTTTTTTAAACAAATACGTACCCAGCTAAACGTCAAAAAATAATAAATAAATAAATAAATAATATACTCAGTGTCAGTGGTTTACACAGAATAAGACTCTATTAATGCAGAGAAATAATACAATAATACGTACCGCAGGGAGAAACGATCCTTATATTCAAAAGCTATAGAACTTTTTCCGTTTCTTGCGCAACAGTTTTAAATAGTGAAACTTATCCCTCTAAGTTGATACGAATCTCCCCACGAAAAAACTATAACAAAATCTGTGGAAGTATTGTAGTCGCGGCCAATTACTATAAACATAACTCCAACTCCAGATCCCACTTGAGCCATACTCTTAAGTTCATTAAAATTAGATTCATAATTATTACACCTAGTCACGATAGTGTTATTCAAATTACAATTATGTTTAAAAAAGAGTGTTTTATGGAAATGTATCATCGCATTTGCTTTCCATTCTGAATGGTGTTCCTCAAGGATCTATACTTTGGCCATTTACTGTTTATCACATTTATCAATGACTTTCTTCTATTATTATGCAATTATTGGTTGTCTAATTTTCCAAGCATATTGCTAACAGCAGCATTTCAATGATGCCAGATAATATTTAAAAAAAAATTAATGAAATTCATTATGTGCTGTCAAGTGCCGTCAAAAGTTTGCTTTGCTTTAATTTGTATGACTCTTTTATCCAAGTATCTTTTGATTACCGGTTATTTTCGAATTCTGAGTACAGAAATGATTAATCCTGAGCTAATAAGAATTTGTCAATAACAACAACAAGAGCTCAACCAGCCATTAATAAATATTTTAAGAAGCTTAGCTCGTGGACTAGAAAAAAAACAAAACAATCTAAAATTAGAAGAAAAAAAAACTAGTTCAACAAACAGAAACAATTCATACCAAACAGACTAGGTATACATATGCTGTATAAAAGCGTTACAAATTTTTCAGTTCATAGATCATAGATTCTTTAGAAATTTCAAGTATCGACATTGGTCATTCCATATAATATTTTCTATTTACGTACTTCCAAAACTAAATTTTCAATTACGTCTGATATCTCTGAATGTGAAAAATCAAAGAAGCAGAATTTCGTATGTAATGCAAACGCTTGACATTGCTTTATAGCGCGATATGCGATTAATTTGTTGTGACAATTATAAGCCTTGAACTTCTATCTCGATTACATAAAAAAATCAATTTGATTCAGTTTCATTCATGTAGGTGTCATTATTTCCTTCAAAAGATTACGCTAAGCTAATTACGATGAGATTAAATCGCATAATTTAGAGGCCAACATATATACAACAATATAAATCTGTTACTAATCGATGTATATAAAGAATATCAAAGTCATTAACAGCTTTTCGATTTTCATGACAATTACAAAACGATATTCGCGAAATACTGCAAATTTATTTAATAACTCCCCCGAAGGCTATTAACTATGATCACTTTCTTTAGTACTATAATAGCTTCTCACAAATTAAATTTTGTTAGTCGGCGCCTCAACACATATCCACACCTTTTTACCTTTAGCGATTTTAGCATCTCAAGCTATAGCTACTACACAGATATCTAAGTGTCTTGCAATTTTCTAATCATCTCTCCCAATCAATTTTCTAGCCTCGCGGCGCCTGCATGACAATGAAATTTCGATTATGATCTTGATCTACACGCCACAATTTCTCGTAGGCATCGCTATATCTCTCTCACTCTCTCTCTCTCTCCTCCCTATACTGCGCAAGTCTTTTATGGCATTCATTTTTAATCGCGATCGGTTTTACTTTAGCTTAGTATTTTTTTTCTTTAATCCTTGTCGAAAGTAATGAAAGTGTTAAAACATCTTCATAATACCTCTGCTGTTTTTTTTTTTTTTTGTATCATGGGAGAGTTGTGTATAAATGATGCGTGCGCAGATTATTACTTGGTCGTTGATTGTTATTTAACTGTTGCTATTGAAATTGGTATTGTTAGCGAAAGTGGACTTTTTTTTTATGGGCAATTTTAAATTGAAAATGTTTATGATTGTTTTTCTATGGGACCTACTAGACATTAAAAATTTAAACTCTACAGAGGCACTAATGTTATTCATCTAACCAAAAAGCAAGAAAAGGACATTCAAATATAAATAAAAATTAGTATTTCGTCCAACTACCTCGATTTTTTACTAAATCTCTTACACGAGTTTCCATACTTTTCATGTTATTTTCTACAGTTTTTTTTTTTTTTAGTAGATCATCATGAAACCATACTTCTTTAAAAGAATTAATTAATTCTGCTCTATTGCGACTACTTTTTTTTTAATACTTCCCATACATTCTCGATGGGATTCATGTCCGGTGAATTCCCTGGCCATGGTAAAACTTTAATATTATTTTCACTTTGGAATTTTTTCACACATTTAGCAGTGTGGCAGGGTGCGCCGTCTTTCATAATGATATATTGGTCCTTTTGTTCGAATCAATTTGCCACTTGAGGAAGAAAAACATCCTTGAGAACTCTCAGATACTGATCGGGGATCATGGTACCTTCGACAAAATATAAGCCTCCGAGTCCTTTTCCGGAGATCACACCCCATATCATTACTGCTACTGGGTGTTTTACCCTTTGCTCAACACATTCAGGCAACAGTCCTTCACCTGGTCTTACATAAATTGCTTGCTCTTCAGACAGTTTGATCCGGCATTGATTAGAGAAGCAAACCTGTGAGATGTTTCAATTCCAAATGTTTAATATTCTTTAGTTAAAAAAAAAAAATTATGCTTACATTTTCCCAGTCAGATGTTGAAAAGTGTTTATGCGTCTTTGCCCAAGCCAGTCTTTTCTTTATCATTGCAAGAGTTAACTTCGGTTTTTTTGTTATCCTCCTGCAGTCCAAATGTGCTTCTTTCATCGGACATCTTAGAGTACGTTCTGAAATTTCAACGCCCTGTTCCGAAACCATTTTATGGACCACTTTTATTGGAGTCTTTCTGTTTCTTTTAACAATTGAAACAACCTTCCTGTCAATCGAACATCTACTCCCTCATCTACCATTTTGTTTATATTTTTTACTGACAATTGTGAAATATTGCACATTTCAGCAATTTTCCGTTGCGAAAGTCTTTTTCTTCAATAAATATGCCACGATTTTTTTTTTCATTATGCCCGAATTTTTACTACTACACACTAAGCACTATTAAAAAATTATTACTTCTAAGTTTTTACCGAAATGTCCGTTAAAATCCTATTCGTACACTGTATTCATTCACAAGAACCATTTAAATGTTGAAAGGACCTTTTAACACTCGCTTATATACAGAACGGAAATCTTAAAAATGTCCATAAAATAAGAGTGCCTGCAAATTTCTCTAGAATAATATGAATTAAGATAATAAAAACAAGGTAATAAATTCATAGAAAAACAGCCAGGGTATTTACTGCTCTTAAAATATGTAAATACCCACAAGCGACTTGTACCTGTGGTCATTATTGTTTCATTTCGAAAAAAATGTTTTGAGTAGGTATAATTCATTGGCCAGATACTATACATGCATATGTATGCCTCAAACCTCACAAGTTTTTCTCCTCCTCAGAAAAGAATCACCAATTCTGGCATATTTCGCAGCCCTGAGACAGCTTATATATTTCGAAATCAAAAATAAAGAAAGGATAAAGCATAGTTAACCTCTGAACCTAGGAACTGAAATATCCAGTGCAGGTAGAATGAAACCTCCAATATTTGTTGGGCAAAATTCGTGGCATATTTTCAAGAGACAGTTCGAGGCAGCTTCCGAAGTAAATGTGTGGAATGATGAAGACAAAGCTGCAGTTCTTTTATTAGCACTCCAATTCATTGGAATGCCACCATTCCACCGATATTGCATAAATCTTTTAAAGAAAAATATTCAATCGTATAAATTTCTAAGAAACAAAATTAGTGCTAATCTACGCTCATAAAAAATATTAGCAGTGCTTCAGACACCCCAATAAATCTAACTAGGACCTAAGTAGTAGAATTGGATGAATTAAGACGAGGTTGGGACCCTAACGGGATCCTTGGAATGTAGGCTAAGTAAGAGTTATTAGATATATAAAAACTGTACGGAAAATTCTCGAGAAAATTTCCAAAGAAAAAAATAATTCTCAACTCAAGTACTTAACGTCATTCGCCAACGCTACTGTTGGACTGTTGTCAACTAATAGAAGATAACATATCTGAAGTAAAATTTTCGATTAAAATTCTTTAAAAAAGAAATGAATCATTCACTGTGCTATTGTTTACGGCCTGGTCTAGGGTAGGTTACTCGAGTTTAGACTAGTCAGTCACCCAAGTTCCGAATCAGTCCATCGACTTGCTGTCACTTTTTCGAAATCTTTCCATAAAAATTCCAAGGAAAAATGTTCAAGTAAATTTCAAGGGAAAAAATAAATACTTGTCTCGCTAGAGTCTAAAGCTAGACCTCCTTAAAACTGTCTCAGACCAGGCAGACAGTGGACAGACATCGCAATTAATCCAAAACTGTGCGATAATTTATCAATTTTATGTTTTTTTTTCGATTTATGTATATGAGAATAAAACAGCTGCTTTTGCACAAGAAGAACAAGAAAATCTAAAAAAAAATTTAAAACGCATGGGAAAACTTTTTTTTCTGCTCCAATACAAAACCAACGATGCCTTATGATTTAAGGAAGCCTTCAATTTTTTCTTAGAAATTTACTGGAAGTTCTTTCTTTAGAATTTGTATGCATTATGGGAGGTCGAAAAGGGGTGTTTGAATCGCTAACAATTTTTATGAGCGGTGCGTAGACGCGTAGATGAGCAATAAGCATTCATTTCGTCATAAAATCTTCGTGTTTCGGCAGAATTGTTATTTATTTTTGTGGTCGACTATGTCATTTTCAGATACAATTTTTGTATGCCGTTGTTGTAAATTTCGAAGAAAAAATTGAGGGCTTCCCTACATCTGGTTGATGAATCGTTGAATTGGAGCAAAGCATTCCTGGCTTACCCTTTGCTTACGTCAGCAAGTCGAGGAGGCATTGTCGATTTTATATTCGAGCGAGGCGTTGCAGATTTTTGTTCTACTTGCCCCGTCTCTGTATGTTATGATTAGTTTGTCTATGGTATAGTTTCGTGGCACCTCTAGCAAGCTGTGTATTCCATTGTTCACTATATACTTCCATACACAATGATATAACGTACAAACCCTTTCATTTCGACTCTTCTTAATCCCTTAATCCCTTGCAGTATATATCGGACTAGATAGAGAAAACTTGTAGTACATACATACATAGTTTGCTCTCGTCCAGTCCAGTGTTAGCCATTACACCACTGATATCTGTAGACTACCGAAGATACCTTAAAAGCTTGATTTTCTGATGGTTCCTCATATATATCTACTTAATCTGTTTAAATTCAGTATTTTATTTTTTCACTAATTTAACTTGAAAGCATAACAAGACCATATGAAATTTAATTATGTGTGTGTTTTAATTTTTATCGCAAATTTTTATTTAATGATTGCAATCCTGACATACACATTTCTGATATGGAAACAAAATTACGATCTTGTTTGTTACGTCGATAATTGGATTTTATACTTAAACAGATAAAACGATCAAGAAATGATCACGACCGTAATAAGTTCAATAATTTAAGAACTTTGTTTTACTCAACTGAAACGGATGTTAAGAAGTACTTTGCAGATTGCAGACGTCTGATTCTTTAATATAATTCGAACAAATATTCACTCTAGTGTATATAGTAGAGAGGCAAGGACGTCCAGTCAAATTAAAAATAACCCCATACTGCTCCATTGAGTAATAATTAAAAAAAAAAAACGAAAAATAGTTCTCTAAATTATCAAGAAAACGATCGATGTGATCATGATCAAGGACGAACAAAATTAATTGAATTCGATGAAATGATTATGAGAAATTTTACAGCTCTGGTCTGAACTTGTATAATTGAAGTCAATAAACTTTTGTGAAACTTTTGTATAATTTTCCATTTCTTCCAAACTACGAGTATCAATTTCCCTCAATTGCAAGCAGCATCTTCAGAAAAATGAAACCGGCCAAACCACAATGACATTTTCCTGTTGTTTCGACTTGCATACATATGCAAGTACGGAAGGCAACTATGTTTATGGTAAAGGTCACCCATAGATATTTACACGCATGCAGCTGAGACTATATGGCACGTATCTATATTTAGTACCCACGGATATTGTGTTGAAAACACTTGAAATAATGCAAAATCTACTTCAAGTTGGTTGGGTGATCTTCACTTGATTGCCAACAACAGCAGCATCAGCGTCATGATTAGTTGTTCTTCACTGTGGTCTTACTTACAACAGCAACAACACTCGAGGCCAATCCGATAAGTTAAGAGACTTGCAATTGAGACGGTCTAATCGAGCGCTTAAAAGATCAACAATATTATCCAGCTTTAATTAGATTTTTATAATGAAAATATGTCTGGCGACTCTGACGCAGATCACTTAAGTCCGAATATATAATTTGGCAATTAAAATTCATTGTCCAAGAAAGGAATTTTTCTGCTGACTGGTTGTAGGTTGAATGGTATTTTGTAATTTTGACTGTTGCATTTGTCGCAACTACAGATCTGATCTGATATAAAATCGATCACTGCAAATAATTATTGATCTGTCAGCCGCAATAGTGGTTAATTCTGTTTTTGGATGTTTAATTTCTTAAAGCTTTCAATTTTGAAATGAAAATGTCAATCAAACAAGATACTACATAAATGTTTTCCATTTCTTCCTCTGACAGATTAAAACGCATGCACGATGTATATTTCGATCGAATGATCTTTTTCAGATTTTTGTAAGATCATCATTATCAATGAAATGGAAATTGTTCAAAAATGGAAATCGCGATGGCAATAAAGGCCGCCGCCCGGTGTAAATTGCAAAGAATGTATCAGTTATAAGCATTCAATAACTGACCATTTGTGGTAACCGCTTGCTGTTGCGGTAGTGGCGGTACACGAGCCCATAGTAATGGTTAAGTTGAGGAAGTAAAAATTTATCAGAGATCGATTCGATCGAAGCAAGCAAGTGAAGTATGATTAAGTTTTCAATGAGAAGCTCGTGAAAGTACGAAAGAATGTTGATTTAGAAACTTTCTAAGATGAAAGAGTGAAGCTGAGAAATTTTTTTTTCTTTTAATTTGCATTGTACATAATCAAAGAGATCTATACTGATCGATCTTCATCATACTTTGGAATAATTTGCAGTATCTGAAAGTATCTTCTTACATATGGGATGAGGAGGATTTGATGAATATTGACTCCACCTCATTATATTTTCTGATCGTTTATGTGCGTTCAGTTGTTTGTGTCATGATCGGTTTTGTTGTCTGTATTCAGCAAACAATGTCATGGTGACAGGACGAAAAACTATTTGATTAGCTTGTGGATTGTAGTCGAGAGTTTGACAAATGAAATCGCAGTAATTAGCATACCAATGAATTTTTATCTCTGAAAATACATAAGCATATCTTCGGCTTTCTATTAACACTGAGACCAGTGTGGGAGTTAATAACTCATCAAAATCCTAATCTCAATCATTTTCTAAAAAAAAAAATAACCATCACAGGAATTATCTTTGCTAACGATGGAGGTGTTCCGAAAGGTTCAGTCTTGGTCTTAATCTTTTTCGAAATAAACATAGAAAATTCCTTGTAAAATACTCTCTTAATATTTCGTTTTTAGTCCTAACACAATTTTTTCAGTCCTAAAACCACTTCATTAGCCCTGATTATGGCAGTCTAGTGTAGATCCATTCGAATCGAGTTTATAAAAATCATGTAAATGCAAAACTAAAAAATAAATTACTAGTATTAATTAAAATGGAAAGCTAGAGAAACGTATGGAAGGCAGACAATAAAGGAACTTGTCATTGGACCAGAGAATCGAGGAAACCATGATCTGAATGTAGTACAGTTTGGAGACCATGATATAATGCATCCGAGTGAGATTGCATATAACTTCAATACGTACTTTGTTGAAAGTATTAAACACATAAACATCTCTATACGAGTAGTGGAATTTCTTCAAATGGATCTTGCAAGATGGAGTATATTCGGATTTAGTTTTTGTAGTTAAACAACACTCTATAATATATTAAAGAGGAGCAATAATTAAAAAAAACGTCATTGACCTAAGCTGTGATATGTTTGCTCAAGCCATAGAGACAATAGGTCCTATATTAATTAAATTAATAAACATAAGCCTTCAATATGGAACACTTGCTTGTTGGAAAGAAACTGTCGTTATTCCGATCTAAAAGATTCCCAATACAACAAAATGTGAAGAATTTCCTCCAATCACCTAGCTAGGAAAAAGTTCTAGAAAGAATATTATAGCAGATCAGCTGGGAGAAAAAAAAACAAGTTATTATTAGAAGTGCAGTCTGGCTTCAGAAACAAACGTTCATGCAAAACGCCATTAAATTGGGTCATATTTGAATGGAAAAGAAGTTGGATGCTGGTAAGAAATTAATGGCAGTTTTCCTAGACCTCAAACGAGATTTTGAGACGACTATAGATATGGATATTTTAGTAAAGAAACTTAATACATACGGAATAAGAGGAACTGAGTGGTTCAACTCATATATCTCTAACAGAACACAAAAAACGAAGGTGAATAGTGTAATGTCTGATCCAATAAATGTGGAATTTGAAGTTCCCCAAGGTTCAGTACTGGGCGTCACATTGTTTATTCTGTCACATAAATGACATGAAGTCAGTAATAAAACACAGTCAATTGACGTTATTTGCAGATGATATTTTAATATATATCTGTTGCATCTGCTTACAGGTGACCACATGCTGTGTGCTCATTAGTTGCAAGTTATTTTTTGACAAGTGTTGGTCCTGTTTAAAAGTTTTTCAATCAAAAACTAAATTTGGTCGGATAAGTATTGCCTTAATTATCTACATATAATATGTTATAATTAACTAAATTGTTAATATGCCTAAGTCTTTTATTATTTATTAATCTTTTGAAATGAGTAACCAAAACTGCTATGAACTTAAACAATAATTGTAATGTAACTATTAAATAACTTTTGTCCGTGCATTCAGAGCTAGGCAATACTTAAGTAAAAAGAGACTTAAGTACTACTTAAAGTATATTTTCGTTACCTAAAACTTATTACTCAATACTTTTAAAATGCCCTTACTTAATACTTGAACATAAGTACTTGCTTCTACTTACTTGTACTTAAGACTTAGTTTTGTACTTAAGTACCAAGATTTTTACTTAAATATTTCTGAGTCTATTAAGTATGTTCGAATATCTAACTCTTCGTAGAAAAGCAAACACAATCTCTAGCGCAGCTCCCTTTTTGTTAAGTTTTAAAGTACGCAAAGAACTGTCAAAGCATGTGCCGCACTCACGCGTCAAAGCAGAACCTTAGACAAACTAACAAAACTGGGCAAGTAGAACGAAAACTAGTAACGTCTCGCTCGAATATAAAATCGACGATGTTTCGACTTGATGACATAACCACTGACATGTTTAATATGGACTGAGTACGTTCATAGAAATACACTGCAGAAAGTGGGCTCACTTCTATATTGCTAACTCTTTCGGTCTAAGCACCAAGTACCAACTGATAGAGAACTGAAAGCAACAAATAAATTAGTGGATTCGTCGAAATAAATTATTTTAAATCAATCATTTAGGGTTATTACTGATAAAAACTGTTTTACAAAAGACAATATATTCATTAGATATGCAGAAGAAATTCTAAATGTTTTATTAAAATCACTTTCCGAGCTGCGTGCTCACTTTTTCAATTTCCCGCCAATGATTTTTTCAATGTTGACACCGACTAAAGAACTCTTTTTGACACAAACAATCGTGCCCACGTTTAATAGAAAAGTATGCAGTCCATATTATATACGTCAGTGGACATGACCAAGGGTAAGCAAGCAGTGCCTCGCTCCAATATGAAATCAACGATGCCTCGACCTGATGTAGAGAAGGCCTCAATTCTTTCTTAGAAATTTACTGGACATTTTTTCCTTAGAATAGTTCTGCATTATTAGAAGCGATAATGGGTGCTTGGGCGGACCTCCACTAGTTTTTATGAGTGTAGCAATGAGCGGTGAAAGTTTTACTCTACTTGCAGCGCCGAAAACTATAAAAAACTATGTATAAATAGTATAGCTACTGGTTACTATACATATTATAGTTTTCAAAAGGTATTTATTTATTAATATCTATTAACTGAACTTGATAAACTTCATTATATTACTGCCAACGTATAAGATTCTAAAAAAGTACTTCAAAAAGTACTCAGTACTTATAGGTATTTACAAGTACTTTTCATACATACGATACTTGTACTTACGCTGAAGTACTCAGGCCTTCGGTACTTGTACTTGTACTTAAGTACTTTTTCTTTGGTACTTGCCCAGCTCTGCGTGCGTTTTACCTGAAAAACTGAGCACGTGGTACCTCGAACATGTCCACGGTACATCGAGATGTCCAAGGTACAATGTGTGTACTCATTATTATAATACACTCTTTATATATAACGTATCTATAAGAAAGATATCTCTTAATCATTGTAAACGTTGAACAATAATGGTCAATACATTTTGATACCCACAGATGAATTTTTCCATCTATGTGAGATTTTATGAAAGTAAAGAAGAGAAGATTTTTACATCCCTAAAATCCTACATAGATGGAAAAACTCATCTATGAGTATCAAAATGTATTGACCTTTGAGGTGCGCCTGTGAGAGTTGAATTTAATATCATAGAAACTTTATCTAATATGTTATCCATTCGTTCATCGCCTCTGCTCCTTTTAATATACATCAACGACATCTGTGGGAGCGTATAACCACTCCGAATATTAAATCGAATTATGAATCATCATAAAAAACTGGTTTACGCTTATGATTTCTGCTTTCGATGAACTACCAAGCACAAGCACCAACAACAGCTTTCGAATGATATGCTTCAAACAAAAGCTTCCAGCATAGAGTAGTTCAACGGCACAGAAAAGTTTTATAAATTTAAAGATTTTTAAAGATTCCTAGCTAAAAGCGATATCCATGGAACTGAACTATGACAACTTTCTTCCAATCATTTGGTATGCGACATGGAGGATATTCTAAATGGCTGGGTCTTTTCCATGCATTTACAATTAAATCGCCTCCAGGAGTTTTTGTCCTAATAGTTCTTTTATGGTTTTTGTGTGGCAAGCGTATTTTAAAATATGCCGACGTTTCTCGGACTATAGTTTGGACGATTATAATAAGTTCTCGCTCTTGTTTTTATCCTGTTATATCTCTCGTATATAAATGAATTTCACTTACCAATATTTTTTTTTCTTTATCATTTTAGGATGACGAACCACCAGAAATATGTGTGGTCGAAGGAGCGTTCACTTTACAAACGCTTACTCCTACCCAACCGATGCCATCGGTTGATGAACTTGATGCCAAATTTGCAGAACTTGTCGAAGAATTGGATTTAACAGCACCAAATAAGGCAGCCATGTTAAGTCTTCCACCACAAAAGAAATGGCAAATCTATTGTTCTCGAAAGAATCCATTAGATACAACTGATGGAGGAACACCAGCTATAACCCTACCTCCAACACCTGAACACTACATCGAACGTCTTAAAGACTTTGCCATACAGCTAAAAACGAATCCCGAAGACTCCCCGTGCCATGAATATAGTTCAAGGATAGAAGGACAGATAGCTTTTCTAGATGCTCTTAAGACTGCTCTTAGAACTTCAACGCATAGTTTTGTGTTGCGTTTTATTGAATTGCAAGGGCTTCCAGCACTTTTGAATCTTTTACAAAATTTAGATATTCGTATGGCCAATAGCTCTATGCATACCAGCCTTATTGGTTGTATTAAGGCTCTGATGAATAATTCGGTAAGTATTTTCAAAGTTCTTTTGTATATGTGTCCTATGTTATGAAGAGATTTGATTATTGTAAAATATTTAAATTCCAAATTTAGACTGGTCGTGCCCATGTCCTGGCTCATCCCACCAGTATAGATACAATAGCACGCTCTTTGGCTGCTGATAATATAAAAACAAAAGTTGCTGCACTCGAAATTCTTGGTGCTGTTTGCTTAGTTCCTGGAGGACACAAGAAAGTTCTTACTTCTATGTTACATTTTCAGGAGTTTGCAGCAGAAAGGGCTAGATTTCAGGTAAGATTCAAATGATTCAAATTTCGGGACTGATAAAACTTTAACGGATAAATTCAATTTTCTAGGGAATTATTAACGATCTGGACAAATCAACGGGTGCTTACCGAGATGATGTAAATCTGAAAACTGCAATTATGTCTTTTATCAACGCCGTTTTAAATTATGGACCTGGACAGGAAAATTTAGAGTTCAGACTACATCTTAGGTATGAATTTCTAATGCTCGGCATTCAACCTATCATCGAAAAACTACGAAAACATGAGAATGAGACTTTAGACAGGCATTTGGTGAGCTAAATAAACTCTTTAGTAGACAAGATTAAATTTCAAAACTCAGTACGTAACACACGCAATTAACTTTTTCAGGACTTTTTCGAAATGGTTCGAAATGAAGATGAAAAGGAGTTGTCTAGAAAGTTCAATCATGAACATGTGGATACCAAAAGCGCTACGAATATGTTCGAATTACTCCGACGGAAACTTAGTCATTCATCGGCATACCCACATCTTCTGTCTCTGTTACAGCATATGCTGCTACTTCCATGTAAGACAACCTTATCAGTAGTCGTCTTACTCCTATAAATATTTAATTCATATTAATAATTTTGTATCACAGTTAGCGGTCAATGTACTCAGCATTGGTTAATGTTTGATCGTGTTGTCCAGCAAATTGTTCTACAAACAGAAGAGCGACCTAGAAGTGATATTGATACCGATGTTGTTGGCAATGAAAAGCCAGAACGTATTTGTGATCCAGATATCGGTCTACTTCAAATCGATGTAAGAAAAATTGTAAAACTCCTTGTCAAGGAGGAAGAATTAACAGCAGCAAGAACTCGAGCTGAGGAGCTTGAACGAGAGAATTCTGAGATTCAAGGTAAACTAGCTAAAAAAGAACAAGAGCTAGATCTACGGATGCAAGAGAAAGAAGACTTAGAAACAAGTCTGGCACGAATGCGAGAACGTCTTGAAAAAGAAAGTGCAAATCATTCTCAAGCTGTGCAAAGAGCTTTGAATGCTGAAATGAAAGCCGAAGATTTACAGCATCGTTTGATGACGGAACAGCAAGAAAGGTGCCGACTTGAACGATTAGTTACCGAAGGAAGTATACCGGATGACCAAAAAGTAGCTGGATTGACAGGGTGTAACGGACAAGTTTCACCGCCAGCACCTTCACCTCCAAAACCTGCTCCACCACCACCACCACCATCTGTTGCACCACCTCCGCCGCCACCGTGTCCAGGAGTGCCACCTCCTCCAATACCAATGACACCTAGTATGTTATCATATCGTATTAAATTTTGTAGAAATCTATTTATTTATTTATTTATTTTTTCATCATTCCAGCACCACCTGCTCCAAAATTGGAAGTACCAAAAAAGAACGTTCCACAACCAGCGAATCCATTAAAAAGTTTCAATTGGTCTAAATTGCCCGACGCAAAAGTTCAAGGAACTGTTTGGAGTGAATTGGATGATTCCAAGTGGTATAATACAATGGAGTTGGAGTCTATTGATAAACTTTTCTCAGCTTACCAAAAGAACGGTGTTTCGGTAAAGACTTGACAATGATTTCAGGATGCCAGATAGGATTCTATTTTTTTTTTCAACAGAATGACGGTTCTATAGAAGACTTAAGAATGATGGGAAAAACTAGAACGAAAATTTTATCGGTGATTGATGGACGTCGCGCCCAGAATTGTACAATTTTATTGAGCAAATTAAAAATGAGCGATGAGGAGATTTCCAAGTAATTTTTTTTTAGTGGAGTTGAGATATAAATCATGCAAAAATTTTTTTTGTCTTGTTTTTAGGGCAATTTTATCAATGGATTCCAGTGAACAGCTTCCAATTGATATGGTTGAGCAGCTTCTAAAATTTACACCATCTGCTGAAGAGAGGGCACTTTTAGATGAACATAGTGAAGACATTGATTCACTAGCTCGGGCTGACAGGTTTTTGTACGAAATTTCAAAGTGAGTACACAGCCATAAAATTTGATTTGCCATTTAGGTATTTCTAGGCGAAACAAATTATGTGCCATGTTTAAATATGTATATCCCTTACAGCTGTAGATCGTGTCTAGAAAGCCAAAAGTACAATGTTGCTGAGCTTTTGTCTCCATGTAAAAAGTATTAAATCTGTCAGACTTACCGTCATTTTATGGTGGACCACTAGTTCTCAACAATCTTAGGTCCACACACGCTGTTTAATTTTACAAGCAGTACCCATGCTGCATCTGATAATAAGCAAAGGAATGTAATCCAAATTTCTCTTCTCATGAGAATTCGTCATTTCTCAGTGATATGCTTATGCTGAGAGGATCAATTAGCCTCAGTCTAGACAAGATTTGAGTGTAAAATTAACTACCATGGCGCAAATCTCCTTCATTTTATTACTCTGAGTAAATGGTGACTACTTATTACCACTATAAGCATTTGACAGATCCCCGGAAAATTTTTCCAATATCGTATCGACGACCTGCTTCATAGAAGTACAATATTAAAGAAGAAGTTCACGATCAGTTTAGTGACCATAACGTATTACGTAGAAATTACTTAAGGGTGTGAAAAGAATCACGAGTCAATCGTTTCCTGCGGGATGCGTTTTAGATGAGTTCAAAGAAGAAGCTTTTAAGGCTATTCTCTTTGTGCATCAGATTTGTGCAAGAATGATGTAAAACTTTGACCCATACAGTATGATTATGCAGATTCATCACTGAATGTCTTTTCCATTCTACAACTTGGGAACTGAGCCTATATCAGAAGCGTAGAAACGTTTTGACTCGAAGATAATCAGTTTTAGACACCTCAGCAAACTTTAAAATCTCATTACTCTTCAATGCCTCGAAATAGTGGCAGCTTATTATGAATGAAGAGAAGTCTAACCAATGACATCATTTGTTTTCTATTCTGAGCGCGGAGTATTTTGCATTACTCAGATGAAGATGTTCACATCTCAGCTTCTCCATTTTCATGTTCTTACAGCAAAATCTTGAGGACTTCACTGGTAGAAACACATTTTGGAACGAAAGCTGACATCCATCAGGTGTCTGCGCAAGCCACTCATGTGAACTACGTTTTCGCATTTTATTCAAGATTCAGTTATCTGTCAAGGCTTAGACAATCATTTGCTGACCGTATCCCAAAATGCTCCCTCAAATGGCAATTTAACAGTTAAACTTTACGATTGTTTGGTTCAGGTATAACAATCTCCTGTACCCTAAATTCATATTTCTGTTGACTTTAGGCATACCAAGAGCTTCTCTCGAAAGATGGATCACTTTCTACCTCGAAATTGCTGATAGATGAGGGGGGGGGGGGGGTTTATCAGTTATCACCAAATCAGTTATTTCTCGGGTTTCTATCGTCGAGAGAACTAGAAGAGGGAAACATGAAGTAGGTACGGAGATAGCTTTGGTCATATCCATATCACTTGCTTCTTTACGTTAACAATTTTGCAATCAAAACCAGATAATCACATTCAACTTCGCACATTAAACAAACTTGAATGATAAATTAAAAAATTAATTACCTGCAGAATACCTCATTACGAACAACGACTAAAGAGTCTTCACTACAAAAAAAGATTCATGATGACAGTAAGCGATCTATCGCCAAGAATCGCCAATGTAATGGAAGCATCAAGAGAAGTAGCAAGATCAAGACGTTTACGGAAACTTTTGGAATTAGTTTTAGCTTTAGGTAAATAATCTCTTTCCATTTATAAAATTCATCTACTAATTACCAAAAAATAAATAAAAACACAAACAATTTTCTAATCAAATTCCAGGAAATTATATGAATCGTGGAGCACGAGGCAATGCATCCGGTTTTCGTTTAGCATCATTGAATCGTTTAGCTGATACCAAATCTAGTTCACTTAAGGGAACCACTCTATTACACTACCTCGTTCAAGTGATTGATAAGAAATTTAAAGATCTGGTCAAAATGGAAGAAGATCTTCCTCATGTACGGGAAGCTTCAAAAGTATCATTAGGTGAAATGGACAAAGATATACAAATGTTACGAACCGGACTAACTGAAGTATCTAGAGAAATTGAATTTCATCGAAGTGCTGGACCACCACAATCTGGTGATAGATTTCTACCAGTTATGCGAGAATTCCATGCCCAGGCATCTGTACGTTTTGCAGAATTGGAAGATCAATTTCAAGATATGAAAACACGTTTCGACCGTGCAGTACGATTATTTGGAGAGGATGGATCTATTGTACAGCCGGATGAATTTTTCGGTATATTTGATACTTTCCTAACAACATTCACAGAAGCACGACAGGATAATGAGAATTTCCGAAAGCGACAAGAGGAAGAAGAGAAGCGTGCCAGACAAGAAGCTGAATTAAAAAAGCGCACAATCGAAAGGAAAAATAAGGAGGGACTAATGAATTCAGTGGCAAGAAATTTAGGTCTAAAGGGTAGTAGTGGTACTAGTAATGATGCCAATCATGGGAGAGGTGGTAGCGGTGGCGGCGGTGGTAGCGTCGGCAGTGACAATAGCAAAGGTGAATTTGATGATCTAATATCGGCTCTAAGAACTGGTGATGTTTTCGGTGAAGATATGGCGAAATTTAAAAGATCTCGAAAAGCTAGATTAGGAGGAACTGGTGGTGGTAATACCTCACCCCCAAGGCATAGTGTACACCGAGAGGAGAGCAGAGAGCGAACAGTGCGACGGCAATAAAAAGAAAGAAAGAAAAATCAATCCAAAAAGAGGAATAGTTGAGTTTATATTATTATTATTAATTATTATTAATCAAACTGGTTAGGAGTCGTTTACTATTATTATTTATTGTTTTTTGTGTTTTTTTCGTTTTTTTTCTTTTTTGTTTTTGTATGCGTAATAACAACTCCTCCTTCCCTCGTAGATTTAAGTGTAAGTCTCAAAGGATCACTCAGATGTGATCTTTTGTGGTTTTCTATACTCCTCAATTGCATAGTTTGCAAGTTTAGAGCTGTTTTTTTCGGAGTTTAAATATATAGAAATCGTTAGAACAGTTTTTAAATTACTTAGATACAGTGTAACCAGTTCTTAGTCATTAGCAAAGCAATCTCGTGTTTTTTATTCGTAACGTATCATCGTGTGTGTATGTCACAAAGCATCACAGCATCATCTCACCCGTTCGACTGAATACCAGTTCCATTCACATGTTCAGAGGCGCGTTTTTAAGCAATTTCTAATATTTGTACAAAAGCTACTTCATTTTATATATGTATGTACTTTTAAGTGTATTTGTTACTATATTTCCAATTTGTTTATAGCTTCTTCCCTTAATCCTCTAATCCGCCCCCCCCCCCCCACCCCTCTCTACTTTCTGTGAACTTTTTCTTATTTAAGGATAACTTTAATTTGTGTACATGTTTTTTCTTTTTAATATTTTTTCTATATAAGTTTCCTGAAAATCCTGAAAAATTTGTTTTGTTGTTTTTACATCACCAACCCCCGTCCCCTTACCCTTGCTCATTAATTGCTGAAAGCATTTTTACCGCAGTTTTGTAATGATATGTTTTATACTACAAAAACAAAGCGGTTAGTAACGGTATTTTTATCTGTTTACCGCGGCGACATTTGCCTACATATACAAGGCGGAAAGTTAGGAAATAAAATTTTTTCAATATTTGCATTTTTATTGAAATGAAGAAAAAAAAAACAAAACAAATGAATAAAAAGTGAGAAATTATTACGAAAATTTTGTTGTGTGGATGTTTCAATTGTTTAATCCTTCACACACATACACGCACATCTTTGTTTTGAAAAAAAAACTAAGGCTGTTACACACACGACAGAACAGCCACTACCGCGGCGCTACAATTGCTACACTTCTATTTTACCGTGCTGTTACCGCCATGTACAATCGGCTTATTTGTTTCTACATATTTTATTTATACGACGGCACCGCATCGGTGTGTAAACACCCAATGAAGCAACTTGGTGAGTATTCCTGTTCTACAACAACCAGGTATTGGAGGTAAAGCTTAACAAAGAGTACCGACCTAATCTCCTCATCCTCACGACCTAATCCCTATCTTCTTTCATGTTTCATTCCTCTAAATTCATGTTTTTCTTCCCTAAATAAGGTTACTGGACAGCTTGGATAGTTCCTATATCCACAAGAGGAGGTGATATAAGTGTTAGAATTTACAAAGACGATGATTATACGGCCTGATGTGGAGCCTCGATAACTCAATTTACATAATCATGCACGTTAAAAGCCATCCCAGAGGTCCTTCTTTCACCTACCATTTCAACTTGACTCTAGAACTTTAGGTTCATGTTTGGAGACAGTTTTTTTTCTTTTACATATCTCGAAAATCAATAAGTTTTCCTTGAAAATATTTTACAGTTATATTTCCCTCATCATTCCACGTCCAAGACGTGTTCACTCGCCTTCTACAACGATAGCAAGAATGTCACAAGAAATATTTCGGACTTCAAGGGGAGGTTAAAACTAACCAGTGAATTTGTATCAAAAATTAGAGAAGCGTCCAGCAAGTAGAAACAACAATAGAAAAATCACCAAAATCACTCATGAGGTTATAGGGAAAGCATTTACGCAAAAATATACCATAAGGATCCAAGATTGCTAACTAATAGTAGTAGGGAATTTCTTTAACGTTCTGAACAGGATCAAAGTGTACGAGTACCATCCAGAATGGCCATGAAATGAAATTAGTACGTACGTAAGTCTCCTCCGACTAATGTATGCAACACCTAGGTATACGTTTCTAGATATGATTGGATCACATTCTTATGCAAACAATAAAAGTTGCATTCTTACATAACGTCCCCAAGGATCCCTAGAGGGATTTAATTTCCTCACACAACGCTATAAATAACGAAATAGTAACTAAACATTCCAAGGACAAATAATCATCACTAGAGCTTTGATAAAGGATAAAATCAAAAGAATAAAGTTCATTTTTTTATTTCTTATATATCCTACTTAAGTGTATAAAAAATTAATTTTACAAATACTTTACACAACAGAACAAAAATAAAAAAGAACAATCGAACCAATCAAAAGGATCATCTTGGGCGCCTTCCGGGTCCATACAAGAGTATAAACAAACAATATGTTGAGCGGATAACCTCCACGAGTGGATAGGTATGAAAATAAATTAATAATTCTTACATAAAAAATTATAATATTATATGTGTGTCCTGTCCATTAGAAACGAAGATAAATTTCATATTAAAATTTATTTATTTATTGACCAGGCCTTTTGCGTTTGCGCAAATCATTATAAGCTTTTGTGATCCTTTTTTGAAGTTCCTTCTTAAATTCAACATTTCTTTCGACTTTGCCTAAAACATTTTCGAAATTAAAGGAATCTTCCACAGCGCCTGTTTCTCGTATCCTTAGAAAACGTCTTTTAATCTCATCGTACGGTAGTAGGATTTCATTATCAAATTCAGCTTTCGATGAAACAAGAGCCGAACTCCAAGCATGTACAGATGGATCAGAAGTGATTTCTTGTGTAATTTTATCGAAAGTATTCTTGTTAGGAATATCAATCGCAGTTAAATCTTCTACAGAATTCTAAATACAGAATATTAAATAAAAACAACCATTTTTAATAACAACAACCCACCAAAGCAATATCAAGTTTTTGTCGTAACATTTCTTCTGTGGAGCGCAATTTATAGCCAAATTCTGTTCTAATAAGCCCTGGATATTCATCCAGTAATCTTATGTATCTTTCATTTCTTGGTGTTAGTTCGAAATTAAATACTTGCGGTAAAACATTTTCAAAAAATTCCTTTCGAATAGAATCTGTGCTTAAATCTTCATGTTGGGGAAACTCAAAGAAAAACTCCGACCAAATGCTCGGCCATTCACATTTGAATAGGCGATTATTGGTGGTGATAAATTCAATTAGTCTCAAATGTAAAATGTTTTCTTGTGGCGATGATGATGATGATGATGAACCTTTAAATTGTCAAAGAAAAAGAAAATTAAATTTTAATTCTAGTGAAATTCGTGAGTCCAATTACCTCCAGCTGCCATGGTTGTTGTTTTCTATTTGTTGCCTGTCTGGCTGTACGGGGCAAGGGAATGAAAAATTAGTCTGGATGGGAAGTAGAGGAAAAAAAGTTTGCATTTTTTGTCAGAGGTAAAAAGAATAATCCGCCAAAATATAAATTGAGCTGCCCCATGTCGTTACAAATCGATGATGTAGAATATGGAAGAGTTATGTAATAGAAGATTTGACAGTTTATTAATTTAGAATTTTTTTCGATATTATTTCTTAAAAATTTTCTGTTTTTAAATTATTGAAATCGGTCTTTGTATATATTTGTTTTTTTTTTTTTTTAATTTCATTTCTTTAATATCCATCTATCTATCAAGGCGAACGCTACCATTTATGTAGCGACAGCAGTTTATAAAACTTGACATTTCAATCAAACTTCGTCGAACAGTTTGGCACACTTTCATGACACTGGGATAGGAAAAAATTCCAGCTCCCATTAGTGGAGCTTTACAGTTCTAATGACTCTGAAATCAAGAGTTGTAAAAGAAGAAGAAGAATATTATATTTAAAAAATGATTAAAGCTGCGTTTTTATTCATTTCTTTTCAATTTGTTATAATCTGTGCCAGTTTTAAAGTAACATGTCTTGATGAAGATAACAATTTTGTAGATTGGTAAGATAATGTTTTCTAATATAATCGAGTATGTATATAAGATATTCTTTGCACTAATAGTAAGTTTTTTCTTGAAAGAAAAACGCTAGTAGTTTTAACAAAGGAAATAACGGGAATTTTAAATTTTTGTTTGAAACGAATTGTAGTACTTTACAAAGATTACCCGTGTCCTTCCTGTAGCAAGTAGTAAAATTGTTGGATTCAACCACTTTGAAATAAATATACCTTGATTTGATTTGATTTAGATAGTCGTGGACAATGTCGAAAAAAAAAAATATTAAATTGTTAGTTCGTGGATAAATCAGCCTGAATCTACTGAATTAGGCTGTTTATACTCAAATAGAACATTCAATCTTACTTTTAGTACCTCTGCTCGTATACTTTATATAAATCTAGAATGAATCAAATCAAATCAAATCAAAGTATGTTTATTTCAAAGCCCCTGCTTAAAGCAACGTATAACGCTGGGCTTAACGAGGATACATAGTAAGGTAATCAGTTTACATAAATAAATGATTGAGACAATCAATCAATCAATAGCAAAATAAACAATATTAAATTAAGGAGAGTTAGTTCAGAGTAACATAGATTAACATAGATTAATGTGTATAGCGAATTAACAGTCATATAAAGTCTTATCTTCTATAACTTAATAACTTAATTAAAGCAGTTCAACTGCATTTGAACACATTTGGTTATATTTGGTTATATATTAAGACATTAACAAGGACTAAGACTAAGACTAAGACTAAGATTAGATTAGATTAGATTAGATTAGCCCTGAGTAGTGGCTAGATTAATGGTCAATGGTCAAAATACCCTAGTATCCTTACCAACAAATATAGAATAACAATTATAATAATTAACACAATTAATGGAGTATGATCTGAGGGTGATATCCATTACTATAAAATAAAAAGCCCTCGTTCCTTGATTGTACGCTCGGCATGGAAAACTATAACAATATCCATAAAAAAGAAGTGAAGGACTAAAATAGCCTCAATAAACTTGACCCCAATAGATTGCTGGAGATGTTGAGATACTATAAATAGAGATTGAAGATCTTCACGTAGAAGGTGGAAGAAATACGGTTAACTTGAGGAACTAAAGAAAGTTTGGAATCTCATCAATAGTCTAAATTATTAACATGACCAGGCAAACGGGGATAGTCATCGTCTGAAGGAGAATGGAAGGTAGAGAATCCAAGTTCAGACATATTTGGCCTAATAGCGTAAAAAATAGCTTGGGCTGAAAGTAAGCTCATTACACTGACACTATTGAGAAATATTTGGTAGAATTGATCTACTAAAATGTGCAACAAAGATCTGCAGAACTTTTGAATACAGAATATGATTCTTACGTTCTCTATATATGTGGATACATCATTTAATAAGAGTAAAAACAAAATATGATCCAACACAGATCTTTGCAAAACGCCTGCAACTTAGATCTTTGTCAATTTATTTGGGAAATTAGTTTTTCCCCATACTTATATAACTGCAAATAAAAAGAATCCAAAAAGTCTGTTGAACTTAGCCACTAGATAATAATGCTAGTTTTCGCTAAGAGATTGATATTCCTTAAATCAAAGCTAACAGAAATAATTTCATGGATCCAATTTACACTAGGTCACTCGCCAGAGAGAATTGAGGTAAAATTAAGTGAGGTAAGGTAATAAGTCCATAATTTTTTTATTTATATTATTAATCCAAGCTCAGAGGGTACTCTATGACAGCATGACAGTAAGGAGATAGGGAAAGGATTATGAGATATGAGGATAGTGGCGAAGATATGTCACTCTTGAGGCTTCGCAGATTGTAGGCCCGAGAAAAAACCAAAGATGGTCGGCTATTCCACATTTGCACAGTTCGGGATAAAAAAGCATCACGGAATTTTATGTCTTCAGCTTAAACAAATTGATTAGAGTGATCAGATTAACATAGTTATCAAGAATTGCTAGAGTTTTGTCTGGGAAAGTAATCATTTCACACCATAACGGAACTATCTTCCCAAAAGTGTGCTAACCAAATACATACATCACAATTCCACTCTCATCTACTTACCATGCAAGGAATTTCAATCATTTTCGAGGTGTGGAAGGATTTGCTCAAACGAAGCAACTGATGCTTTGGTCAGAAAGGGTTCCGCTATGAATATATGCCTAGCGGAGAAATCTATAGAATCAGTGAAGAGGATTCTATATTTACACGCCTGTAAGTGCAGATGAGGAGAACTGACCACATGCGAAATTTCAAGACAGCTGTGGTCTGAGATATGTCCTAGGAATCCTGAATCTCTGCTAAGGTGGAACCGGAATTATATGCGCAATTTTATTGCAGTTATCACGGGACACTGCCTCTTTGGCAAACGTGCAGAGCGCATGCAAGCTTCATACAGTGTCTTCTGCAGAAGCTGTATGGACTAGGAGGAGGAGGTTGAGAGCATTCAGCCCTGCTGTACGAATGCCCCAACACTGCTAATCGCAGTAGGAATACGCGTGGTAGCTAGTTTTTATGCGAACTGGGATTAGTCGCTATACCCAACGCTTGTTTTCGTGGCGCATATGCCGCGGTTTGTAATAAATAAACTTTGAATTTGAATTAGCACACTAGGAGTTAGGGAGCTGGTAAGATTCATTAACTCTTGTGGCTGGTTGCGATTCGCCATATAAATCTAAGGAAACTTTTCCAGGTTCCAATAAGGTGGCATCGCAACGGACCATACATGACCTAAGTGTAGCTGATTGTTCACGATAGCCGCCACTCTAACCTAACCTAGGTTGATGCTTTTTGTATAAACTCTTCCACCACCAATCCATATTTGATTTTAAATGTCGCAAGATCAAGCTACATATGTGGGAAATGCTTAAATTATCCTTCACATAAGTGAAAAGACATTGATTGTATCAAAATCGGCGTTTTGAGAGTGCTTAAGATTATGGGGAATATCATAGCTGAGCTCTGATGGGGTCAAATATAAGACAAAGTAAACAGCTCTATCAATGTTGGAAACTGAGACTTCGTTATTACGTTATTACATGAAATTAAGATTAAAATGAGGTCAAGATGACTGTAATTACTACCAATAAGCCAATTAAGTAAGGAGTTCTGTAATCAAATATTCGATGAAATGACTTTGACTTGGGCCATTACCTTTGAGACACTGAACTCGACTAGATAGGTCTCCCGAATATAAAAAAGGAACAGGGACTGCATAAAAATGAACAAGAGGGGCTATCAACATTCATTCGAGACAGGCAAAAAGAAAAGCTTGAGCTTTTCTATAAGATCAAGCCCAGAAATTCTGTAATAGTTACAATTTCTAGCAAGTAAGATATCGGGGGCATAGACATGATGTGATCTCTTATAAATCTAATTACTTAAAGTACAATCCTTAAATCTATTAGTATCCACTAAACAAATTAAATATAAAATTTCATTTATTTTTTTCTTCCTCCCCACATCAGGTTTTATTTGTACAAATTACCATCAAACTTTCAAGGATTGAATAACAAAACCGAGTCAAATCACAAAGGTTTAAACTATCTTTTCCTATCATCAAATAATTTCGAAAAAGGATGGCAACTTTCCACTCGATTAATAAATGAAAACGAAAGTTTTCCCGGTCGAACTATTACTGCTGTTTCTAGCCTCGACAATATTCTTCTTTTGGCATACAATGATGAATTTCCAAATGGAACTGTACACAATAACGGAGGCCATACAAAAGGAATTGTTGCTGCTAATGAAGAAACAGGCTTTTGGCTTATACATTCTGTTCCGAAATATCCAGATATTGAAAATTCTCCATACAATTATCCATGGACAGGAATACATTATGGTCAGAGTTTTCTTTGTATATCATTGAATGCATCACAAATAGATAATGTTGGAAAGCAATTGATTTTCAATGAACCTAACGTTTACTATTCAAAAATTACCGAAAATCTTAGAGAGAAATATTCAAATTTTGGAAAAGTTCTTGAACGAAGATGGAGAACAGAAGCGCCTTTTTGGAATGATTTAGAATTAATTACTATAAATCAAACGAGTTTTCGTACGTTTGCTAAAGGACATAGTTTCAATAAGGAACTGTATGAAGATTATGTAGCGCCTGCTTTAAATGAAGATTTATTA
Source organism: Dioctria rufipes (assembly GCA_963924295.1). Classification (NCBI taxonomy): domain Eukaryota; kingdom Metazoa; phylum Arthropoda; class Insecta; order Diptera; family Asilidae; genus Dioctria; species Dioctria rufipes. The sequence goes on from OZ002742.1 coordinate 202,303,949, forward strand.
GTAGAAACATGGAGACATGGTCCAGGAAATTTTCCATCGAATTGTACAAAACATAACAGGTGAGAGAGAGAGAGAGAGAGAGTTAAAATATTAAGGGAAAAGGCTAACCCACTTATTTCTAGGGTTTATAATATTTCTTCCTTGAAATTGGCTTCAATTAATATCAATTTCAATTCAACTTTGGATCATTCAAAATGGGCTGTAAGTGAAAAAGAAGCAGCAAAATGGATTTGTATTGGTGATATAAATCGCGCTCAACATCAGCTAAGTCGAGGAGGAGGAACAGTTTGTCAACTTAATACTGTCATTGCAGAAGTTTATCGAAATTCAGTTAATTCAATTGAATCATGTCCAAACTAATTTGCAAAAGATGCACTTGTGTGTACAGAAGAAGTGCTATTTAATAAAAAAAAAAAATAATAAAAACAAACCTTTCTGGTTTCTGGATTCCAAGAGGAAAAAGAAGAGTGTAGTAGGTGAGGAAGATTCTTATCCTGAAATAACTCGCTTTGGATATTAGATAACGTAAGACGAGCTTTGCAAATTACTAAATGTAGTCGAAAAGAAATCTCAAATATTTTTCCGTCTCCTGTAAAACACTGACAAATTTCAACCATTTGAATATACGCCTGAGAATCCTGTACACTGCACCACAAATGTCGACTATAATAAACTTCCTGTAAATCATCGTGAAAATTTTTGTGAGGACCCGAGTTTGCAGAATAATAAGACAATCTAAGGAGGAGCACCTTAGTAGGTTGTTAGCTAGATAATAATCGCATTTTTGAAGGCGGTCGCTATATTTGATGACCTGGAGAAAAGCTGTTTCTTATATAAATTGTTTCCAAATTACGAATCGGTTGAATGGCGCGTTAAATCTCATCGGTGAGTTTTTTTTTCTTATTTTATTTTTCTGTGTTGTATACGTCGCAATTTAATTACTCCCCATTAATTTTATACTACCGTCCATTACTATACTCTAAACCAAACTGTGAAAAGGGGACCGGAGAAAGTCTGATCGTGCATTAATACACAGTCTGGGCGATTGTTTGCTAAGACAAATTAGTTTGCTCGTTTGGAGTGGATAGCGTGTGAAGAATTTCTTCACTTGTCTTATTATACTAGGCGTACCACACCAGAGTAGATCCAGGTGCATATATTCCCATTTATATAGGTTTCGCCTAAAGTGGCTTTTTGATAGGCCAAATGTGTTGGGTAGCGGCCAGTATCAGAGTGTCGGTTCCGGTTATATCCAGATCGTCCCTTATTTATTCATTCTCTTAACTACATCGGGTCCAGGGTTCCTAATCAATGTTACTTTGTTGTCCTTAGATAGTAGCTCCAGACTAATTTCAACTCAAAGTCTTAAGGGAACAGAGCCTTAAGCTCAGCTTGGTTAGATGTTGGAATTCTTACAACCCGTCTTTAGGATTTCCTGATCTCTTCAATCTCTATAGCGTTGATTTTCGCCTGAAAGATGGAAGGTGAGGCACCAAATAGAATGGCAAGTTCCACTTCTTCTCACGTAATGGTTATGTGGTAATCTCTTTTGCTCAGAGCATCCGTTAAAACTTCTAGATCTTTAAATGTGGGTCTGCTCGGATTTCAAGATGAAAATTTTTTTTTTTATTAATGCTTATTAGGCGTAACTTCCCTATGGATAAAGACATACCATTTCTCACTTGAATTGACAACGATCATTAGGGTGAGAGTGACTGTAAGCCAAGAATGGCTCGTTGAGGACACGATGTGAATGAGTGAGTGGACCCTAACTAGACTATACTTTGCATCTTATCAAGGGTTTTTTTTTTTTGGATATCTGAAGTGAAATAAGCCTCAATTAATTTAATTTCTTGCAAGCATTCAATTTTCTATAAATTCACAGATATTTTCAATATCCTTTCAAACTATGTACTCATACCAATCTATGATTGCTAATCAACAATTTGTCTACTTCACCCAGTAGGATTCCCATTGAGACAGAAAAAAATCACCCAAACAATCTTAATTTATTTTATTCCTAAAAATGTTTATTAAATCAACAAAAAAAAAAAATCATCTAGATTTTCTCTTTTGACTTCCTCCTCCAGCCATAGCGTCCATCCTAATTTTCCTTAAATCAGTCTTTCGTTTCGCTTTAATACCACTCACTTGGTTCTTTATTCTTTGATCTATGAATTCAATTTTTTTATGCGGTTCTGATTCATATCTAGCCACCTTATCTTCAAATAAGTCACTAACATCAACCATTCGTGGCTTAAAAAAATGATTTGGTCGAACCACAGCTCGCTCAGATGTTTTGAATAAATTCAGCAGACCCCATGGCTCATCATGGTTATGGCTTGTGGTGGTGGTGATTAAATCTTTACCACATCCAATTGTTCTTTCAACTTCAGACTCCAGAGTCCAAGCAGCATTTCGAACTTCTATTCGCAATCTTTCACATTCCTCGAGACTAACATTTTTCGTAACATTTAAAACTTGCTCCAGCGGATTTACAATGTACACGGCACTATGATCAGGTTTTAGTATATGCCGTCCTTCATTTAAAGAAATTGCTTTGTTTGTAAAATCAAATTGAGAACAAAATTCGAAAAATTCAAGCAGCAGCTCAGTTATATTTTGCTTATTTTTCGTATTGAATTGAAGATTATTGCAGTCTCGCAGGAAGGTACAATTTATTCCATCCTCTGTAATTCGTACATCATCTTTAGCTGCTGATTTGCAGAGTAAATTGATTGGTGGTAAAATTGGATTCTTTAATTGTTGTAGGAAAAATATTATCAAACATGTAAGGGAAAAATTTGTTATCCATCGACCTGGAGATGGATTCGTTAGTCCAACAGATTGTGCCCATTTTCTTAGACAAAATACTAATGGTCGTACTCTGATATCAATTTTTCCAAACATATAAAGAAGCTCAGACATGTAAACTCCGGACCTAAAAAAAAAAAAAACAAAAGTTATAAAAGTTAAATCCAATATCCCCCAGGTGTGGTGGGTGGTTAAAAAATTCTCTTACAAGTTACTCATGGATAGATCTACTTCCAAATTTAAATGTTCATGATGAAATTTTATAATCGGAATTCTAGCCTGTAAAATCCTACGGACATGTGAAACTCCAGGAAGAAAAAGGTGCAGCATATCCCCAATACTTTCCATTTGTCGTTGCACCTGTGACCGTCCATTCGATAGATTTTCTTTTGTATGAAAAACTAGACGTGAATATGACGATTGTTTCATTTCACGATGTTTCTCCTCATCGAATCTTAAAATCAAATCCAAATCGCAACCCATTCTTCCAAAACCATTTACAGATGAACCAAAAGGACGAGCATTTGCATTCGGAAACATTCCAGAGATGGAGCATTCAACTTGTTGTGCTGCAAGAAATCGCAATCTTGTACCGAGATCATTAAGACATGTTGTCCGATGTAGGATAATAATTTGATCTTCTAATGTTGTGGCAGATTGAAGTAGATTACATAGATCATTTTCAGATATATCACGTCCACCGTCTACGATTTTTAATGAATTTTTTACTGGAGTCTGTTGAGCTGGGCTAAGTTTCATTTCAGTTAATTTCTTTCCATTATTACTAGCTTTGAACCAGAGAAAACGTGATTTAACTGGTATTCCAGATAGATCATCATGATAACAAGATGAATTTATGGCATCATTAGCTATATTTTCATTTTCAAATTCTATAAGGATGTAATGATAGCCTTCATCATGCGGAACTGTATAATGTTGAGCCTCAGTAATTCCACCAAATTGCGAGCAATAATTGTATAATTCGGGAAAAGATTTTTCTGAATTTACTTGAACTATTATGCTGCGACAAGCTTCTGTTCTTCGTTTTCTTATAACACTATCGAAAGTTTCGAAATTATCTAATAAAAATAGAATGAGAAAAATTATTATTATTATTATTATCGTGTGCTTGCGACTGACCTTCTTTACATGATGACTGCGAGCTAAAGAGTCGGGATTTTAAAATGTTCCCTTTGGTGAATTTATTTGATAGAAATTTTTGTATACATCCTAATCTTACAGGCCATGCGCTGTACATATTAATTTAGGAAAATCGTCCTTTTCCACTTGGAAGAAGATCTACAAAAACACACCACAAATAAATATAAACTATGGACCTTTGAGGTTATGTCATTTTGGTTGATTTCAAGCAAGTGACATTTGTCAAAATGTATTGCGGTAGTAGAGAAATTGGGGTGAATTCGGTCTTTGTGGAGATTTTATTTACTAGGATAAGCGACCATAAATTAAGAACAAATTGTAATAGATCAAAATCAGCTGATTATCTTAATGACAGTTCTTTGATGTTTGTCCTCTCCATTGACATATCATTTAAGAAACACGTGATTATTGTGCATGTAATTTAATTTCTAAAAGTTAATAACAAAAAAACAAAAATATGGGTAAAACTCCTAATAAAAAAGACAATGAAATGAAGACCAGCATCTGGCAGGATCCAAGATTTTCTCACTTAGTAAGTGATCCACGTTTTAAACATCTACGAAAAGAAGCAAGAAAAGTTAAAATCGATAAACGTTTCGAGTCTATGTTTCATGATGAAAAATTCAAAATAAAATACACTGTCGATAAATACGGAAGAAAAGTGAATAAAACTTCTTCGGAAGATCTAAAAAAATACTATGAAATCGATTCATCATCATCATCAGATAATGAAGATGAGGAAAAAGAAAGACGACAAGAGGAAAAAGAAATTGCAAAAGTTGAATCCAGTGACGATGAAATTCATTTGAATGATAAACTTGCTGCAGATGATGATGATGATGACGGAGAAGTGTTAGATGATACTATTAAATCAAAGCTTCTGGATTCCAAACTAGATTATGCCCGTGGAGAAGGTAGACTTATGACTGATAGTTCATCAGATGAAGAATCTTCAGCAGATGATGATGAACTCTTCATAGAACATGTTTGGGGTGAATTAGATAAGGATGCTCCAAGAACAGATGAATCTACACGACGTTTAGCATCTTGCAATATGGATTGGGATAGAATTCGTGCTTCAGATATTATGGTTCTTTGTAATTCTTTTCTTCCTGCAGGCGCTTCAATATTAAGTGTAACAATTTATCCATCAGAATTTGGTAAACAACGTTTAGCAGAAGAAGAAATTCATGGACCGCCAGAGCTTGTAAAGGGTGATGATGATGATGATGACAACAAGAGCACAGATTCTAATGATAGTGAATTAATACAAGAACAAGATAGTGATGCTGAAGAAGGTGATGAATATCATATGGAAAAATTACGTCAATATCAATTGAATCGTCTGAAATATTACTATGCTGTGATTGAGTGTGATTCAGTTAGTACAGCAGATAGATTATACAAAGAATGTGATGGTTTGGAATATGAAAGTACAGCTACCACATTAGATTTACGCTTTATTCCAGATGATGTTAGTTTTGATCAAGATGAACCTAAAGAAATTTGTACAGAACTACCAGATTTAAGTAAATATAAACCTCGAATTTTTACTACAAAAGCTCTGTATCAAGCTAAAGTTGATCTTACTTGGGATGAGAATAGTATTGAACGGAAAGAAATGAATGAAAAGTTATCTTCAGGGAAGTTAGATGATATAAACGATGTTGAATTGAAGAAATATGTTGCCTATAGTAGCGAAGAAGAAGAAGGAAAAGAAGATGATGGTGGCATGAAAAGTAACAATGGAAAAAAAAGTGATGACAATGATGATGGAAATAGTAACTCATCTGAAGATGAAGATGATAAGCATACGAAAATTTCCAAGTATAAATCACTATTGGAAAGTATTAATAAAAAAGAAAACGAATCAGAAAAGAGAAAATATGAAATGGAATACACTTGGGGTATAAATGTTGATGATAAAGTTGAAAAGAAATTGGACGTTGTGAAAAAACAACTTACACCAATTGAAAAAGCACTAGAAAAGAAAAGTGAAAAGAATAAACGTCGAAAAGAGGAACGTAAGAAGAAGAAAAAGAACAAAGGTAATACGGATGAAGATGAGGAATATAGTTCTGATGACCTCCCGGATGGTATAGATATGAGTGATCCATATTTTGCAGAAGAATTTGCCAGTGGTGAATTTAAACCATCAAAGAATAGGAAAAATAATAAAAAATCAAAGAAAACTAACAAAATGAATGAAGAAGATTCCGAAGAACAAGAAGAAGAAAGGAAAGCTAAAGAGCTGGAATTACTTTTAGACGATGGAGAAGACGATGGTAAAGAGCATTTCAGTTTAAGAAAAATACAAAAATCTGAAAATGAGACAAAATCGAAAAAGAAACGACGTAAGAAATTGAAAAAATCCAAACAAGAAATTGAAGCAGCTAAATCTACGGTTGAAGATAATTTCGAGGTGAATGTAGGTGATGATCGTTTTGGTGCATTGTATACATCTCATCTGTTCAATATCGATCCAACTGATTCACATTACAAGAAAACTAAAGGAATGGAGAAGATAATCGATGAGAAATTTAAGCGGCGACATTCAAACTTTGGTGATGGAGGGAAAACTAATGATGATGCTGAAGAACCGGATAATAAACGATCTAAACCACATCTGGAAAATCGATTGCTTGTTAAAAATTTGAAACGGAAAATTCAAGGAAATTTATCTAAGGTTTAGTTTTTATGGACTTGTTTTTAAAAAAAAAAATAAATATTAATTTTGAAAAGAAATTTTTTTGACTATAAATTGTGTGTTGCCTCCTATACCTACTGAGTTCCAGTCAAAGTTGATGAAATTGTTTAAAATTCATTGAAAAAATGTAGGTTCAATTAGATTGTTATCACTAACTATTTGGGGGCGATTGGATATCGAACAGACACATTCATTTTGTTGGCTGTCCCGATACTAGTAAAAGATAAATATAAGATTCAGTGATACTTTACAGATCACAGGCCTTGAATTGCGTGTCCTGAATTTAAAAAAAAATCGCTTTTGAAAATTACTGTAATTTTTTGACGATAAGGTAGGGCCTATGTATATTGCCGTGGATAATCCCAGCGGGAAATGGATGCAACACAGCATCGAAGCCGTATTACACCTTTGGCATACATTATCGACCCATTTCTCCACCGAAACTTCGATAAATTTTACGCACGATGTCCTAGGGAGGGTGTGATGCCTTTCTGCAGGTGCAAATGTCGATGAAAGCGATGGTGAATAATCTTCGATGAAAACATGAACGAATAATAATCGATGAAAATGTACATGAAATGTCCTCGACGAAAGCTTAAAAGAATAATGATCGATAAGGTACGTTGTACCTAGCTATCGAATCATTAGGATTTATATTGACAGCCAAGCTGCAATCAAAGCTTTTAACTCGAGCACTATTAGATCGCGCCTAGTGCAACTGTGTCGCTGTAAGCTCAGGAAACTAGACCAAACCAAAGAGTTATTTTATGCTGGGTGCCTGGTCACAGTGACATACCTGGAAACGATGCTGCGGATGCCCTCGCCAGAAAGGGTTCAGATATGAATAGAAGTCTAGCAGATTAATTCGTAAGTCGGCCCCTAGAATCAGAGAGGATTTTAGACGTACGGGCCTAGGCCTATAAGCTGTCAAATCGTGGATGTGGAGAGCTGACCACATGTCCTATTTCAAGACAGCTTTGACCCGAGGTTTGTCCTATGAGGACTAACCCTCTGCTGAAGTGATACCCTAATGATATGCGCAACCTTATCGCAGTTATTACGGGCACTGCCTCTTTGGTAAACATACAGAGCACATGTAAGCTTCATATAATGACTTCTGCAGAAGCTGTATGGAGAAGAGTTTGAGAGCATCTGCTGTGTGAATGGCCTAACCTTGCCAAGGGTAGGAGGAATGCGCTTGGCAGCTATTTCTTCGGCGAATTTGGGGATCTGGCAGACAAGGATTTGGGGACCTGGTAAGCGCGCAGCCCTAAATCAGGTATTTTTCACAGGTAGGGTCTCAATAAAATGGTATCACAATAGACCATAAATGGTCTAAGTGAGGCTGATCGCAGGAGTTCGCGTGATGGCCACCACTCTAACCCAACATGATATTATTTACCCTCTCTTAGTAAAAATAAATCATTTTGTACAACTTTATAAAAAATATTATGATCACTTTTGACGTTCTTTCTCTCTCCAACACAACCAAAGTGAAATGAAAACTCTTAAGAATTTTTTGCCAATCCCCACTTAAGGTTAAGAAAAGAGTGAAAACCAAGTCAAAAAAATTTAAATTTTTCATGTATTTTTTTCAATGGTAGTTTCCGGTTTTTGTTTGTTTGCTTGTTTTACAAAAAATCCGAGAAAAAAGGTTTTACAACAGACTTTTTTTTGTTAGTTCATCATAATCGTAGTTTTGTTTACTTAATTCTTGTTCTATTTTATATTATTATTTTTTTTTGTATAATATTTAATATTTTCTGTTTTAATTAAATATAAATATTTTTAACCAATAGTTTTTTTTTGTTTTCTTTATTTATATAATTACTAGACTTCCCCTAAAATTTGTCGAGGTGAGGAAAATTATATTTTCCATATAAAAGTAAGTGTTAAAAGAGAACACAAACAACAGAGGAGGATGGGGAGGAGGGATGAAGGAAAAAACGACAGATTGGCGCGCAAGCATAAAAGATTAGTAAAAAAGAAATGGGAGAAGGATAGCTGAAATATGTATAAAACAAAAGATCAACAACAAAAACAACAACATTTACAAATTATAGGATCGATCATACCTATTAAAATTCGTGAAGATATTATTATAAGTAAAAATAATAATAATTATTATAAGTGCAGGAAGGAAAAGAAGACGAAGAATAAGGCGAAGGAAAATGGATCGACGATGACGATGATTTGGTGGAGTAGAAAAAGGTATTTTTCGCAGCAATTCATTCCTTTTTTGTTAACGAATTACATTGAAGTAGTTTCATCTAAACCAGAGTTTCAGCCTTAATGCATCGACTCCATTTAGATAGTAACGAAATAATCTTTTATCTCTGACAAATCCTAGATTTTCATATAATCGAAGGGCGGGAATATTTTTCATTTCAGTCTCGAGTACAACTTCATCTGCATCATCAGCAAGCATTGCCTGGAAATGAAAGAAAAAAAGAAGTAGAAGAAGATGAAAATTGATGTAAGTGAACTTTTCTTTTAATTAATTTTATTTTGTTTTACCTCGATCGCCTTTTGAACTAGAGTTGTGCCTATTTTTAACTTTCTATATTCCTTTTTAACTGCTAGCATTGCAATATAGCCCCGTTTTACATTCATGTGCATATCCAATTTACAAACAATCGCTCCAACATATTCGTTTCCATGGGCAGCTAGAAAACATAACTTTGGCCAATTGTAGATAAAATATCGATAAGTGTATATGGAGTATGGTTCAGATAATTCCGTTTGAATTAATCGCATAATATCCTGGAAAAGAAAAAGAAATAAAAAAACAAAGGGAAGAGACATTATTTAAACATTTTTGTTTTTAAATCTGTACATAAATATGTAGTCGAAGGGCGGACGACATACATAAATTAAGGGTATATTTATAGATGAGTCGAAGACAAGTACAGGTATAGGAGCGGGAGTATTGTGATATACCTATATTAGATCAATATGTGATGTACAAAATTAAAACGTAAACATAAACAAAAAGGTAACAAACACGTGAAGCAAGTAATTCAAGTTCAAGGTCATACCTTAGTTACCAAATGAAAGGCCTTACCAACGCTAGCTCGTGACCATTACTGACATGTATATAAATGGACTGACTGATCTCGTTTCATGAGGCACCAGCTTTGATTTCAGAAAGTATGCTCTCACAGTCAATGCTACCAACTGTCGTAAACTGATGCTATATTTAAATTATTTGGGAATTTACTTATCTGCATGTCAGTAGGATTTACCGAATTTACCACAAAAATATTTGGGACTATTTGTATTGTTAAATTTTAATTATGAGCCGAAGGAAGTGTTTTTCACAAGGCTGTTTTGGTATGAAAGTTTTGATTACCAAGTGACCAGTTCTGGAAATACCGTAGAATTTAAAGCAATTTCTCGTTCCCAATCGTTACAGTTCAATGGGAAAGTATGCTCTCACGGGAAGAGATAGGAATATGAAAGTGGTGCCATTTGTTTTCATGCATTTTTGATTAAACCAGACATTTATATAAATGTCAGTGTTTTTGCAGTCGAGTGCGGTGCAAAAACTGTAAACAAAAGCCCCATAAATAAAGCACGAGACACAACAATTCTGCTGTGCGGACACGGTTATCGTACTCCTAGGATAATTTCAAAACGTAACCCATTGACTCATAGACATTGTTATGAAGTCTACTAAGCGGCGTACTAATGGGTCATAGGGGTCATATGTAAACATGCTAAGAGACTGGGACTAGAGTCAAACACGATTTCGATCGTCGCTGTAAAGCTCCTGAGAAAATCGAATCAGATCGACATGTACCTCCTTTGCGAGTGTCCTGCTCTAGCGATTAAAAGAGTCAGGTTAGTTGGTAGCTACTTTTTTCTTGGAGCTGAGATAAAGAGCTTAGTTGAGTTTCTTTAAGAGATTCAAGCTGAATCTAGGATTGTTCCTATCCCATGAATCTCTGGGGTACAATATATCCATCAGATCCTCTAACCTAACCTAACCATCAGTAAATATGTAAAAAAAAAAAAACTATTGTTGGGTAATTTTTTCATTAATAAAAAGCGATCGACTCTTGAGTTTCAGCTCTGAATGGCTTATTCAACTCTATTTCTAGACCCAAAGTCCCATAATGAATTGAATGGGACTCATTGGTATTTTTGAATGTTTTGCATATTTGATACTAAGACTAACTACAGCTCATACAACCCGCTAGATACATAGTCTACCTTGGTTCTACGGCGTTACAGTAAAATTTAAAATTTATCCTGTAGGTGTAGAGAGTTAATCAATTAGATTGTCTCTTTTACTTTATTCGTTGGAAATTTACCTAAGGTTGTGGAAGAAAAAGTCCCTTTAGAGTCAAATGTCTGACCGATACTGGGTACTTCTTAAAGAAATAAATAAGCGTATCTTTTTCGTTGTGTATCTGAGGCAGTGTGTGGAGAAAAGAACTATCAATCCACATTATCTGTAAAAACCGTCTTAATTCTGGTGAAATCTTTAAGGATTATATTTTATATTTTTTTCAATTTCTTTATTTCTTCCTGCAAGGACACATCGCTTTGAATGCGGCACAGATAGTTAGTAATTTCATCTGAAATTTGCTATGGATAGGAAGTGTATGAGAATGTTCCTTTTCACTACACAATTAGTGTTCAGCTAGTGAGCTTTACAGAACTGAAGCCAATTCATTCAGTTCATTGGAATGCTCATTCTTTTCTATATTTTTATGTTCTTAAACTGGAACATAAAGAAGAATCACACTACAAAGACTTCTTAGAGAGATTGTAAAATTATTTGCGACATTCTCTAACTTCTTTTAGAAGACCTAAAAGTAGTCCAGAGACAGGTAGCAGCTTGATTATAAGTGGATATGGTGATATCGTTAACACTTACGCCTGAGTTTAGCTTTTTAGGGCATAGTTTTCTTAAGCCTGATTGCACTATATTATATCTAAATTACAATGAGACCATCAGATGCTGTCCATTGGAGCACTCTATATTCAAATTAGCCTGTTTTAGAATTTTATTGGAAGCTATTTTCATGAATGACTAGCTGTTTATAGTAAAAGTGGATTTCTTGTGGCTATCTAGAAGATTTCAGTTCAGTTCAGTTCAGGGAGAAGAAAATATTTTTCTTCTGAGTTGTAAAATGATTAAATATGATTAAATCTTTAGTCTCAAAACAAGACGCAATAACGTCACTGTAATGATGGTTCCACACACAATTTAAAATCAAGTTAGGTAATAGGATAACTAATTTCATTAGATTAGAGCGTGTCGTTACTCCTTGACAAAGTCATAAAAAAGAAAAAAATCGAAATTATAGAAAGAAGGAGTCCTGCTACTGTAATACTACTCCAGGATAAAAGATGAAAGTTGTAATCATAGGCTCACCAAAAAGAACTGATGCTCTTTAGTGATTTTATTAATGGACAGAATTCCTGTGAAGAAGTGGCGAAAATTGTGGATTTATGTACTTATAAGGGCTAGTCCTAAACAGGAAGCTCCACAGCGAACGAGTTCTAACATTTAGCTTAACTCGTGTGTAAGCAGCAAAAACATCCATCAGAAAATTCCTATATCAAGTGCCATTAAGACTTGCCCCGAAAAATGACTTCAGAAATAAGATTAAAAGCCTTCTAAACTCAAGTTACCTGCATCTGAAGTTCCGACTCATATTCCTTATATTCAATAACAATATTTGAGGGATCAATCCCATTAACAGCTACTGGCGCCGTTGATGATTGTGCAGACTCTACAGCCTCGATATCCTTTGGCAAACTGGTTACTTCATCTACAGTCCTTCTACTATTATTGCTAAGTCGTTCACAATTATTGCTAGAGCTAAGAGCGCTGTTTTGTGTTGTTCTTGTTGTAATGACGACATTTGTGTCATCATCATGTCCTTGGCAGTTGCTATTATTACTATTTTCCGATTCATTTCTATCATCAATCTTCTTCTGTGTAATTGAGCTTTTTTGTGTTCCTTCGACCGATGGAGTCATCTGCATTATAGATTCACTGGAACTTAACACAGCCATACATGTTCGCTCCACTTTTTCGATTTTTATATTGTTGTTATTACCATTTACTTTAAATTTCGTAGATGATGATGTTGATGGTGCTACTGACGTAGATTGCTTTAATTTCTTTAATGATGGACTAACATCACCGTTTTCTAAAAAATTACTTTTTTTACTCCCCTGAGACTCACTGCCTTGCTTCAATGATGATTGCTGTTCCTGTTGCTGCTGATGATGATGATTTTCAATAATAATTTCTGCATGCAATGCATTCTCACTTTTATTTGGGGTATTTTCAGTTCGATCGATGTTATTACTTTGGTGCTGTTCATTATTTCTTATTATGTGATTTGCCATGCATCCATTTTCCTTTATGTGCAGGCTATTGTCCAGTTCTTGACTGATCAATTCTAAGCTGCCACTACCATCACCGTTCATGGCAATTGCTGCAGCACCACCAGCAACAATGGTCTTCTCTGTTGGTAGATTTTTTTTTGTAGCAGCCGAAGAAAGTCCTTGTGATTGTTGCTGATTTTGTTTTCGATTTTTCGATTTTCTTTTTGGCATTTTAACGACGGAACTATCCGTCGATTCTGCCTTGTCGTCCGCTGCATTCATTCCCTTTTTTCTCTGACTTCTCTGTGTTTCTTTTCTTTACGTACTTACTACTGTCACTTTGCTTTCTTATGGTTTGTGATGAGGAGGTACACATACACCCATACACACGACCAAACACAGAGTTTGAGATTGATCTAAAAAGAAAATATTTTCCTCCTTGTACTGCCCGTCCCGATTCTTGTGATATCTATTTTTTATTTATTTTGCTTTTATCCTATGGCAATTGCTTCGATCCTCTCTAAATATAATTGTTGAACATTTTTTCCTGATTAAAATTTTCTCTACCAAAGTTTTATTAAATAAAAAAAAAAAACTACGGTAAAATTTTTAACTTTTCACGACTCAAAAATATAAGAACACACAGACGTCCCCCAGGAAAAATGGACTTTAATGCTGGTGTGTTCGTGATTTTTTTTTAATGCAAAATGTGAAATTGGTCGAATTGAATGACAAGCAAAGTTTTGTTTGGTTCTGTTGGCTGCAATGCTTGTGTAGTTGTTGGATTGGATATCATATGAGAATAGAAATCGTCTAAAATGATTTTTTAGTTTTTACACAGATGTTGAGTTTCCAGTGTGATCTGTGAAGGAGGTGCTTTTTTTCAAATTTAAAGTTTTATTTTGTTTAAAAGTCTTTAGTTTTATTTGTTAAACTTCTATTCTTTTATGATTTATTCTGAATTATGATATTTACATAGATAGATTCGTTTAAAATGCGCGGCCATACATAATGCTATTTTATCTTTGTTTTTAAATGTGTGAGTGTAAAATAGTTCTGAATGTGTGTGTATTTTTCCGTTATTTTTTTATAAATTGCAAGTGCAACTGAAGTCAGTACGAGTAGGACATTTTGTAAAAGTGATTAGAGTGTAAAAAACATTTAACTTTCTAGTGAAAAATTAATATATGATAAATCCAGCTTTCATTGAACATTTTAGGAACGTGTTTTTTTTTTCTTTAAAAGAATCGAAATCATTTTAACGTGCTTTCAATCGAATTTTTCATAACAAAAACTTTGAGGTTAAGATGAGCTTGGAATTGTGTAAAATTATAAAGGTAATAATGTCGGTTTTTCGGTTTGGTTGTTTTAATTAAAAAAGTTTACTTGTGCGGTAGAAATAATTAATTAAATTTCTATAAATTTTAATAAAAAGTGAGGTGTGTGGTCGTTTTAAGATTTTTACCGACGCAAATGTAGCGTGTGGATGAGTCGGTGAGTCTTTGCATTACAAATTTTACTGAATATTTTACCTTGAAAAACCGTTATAATTAAAAAATTATATTTTATGTGCTTTCTAAAAATTAGTTTCAAAAATTAAATAGAAATAATTTTATTGCTACATTATAAAATGGAGGTTGTTCCTGTAAGAACTTGAACGACACCGCATGTTGCGTGATGACTGTTTTCAGGCGCGTTTTTTGTTGAGATAATTGAAAAGCGTTTAAGATTTTTGCTAAAGTAGTCTTTTCTATGGAAATTTGTACCTCTTCTATTTTGGGATAAAATTATATTTGTCGGAAATGTTAAAGTAAGTCATCTTTGGAATAAATTCTAGTAGCCGCTATAGCTGTTTTCCATGGGAATATTATGGTTGATAAACGAAGCCACATGTTTAATTCAGAGCAAATCGGGTTTGTTTAATGCTTCCCCAAAGCAATGTTGTCTGTTATCACTCAAACTTTCTTCAATACCGGTTGAACACATTTCCGTTGATGGCGAAGATGTCTCGCCATCTCTAAACATTTTAGGCATTAAAATTTGCACCGTTCTTAGTCGGTTCGATCACATTTTTGATATTGCCACTAATGCGATGAAATGCTTGGGCTTCTTGTAAAGATGCAAGAAATATTTTACTTCATCAGACTTTGCGCAAATCTATAAGTCTCATATTAGGCCTAGATTAGAATATAATTCCCATATTTGGGCAGGGGTTGGACGTACAGCATTGTCCACGTTAGACAAAGTCAAAAAGAAGGCCTTTCGGCTTATTAGCGGTGACATATCAATAGAAACTATTGATTCCATTGAGCACCGGCGTAATGTCAGTTGTCTATCTCTCTTTTATCGTAACTTCTAGCTATTTCCCTGACGAAATCTCTAGCCTAATTCCTTGTAGAATTTTTCCTAAGCGCACCTCATGGGCTGTAACCCGAGTTCGCTCTACACCCTTAAAGTTAAAGTTAAATTCCGCGAATAATAGCTGAGGGGGAAAACGAAAGGTGGCAAACTATTCGACATTCATACTGTTCTGCTTATGAAGGATTTGCGGATTTATAAACAGAACAGTACGAGTGTGGAACAGTTTGCCAGCTTTCGTTTTCTTCCTATGCTATGAGCCAAAAACATTCAAGCGTAATGCACACTGTCACTTCCTTTTGTATCAACTCAATAATTCTTTCCTTCCTTCCTGAAATCTAAATGGTATTACTAAGTTTGTCATTCCGTTAGTAACACCCAGAAATGATAATAGTAGAGCAATATGGATTAGACACCCATGCATAAAATTAAAAATTATTTTGATTTTTGCATGTCCGTCCGTCCGTTCGTCTGTGCGCACGATAACTCGAGAACGCGTACACTAGAGAGCTGAAATTTTGCACATGGGCTTTTAAAAAAAAAGTAAAGTTAAGTTCGAAAATGGGACAAATCGGGTAACTCCTTCGTAGGGTTGCTATACAAAACTTTCGTTTTTCACTACTCTATTTGGACACTACCTGAGATTTTGTACATAGTGTTTTCATAAAAATACTAAATATAAAATTAAAAAATGGGCTAAATTGGGCAACCCTTTCTTGGTGGTGCCATATAAAAATTTAGGATTTCTACGTATACTGTGAAATTGATCAGTCCTATGCGGTCTTAATGTACTGAAAAGTTCTTCAGAATATGAAATCCTATATAATTGGTTTCTAGAAATATATGCAAAAACCACTTCAAAAATCAAACTTGCACAGATGGGTGACCATTCGAGTATTCATCTAGGGTATTATAAGATTTGGGACCGATTCTAGCTTTTTTACTTGTTTTTATCTCGTTAAGGTCGAGTCAGCAATCACCTTGTAAAGTTTGATCCTGTTGAATAGACACACTGTATAAATGATATTCCAGAAGTTGTTAGAGGTCTTCTTATGAAGGTTATGATATTTTGGAGAACGACTTTTAGAACGTTGATACTCGTAAAGTGCAAATGTGTAGGAGGTATTTGTTAAATATAATATCTGTACAGGGTATTTATAATTACTAGATATTGTTGGAGAACGAGAACTTCGAAGTATACACTTTAGTAGACAGTGAACCATTATAAAGTTAGTACCTATATAGCGTAATTAGAGATTCCCTTGCGGAAGTTAATAATTTTTTTTCAATTGTCTTAAGTCAAGATTTCTAAATTTTTGCCATTTCTTCTCTTGTTAAGTGCCTATTTGTAAGCCAACAACTCCTTCCTCATTACCTTCATTCGCTTCCCAGCGGGAAATGGTAACATAATAACATGCATCCAAGACTGCTGGCTCCCTCTTTATTATAATTTAATACGGCGATGTCATTAGAGAGCACCAGTAAAACTTTAACTCGAATAATCTATTGCTCTCCTAGCAGTCTTCATATAAGTATAAAGCGAGCATTGCATATTTGTATTTCTATTAAAAAATTATTGCTACTTTATGCTTCTTTCAGGGAGGGCTCGCAATATTTCCCGCTGGGTTAGTCTCTTAAATTCACCTACGTAAGTGTTTTCAATATTTGGCTTTGAATCACCAAAGTACATAGAGAGTTTTCGATAAAGCAGGTATAAGTACCTAAAGGTTCTTTTGTTGCCGGTGAAGATATGATTGCAACACCCACGTCGTATATTAAATCTTCGTAGAGTTGATGTATACCTACTTCAGTTCTTCTCAATATACCAAAAAAATAATTCTACATGGGCAATGCATTCCAACTTTCGTCGTCCGTCGATCCTACTAAGAGTACTCATGAAAGGACATTGTATTTTTTACGCTGATGCTCTGCAAGTCCCGATTGTTAATGATAATGCGATGCAATCCATCAACGTGTTATGATTGATGATTGCGGTCAGAATAATTTTGCATTCTTGTCAACAGACAATATTTATCTTTATGATTCTTCATCAAGCAAACAACGTACATTATTATCACCTCATTCAAATCTTGATCAGCAAAATGAGTTTATTGAGTTCCATGCATAGTCAAGCTCCTCATCCATAGATATCCAGATAATCTAGAGGCCTTTTTTCGAGAGCTGTCAGTACAAATATCGTTTACAAGTCATGATTCTTAGCTCGACTAGAAATTTCTGGATAGCTTCAGTAGCTTTAGTATACGAACGTGGGTAAATGCACCTTTTATGTTTGAGAATGTAGTTAGCATACATTTCTATTTATTTATTTATAAACTGCCGTCTCTAATGATTTTCCAACACAAAGTTGGGTAGACTAAAGCTTGTGGCCAGTGTTTAGAATAAAGTACAATCTTATCCCGTCTGAGTGATTTAGTATAGGATACCGGATATAGGAGTCCTTTTGAAAGTTGTAAAATATTAATTGTAGTAGCAGACTAGATTTGTAGCTACTAGCAACTAGCGAAGTCTCTTAAATTTTTACAAAAATTGCATTCACTGTATTTTTCCTCACTGGTATACCTACCATAGGAAGTAGCTGGTATAATGGGCATATACTATGATTATTTTTTGGAATATATGTCTAGCGGAGTAATCCATAGGTTGGCCCCTAGAATCAGTGAAGAGAATGTACAGGCCCGTAAGTTGGCAAATCGGATATGAGGAATACTGACCATATGCGTGATTTCAAGACAGCCTGTGGCCCGAGATATGTCCTGGGAAAATTGAATCTCTGCTGAAAAGAAGTTGGAATTATGTGCGTAATCTTATTGCAGTAATCACGGAACACTGTCACTTTGGTAAACATGCATACCGCATGTAAGCTCAATACAATGACTTCTGTAGAAGCTGTATGGACGAGGAAGAGATTGAGAGCATTCAGTCCCTGCTGTTCCAATGCCGTAACATAGCTAAGCGTAGGAAGAATAGGCTTGGTAGCTATTTTTTCTGTGAATTGGGGGAATTAATAGACAAGGAGTTGGGGATTAACTTTTGAGGCTGGCTTCAGCTCACCCCCTAAATCTGAGGCATCTTTTTTAGGTAGGGTCCCAGGAGCATAGATGGTTTAAGTGTGGTTCGTATCGTATATGGCCGCCACTCTAACCTAATCTAAGCTAACCTAATGGGCCTAACTATGGACCAATATACAATTTTGTGATTTAGAGAAAATTATCTACCAAGTTTTGAAAATATTTTGTTCTACCAAATATAAAATCGGAAACCCAAATTTGTCGACTTGGATTGCTTCTAGATATTTTGTCTACAATAGAGATTAAGCGATTAAGCTTTACTATCTATACATGTATGAAAAAACACAAAAAAATTAAAGCTTAATAAAAAACACACACTTTATTACAAAATAATAGGAAGACAATGAAAAACAAAATAATTTACAAGAAAAAAAAAAAAAAGACCAACACATACATTAAAGAAAGGTCTTCTTCATCAACTTATCAATCAGTTCGACACATTTTTGTCTAATAACTACATTATGAACAAAATCTTTCAGTAGTAGATTTCTAGTATATATACTAATTCCTTTTAATCGTGATGATGATGTTCATAACCACCATGAGAATGATGATAATTTTCTTGATGATTTTCCAATACTGCTCCATATCCATGATGATGTTCTGTTTCGGGATGAATAAGTTTCAATTTCTGTTTACTTTTACCAAGTTCAACAGGATTTTTAAGGAATTGTTGATCTTCTTTCTTAACATAAACAGGAACTGCATGGAAATGATGAATTTTAAAAGATTGATGTGATTCAGCATGTTTATGTTGTACATCATGATGAACTTCTGTATCTTCTTCTATAGCTGCTGGTGCAGCTTCTTCATGATGATAAGTTGCATGATGTTCAGTATAATCACCGTGTATCTGTAATCCTAGAACTGTTACCAGTAATGTTGAAAATATCTGAAAAATTGAAAAGATTTCATTGAATTTGGAGAGATATTGGATATAAGATTTTGTCACCAGTACGATTTAATTTAAGAATTTTATTTACAGAATTTATTTATTTTTTTCTTACTAAAAAAAAAAAAAATCTTTTAATTTTTTGATATGTTTTAATGAAAGAAGAAAAAAAAATTCCGCAAAGTAAAAATCTCTAAAGAAATACCAATCTTACAATTATCTTAAACATTTTGGCTTTAGAACACCGCAAACACTTTCTTCTATTTAATAAGTATTAATAACAATTTCACTTTAAATTAATGCCTTGAAAGATTTCTTTATATTGTGTGGGACTTCTAACTCTTAACTAATTGCAGCACGTTTTATTTCTGTTGAATCTAGAGGGTACCAGATTCGATATATACTTGTTAGCCCCACTTTTTCATAGTTATAAATTTGGATCCCAACTCTTTTCCAAACTCTATCGAGTTTACGATTTTGTTTATGTTTAACGGTATTTTATTATAAATACGAAGGCGAATAAACGAAGGAGAGAGTACACAAACGGCTTGAAATCTTATGCTGTAAGTATAACGATAATATACTATATAGATAGAGTTACATTACGTGCGCGTCATCTTCCCGCTCTAAAAGGAACATACACAGCGAGGGTACCTACTAAGAAAATTTATTGATCTTCAAGCAAGCAAACTACTATACACTGCTGCACCATCATGACTTGGCGCAACCTGTCTTTCTTCCTCTGATTTTGCTTTTCTTCTTCTCGATTTACTGGAAATGTGAATTTTCTATCCTCCACTGTTGTCCACGGTTTTATGTCCATGTGCTCTTTGTACCAGTTCGAGTCATGTGGTAAATTTTTCTTTACGCGAATACTTGAATAATTTTAATTGAAGAAACCGTGCCGTGAAGAGTATACCCATATTCGATACGATCACGTGTAACAACTCTCTTGTGCGCTTTGCTTAATGTTTGTTGTTTTTTATTTTTCTTTCTTCTTTTGATTTTTAATTTTGGTTCATTAGCCTGTAGTAGAAGTTATTTTTTGACTTTCGTTAAAGTGAAGATTTAGGTATATATTATGATTTTTATGCTGATTTTATCTAAATGAAGCAGTGAAATGAAAAATTCCTTTTAATAAAAGTATTTCATATAACTTTCGCTTATTTACAAGTTGATTTGAATAGAAGTTGATTTTTTGAATTTTACTGTATTTGATTCTAAACATGTTTAATAGATTTAAGATAAATTCAAGCTCACTTATAATATTATGTACCTACCTATAGTTATGTGATATTTATTATTCAACGAAAGCGAAATTTTGTGTTGTCTTGCCAATTGTGAAATGCCTTCAGGTATTTTTGCCCATAAAATAAATCTGGGAAGTGCTTCTTTCTTTTCGTATACGTGTGAGAATTTGTATAATTCAGATAGAAAATTTGTGGTTAGTTCTGAAACTGTAAACTGTATATGAAAGGGAATCATTTTAAATCTTAATGTTGATGAACGATGCTTTAATGCAGTAATTTAGCAAAAATTCATTATTTTTTCAAAATAAACATTATTTTGGCAATTTTGTAATAATTTGTTCTTTTTGCTCCTTCCTCCAAAATCACCACTTCCCTGGCTTGGATTTTAACTTAGTATAGAATGCCATCTGTCCGCTATGTTGAGGATTGTGTTTATTGTTGTCCAATATATTTTCCGGTTGACGCCTTTGCTTATGGTGAAAGTCTTCATGCTATAAAATCTACAAATGTTCTATGCCTCTCATAGAGTTCATTTCTTCATGGAAATATTAACTGATTGACCACTTTTAAACATTTTTCAATCACCTCTGTAGGTTTTCACATCTGGTAATGTTATATATCTAAAGTAAAGAGGTCGGTGTTGGTCGGTTTTTGTTTATTATTCACTAAGATAGCCTGCCCACTCTAATGGCACTCGGATAATCTTAATACTTCTGGCAGACTACAGAAAGGTATTGGATGAGTTCTATATTTACAATAAAATATTATTAAAATGAGTATTTTGACATCAAGAAATTGTGAGGAGTGAGAGATCTAACCGGCTAGACAGATGATCTAGCTTTAGCACGTAGCATAAAATTGAGGCTGAAAGGATGTATGTACTTTTCAGTTACTGGCTTTGTAGCCGAAGATCAAGATTCATATTTAGATTTTTAAATAAATCTTTATCCATATCCATCGTCAACTTTTGGACATCTGAGTTCACTGTAGTGTAGACAGCAGACAGTTCAGGACTTAATTGCTGTCCTGATGGAATCGCCCATACTGCAGTATGCTCTCAAAATTTCTTTATGAAATTTGATTTTCGGCTACAAAGTTATGTAATATCATTATACATATTGATATTACTAGGAGGAAAACTGAGCGGGAAAGCGCATAAGTATGTTTTTCCATATAAATTATAAAGCATAATTAAAAGTTACAATGAAGCAAGAGTAAAATTCTTTAAAATTTTAAGATTCAAGTCACAAATAGTAAATTTACAATTTTTGTTGTAAAATTACAATTTTGTTTTGTACAAATGTTTTCACTTGTAAATTGTAATTTTCATTTTGCTATTGTAAAAATGCTGTGTAATATTACACTGATTTTATTTGGGATCAAGGTTTTTTTCTTTGCGGAGAATTCAATAAGTAGCTGGTTGAGCAGTTCGTAGGGTACAGAATATGTATGATCAGCGTTTGGACACTGTGGATAATTTTTGTTACTTTTTTTTTCTCCTTGGGAGATTTCTTTAAAATTATATTGGATTTAAAAGTGGTTGAGACCCCGGGTAGCTCATTGTTCACCGTCCAAATTTACGAGCAATTGCTCATAGGTCCCAAGCCGACGATCTTATGAACTTCAATACTAACCTCAACTCTCCTTGCTGGCTTCATGCAGTTCGTCCAGGGGGTGCGAGCAAATAAATCTGTAAGGAACTCATCATTTCGGGTTCCACTCCACATCCTCTGAATACAGGATCCTAAACCAACCCCATCCTGTATAGGTGTCCCCTGAGAAAAGAGTGCCCAGCGATAATTGACACCAGAGTTCTTAGGGTTTGCGTGTTTAGCCCCAATAGCTTGTTCGTTTGGTTTGAGTTAGGTCTACCCCACCGCAGTTCGACTAGAAGGGTCATCCAACCAAAGACGACTGTGCTAGCGATCGGCCCAAACCGAAATATTAGTGGAAGGGTATTTTGGTGCGATCCCGATCGTCCTTAGTAATTTATCTGTTTCTTGACAAATTTTGTGATCGTTATAAAATTAGGTGGGTTTCGAACCACCGAGTGAAATATCCCTGTAACAATTCAGCACCAAATGCCATTATATAGTGAGTAATCTGAAGTCATCAGAATACTTCGACGATCGTTGTGATCTGGTGAGTTTAAAATCCAGATCCATATTTGAAGAACTTCGTTCTTGGACAGGATTGGCTAGATAAATAGGAAAAACAAATTGCAATTGTGTGTAGGCTACACGCGCTTCTACGCTACAATTATTTATTATGCAAAACTTGCTAATCCTTCTCTCGAATGAAACGGGAATTTTTCGAATTAAAAGATTTAAGACAACCTAGACAATCACATGTTTTCATGAATCTATATTGATGCTGGAGGGTAGTAGAGCGGCAAAAGTACCTACTTTAACTATTTTTTTTTATCATAGAAACTAAAAAAAATCGAAGAAAAGGAGCTTTTGCAGTTCCAGTACTGAATGAGAGTAAGTTTTCCCAAGTGTCAATACCTAACTTATGTGACACATTCTTCAGCGTTCTCAATTAGTTATGCTAAAATGATCTCATTTTCCTTATTGTTCATAATAGATAAAAACCCAATTCTATAATTTGTTTTCTTTTGTTTCAAATTGAATCAAATAATTCCAATCATTCCAACGAATTTTTAATCTTAATTTTACAAATTATCCATGGTACCTAATCAATCGGAAAATATACCTCTCTTGAATTTTTATTTTGTTATTTTTTATACTTTTATTAATAACTTAAAATCAAAAGTCTTTACACCAGCACCTTTGTTTTTGAGTTAGAAAGTGAAAAACTGCGCCGAATAACATTCTTGCATAAGTTATACATAGTTGAAATTTCCATTGCAATATGAAATGGAAAGTTCCTTCAAGTGCAACGAATTAATTCATTTTTATGCACTTGTCATAAGCGTGCAGAATTTAAAATGCCAAAAATAAAAATTTCTGCAGCTACTTAATATCGATATAAGTATGCATGTAAGTAGTTTCTAAGTGTAACATATTTAGTTGAAAATTTCAAAATCAATACGGAAAGCTAGGCGTCAGGTTTAGTTTTTTTTTGTGTTCAGCTATAGTAACGGCATGTAAATCAATTTCACTTCATTAATTGCATGGCATTGCATCTATTCGGATATAATCACTCACAGTATTTCGTAAAAAAAAGCAAAAAAACCGAAAATTAAATCTTGTATAATCTAAATCACCGTCACAATCTTAAGATGTGTCAACTGTATACTACAAGTAGGTAAATGGTGGCATGCGCAATCAGATCAAGATCTAAATAACACGTTTTCATAATGTTGTATCTACTATGGATTTAGGTACGTACATACATAGATGTTTAGTTCATACGCAAGAGCACTATACATTATTGTTGTCCAAGAACAGAGAAAGTGATGCATTTTGTTGTCATCCATTGATTATGCTGCGCTTATTACGCTCAAGAATTGACTTGCCCTGAAGCCTGGTTTTCAAGTAGGTATAGCCTACGGCTTTGTGTTTTTGTGTTTTATGTTGTTTAAAGGCATTGCATAAGAATGATTTCCGTCTAAGGAAAATGTTGAATAATCACAAAGTAAATATTATAGTACCTATGTATGTAGGAGAAGAACGCCCCCTTGTGAGCACAACCTATTTGAGTTTCCTTTGAATTCAACCTGTTGCTGCTGAAAATTTTTATTTTCCACTAATTGAGCTACATTTAAATATTATATGTATTATTTCAGAAGTATGTATATAATAATTATTTACATGCTTGTAGTTAAAATTAATTTTGTAATTTTATTTTAAGGAGATATATTATGTGAATGTATGTAAGTATATTTGAGCGGAAATTACAGTACTAATGACCATTGAGAATTGATCTGCATACATGACAAGCTTATGTAGTGAATTGAAAACTTTTATGTTTTTTGAGAGAGATAATTTTTAGTTTTATTATATGGTCATAAAATGCTAACTTCAATGCTTATGTTTTAAACTAAATTCAGGTTGATTTCCTAGTAGGTACTAGTAATGCAATGACTTATCATTAATTAACAGTTAGGGTAATATAATTCCAATTAACACTATCATTATTTATTAGTTAACTGTTAGTTAAGGTTTGACGATTACATTTACATTACTTACCATTACTTAATTACTTACTCGGCATTAATTACCATTAGCTTTCATGATTTACAATTATCACTCAACATATTAACTAAACTTAATTAAAGTGTTTTTATTCGTTTAAGTAAGGTATACATAAATTTTTATGCTCTAAGTTATATATCAAAATGGACTTACAAGAGTATGAAACTGTTTTGTTTTTTTTTCATAAAATTTAAAAGTCTTGGCGGTAGGACGGAATGATGGAATTTTGTAGTAATATCATTAATTAAGGAACGAAGCTAAACATTTTTCATATGTTTTATACACCCTTATTATAGTTCTCGACTCACCGAAGTGACAAGCTACGCAGTCACTTTCACTTCACTTTACCACCCTTATTACAGTTGTCGACTCACCAAAGTGACAAGCTTCGCAGTCACTCTCACTTCACTTCACTTTTCGTATTGTCGTTGTCGAACGGTGTAACGTGACATTTTTCTTCAAAGCCTTATTATAGTTGTCACTTAAAGTGACAGGTAGCATCAGGGCATGCGTCAGGGTATGAATTACATTTGTAGACAAAAGTGAGGTTTTCTTATTTCGTGGTATTGTTGTTTTGAAAGTATTTAAAAAAAAATATTATAAACGCGATGTATTTCAGCCCTTTAGCTATAAAAGGATGCTTCACCATAAAATCTATCATGACTTCAAATTGCTTTATTGTTGTAATTTTGACCCTAAAATTGAAAAAAAAAAAAAATTATTTAATTTATATTTTAATGTACAACTTAGAAAGTCATTATAAAATTTATCATTTTCCGCTTGCATTTTCCTTTTCCTTACACCTAACATCTGTCACTTACAAAAACCAAGTGAGTAAAATGGTCACTTAATTATCACTTACATCGACATTTGTCTACTTAATATGACAACAGCAATACGTCCAAAGTCGTATGTTTTCGACAAATGTCACTTTAAACGACAATTGTAATACCATTTTTGTGTCGTAACGTCATTTTTCACTTAAAGTGACAACGATAATAAGGGTGAGAAATTTCAACGAACAACTTACAAACAAGATAAAAAAAACAGCAACATTTAAAAGTGAAAAATAAGTTGACAATTGACATTTTCGAAACGGAATTGCCAGCCTTAGAGGGCAAATTCGAAATAGTTATTTTCTTAACAATTTTCTACATCTTTAGTCTATATGAAAATAAAAAAAAAATCGTTAAAAAATTTGCACAAAAATTCAGGAAATCGAGTCAACTTTCCTCTCTAGATTTTCGAAAATGCTCGAATTTCGAAATTGAATTTAACTTCAACAACTAACCAGTTATGTTTTGAATCCAACGGTACATTAGTCTTAGCTGTAGATTAAACATGTTCGGAGGAGTTCCCGCAAAACGCGAAACAACATTGGACTGTGTTCAAAATAGCCAAATAAATAAATAAGTGAGTATAGTTTTTGAAATTGTATGAAGGCTATTTAAGTTATCAAGTTGTTATTGTTGACATTGTTTTGTTGTTTGATGGTTATAAGTTATTTTTACATTGAATTGTTAACAAAATCGACAAATTTTGCTTTTTGGGTTGTCTCACTTTTCTTGCCAAGGTGCGATATGATGGTTTACATTTTAATCGATTGGAGCGTTTCATAAGAAAACATAGGCGACATTGCAGAAGTTAGGGCTGGCGGGAATACATATACAATTCTGTTTCATGACTTAGGAAGTACCTATCTCTCGGGAATTTTGCATGGATTCAAAAATATGTTAAAAGATTTTTTTCGTAAATTATTATGAAATAAAAGAGCGTAGTTTTCTAAAATTGTGCGAGCGATTATTAAATACGTTGTACATTTTAAATATTATGACGATTGCATAATTTTATCTTATTTTTGATCTCAAAATTTTTTCACTGAAATTGTGATAAGTAAAATTGTAAAATGTTTTGATAATCGGATTATTTTACTTAGATTTCAATATGTCAAAAAGCGTTAGTGCTTGAAATTACAGATAGATAATTCAAAGCAATGTCATTTTGTAAGATTTCAACCTCATAAATATAGCTCGGAAATGGTTGAAAAATCCCTAAAAGTTTCCGACATGATAATTCAAACCAAGTATAATCGGTAAAAAGATGACATCTCTACAAAAACTTTAACAAAATCTTTACTTATGTGAGAAAAAAAAAATGGAAAGTAGGTAATGGTAAATACTGGTAATCAATGTTGTGAGTAATTGTGAGTAATGATAAATAATTTAAATTCAAATTCAAATTGTATTTATTATTAAACTGTCTGAGATAAAGTTTTGAATTAAGGTGTAAGTAAACTAAGAAAGACAGAAAAATTAACAAATAATAATAATAATAAAAATTATAATTAAGAAAATTGATTGATGAATTGAAGCAAATATATTTGGTACTATTAGAAAATTATGCAAAAGGAAAAAGAAATAGTAGAAATAACGTATTAAACTAATATGAAAGTTGCGATTGCTGCTAATTCCCCTTGAGCTTAAGTGGTACAGAATTCCAAAGTCTGATGGACAGGACGAAAAGTTGGCGCTTACTCGGGAGAAAAATAAATCGTGGCATAATTAACGAACATGTTCTATTAATTTAGAAAAAAAAATTAGTTTACAGTACAAGTGTAGGTATCTTATCATAAGGTTCCTTCAAAACATTATTGTACGAAATTTGATATAATTGTTAAAAAACGATTTAGAATACGCAGATATATGATCATATCTTCGCAAACGAACTGCAGAATTCAAGGCAACATTGAGTTTACATGAAGAAACGGAGTCCAATTTACAAAATACCTGGTATGAAGTAATACAATAACAAAGTGCTTTTGCAAGTATGATGCGAGTTTCCATAGATGTACGGGGTGCGGATAAAGACAGACAACGTAAAGTAGCATACATTTTCCTAACAAGATTTATTAACATAATTAGACCAGTACAGAACCGAATTCCTTAGGTCCTGAGAAAAAGTTTGAGTACCCACACTCCTATACTCGGAAGCTTAAATAACTATTTATAGCTATCCCAATATTCACTTTTTTAGTATTTCCCTCTTTTTTAATCGAAGTAAGGTACTAAATAGATTTTTCGCACCTTAGATCGGCTCTAACTCAGTAGGGTTATGTCCGATCGGAAAACGGGTTTCACTGTTCGCCTCAGCTCATTACCAGCTAGAATTCGCGGAAGAAAATTTTTCTCTGTATTCTTTTACGGTAAGGGGTATGAACCCCCGGCGGGGGGTTTGTTCCAATACCGCATGTTGCATATCGAATGGAAGGTCTCGCCGAGTACTACCGGGTGGTGTATATTTTTCCCGATTCAGAAAACTTTGCTGCCGGAAAACCCATTTTCATGCCCTTGGGTCACATACATCCCAGGTATTACATTTCGCATATATTTTTGGAGTTCTTTCTTCCATGGCCATAAATTTCTGAACACTTTTTCATAGAGAGCCATTTTCCATGACACACCAATTCCGCACAATCACAAGAAGTAGAGAAGTCCACTTTTTCATCAAAGAATGTCGCTTAAACTACATCCGATCGTCAAAACTTTCCCCCGTTAGATAGAAATAAACATTGTTAATAAAATATGTTCAGAGTATTATAATGCATCGTTTAACATATCTCTCATGTCTAGAGGTGCCGGGCCTTAAGTTGTATGAAAAAGCCTACAGGTGTTAAATAATATTTTTTCAGGAAAGGTAAAAATTGAAATCTCTGTATGCCAACTTCACGAAAAATTTCCTCTATTCTGCTCAATTTCGATGTTGTGAAACATCAGTTCATATAAGCATAAAAAAATTCTTAAATTTTCATGTGAGAGATAGGCGGAAAGATGAACATGCGAAAACATTATACAAATCTAGACGATATCGTATTTTCGTGAACTTTCCCATACTTTGTGTCAATTTCTTACAAAACTATGAATTTGTTATTAAAATAAATTTTCTTTATATGTATGAATGCAAAATACATGTTTTCTACATATTTTACTGTCTTGAGAAAGCAAAAGTGGTAAACAGGCATAATAAACCCTGCGAGTTTGCCTAGGATATATTTATATAAAAAAAAAAAAAAAATAACAGGGCTAATCACGAAACGCATATAATTACCATCTCAAATTTTTTTTTACAGAAATATTTCTTTCTTCCACACTCTAATTAGAGCAAGAAATGTCATAACTATACGGTCGTAAGTTTTTCATGAATACCAAATATGAATTTTGCTTACTATAAAAATTCATTCATTCATTCTTCTTAATTTATACATACATCAGTAGTTTTTTTTTTATAATTCTTAAGTAATTTTTACAACTGTAGCATCCTAACTACGGATGCAGATTCAAATCCACTATAAAACATGACAAGATCTGCTTGAATTTTTCACACAGATGTACATTTCACATAAAAAAAAAAAAATTAATAAATCAGGTTCGTGCGAGGAAATATGAATGTTATCAAACATAAATAAACTTCCGATATTTGTAACAGAAATATGTAATTATTATACAATACGGATTGCGGATATTGCCAGGTTATACAGACATAGACCTACATACAAATGTGTATCATAGAGTCACCGGAAGAACAAATATCATATTGATCTCTGGCGCAATCTCATAGCATTTAGTTTCTTTACTTATGCCTAACAGTTGGGTAGGGAAAATCCATAGTTCCGGTGTTTGTTTGCAAAGGGTCTCTATAAAGTTTCTAAATTGAATGTGAAAACCTTTCTCTTTTTTATTATCCTTTAGTTCTTATGCAATTGAACATTTTACTTCCATTATGATTTCCATTGGTAACTTTAGAGGGTATGTAATCATGTTTCTGGACTTAGGTTGAACGTTAAAGGTAATCATCATTAAGAGGAAATGCACCGCAATAAAATACTGAACTGCTTTAGTTTTGCGGCTGCAGTAGATGTCGTTATCGTGTTATTTCCACAGATGTGGATTATTGGTCTCTAAATGATTGTGGTTTTTCAACGTCATTTAAAAAATGTTTTACGCGAGACTGTTTTACAAACTTTTTAACTTCTTTCACTAATTAAAAGAGAGTTTTACACCGTGGCTTCAGTTAAAGATTTGTGGATTTTAAGAGTTTACTGTTGATGCATGAAAAGTAGATTTTGTTTTTATGGTTAGCTTAGGCTATTGTTTCTATGTAATATAAAATTCTTAATTTAATTCTGTGCTTTTTTCTGGAACATTTCAAACGCTCTTTTTATTATAAATAATTTGATAAAGAAAAGTGTGAGTAGGTTTGCGTCTATTTTGTTTATCGAACACTTCATTAAAATTTTATTAAATAAGTGAGATTGAGTTGGAAAGTTGAATTTTGGCAGGTTATTACAGATAATTGGAAAGCAATGAATCCTGAAAAATCAAAACATATGTTTTCTACTATTTTGGCATTAATATAATTAATATTTTCTTCTCCCTTTCGACATGGAGTAGTCAGTGGCTTTTTTCAACAATAAATTTTATACTGTCGAGGTATCATAGAGCTGGTTGGTTGTCGCGTCTACAAAGAATCTCACTTGGGATGCAATTTATTAAAATCATTTGCAATCGAGCAACATGTAAAGGTTATCCAAACTTACGTATTACGAAAATAGCCGCCCTGTAAAAAAAAAAACAGTGTTCGTGAAACTCTTGACTATTTTCACACGTGTGCCTGGATTCTGATAAAATTCAAATGAGAATTATAAAACGACTTCGAAGAAAGAACAGTGTCACTATGCCATAATTTAGAATTCTGATTATTGAGTGACATGAGATGTAACTTAAATTATAGCAGTGACAATTTGGCATTTACCTTTTAATTTTTAGAGAATGAGGGTTTTAAGACTTCGGCTAATATCATCAAGCGATCTATTCAACAGTATATCGCAAGCGGAGTTTATAAAGCTATTTTAGGCATTCAAAAGCTATTTGTAGGAAATTTATAAGTAGAATATCACCATTCATGGAAAATTGTGTGACATACAATTCCCAGCCAAAAAACTCAACAGTCTAAAGGAGCGTTTATAATGGCAGAGTAGAGTGGAGTCACCAGATTGCATTTTCTCTCATTATTTCACCAACAACGTGAGATTAGAAATTTTTCAAATCTGACGTTACTCTGTAAAATCCACTCTGGTGGGAAGCGCGAAGAACTTATATTAGAGTGCAAGCTTGAGACAAGGAGAGGCAATCCAATCTGGTGACTCCACTCTACTTTGCCATTGTAAACGCTCCTTTAACCTCATTGCGTTTTTTGGCAACAGGTAATCAATAACAAACTCTTCTTGGCTTTGCAAGACAATTATTTAATATCTACTAGGCTCCAATCAACGGGCAATAGGACCAGATTTTTTGCTACTTCAGTTTCTAGATGTATAGAAGAAGCTTGTGGAGTTATTAACTATGTAATCGCGCATAATGTTATAAAATTTCCAATTTGCGATGAAGATCGATACAACATTAGACAAAATTAATATAGTATAAAGCAGAGGTGGCCAAAGCATCGGCCGCGTAACTATTCCTATAGTCCCCGTCTGCCTAATATGTACACATCTTGACATGAAACAAATGTTAATTTAATTTTAATTTATTTTAATGTTTTTTTAAATCCAGTTCCTCGTTCCAAATCTAAAAAAGTTAAACGATAAGGAATTTTTTAAAAAATTATCATTTGGTAAGAGACGCAATGATTACTTAATTTTCCTTAAACTTTCTAAATTCTTCAAATGTTTTTAAATCCTTTTTTGAAATGTTAAGTGTTCTTCATTCCTCCACTAATGTAGAACGGGTATTCTCGGCAATTGACATTAATAAAACCAAAATTAGAAGAGATGAACTCAACTCCGCACAGAATTTTTCATTCTTTTCGATATTTTTTGTAAATTTAATTTTTATTTTATTCCAATTTAATGCTGAAATAAAAATAGAAGAAATATCAATAAAATTAAAGGAATTTTTGGATGTGGGCCAAATACTAGTTGAGAATGAAATCCTTAACTTAAACTGCGATATATTTTTGAAATCAAGAGCTTCATTTCAAAATAATTATTGGAATTTACTTTGTGAAGAGAATTACCCATGTTTATGGAGATGTGCAGCATATTTAACAACATCTTTCGATTCTATTTACATCTATGAAACATTTTCTACCATGAAAGAACATATTGTTTTATTTATTATAAACTAATTAGTTTGTGAGTAGAAATTATTATTTTCTCTTGTTAAAATAAATTGATATTGAATATGTTTTAGTATCATATATGTTTATTTTAAATTTAAACCTGTTTTTGGCTTTAAATTACTACTTTTTTTATGATCACTTAACAAACACGATCTTGGTAGACAGGTCGCCCATAGTGATCAAAAGTTTGACCACCCCTGGCTATAAAGTAAAAATGAATATGCAATAAAATTAGTTCAATATAATTGGTTTTAGATTTTTCTAGAAATTTGGAATATCTATACATAACGTTTATTATTTTTATACTTACTGTCAGCATGAGCTGACATATCACTCGGTGGACAGCTTTGAAGTGCAAGGCGGCACGCTAGCTCACCTCGGCTATTGGCGTAGAGTGTGGGGGGGGGGGGTTCCACGAAAACCTGCTGCTGCCACCTGCCATTTACAAAAAAATATTGTGCCACACATCCGGTCCAGAAGGGACCTTTACACTACTTACCAATACTTACGTGAAGGCGCAGATGGTATGCCTTCGGCTGCTTTACCCCATCCACCCATACGACACTGAGGGCAGCAATTTAATTTCAGTGTCTCTGTTCATCTGACCTAAAATGCGAGAGGAGTAGTGAACCTATTCAACCACTGCTGCAAGAGGGCTCCGGGAGAGTGAGGGGAGAGATTAAAAGACTATCGCCCTATAACGTTATAATTGAAAGGCACTTATATTTTGTCTGTATCTGCTTTGGATGGAATACAAATCAATACATTTGTTGCCCTATTACCTGCTCTTAGACTATTCACTACATAATTTATACCAATGCCCTACATGTCCAAAGCTTTCACTCACAGTGTATAATATTTTAGTAAATACAATACTATCTATTCTAACTATCGGAGGCAACCCAAAGGAATAACCACACGGTTAACAAAAACTAAGTATTCTATATGTACTTAGACGTCACAATCCTAATTTCTCTAGAGTTGTAATAGACGAGACTTAGCAAACTAAAATTAAAGGAAATTCATTCTATAGTCTGTTTTTTTTTCTTCTTGCTTGTTTTAAACCATTACCGAAAAATAATGGAAAACAATTCAAAAGGTGCATGGTTCAGTCCGCTTATAATAACTATGATGAAAAAAATTAATTTACTCCAATTTCGCCTGTCATTATACTATTTGACGAACTTAAATTAGAAAATTTTTGTTCATGTCGTTATCCTATCTAATAACGCTGTTATGTGGCTATGTTCTAGTAAATATCTTATAGGAATTTTATAAAAATATATATATAAGAGATACAAAAATGAAAATAAAATTAATTATAACAAGTAAAAAAGCTAAAATTGGCCTAAGACCAATTCTTATGATACCCTAGATGCATGCCCGTATGAAATTTGGTATGGTCACCCATTTGAACAGTTTTGATTTTTGAAGTGGTTTTTCGCATATATTTCTAGAACGGTTTGTCGGGCAGAAAAAATGATTATAACCAATTTTATAGGATTTCGTATTCTGAAGAAGTTTTTAGTACAATAAAAATGTCTTTGACTGATTGTTTTCACAGTATCGTAGAAAACCTAAATTTTTATATGGCAACACCAACAAGAACTTGCCCGAATTTGGCCCATTTTTGAAATTTATTTTGCTAGTACAATGAAAACACCATGTACCAAATTTCAGCTCTCTACGTCGACGCGTTCTCAGGCAGTGTCCAAATATATAGTGGAAAACGAAAGTTTTGTAAGTGAGCGTCCTCTTCGAGATTATCTGTAGAATTTCCTGCGGTCCTTGTCACCAATAAATTCATGTTCGATATTATCGTTTTGATTATCGTGATTATCGCTTGTGAAAATGGATTTATGTTCATGAGGAGATTGACATCTTTTCCACTGTTTCGATAGCGAAATAGTCGGTTTTTTTTTGTTGAGCCAAGCTGATTTCGGTGTTCTACATGAAATGACGACTTCTACATAAGCGTTTTAAGCTGTAGAGGCCGACAAGGATACTAGAGCAGTTTTTGCTTTTGTGATGCTATTTGTCGTTTGCACTAATTTTGGTTACAAATTTATGATTATGAACATACGCGAACTTTTTATGGGTTCGTCTCTTTTATTTTTTCTAAAGTCGGATGTTCGTAATTTTTAAATTTTTTTTTTACTTCTTATTACCCGATGACTTTTTGGTGACAACTTCACATGCTCAGCCACAAAAAAACTTCTTCTTCTTCCTTGCTGCCCGAACTATTTTTCCGTCGGTGCCAGCCAGGTCATTTTTCAGTTACCTCGTATAACTGCGACCATAACGCATGCATAAACTTGTACTAAAGGTAAAGGGGAAAAACTAAAACTATTTCTGTTCCATTTCCGATGTTATTTGGCTTGGTACAACTGTCAAACAGCCACAAACATTATTACACCGTCCATGGCACCTTTACGAATGACCGCTATTTTACGTTAAACAGTTGTTTAGTTTATGAAACAATACATTTGTAAGTTCTTTTGCCGAGATATGTACGTACTTACATAAAACTAATACTTCTCCCCATAGATTTTGAAACTAGCTACTGTTCGCCCATTTACTTCCGTATCATACTTAATAGTTCCCTTTTATGGGAGAAATTTTGATGGTTTTCATTTTTTAATTTAAAATTCTAAAAATCATCTAAGCTGTTCTACTGCATAAATTTATACTGTGGTTTGGCTATGAAATTCTGGGTATTCAAATCATGAAAAATATAACTTTGGAAAAAGAGGTTTTTAAAAGATTGTCGAAATATGAAATTATTTAATTTTGAAATTCGAATTCGATATTTTGTGTATTGTGAACTTCTTTCGAAAATATTTTTTTTTTCCAAGTAGAATCAAACAATTTTTAAGTTTGTATATATTCAGTTTATTTGGAAAAACTTGTATTTTTAAAATAAATTTGTGTGTAGTTCCCTAGGGAGGGGGAGGGGGGGGGGGGAGGGCGGCGTTATGTGGGGCTTTTCTATCATTAACTATTGTAATTATAAATCAATTTTGATCAAATTGATCATGTATTGAATGATTATTTTCGAAATTTTCGTAATTCAATTTTGATATTTTATGAAATTCGTAGTTCTTCAAAATTATTGAAATTGAAAACGTGTCGCCATTTTAGTTGCTGGGGATTGTGCGAGGCAATTTTGCACAGTTCTCGAGGAGCCTATTTAGAAATCTTATATTCTATCAAACAAGTCTCTTTGGATGGGAAGGAAGGGTGTGGGGAAAATTGTACTCATGTGATTTAAGCCAGAATTATATAAGTACATTGCCATATTTTGAGGCCCATAGTCCAATTACCTTGAAGAGTAACCTGCCGGTACATGTTCTCAAAATCGCTATAATTTCTTTTTTTAATCTCTGAACTATTTCTAATTTAATATTGAAATTCCTTTATTTATTTATTTCAATATGTATCCGAACTCTTACATATGTACATGCCATTTCTTTAATTGTGATTTGGTATAAATTAAAACTTGTTCAAACTATTAGGATCTTCTAGTTTTCCTCCCCTCGTTTTTATTAAATGTACCTTTGTATTAGAATTACTGAAATTACTATAGTTGATACTAATCACAGCGTAACAAATGTTTAGCTAACAAGTGGCTTTGAACTATTTTTTTAAGAACGTCCGGTTCTTTTTTATAAATTCATATTTTAGTACAAAACACACAAAATATTAAAAAAGATAAACTATCGTAGCTTTTTCTAGTGATACAGTAAATCGGTCAAGTGTAAATTTAATTAAAAAAATTATAGTGTCAGGGGACTTTTGAACTGGTAGATCATCATATCAGAAAAAGCAATCATTAGTTGCTATCTTTCATGTTTTTTAATTTTGAGAAATTTCAATAAAATTTTCAGCATGGAGATATACATCAGGGAAAATTCCTATCCTATGTAGTCGCTGAAATTACACATATATGCAGAATTTATTGATTATTGAATATTTACTAGAAAACTAAATATTAGCTCATTCAAAAGTCTTAAAAGCATCTCTATGTCTAAACGCACCATACCAAGGATAGTAGATGTAGATGATTGCAATATGCCCAGATAGTCAGCCAAACAGAATCCTCGTAATTTTTACCTTTCTTATTAATCTTACGATTTGGAATGAAAGTAATATGATGAACAATGATTACGTGTATATGGCAGAATTTTTTCATATCTAACATAAGTGTTTTTTACATAATGCAATAGTAGATGCGGTTTAGGTGCTTAAGTAACAAACTACAGATATAGTTGTCTACTGGTCCGAAGCATTTGGGTAAATAGGCCTAGATGTCACCGACATTACATACATATGTTCATGGGAAGGAGTTTTGGATAATGTCAAGAAGTTCAATAAAATATTTACCATATAGCAAGCGACTCATTATAGACCCTTGTGGAACACCACCTTTGATGATATGCGATTTTCAACTAAGTATTTCTTGTTGGATACCTACTTGTCCGCAGAAAACTGTGTGTGAATTTACTGTTTTTGGTGTTTATGGTGATGAAGGTTGCTCTCTAGGTATTTGAGAAAATCTAGTAAAGTCAAATAAGATCGCTCTTGCATCTATGATTTTTACGAAACTCAATCACTTAGTGAAGAAATCATTAGGTTTAAAGAAACGGCGACTATAATTGATTACACTTCCCTTCTCAGTTGCTTAAAAGAGCGGTAATAGAAATCAGGGGCCGTTCAAAAAAAGGGGCGCATTATTTGGAATGGGAAGAATCATAACATATTTTCTTATGGACTTGGTAATGTACAAAGTACGTATATTTAGATTATGAGGAAGAAAAATTTTAATACAATTCTTTTATTATTATTATCTAAGTCAGAAGTCTGAGATTTGATGGCATTTAGCGTCGCTTGTCTACTTCCTCAACACAGCGGAAACTAAAATCGCCAGTTGAGTAAGTAGAAGGTTAGCAATGTGCTAAAATATATCAGGTTCCAAAAATATGTTGTATCTTCATTTTCATGTATATACATTCAACCGGATAGTTTAAATCATAGTTTCTTCAGAGCTTAGTTAGGACGTTAGCAAGTTTCTGTCAGAAATATTTGCATTCGTGACTAATTTAATTTTTTACGGCAACATAAGATATTTGCAGTGATTGGGTAAGCAACAGTCGGTTGCTTATTATTTTTACAGGCTCTTTTGAATTGCTTTTCCGATTATTTTCTTAACAGTGTTACTTGTGACTAATATATTTAACTAAATCGTCGTCTAGACTAGTTCTTTCGATTGCTCTTTGGCGTCTGGGCTGGGAAAACCCTCTGGCCAGCATGACAGTTGATGCGATGGCTCCAGAGCTTCGTTTTGGGCGTCGCATCTCTGTGAGTTTTCCTGAAAGGGAATCGTAGGTTGAGGGAAGTGCCATATCGAGCCTTCCCCGATCCGCTCTAAAGATTTTCACCGACGGCTCTCTCATTAATGGGGAAGCCGGTGCTGGTATTTACTTTCTTGAAACTGACATTGGGTTGGAGCAGGGGTCCGGAAAGAAACGAAAAAAAAAAAAATCAAAATTTCCGAACGGAGTCGTTTTGTCGGAACGAAAAAATATCGTTCCGAGTGAAAAGTTCCGCTCCGAACTTTATTTTTCAAAGAACTATTGGATTGCTCCTTAGAAATTTAGTTCTTTAAAGAACAAAAAGATTCGATCTCTCAACACTTTCGTTCCTTTATTTGATTTTTTTTAGAATTATACATATTTTTGCCTTTATTTACATATTGTAACGTTCCGGAAGTAACATACACTTATAAATTAACTTATCTATTGTGAAAACCATCGTTGGCAACATATCAAAAAAATTAAGAATTCCTCAAACAAACAATTAGAAATGTCCAAAGCCAAATTCAATCCTGAGTTGTCATTGGTGGTAGATCCAGGTAATGAACTTTCAGGTTGGCCTACCGGAAAGTTACCTAGTGAATCGCTTCTAGTGGCACTGCCATCCGCCCCCTATGGTTTCCTTTAAAAAGTGAATAACTGACAACATTCAGTACTATGATAAAAGCTTCTTACAAAATGGTGGATTTTTCTGGCAATAGATTTTAAAAACGTTATGACTCTGCTTTTGTTTTCAGGCTTTGCCGACACAATAACCCAATGAAATCTGTAAAAGGAACACAGTTTCTATAGCCCAATTGAAGATAAGTGAAATAGTATTTTCAAACCTTGGATCTAAATACTGTCCGGATAAAAAAGCATCAGAGTTTATCAGCATATTTTCCCTAGGCGTAGTGCAAGTTCTTTTGTAAGGACACTTGATGAAAACGACCGTATTTTTAAAAGTATTTATAAAAGTCACCTAAAATCAACTGTAAATCTTGCAGCAAATCCGTTGTTTGTTTCGCGGCTTTAAATATAAGAACGAATTCTTCAATGAAATTGATCAATTCAACCGTAGCCCCCGTGTTATATCCTACAATACGCAATACGTACACATTTAATTAAAAACAAGAATTCAAACACATGTGTTTGCGTTTGTTTGCTCAGTGTGTACACCGTCAAAAGATTAGCAATGCTGTTAAATCATGCGCTTGCTTCTTTACATTTGCAGTTGATTAATATCTGCCGCATGAATTTTATCGAAATTTTTGTTAAATATGCCACGGCAATTTTATTCGAAAATTTAATCGGAAAAGTCCTAAAAATAACTTATCACGAATTCGTTCCACCGGAGCTGTATTTTTACGTTCACTCCGGAACGATATTTTTTTAAAAAAATTATATCGTTCCGGGATGAACGAGAAGTTACGGGAACGTTTAAGAACAGATCCCATATCGTTTCTTTCCGGACCCCTGGCGTTGGAGTACTCACTTGGAAGGCAGACCACTGTTTTCCGGGCTGAAGTCTTCGTCATCGCAATGGCAACGAAGATAGCCCTTTATATGGAAATCAAGGGAAAGGTTATTGCTATTCTCTTGGTTAGTCAGGCATCTTTGATGGCTCTGAGTGGTCCTACAGTCTGTGGATAAGCTGTGTATCCACAAAAAAGTGTTCAGTGGGTTCCTGGGCACA
This sequence comes from Dioctria rufipes, assembly GCA_963924295.1. Classification (NCBI taxonomy): domain Eukaryota; kingdom Metazoa; phylum Arthropoda; class Insecta; order Diptera; family Asilidae; genus Dioctria; species Dioctria rufipes. Next base: position 202,342,954 of record OZ002742.1, read on the forward strand.
TGCGGATCATTGGAAAGGGCTGACCTCTTATCCAGGACAGGATCTGGTTCTCCCTTCTTTGGACCGGAATCAGCTGTAGGCGTTGCCGCCTCTTTGATCAGATCTCTCATCAAGGCACTTGTACTTGAGCACTTGCAGGTGTACAAAAGTTGTTTTTGATGGGCCTACTAGACCTACTGACTTACTCTTGCGACTCAGAAGAAAACAATACAGAACTGTGGTTGGCATCATGACTGGATACAGCTCACTTCACGCTCATCTAACAAGGAAGGGAGTTGTTAACAGTCCTGAGTGTTTGTCCTGTCTGGGAGGAAAGCATGAGACAACCGAACACTTTCTCTATGTGTGTGCTGACCTGATGCCCTTCATTAAGAGGACAGGAAAGTTTTGGTAAGAAGATGTCTAACAGGTTAGTAATAGACCGCCTTGGCCTCCGTGCCTTGGAAAAAACCAAAAAGAAAAAGTCGTCAGCGTATGTTACTACTATTAAAAAAATTAAACAAAGGACCTACTTTTGACCACCCTGTGGAATCCACCTCTAGGAAAATTTACTCTCAAAATTGGTTGTATTTATTTGCAAAAATAGAGTTAAATCCTGTGGTCTCTGTTTTGACATTGTTATAAGATCCCAAATGTCATAGAAGCCACCTACGCACCCACTCAATTATTAAAGTCTGCAAAATAATTAAAAAATTGGATGCTGTGCTAAATAATTAGAAACATGCATATAAGTATATACAGCTGGAATAAAACTATAGCAATGATTTTTTATTTTATTTTCCTGTTCCTTTATATAATAATTTAAAAATTTGTCTTATATAACTCCGTAAATCTACGACTTAAAAGCTATTAAAAGCTATACAAAACGCAAAAGCATTCTAGGATTGTTTATTATTTTTAGAAGGCGGCCTTAAAGCTACATTTGCTTCAGGATCTTTATTGGGTGCAAAATTTCTTCCATGTTTCTTTGAGTAATTTTGACCCCGTTTACCTCTTTTAGGTACTCTCGCTGAACCTTGTGGTGGCTTAAAATTATGCTGATAACCAAATCCTTCTGGATTGTTATTAAACTTTGGATTATAACTGTCGATCTGAATGTTATCCTTATTTGGATGATATGGCTGCCAGTTCGATGGTTGGGCTGATAATCCATTATCTGGTTCATATTTTGGTATTGCTTCTTTGTGAAGGATATATCGATAAGGATTCATAACAGGATATCCACCATCTACATTTTGATTGGACGACTGATGTTCCGTAATCGGTACATATTGATCTGAATTACTTTCTTGGTGTGAAGAAGTAAATGTAGGTGGTCTTCTTTGATGTTGTTCTCGTTCTTTATTCTCTTGACGATGATGGATTTTTTCCGGCTTATATGGTAGGGAATTAATATCTCGATAAGTTTCCGTATTGAAATAAAGTTTAGCTTTAGTTGGACGTTCGTCTGGGATGAAATGTGACAAATCGATTCCTTGTAAATGCTTAAAAGCCGAAGAATGATCAACATTGCTAGGATTTCGTTGCTGCTGCTGTTGTTGCGGTGGCGGTAGACTTTTATATTTCGGAATTGGTGATCTTGTTTTGACTTTGTAAACAAATTCAACATTATCTTGCATATTTTCTACTATATTCGGTGTAGGACTTGCAGATTGATAAACATCTTCATCATTTAATAAAATTTTTAGAGCTGTTGTTGGTGTTGGATGCGGAAATCTAGGTCTATTTTCTGACAAACTCATTACTCCTTTATGCTTGATGCCATTATATTGATGATTTTCTTGTTCTGGTGAAATTTGATGTTGAATTTGATAATAAATCTTTGGTTCTTGTGGTGGAGGAATTTTTCCTTCAGCTTCTAAAGTTTTCATATATTTCATCACTGAGTCTTCAATATGTTTTAGAATTTCTTCTTTTGGCATTTCACTTGGTGATGCTTGAATATGATCTTCATGTCGATTTGGTTCTTGTAGGCGATTATATTTATTTTGTTCGTAATTCATAGGTTCATAACGAACTGTTGAATAACCGGAATTCTGACGATGTTGCTGTTGTTGTTGTTGTTTAATATAATCATTATCGTTAAAATCAAATAAATCATAACTTGATCTGGTTACTGTATCTTTGTCGAAATATTGAATTGGCGTTTCAGTTTGACTTTCTTCACCTTCATACACTTCATATTTGGGTGATGATGAACGAGGTATTATATTGATTTTTAAATTTGGATGAGATTTTGGGATTATATTCACTGCAGGATTAGAATTTCCATGATTTCCATGTAGTTGAATGGCTTTTTCGACATATTCCTGTGCTGTTTTAGTATTGGCTAAATTTTCTTCAAAAAATTTTGAATGCTGACCATCGTTTGTGTTTTTCTCATCGGATTGCTGTTGTATATGATGATGAACATTGTCTGTAAATGGAAATAAGAATGAAATATTCATACAGAGCTGGGCAAGTACCAAAGAAAAAGTACTTAAATACAAGTACAAGTACCGAAGCCCTGAGTACTTCAGCGTAAGTACAAGTACCGCATGTATGAAAAGTACTTAGAACTAAGTACTAAGTCTGTAAAAAGTACTGAGTACTTTTTGAAGTACTTTTCAAAGTACTTTTTTAGAATAATAAAATATATAGAGTTGAGTTAATAGATAATAATAAATAAATCCTTTTGAAAACTATAATATGTACAGTAACCAGTGGTTACTATTTATAGTTTTTTATAGTTTTCGGCGCTGCACGTAGAGTAAAACTTTCACATTCGTACACTCATAAAAACTATTAGAGATCCTCCCAAGCACCCATTGTCGCCTCCAATAATGCATAAATGTTATAAGGAAAGAATTTCTAGTAAATTTTAAAGAAAAAAATTGAGGCCTTCCCTACATCAAATCGAGGCATCGTTGATTTTATATTGGAGCGATGCATTTCTTGCTTAACCATGGTCGAGGCATCGTCGATTTGATATTCAAGTGAGACATTACTGCTATTGTTCTACTTGCTCAGTCTTGTTTGTATGTTATTAGTTTGTCTAAGATTCTGCCTTGACGCGTGAGTGCGGCACATGCTTTGAAAGTTCTTTGCGAACTTTAAAACTCAACAAAAAGGGAGTTGCGCTAGAGACTGTGTTTGCTTTTCAACGAAGAGTTACATATTTTTAAGTACTTAATAGACTCAAAAATACTTAAATAGAAATATTGGTACTTAAGTACAAGTAAATTCAAGAAATTACTTATGTTCAAGTACTAAGTAGGGCACTTCAAAAGTATTGAGTAATAAGTCATAAGTAACGAAAATGTACTTTAAGTATAGTACTTAAGCCTTGTTTTACTTAAGTATTGCCCAACTCTGTATTCATAGTAGGAATTGGTGTATGTATATTTGTATGTGAGTGGTGGTGAGTAGTGGGTGATATATTGTAGGTACGTATATAGTTTATTTAATATTTATTTTTTTTTCCGCGGACAGAAATCGAACCTACACTTGTTAGAATCGGTCAAAGATGAAGGATAGAAGAATTTTTAAAAACTTTTATATTTAATGTTAAACATAAGATGAAGAATAGAAGAACATTTAAGAACTTTTATCTTTAACGATTTTAAATCAAATTATAAATACAAGAAGAAAAAACAACCACCTCGTCCGGGATTTGAAACCGGAACCTTCCGCTTGCAGGGTGACTGCTCTTACCACTGAGCTAATGGGACAGATGATTTTCCCTCTTGCATTTCATAATTTGTAACTAGCCTACTAAGCCACGTTTGCTTTCAGCTGGCATTAACCAGTAACGATGAAAGCGAACAAATAAATTGTAAATTCAATTTTTATTTATTTTTCCTCTTGTATTTATGAATTTGATTTAGAATCGTTAAAAATAAAAGTTCTTAAAAAAATTCTTTCTCCTTCATTGACCGATTCTAACAAGTGTAGGTTCGATTTCGCGGAAAAAAAATAAAAACTGAATTTACAATTTATTTGTGTGCTTTCATCGTTACTGGTTAGTGCCAGCTGAAAGCAAAACGTGGCTTACTAGGCTAGTTACAAATTATGAAATGCACGAGGGAAGGTCTTCTGTCTCGTTAGCTCAGTGGTAAGATCAGTCGCCCGGCAAGGGGAAGGTCCCGGTTTTGATTTAGAATCAGTTCTCTAAGTATACGCGTTCTCAAGTTATCATGCGCACAGACGAACAGACGGACGGACATGCAAAAATCAAAACTTTTAATATTATGCGTGGGTGTCCAATCCATTATTCTCTATCATCATTATTTCGAGGTGTTACAAACGGAATGGCAAACTTAGTATACATCTAGGGTATAAAAAAAAAAAAAAAAAATTTAAAAGGCTAATAACTAAGGAAGTATGTAGACATACAATTGGAAATTGAAACATCTTAATTACAAGAAATGTTTTTCAGTGATATTGAGGGAAAGAGAAAACTAATGTGATTTGAGACTTTATGTATATGATGAACTTGAAAATACCTATATCTCTTTAGGAATTTAAGGTAAATAAACATCAGTTAATACACAAAAGAGCCTAACATAGCGCTCAATAAACGAAACCAAAAATATGTAATTAATAAAAATTGAGAACCAAAAAATACAAAGAAATTAAAATTTAAACTTTACGCTAGCAAAGAAAAACCTTAGTTTGAGTAAATCAGTAAATTTGTAAGAAAAAAAAATTGTAAAGTAAAATTTTTTCAACTTTTCCGGAATTTGTCTATAGGCTCAAAATAACCCTACTTAGTACGAAGATGAAGACCTTGTAAAACAGAGGGTGAGGTATTTCTCATGCCTTGAGATAGTAAAATCAATGTTAAAGCTAAAAACTCAGGTTAATTTACAGAGATTTTAAACAATTTGAAAAATGAAGGCCACCATAGTAGTTAAGTACTTATCTAGACAAAATGTAAAAAAAAAAAAAAATTTTTTACTGAAGCGCGATGGCGAAGAAGAGAAACAATAATCTTGAATTATCCTATAGTAGCCATGTAAGCGTATACTGCATGTCACTTGGCCAACTAGCCTGACATACATGCACCTATAGAATGTGCCTGACTTCAGGGAAAGTAAATTTTCTAATTATCAGTTTTTCACTTCTTATTACAAAAAATTTTCTATGTTGCAAATAATGTCTAATAATTTTATTTGTTAGAAAATTTTATAATTATTATTTACTTTGCACTGCACGCGTTTTTATAGAAACAAATCGATTAATATTAATCTTTGAACTTTCTTACTATTTACGTCATATCTGTCTTCTTGTTTAATTTCTAAATTCAATAAATAATAATTTTTTACATTTAAATGAAATTTAATTTCAGTAGAGCAGGAGGTGATAGTACTAACCTAGGCAAACAAAAAATTGTATGCAGGTGGGGGGGCATATCAACCGTTTAGGAAATACAGGGTGATTAAGAAAAAAAGCTAGTTTTTCACGAAATACCCTACATTTTAAAAAGTACAAGGCGTATGGTCACAGTTAAGAGCTGATTGTATGTAGAGCTTCATGGGCTTTCCAACGATTGCTCAACGAGCCTCGTACCCCTCTCCTCTCAATAGTCTAAACTAAGAATTTCGGAATTTTCTTATCATTTTTCTTACTTTGACTCTATTGGTTTTGTTTTTGCAAAACTGTCATTAACATAACTTTTTTTTAAAAAAACTATAAACTGTAGACTCTTTTAGTGGGAAACACCCTGTATGTATTACTGAAGATTACTCCCAAAAAAATCAAGCTAAATCCAAATTAAATGCTAACACTGTTTAACTATCAAAACTATACATAAAATGGCATTCTTCATTTTTTTTAATCAAATTTAATTCTAAGTCTCTACAGGATGCTTTAATACACATATTTCTTGGACCTACACAGTATGTTCCATACCATCATTTCATTGAGCATATGAAACCATCAAAATCATTGTATGCAACTACAAAACTACCGAGTCATAGTTCGAAGATGTTTCCAATTGGGGGTGGGTATCTCTCTAGTTACAGTACAGCTAACTAAAATATGTTGTTTTTTTTTTTTTTATTGAAACGATCTAACAAAACCTATAATCTGAATTATTGTTCAAGATGGTTAAAAATTATAAAGACCTTAAAATAGTAAAGTAATTCCAGAGGTATCGGTTGAAAAAATTCTTAGAAGGAGTCAAAATTTACAAGAAGGATTACTAACGATATTTTGACTGAAAACATAAAATTTGTGAGGCATTTGAATTTTATAATTAGAAATCGATGGCTGTGTAAAGTTGTTCAAAACAAATTTCAGTTTTTGTCGTGTCTTAAATTATGTTATAAATGTCGTGTAGAATTATCTACATAAATATTTGCTAATGTACATGCCTTTCCACTCTCTCTGCCCCTGAATGGCATGGAAAGGTGAAATTTTGATTTTATGAAAATAATTAAAAAAAAAAAATAAATTTTGAAAAGATTTGCCTGTTTATTTTTTAATTTTAGTTTAACTAAAAGACAAAAAACAAAATTCCTTTTACCTGAATCTGTATTTTCTGCAAATTGTTCATTAGCAGGATAATTTTGGTGGTGATAATTCGTTGCAAGGGCTACTTGATCAGGATATGTCTCCTTGGAATCTTCTTGATTTTGTTTTTCAAGACCTGGACGTCGTCTTTTTCTTACATTGCTTGATAATATAAGTACTGGCAGAAGCTAGAAGCAATAATTGATTTATTTAGATTCTAGTAAATATATGAAAAATGCTAAGACATAAAAATATTTATAAAGTTGGATTCACATGATATTGATTTTGTTTGCTTTATCTCAAATGAATAATAAAAAAAAAAGCATAATATAGCGGCACACAAAAACTGGTTCTAAAAGTACAATTTGTTTTTTTGTTTTTTTTTTTTTGTTTTCAAATTCACATGAGAGTTAAGTCCATTTTTTATTTTTAATAAATTTAGAAGCTGCCATTATTGGAAAAAAAAACCACAAATTATTGAACATAATTTCGTATTGTGTTAAAGGAAAGAATTATCCACAAATATTATTTATTTTGAGTACACAAAAATGTTTTGTATTCACTAAAATTATCACGATAATATCACAAAAAAAAAAAAAATTGTTATCAACAATTATACAACTTACAAGAAATATAAAAATCACAAATCTAAACTTGATGTACATTTCGCAACAGTATCTAACCATAAATTACTCGAAAATCATTGCCAACAGCAACCTTTTATAACAAAGAAAAAATTTTTCCGATTTTCATTTTCCACTCCATACTTGATGCTACAGCCACCACCATCATCATCATCACCACCACCACAACTACCACCATCGCACCACACACCATCATCATCACCATTATTGTTATAATATTATATATCACAATGCCTTCTAATTCCCTTAGTAAATCTATAACTAACAATACTAGAAGAAGAGTCACGCTAAGTTTACTGCAATTTTCTATCTGTCCTATCGACTCATTACCATACCGTCTTAGTAAATTTTTCTGAAAGACCATATCAACTATCACCATCACCACAACCACATTTCAAATCAATCGAATGAGCCTAGCGTAAGACCTCAGCTTTAATGTCTAGTGCAAGGTGAGTTGAAAGCTCTTGAGGAAGAAGTGCGAAAAAAAATGCAACCCCATACCTAGTTAATCCGACCATTTCATATATGAGAGATAAGGCGTTGACTTTTCAGTTCTCAGCTAACTATCTTGTTGCCTTGTAAAATAATGCAAAAAAGCTGTGCTGCAATTGTAGGCATTTTTCACTTGAAATGAAGATTGCATACTCATGAACACTTTCATTGCAAGGCTCATACGACCATGACGTACCATTGAACCTCCGGTACCTACATAATTTCTTCTATTACTCTCTTGCAGTCTTACGGCCGGTTGCTTGATTCTTCACAAGGCAAAAAAGGTAAATCAACATTTATAAGAAGAGAGAAAAAAACAGTGTATGAAATTGATAGAAGAAAAGCGTTGCTTATTCGTGGTGGAGAGGTGGTGAGCTGTAAAGGTGGAGTTGTTATTTCATGCGTTTTGGAGATAAATAACTTCGTGCATTGTATTTTCTATAACTCAGTTAGAAATATTTTTTATAATTTTTATTGTTTTATAGTTTTTTGAAAATTTAGTCCACGGTGATGCTCTCCGCGTCTACATAATCTTCTCAAATGTCAAATAAAAATGGAAAGTGGATTTATATTTTTAATTGAGAAAAAGAAACAAATTTTATGATGCTTCATAGTAGCGTGATAGATGATACGCCTGAGAGTTATAGGGGTTAAGAAATATTCGTAATTTTTGGTGTAATACTTCGATTTTTTTTTGTTACCGAAAAGCTAAGTATTTCCTCTATTAATACGTTATTGAAATTTGAACCCTTTAAATATTTATTCACCCTTTTGGCCTACTGTTTGTGTGACTATCTGTTTATCTGGCTGCAATATAACTCTAAAATGTGATGACTTAGAGAGAGCTAAAATTTTGTACAAGGCCTTTTTATAAAAATTGTAAGTTTAGGTTCAAAAGCTAGTAAAATCTGATAGCTCTAGGGTTGGAATGCAAAAATTCCGTTTTCACTATATATAAATATATTTGGATAATGCTTGACAAAGCGTTCGAGTTAGAGCAGGGGTTGTCATAGACCAAGTAAAGCTTCATTCTTAGTTCTTGTGTAATTTGAAGATGATCTTTGAAAATACAGAGTCGGCATTACATAAAAATTGAATGCATAACATCCAATCCTCTGTAAGTCCTATACTTCTCCTGACATTCAAATTGATGTTTACCAATATCACAGACAAATAATACCTAGATAGTTATTGCCGGTTTACAAGCAGACTTGAATTAAGTTTCACGCTCGCGAGTTGAAATAATTACACAAAAGTTACGATAACAAAAGAATTTTGTAAATTTTTGTATATTAATTTGAGTTCACAAGCAGAGCATCATGCAATGAATTGCAATTATATGTCTTATCTTGTATTAATATTTTCCAGGAATTTTTTTGAAAAATTATCTTCAGAAATTTACACAAAATAAATTAGTGGTCGATAATCGTCCCAAAACAAAGCAGCAAGAAAATTTCTCAAAGATTTTCAATGTTTAATTATTAGCCTAGCCGACGACCAGCTCAATTCAAACCGAGTTTAGACCGATTTCTAGTTTGGATCATTAAGGCTAAGTCTTTTGTCATCTGAATAAATTATCTAAAGATGACATGACGGTCCAGATATTGTGTGCAGATATTGGAGGGATAGATCCCCGGAATTTTCATGAGGCATGTTATTGATCGCATGGGACGCCTTTAAAGATCATGGAGCCGTAGAATTGGCCTTTTCTTCTTATCGTATGAATAGCCTGGAGTACCTACTGGAAAGTCCTCAGACAAAAACTCCTTCTGTATTTTGCGCATTATCCTAAAACCCTTGTGTATAGAACTATATAGTGGTTCCGAAAATGCTTCCTTGGTATAATGTCAGATGGCTCCACTTGTACCATTTTGAACAGTTTTGCTCGCGCTCACTCGCTAAAAGCTCTGTAACTCAAGTGTTGACAAGGGGTTCAAGGGATAAGCCTTTAAAATTGCCTGAACGATTGTTTGTCTAAAAGCGCTTATGTTTTTTTCATGGTAGATATACATATTTATTATTTGAGTTTGCTCACACTTCGCTAAAAGCAAAGCTGTGCAACTGAAATTGGACAAAGGGCGCAAGGGATAAGCCAAAACCCCCGAGAATATTTCCTAAGCCATGAAGCAGAAACCTATATGTGTGCGTTGTGAGGCCCGGTTTCTAAAATGTTCTATAATGATTCTTATGGAAAAATGCCAAACATTGACTTTACATATGCCATAGAGCCTAAACTACTATCCATACAGAAAAATAGTCTTCTAGTATTTTAAAGCTTGGTTCCTTACCTTCCCAAAGGCTAGACTTCCTATATTCCTTACTTAACAAAATAATAAAATAGTTTTGATTACAAAGAAACCTTACCATTTTACGCTCAATACCTCTCAGCTGAGTGATAATTGCATGTGTTATGTGCAGCCGGAGTCCGAATCTGTAGGCAGCTACCAGCCCACTTCATCCCATGACGGCACAGCGACATTACAATGACTACTCTGTCGAGAATTTTTGTTTGAGGAATCCTAGTCATTTGGTTAAGATACATTTTTTTAAAATAATTTTGTTAGGAAAGGTATGAAAATTTTATTACGGTTCGGAAGATAAGAGCGCAAGCTTAAGATTATCAGAACACCATTTTTCTGTATGAATAGTAGTTTAGGGCGGAGGAGCTATTCAAATCAAACTTTTGTCAGTTGTACATAAGAACACTGCAAATATTTTAGAATGTAAGGACTCCGTTGGGCCTCGCATATGATAAGGAGGCAGTCTGTTTCATGGCTTGTGGTGAAGTATTCTCGAGGGTTTTGGATAAGCCGTAAGAGCATAGCCAAACTAAAAAACATGCAAAGGCTGGGAAGTAGACATCGCCTCGCTAGAATATAAAATGAAAATCCACGATGGCTTTACCTGATGTAGTGAAGGCCGCAATTTTTTCTTAGAAATTTACTAGAAATTTTTCCTTAGACTTGCTATGCAATATTGGAGGCCGACAGCGGTTGCTTGAGCCACTAACAATTTTTATGTTAGAAACTTACAGAAAATGTTTTGGGAGAATTTTTATTCAGTCTGGGTCCCGACCACTGACTTATAACAATGGACTGAGCGTATTGCCATTTTCCTATAGGAAAGCATGGCACAAGTTTTATAGTTCTCTCTTTCGCCCTATGGCAGAGTTGGAGCTACCAACACAAAATATTGCATTCGGGAACATTTGCTTATGTTATTTGATGTTTTTATGTTGGCTACAGATGCAATCACTTCAGAAGGAATAAGGTAAAAATAGTGTTTACCATGCTCCGTCTCTCTTGCCCATAAGCAGGATTCAGTTAAGAATAAATTTTGAAAATTAAAGTCGGAATGAGTTTAATTCCTTATAAACGATTAAAATATCACTTGGACACAAGAAAATAAATTTTTTCAATTTAATTCGATTTTCGGGTGTAAAATTTCATCTGATTGGTTGAGTTTTACATGTTTTTTATGTAATCGTTTTAAAGGCTGCTCTAACGGTGATATACAGAAACACAATATTTTTTGTGCCACATGAAATAGCAAATCGCTCAGTCCATTGTTATAAGTCAGTGGTCCCGACTGGAGTTATTTTCAGATGCAATCATACTGTGCTATTGTCGGCCTCCAATGCTTAACAATTCTAAGGAAAAAATTTCCAGGAATTTTCTAAGAAAAAATTGCGGCTTTACCTACATCAGGTCCAGACATGACTGATTCTATCTTGGAGTGAGGCATTGCTGGCTTACCCTTTGGTTACGTTTGCTCTGCAGTAGTAGCGCCTCTACAATACAAGAAGATACTAAGTCAAATTGCGTTTCGCAACCACTATATACATAGTTCTACATAGGCTACCACTCATTTAATTTATCAACAGAATAACGCTATGATTCACATAAGAAATTCCATAAAAGATGGTTCTTGGGGTATAATATCAATCTTCTCGGCTGTCCGACCCGTTCTCCTGATTCAATCCTTATGGGGGATGGTTAGTACGAATAGTTAATAAAAATGTCAAGTAATTTAACTTCATCCGTTGAAGCTGCTTGGCTAATCTTGACTCCAAACTGTGTAGATCCTTCGTGGAATCAATGCCAAAAAGGCTGATGAATATCGTGGCGAACAAAAGTTGGATCTACTGATTATTAATAAAAATTATTTATTAATTTGTGTGCAATCTCATTATTGTTAAATAAAATAAAAGTTAAGTGCCTCTCATTTTGCTTATGCCCACAACTTTTTATCGAATTACTTCACAAGTACCGTTCTAACGGAAAATCTTTTCTTGGTGTCAGTTGATAACAAGAAGGCAGATGTGTTTTGCCATCACACATATTTCTCTTTCTTGCTACAGAGATGCGCTACCGCAATATTGTATGGTGCGTCTATAACTTTGCAACGTACTGTAACTCTGTAAAACTGTGTAAAAGAGTTAAATTGAATTTAAGGCCATCTTCAGCTTAAGCTAGAATTATGAAACCGTCCTAAAGATAAGATAAGATAAGTATGTCGATTTTTACACTTAACCTGTTATTTCGTTATTATTATTATTATTCGTTCGTTATTAATTCTTTTTGGACGCTCTCTATAAGATCTGTTGAAACTATGGGTGAAAATATGATCCTTCGCCTTGCTGAACTTATTCCTTAAGGAATACTCGCTATGAAATTATTGGTATGCGTCTCGTTGTGGATTCTAAAGGGTCCGCCAAATAACTTTTTTTTTTTTTTTAACAGGGCGCAAAACATCGAGTGTAGCTTCGGCTGTGTGGCACGTAGCGCCGTCCTGTTGAAACCAAATGTTGCCAATATCCTCCTCTTCAATTTTCCTGAACAAAAATTCGTTCAACATGGCCTGATAACGATTGCCATTGACTGTAACGGCCACTCCTTGCTCATTTTCGAAGAAAAATGACCCAATTATGCCTCTGGACCAAAATCCGCACCAAACAGTGACTCGTTTTGGGTGTATCGGCTTTTCAATGTATGCGTGCGGGTTTTCTGTGCCCCAAATGCGACAATTTTGCTTGTTTACATACCCGCCAAGATCAAAATGAGCTTCATCCGAAAAGATGATTTTTTTTGGCAAAATCGGCATCTTCTGTAAGTCGATCGCAGGCCCACTCAGCGAAGCGAAAACGCATTGGATGGTCAGTTGGCTTCAACTCCTGAACCAATTGGACTTTGTATGGCGTCATACCAAGATCTTTATGCAAAATTCGTCTCAATGATGTCTCTGAAATGTTCAATTGTTGAGAACGACGGTGAATTGATGTTGATGGCGCTTCACGCACACTTTCTGCCACACAATCAATATTCTCGGGTGTACGCACTGTTTTTGGCTTTTCACGCTTTGGTTTATCGATGAGGATGCCAGTTTCTTTCACTTTTTTCACAAGATAACGAACATACAGAGCTGACGGTGCTTCTCTTCTTCCAAAATCCGTACGCAATTTTCGCACACATTCTGCAACATTACCATGATTTTCAAAGTAATGTCGCAATATTTCCCAGCGTTGTTCAAGCGTATACACAACCATATTCGTTCAGCGGAAGAATAAAACTAATTATCTGTCAAATCAGACATGAGCTAAGTGTTACCATTCACGAAATAAGCACTAGTTGAAAAAAAAAAGTTAGATGGCGGACCCTGTAGAAGAAAACATTCTATGCCGATATCTTCAGGAAAATTTAGATGGTCTGCATTTTGCATAGATCTTCTAAGTAAATTGCAATCATTTGTTACTGTCCGACAAATCATTTAGAATAAATCTTACATTCTTCAAGCACGTGTGTGCATTAATCCATCAGGTTAGATCAATCATCTTAAATCGATGACTTATACCCTTGTCTATTTATGTCCTTCACTATATTCTGTTGCACTTACTTTACTATGTCTATTATTGACTATATGCTAATCTCTAATCAGGAGAAGGGTATTGTCACGTCTAATTTCGGCTTCCTCTCTGCAATTGACTGTAATGTTTGTTATCTATCTGTGCTCGAGTTCTTTTCTCCGGTGATACCCACGTGCTTTACGATACCCTAATTCTATATAATTATCTTATATAAAAAACAATTGGTAATTACTCAATTTGAGAATCTGAAGGAAAAATACATTCTTTATCGAGTATGATGCTTACATCATAACCATTGTTAAGGAGATAAAACTTGTCTTCATCTGCCATAACTACATTTAAGCCAGGTAAAATAGAGAGTTTATTTTACACGCAGATTTCCAATTTCAGGTTTAAATAATTGCACTCTGGCGGTTGGTTCAATTGCAACACTAATCATTTGCATAAATCGAATTATTCAATTAATCTGTACGAAATTTAAAATTAAGAAGAAGAAATTATTACTCAATTCTCAGCAATCCTTTAATTGGTCTACTCATAAAAACTAGATACTAGTTGATGGTATCTCTATATTTGTATGCTGCTACAGATAAAATCATCATCGATCGATTGCTGTATGTATTCACTTGCTAAATACTTTTAATCGACGTAAATCTGATTATTTTTCACTTTTATCTTCGCTATCGTTGCTTCAATGTACATAGCTATATCAAAACAATAAAAAGAAGATTGAAAAGTCTTGGCAATTACTTCACATACACACACACATACACACACATGCCAATGCAATTTTCAAATAAAGTCGGTGAAAAGTGCATACCCAGAGAGGTGAATGAAAGTTTTTCAAGAGTAAACCATAATCGCACGCGTAGCAAACAGTCAGCAAAGCACAACATTGTTTTTCTCCTCTAAAAAACCACTGCACCGCTGCTATGCGATATTTTCTTTCTGCTCGACTTGCATATTTAATTGAGTTTTAGAGAAGAAAAAATAAGCTAAATTAATGTCAATTTTGTAGGTGGACATTGTCTTCGCACTATATCAAAGCATTTTTACACGTCTCACTTTCTTGGACTTTATGACCTCTGGCATAGGCTCGCTGCGACTACTACACATTATGTATTTATAAGTATATGCATATAAGTTACCTACACCTTCCTTAAATCTTAAGTTGTAAGGTACGTTTTATGAATAATATTAGTTTTCTGGCATGCACTAAGAAATGTCTCACGATTATTAGCATATAGCGGGTACTTAGTTGAATTTAAGTGAGTTAATTAATGTATATTTTTGCAAAATGTCTTCCTCAGCGTATGTTTATAAGTTAAAGGTGCTTCTACTTTTCACACAAGAATTTTTTTACATTTGTAATAGTACCTACCTACAAACACTGACATTTCGAGCAGATTCCGGAGAATAAAGCAGGAAATGCCAGATGTTAAGGAAAGGAATAATATGTAGTCATGGTAAAACAAGGAAATCACATTCAACGGTTGTTGTGGTTAATGGGAGTTTTTTTTTGTAGAATTTTTATCCCATTTAACTTTTGATTACGACTTGAGTTGTGCATTAGCTTTGCATAAATTAAAATAAATATGATTTGGGTTATTGGATATTGAGTCTTTTAATTATTTATTTATTCAGTCGTTTGTTAGTGGGTTAGTTTTCTATAAATTACCGAAATTTATGTACTTAAAAATGTGAGAGAATTATTATAATAAAATCAAGAAATAGAAGTAATTTTACAACTATTACTTACAATAATATTCACTTTTTTTTTACAATACAATTTGCTGTAAAAGGTGTATTTTATTACAACTTAGTAAAGTAATACAAGATCTGCCCATATACATATGAAATGGAATACAAGAGTCTTGTAATTTTACACCCTCAAATTTATATTGTAAATCTTCGTGTTTATTTTTGATAATTTGTAACAATTGGGAATCGCTATCAAGATGATCGGCATTTTTATTCTACATACAAGATGTCTCAGATGGAGGGACTATAATGCTTCACAGGATGAAAGCGAACAATAGCTTAAAGTAATTGGTAAATGAGGAAGGTTTTGGGATTCTAGTTGTTAAAAATTATCCTCTCCATCTTCTAATATCTGGAATGAGAATTTGATTAGTTCAGTACGATTGAGACTTTTGCTATGAAATAAATTCATAGCGAATTTAGTTGATATGAAATTGACTGAGTTTGCTGCCAAATCCGCAGCTTGATAATTGAGTCGAAAAAACTCTTTTACAAACGAAAATTCTGTAAAAAAAAAAGAAATTTCTATGAAAACCCAGGAGTTTCGTATCAGCAGGAACCGTACTCATCAGTACGGCTTGATTCCTGCCTGCCGTATACGCCAAACTGAACAGCCAAGCTGACATCATATATGCACTTTTTAAATGTGAATTATATAAGAGGCGAAATACTAAATATTTACTTGAATGCTTAGCAAGATTAGCTCTAATGCGAGGCAAGCATTTCATAGAGAGTTTTGATATGAAATAAATTCACAGCGAATTTAGTCAATATGAAATTCACTGAGTTTGCTGCCAAATCCTACTGCTTTTGAATAAAAATTTCTTAGATTTTTCGTTTGTAATAGAGTTTTTTCCATTCAGTATAAAAATCGCTATAGGTCTACATCGGTTTTGCATTGGTTTGTTTTAAATTATTGTGGTATTTTAATATTATTTACACTTTCATATACTGGATAGTAAATACCTCTAATATGAAGACTCGAATCTAAGAAGTCATGCAAATATCAAGTGGGTGTAAGTATATTTGAAAGCTGTAGTTGTTCCGATGTTAGAAACATAGATTAGAAGTCCTGTCTATGTAAATATCGTTCAGTCATATATGTATAAAGGGAAACTTCTTAAATATTATGTCGGCAATTTTCCTTCTAATATGCCAGAGGTTTCAGACTGAGAATCAAGTACCTGTCGATGCCTTTGTCATAAGTTTACATTGGTGTATACGCCTGAATATACTTTTTTTTTTACTTTAATGCATGTATTCCATTTAGAAATATTTAAATAAATGCCAGTTACTGTTAGTTTACGAATAGCATTTTTAGTATTGATTCTATCAAACGATTTCCTAAAATCTGTGTAAATTATCTCCGCCTGAGTCGTATTCTCAATTGTATTAGTTACAAAATCATAGTAAAGCGTATTTGTATGTAAGTCGAACTTGAAACCATATTTAAATGGTATAAGTTTAGCCAAACTGATTATTTGGTTTTTATTTAAATTCATTATGGAGAAACATACGAAAATCTTGCCCTTGTCTTTCATTTTCTTCTACAGATGAGCCTTTTCTCATATGTGTATATCTATTCTTATATCAATATTTTACTAGATTTATATCAAGAAAAGTTTTCGACGTGCTTCGTGTTCAGTTCGTCAAATTAAAGGAGGAAATCTTCAATGAAAAAAGGTTCATGTTTATTGAAAGTTTTTGTGTCCATAATCTCACATTACAGTTCACAAAGATGTTAATTATTGTGAAATTTTTATTTTAAAGAATTGTGTTTTTTTTTTATCACCCTTTACTTTGTACTTAATAGAAACACCCTAAATAATATCTTATGTACCTTCACTACCGGTAATATGAAAGTTCGTCTCTTAAGTCTTTCGTTTTGTATAAGCAAAGATGAGTTTCATGATAAAATATTTTTCTTACATAGGCTAGGCATTATGTGTTTTTAGCGATTATTTATTCGTCTTAGTAATTTTTAATGGTTAAGCTAAATCAATAAAATTTTAAAACATGGCAATTCCGTGACAGCGATTAATTTATAAAAATTGAGTAAATTTTCATTGAACAATGGAATTTGGAATAACTAATTTCAATCAAACTCATAAATTTGGTAAATTCAAACGAGTTCTAGATACTGAAAGTAAAATTCAATTTTACACAAATAGCTTTATTTAAAATATGTTAATTTTGCAGATAAACACTAAAAAAACACAATTCTTGCTATTTTTCTAAACTGCTGGACTTTTCGATCTTCTTTTATGAAATGATCTTGATGCTTTTTTGAACTTGAGATATATTTTAGGCAATGGAAATATAATTTGATGATAAATGGCAAAAGAAAACTAGGGAAACGGAAGACGTGCTTCGTTGCTACAATCGGTCATTATACAAGGTGGTTCCGTAGGTGGTCAATAGAGCTGGGGGTGGTTTTGTACTTACCTAGACGAACAAAAAATTGTATGGCAGGGGGGGTC
This sequence comes from Dioctria rufipes, assembly GCA_963924295.1. NCBI lineage: Eukaryota > Metazoa > Arthropoda > Insecta > Diptera > Asilidae > Dioctria > Dioctria rufipes. The sequence continues at coordinate 202,360,689 of OZ002742.1, forward strand.
CACATCAACCTTTTGGGAAATACAGGGTGATTAAAAAATTATGCTAGTGTTTCACAAAACGTCCTGTATCTTAAAAAGAGCAGGGCGTCCGGTCACAGTTTGTATGCAGAACTTCATGGCCTTTCCAACGATTGCTCAACCAGCTCCGTACTCCGTACAGGAGTTATGGTAGTCTAAAGTAAAATTTTTGGATTTTATTACCTTTTTTTTTTTTTTAATTTGACCGCTATTTTTTTTTTGCAAATCGTCTGGTAACATAACCTTTTTTTTTTAAAAAATTATGAACTGTGGATTGTTCTCTTTAATTTGACCTATTACACTCTATGTACTAACTGCAACTGTTAAAGAGTTATTAGCTCATAACCTTTTCTCAAAGCTAGTCTTAAACCTATTTTCAAAGATAATTTGACTGAAAATCGTAATTAAAAAAGAAAATCGTCTAATTTCGGTATGACCTGAATGGGTTAAGAGCTAATAACTCCTTAACGGCTGCAGATCGCACATAGGTGTACTAGGTCAAATTAAAGAGGAGAGTCCCCAGTTTACAGTTTTTATTAAAAAAAAGTTATGTTAATTACCTATTATTTACCTATTATTAAAAAAAAAAAAAAAACATCAGAGTAAAAAAAAAGTAAGAAAATCCGAAATTTTTAGTTTAGACAAGCACAATTCTGTTGGGGAGAGGGTTACGAGGCTGGTTGAGCACTCGTTGGAAAGGCCTTGAAGCTCTGCATATAATGAGCTGTGACCGTACGCTCTTTTTAGGATACGGGGTGTTTTGTGAAAAACGAATTCTTTTTCTTAATCACCCTGTAACTTCGAAACGGTTGATATGGCCCTATCCAGCTGCCATACAATTTTTTGTTCGTAATATGTGAGTACTATCACCTCCTGCTCTATTAACAAACAACTTTGATGGAAACATTCTGTATATTTGTTATCTAATCCAGATGATGATATATTATTTTCTAGACTAGATAACGCCTTTAAGATATTTGTTACTGATCTCGTCATGTTGGGTCCTTTCCTTTTTCCTACCCTTTTGCAGGTTATAATGCGATCGTTCCATTTATCTAATTCATATGGTTCTATACTAAAAGTGTGAGCATATTTTAGAGACAGCTGCGAACTGGGAATGTCTTACTGGTACTATTTGTGTCGTATACTTTGTTATAAGTAATTCTCTTCATCCCTTTTAAATTTGCGATAATATTTCCGACTTTTTTCACGATGTAACTAATAATTTTTAGTGGGTGATTACTTGCACTTTGCTAAATTTTGTGTCAATCATTCTTTTTCTGCATAAACTTCGGAGCTACCAGAAGTTAATTAATTTCATCCAATTTTTTGAATATAAAATATCTCAAAAGTCTAATCTCTCTTGCTTCTGCTCTGTTAACAATTCGGTGATACATTGCCTTACACTTTCATCTTGATATTGTGCATTAGGATAAGGATTTATACGTATGTATATATGTATGTATGTTGAGCGGTAGAGCCAAATCTATATGGTGCACAATACACTTGCAATCATCTATTAGTAGTGTTCATATTGTTACATGATTAAAGAGAACTGTTTTTTATATACATACATATAGTAGTCGTGTTCCTAGAAATGGCATATATATATCTATATTTTGATGCTCAGTTCCTCCCTGTAAGTTTATATAACAGATTGACCCGATTTAAGATTTTTCTTCCGTTACATTTGAAATGCTGTGACCGTTGCCTTTTTATTAAAAATAATTATTTGCTGCATTGTTACTTATCTGATTTGTCAGCGATTCAATTATTTTCTGCATTATACCTACCTAGTACACATTACAGATCAGATCTTTTAAATAGTTTTATGATCAGTCAGTAAAGCATTCAATGAATCACAGATAAGCGATGCCAAGTTTTTATTAAATGTGCAATTAATTTTTATTTCAACTTATTTTTCGTGCGTAAATCTATAATTACACGACTTTGTTAATTCTCTAGTACTACACTCACATTTCGTGAATTTTAATGAATATATAACCATAAATCTTACGAGCATCTCTACTCTAATTTAAATCGTCGAACCCTGGATAAAAAAAAAAAAAGAATCCTTTCATCCGTAAATCCAATTAATTAAAATAAAGTATAATTACATAAAAGTCATAAGTTGCCCACCAGCAGTTGCACGCCACTCCACATTTTACGATAATTCAAATTCTTTTATCAATCTACGCGTATTAACTTAATTAATCTCCTATGAAATGCGCTCAATCTTGATATTTACAAAATTGCGAATATTTGCTTCTTTCTATGAAGCAATCTTTAATTTACTGTCGAATGTTTATAAAATTTGTAAAAGACGCATAATTTAAAAAAATATTTTGTGTAACCATTCACGCCTGGCTATCACGCAAACACACTAAGAAACAGAAAATTTTCTCTCTTCTTTTCATTTTGATTTATTAAAGTTCGATTGCATGAAAACTAGAAATTTTTGATATTTTGAAACGAATTTAATTACACACACTACATGATGTCGACAGATGACTGTAAAAATTTTTATAGAAATGCATTAAGCGTGTAAGAAATGGGGTAAATGTTGGTGATTAACTAATGAAATTTTCTAAATAAAATTTATTATGTCGTCCCTTTTAAGGTTTATAAAATTCCATTTATTATACTAAAATACGATTAAGAGTCTGTAAGTTTGCAATAATTTAGGCTCCTAGTGCTATGCTGTAGTGTATGCACAGTTACTATGCGACTCCGATAAGTATGCAAGAAATTATGAGGAGTCTTGAACTTTAGCTTCCTAGACTATTTTTAGGCACATTCATAAAAATATAAAAATTCGAACAATAGGCTTAACATAATAAATTCATTAATGGAAAGTATACGACAAACTGAAAATAGTAGATTGCGGTAAAAAATAACCAGGCAGCTATCAAGAAAAGTTTCTACCAAAAGGTGTGCAAGAAAGACTCAATTTGGTTTGGTTGGTTATTAACGAGGAACGACAGCTCAGGATGCTTGAAGGGAACACATACGAATTAAAATTCGTGCATTTGAGACAGAAAATATACACAGCATCGCAATCAAGTTGCTTAATGATCAAAGCAGTAAGCAATTTCATCGTATAAATTCTTCACAAAATATTGAACACTTGCTGGTACATTCCTGATGAAAGATATAAATTTATATAAAAAAAATAATAATTTAATTCTGTGTTGATCACTCACAAAACATATTTTGTAGAGCATTGTGGAGAATAGGCTCTATGCCTAACTTTTCTAGATTATGAATAGGTCTTCAACTCAGTAGATAAGAATCACATTTTGAAAACGCTACCACAACACAAAATTCATCCAAAAAGTAAATTAAGTTGATAAAGGCTTTCTAAGTATTTCACGTGGCGAATTGTCTCACAGTTTCAATGTAAATTGAGAAGCTCGCGAAATATGCATAATTTCACTGCTTCATCATATGCCGGCGAAGTTAAATTTTATCGCAGAAGATTATCATCTTCTTATTGCGTACGTCATGTCCTTCGGGAAGGAATGTGTCCGGAATGCAATATTTCTTGATGAGCTGCTTTCTAGGGAACACGAAAGCAATGCCTGTAGAAGGTAGGAATCATGTTGAAAATTAGCATTGCCTGGAAGAGAGGAAAGTGATATCGCAAAAATGTCCTGAGAATATCGCCATGGTAATAGATGGAATTAGATTATTTTGAAATATAACTTTATAAATTAGAGTAAAGTATTATATATGTAGAAAACTTCCCATAACTTACTCTGAACGCTTTACAGAATGAACAGACCTTCTGGTTTATATTCCGAAGATGATAACTGGAAGATATCCTCCAATCATCGCTTTCCTCTTACTATTATATTGAAAATGAGGCTAAGGATTTTTTATGACATGAGGTTAATCTACCACTTTCAGGTGCAAGAAAGTGATTAAATTTCGCGAATAGGCAGAGAATAGGGAGTTAAATTCTTGGTTCTTAGCTATCTATGAAAATGACTTTGAGGCATTCCATATTGTACATCACTTCAAATAATGCTTACGGCTTTTATGGTTTATATTTATATATATCACGGATTCTTTCCTTATTTCTACGTATAATGGCAGGATATTTAGCATTGCTTTTTGAATTATATTAATTGAGCGCACATGATATTCCTGTATAAATGCAATCCACTGTATTTTCAGGAGATTGGCTTTTGTTCTCTTTAAGATAGAAATGTACACACATAGCAAATTAAAAAAAATCTATAATTAGCTCAAATGAGCGTTTTCCTTTTTTAAAAAGGCTCATCTTTATGTAGTGAACTGCATGCACAGCTGTACATTGCTACATTACTATTTACATCCATGCCACGTTGTGATTTTGAAAAGACAAGTTGATGGATATAAACGAAATAACTGTTGGAGATGAAGTTTCGAGTGATCATGCTGTTTTCAGAGTTTCCGTGAGACTAACAAGATATTTTCGAAGTTTCATGTTTTTATTCCACAGTGAATTAGAATTTCGATAATTTAAAGAGATATTTTTGGAAAATATAGAAGCATAATTTTCTTTTTCGATAGTTTCTAACAGTCTGTCTAGTAATAATGTCTAAGCTAATAAATGAATTAGGTATAAATAAACTTTCTTGATCTAGACAACACCATACAAAAAGGCTTTATTGCAATAGCAAAAAATTCTCCTAATTAACTAGTATACAAGATCTAGTATGTGGGTTATCTCTGTCCAAGTGAAGTGCATAAAGTACACTGGCACAGATAGAAAAGTATGTAGAATCAGATCCCTTACTGCCCGTGCATAACTCTCTAAGAGTCCCCAATTTTTTTGTTTAAACTAACAAAATTACAAAATTTAAGATAAAATTTAATTTATGATATTAACCCTTTCATTTTTATTTTCTAGGCTAGAATGAAAGATATAACAATTGTGCTAACTTTCTGGACCAGAGACCATTTAGTTGTGCAGAAAACGGTAAGTTCATGAATACTACTAGCATTAAATATTAAATTATACTTGTTATTATTAACTAAAAATTTATTCATGTACAAATCTATAATATACAAAAAAAAAAAAAAAAATCATCTTAAAAACTATATAAAATTCACATGTGAATATTGCACGGACTTTAAACATTTCTATATCGCTAATTGCATTAACAGTTAGATAATAATAATAAAAAAAAATTATCAAAATAATTTAACATCTAAAACAATGATTAAAATTAACACTTAGCTAAATTTGAAGGTTTTGTTAAGCTTCACTCTCCCTAGAAGATTGCGACTCCTCCCTTGTCTTTAGCCTGCTGATTAATTTATTTAGCTTCATGTATTGCTCTTCTTTTGTGGAAGTGTTTCGCTTAAGTCCTTTCCCAGCGATCAGATGTGGATGATAATTAAATGTCCGCGGTTTTATAGCTACAGCTGCAGACTTTTCTTCATTATAATTATTTGAATCCGTATAATCATATCCTTGTCTATTGTTATGATATTTTGCGACATCCGGTATTGGAGGTAAGGGATAAGATGTAGAATGATCATGACTACCGGCATTAGTGAATACGACTTTAGTATGCGTATGACTTGGATAATTTTCACTTATTGGTATGTCGGATTTTTCATTTGAATATTCGCTATGAGCTGAATGTGTAGGTGCTCCATATGTGGCATGAGATGAAGAAGAAGTTTCATGTTCAGTTGAATAATCATATATTGGAGATTGATAATTACTATAAGAACTTTCATCATATTGACCATACTCATTCAGAGAAGCTTGACCACCTATATCACTGTAATCGTATGCCTGTCCTTGCCCATCAGAGCTTTGTTCATGTTCAGCAACATTTTCATATTGAGGTTCATAGTTACCTTGATATTGTTGCTGATGGGTTTTTTGTTGCTGCTGTTGATATTGTAAATTTTGATAGACTTGATCAATTGGTTTATGTTGATAGGACTGTTGTCCGTATGCAGATGCAGGTGTTTCTGAATGATATTGCTGTTGATAGGAGTTATCATGTTGATGCTGTGCCTCTGATTGCTGCAGTGCCTTAAGATATTGTCCAGCACGAATTTCCAAATACTGTTGAAGAAGATTTTGTAGATGAGAAGCATATTTAGCTGGTCCAGGAATACGAAGAACTATAACTGGTTCAGTGTAATATTGATCTACAGATTGATATGGCACATATCCAGAATGACTATTTTGTGAGAGAAAATATTGCTGCCCTCGATTACCATAAGCTGTAGGTTCTTCTTTAATTTCATATGCTTGTGATGGTTGTACAGAAATTGCAGTGTTACCATATGTTTGTCTTACTGCTGGAATATTATGCTGTGAATATGGATAGAATACATATTTTGGCTGAGAAAAATGATATCCTGAATCAAAATTTTGATTTTGATATCCATATCTGAAAAACAAAAAAACGAAATTTTTGATTTTAATTTAATAGTGTTAATATTGGAGTCGTTTAGGGTAAACTCTTACCCAAGTTCGCCATCGATTGTCCTCTTCGAGTTCTTCGTAGTTCCGTTCAATCTTTCAATTTTGATTTTTATATTGTCACCGTGTAGTTTGAATTGTTTATCCAAATTTTTTATGAATTCAACATCTTCTGGTGGTAAGTTTTGAAATATTTGTCCATTTAATTTTTGTGGTTTTGTTATCTTTTTCTTTGAGAGATTTACTTTTTTAGTATGTTGTGATTTTTTTTGAGATGATACTGCTTGTAGGCAAACTGTTAGGGTTAGCTAGAATTTTGTATTTGATTAGTGATTAAAGTATAATTTTTGAAAATTATTTTAGTACTAATTTCATTTAAAAGTAAATATAATAATTAATTAATATGTGAGCGTTTTTGCAGAATTTTTCTAAATAATTTCTCGAAAATGTATGATCTTAGATTAGAGGCAATATATATTAAACCGGAAAGAAAAACAAATCCTGCTGGGAATTTGAGACCGAATTAAGTAAATATTTAGAAAAGGATAATCAGAATTTGGTGTCAATCACTTTTGTATTGTTAAATAAAAACCCGTAGAGGAATTCTCAGCCAGTAGACGGTGTCTTAATTCTCCTGCATATCGCGTTCGTTGACTCTGACAATGTTTTAATCTTAAAGTGAAATTATCGCCTTATGATTTTTTTTTGTTTTCTGGAGGTTATTATTTTTTTTTTGGTAAGAAATCTAAAAGTTCGCAGTTCAAAGTTTTTCATCAAAAAGTCTCTCACTGAAATTAGTAGATGTAAAAATTTACAAAACAGATCTTGGATTTGGATAAATTAGTTAAAACTCTTTATCGCTTAGGCATGTGTTTTCGTTGTCTACTTTATGTACGAATATCATTTAATATGAAATGAAATATATGGAAATATCATCGAAGTGATTGACGCAATCGCAATAATGTGTTGTCAATCGTAATGTAAGACTTAAAGTTCATGCAAACATCCAATAGACCTTCCGCTAGATAGTTTGTGGTACTGTCATTTAGAAACAGGGAGACTATAATATAGAAGGACTATTGAGTGAGGTCGCCAATGTATAGTGAAATATTTACAACAAAAATGAATGAAAACTACCACTTTATTAATATCAGCAAAGATCGCACGTCGTAGGCATAGGTTGCAACGATTCAGCTATGGTAAACAATTTAATCGCTAACTTCCATAACGCTGCTCATCAGTCATGGGAAGAAGAAATGAAGAAAGCTTTTAATTACTGGAGAAATAATCTTTTATGAGGATATTTCATCTTCTGCCCTGATTATGTGAGCCGCAAATAATGATGTATTACAAGAGCATCTTATGAAAATGCGACAACTGTATACATATTTTGTATTATAGATGTAAAATCTAGGCTGACACAGAAAAGTCAACTTTGGTCAACTTTAAATTAAATTGTAAATTTACACTTTCTATCTGATGAGATAAAATATCAACTACGCTTTTTTTTTGCCGATAAGTGGATTTAGAATAGTTTTGATTATTTAACTTACAATAGGCCATATATGTAACTTTAAAAATGTATAGCGATCTTCAATTACGGCTTAAAATTCAATACTTTTTCATACTGTACAGTCTGATACTGGATGATGAACATTGTAGATTGCAGAACGGAGTAATCATTTTAATTGGTTAACCTGCGAAACTGGTCCTTAAACTCAAATGTTTAGTGATAAGCTCAGTGATAAGTACCTACATGTCTAAATTCTACGTTGAAATGGGAAAGCTATAATTGAGAAGTCTGTAAAAAAGACAACACCTTCTTATTTGCCTCCATCCCAGTTTTATCGTAAAAAAATATTCTGCGATACACCCACGCCGGTATTTTTTCTAAAAATCATTTTTACATCAATTAGATTAGACAGTTTCGTTTAAGAATCTTTTTCAGTTTTGTTTTTAAATATATGAGGAAATTCAGGGAAAAAATTTAATTTTTTTTAAACTTTTATAAAAATTCTCCACCTTTGATGAAAACGAATTATAAATTTGGTTTCCTTCCTTTATTTGCTATATAAAAATCTTTTGTAGACAGTTTGGTTCGAGAGCTTAGCTCTACATCCAACTGTTTTTAATAGCTTTTTCGTCTGAATTCAAGTCTTTCCTTCAAAATGGATTTAACTACTATTTTTTAAAGAACTTCTCCAATTTATGGTAAACGACCTAACACATAATGGTAATGTGTACCTATTTCCAAATAAATTTAAAATACTTTCGAATTCAAGTCAATATGTTCCGTAAGTAACCCAAATGAATGATTACTTCCTCAAAATACAAAAAAAAAAAAGCTAAACAAAGCCAACACTAGTTAGCGAATCGGTTTTGATCTTTATCTTAAGATCAGTAAATCACCCAACGGGCAGAAAGTAAAAATCTTTCAGCAAAATCTTAAAAGTAAAGGAATAGCTTCACCCTCTTAAATCATCTTAAATAATCTCGACACAAGCTTATTATATAACACCTGAAGGTAATTCATTGCATGTGCATGTGATGACGTCCCCATCAGCATAGAAAGATTTCACTTTCTGTTCAAAATCTTTAATTTAAAATTACAGCAGATAACATGAATTCCTACATACATAATTCCTCCGGTAATGTGTGTCTTATTTTGGTTTTTTTTTTTTAGTATACTCGATTACGCTAACTGATCAATTAAAAAATTGTATACCTCATAATGAAAGTGATGCGCGCGCATTTTAAGATAATACAGCACATACATAATATGCTGCATCGGTTACATTCAATGAACTGTTATTTTATTGTGATTCTTCTCTATTGAAAACGCGTGACCGGAAGTTATAGAGGAATTATTTATTGTCGAACTGGTACTGTGTTGTGTAGATGACAATTTCAATGAATGTTGCCGTTTACTTATCTATGATGAAACTAATGAAATTAATGCTACCGGTCTGGTTATATAGATACAATGTCGGTATATTTTCAATCCAATCAAAAAGCAAGTTTTGTGTCTTCTCAACTCTTACGTTCTTACATAGATTGTCCGTCGTTGTTAATATATGTTCATATGAATGTGGTTAGCTTCAAATGAGAAAATTTCTAAAAAACCTAACTGCAAAATATTACTATGCAAACAGAGAGAACCTGTTTTATGTAAAAATTAAATAAAACGGCTTTGATATTGACAGCAATGCGTCTTGAAGTGCATTAGATTCATATAAAAAAATATCATATGCAAGTCATGGTCTAGCAATGGAGAGTTATTTAATAATTTCATGTCTTAAAATATTAATTTCTGTAGGATATCAATTTGTTTTGAAATCTATCAAAGACTCGATTGTGGTAGCGTTAAGCTTTAAAATTATTGGATAATACTTCTTTTTAATGCAGTATTGAAAGTGGTGTTTTGGTAATAAAATTTGGTGGTAAAATTATGAAATATTATTTTATTTTGTAAAATGACTTAATTATGAGAGTTAATTAATTTTGGGAATAAAAGCAAATCTGTTACTGGATGTAAGAAGAGTCTTATAAGTATGTTTTATAAAACATATACTAGTTTTCGCATCATTTTCCTATCCTTAAGCACGTCTAGAAAGGAAGTGCTAATATTATTTTGTTTTAATATCGTTTTTCACTTTTATTTTTCCAACTTCGAAAATTTTGTATAATTTTCTTGTAAAAACGAAAGACTTAAGGCGACGAACTTCGAAAGTATACTTGAAAATATTTATTTTTCTTGTTAGTCTCCAGTCATCGTTCTGCAACTGAAATATACATATACCATTTTTCGATTAGTAAACTAAAAAAAATAATCTAATCTTCATATCCACTTTGGGGTTCATAGTCGCGGTCTTTGTTATTCGATATAAAAAATTGATGTATTCTACGAAAAGGCAAAGGCTCTACTTAAACCACTAATTCCATAAGCTTACAGGTCCCTTAAAAGATACCATGTTAAAAAAAAAACAATTCTCAAAAGTTTATCTAGGCAATTCATAGAATCGATTGATATATCTCTTTGTATCTTGTATTTATAAGCCCAAAAATTATATCAAACTTTTATTTAAACTAAGCGACTTTACCCGTAAATGGAGTCCGATTAAAATGCACTGTGATTGATTGAAATTTCGGTATTTTGTCAGGTATTCCAAATATATACATACATATCTTTTAGTCCAACATCAGAAAATAGTTTTTTCCTTCTATCCCTTCATTGCATTCATAGTGTAGTCTGTTGTAGAAATAGGTTCCAAAAAATGTGTGTCTTGCTGTAGAAAGTGCTGAATAATGACAGAGAATGTGTATCATTTATTCAGTCTGGATTTTGTAGGTATAACCTTTAAGCATCCTCCTAATTTATGTATCCATGTTCAACAGACTACATAAAAACAAAACTGGATTTATGTGGGACCCACAGTTTTCAGAGCTGCAATTTCAGTGGAGTGATCACTTTCTTGAGTGGAGTGGTCACTTTCTTGACGAAGTGCATGTTTTATGGGTCGGTGGTGTAATGTTAATGATTGTATGGGTTTGATCTTAAGTTTCAGCGGCTCCCACCTGCTGTCAGGATTTTCTTTGCAAAACTATTGCTCTTATATGTACGAGTGATATTCCATTTGGTGGTCTATCTGATGTAGATTCATTTCGTTAAGGAACAGAAGAATTTCTTCCACTATTCAATTTCCCCACCAGAGTTTCAAGAGAATTGAAAAACGAACATTATTTTTGTTTTTTTGAGGGTCTAAAGCGTCCATGTTCTAGTGCTTATTTGTAAGTATAATATGAATGAACCTGCATCTGGGTTCTCTGTTCTATTTTGTAAGACTCCTAGATAGTTGGCTAGAATTACTAATTCCAGTTTGGTTTCTTGTGCAAGAAAATTTCTTTAATTCATGAAATGGAAAAAGATTGTAAGATAGTAAAAGGAAAGACTGCTTCAGAGTTGGAAAACTCAGAGGTGCTCAATTTTTTAAATTGCAGTCGTTACATCCTTGAATAACTCTATCGAGAGTACTATGAAAATTAAAACTATTAGATTGATCCACTACGCTAAAAATGTCATTCTCTGGGGAGACTTTTCGTTCAGACATGGAAAAACAACGACGAATTCATCTTAACAATTCAAATTTCCATAGTTGATTGTAATTTCTACAAAATTTACATTTGTAATTAAAATCATCTTTCACAATGATTTATGCTGCTATAGATTACAGCAATAGCATAATCCAGTTAATTAAATATACAAAGAAACAATATAATCGAACATATGTACATACACGCAACATAGAAGAACTTTAAATAAGAGTCTCAGCGCAAACGTTATCAGATACCCTTTTGTTGGTTCCAGTTCATAAATTCAATTTGTGTGTTACTATTATGTGAGACCCTACACCTAAATAATGAAATGGTAGTGTACTGTGCTGCTCATTGTCACACTTTGTTTTAGATACATTTTGTCGTACCGGTATCAAACGTTGTTTGTTCACAAGTCTCAATTTCAATTCTCTACGAAGAAGTGATTCGTGAGATCTACAATCCACCGCAAATTACGTATTCATGTATGCTGTGTCTTTGTACAGTAAGTATATGTGCATTGTACAGTATTAAATAATTATATGCCAATTAAAAGTCATGTATTTTATGCTGTGAACTGTTTCATAAAGAGTTAACAAAAGTGTTTTTTCACTTAGAATGTAGCAACTCAAAATTAGAATGTTTTTTTTTTTGAGTTTTCAAGTTATTATTCAACATAAAGAAATGTGAGATTTTCTGCATAATGATGTGCAACTCATTAACTACTCAAATGAAAATTTTATCTTTGATTAAGAAATGAACACTTCCGCACTTTGACTTCTACAAAAATTTCTTTCACCTCTTTCACGGCTCTCTGCGATGAGAATAGATTACCTGTGCTGAATCATCTTGTAACAACTCTAATTCAACTCATATAACTTGTGATTTATATCAAGCGCTCTTCATCTATGCATTTCACTGTAATGAATGAATATAATTTTTTAAAAAGAATATGATGACTCCAATTGTCTTCACGATTTTAACTTAATTTTTCTGTTCATATAATCTGATTAAAGCGAATCACTGAGATTTGCAGAAGATCAGTATAATTACCGCTGTTTATGTAGTAAATTTTTTTTTAGAGATTAGTGGTGGCATTACATGATGAGGAAGGTCATAGATCGTTTGTTAGCATTTTGTTCTTGTTAAAGTGTTTGATTTTGACCTGTTTTGACTGAAAGGTCATAGGCAATAAACTTTGTTTTCAACAAGGTAATTACATAAACGTACAGTTTAGTATTTATTAGAAATTTACTATGAATTTTTTATGGAAATCTAGTAATTCAATGTGAATACAGTTCAAAAGTGTAAATGGTGCATTTGATAAATAAAAAAAAAAAAATAGATAAAAATCAAGATGTACACAGCCACATTTGGGGGAGGGAAAATCTATATATTTTTTTATAATGTAGTAAATATATTAGCGAGTACAATTTTTATGCGTTTGTACAGCTTTGACTGGAAGGAAAGTATCATGACAGAATGAGGAAAAAGTTATTCAGAGCTACAAAATTTAGTTCTGAGTTTTTCCAGGCTTAAACCCATACATCAGCGATAAGAGAAATTTTACAGCTATGCATTTATTTTTAATTATCTAATTTGACCATAACTACTAAAATACATATAAAGAGAATCCGTCTGTGGAGAAAATGACAAGAAGTGTCGTCTAAAAGCTACTGATATGAATTAAAAAGTAAAAATAAATGTCCATATTTGTCATGTTTCTTAGAAAACCGGAACCAATTAAATATTAACCTAATTTATTAAGGATAGAAACGTTGTCGTCGTTTAAGGCAACATTCAATTTACGAAGACAATAGCTCTCAAGTTGAGGAAAAATAAAACTATCTCAAGAGAAGTATGAAAGTAGAATATTCCCTTACCAACCTCGCTTTCAAAAACCTTCATAAACCTTACGAGTAACGGCATTAATTACTAGTTGCAGGTGCCCATGCTATTAACCTCCACAACAAATATTAAAACCTCCTCTACAAGGAATATTTGTTAGTAACGGACTATAAACCAATGCAATATATTGGGATTTGCTGGGATTTAGTACGAGGCCAACAACAAAGCAATTAGTCATGTATTCTAGGAACATTATCACTAATTTGGGGTATACAATCCATAATTCACCTAATATATCTATTGAATATAATTCCTGTACAAGATCTGATAAATTATTAATAAAGTTCGGGCCTAGGATAGATCCTTGTGGAACACCAAAGAAAGGAGGGAATTAATAAGGACACTGCTCATTTAATTCATTTTGACTTTAGTCGTCGGAAAAGAACGAATCAATGCTTTTGAAAGATAGACAGAATTAATGATCATTCGTTTTGTAATATTTCAATGCCTTTTTTTCATCGATTTGAATAATTTGACATTTGTCAAAAATAAGTGAATTTTTTTTTTATAATTGTGAAAAAATCAACTCCCTGAAAACTGAATTGAGAGTAAAGTTTGAAGAAATTATTGTTGTTAAGGAAAACTGATCACAGTCGTGGGATTATTGATTATCTATGAGAAAATTGTGTGTGCTTAGATTGTAATTTGCCATCCCGAAATCACTATGTAGATTACACAATAGTGTTTCCGAAGTGCCATTTATATCGAACTTTTGCTTATTACTTTGTAAGTAGACTAGGCTTTGTGAAAAAATTCATAGAATAATGAAATTTACTCTCGATAATCATAGATTTGATTTCACCGCGTCTAAGACCGTACGACTCTTCAAATAAAATTCACGGTATTGTCAGCAAAAGTCTGTCTGATATATGTTCATAAAATTTTTTTGCACTAAACCAGTTTACACAAGTCGTGGACATACATACATATGTACTTATGTTTGTGCATATTAGAATTATATTGGACCCAAGATTGACTGCTGAGAAATCCATACGTTTCTAGCTTGGATACAGTGACCTATTTTAACGTTGTGTATTCTTTCAGAAAGGCATGAATTCAAAAGTTTCATTGTGATATTTCGTATCCATTGGTTAGATGATTTTTTTTTAAATAATGAAGACAATAAAAATACAAGACTAACATTTTTTATGTAGGCGCAGGTATACCTATAACGCATGTAATTACGAAAGTAAGAATTTATTAAAAAAGAGACAAAGACACAAAACCCACGACACTAAAGTTGCATATCAACTAATTGTGGCAGCTTAAAAGAGATTTTGTTGCCATTACTTTCAAGGAAGCCTAGAGTAATTTGGATTAAGTTTGTATACCTTCAGTTAGTAATTAGATGCCTGACCTCGTTTTAATCACCATAATCAATTTAATTTGTATGCGAAATTACGGCTTTCACTCATATACGATTCTAAAATCTTCTCTAGCAGTCACTCTGTATTGAATGAAAATAACTATATCATTGATCTTCAGCCAGTTAAGAATTTTTAATCTTTATTAGCGAATTGCAGAAAAAAAATGAAATAAAAAATAAGTAAACCACTGACATTTCCCGAGACAGCAGAATAATAATAGCGGGTGGTTGTCCCTCAAGATGCGATTTTCGATTAATTAAAAGTCGAGCCGAGTGCATGGTAAAAGACCTAAGAGTCATTCTCACGTTTATGGTAAGACAGGGCTCACAAACAAGAAAACATTTTTTGGATTCTTTACGTATACGTACACAATGGATTGACCTAATTGTCAAGACTGCTGCTAGTTCGTATCTTGGCATCTCTTACCATCTTTAGAGATTTTTTGTCGTTGAAGACCCAGAAAAATCTGCCAACTTCTCAAGGTTGACAGGTGATTGTTTTGGATCACTGTGTTTGTTTGTTTTCTTTTTCTTCTCCTTTCAGGGTATAAAAGTGTGAGCGAGTCTGATTTTGTAAGAGGCTCACATATTTTTAGATGAGGAAGACCTTCCGCTTGAATAGTAGATTTGTTTTAGAGAGAAAGGATTTTTTTTTTATTCATAAGAGTATGCGTAGGTTGGACAGACTGGCGGTTTTGTTATAGATTTTGCGAACTAATATTCCTTATAAATAAATTTCAGGTTGTAAGAGAAAAAATTGTTTTTATAAATGATATTGTATTTTTTTTTACCGTTAGTGTAAATTTACTCTTGTCACTCTTGTACTCTTGTACTCTTAGCTAACAGCATTAACAAGTTACTGTTATAACCATTTTAAATATATGTATATAAAACCTTGCAGCTAAATTAACTAGAGATCGTGAAGATGGTACAATGACTAACAATCCTCAAAAGCTTAGAGCAATAAATTACAAATTTAGATATAGCCGCTAGTGGCATAAAAGTAAGCTATAAAATAGAACCGATAGCAGAGTTCAATAGATTTCGTCAAAGAGGAATTATAGGCGCTGAAACGAAAAAAGGAAAGGTGTGAGGGAAATAAATCACGAAAGACGCTCATTTATGAATTCAGGATCACAAAAAAATTGTTGTCGTGGTCGGATTGTATATAAAAATTCTGAAGAAAAATTCCCGAGTAAAATCTTAAAGAAAAAAAAAATATGCTTCTCTACTTTTATTTTGGGCTGTGGTCGGTTCGGTTGCCAATGATCCCTTGCAAAAATATTTTGATGAAAATTTGTCGAGCAAATTCATAAGAAAAAAAAAGAAATTAAGCCAAATCAAGTCTTGCCTGGAATGCCGTATAGTGTTGTGCCTGTAAACTCAAACAATTTCAATAATTCCAAGGTTGTTTTCTTGCTATTTTCTGCGACTGCGAAGAAAATTCAAACAATGAAAAGTTTATCTAAGAGATATATCCATAAAAACCTGCAGATCTATCTGGAAGAAGTTCAAATAGGTTCGGATACTCGATCCACATTTGCAAGTCGTAAACTATGATCACGAATAGTTTGTCTGGATTAGATCTAATTTCGGTAGGTTAAGTAAAACTTTAAGATACCGGCTCATAGTTCGCGTAGAGGAGTTCTATTTTGCAAGCCCCGAGAATGCCCGCCACACAAAAGAGACCTAAGAATGAGTTTTATTATGGAGCGTATTTGGCAGTACGATACTCTCTTTCTATCAGTTTTATTCCTCATACGCAAAAGAAATTTGACTAAAGAACCTTTTAGCGGCGTTTATATTTTTTCCATATTAATTTTCGTCCCACGATACCTTCATATCTGAGAAAACACCAAGTTGCTTAATATGCAAGGAAAGCTACCGATTGCAGATTTCATCTGGACCGGGGATTTAAAAGTTAATAATGTTGAAATCTCCCTTTTTAATTTTCTGGATATTAACAGTAGTGGCCCAGTTACCTACTTGCAGCGTGAAAAATTATGTATTAATGAAAAATTCAAATCTACCTAAAAACTGAAAGCTGTAAAGCCTTAATTGTTTTCTCAAAAGCGGAGATAAAATTCGATTAGCTCTTATACTGAGATCTACATCGCGGAGATTCAAGAGAGGTTCTACTCCCAGATATCAATGGAGGTTTTGGTTGATATGAAAGATTGGTTCCTTGTCCTAATTCAATAGAATCAGTCCTGTTGAATTTCGATCGTTTTCCACCTCGATAATATCCATTCGAATTTCTTTGTATCATCTTATGAGTAATGAAATCAGATCCAACTGTCAATTCTGTTAGGCTATTTCAACTTAATCGTCTACACCATAAAATAGTTTTATGGTGTTAACTTGACAGTAACAAAATTGATTTTAGCCGTTGCAGTGATGCAAGTCTCTCTATTCGATTTAGGCGAAAGATTATTTTAAAATAAAAATAAAAAAATTTGTTGTCTCGATTTACTTGGTCCGGTAACATCTTTATATTTTTATAGCCACAATTATGTATGCTTTCTAGAATTCAAATCTTATCTTTTGCATGGATCTTGCAAGGTATTTAATTAATTCAATTTCCACTACAATCCATCTGTTCTCATCAGATAATAGCACATTTGTAGCTAATCAAAAATTTTAAGCGAAAGGAGGAAGAAAATTGAACGGAAGTGAGCCTTGTTTGTATGTACGAATGTATGCATTATCGAATGCTTACTTCTATTCGAGTATTTTGTGGTTTCTTACTGTCAAACTACCATGACTTATGTTTTTAATTTTTTCTATATTCTTTTAATAGGCTCCATTTCATGCTATCCAGCCTAATCAAATTCCAAAATATATATACGGACAAGAATTTATCTCCGAATTAATTTGCAATTGGTTACTTGACTTAGTTAAGCTTGAAGACTCCCTTTATTTCCTATAATTTTTTATGGTATCGTTTTTTCATAGATTTAACCGGCACCTGTTTTAGTCGCTCACTTTCCACAATATTTTTTCTATATTTGTCATCATGCATTATCTTCTGAACTTTTATATAAAACTAAAAAAAAATATTTTTTTTTCAAAGACTAACAAAGATTTTTAGGACTAACAAACATTTTTAACTAAAATACTATAAAAAACTTTATAAGTCGCCATTACGCATGAAACTTATTTGGGTTGTAAAAGACTAGTTACTTTACTAAACAAAAAAAAAAAAAAAAACGTAGACTTGTCCAAATACGTACACAAGGACGTACATAGGTAGGCACATAAATAGAAAAAACTTCACATTCTCAGACAGAAAACATTTGTGCAAGATCGAAAATACCACCCCAATTTCCTCAGCTTTGGATATTTTACTAAAGTTGCATGTGGTAACAATATCCAAACAAGTAAAAATCAACGAAGAAAAAAATCAACCAAATTGTAGCTTCCTGATGTATATATACATACACATAGTGCAGTAAAATAATTTTAACCACTTTCCCTTATTGCGACGAGTAAGTGAATCTGAATTTTGTAACATTTCTCGGTTAACAAACAACCAACCACTTGCTGAAAAAAATCATCATCATCATCATCATCATCTCATCATCACGTACCACTAAGATCCACAGTTTCATCTTGAAAACTTGCAAAGAATTCACTAACTATGTTTATATAGCCGCGAGCACAAAACACTGGACACCAACCAACCACAATTGGACTGGCTAAATGTAAAACTTGTTTGTTTCAGAACTGATGTACTCGCAAAAATTTTTATGTAGGTATATAAGACGCGCGACTACGTTAATTTCACCTAATTAACCTGGAATGGAACTCAGCTCTCGAAAGCTTCGTCTTTCAACAATATGCACGACAGACTGATGGAGCCAGGGTCCCAACAATATGCTTTTATATGACCAAACAGAAATTGCCCCATCTGCACTACAAGTGCCACTTCTTGAGAAGACTCTTATTTCTGGCTGGGAAAGAAGATGTCTCGTGTTGTGCTGCATCGTTCGTTGTTGATGTTTGACGGTAAACAATGGGAAGCTGTTTTTTTTTAGATACAGAGAAGAGAGACGTATAGAGATAGAGATAAATCTGTCGCGGTGATTTATACTGTGGACGAAACTATCGTCGAACTATGGATTTTTGTTTTTTGTAATTGCAATATTCCGATATACAGGACATCTGTAGCTGCTGGAAAGATGATGATGATGAAGATTTATTTACCATAATATACCGTTCAGTGGACAAGAAGTTGTTGTTGTTGTGTGGCTGTTGATTTTCACATTATCACGCGCGAGGTGCGCTAATGGACCACAATATTGCTTGATAAAAATAATATGTAGAAATTGCGATGAAGTAGGAAGCTTTGTCAAGGTTCAGGCTCTTTTTATGGATGACTATGTGAGACCAGTTTTTCGTGGATCTTTGAAACATGATAGTTACATGCGGGAAAGTTACACACCTTTTAACTCCTACAACTTTTATTATCACGTTTTAATATTTTTCTCTTCGTCATCCTCGTCAGTTACGGGGAACATATTCATAGTTTTATCATTAAAAACCATTACCTGCGTAGTCACACTTTTGATGTGTGTTTCTTAATGCAACATGGGATTTTACCTAATTAAAATTAAGTTTTATCTTTTATTTCATTTTCTTTTGTTTACTTCGCATATATGTATACATACATATTGGAATTTTCTTACTATATGGTATATAGGGGATTAGGTACAGGTAATGTCTCTGACAAGTTTATTAAGCGATGATTATGAAGGAGGCTGCATAATGCTCTTAAATAATGCAATCAAAAGTGATAAAAAATGAAGTGAACTGAACTTATTAGTTAGAGGATGATTGCACATTTCATTTTGTGAAAATTGGTATATAGATGAAGTATACGTATATCTGTTTTTACTATCTTTTCATAATACGAGCATTTTCAATTTAATTACCTGTGAATCTTAATTCTGCATTACATTAGAATTATAATCGAGTCATGTACAGTTAATTGTCTGTGAATATTCATTTTTGTTTTTAGATACTATCCAGGGGCTTAGGAGATACCCTATCATGCATGCAATGCAATTTACAATTTTATCTAGAATGAAAGTATAGGGAGAGGGACCTTAAGATTGAGAGGAGAATGAAGCAGATATTGGTAAATGTTTTATCTGACAGGAAAAATAAAAGATGGGTAAATTATTCCATATTCGTATTGTTTAAGATATAAAACCAGAGCAGAATTTCACGCGGTATGGCCTAAATAATTTTGAAGGGTGTTGAGATGAGAGCGGTTTATAGCATGTGTGGAAAGGGTATGAAATATGCTTGACAGTAATTGTTGTAAGGAATATGTTTTTATTTCTATGATTCAAGTGGTAAAAATTTTGGTAAAATTTTGGTAAACGAATTTTGACAAACGTCTGAATCTGTAAAGCAGTCCCATTTCTGATAGAATAATTATTATTATTTAGAAAGTATGTCTACACTACAAATCTGTAGGTCATGAACGCGTTCACACATTAATACGCCGACAAGCCATTGTGCGTGTATAAGATTGGTGGTGGAAAAAATGGAAGATCCTCCATCTTTTATGTTGGTTCATTTTTGGAGTCGGTTATGTGTGTTGTTATGTAAAAATCTATTATGACAGTTTGGTTTTTCGCATTTCTTACCAGAAATGTTTCCTCGGATAGTAGGTTAGGTTAGGCTGGGTTAGATTGGGTTGGGTTGGGTTGGGTTAGGTTAGGTTAGGTTAGGTTAGGTTAGGTTAGGTTAGGTTAGGTTAGGTTAGGTTAGGTTATTAGAGGGGTGCCGCCAAGGAAAATTGGGCCTTCTTCACTTAGACCACTGACGTGTCCGTTGTAGATTCATGTAAATTTATTTTTCTGGGAGTACTCCTAGATCAACCCTGATTCTCTAAAGTTACTCTCTAAGCTCTTTTCCATGCAGCTCCCCTAGCTTTAAGAAGAAATAGCTACCTCTTTTGGCAGCTATAGCAGAACACTAGCAAAGCACATATCGAACTGATACGATTTCCTCAGAAAATTTTGTATAAATCGTTGTTTTTTTCTGAAGTACTCACTTTTCAATATATTTATTAAAAACATAGGTATAGGACATTAGACAAGAAAGAATCTTGAAATCTGGAAATTTTTATATGGCAATGGGTACCCTATGAAAAAGCTGTCCGATTTAATCGAATTTAGGCTTCTAGTTTAACGTCTTCTCAAACGGGAGTTCAAAAATATAGTCAGAGAATAAAAACTTTTATAGTATAGCAACACTACGAATGAGTGGCCCGATTTTTACGAATTTGACCTTTCTGTTTTTGTTTTCTTTATAAAGTTATTGTATACTAAATTTCAGTTCTCTCGCGTTTTTACATTATCGGGCGGACAGATTGATATACGGATGGTCAGATAGGTAGATGGACATAAAGATAAACAGATGAACAGATGGACGGACAAGCGAAAATCTAAATAATCTTTTAATATTATGCGTAGATGTTCAATTATGTGTTACATATGGTCTGACAAATTTATCAGGGTAAACAAGTAATGTAAATCTTGCCTTGCCTTGTATTCAGTTAGGACAGTGTCTTCCAACCTTTTGTGTCCCATCTCCCCTTTCTGGAGGTTGACTAACACCTATCGCCCCCTTTTCATTTTCATTGTAAAGTGTAAATAATAAAGCAGTTTTATTATTTTAAACAATTTTACTATTGTACTTATATAGAAACAACCAAACTAGTTTTATCCGGTTAATCCTAAATAAAATAGAAAAAAAAATTAAAATTACATTTTTTACAGATGTTTTTTTTTAAGAACAAAGAAGTGAAATAATCTAATCCGGAATTTGTAAATTGGGCAAATATTCAAATCTTGTTTCCATGTTAATTTTTAACTGATCAGTAAAAATTGTGATTTTGTTTTCTGGGACTTCAGGAGTCTCGTTATCTGACACTGAACACTTTTTAAGGATCAAAACTGAATCAGCACTTTACGGTCAATATTCTTCTTGTGAATATCAAACTTGGCGACGAATGATGAAATAATTCCTTAAGTCTTGAAGAGGTTCATCTTGTTTCCTTGGAGCCTTACATTAATTTCATTCATGTTTTGTAAAATATCTGTAAGGTACGGAAGTTCCAACTTGCGTTGCTTCAAATTCTCACTTAAAACAGGATCAGACATGTCGAGAAACTCAGTAACCGTGTTAAAAAAATTTCGTAGAAACGACGGGCGTATGTAGAAACAAGCGTTCGAATATCTCATTATTTTCATGGCAAAGTTATCGGAACAGATGCTCATTGAGGGCTTCGATCTTGTTGACACCAGTAATAACCAGTTGTAGGGTTTCATGCAGGACACCAATAAATTTTTTCGTAGCTACGTGTTAACAATGTGATCACCTCTGGTACTTCTTTCTTAAAGTGACTAGAAACCCAGCATAACGACCTGACATGGCAGGAGCACCGTATGTAGTGCAAGCGCTCATGTTTATTAAGGGAATCTCTTTTTCCTCAAAATAATCTTGCACCACTTTAAAAATCGACGATCCCTTCGTATCAGTGATCAAAGTTCTAGCAAAAAACATTTCCTCGGTAATTTTCTTTTATTCATTGATAAACCTTACATAAGCTAATAAAATTGCTTTGTTATCAATCACAGTTGATACATTAATCTGCAATGCAAATTTACTTTTTTTTTCAACAAATTGGTGAGTTTGGAGTTTCGTCAATTCCGCAGGAAATAGTATTGTTGCTCAAACGAACTAGGGCCTTCGCCTAACATGATTTAAAAAAATTTTTTGGTAGCAGATTAAACAAGAGTTTCGCCAATTGTATGAGGTTTACCACATTTACCGATCAATAAAGACACCTCGTAAGAAGCGAGAGGACTTTTGTCAACAGTGGTTTTTTAAATAATTCGCTCACATTAGGCCGTTTATCAGCTTTAGCTTTGAGGTGTTGAAAATAAGTAAGTTCTTTACTCACTTTATCACTGTGTACTCTTGATAAATGATCTTTCATTCGCGAAGGCTTAATGGCTTCATTACTAGTAAATGTTTTATCGTACAAAAGACAATGTGGAAACTGCACATTTTGCGGTCACGTGATAAAACCTAATTTTAAATACTCAGCTGAGTATTGACGACATTTCTCCTTTTTTGAATCCCTTGTGCATGAACTTCTACATTTCAAAACAAACGCACCAAAACAGAAAATATACGCAGAAAAACTGATGGTCAGGCACACAAAGGCTAGTGAAAACTGAAGAATAGATGATTGTAGGTCAGTGGCAAGTGGCTGTGATGGCAGGGGGCAGGGGAGCGTGTTGAGTCACCAGTCAGCCGTGCTGAACAAAAATTAGTGCGGACTGTGGAGAGGGGTGAGTGCAGTGAACTCGCCGGCTAAGAATAGCCAGTGACTCGTGCTACCCGGCAACTTCTATTATACAGTGCTATTTGAATTTCCCCCCTTTGAATACTCATCCCCCCCCCCCGCCCCCACTTATTTATTGCCCCCTGATAACCCTAATCAACCACTTGGCGGCGATTGCCCCCAGGTTAGAAGGACGCCACTTTGAACATCTATTTCAGACTTAAGATCTTTTAAAAACCTCCTCCTAGGATTAAAACAATAAAATAACTTCAAAAGAAGACTCGATATTTCTCGTTTTTTGTTATTGAATAGAGTGGACAGTAAAAAACTTGCTTTAAACGCAATTTTAAATAATTCAATGAACCACTATACCTTGTTAACGATAAACACTGGTGAGTACGAACTTAGTCTGGACATTTTTAGGAATTATAATGACGAGTCAAATTAAGAAAAAAAAAAAAAAACAACGAACAGAAAAGTTTTAAAGTTAAAGGGCGATTTTTCCTGAAGATAAACACATTGGTGCTATTAGTCCCATGGGAGTCTAATGCTTTGCGGACAGCATAAATTCTAGAAGTGAAGATGATTCTTTTATTAACCTTCTATAATAATCAGGGCATGCATGAGTATGTACATATTTTGCTCCCTCACAGATAGGGAAGAATGTCTTTCGTTGTTCAACAAAAATGTAGAATGTTCCTGTAACAAGTTCTTAGGAGCCTGAAATCATATTATTTTCATTTCCCCAGGAACTACCTTTCTTGTATTATAATCTGTTTCTCCTTCTTACCTACAGTTTCATGCCTATTCTCGTAAATATATAAAATTTTATCAAATAAATCATTGCGACGATGTAGAAGAGCTCGAGTAAAGTATAGTCATAAGATATCAAATTAAAGGTGCTACATAATTTGTTATCTATTTTTATCATATGATATCAGTACAAGAAAACTGTTCCTATACATCCATATGGCCATTAGCAGAGATCAAAATTCATCCGAACACTTGGAAAATTTATAAGTGAAACCCGTATCCATCTTCTTGTTCACATTCCGCATATTTCTCATTTCACTGAAAACTCCATGCAACTTTCCACAGCAGTTTATGGAAAATGAATGTTGATGTTGAAAATTAATTACACAGATGGACAGGTGCAGTATGATTTTGTAGACAGGGGGTACCTTTGTATATTTGGTATTCGGTAACTAACGCAATTGCTACGCCACTTGCGAGCACCTTAATGAATCTTACCTACTCACATCGATCATTACCGCAGGTTTTCAGTTTCACAGCATGAAGCATCGGGCGTCTAATCATCGTTACATCTCTGATGGCACTTGCGCTTTATTGTTGTTTTGTCCGTGCACATTATGTCATAATTTGTGTGCTACCTGTTGATAATTTGTGGCCTAATTTCAATAAATCATGGAATGTATTCCTTGGCAGTCACGTAAAAAGTGAGAAGTATTTTCACCATTTCATGGTGGTAGATTTATTAGAATTAATAATTTTCCGGAATTTTAATAATAATTTTTTCGGACTTGGATGACAGTAAGAGGAAGTGAATTTTTTTTTTTTAATACAATGGGCTCATGCAACATTAATTTGTCTTTAAAAAATTTCGTAGAGGAAGGAGATATATTCGGAATGTAACCATTCGAATGAATGGATGTCTTCTAGTGTTGTTACGATTTTTTAACTTCTTCTTGTCTTTCTTTGAACGTTCGTCTGAAATTGGCTTGAATCTTAGTTATTTCGATGTCTGTGGTAGTATAGTAGTATAGTTGATGAGGGATGAGTATTGTTTTCGATGATTTCATTGAACTGCTCATGTATTCCGGTACACATGATTTTACTGAACATAAACTGCCTTTCAGTAATAACGTACAATAGGTTGGAGGTGAAAAAAAAAACGTATATACGTTCAAATTAAGTAAAGTTAAGTTAAGTATAAAGCTATCTAGTATATTTAGATAGACATAAACTTCGAAGTGCCTAGTAACCAATCCAGAAATATTAAACCCGGCACATAACGATCTCAATAACAAAGCTGCTCCAAAAATCCACAAAAAAAAATTAAAATAAAAAAAAAAAATGGTCTATGTATAATCCCTTCAATAATATGGAAACTTGAAAAATTACCTATGCAAATGATTTGTAATATTTTTCTAACTTAAATTTATAAATTCTAAATATAGAATTTTTCTGGGATTTCGTTTGGCGACCTCGTTTTTGAGGACTCTAAACCGACTTCTATTTTCCGAAATTTCACAAACGAATTATATGATAATTATCGTTTTTATATTTATATACATATATGGATAAAGATGGTTTAAAATATTAAAGCTACGTTGAGCCTTCACAATTAGCCGAAATCAATCCATGTAAAAACTGGTCAAAAGTTGTAGACACTCATAGTGTGCCGAGGCTCCTGTAAAGTTTACCAATAACGTTTCTAATGTTAACATTCATATCAAGAGTGGTTTTGAAATTAATATCTAATCTTATTTGAAATATATTAGTGGGGATATTCATGAAAATATAAGGAAAACAAGACGACCCTTTAATCTAGGTTTATTTAGAGATAAATAATAAATTCTTCCCAGATTATCATCTTATATACTACTCCCATTGGTCGAGATAAATATAACTGGACATTATCATGATCGGCTGTCACGTATAATCGCTGAGAGGCCGGTATTAATAAAAAAAAAAAAAAAATTAAAAAAAAAAAGAACAAGATCGGTCCTGAAATTGATCCCAGAGGTACTTCGCTTGAAAGTAAAGAATAAAGAAAATTTCTATGGTCGCTTAAGAAGGTAGTAGAAATTCAAATAACATAATTAAGAAAATGGGGAAAAAATATGTAAAATTACAATTAAATTAAATTTTGTAAGCTTTGCGTCATAATCAGTAAGAAAATAATTTTCTTGAAATTATTACTTGCGCGTCTTAATTTTTTTTTCTATTACTAGCTTGCGCAAGTTTTATCTTTTTTATAACTATTAGTTCAGCTCGTTAAGAGATCTCACGCAGTAGCTGTACTTAATAGTATTAGTATGCGGACAATTATTTGATTGAGTAGAGTCATAAACCCTTTAATGTTATTACTTAAGCAATTGACCTTCTCGATGACACAACCGTCTTCCATGTAAATCTCTAAAGTCGATGTGGAATGTAACCTAAATACATCTACCTTTTTTTTTTTATATTATACTATTGAACATGTCTTCAAAATATTATTTACTTTTATAATGAACGAAATTCATTTGAAACATTTAGAAAATTGATTTGCAGTTCAATATTTCATTGAATTGAATTATTTCGTAACATTACATTAACAGTTACACAATTCTATAATTTTTCATTATTTATTTACATTGATTTCTTTGAAATACGTACTTACTAGTGTGTACTAGTATTAGTACCTACTTTGGGTGGGTATAGTTGCGTGATTACATCTCCCTCAAGTAAAAATGAATATTTCCTCAAATCAATGAACTGTGCGAATAATTTTTAAATTTTAATCGGTACCCCGTAACTTGTTTAAATTTCTTGTTAACCTTTCTATAAAAATCACTTGTTGGCGTGCAGCCAAATTTCTTCGTACGTACACATAATCTCATTACATCAGGAATCTCTTGATAATTAATTAAACACCTTTAGATAGATACCTAAGCAGTTCACCTGTCAAAATAAATTTCTATTTCTTTTTATTTTACGCCTCGAACCAAATCAATCACATTTCTAGAGTTGTTGTTTTTTTTTTGTTTTTTTAATTAGCGTAATGATCTATCTCTTGATTGGCTTAATTTTAGCCCGGAAATGATGTTTCAGTTATTTGAGTTTTATAATTTTTGCTTTGTAAACGTTACTATTCGGGCATGAAAATTGGAATCTTTTTTTATTTCCATTACAATTTTGCAACACCCATTGGCGCATTTTCTTGCATAACATCAATTCACGCTTTAATTAACTAATTTGAAGTAGATATAAAGTGAAGTTTTTCTGTTTTCTTCGACTGATTTTTAAATTGAGATGTTAGACAGGAAAAACTGTATGCTAAATTTCTTTTAAATGAAAACTAATCAATGATGATAGAAATAATTATCTCATGATACTACAATAAAAGTAAACAGTGGATGATACTGGGTCAAGGTAAAATTTTGAAAAGACTGAAATATCTGAAATTTGTTTTACATTTTGCAGATGATAAGTCTAGAATAACAAAAACGGGTATGCCGGAATTCAAAATTCTTGAAGACAAAAGATTTAAAATTTCCAGAATCTTGGATAAATATACTTGGGTTGGGTATAAAATTTCGGAATTGACAATCCCGAAATTAATACAAAATCCCTGAATTAAATTTAAGGACAAAATTTCTGAAATCATCTTTTAAACTCACCATCACCGAAATTAATTGTCAAAAGAGTACATACGTTGCGTAAAAAAAGGGTTGAAATGGCATAGAAATAAACTAGACGTTCTGTAAAAAAAAAATCGTGGTGACATTATAATAAGTTGAATATACTTAAAAAATTTGTGATGCAGCATAAAAAACAGCTGATAGAAAAAAAAATCATGCAATGTAAAAACGTGTATGTCACATCGAAAATGTAGACATTTCGTCAAATATGAATTGGTGCATTTATGAAAAAATTGTGATGACATTATAACAGTTGAAGCTACATAAAAAAAAACTTATACGCATTATAAAAATAACTGATGCAAAATCCAAAAAGTTGACGTGGCGTAAAAAAGTCCCACAAAATGTAGACACAGTGTAAGAAAAGAGAAAAAGAGACGTGGTGTAAAAAAGGTTGCCATTGCATAGAAATAATCTAGATGTGCCGTCAAAAAAGTAAACGTCTAGTCTACAATTACTGATGCTGCTATGTTTAAACTTTGCGTGACATTATAATGGTTGATGGTACGATATTAAAAAAAAGCTTGACAAAGCGTTAATAATAAAAAAGAAATAAAGAGACGTACAAGAAAAGTATGTGGCTTAAAAAGATTGGCCATGGTGTCCATGACTTAGCGGCATATATACATATATATATATATGTATATACAAAAGAATAAATAAAATTTTATATGGTGTCAAAAGAGTTGATACGATGTCTGGGAATACAAAACCAACGTAAAAAAAGTGACCTGGTGAAAAACCGGTGACACAACATCAAAAAGTTGGCACAGTGTCGTGAAGTTAAGAAATTGACGCGGCGTTTTTTGACGCAACAATAAATTTTCGTGGTATCAAAAATTTTCTGCAACATAAAAAAAAAAATACTATAGTATGGCTTGAAAGATCTAAATAAGTTTTCAGTGCGTTTGGACAGGTCAGCATCGGGAAATGTGTACAAACAAATTGCGGGGGAGGTAAAAATTAAATCGCATTTATTTAATAGTTTTATTAGAAAGCCTTTCTTTACTACACAACACATGAACCTGGCTCTCATCGATTTTAATTTAATAGAAAAATAGAGAAATTTATTAGGTGAGGGATTTAACTGAAAAGCAAAAAAAATCCAAATGTGTTGGAAAACAATGTAAACAAGGTAAACAAGGTTCCAAGGGTGCTTGGACATTCCCATACAGATAGAGCAGCCAATTTATGTTAGAGAATAAAGAACGCTATTGCTGCTATCCGTGATAGACAGTATTCATATTTTATTGCACAAGGTAACATCACTGCAATTATGAGCTATTTACAGTATTTCTGTACAAGTGGCAATCGTAG
This sequence comes from Dioctria rufipes, assembly GCA_963924295.1. NCBI lineage: Eukaryota > Metazoa > Arthropoda > Insecta > Diptera > Asilidae > Dioctria > Dioctria rufipes. The sequence goes on from OZ002742.1 coordinate 202,389,620, forward strand.
TAAATGTTGTTGTTTTTTTTTTGTAGTTTTAAATCGTTCAAATTCTACAGCTATGTCAAAACTTTATTGTTCTCTCACAATGAATTATCCCACTTAACTTTCTCTGAAGACACAATTCTGTCAATATAAACAGAAAGCAAGTAAAATGTAGGCGATCATTTTATAACTCAACTATTTTTAGAGTTGAGTAAAATAAAAGATAAAAAAAAAACGATTTTTTTATATACCAACATACTTACTTTCAGCAATTCACGTTGAAAGTGAGAAAAGTCGTAAAAACAATCTCAATCCTTATCAAGATTTTTGTAAGCATTACTCAATCGAATCAATGCGGGTCTGATGTTAGTTATTTACACCAAAAATAATAAATATCTGTCATGATCTTAATATACAATAGAATCGATTGCTTAATTCAAGCGAATCACATTCACATGTAAACATTTGTGTGTAAATCCTCGGCATGTCGCAATCAAAAAGAAATTTATACTCATGCCAATTCTTGATGGATCTTTCCGAAGAAACAAATTATCGTGCAAATACTTAATTCGAAAAACTTACAAAATCGCGATATCCATAAAATTTTCAATCTCTTATTTTTGCATTTGCTATTAATTAAGATGATCAGCTCACCTATTTGTACTCTATTGTTAGAGTAATATAAAGCGAAATTCTTTATCAATGGCATATTTACTAATCTGTTTTTTGATCTTGTTCACGGATCACGACCTAAACAGATCGGACTTGATCGAGTTTTAGCATTGATTTAATTATATATTATCCAATGACTTTTTAGTCTTTGGCTCCCTCGCTCTCTCTCTCTCTACCTCTCTGTGAGTAAAATTTTAGTTAATTGGAGGATCACCTGTTGTGAGTGGACCTAAAAATATTAAAGGTTAAGTTAACTTTTACTTTTATTTCTTGGACGTTATTTTTTTTTTATTCATTGTAAATGAAAGAACTTTTATAGTTGAATGTTGGTGTTGGTGTGTTGTTGTGTAATTGAACAATTACACGATTCGCATTAATGCTATTAATCACGCTTAGTTAAATCATATTGTTCGGAGGCGGTTGGTGGGCCGGCAAATAAATTACTTCTCTTTCTTAGTGGATTATCATTGTGGTCGAAAAAATGTATTTTTCACTTTGATTAGTCAGTTGTTGTCAGTATGTGACAAATTGAGAAGAAAATGTAAATATTGTATTATGCGTGACCTTACTGTCATAGCAATTCGTATTTAAGTAAAGAGAATATGTATAAATTCACGATGTTATTTATAAATATTTTTAGTAAAAATTATGAGATGGGTAAGTTCTTCTTCATATTGTAGGAATTAATCACTTTGTAAATTAAATTAAATTTTTAAATTACTAGTACGTTTGCTTTGTATGTGCCACCCTCATATGGTTTTGAAAGTGAACTCGTTAGATCGCGTAGAATCAATTTCACAGACATTTATAATAATATCGACACACATTTTAGTATATATGGCAACCCGCACATTTTGAGTTGCCTAATATAGTCTAATTTTAAAGTAAGTATTTACGAAGATATAGAAAAAACTCTGTAAGGAAAATTTAGCTTTTAAGTCAACACATGCCGAACATGTATGAAAAATTTAAAATAAATTTTATAGTAATGCCTTGTGAACATTCTAAGATTATTAAAAAATGGCTTTAGCCAACAGCGAACACATTCTCAATTCATTTTCATATAGGTATATGTGAAAAATCAATCCTACGAAGATGTGGCCAATCCCACCCATTTTCGATCTGTGATTTTTACAAAATAGCTGTTTACCAAGCTCCAACTTGCTTGAGTAAAAATACCAAGATTAAGTCGTCCAACTGGAAAATGTCTTTTTGACAAATTTCTTTAGTTAAGTGTCTTGTTGTTAAGTGAATTGTTTTTTTACAGAATGTCCACATATCATCAAGTCTAAATCCCTTTGCGAAGTGTATTTAAGTTTAATTGTCTTTAATGTTGTTTTAAAATATTGTTTCTAGGAGTCTCGGAAGACCCATTTTTAAGCAGGTATTTTTTCTTTTGCCTTTATATCTTATAATAGTAATCATATTGTGACTGTATCCTCATATTCTGCAATTCAAATGATTTTTATCATGTCATAAATTTGGTGACAAAATCCAAAGAATAAATTCATACTTTTCTTAAAATTTTCGAGATTACTATGACTAATAATAAGTCATAGTTCTTTGTTTATTCCTCCTTAGTGAGATATGGGAGAGTTGCCTCATATAATTCACACCCAGAATTTATTCTGAGTTTATATGAGGTGGGATCAGTTATATCTTTTTCAATCGTCTACGGCAGGAAGAAACCATGCCGTACTGAAGAGTATAAGGTTTCTGCCGATACGAAACGCTCATTTTTTTCTCTTTTCTTCGCTTAATTGATTTTTTCAATTTGTTAAATAAATTTGTTTCTTCTATTTTTCTCAATTTTTTCATTTCTTTCCATTCCTCTATTTTTGATTTGTTTTTTTGAGTCACTTAATTTCGCTATTTAGGACTTGCAGATAAGTCAAACCAAGACTTGAAGCTTTCCACCCAAAATTAAAAATTAAATGGGTTGTGTGATGAAATAACAAATAAGAAATTTTTCCCTTTATTGTTGTGCCGGAGAATCCAAAAAATAACAAAAAAAAAAGCCTTGAACAAGATTAAAATTTTCAATCGATTGACAAAGACTGCTTTTTATGATTCCACTTTATGAGCTGATTGAGAGAAGACTGCGTGAGTGTTCTATCGAATGCTTTTTCGAGGTCTATGGATAGCACAACATTGTGATGGCATATTGCGAGAATGCATGCTAGGATTTGTTTCAGTTCCTATATAGAAGGGATTAGGTTCCTCCTTCCTTAGATTCTTCAAGATTTTTGAGATTTATCTAAGGAGTGTAAAACATCTGGTTTCGTATGATTTGGGCAGGGATTTGTATGCTCCCATTTCATATATGTAGGTCACATTTCGACAAATTCTTATCCCCTTGTGGAAACCTGTCAAGAGCGAAGAATTTGTTAATTAATTCTTTTACTCTGTGCAACTAAGTCTTTGGATTTTTTTTTGAGCATTCTGCAGAAGATATTGTGCAGACCTTGAGTGAAATTGAGTATGAATTTAATTTCCTACAAGGAGAAGAAATTAAACAAGTGGGGTAGGACGGTGGAATTAGATTTTATATTTTTTAAGAATTCATTTGAATATTTTTCATCAGAAATTTGATACCCAACAGTGCAAAATTAGCAAAAAAATAATTTTTAGGGTCCCGTATCCACAGAGTGTATATTTCTATTGCCGCTATACGAACAAATAATATAAAAATAAAATAAAGTTAAAACTTAAAGGAGGCCCCCACATACAAGAAACGTATTTTTTTCGGCGTTTTTGCTCGACCTTAACAATCCCTGCATCTCTTGAAGCGAAATAGGTAGACACATGAGATTTTCAAAGAGTGAATAATACTATATCTGCTATAACAAGAAATAACGAAAGTAAAATAACGATAAAAATTAAAGGGGATCCCCATACAATAAACATGTAGGTACGATGGTACGGAGTCCTTCGTGTGCGATTCCGACTCGCACTTGGCCAGTGTTTATTTTTTATATAGTGTAGTGGGCGTGACAGGAAATAGCCTAACCTGTGCTCAAAGGTACAAACATCAAGACCTAACGTCTTCCCGTGGCTGTGGGTGAACGCATTTGTATTACAATTACTAGAAAGAAAGAAAGAAGGTATCGAGTGAAATGTTTGCTTGAGGTAGGAAAAAGGTTTATTGGTGGTAATTAGGACCTAGAAAGTGTGAATCCTATTTGTCCTAGTCCTTTCAAAAATATCCTGGTAGACGCTTTGATATGAGATCTTGAGGTAAATCACTGGCAATTTTCAGTTAATTCACTGACGGTCACGGCCACGGGTTGGTGTGTTTTAAATGGTAAATGGTTCCTGATTAAATAAATGTGGTGTATCGATCAACTGATTTTAATTAGTCTTCTAGCGATTATAATAATTTTTAGGAACTTACTTGAACATTTTTCTTCAGCATTTTTTACACTCTCGGCACACGAATCAATCTAAACTTTTGTGATGTGTGATGCCATTAGTGGTTACATAAATGTATTAAAAAAAAAATCTTTTTACGTAACTATAGTTACCTAATTGCAATCTTTTATATATTTGCTTTTTTTATGGTTCCACATATTCTTTAAACCGAGAATACTAAAAATTAAATAAACATCATTTCTTGTTTCGATTTATACTATTTATTAAAAAATAATAATTATTGTTATTATATTATGCAATAATCAATTAACAAATGATAAAAAGTAGTGGCACAATTTCATACATTTCTAAAATATATTCCATCATACAAACATAGGTATGCGCGCATCTACTTATGTATGTTCCTCTACTTTATATGCATTCATGTAATACTTTGAACGTCCCCTTAAAGTCTTCATAGACCTTTTCTTATGTACCCTGAGCTATACGGTGATGGTGGATGAGGAATGGCATAGGATATCGTATTATATCCACCCAATATTGGCGTTGCATAATTTTGTTGCAAAGATTTTTGTCGTTTAATAATTACCCAACTAGGAATATAAGAATCAAGTAAACTTCTTGAATCTCTACCATAAAAATAATCGACACCGGGAGAACTTTGAATACGATAATATGGCTGCACTGCTTGTTGTGGTTGTTCTATTGCTTGTGATGCTAGAATAGAAGGTACATGTATGGCTTGTACAGTTTGTGGAGTAGAGTAGACAGGAGGATGTTGTTGTTGTTGTTGATTCAGTGGAATCACTTTCTGAGCTAAGCTGTAATCCAATTTGGGTAGTTGCTGTTGTCTTGAAGATTGCTCTTGAGGTTCCGGATGCTTAGGAGCGTACAAATATTGCTTAGATTTATCTATAGATTGTCTATAATTATTGTCAATTTCGTTGGGATCAGCATACTGAACATCCTGATGATGTTTATTTCCAATATATTGAATTGACGCTTGTGGTGAAATATATTGAACACCAGCAGATTGATAAGGTACTTCGGCTGATGGTCCAGTAGAATGTGAATAGGTAACTATAGATGGATTAATACTGACATGTCTTAAGTTCTGTTGTTGATATCCTGCAGGATTCGGTGCCATCATAACATAAGATTGTTCATCAGTTCTGTAAAAAGGAATTTAACAATTTTAGAAATGTTTTACAATAGATAAATATGGTGGAAGATTTTACAATTTCACATTCATAAATTTAAATTAGTTCTTGCTAATAAGGTAATCATGCAGTTACATAAAATCTCCTGATAATATTGTGACATAGATATATCAATCGTTCCTTTAGTTAAACGGTACAGAAAGAATGTAACGGAAATTTAGGTAATTAACTGAATTTAATTCGACATAATATCTGTGTAAGAAGTATGTACGCAGGCCGTTTTGCGTGTCTTTTATGCAACGCCGGAAATTTATGTTCTTCTCCTAATAGATTTGTGGACATGACAACTATCAGCGAATCGAGATATAAGCTAAATTGCAATCACCTTGTTAGATTTACTTTCGCTTTTATATGATATTTTATGATAGTTTTATATGTTAATTAGCCAATTACCATTATACGTTTTTTTTTTATTACGGATATGTACTCGAATAAATAGCTCGACTAAGAGGAAATTGATTCGAAGGCGAATAGTATGTATGTGTTAAAATTGTTTTAAATTGATGAAAATTGCGTGCACAGTTGCGTGGGACCGTTGGGTTTTACTAAAATGTATGAGTACGTACAATAAATTCAGAAAAAGAGAATTGTTACTATTTTTTTGTACGCAGCTAAGTTCAATCACATTTACAGCAATTCTTTTAAACTTTTTTTAATTTGAGCAGAATGAAAATGATATTTGCTAACATATTCGAGGTACCTATACACATAGGTGATAACTTTAATGGTTTTAAAAAGCTCGATTAACTCGATCTCATATTCTGTTACTACGAGGGTCGCTCAAAAAATAAGTTTTACGGTCTAATTGCGCTGTAAACGAGTAGTCAAAACACAAAAACAAGGTCATTTTTTTTTGAATTTTCATGAAATTATCTATTTTTCCACATAATTGCCACATCTTTCGATACATTTCGTATAACGAGTAACACGTTTTTTTAATTTCTAAGTCGAACTGGTTTGAGTCCAGTTTTTTGAAGTATCGAGTCATGGGGAATAGGTGATAATCATTTGGGGTGAGGTCAGGTGAGATACCCAAAAATTTCCTGTTTAAATTTCTTCAATTTTTCCTAGGTCACACGAGTCGAATGCGGACGAGCATTATCGTCAATCAAAAAGACTTTTCGACTAAATAAACTGGTCCTTTTTTTCTTTATTGTTACTTTCAAGCGATTTGTTGTAAAAAAACGTATTATAGTTCGCGGTTCACATTTGAACGCAAATTTTATCGGAATATCCATGATAAAATGTTATAAAACATGCAACAATCTACCGAACAGATTCTAGGACCCTCGAAACTGTTCAGCTATACCTTCTCAATAAAAACAGCGCTAGCATCATTAAAATTACTTTCTAAACGACCCTCGTACCTTGTTTCCTCTGTTATTTCGTAAATTTGTCGAATATTAAAAAAAAAAATCAATATTGTCGAATGTTTGGTGAATGTTTGTTGAATTTTCGGTAAATATATTTTTTTTTTTTCAAAAGGATTTGGTTGAGGAACAATTTCACTAACCAGTATACTCTGTGGTTAGAAACGAGAACGCAAAAGTGCCTCCATTAAGTCGGTCCCACACAATGTGTGCATTTGTCAAATATTTGGTAATGTTTCTCGTTTCCACACACCTCGTCAAATGAGATGCATTGACAAATATTTGACAAATGCACACATTGTGTGGGACCGGCTTTAGACTTTGAGGAATAACCCACACAGCACAAATGTGTTCGAGGTATGTTAATGGAAAATCCTGTTAGGATATGTAAATTTTCCGTGGGACATCCCGTCCGGTCCCAATTAACAACTTATGACATCCTTAGGGGTTCGGGTGTCCCTGGTAGATTCCTGGCGCATTCCACAGGATTTTCTGTGGTTGTACTTAGGCGCAGTTCACGCATTAAATAATGTAAAATTCCCACTGCAAGCGTACCTAGGACGTCTTACGATCTCCTTGTTTATTTTCAGGATGTGCGAGGGAATATCTGAGGATATTGTTTAAGAGTTTCCTGGGATTATAGAATTTTTTTTATGGAATTCCTACTACAAAAATACTAAAAACTCATGTTCTGAAATTAACAGTCATCGGTAGACTGCCAAAAGAAGAAGAAATCGCAGAAGCGAATAGAATTCTAATATACCTAGACGCACGTACCTGGGTTAAGCAACACATGTTACATATGGGCCTCTTCCAATATATCATATTTTGTTGTGTTCTGTTTTTGGTCTAAAAAAACGACACACGGAAACATACCAAGCTACCAATTAGTGTTTTCACAAGAGAACCATGTAAACTACGAGAATCAGAGAATATACCAAAATAAATTCTGGAATGGGGAAAAACGAGTTTCCCATGTTTCTCCCAAAATTATCCTGCTAATAATGGTCCTATAGTTGTAGGATATCTCGGGAATAAATTATGGGAAATATGGCACGCAGCTCAAAGGACGATACTAAGCGACCATGTAAACTATCTTTAGTTAAACCAAAACATTTGATATCTGTATTTAGTTAATTATCGATTTGACTAGTCATCTTTATAGGCCAGATGAATAGCCGTTCATGAAGTAAAATTTGTTTGTTTGTTGGGTGGGATCGTCGAAAGATTATTTATTTCGAAATGCTAAACTGGAACCAAACTATAATAACTGAAGTATAATTTTAGCTGGTAGAACCTGTACGGCAGAAAATAAAGATAAGCGTCGTGACCCTTTAATTAAAAAATTGTTCACTTTTTTATACGACAATGGCAGATCATAAACTGCAATTTGAACGAAGAAAAAATTGTGAAACTATGGCAACCGATCATATATAAAACCGGAATCAATCAAGATTAAGATCCGCGACTTTGTTCTAGATCTTCTTAATTCAAAATCCTCAGAATTGCAGGGCAGGGGAATAGAAAAGCTACCAGAAATGTAGATAGTAACAGCAAAAAGTTATCAAGTTTTATGAGTAATGAAGCTGAATCAGTGAAATTTTTTAGAGACAGGACTGCCCGTCGAATTTATGCTCTTTACTATATCATATTACTCGTATGGAATGAGGAAATAATTCCGGAGAATTGGATTTAATTGGTTATAGCTCGTGTTTATTAAAAGGGTGATCGTGAGGCATATTGCAATTTTCGAAAAATTAAACTGTACACGAAAGACATTCTGAGCAATTCAATCCAAACAAATAATCACTGGGTGCCAAAAATGGGGGACAAAATCAAATTCCATAATCTGTTTCTAGATTGTTAAGAGCTGTACAATATTTGGCACTATCGAAATATTACGAATCTCTGTCAAATTACCATTGTGGAATCAATGACAATATTTCATATAAAATGTAACACCTATAAGACAAGATCTTAATCACCGGAGATTTGAAATAGAGCGATGCAATGTCCATTAATTTTCTTTAATCTGACAATAGACTTTGCATTTCTCACGCCACCTTTAGCGAAAGTCAAAAGAGATCACATAGTTAGCAAATTTTAAGATCAGAGACAAGATTCTGACCAACTGCTGTTTGCTTGACTTAAATTCGCAATCTTGTACCGATTGTTAGCGGTATTAATGTATGCGGCAACAATTAATTTAATTACAGCATAAAATTTGAAAAAAAAAAAAACATTGTCAAAGCCTCTGCGTATGTCCAACTCAACCTCTGTAAATTTTCAATTTAAAATTCTAATCTCAAAATGCGACACAGGTATTGCTGGTAAAGCAGCATCTTTTACGAAATTTTTGTACACGTCACGAAATGTCATGTATATCTACTTTCCATACCGTGAATTTGAGTCAAACGAACGGCAGTGCGTCAGAATCCCGTCTCTGTTATGATATGGTTCAAAGGATTGAATTCGCAATGAACTACAACATTCGATGTTTTCGATCTGAATGTTCTAATGTTTCCCATAAAATTAATTCCGGTTGTTGTTGAAATAGAGATAGGTAATGGGAATTTCTAGAAAATACGACAGGCGGTAAAAATCGCAGGGCCTTGTCAAGGTAGTATTCGAAGCACGGTCACGGATCCAGGATAGTCCATCTGCGAGCATATCACTGTGCCACTGATATCAGTCTAGTTGGAATAATCTTGCATTAAGTCAGACTTATAAAATGAGGTACGTAGGTACGCGAATATTATTATTATATTATTTTTCATGTATGTTATAAACCAAATTCATCCTTGTACATAAATGATGATATTTACTTTATACGTCTTACACAAACTAAACACAATTTAAACGAGCCACTTAAAGTACTCGTCATAAAATGGAATTAATTTCTGAATCGCCTTCCTCTCTTCTTCTCTATATACACTCTAAATTCATAATTCGAAATAGATATTTAACAGGGACCGAAAATTACTGGCATTTTGAAAATTTTAAACAACAAAATCTGGGATAAATAATGATCGTGTAATTTAGTGGAATATACCAAAATATTTCTCGTGGGACCCGTTTCGATTCCTGAAAAGTTTTTGAAAATTTAACTTTTTTTTTTTTAAGTAAAAGTTTTCTAAAACTGTTATTTCTATCATAAAATAATTTAAAGTTAAAAAAACTAAGCTAACTAAACTATTTCTTCGAGCTGGAAGTAACAGATTTTGAAGCTGCATCTTTTGGCTAGAAAAAATAAATTTCTTTTCCATTAAAAATAATTTGGATATGGAAACTCTATTCGCTTTTCAAACATTTTGTCGTCACTACGACGCGGCAATGGCATAAGGTGAGTCGTTAGTTGCGCAAAAGGCCTCATTGTTTCACTGTAACTGTCGTTGACATCGTGTGACGACATCGATGCCGTTCTTGTTAAGTATTAGGAATCCCAGGAGTATTTATTCCTGTTCTACAAAATTTGGCGCATATTGTCAACGTTGATAGGGCTTTTTCAGCCCTGAAAATTATTTCCAATTTGTTGGTAGAAATTTAGCGAAATATGTTATTTGTTCGGCTGAATTCTTTATAAAATAACAAAAAAAAAAAAAAAAAACAAAAAAAAACGCGACACAGCTCAATTGGCTAACAAATTTAAAAAAGTTCTTTCAACCAGTTACTAACCACTTCATAAAGTAAAAAGCCAAATTAACTTCTCATATTTGCTCAAAAACTTATAGTCCACGCAGTTTTTGCCCTACAAAAGGTGGGGTAGTTGTGATTTTTATATATATTATTCAGTACCGGTCCCCGTTGAAAAATCCAAGTTTAGACCCTTTGCGCGGGGGGGGGGGTCCTTCATCTTGGATTAAAGGTACCAAAAATTGAAGTTTTCCAAATAATTCCTCAACGGTTGATCCTACGACAAAAGTGAAAAATATAAATTTAAAGAAGGTCTAAACTAGAGATAGATAATTTATTCCCTTAGTGACTGAAAATACTTCATTTAAAAAAAGTTCGTCTAATTTCGGTATTACCTGAATAGGCTATGAGCTAATAAATGTTTAACGGCTACAGTGAGCACATAGGTATAATAGGTCAAATTAAAGAGGAGAGTGGACAGTTTACAGTTTTTATAAAAAAACAAAAATTACTTCATGCACCTCTTTGTAAAAAAAAAAGAGGTCAAAGTCAATAAAAAGGTAAGAAAATCCGAAATTCTCAGTTTAGACCACCATAACTCCTGAGGAGAGAGGAGTACGGGGCTGGCCGAGCAGTTCTTGGAAAGGCCATCAAGTTATGCATACAGTGAGCTCTGTAAGTGATCGTACAATCTGTACTTTTTAAAATACAGGGTATTTTGAGACTAGCAACTGTAACTGGTTGAAATGCCCCCCACCCCCCTGCCATGCATTTTTTTGATTGACTAGGTGACTACTATCATCTTCTGTCCTATGGACCACCATGGACGAAACACCCTGTATAAATGGTATTATATGTATACATTTTTTTGGAAGAATGTTCACGTTTCCGTCGCTGTAGCTTGTTACACATCAGACTTACAAAAAATGTAGGGAATTTAGTCTTCTTCAAATTTATATTTCTACATTTTTGTCGTAGGATCAACCGTTGAGGAATTATTTTGAAAAAAACAATTTTTGGTACCTTTAATCCAAGATAGTGGACAGGGCGGACCCCCCCCCCCCCCCCGCTAAGGTCTAAACTTGGATTTTTCATCGGGGCCCGGAACTGAATAACATATAAAAAATCACAACTACCCCAACTTTTGTAGGGCAAAGGCCTTATTTAGCCCCTATTGACTGAACTAATAGCCATCCTTGAAACCTGCTATTTTCGGCTAGAAAAATTAAAAAGCCAAGCTGTCGTGCTTGCTTTTCTAGCTTCAAAACTATTATCGGTTAGGAATAACAACAAGTACAGTAAACTTTTTTCGTAAAAAGTCATAGCTGGTTCAGTCCCTGATATTCAACATTGAATAATTCGAAGGATCGGTTTTTTCAGTAATTCGAATTACATGTAGTAATAGTTCACTTGACACAAACAACGCAAGCAATAATTTTCCCGAATTAATGTTTGTCTGATCTAAATCCGCCAGTCACGACATTTGCCATGAAGCACGTATTGTCAACAATTTAAATTGTTTTGTTACTACTACTACTACGGCTAACGATGACAAATCAATAAATCCCCTATTAAGAGTATTATAAATCAACAAGATCTCAAGATGTTAAGCAAAATCTTTTATTGTTATTCAGATTTTCTCAGGAAAAAGAAAAAAACACAAAATAATCGTAATTGAGTTAAGAAACAAAGATTATCCAAAGATAAGCATCTTAGAAATTACCTACTTAAAAGTTGACTGCTGAAAAATTTACACGCCAACGCCACATAGTTTTGCAATTTAAGTCTATCAAAAGTTGTTTTTATATTTTCGGAGAAAGTATTAATTTACTTTAAAGTTTATATATGAATCATTGAAATTGGATATAAAGTTGATGAATTACGTGAAGAATGTCAATAAAACTCTCCTCTCTCTAAATTTTTGATATAGGAAATAACTCTAGTTAACTTGCCCATCCTGAGAGAGGTAATCGACCTTTGTTTAAGATAAGTTAATTGCCGTGGAAATATATTCAAATTTTTGAAGATTATTTTATGGAAATTTTTATTTTTATGTTAGACAATGAGATGGAGAATCTCAAACAAATTTGTTTTATTATAGTTTGCGTAAGTTAGTTGAATTTTGTGTGAATATTATTCCTTAGGTAGTTCCCTATTTGTTATTTATTTGTTTGTGGTATAATTATTGATCTATCCTATCTGGACACACTATGCATTGCTTTAGAACTGGTTTCATGATACTTGTGTAGAACAAGTTAAAGAAATTACAACTTTTTTTAAAATTGAGTTTTTGGATAATAACTGTGATATGAGTTTAAAAGACTTAACCTATTGCCGAAGATTTCGCAGCTCTATGACAGCTGCTTAGCTCCATGAATAATTTCGTCGAATGCCTTTAATAGAGAAAACAAATTTTATCTACTTTGTAGAGATGAAACTATTGATTAGGAGGATTTTAAAATTGTTTCTCATAATGGTAATTATCTATCTATCTATAATTTTTTCCCCTTTTGGATATTATTTAAAGCATAATAACTGGTTAGCCCAATTTGTAATTGGTTAATTGGATTCTGGAAGGATATGTCTGTTTTCATATAAAACTAGTTTGTTTTTTAGATAACCTAAAAAAAGTAAGGTATTTTTCGTCAAGGTCCATAACTCTGGATTTACACTAACTAAACCATTACGATTATTTCTATTTGAAGTATTCTTTCATTTTCATTAATATAATTAATTAAATTAATACACAAATATATATTCAAAATATACTCTTTAAAACATTACAGACACAATATTTTATTTTGGTTTATTAATAATTCTTTCTCTGTTACTATAACAATTTGGTTTTGGTTTTTGACATGTTGTTTCAAAAAATTTTTGGAAATACATAATTACTTTTAGTGATACTGGTAATAGGTTTTGAGGCCACCAATGTGATGCTATTGGACCTGATGGTATCCCACCTCACATTATCTTTTCTCTCAATATTGATCCTATTACAAAGATATACAATAGCTGCTTAACGTTTCGCTAATTTCCCTCTCTATGGAAGGAAGCGCTAGTGGTTCCAATCGCTAAAAATCCTTCTCCTAATATGGCGTCAAGGACTTAAGAGCAATAAGCTTATTATGTTTTCTAGTGAAGGCTCTAGAAAAACTCATGGCTAAGCAAATATCTGAGGACTTAGATCATATGAATTCCCTGTGCCGTTGGCAGTTAGGTTTTCGCCCTGTGAGAAAGGTCTTTCAAAAAGCACTACAAACATTAAAACTGCTTTGGATGATGATCGCATTGTGTTCTTAGTCGCTCTCGAGCTCACGAAATCTTTTGATAGTGTCGATCACATGAAACTTCTTAACAAACTAAACACATTCTTTGGATTTGGTTCGCCTGCACTAAAGTTAATTAGTAGCTTCTTGGAGAAAATATCTCGCAGCGAATTAAAGTGAACGATGTTATTTCATCTTGGCTTTGTTTGGCTGTCGGTGGTACCACAAGGATTAATATTGGGGCTTCTGCTCTTCAGTTTTTTCATTAATGGTTTATCAACTGTTATCAAAAATAGCTCGGTTCATTCGCAAATGGATTTTTGTGACCATGTTAAAATGAAACTAGGTTAGATTTATGGGGCGTTCCGCCGACTTTGGTTGTATGCTGATCTGCTCTTCACCAACCTGCATGCGTATAAGGCTGGTCAGTTCACTGATATTCCCGCATCTAATGTATGGTTCTTATATATTCTCTACACTCAGCTCACGTTGTAAACATAAGCTTGAAGTAGCCCACAATAATTCCATTAGTTTCGGGTTTAGACTTCGTAGATGATGAGGATTACATTTTTCGTTTTCCCACAGAATTTTGAATTGCTCTTTGGAAACACATTTGCAAGGCATTACTTTTTCTATATAACACGAGTATAATGAGCAAGCCTAAACCGATACATGTATGAATTTTTAGATTTTTTATATAGTGACAGACGAGACGCTGTGATTTGCTATTCCCTAGCTTTAACTATTCTGTCGTGAATGCTTCTGCCTTTATTCAAGCGGTTCGCATTTGGAACGCTCTTCCAGTTTCGATCCAGTAGGCGAGCTCGGCTACTTGCTTTGTATAGTTACTCTGGCAGCACACATTTTTAGGATAATGATATTCCAATTAGTTATTTTCACATGCATTTGGATTTTCTTTCTTCTTTTTTCTCCTTCCTTTCATATTTCTTTATTTTGTTTTGTTTTTCATACTTTTTTTCCTATATTTTTTTATTTCTATTTAAGAATTATAGAAATAGTGTCATGAATTTTATTATTAATTTTTTATTTTCTCTTTTTAATTTTTCTTTGCCATTATTCATATTTACTTACTACTCGATAAATACCTTCACTGCTCTAGTTAGTTTTAGAACTTGTGAACTTTAGTAGTTACTAGCATTTTATCTTATATCTTATTGTTACTTGAATGTATTTTTTGTAACGTATATACATATATATGAAACATGTGCAAATTTTCATTAATTTTCAAAATTCTTTTATTTTCAAAATTCTCAGGAACTAAAACAATAAATTACGCGGTGTATTATCTACGTTTATTGTACTCTATACTTCTAAGTACAATTATTAACCATCCCAACTATGATTCCATGAACTTATCAAATTAAGTTACTTGGAGGTTATCTTTTAAACTATTTAAAAGTTCGGAAGTGTTACCAAATGGTTTCTTTTACTTCTTTTTTTTGTTTCTTTTACTTCTTTTTTTGTTTCTTTTTTTTTATCATTTTAAAAGCAAAAAAATTAATATTATGTGTTCAAGATGTTTAATAAAAGTAATGAGAGTAACAAATTAAACACCATATGAAAACAAAGAGATATGTTCGCCTATTTTGTTTCTTTATGTAATTACTGCAGAAGCAGGGAAAAATAGAAAATTGTCGTATATTTTTGAAATGCTAGTTAATATTTTTACAAAGCTAGCCTTTTTAGAATAAATAATTTACAAAAACGATTTTTTAAGGCCAAAAGACTGGACCAAATTTGCTTGTTTTGTAAAATTCATAAATCATTGCAAATATAAAATTATTTACATGACGCTCGGAACTAGAGCTTGTTCAGTTCTATGTATTTACACATAAAAAAAACAAATAACAACAACATGTTAAATTGTAAGCTCGTCCAGTTCTTCCCACTTTCTGATATCGTTTGTAATATTCTTCTTTGTATATGTTGAAAACATCAAGAATAAAATTTTTTTTAAGTTTCAAAGGTGTTTTGGCATTTTCATAGTGATAGAACAGATAAAACTGGATCGTTCTTTTCAGAAGTTATACTTCAGCTATTTCAGATCATACATAAATTAATAAAGAACGCAGTTGCTAATGTGTGCTAGGATTAGGATTTCTCTTTCTTAATAATAATGGATATAGTCAATATTTTATCAATTTTCTTTAATGTGTATTTAAATGATATAAAATTAAATACATTAAAGATGACTGATCAAATGCAGAATCCTTAAAGTGGAAAGAAGACAAGTGGCACAAGGAAAAATTTAAAATACTGTCACAACAAAGTTGAGAGAAAATTTCAAATTTTGTAAATTGTTATTTGTGTTTATTTCAATAAGCGAGAATGCGTTCGAAATCACAGTTGATGCAGAGAGAAAAGTAGCGTAGCTGCGGCTAAGACGTAGGTACGTGGGTTGGGTTAGTGATTAAATATGAAAGTACAAGTTATTATAAACTTTCTTTCAACTCTAACCAAAATTTATCCTCTTTAACCCAAGTGGAACTCTTATAATCTCCACAATTTTAATTCCTTAATAATATGTAATAACTTCAGGGTCCCGGTAATCAGTATCCACTTTACTCGAGACTATGTTGAAGTGCTATTGAACTTTGTTTTGCATTTTTCTTTACGCTTGCACAACTTTCAAGTTGAACATCTTAAGAAGAAAATGCAAATATTCTTAGCATAGCGTTAACAATTTTGGCAATTTATTACCGCAGTTAAGTTTTTTGTTTGTTAGAAAGAAAGCGATAACTGCAATTATATTGTAAGTCAGAAACGCTGTGACTATGTAGGTAGGTATGCAAAATATAATTGTCTCTCATCATATAAACTTTCTATTTCATATCAAGTCAAATTTCTGTGTTTTCTTTTTTATTTCTAAATTGTATGTTCATGTTATATTTTAAGTTTAAAATCTGCTTCATAATCCCCTTGCACAAAAAATGAAAGGATTCGCAAACAAATTTAACTTTTTAATTATAAATTTCTGGTGCGCATACTCAAAACACTCAATCTTAGCCCATACATTTCTGGGACATAAGACAATATTTGCTGGTACAAAAACATCCCCTTGAAGATGAATGTCCAGGGAGAATTCGTTTCAACTAATTAGTAAACGGGTTCCACATAGTTAATCACGTTTTAATAGTATCTAGTCTTAGTTTACGAATTTTGTTGAAAATTAAAATTAAAATTTTTACATAAAAATCAACAACAAAAATTCGGCGGTAGAATTATTTGTTAGAGGCTTGTTCTAACAAAACATCACTCATATTTTCAGACATTAATACAAGCAACATGCCAAGGAAGAAAGTTGTTAATAATATTTAATATTAATATTATTCCACAAATTTTATCATGTATCTATTTACATCTATCTAATAGTGGTTGGTGTTTTTGTCAGAGAATTACATAAAAAAGTTCGCTTTATACATTTCAATCGTTTTCTTTTCGATCAGGTTTTTATCTGCTCATCCATAATATTTACTATTAACAATTCCGTTGACTATACCGATCCTTCTCACTGCTAGTCATAAGTTTCATAAAATATATAACCACCATTATAAGACAATTATGGAAACGTCGTTATTTTTCTATGCACGAAGCTTTTAAGACGCATTGATCATACGCAACTAAACCTACATAAATATTGCGGAAAAGTTGGATTGCATCGTTTTATTGCTTCCCCAAAGACTATTCATGATTGCAAGAAATTGATTTGATTGCTTTGAGTCATCACAATATCAAAGAGGTCTTAGTTCAATGACAAAAAAGTGAAAATCTTTCAATACATATATGAGAAAATCTTCATTCGAAATTGTTATAGCTTTTGATTGACGAGGTATTTGTTTGTTTAAGAAATGAATAATAAAAAAAACTTGTTATATTTGTCATATCGATTGCGGGGAGAAAATGAAGTAGCACCGTGATGTACTGAAGAAATGTGATAAGGAGCTCAGAGTTAAATTTTAGTAATTGGTTTCGAAGATTAGTAAAATCCGGAACAATAGAAAAGGAAAAAGTTATTTGTTATTCTATCATACATTTTATATTTATAATATTACAGGGAGAACCCGCCGGCGGGGGGGGGGGGGTGAAAGGGATGGAGTGGTTAGCGATGCATAATATCTAAGCTATCATCTGCTATAGATATATATTCAGTGATCTATCATGAACAATAAGCAAAGGTGCAAGTAAGTAACTCAAGTGCTTCTAGAGCCATCGCTTGGAAGCTCTATAGAAGATTATTTGATGAGGTGATCTCATCTAATTTTACACGAATCTAAACTGTGGATTTTTGCACTATTGTACGAAGTAACACATCTGTCATTTTCAATGTAATGTTCAGAGTGGTAAGAAGTACGTACATAGTCTGAAGTTTTAGTTAATATAAGTTAGAATAAAAGGGAGAATATTTGCTTATTTAATCAACTTCATAAAATTTAATACCACAAATAATCATGAGCAAACGTAAGCGCCTTTCTACTGCTCTCTGTCTTGAAGTCCTCTCATGAGATTAAGGAAGAAGCACTGCGATAATTATCCAAAAAGCTCATTAAAGCTTTCGAAAAGACACATTCAAAAAATTTCTTCGGTCATCATTTAGAGCGCTCATAGAGTGCTTCTTAAGAGCAGCATTGAAGCGTTTGCCTCTGCGGACATGCCTATGTTAAAAAGTAATGAACTGGAATAGGGCAAAGAAGCGCTACAAGCTTCCACGGAAGCATTTCAGTAGGGCGCTTATAGAGCACTCTTTTCCCCAGTGGGTTTCTACGGCAACGCGTTCTCAGCCAGGGCCCAAATATATAGTAAAAACACATTTGTGTATGATAACCCTAAGAAGAATTTGCCCGATTGGTCTCATTTTCGAACTTTAATTTCTCTTTTTCAAAAAAGGTGCATATACAAAATTTCAGCTCCCTATCTCGACGCGTGAGGTAGTGTCCAAATTTATATTGAAAAACTGAAGTTTTGTATTTCAACACCAATAAAAGGTTGCCCGATTTGCTCAACTTTTGGACCTGTATTTGCAATTTTTATGAAAATGCCGTGTACAAAATATGAGCTCTCCACGTCGATGCTTTCTCAGACCTTGATAGTGAAAAACTAGAGTTTTGTATGGCAACACCAAGAAGGGGTAACTCGATATAGTCCATTTTTGAATTTTTTTTACCATTGCTATGAAAATCCTTGTACCAAATTTTAGCTCTCTACGTCGACCGTCGACTCGTTCTCAGGTAGTGCCCAATTATATAGTTAAAACCGAAATTTTTGTATGGCAATACCAAGAAGCTGCTGCCAATTCTTCTTTCTCTAAAAACCTTTTCGGACTACTACCAAAATTAAAAACAAAAAACAAAATTAATCAAATCGGTTCAGCTGTTCTAAAGTGAAGAAGACACTGCCAGATTTGGTCTATTTTAAGATTTCATCTAAGGTATAATGAAAGATGGTTGCATTTGGTGAACTTCAGAGTTTCGATAAGGTTGATGATTTTAGAAGACCTGTAGGCCTTAAAATTAGTTCAATGTTCGATCGAAAACGATTTAAAAATCATAAATCCCCTGAATTTAAATTGTTGGTTTGTATGTTGCATGCTGCAGTGATATTACATTTTCAAACTATAACTAGAAAATAGCACCCAAACCACTATATAACATCTCTACAATATAAATAATACTGCGTCATTTAATGAAGGATAATAATTGGTAAATTAGTTTAAAAGCATAAGAAGGTTTTTGTTCAGAATATGAAATTTTTTTTGAACACTAGCCCACCGTTTGTCTTGTACGATATGTTTTTGAAAATCCCTTCGGTCTATAATCGAATATTAAACTCTCAAGGTCAACATTACCACACGTGTGTAAATGTGTACAAATATGTCTCAAAATATAGTCAACAAAGCTTCATAGAAAAAAAAAATTGTTAAAAAAAATATGATTATTCTCGTAATAATTACGACCCCTTTTCATTAGCATAGTCAACTATCTAAATTTGATATTAATTAGTTTAACTCTCTCTTTGGTGGTACTCTTTAAAAGGATCGAATTATTTTTAATGAAGACAAAGAGACCAATTGTAACCTAAACTGGGCAATTTTAATAAAAAATATGAAATTTCTCTCGAGGCTCTGCTTTAGCTGGAGCATTGCACTATCAATTTTGGCCTGATACGCAGGCGCGTTGTAATAATTATTTCCGAAACTGTGGTGATCAGATAGCTTGCACCTACTTTTTTTCTCGTTTTCTGCGAATTATTCGTATATTATCTACTCAGCACTAGAACCCGTATTTTTATGAGAGGTAATCGCTAAATTTCAACTGTACCTCCTACTTCTTTTAGAAACACAAAAATCTTTGGCATTTATTTCAACACCGCCCCGCGAGAAATCGTACGGAATACTTGATAAAGTCAGCAACACTTACTGGCTACTGGGATAGATCCATATGAAAATTGTATTCAAGCAATCCTTTCATTCCGAATTGTCAAAAGAAGTCTTAATTAAAGGCAAGTAGTGATAGCATAAAAAAATAATATCCAGATATCGACGAATTATCAAAACTGCGAGTTTGTCGCCTACATCACCCTTTACTCAGATTTTAGTCCATATTTTTCTTAAATTGGTTTAAGCCTTAGTTCATTAGCTTTAAACATGGTTTGTGTCCATGATTGTTTTTATTGATCTTCAAGATCTGCAGAAAAGCTTCTGACATACCGTGAATGTCGCTGAAGCAACGAATTACATGAAGCATCTGAGCTCCTGTTAAACTAATAAGCTTGAAATAAAATTACGAAATATACAAGTCACCCTATAAAAGGTTTTCACTAAAGCTTTCGTTATTCTAAAAATACAAAGTTTATCCAAGTCACAAACTATTATTAAAACATATTAAATAAAAAATGTCTTAGCTTATCCGGAACTCATAAGCTTCCATTATTGAAAGTTGCTGTTATTTTTGGTACTTACGGTCCACGAGTAATATACGGCACATACTGAAGGTAGTTCACTGACCCTGGATGCTGATGATGTTGTTGTTGATAGGCGACTTCTTCATTTTGCTGTTTGTGATCTGAAGCGGGCAGATCATCCTCATGGCTATAAGTAAAAGCCTCATCCAATGGTTGCTCGCCAGCATATTCAATATCGCCAGCAACATGTTTTAAGTTTCTTGTATCATGTATTAGTGGCAATTGATTTCTTGTCTGAACGTAAACATATTGCGGCTGCTCTTGCTGGTGAACGTATGGCGCTAAAGTTGGAATAATTGGCTTCACAAGTGTATCTCTACTCGGCACAGAGTAAGTGTGTGATGGCTCATGAACGTTTGGAGGTCCATAAACTGTTCGAAATAATAATCAATATTTTAGAAACAATTATTTATGGCATAATAATTTTTGTTTGTTTTATTTTACGATTAACTTACCTTGGGCGGGATGTTGAACTTTTTGAATAACGTTCGCTGAATTTACATATTCAGACTGCTCTAATTGCTTGTCTGCATCGTTGTGGGCATACTCTTTTTGCTGTTGATTTTCAGACTGATTTTCTTCTTGCGTTGATTCACTTGCATAAATTACTCCCCCTCGAGAAGGTAAAGTAGGCGAAGATTTATATTGACTTATGGATTGTATTCCTAGCGGACGAGCGTATTGTGTTTGTTGCTTTTCCAAAGGATCTTTAGATTCCAGACGACGTTCGCTGAGTAAATTGTCATGTTCTATATCTTCCAATTTTATTTTCCGCGTATTTTTCGGTTGATCGGCAATTATACATGGCACAAGAAATAACGTGATGAACAGATTTATTTGCTAAAAAGTAAAAACAATTTCGATTATTTATTAAATTTATAAATTTTTATGGGGAAATTTGTTTGTTGCAGGGGGGGGGGGTTCTTTTTAGTGTATAGCGGAGGATGTTATAATATGTCTTGTCATGCGATTATCACATTCTTTTGTTACAATGTTAGTGAAGTAAAATTTATAGGATGTTACAGTTTAAAATGCGAATTAAAACCCTCATAAATTCTGCAGTTGATTGATAAATAATTAGTCTTGTTATAAATTTGTCGTTAGACAATATAGGTAAGATATGTCAACGTGTCTATCGATGTCTTGAAGATATTGATTGATTCACTAAGTCCTCCACTGCACTCTCTCATATAGTTTTTTGTTCCTCCCTATCCACATATACCCTACCCTACCACATCCTGTATTACTGCAGATTTGATGCAATGTTTCCAGAAGATAAGTTCGGGATTGCTTTGTTGGATTGCGATGATTTCGTCGTCGGTTCAAATATCGGTGAATGACTTGAATGTGCACAATTTTTTTTGGAGGCATTAATTTCGAATAGAAAAAATAGGTATACCTAATCAGTGTAAAGTAATATTTGCGAAAGCAAATAATGCTAGTATTTATTACTTGCGCAGGTCATACTTTTTTTCTGTTTTTATTAATGTTTGTTATTTTTTTATATTATTATATCAAGTTCAGGTGATACCCTATCATGCAAAGCATAGCATGGCAGGAAGGCGATAGGGAAAGGATTGGGGAACTACAGGTCAAATAGTCCTTGTAGGTATAGTTGTAACTCTTCTCTTCTGTGGATGTGTGTGTACATATATTTCTCGAAAGTAGAGGTAGTGCTAAGCTTTTTGATCAAGATCAATACATTTTTCTACTTTGTGCATTCACTCGATTCACCTTGCACTGGGCGAAACCACCAAGTTGCAAAATCCAAGACCATTGTGGCCATCTACAATAGAGGAAAAATAAAGTCCACCCAAAGTTCGATATACCTGGGTAACAAATTCTATGTAATTTTAAGATTTAATAACTACACTAAAGCGACCATTAGCAAAGCCAATTTCACATATACCTTACTCAGACCAATAACAAACTTCAGGGGCAGACTCTCAACTCAAATCAAACTTCTGTTGTACAAACAACTCATAACATCTATCATCACTTAGTGCTTCCCTACTTGTCATACAATTTGTACATGGAAAGACTCAGCAAGCTTTAAAAGAAGATTCTTAGAGCTTACATGGGACTCCATAGACGAACCAACGGGAAATACTTTCCAAATAGAGTAGTTTACGAAGCAGCCAGCATCACCACTCCAATTAGGTGTATCTATTCGAACTTGCGAACAAGCAAGTTCAATAAAATACCAAATCATCCAAACCCTCTAAAGAGGAGTAAGTACCAATATTTGCAAGTTTCATACATTTTTCAATGCGAATTTCTGGCAAACTATTTGTAGCAGAATAATGTTTTATATCTTAAATTAAAGGTAATGAAGAAGCCTAGTAAATAACGTCGGAAAAAATTAAAATAAGTGTATTGGAATGGAGATATTAGCTCGGAAACTTGTAAAAAATGGTAAAAATCGAAGTCCTTTAAATCAAATTCCTGTGAGTAGGTATTCTCATTTCTTTAAATTGTGACTGTTTTAGAAAGATGAGGTCTAGATCTAGCAAATAACGTCGAGTTTTTTCATTTTTTGTTGCGCTTTTTATAATTATTTGACTCTAATAGTATTTGTTTTTTCTTCCGACATTTCACCGATTGCAATATTTATTTGAAAGTTGTTTAAATACTTGGGCAAAAAAATTTAGGAGAGTTAATTCTCGTTAAAAAATTTCAATTTATGTGAACTGCAAATTTTCATTTTTCGTCTTAAATTGTCAGATGTTGGGTTTCTGTCTTTTGCGGTAGATGTCTCTAATGTGCTCTGTGGTCTAAGTCTAGGCTAATTTTATATGGATTTTCTCACTTTCAGGACACAAACCTACGTATAGTAAATTTTATTACCTACAGGTTCTATCTAAATTGAAATTTTTGCTGAATACTGACTCCTCTTAACCAAGCCCGAGGCTTAAAATATCTACCATCTACATGATGGTAGAATTTCTACAACAACAAAAGTGATTACTACTGCAGGACAGGTAATCATATATTAGCCACGATACTCAGGGAGTATCTCTGAATAAGAACTCTTCTAACAGTTCACATCCTATCCTTTCTTATCTCCTTCCGTCGTCCTCCCACTACCAAGTAACTTCAAAAGGAGAACAACATGCAGTACGGCTGATATGGCGCACCATCTGTAAATAAAAGGAGGATAGCAAAACTGGAAGTTGCAAAGTTACCAAAGGACAACTGTCAACAAGAGGACAAAAGAGGACATCTAACCGGATAAAGACGAGGCCCACCCAATATGCAGAGAGAACCACACAAGATGAAAAAAACATCAACTGACTTGACTAGACTTGACATTCACTTGAGCCTTTCTTTCACCTTAATGAAGCACACTACAGGTTGTGCGAAATGATGTTTCCAACTTATCTATTTTCTAGAAAGAAGAACAGATAAATGCAGAAGAAGTGTTCAGTCATCTCAACCATTTGTTATATGCAAGAGAAATAATTCAGACTATCACAGACACCCACAAAAAAAAAAACTGTAAAATCCGCGAAGATTTAAAGAAGCGATAAGTCTTATAAACCGACATTTTTCTCCATAAATTATAATCATGAAAATGAACATGCAATATTTGATCTTGCGTGGTGGCCTAAAATTTTAGTCAGTGATTCATTGGGAATTCCCCATAATATTTGTGCATTGTAGTGAATTCAGGTAGAAAAAACCTAGTATCGATATATTAAATCAAATGTTATCTCATTAGAGCTGTCTTAACCATATCTAGACGTAAGAAAGGTGTAGTGGTTGAAAAAAGGAGCTAACTTAAACGGGGCATTAAATACCGCATTAATGAAGTAAACCTTTTTTGCGATTAGCTACACTTTCTCTTGTTACAATTTGTTTTTTTGTTTATATCAAACCTAATTCAAGCAAAACTTCCTCGACCGTTCAGAACTTGCTCGACTTAATGATTTGTACTCATAGTTACATCATCGAGATGTCTTTAAGAGGAGTAAATTAACTCGTTTAACCATTCACAGAACTGTGACTACCCAACAACGGCACACCATTCAAAACAATCTCTTTCACGTAACATAATTTTTCAATTTTGTTTTATTTTTTTATTTTTATTTAAGTTATCTGCAGCCCTCATGTATGGCTCTCGCCCCGGCTGGATTATAGGATAGAAGGCAAAAGGCAATGAACTCGGCCAAACCCAACCAACCAACCTTTAGAAAGAAAGTGCAACTCTGATTTCTCTGTGCAATATTTTTTTTTTTTGTAGAGATAAAGTAAACCGGCATAATACCCCGCTTGACGTGCACTTGATATAGTGCCTATACAGGCAGGCTGCCCAGATAACTGGAATTGGAGTAGTACTTGAAAACAAGAGCTTGTAAGATGCTAATGATCAACACGACCGGTGGCATCATACATCTGTCCTTCACAGTACACTCAGTTCGATCTGGTCAATTACTTTCACTGAAGTTTCAGAAGACACCTGTGTTGGAATGAAAAAATGAGTGAATATCTTGTAAGAATTCAAAATCCAGTTTACCAGAAATATTTTATGTCAGTGCGTGAGGAATTAATTTAATCGCCGGATGATGTTATCAAAGCCCCGTAGGCATCATGTAATAACAATATTCAACAGAGATGCTGTAGCATGTGATCTTAAAGGAGACAGATCAACTCCTTTTACTGATCGAAATCGAAAGTAAAACTATCGAGATTTTTTTGATCTACATAATTACAGGTGAGGAATTCACTCAGAGTCAATGGGTGGGAGTATCTTATACGCCAGCGCGCTTATTAATTTTTTCCGATGGACAAGTTTTGTGCTTCCGGCATGAAATTATTTTCATAAATGTCGGTTACATAAGGGTAATGAAATTGATTATTACACGTTTAGGATGAGACAGTTATTGACATGCTGTCGACTAAGTGATGATATTAAGTTTAGGAATTTAATTCTTCAGATTTATTTTGTAGATATAATTGCGCTTATAATTGTGGGTTTAGTTGAATTTATTGATTAGTTTTTTTTTTTTAGTAAGTATGTGGTACATTTTGACGTTTCTACATGTCATGTTATATGGAAATTAATGAATAAACTCCTAGAGATATCTGATAAAATCAAACTGCGAATGACTGTAATTTTGATTAATATGAATTACTTCAAATTGCTTAACTCATAATATAGAATGACTTAGGAATTTATTTATGAGCTATTTTTTGGTTATTTTAAGGAGTAATGTCGATGGTGCCTACGACTGATTATTCTAGGGTCTGAGTTCGAGATTCATTAATGTCGACCATTGATCGATTAATTCTTTTGACAACTCACTTAAATGCTATTGAGATGATGTAATATATGACTGCTATTTCAATTAGAGAGCCTCACATGGAGATCTTAGAGTTGCTAACCTATAAAGAGGAGAGGTTATAGACCATTATAAAACTTCACGGGTAATCCATTTTATAAATTTTAAATTGGCTCCATATGATGACAAATTTTTGTACACCCACTCTCTCTCATCTCTCATATTTTTTTTCCCCTTTACATCCCCTAACACCTAATGCAGGAAGTGCAGAAATGATATAAATCACCCTGTTTGTATACCTCTCGCTTGATAAATAAAAACCCATTCGGTTGAGATGGAATAAAATCTTGTGAATCTTGGGGAGGGGAGAAGATAAATTTTTTATTAAAATAAAGGTACAGATGTACGATGAGAGAGTTTTGGCTTCCAGTCTCCGGTTTACAGAGCCTAAAACCTCCGAAATGTTTACACGATAAGGAACTTTTGTCTCTGGAGGCCATAATAAAAAAAGTCTCTGCAAACACGTCTCCGAAGTGTATGCACGAAATTTTAAGTATTTAATTGTCAAGCAAAAGATTGCTAGAAAGAATTATCTCAAAAGTTATTAATATTTCTACGTTATCCAAAAAGTGAAAAAGATTAAAAAAATATAAATTTTACGGGATAACTCTATTGATGAAACAAATTTTCTGCCCGAATCCATTTTATGAATTGCTTTACTAATTTCTTTCCAACAACTTGTCAAACTCACTCCACTTTATTCCGTTTCCTTTCCAAGTAGACTTACACTTAACTGACCAGAACACACAAATATCCTGCGGCGGAGACCTGGAGACGAAAAATGAGCAAACTTCGGAAAACGGAGATCGAACCTGAAGACTTGTTTGTTTTAAAATACACCATAGATACTGAAAATGTCTCCAGAGACTAGACCTAAGAGATTTTTTGCGTCTCCGAAGTGTATACACGGGTCTTTGAGTCTCCAGAGAGCAAAAAATTGGTCTCTGATGGAGGACAAAGTCTCTTGCCGTATAGCTGCACCTTAATATTTCGTCTATAGCAGAAGGTTCAAATTAATATTAAGGAATTAAGCGGGGCGAATGGCCTTTGCACTACAGCCATTTCTGGCTTATTGTGCACCGCATTCTTATAGTTCATCTGACAATCCCACACTTCCTAGGAAGAGCAGTATTTTTTTTTTCGGTGAAGTTTCTTCGAAGTTGACAGGTTTTAAAAAGTATGAGCCAAAAGCCCGGAATCTATACAATATGCAATGGCCTCGCATTCCCATAGGACGTGATCCGATCTTCTTCGAAACATAGCCTACATAGAGTAATATACCTATCCGATGTATGTGCAAATTCCTAGACAGCCTCAATAGATTCAGGCTCTTGTTAAGCTTAAGTTTATGTAGATAATTACGATTAATTTGCCTCTTGTAGATTCTTAAGCTGATTTGCTGAAAATAGATCAAGAACAGATGTCCTCTGCAATCAATCCTTGAAAGAAAATTAAACAGATGGACCTTCCTTAGAAAAGCAGACGAAAGTAAGCTGTAATAAACTCAAGAGGGACTCGTTTGTTGTGTTCACTATGCGGACAATTTTAATTTATATGATCTTAGAGAGAATTACAACAATAAGAAAATAATTCTCAGCCAATAATTCGTGCAGCATAAATTGGTATTGTTAAGTCTACCTCAGTGATTAAATGCTAATGATATTTGCTGCACACATCTGCACTAAAATCTGAATATGATGATTCAAAATCTAGTTGATTTAAAACTCATCCAACACAAAAAAAAAAGAAAAGAAATTCGGATTAAAACAAATTTATATCCGAAATTCATAGAAAAAACAAAAGTAATTACCAACTTTTGTAAATAAATATTTACACCATATTCTAAAATTTCTTTGACAAAACTGGGGACTCATATAAAGAGGTGTGGAGATGTTTCGACGTAGGCAGGACCGGCAATGAAATAAACTGAAGACAGTAAAAAACATTATGAAATAGACTGTTGACTGGAAGATTCTTGAGCAGAAATTTTGATTTACAAAAGTCGCCGTATTAAATGTAGAAATGTGCTGAAAGCTACTGCACGAAACGGGTGGGAAAAGTGCTATTGCTTCTGTATCTAGATTGAGGGATTAAAGGTGATTGATGATGATCTTAAATAAGAGGATGATATCTATTGTCGCCATTATAGAAGAAGGGAAAGTTGGTCATCCTTTGCTGATCGTGAATGACTCAAAGTTACTCAGTTTTGAGATGCAGATCCATTTTTTTTGAGTCACTCTGCCGCTAAAATTTGGCAATTTTTTGTTTTAAATCTAACCTCAAGACGAGAACAATGCCTTTAGATGAAATTTTTTTTTTAAAAATATCTCTGAAATGTTTAGATTTTGAAGTTAACCTTGTTATATATGCATATGGCCAGAAGATGTGAATCCTAGCGAAATATTAGCGATTTTCGAGGGGAGAGTCATATGCTCTATATTATAATGACAGAAATAGAAATGCTGATTATGAACAAAGTCACTACTTAGATGATATTTATTTGGTTATATGCTACACGTGACACTTCCATGCCTTCTACTGCTGTATCAAAGGTTAATGTTTATTTTGATTATTACAAGTCCATCTTGTCTTGTAGCTTTGACCTG
This sequence comes from Dioctria rufipes, assembly GCA_963924295.1. NCBI lineage: Eukaryota > Metazoa > Arthropoda > Insecta > Diptera > Asilidae > Dioctria > Dioctria rufipes. Next base: position 202,418,058 of record OZ002742.1, read on the forward strand.
GGTTCACATGCGATTATTATTTCTATTCAATACAAGTCACAGGCTGCAAGTAGAGGAGCTGACAGTTTATACTGTTTTTGATCATATTCGCAGCAAGATGTTACTCATTTTTATAATTGTCGCTTTGGACGTACTAAAATTGGTCATGAACACTTGAACTATACTTCTTATACCTCTCTGACTCGTATTTGTTCGTGAGAATTGTATATGAATCAAATCAATAACAGCTACATTAATATCAAAATGCATTACTCACAGTAAAATTTATATAAAAAAACACATGTAAAATATTACTCGATGAGCCTTTTATATGCGAATAAACTATTATCTAGGAATTTATGAGTTCATAATCTCTACACTCATAATAATATCTATAAAGCACGTATTAAACTCTACACTAGAATGTCAAAAATCTTACAATATTTTGATAGATTTATACTGAAATCAATAGCTATAGCGAAGAATTGCACCATAAAGTAAAAGCTACAGTTGATCGCTACGAAGATATGTAGGTATACTCCGTATAGACAAACATGAGAGTTTACTTTTACAAAATTCATTATATTCGATTGAAGAGAACTCACCTTTCAGTTACCATGACTGCTAGTAATAAATATTCCACTTGTCTTACCCAATTAATTTTACAACATCTTGTCCAACTCTAAACTAACTAACAGAATCAGAAATTTGAAAGGATGATAGTGTTTGCGTGGCAATCGAAATCATCATTCACTATCATGCACTTTACTCTGATGATATATCGTAATTATGACATTCCAGCTATACACACATAGATAAATTTACTACTGATGCCCCAACTCTTTTCAAGTAAAGTGTAAATATGTAACTAAGCACTGAGCCTTTCTCTTACGATAGGATCCACTTAATTCAGTAACAAGTTCCTAGAGATCTTAAAAATTATTGATTTCAATTTACAAAAACTAGATAAATTTAATATTATTAAGTGCGCTTAAATGGACTGAATAAATGGATTGACCATCTGGGATAAGTGTACTATGCCAATACGAAAATTGTTCGTTTTTTTTTTTTTAATTGGGTTTGTCGCTTAAGTCTTTCGTTTGCCTTTTAATCTTTCACTTTTAGTTTATCTTTTCTCTAGTACTGTATGGCGAGACGAAGCAAGTTTTTGACAAGTAATTTAGATTTTTCGATATGAAAGAATTGGATTTAAGAGGATGTTAGGTTGTGTTAAATTGTATCGACGGGTTATAAAGGGAATTTTTAATTGGGCTTTCCTTGAGAGATTAAAAGTTTTCTGTAAAATGTCATGCTATATTTTTTATCTCCAGTAATATTTGATGAAGATAATTGCCAATTATAGATTTCATCATTCAATAGAATTTGTTGTTGTTAAAATTTTTGTTGTAAACCATTAATTGTTGTGGCACTTATTACTGTTACACTGCCAAAACTTAAAACATATTTGAAAAATAATGCAACTTCTTGAAAGCTCAATTTTAAACATCTCAGGAACAATATTGAGAAGTTGTTAAGCATTTATAGGGAGGTGAATAAAAATGTTTGTTTTGCATTGTCATTAAATCAGCGTGAAGTAAATGATGACCGGCGAATATGTCTATCAACATTCTCTATTATATCCCGTACAATTTCAAATGTGTGACCAATCATTTCATCCATCAAAGAAGTATTTTCGGTGTTTATGAAACGCAGACACATCAGTTGAAAGCGTTTGGTATAATTGGAATTTTGATTTAAAATTAAATAACGTAAATATTTATATACGTATGTAAGTGTGATAAATTGCTGAATCGAACATTATGATTATGCTGAGTAATTGAAAATCTTGAGCGAAGACAATTTTATATCTTTTGTTAAGGGAAATCAGTTGCTATAATAAATAGCTGTCACTTAGCTAAAATCAATAAGATCTTTTGAGGAGGGACTGCTATGTGTGGTGAAATACAATAACCACCGAGCAATATGTCACAAAGCTATGGATATACTCTTCTATGATTTTCTTGAAAATAAGCACGATTTTTATAAGTAACATAACATAGTGTTGGAATTAATTTCTAGAGGAATATAAATACTTAAATCGATCGCCACAACACACCGACCGTAACAATTTTATTGGAATAGAATGCATCAACACACAAGAACCAATTATGGAATCAGAAAGGGATACAAAGAATCACTTGGTAGTGAACCATTTTAATACTTAGTAGCTTCATCAAATATGGTCCAATCGCGAACTATTATACTACAAAATTACGTAATATTTACTTTAAGCTTCGGAAAATCATGAAACAGTGGCTTCTTATTTTTTATTTATTTTCCTGACACGTTGACCAGTCTATTCATAAAAGAAGTCAACATGAAAATTTATGATGCAAAAAAAAAATAATATTACTTCGAGCATAAGCTCATTGGCGATTTAGCAATAACTTCTCATATCGACTCATTCGAGCATCGCAGCAATGTTGGATGCCTTTCACTCCTTTATCGCTACATGCATGGTGAATGTTCTGATGAAATATCTAGTCTGCTCCTTTGTAGAATGAACTCTGCACGCAACACTAACGCTGTAAATCGCGTACATTCTCTTACCCTTCAAACTACTTTCGGCCGTACAGTAAAATTCCGTGATGCTTTTTCATCCCGAACTATGCGGATGTGGAATAGTTTACCATCTTCTGTCTTTCCTCCTGCATACAATCTGCGAAAATTTAAGAGTAATATTCATCAGCACCTCTGCCACTCTCCTTACGTTCCTCTAATTCCTTATTTTCCCTATCTCCTTCTTGCCACGCTGTGCTTTGCATTATAGGGCATTCCTTTTGCTTAATAAATAATACAAAAAAAAAAAAAAATTTGCCATCAACTTACCCTCTAACAAGTAAAAAAGCTAGAACTGGTCTAAGAACAATTCTTATGATACCCTAGATGAATGTTCGTTTGTAATTTCGTATCGTCATCCATCTGCGCAAGTTTGATTTTCTAGAACGGTTCGTCGGACAGCAAAAATGATTATAACCAATTTCATAGGATTTCATATTCTGAAGAACTTCTTTGTACAATAAAAACGTCCAGGACTAATCGTTTTCACTGTATATGTAAGAAACCAATTTCATATGGCAACACCAAGATTTAGTAAATTTTTGCAACTTTATTTACTATTGCTATAAAACCATTATGTACCAAATTTTAGCTCTCTACGTGTCGACGCGTTCTCAACCAATGCCCAAATAAATATAGTAAAAAAAGAAATTTTTGTATGGCAAAACCTACGAAGACGTTCTCCGATTCGCCCCATTTTCGAACTTAAATTAACTTTTTCTTTTTTTTAAAAAGCCTGGGTGTAAAATGTCAGCCCTCTAAGTGAAGGCGTTCTCGAGTTATCGTGCTGACGGACGGACAGACGGACGGACTTTCATGCAAAGATCAAAATAATTTTTAATTTTATGCATTGGTGTCCAATCCATTTTGCTCTAGCATAATTATTTCTAGGTGTTACAAACGGAACGACAAACTCAGTATACCCCATAGATTTCATCTAAGGTGTAAAAGCTGTGGAAATAATCTCGTATCCATGAATTCGCGTGTAAGCTCAGCTTTAGGTGTACTAATGTTTCTGAAATTTTAAAAGCTGTTGGATTCAGTAGGGATTAATGTAAAATTTTCAGAAACTGTTCCGGTAACTTTGAATGTTGTACATCATATTTTAGCACTACTTGCCTAACAATTAGTTATTTTCCTTCATTGTGGAAGGATGATGTTCTTATACACTTATTTCACAATTAAAGTTCCCCAATGAGTATAAGCTTGATATTCTTATGCTACTTGCTTTCTTCAAGGCCTTTGATAGTGTACTATACCATTTGCTGTTATAAAAGCTGACTGGAAAATATGTATACCTATACATATGCGTCTTTGTATTTATTATTATTTCAAAATTTTCTATCCACAAGCCATTAAAGAGTGAGAGCCAATAATATACGTTGTTTATTTTTCTTCCAGTTAATTGTGGTGCTCATCAATGTTCTGTCATGGATTCTTGCTTTTTATTATATTTATTGCAATCAAAATTAGAAATTATTCTTTAAGATTTTTTACCGGGGCAAACTTATAATTGTTCAAGAAGGTTTTTGCGTCATATAATTCACACCCAGAATTTATTCTGAGTTTATATGAGATGAGATCAATTTGATCTGTTTCAAGCGTCTACGGCAGGCAGAGAACCAAGCCGTACCCATGAGTTTAAGGTTTTCTGGTAACACGAAACGCTTCTTCTTCCTTTTTTCAAGTCACTGCGGACGTACACAGGTTCGATTCGCTTCGAATGAATTTGGTTTTTAAATTTTTTTAATAAATTTTTTTTCTCAATTTTTTTGGTTTTTTTCATTTTTTTCATTTCTTTTCTTTATTCTATTTTTTCATTTGTTTTTCAAGTCACTCAATTTGACTTTTTTGGGACCTGTTGATGAGTCAAAACCAAGACTTGAAACTTGTCACCCAAAATCAAATGGGTTGTGTGATGAAATAACAAATACAAATTTTTTTAGCTTTTGCTATATACCGGAGAATCCAAAAAAAATTCCTTCTTGAACAAATACTATATATTTGGGCATTGCTTAAGAACGCGTCCGATTTAGTCTTCTTTCTATATAGTTTGCATAAATCTCATCCTGTACGATCCTCGAAGAAGCAAAACATCTTCCTTATTCCTCATCACAGCACCAGTTATGTTATGTGCAATTAAATTTTAATAATATCTCATTTAATAGTTGCTCTTTCAAGTAAAGCATGACCATTTGTTTATCTTGCTACACCCATACTATCACAGGAATAAATTCCATTGGAAATGTATGGCATAGATTTTAATTCTAAAAAAAAGGTACCTACTTCAAAAATGCGGACTTTCTTTTTTGTTTTCAAAATTAATTCACACTAATTTCCATGTATACCGTGCAAAATGGTGTCTATCCATCAAATTGAAACTGAATCGAGACACACCTCGTTAAATGCAAAGATTTAATCTTTAAGGCGGAAGTCGTTAGCAAAGCATCAACTTGGATGATGTGTGCATTTCTCACACATAAAGTACATAATTGCTGTGGCGCTAATGATTTTCTTAAGATGTTAAAACCTCCAATCATGTCACATTCTGTTAACCCTGTTAATACATACGATGATAATGCAATGAAACGGACAAGAAATTTTTTGTCACCTTCTCTAATCATTGTTGTGAAATATACTTATAGAAACTGTCACGCACTTAAAACTTGCATGTTTTTGGCTTAAAAATATTTTGAAAATGAACCCCAACTTATTCACTTTCTTTTTCGATGAGATTAGTAAATATGAGATGGCAATTTTTATAATATAGGAAATCAAAATTTAATGTTGCAGAAAAATTAAGATAAATTAGTTACAAGACGACAAACATACATACATCAGATAGCAACAGTTTTATATTGTTTTCTACTATAAAGTCATTTTACCACACTAAAATTTGCCACTGACTTATGTGTTTTTGTTTCCATATTTCTCTGTGGGCTTTTGTATTTATTACGGTCATCTCAGTTGGTTTGTAACTTTCCATTTTTGGTGTTTGTTTTTTTAATTAAATAAGTGACAGATATTTATTGTTTTTTCTGCTTTAAATCTTCAGAAATGAAGAAAATGCCTCCGGTGGTGATAAACTGGCTAACATTATTCTTCTTACCGGCCGGTCAAATGCAAAATTTCATCGTCACACATAATGAAATATGTATGTCTTTTCTGCTATATTCCACCAAAAGGTCATTAACATTCAAAAATCAAAACTGTTAAAATTTTTGTACAAACAAAAAACAAAAAAAAATACAAATAGAACGCCCATAGTGAAGTAAATATAAATAATTCTCTTCGGTTAAAGATCTCAAAGTAACAAGTGTGTGTTCAGTTAGTGTGTTGCTATCCAATGGGAGACGGAATTCAAGAAAAGAAAACAATTTCTGTTCGTTTTTTTTTTACTACTTAACTTAACTTTTTAATTTTGTTGCTTGGTGGATCTCGTTAATCAAGTTATTTCTAGTTATGGAAATTACCAGAACAGAGTAAAACAAATGGGAGATATAAAAAAAAAGAGAGATGAGATTAAAAAGTCTAAATTAAATAAAAAAAAAATTAATTAATTTGTCTGGAGTCGTTAAAGAAAAGTAACAAAATGTTTGCCAGATTTGAGCGAATGTTTGATTCCTGCTTGGTAAAAAAGAGAAAAAATATTTTTTTTTGAGGCTCAACTAAAGCTCTGGGTTAAGTGTAAAAATAAAAAATATTCGTAAATTATTACTTAGACAAAATTTTATATATGGCTACGATGGAGTATGCCAGTTGATTCCTTGAGGAATCAACAACTCAATCTTTTAAAATGCGTCGTTTTGGAGGTAGGAAAGTTTAAAGATTTATCCTACATATTTTATGTATCACCCTATATCTAATGAAAGTCTATAATGATCATTTAGAATTAGATTACAGCTTTTCAATGGTCCCACCTGTTTTTCTCTTCCTCATTGGGTACATCATTTCGTAGTTAAAGGGGGATTCATAAGTCTTGTAGCAAGCAAATCACACATTTTAGTGGTGAAAGGGAAGCCTACTCCATCGTGTATTCATTTTACGAGATCTTTAAATACGTGATATTATACGACAATACATATTCGGTATTTCGTTAAGTTTTTTACGCCTTACTTCTTGATGTAAAAATCAGCGTAGGTTGATTTAACTAAAGCGGCCCACACACTTATCAATCTGTTAAAATTTGCAGATTAGTGAAAAGTTTATCTCTGACACCAAAACCCTCCAGAATATTTCAGAAACCATTAAATTAAACAGCCTTCCCACTACCACATGAGAGCCCCAACTGAGTCCTAACATTCTAAAATATTTTAAGTGTTCTTATGTAAAACGAACAAAAGTTTGATTTGAATAGCTCCTCCGCCCTAAACTACTATTCATACAGAAAAATGATGTTCTGATAATCTTAAGCTTGCTTTCTTATCTTCCGAACCGAATTAAAATTTTTATACCTTTCCTAATGAAAATTTATTTGAAAAAAATTATCTTAACCAAATGACTACGATTCCACACACAAGAACTCTCAGCTGAGTAATAATTGTTTATGGCGCAGTGCCGTGGTCTGATGAAATTGAATCAGTCTACCTGCAGATTCGGACTCCGGCCGCACATACACTATTGCGACTATTACTCAGCTGGGAATTATTGAGCGTAAAATGGTAAGGTTACTTTTAAATCAAAACTATTTTATTATTTTTCTAAGTAAGGTATATGGTAAGTGTACCCTTAAGGAAAGTAAGGAACCAAGCTTTAAATTACTAGAAGACTATTTTCCTGTATGGATAGTAGCTTAAGCTCTATAGCTTATATAAAATCAATGTTGTCATTTTTATAGAAAATTTTAGAGGATGGATTTCTGTTCAGCGGGAGATATGTCAAGCGCTTCCACATCATAGTCCGAAAATATCTTTTCCGAAGCGGTCTTTTACCAAAGCTAAAGGAATCTTGGCGAAAGCAGAGCTCTTCTCTGAGTTTAGGCTTGTTTATCACCTATCTGTTTTTATATATTGCCTTTTTTGGATAATTCTATAGATTTAAAATTAAACTGAGCGTATTCAGAATAAAACTAAAGTTTTTAATAAAACGTGCCTCTTGATTCCCTCTGTATTACCTATAAGCTTCAAGAGTGCTTCACTACAAGTGCTCCAAGAGTGCTTCCGTACAAGTGCTCAAAGAGTGCTTCACTACAAGTGCTCCAAAAGTGCTTCCTATAAGTGCTCAAAGAGTACTTCCCAAGAATTTGCAACTGAGTGTTTCCCTCTGCGGATATGCTCACGTTAAAACGATATGAAATATTCTCGAGGGTTTTATCGACACCCATCAACAGCTCAACTTCACTCTCAACTGGAGATTGAGGATTCATCATACCCACATAGATATCAATTTATCGTCTCAACTTCACGTTGAGGTAAAGTTGAACAATGGGCTACTTAAAAGTCTGCTTCTGATCAACGAATCAGCTTTCGAATCGAAGAGATTCATTCATTAGAGAGGTATACAACGCACTTCTATTGAATTGAATCCTATTGAATTGAAACAAATATCTCGCATTGTTTTCTAAATTTTATTGTTAATTTTGTTTTTTTAATTTCCGCCTGACTTTTGAGCTCTATCGATTATCAAAGTGTCAACGCGCCAAAAAATATAGATATAAGTCATAATTAATTCTGCTACCTTTAAGCTGGAGTTCCTTAAAGTTGTTAATTCATACTCTTTCTTTTTAGTTTGTAAATTAAAAATCTGGCCACAGTACGTCAAAATTTACATGGCCTAATGGAAAATGAAATGATTCATATGCAAGATAGTAGCTTAGTCTACTGTAAACATTCTACTACGTATAGTAAAAAAAAACTTCTAGCATAAGCATAGTTATTCTATCGCACCGCAAAGAAATAAATACTTTCGAAGATTTGTCTTCAAAATGAAATTAGGAACCTGGTTGTGGTTATCACTGCAGGTATGATGGTCCTAAATAAAATATTTGGTAGGCTCTAGTTATCCGCAATTCGCATAGATATACATGTAGATATTTCCTCTACTAATACTATGTGCTAAATTGGTGAAAGCCTTGTTAATACAACATTACATATTTTTTTCATTCAGATCATAGAAAAATGATTTTAATTCAGTCCAGAGTCCACGAGCAAATCACCATGTATGTTTCTAAGAAATTTCCTTGAAGTGTTTTATTATAATATTTAGGCGTTTGTTGACCGCAATCGAACTCACATCACAACTATCTAAAAAGCGAAGATATGAATTAATTTTTGTTTTCTTAGTAATTCACTGAAAAATTTTTCTTCTAATTTTATTTTATTGTTGGCGTCTATCGACCACACCGCACTGTTCCAGAATTCGAATCGATTGGCCTATCTAATCTGAGGAGCTAAAATTCACTCTTTTTTTTTTTTTTGCGAAGAATTTACTGGAACATTTTTCTTCAGAAATTGTACGCACTCTTCGGTTTAAGTTTATAATTTTTCTTAGCTTCGTTGGGCTATTGAGGTTTATGACACTACCGCCTAATTGTTATTTAATAAATAAAATTAATTCCTTAGCGAAGTTACAGGAATAAAACTTCAGGGAAAGGATAATAAATAAATATTCTCAAATTCTCAAAACAAAGCTATTTTTGCTCTAAAAAAAAATGTATTTTGTTTATTATTGTTTGCAATCACAATACAATTTACATCTGCTGTATTGTTTCGCCGGTAAGCTTTAATCGTGAAGCTAATTTTTTTAATAGTCACTTGCTAAACGATATGTCTTTCATTATAAACTGCGATGAAACTCATATCTTCTTTCTTATAAAACCACAAGAACTACTAAAATACTTTAAACATTTATATATGCACATAGAAATAGTTAGTAACCTAGTAACACGAGAACTTCACTAAGTCCATCACCATAAGAACACAAATTGCTTACCATTTTGGAAATATTTTTATCCTAATCCACTAAAAAAAAAATCTCTTCACATACAAAACAAAAAAACACAAATAATCCAGAAAAAAAAAACGAGAAAAACAAAAACTTCTAGGACCTCGATATAAAACAGAACACTAGCAAATGAAGAAAATTAACTGATATGCGCCAAAGTATCTAATGAACTACATCAACAGGATAGTGGGGCCTTTCAATTTATAATATCAAGACACTTGGATTAACATTCTTCTGAGTCTCATGTGTGCGGATACTTTTCTGGCAGGTCTGGTGAACCAGTACCTCTTCCGTTCACGTTTATACGCCTAAGAAAAGGTAAAACTACCATCTGCCATCATCCATCGTATACTTAGTACTCAACTTGGCGCGGAAAAATAAATATCAAGAGATTTTTGGAGTACGCCGCACAGATATACCATACATAGTTATATCTAGGCTCGCGCGAAAAATTGCGTGCGCAACTTTGACTATCTATATTTTACTCAATGACTTACCGCTGAAGCAATCGTACCGTACTTTATGCTTCATAAATAGACTCATCTGTGAGTGCTTTCTTTAAAATCTCTTTCCAGCCACACATAAGATCAACACGATTCGAAGTCGTGAGCAGCTAGCTTACTATTCTTACTTCTGAAAATCCAGTTAATGGTCTTAAAAGTCGTTAAACAAGAAATCTTTTGAGGTTTTGCTTGATGTGATGTGATCCAAAAAGAGGTTTGTTTAAGAACAGATGACGACGGGCAGCATGGTGTGGTTGACTTAACACTAAAGAAATTGTCTTGATCATGATGACAGATTCGGAATGAGAAAAGAGATTGCGCGTACGACTCTCTTGGTTGCAGATCAGATTCAGAGCTACATATATGAAATTAGTTCTTTGTTAGTTTAGTGTTGCCGGTTAAGATCTTATAATGTAGGTATATACGGTTGACTGGCAAATTGATCGGCAGGCGTTAGTGTGAATTGTGATTAATTTTTGCTTCATGACAAATTTGCGGGCGGCAGACTTTATAGGATTTGTTGATATTTAAAAATGTATTTGTGACACGATTAAATATGATTTTCTGAATAGTTTTCTTTGTGTGCTTTATTTAATAGAAAATTAATTTCGCAACATTAAGGATTTCGTTTGGTTAGAAATTGGTGTACAAAACGAATTATACGTATAATTATATAGGAATTTGACATTTCACTTAAAACGAGCATCTTATGTTGCTCTAATGTACGTTTAATATTAAATTATTTACATTCTTTCATTACCATCATTATACTCATAATTACGGAGCTTATATGCTCACATAGGACGTTATCTGCTTCCACTATAATATAACATACTTCCTCCGGAGCATTTTAAAAGCCATGTAAGAAGGTGGTGCTTGGAAAAATATTAGACAAAAGAACTGACAAAACTTTGAATTCAAGATTCGATTATGCTGGTTGACTCGAACCTGCTCTGATATGGCCGCTTCCAGAAATTTGAAGAAGCTTTAGAGCTACAAATGTGATTTAAATCTCCGATCAACTTAATCACATAGTATATGTATAAAACAATAAGTCAAACAGCTGCATGTGTATACACATATAGCTGACAATCCACTGGGAAAAGGACCCAGCGGGAAATGGATGCAACATCGCATCGAAGCCGTACTGCACCTCTGGCATGTATCATCGACCCATTTCTGCAAGGAAACTTCGATGAATTTTACACACGATGTCCTATGGAGGGTGTGATGCCTTTCTGCAGGTGTAAATGTCGATGAAAGCGCCGATGAATAGCCTTCGATGAAAACTTGAATGAATAATCATCGAGAAAACTTCAATGAAATGTCCTCGATGAAAACATCAAAGAAATATCCCCGACGAAAACGTGAAAAAATAATGATCCATGAGAAAATGAAAACATGGGTTCGTCTTTAATAGAAAAGGATTTTTAATAATCGATTATTGCTATACCAGGAAAATAGCATTTGGAAATTTGGAAAATAAAAAAATATCTTTTAAACAATCAAACGTATATTTCACTTGATCTCAAGATAATTTACAAAAAAAAAAGTTAGGAGATAATACAACAAATTTATTATCTAATAGAATATTTAATGTAATACTTTATTTTAAAAACAAAAATACGTAGCGTAAGAGCACTGCACATGAACCAGTAACCAAATATTCCTATTACTAAAGAAAATCACTTTTTTATCACACGCACTTTTTCATTTTCATTCGTACACAAGGCAACTTGAACAAAACACCTGAAATTTCGACCTGCATCGGCGTTTATGCAGATGACTCATCAGAGAAATATCAACTACAAATGAGTAAAAAAATCATGTACATATACAGGCACCCCGGTTCTAACTTGATTTGAACTTTCTTCACATCTTTTCTGCATGACATGTACACATATTTTTCATCGATACTGATTTCCTCGACGAGTTCCTGCATATCTACTTTCATACACGATCATTTTCCCGCTGGGGAGTGATCTAGGAACCGCCTGAACGCAGTGCTTCTCAATCCATTGCATTTTAGCAGACGCAGGCGCCTCAATATTGTTCTTAAGAAGAGCGAAGAATCTTTTTGAAGGTGTCCTTTCAAAATCTTTAATGAGCTTTTTGAATAATTATCGCAGTGCTTCTTCCTTCGCCTCATAAGAGGACTTCATGACTGCCTCCTTAGAACATTATAGTAAGATGCTTGCGCTTGCTCAAGATTATTTCTGGTATTAAATTTCATTAACTTAATTAAATAACTCAATATTCTCAATCTTATTCTCACTTAATAACAAGAACTTCAGCAGATTGCATCTAATCACTTTGAAAATGAGAAATACGGTACTTCGTTTAATAGTGGAAAAATTCGCACATTAGATTCGTGGAAAAGTAAATGATGTCACCTCTTGTTGTATGTCTACTGGAGCACATCAAATAATCTTGTATCTTGCTTTTAAGTGATGGCTATATAAGAATTACTTACTTGCGTCTTTGCTGCTTATTTTTGTGGATATATCAGTGAATATTCTTCTAAAGAACTGTCAAACGATAGCTAGGGAAGCACTTAAATTGTGCTCCTTTTAGAAGCACTAATTTTTCATCCCAATGGGAACCGTCAGCACAGATATGTATATTTGCGTACTTTATAGCTGACGGTGAAACATTTATATATAAATTGAACCAAAAACAAGAGAGCCTAGAATTGAGCTCTGAGGTATACCATTTATAATTCCATATATTCTTAAAACCTGTTTTAATTTCCGATCTGCTGTGATCTATTAGAAACAAGGCTGTTAATTATCTTTCCAGATAATCATAAACCTGTTTCATAGCAATCCTTGAGAGGATGATTTAGAGAGTTGATTAAATATACTAATAGGCCGGAAATCAGGTTTTCAGAAGGACTAGCAACTTTGAAGAACACAAACGAAGATAAAATAATTGTTGCAATGGACTAAGACCATTGTTTGTTTGGCTACTGTAAGAACTTTAATTTACCATCGACTTACATCAATAAGTTATTAGTACTCAAAATAGGCTCTTCAAACAACACCAATGGCAGCAATGGGGATTATGCTCCGGTTCTTGCACCTCGACTTCTATGGGACATGTATAGCTCTAAAGAGTGCACTAAGCCTTAAAGAGTCGGGCTGCTGGATAACAGCAGACCCTGGTCACAGCAGAATACTAAAGATCTCTCCTGGAGACTGTATACGGGTAGCTACGGACAACATTTTTCCAAGACTAGACTTTGAGAAAGTGTTCTCGACTAGCATTTCTAGTAGAGAGATGTGGGATGGTAACCGCGTTGAAAATGATTCTGATTCATGTGTCTTTACGGACGGTTCGAAAATGGATGTGGGAGTAGGAGCTGGAGTATGCTCAGCGTCAGCACTCACTTGAATATCATACCGCCTACCGCGCTACTGTAGTATTTCAGTCGAAAGACCTTGTCATTTGCAAAGCAGCAAGGATGCTGCGTACAACTAGCGATCGAGGCATCAGGATTTGTATTGACAGCTAAGCTGCCCTAAAAGCTTTGGACTCCAGCACAATTAGTTCGCGCCTAGTGCAACGGTGTTGCTGTGAGCTCGGGAAACTGGATGCTAACCACAGAGTCATTCTCTGCTGGGTGCCTGGTCACAGTGACTTACCTGGAAACGAGACAGCTGATGCTCTGGCCAGAAGGGGTTCTGCTATGAATATTTTCTAACGGAGGAACCTATAGCTTTGGCCCGAGAATTTTCCTATGAAGACTGAGGAACCGTAATGATGTGCGTAATCTTACTGGAGTTATTACGAGACAAACAAACATGCAGAGTGCATGCAACAAAATGAATTCTGCAGAAGCTGCATAGACGAGAACGAGGTTGAGGGAGTTCGGCACCTGCTGTGTGAATGACCTAACCTTGCTAGGCATGGGAGGAATACGTTTGGTAGTTACTTTTTCTGCGAACTGGGGGAATTATCACACAAAGAGTTTGGGGACCTGGTAAGGCTCATTAACTCTTGTGGTTGGTCTCATCGCACCCCCTAGCCCTTAGATATCTTTTCCACCAGTCAGGGTCCCAATAAAGTGGAATCCAAGTAAGTGTATTTGGAAAGCTTCCATGTTTGTTAAGCAGAAAGTGTAAAGAAAATGTGTAAAATTAAGAAATGTAAAAAGAAAAGTGCTTGGTGAAATAGTGCCCAGAACAATGTAAAAAAACAGAAAAAAATTATGTTTATAATTTGAAGATGAGACTCCGTTAAAAATGATAAGATGAACTTGAAAAACAGTTACCTACCTACTTACATATGCTTAGTGTAAGTTATGTCTGCCACTGCTGACTCATATTGTCTCAAAAAATCCAGATCCATAGAAATTACAACTAACTAGTATTTGACGATCTTACTAAACTCAGTCAGTCGATTACATTAATAAAAAGCTAGTAAAATTTTAACATGTCATCACAACTTTATTTTATGGTAATTTCTACCTGTTGCACATTGACAAGAACAATTTCCCGGCTGTCAGTAAAGTTAGCGCTGATAATATGTATACGTTAAAAATGTATAATGAATTCAAACTACTATCACCCGGCACGTTAAATACGACCTGAAATGTATTCATTAATTATTTCTCTGGCTGCTGTCTAGCAGAAAGCTCGGCGTAACAGAGTCTATAATTTGGAAATCGACTTTCAATTGTTGAGAAGTCTCAAGAGAAATGGAAATGAAGATCAGTCAGCATGGTACATTTGTAAATGAGTCAAAAGAAAAGGAATTTTGAGTTAATTTGTAAAATTCAAGTGCAAAATTGTTCTTCATTATAATGCTGAACAAATCTTTCACCTTAGATGTTTTTTGTTTTGTTTTTACCAGTAATGTTGTTACCCATTAATGTGTGGACGATTAATAATTAATACAGATGATGTGAAATTTTTCAATATTCATTGATAAATTAATTTCGTGTAAAATACATACTCTATACATCTATGTACATACACTTGGATTTTAAAGGCTAATGTGAAGTATGTAAATAAGTATGTACAATTAAGTTCCCTGTGGTCTTCCAATTTATTTCAATAATGACTTCATGCTGTCTTAGCTTCTCAATTATAATGAAAGTACGGATTTATGTTTTTAGCACACATGAGCTATTGCGCCATATCTATGCGATTTTCAAAATAATTTCTCAGCGAAATTTTTCTGCGCATTAAGCTGCGTAGATCTGAATTTTCGAATCAATTTTGATGGCGGCAACTTTGACAACAAAATCGGTAACTTCTACTTTATGGAAGTATGTATATGTATACTTATGGCATGTATGAAATTCGTGACTTGGAACACCCCTTTAAATTGAGATTGATGGCTTCATTCGAGTAATTTATAAATTTTTATATAGCGGTACTTATGTCATTGTAATTCCTTTACTTAAGGCGATTAATATCAACTATAAATTGCTGCTTTCCTAATGATATTTTTTTTAGTATGTTCTCTATTCTATTTTTATGTTTAGACATTAGGAGAAGTGAGTTGAAAGAAAATTTCTTTTCAGTGGTGTAAAGTAATGGAGTGAAAATATATTTGGCTTTAGACAATGGTTTCTATAACCTTGTACAAAAAAAAAACTTACATCTAGCAGACAGGTTAATGCTAATTAAAGTACAACAAACATAACCAATAATCTGCGTACAATGGTTTGAAAATTTACTCGATACGTATAATCGTGCAAAATTATAGATTAGAGTCAGGCTGCCCCAACACATTGTTTTGTTAATTATGAAAAGGTGTTCAAATAAAACGAACTAGCTCCGAGCGTCCCGTTTTTCATAATCACTTTTAAAATAAATTTCGCAGTCTGTACAGCATGTATAATTTCTACGCTCTTATTTATTACAATCATTAAGGATTATTATAAAAAAAAGAGAAAAAAAAAGAACTTTGCTGTTTTTCAATGTCAATGTCAAAAAGTGTAGCGCTTACGATCTTTGGGAAGTTACCCATATAAT
Organism: Dioctria rufipes; assembly: GCA_963924295.1. Lineage (NCBI taxonomy): Eukaryota > Metazoa > Arthropoda > Insecta > Diptera > Asilidae > Dioctria > Dioctria rufipes. The sequence continues at coordinate 202,434,085 of OZ002742.1, forward strand.
AACATGCAATCTACAAACCTTTGAAAATAAGTGCTAGCTTACATTAAATCTTGAAAATTCGGAGAGGTTGAATATTTTTTTTTTTAAAGGGTTAACAATTTCAATTTTATCAATAAAGGATTAAACTGTAAAAAAAGCACCTCGTGATTTTACAACGATAAAATTTGGCACAAATTTCGCTAACATTATACCTACGTAGTAAATTTACAGAGTAGTTTTCATGTATTTAACTGTAAAATTACTATATAATCTTGAAAATATTCCATAAGGAACTCTTTCAAATATCAACACCGAGTAAAATGTAAAAAATACAAATTTGAGTATTATTATTATTTGGGGGGGGGGGGGGGGATGCAGACAGATTTTCCGCCTCTCATCTAGTCAGCGCGACCTATAAGATCTTTTGTGACATTACCACTAAATGTCCTAGGGCGCCCATTCGAACTTAAGGCGTTTTATAAAGCCTATGACGTTCTTGGGGCCATTTCTTCGACATCTTTTGGCAATGAGAATGCTTTTCCTAGATGTGTTAGCCTTATACAGCGCAGAGCTACACAATCACACAGGACATGCTAAGCGGTTTCACCGACTTCCATGCAGAAGTGACTTTACCCATTTTTTTAAAGATAATATATCTAAGTGGGCAGCACCCAGTAAATAGGTCCGTTATGAGCCTTAACTCCTTTCTGCTGAGGAATGCTTTTGACCTCTGTTCTGAATACTTTACAAATTTCTTCTATTTTCACAGTGTGCCTTTTTAATTCAGCCTTCCCAAAGCCAGATCTTAGCTGAGAGGTGACTTTTTTGGTGGATGTTTTGATATCAGATGATTTTTTCGTCGTCAGGAGTTGTCACCGGAAATCGCTTTGCTACAACATCGTCCTCAAAGAGCTGGTATCATGGGCATAAAGTCGATAAAACTTAAATTTTTGAACTCCATCAAACAAAAATTAAATCTCGTAAAAAAGTTTTGAGAAATATTATTCATTTCATGAAAAAATAAATCATGAAAATGCGCATTTTTTTAGCCTTAAAGGTAGGCCTATCTCCTTAATACCCCTTCATGTCCTGGCACCCAAGTCAGTGTCACCTTGTTTGCTTCAACCAGTTGCTTCAAGACAGTCCCAAACAAGCTTATGTAAATTTTAGCTCCACGCATATTCTTGTAAATTATTTCGCAAGCACACAGCTCTATGGCATGTTTTTCTACCTGAAATATGGTTCGTAAGACCCTCAATGCCTTTGTAAGGTGGCATTTCGACTCGTATATGCTCACGCCTGCCCTACCATTCATTTTTGACCCATCCGTGTACCATTTAAGAGATCCTTTTTCAAAGGGTAGGTCCTCAGTGTGCCACTGTTGACTAGGGGACCGTCCGTTTAGGCAGAACGCCTGAAAAAATCTGCATTCTAATTGCACTGAGGATAGCCTCTTTCCTAACATAACGAATCTAACGGGAGTGAAGCGTATGTTACCATTATAATAGATGTATATGACTACATAGTTTTTTTTGGTTTGAGATCCCAAATTCTGCCAAAAAGCCTGCGGCATGTTTATGTTGCCACTGTGGCCTTCTTCAGTAACTCTTTTTAAGTTGGAAAATCCAGTGTTCATTGCAAAAATATACCTAGGTAGTAAAATTATGTAAATTACAATGAAATGAATGCTTATTTGTGATACCAGGTATAACTTGAGTTGCTCGTGACTCAAAGTGTAAAATATTATAAACACTTTAACAAACAAAAAACAAACAAAAAAGACTTACACAAAAACCTCACCGGTTAAAAATTTGAAGCTTTTTTTTTTTTTTACAAAAGATAGATTTCTTTGGAATTTTATCAAAATATTTATTTTTGAAAGTTTGAAAGAAAATCAAATAAAAAGAAAGGACGCAAACTAAATTTTGAAAAATTGAACCGATTTCAGAATTCCCTTCAAATATACTAGCAATAAGAAAAACCATTTGAGGGGAGGAAAGTTTTGGTAGATGAAGCAAACAACTCAGTTCCAAGGCAGAAAAGAATATAATATGGCAAAAAGTCAGTAGTAGGTAAATTCCCAAAAAAGCGATAGGAAAGGAATAATAAAAATTTGAGTGGATTAAATAAAGGAATACGGTGGAGGTACCGACCTGTTCGTAATTAATTAACGAAAGTTAAGTACTGAGTTTTCTTTATTTTATACCCTAGATGATCATAAGGTATACTAAGTTTGTCATTCCGTTTGTAACGCCCAGAAATAATGCTGGTAGAGCATAATATTCAAAGTTATTTTGATTTTTGCATGTCCGTCCGTCTGTCCGCCCGTCTGTCCGTCCGTTCGTCTATCCTCACGATAACTCGAGAACGCGTTCACTTTGAGAACCGCATACGGGCTTTCTAAAAAAAAAAAACTTAAGTTTGATAAGTAAAAAAGCTAGAGTTTGTCTAAGACCCATTCTTATGATACCTTACATGAAATTTCGTATGATCACTCATCTGTGAAAGTTTGATTTTTGAAGTGGTTTTTCCATATATGTATTTCTAAAATGGTTCGTCAGACAGAAAAATTGATGATAACCAATTTTATAGGATTTCGTATTCTGAGGAAGTTCTTAGTACAATAAAAATGTCTAGGACTGATCGTTTTCACAGTATATGTAAAAAACCAAAATTTTTATATATATGGCAACACCAAGAAGGGGCTGCCCGATTTAGTCTGTTTTTGAAATTTTAATTGCTATTACTATAAAAACACAATGTACCAATTTTTCAGCTCTCTATGTCGATGCGTTCTCAGGCAGTGTCCAAATATATATTGGAAAACGAAATTTTTATATGGCAACCCCATTTTCGAACTTAATTTTACTCTTTTTTTTTTAAAGTCCTTGTACAAAATTTCAGCCCGCTAAGTGAACGCGTTCTCGAGTTATCGTTTGGACGGACGGACTGGCTGTCCAGTCCATTTTGCTCTACCTTCATTATTTCTGTGAGTTATAAAATGGAATGGCAAACTTAGTATACTCTATAGATTTCATCTAGGGTATAAAAATGGGACCAATTGGGCAACTCCTTCGTAGGGTTGCCATACAAAAATTTCGTTTTTCACTATTTAGACACTGTCTAAGGAAGCATCTACGTAGAGAGGTGAAATTTGGTGCATGATGTTTTCATGGCAATAGTAAATAAAATTTCAAAAATGGATTAAATGGGGCATCTAAGTAGAGAGCTGAAATTATGTAAATGGCGTTTAAATAAAAATTGCAAATACCAGTTCAAAAATTGACTAAATCGGACAACCCTTTCTTGGTGTTGCCATAAAAGATTTGGTTTTTCACTATATATTTGGACAGTGACTGAAAACTCGTCTACGTAGAGATCTGAAGTTTTGTGCATAGTTTTACATAAAAATAGTAAATAAAATTTCAAACGTAAACTAAATCGGACTACCTCTTCTTGGTATCGGTAAATTTTATCGGTATCGGTAAATTTTAATTCCATCTAGGGTATAATATTATTAGTCTTGGACCAAGTGTAACATTTTATCTTGTTTTGATTGAGAAAAACAGAACTTAATAGAAAAAGAAAAAAATGTACTGCAAAAGAAAAGTTCGATAAGAGCAAATTAACTTGGAAATTCATACAAAAGAACGACTCCACCCTAAGTATTTGCTTGGAAAATAGCTATACCAAAATATATCAAAACAATGAAATTATCATTTCAGTCAATCGTAATCCACAAACAATTACCACGAAAAAAATGGTAATTATTCGTAAAATTTATATTAATTATCTCCATCGTTTTTTTATTAAATTAAACATGACTTTAAACGTAGTCAAAAGACATAAATCATTATTTCAGGTTATTGTGTATTCACACTTTGTGAGCCATAAGAGATTGAATAGCGCTCCAAAAATCTCCAATGTGGTTTATAAAATTGCATGGATTATTGCTTTTCTTTTATAGCATTTCAATTGATTTGAATTATTCAATCAATGAATATAGAATCTAGCAATTTGATTCAATCAACAATTTCAATCTTTTGTTGTTAAAAAGAATCAATAACAATCTTCAATTAAGAAAAAGAGTCTCACAAAACCTAATGAAATATGTATGTGTAGATGAAAAACTAAATCAAACGGAACCAGTAATGTTGAAAATACTTTTCATAAATATTTTCTCAACTCAATGAAATATTGTCTCTTGAGAAAAATCTACGCAATGCACTTATTTTTTTCCCATGTTAGATTTAAATCTAAAGATCACTTTCATGAAGAATGGCTCAAAAGTACGAGTCAGTTGGCATCGAATGATTTAGTTTTTATAGAATTTCCTTCAATAATAAATTTGATTGAAAGGTAAAAACAAAAAAAAAATTACTATTACCGAATTTGATCGATTGATTGATGTTTTGCTTCTATTTGAAGACCTGTGCCTAATATCTGATCTTCGGTGATTAGAGAGAAATGTTAGTTTCGATTTGTATTATATCTAAATTCGATCAAGTGTACAAAATGAAATACTTGTTTGGCAGATTATTACATACATACATACCTATATGTAATACGGAGATTGTTGATCAGAGTTAAACAGAAAGATCATTCGTGTCGATCATAAAGAGAGTAACTATCGTAACGTTTGTAACTATCACCTACCTGTAAACTTCTGAAGTTTGATTGAAATGTTGATGAAGGAATGTTGCACTTTAGCGATCTATAATACATAATTAATGGAAAGTGATCTTTTAAAAACTGCCATACCTTTTCCTGTTCCGCTTTAAGCGTTTAAATGTTCGCAGAAAAAGTGTTGCAATAAATGTTTTTATTCATGTACATATGTATGCAGGATGCAAGATGCCATCAAATCAACTTGTTTTTATAAATGTTTTTATCGACATATGTACCTATACTAGGTATTTACTGACTTGTCGACTTAATTTACAAAATACATATACATACAGTTAAGTCATGTGGTGAATGTAATTATATGTAAGTACATACATACATATATGGTGACTTCAACTATTGCGGATTTGTATCATTTCTAATGTTCAAATTGCATGCATTACTTTGTAATATTTATAGTAGCCTGCGATTTCCTTGGACTTAAGTGACGATTTTTCTTGAAGTTTAACTACTTTAGTTGATGGGATCTTTTCTGAAGCAATTAAAATGATTTTCTTTTTTTCAGATGGAAATAGGATTTCTACTGCAACCGTCCTGCACAAGAGGTAAGTAATAATTTTGTTGAATAAATTTATTGAAATGATTCAAATGTGAGATTCACATAGTATGCGTATGTATGTCTGTAGAACGATATGCCGCAGGCTTAGGATTCAACTTAATAAAATTAGTACTTCGTATGCATATTACTAGTCATTAACATAAATTGTTTTTGTGTTTTTTCTTCTTTGTACCATCACTTTTATCAGTTTTTAGTAAAATTGAGTGAGAGCTTAGATAAAATAATATTATTATACACATAGTGGAAAATGAGATAAAGGCTTTTAATGATATCGTATGATGCCGTAGTACAGCCTTAAAGGAAGAAGGGTCAGGTGATTGGCCGGATTATTGGGTTAAGTCAACGAGATGACGGTGTACATTGCGCTTGACCTTTTGCGGCCCACAGCTAAAGGGGAAAACAGATGATGGCAAACTGTACCACATTCGTACTGTCCTGCTTCTGAAGGATTCGCGGAATTTCACGTTACGGCCAAATTTGTGTGCGGGTGAGATCGGGTCAGCTCGTGTGGTGCGCATAGGAAGAATTCTACAAGGGATCTGGCTAGAGATTTCGTCAGAGCAATAGCGATAAAAGTAGCGCTAAGAGAGAGATATACAGTCGACATTACGCCGGTGGTGCTCTAGGGAATCAATAATTGCTATTGATATGTCATCGTCAATAAGCCGGAAAGCCTTCTTTTGGACTTTGTCTAGCGCGGACAATGCAGTACGTCCAGTATCTGCCCAAATATGGGAATTTTATTCTAATCTAGGCTTGATATGAGACTTGTAGATTTGCGCGAAGTCTGATGGCGTAAAATACTAATATTTCTTGCATCTTTGCCAGAAGTCCTGAAATTTCATAGCATTTTTGGCGATACCAAAAATATGAACGGACCAATTAAGATTGTTGGATATTTCAATGCCTAAGGTGTTAAGGGATGGCGAGTTCGAGATATCTTCTCCATTGATAGAAATGGGTTGAGCGGGTGTTACAGTACGTTTGAGTGATAACAGACAGCAGAAGCATTAAACAAGACCCGATTCACTCTGCCTCAAGATAGTTTTGGGTTAAGGTCATGGTTCAGTGAACTGAACATGTGGCTTCGTTTATCAACTGTAGCATTCCCACGGGAATCAGCTATAGAGTCGAACGAGTACACGAATTAATCGTGCTGTCGTCTGCAAAACTGTGAATATGATTGAAAGTGAGAGCTAGAAAATCATCAATAAAAATGAGGAAGTGAGTGGAAGAGAGCACAGAACCTTGCGGTACACCGGCATGGACTATAAAGCGGTCAGAAGTAACTCCGACCAATATAACTTTAATTGAATGGCGGGAGAGAAAACTTTCAATTAGAGGGTGTAGACCTAATGCCTGAAGTTAAGCTAAAAGAGCAGGATGCCAGACTCTATCGAAGGCCTTCGAGATATCTAATGCGATGATTTCAGATTCACCAAAATTATGGAGATGTTGACTCCAACGCTCGGTAAGGAATGTTAGTAAATCTCCGGTAGAGTGGCCAGGTGATTAGTTTCTAGATATTTCATCAATGGGGTGTTGATGAGTATTTCAAAAGCCATCGAAAGAATCGTCGGAATTTAAGTGTCACAGGCATCAAATATCATACTAAAAATATTTTATTCAAAATAAGAACGTAAAAGGTTATGTAAATTTCAGTTAGTATTAATTTAGTTAAAATAAACTAAGCAAGAGATTAAGTGATGGAAAACGAGTGAGGATATTCTACATCACAAATGTAATAATGTGGGCATGTGCGACCCCAGTCGATGAAACATTCACAGTTTTTTGGGAGTCATTTATGAAGTACTTCAAATCGAAAAGAAGTTTTTTTGTTTTGCTAATTGGTTGTAATTTGGAAGATTTTCGATATGATACCAAATATGTCTTATTGGAACGTCCCACCGCCCTGCCACCTCTCCCTACAAAGAAGTAAAAAAGTTATAAAGACCAAAAAGTATTACCAATTTTTTCCTGGTTCGATGTACAGAATGTTTCAGGAAAAATATACAAAACTGAAGCCCCTAAAAGGTGACGTAATTTACAATCGAAAATGGTATATTAAATTTTTTCGAATTCATATCATTTTCGAAATTACATTTTTAGATTTTTTCGAAAATATGATCTTGCAACGCTTTTTTTACTGCAACTAAGCTCGTTTTCCATACTGAACCGTTGTTTTGGTCTTCTTTATTCGTATTACCTACTACTACTATTACTAATTTTAATCTGTCATTATTAAATATAACAATGTCGAACCTCATGTGTGAGTGACCAACAGCTTCTACTAGAAATGTGAAATGTCGAGAGGGAAATCATAATGAAAACAAAACAAAGCGCCTTTTAAATTCAAATATAGCATCAGAAATAGAAGATCAACCATGGCAAAACATAACAGTTTCTGTGTGTTATCCCTAAACCTAACACATATCGCCACCCAAAGAAAGAATCTTACACAGGTAAAGAGATATTCTTACAATTCTAATACAAAATATAATATGGCTCTATTTAGGGATAAATTTAAATATCCATCAGAGTAACCTAGCATAAATTGAAATGACAAAGCTATAGATGAAAAAACTTCTAAAAAAGGTCTCCTCTGATCAAATCATCTAGGTGTCTTAACCATTCATCCTTCTGTACCTCTGAAGTTCCTCCAGTACAAGCCATGTCCTTACAATACACGTTTGGATATTCTCCTTTTACCCTAGCTGGAGGTAACTGGGGGCTATTAGGTCTTGACCGTTTAAGGGATTACCGAGCTGTGCGTAGCAAGATAATTTATTTTCTCATAATGATACAATTGGATCGTCAAGAGTGCACCATGCTAGTTTTCAGACTTAATTATAATTTCTTGTAAGCTCTCCTTGTGGATTCTGGTAGGCACAATTAATTTTCGCATAAACCCCGACCTGAAAGACTGTACATTACCTTCTCATGATCAGAGATGTATCATAATTGTTATCCACTGAGATTGGTGTTGGAAAACCCCAGGCCAATCCATCCTTCACTATTACTTCGGGTTTAGCCTGGAGAACCTTCCCAAATCGTGAAAAAGTATTTTTGTTAACGTTCTGCTTGAAAATCTGCCACATTTCTCCTATACATATCACTTGCTGCTGTACCCTCTATCTCCAGATACAGATTAGTGAGGTTGAGTAGTGCATACATACATCGCCGATACTTAGACAGATCATTCTTTATATACTACTACTATTAAATTTGGCTTTAATCATATTTATAACATTGGTTTTATGAGAGCCTTTAAATAGATTGATTCAATGTATAATCCCGAATTTTATGCTATATGTTACTTCGCACGCTCTGTGGTAGGGTCAGAATGACCTTTAGGCTTTTTCCGCTCTTATGTTATGGCTCATATCCCAGTATTATCTAACGCTTTTCCATTTGGTTATTGCAGACTATATGGTGGCCCTTAAAAGATTAGGTTTTACTTACCGATGTATAGGTCTTTTCATAGTTAAAGGTACCAAGGTAATATTGTCAGGGTTGATATATAGAATATTAGAACTACATATATGTCCAGAGCTTGTTGAAGGGCTTTAGAAACGTCACCTTCACAGGTGTCCATGATTACATCTTTTTCAGAGTAGCCTTGTGGAAAAAAGTTTCCGTGGGATACTTACTATCAAGCAATGCTCGTAGAACTTTTGGATACAGGTGACCACAAAATAGCAATGTTTAGTTTTACGTAGAATGTTGAATTGCTAAACAGAAATATCTGTGAAACTTAACAAAAAATCTCTAGATTGGGACGTGCTATAAGGACTACGAGAACAGGCAAAATATTTTTGGCAAAAAAGGAAAAAAAAACAAAGGGGTCTCATCCTTCTCAGAAAAGCAAAGCCTGTTTTCAGGTCACTGCCGTTTTCAATATAACCTAAACAATATTGGCTTTGATGAGACTTCATGTATACACAACATTGCAACAGTTGATCTGTAATTTTGTGCAGCAATAGAAAAACAGAGATTTCTTCATCTCGAGCACACATTTCTTTCCCTTAAGTAGAATCTCTATCACAGTCTAAAAAATATCCAAGACTCCATAAATTGATTTAACCAGTCACATTAATCAGTAATACTCTCAAGTCGCAGTAAACGCAATCAAATATGTAATTACCCCTCCATAAGTCTAATATAATCTAAGGGTACGTGCACAACGACGTGAGTCGAGGCTATATCAAGAGTTGAACGAGACGAGGTGAAGATACATCGCGTGCTGCCACAGCATTGTTACGAACACAGCGTGCAAACATTTTATTTGTTAACTCTTGATAGAGTCTTGCCTCGCCATTGCTTGCCCTGTCTCGCCTCGCCTCCCCTGGACTCGTTATGCACGTATCTTAAGCCTGAGTTACAATGCGACGCTGTCGCGAATGACGTTGCTGATACTGACGCGGACGCAGAAACTGTTTCTTATGCTGTTCCAATGATGGCGCTCTAACACGTGTTTAAATTTTCGTCCCATCATTAAATAAAATAAATAAATTGTAAATAAATGAATTAACTAGTTATCAAATACTGTAGCATTACTTAAAACTTACAATTTTCACTCAGAATTTATATTTTCTGTAAAAATAAATTGCCTCAACTCCAGCTGTCAAATTGTTGTGCGTCTCAAGTTGAAATATTTTCAACTTTAATCAACGCGACCGGCGTCAGCAACACCCTTCGCGACACACTGTACTAGTACTTTCATGCATCACAGCGTCACATTCTATCTCAGGCTTTAAGGCCCACAAACATTTATACCCCCCGTACTCACCATGGCCTTGTCAGTAATTCCAGAATTCATCAACGTAAATTCTGGGTTTCCTCGACACCAGATTACATATTGTCTTGTTACCACTTTGCTATTTCATAAGTATGCGATATATTCTCAATATAGAAAAATAAACAGAATATTTAAATACTTCAGTAACTTTTCTTCGAATGTTTAACGAATATTTGGCGAATACTTGGTGAATGTTTGTGAATGTTTAACGAATGTTAAATCCATGTTTGGCGGATTTTAAGTGAATGTTTGACAAATGTTTGGCGAATGTTTAACGAATGTTCGGCTTAGATACTGGATACGCATAAAAAATCTCAAAAAACAAGAAATTTACAGACTTTATTACACACAGTAAAAAAAACAGTAACAGTTTCCTTAGAGTTATACACAATTCACAACAAATAATTACAATTAAATTACAACAAAACTACATAATACAAAAAAAAAGAAAAATCATGGAGAACCTGAAACAATATTATTTAAGGCTACAGATTGATCTGTTAATGACGGTAAATATTCGTTGGTATTAAGACTTAAATCTGTTGGGGGATTAATGATTTCCATTCCACTATTCGGTCGAAAAAAACGAAATACTGGAGGATTGCTAGCGTACATTGACACTCCAAAGGAACTTCCTTGAGAAGAAGTCTTAGTTGCCGATAACGCTTGATCACTAATTTGAGAAGATTTTCCAATTGAATTTGGCAATGGCCTCTGATAATTAGGAACTTGGGCTAAATATGGACTAATTGGAACTATTAAGGGTCTGGTTGGTATAAGTTGAAGATATTGAACAGATCCTGGTAATTGACCCTGCGGAAGATACTGTAGGATGACTGGAGTAGGACCAGTTTGTCCAGGAGTTGGAATATTAGATTGAAAAGGAAAACTGTTAGGTGGAAGTGGTAAATTTGGTTGTTGTTGCTGTTGTTGTTGTGAATGCTGTTGTTGTGATGGATGCTGTTGTTGTGATGGATGCTGTTGTTGTGGATGCTGTTGTTGTGGATGCGGTTGTTGTGGATGCGGCTGTTGTGGATGCTGTTGTTGCGGATGCTGTTGTTGTTGCTGCTGATGCTGCTGCTGCTGTTGTTGTTGTTGCTGTTGCTGTTGTTGTTGTTTAATCTGAGTTATATGACCAATCGGTGCAAAATTAGGTTGAAGAGGAATTGGTGGAGTTAAATGTGTTGATGATTGTTTTATCTGTCCAGTTAGACTACTAGATTGCTGCATAGGTACGAAATTTGTTTGAAGATGATTCAAAGATGGATTTGAGTGTTTTATTTGATTTTGTCCAGACGATTGTTGTATAGGCTGTCCTCCATAAATTGAATTTGCTGTGTACATGTTTGAAAATGATTTATAAGCAGTAGTAGCACTTCCATCATGACTGGTATTGATCGAGTTAAAAATCGGTCCCAAATTTGGTTGAACAAGGTTCTTCTGTTGGTGATCCAATATTTCTGGATTTGAAATACATGATATCATTGGTATGACTATCACTCCCGTCAAAAGTACTATATAAATCTGGAAAGAAAAAATTCATTTCAATTTTGTTACGTTATTGGTTTTATGATGTTTAATAACTTTCATTCATCTGTATACATATGTACATAGTTATATGGTGTTATTATAAGTCAGATAGACAGACTGAAAGTCATTATATGCTAATTTCTGTCAACGACTATGGACTAAGCGAATATACGCCCACTTGTAGAGATTATATGTACCTATCTAGTTGCCGGCGCCTCTAGCATTCAAACAACAGAGATACGAAAGATGCAAATTACTTCACGCTATATGATTGACGTAAAATTACTTATTCTCCTGAAGATTGTGTATAAATGTTGCGAAAATACATTTCGTTCAATTTCTTTTTCATATAGATTTCTGTATGAGAGATTTTTAGTCAGTAAAATTATCGCATAATTTAGTGATTGGCCGGAGAGATAAAGTTGTCTGAACAAGTGCTGTGAAGCGATCTTGCGAATAAATTGCAGGTCAAAACATGCGTGAGATACTTTCAAAGTATAGTTACTAACATTTTACTGTAATAATAACATTCGAAGAAGTATATTTGTAGTTTTAATTTTAGCATTATACATATAAGTATAAGAAAAATCGAAAAAAGTGTAATTTGATAAGAAATGATATCTGGTTTGTTGGTGTTCGCTGAATTAGGCCTTGTTCTGATATTGTATGTATCATTTTTGAAACATTAATTAACTTGTAAGACTGGGCTTTCTAGTCTTCCAGAAAAATGTTATTTTAGCTTGTCTAAAAGAAAAATAGAATTTATTCTAACAGTTCTTGCAGTCTAAAATATTGCTTTGATTTTATTGTCGTCGTTTTTTCTCTGTCATGATTATCTACTACTGATATTATTACTTATGATATTAAAGATATTTTTATGATGTTTTCTGTAAAACATAAGAAAATTCTGGCAGAATATTCTTTCTTATTTCTGGACAAGCTATATAACAAACTTCGTTTTTATCATACTTTTAAGTAAAGAAAAGTGGTAATATAACCAATTGGTTGCCCATTCTGAACTCTTAGTTTTCACGGATGGATGTGGGAACGAAGTGTTAGCATATTTTCCTTATGATCTATTTGACTGTTAGCTTACTGCAAACTTAAATGCTGGTTGGTGTTGCTCTTCAATTTCCCAGGGCGTTATTAAATAAAGATTTACCATAGCTATTAAGGTGCTTGTAAATAGTGCACTATTCGATCGCAGCTAGTTTAAATTAGAAAAGAATATCTGGAAGATGAGTGATATTTAAAAGATAACTCCATTGTGGGTGTCACTATTCTAGTAAGAATAAAAAACCTATTAATTTACTTAAGAACGAATGTACATATATTGAAAGACTATTCAGGTGGTTAATTATAAATTGAGGAAATTAATAATTTAACAATCATCATAATCTCATCATGATAGTTATGGTACAAACTAAATCTCAAGAAAACTGCTCCATTTTCTTGTGTACGCAATTGGGAAATGACAAAAAGTCAATTTCAATCAAGAAGAAAATATTTATCGACTCCATCGTTCTGAAATACTTCGACTCCTAATTATTATATGTTAATAATTGATTGCCAACATAAAAACAATTATGAAGATACTGTTGAAACGATAAAAGTTCATCATTGAATGAAAAACAGTCAATCGAATCTCGAACATCTTCCTTCCATAAGCTAAGTTCAATGGAATGATATGATGATTATGGGGAAAAGATTTTACGGATTTTAACTTAGTATTTAGATTGGTGATAGAATTTCGCATACATGGACGGACTTCGCAGAACAAGTCAAATCAGAACAGAAAAATTTCCAGCAGTATTTAACGTTACAAGAGACTTAATGGCCGTCACATTCTAGGTTATACTTCTGGTTAAAAATTAAAGGATACCTTCCTTAGAAAATACAAAACAATTCTATACTTGGAGCTTTTTTTTATCAAATCTTGAAGTTAATTCCAGACGAGAGAGGAGACTAGGATTAAAAATGATAAGCTTCTGAACTCCACCGTTAGTCGAAATTATTTTTTTTTAACATTTTATAATTCGGAAATCAAATTCATATATGTATGTAGGTATCACTAAAAACTATTACTCTCCATTGAAGAGTGTTATGGTTTTTCAAATCTGAGATTTCGGAATTTTTGCGACATTTTTAAAGTTTTATTAAATATGTAATTAAATACTGAATCGAAATTAAAAAGTCCAAAGCTGCCATATCTTTAATTTGGCTTCTCATGCTTTTATTTTTTCTATTTCACAGAATTGTTATTCGGGTGGAAAATACTTCGACGCTTGATATTAAATACATAGGTACGGCGGATGTGGGTGGAATATGCTTGATTTATATATTTGCTGAGGGAATCTGTGTTTTAGCAATTTTGTTTTACTAGCAACATGTAACTTTTATGCTACAATAGTTATGAAGAATATTTTATCATATTTATTTTCTGATAAAGCAAGCAATACCTGTTTTAAAGGCTCTTGAAGGTCATTTATCCCCTTCCCCTATTACGAGATATTAACAATTTTTTTCCATTTGTTTAAAGTAAAAATCGAAATAATTTTTTACATATGATATTTTTTTGTTAAACCCATTATTAACTGTTAAGGTCCACGAAATAAAACAAAAGGTGCAGAAACTTTGTAAATGGTTACACTTTTGGCAGAAATCATATTGAAGATCAGACACTTGGTTAATTTTAACAAAAAGGTTGATGTTGATGAAACGATTGGCCAAAAATAATACAAATAAAGTTCTTTAACACGTGGCTCCGAAATTTTGAAACTAATGAACTATATTTCTAGAAAACAGAAGAACAAGAAAATCGTGGTAGGTATAGTTATTGGGAATATACTAACTCTTCATGTGCAATACAAAAGAGAGTTATGCACAGTGCCATCTGTTGGCTGACAATCGTGGCATGATAAAAGTGCAGATGATAGATGGATAAGTAGATAGAAAAAACTCTTAGTGTCTTTTAATGACATCAAGTGGCACAAGAAATAAAATTCTAAATTAGAAGGAAGTAGAATAACCTCTATATACTAAAATATAGGCAGCAGTGTAAACGGAAGCTTTTCTTTGAATTAAAATCAGAAGTTTTTTGTGAAACCTAATTATACACACAAAAGTGTTTAAAAATGAAAAAAGCTGAACCACACATAATAATAATTTATTGCAAAAAGCGGATGGGATTAATCACCGATTTTGATTGATCGATTGACCGATAAATCGATTGATTATGTAGAAAATCAGGTGCACCTATTTAGTGTACTTAGTGTAATTTCAAAGGAAGTAGTAATTAACAAATAAAAAAAAATTAGAAAAAACTTGTTCTGCCTGCATGACATAACTACGCACATTTCAATCTCATAACTTGTAATTTAATTTTTTTTTTAATTGAAACTTTGTTCATCTATCCGCTCTATGCCAACACTTACATGATTTGAGACAGTTTCTCTACGTGTATCGCGCAATTAAGTAAAAGCAACCCACAATTGATCGTAATTTAATATCGAAAATGAAGTTTGGTATACGCTATTACTTTTTGTAATTAATGTATTTTAATGGAAAAACTCTTTTACTTTTGACTTGAATTACAAAAAGAAGATATTTTTTCCTCTAAAAAAAACTGGAATAAATAATTCGCATCATACATGCGAGCATTATAATAACATGTGGATCATTGCTTAGGGCATAAATTCGATATAGAGAAAATGAAAGTATATTTAAACCCAAGTCCAAATTACTATTGAACAGATAATGAAATACTGGAGAGTAAGTACAGTGTATCATTCATTCCCTGTACATAGGTTATGCACCTTAAATTATGGAAAAATAGAACAAGTAATCAATAAATTTGAAGTTAATTATTTTCCTGTTGATTTTTTTTTAGGATATTAAATGTATCATAAAATAATTAACAGAAAAAAATTTTTTTTTTTTTTCGATAATTGGGGGGATTGAAAATATCATGAAGCGGGGAGTTTAGACGAACGTCAGACAGCGATATTTACCTTTTTTTCATATTGGAAAATTACCTAGTAGATGGTATAGCACTAGTTCTGTACAGAATTGAATGGGTTCGTTCGTACTACTACGAAGTTTTTGTATCCATTTATGCCCACATCTAACATTAGTTTCTCGAGACGTAATCAAAGAACTTGATAATGAGAAAAAGTGAAAAGTGTAATCAATAATAAACGGGCATTATTGATGGCCCCATGCATAAGATTTTTTCTTCTTAGAAATTTATTCTAGAATGAAATCTAGGGAAGACTTTTGTCTGCTACTGAGTTGTCTGCCAAAACTCTCACTAAGTAAGTTAAACATTTTTCGTATAGGGTGAACAAATAGTTTTTCAGTAAAAGCTCACCATTCAAAATATCAACTGGGTTGGATTCACGAGAGCTCTAATAACTTGCCCTTTTCTTGAAATGTTAGTGTTTCTTCGTACTATGCCATCATTACAATTTTGCTTAGAATAAATCATCGTCTTTTAAAATAACTTTTATCTATTCACAAACCGCTAACTAAATAATTTTGTCCGTAAGGGCGCCGTTGGTGACGTAAGTGAAATTTTGGGAAGAGTTTTATGGTAGTAAACGTGGATGGATTTACATAAGGTTTTTCTATTTATAATGAGTGATAGGGCAGCTTCTCGATGGGGTAAAAAAATTA
The DNA here is from genome assembly GCA_963924295.1 of Dioctria rufipes. Classification (NCBI taxonomy): domain Eukaryota; kingdom Metazoa; phylum Arthropoda; class Insecta; order Diptera; family Asilidae; genus Dioctria; species Dioctria rufipes. The sequence continues at coordinate 202,450,311 of OZ002742.1, forward strand.
TGTTTTTGGGGTATTTGGGATGGGGGTGGTAATTCCAGCCCTTGGGGTTGTCCCATTTGGGCCGTCGTGATATCAAATTAAAGCTCTTGCTAAGTTCTAAATCGTATATTTTCTTTTCTTCTATAAGAAACTTTATAGCAGACTTTTCTCACCCGGATATCTTTAAAATTCGTGATTTTCTAATTAGTGTACACAGAGGTGTAGGTTGGTTCAGGGGAGCTAATTTTTCTCCTAGATGCTTAAGCATAATGTGTTACAGATTTCATGGGAACATTTCAAATTTCCATGTTTAACCGTTATATGAGTTTTGATGTGAAATAAATTTTTCCACTTTTTTCATGCCAATTTTTTTTACATGGAAGTACTTAAGTGCGATAATCTACTAAAATACTCACCACAGAGGTAAAACAGATGCACCACAATGTTCGCAAGAGAACGTAGATGTGATTTAATATGAATATGTCAGATAGATTATGTACCGTTATATGAGTTTTTAGCGAAAATGTAATGACTAAAAAGTAGAAAATAAAAAAAAAAATAAAATAATTATTTCTTTCTAAATGATACACACAAAGTAAGTTTCATTGCAAAATAAGAAATGCTACAACTCAGATTAAATCTTAAAAGTTTGGGCATAAGTTGCACTTAGACAATTGTGGTTATAGTTATGGATACCCAAAACTTTTAAGATATAATCTGAGTTGTAGCATTTCTTATTTTGAAATAAAACTTTTCTTGTGTATATAACAGAGAAAGAAAAAACTATTTTTTACTTTTTAGTACAATTTATATATGAAAGTTTTTTTTAAATATTTTTTTACTTAGATAAATTTTTCAGTACATGCTATAATTCCTGGGAATGCTCAACTAAATAAAGTCTTTTTGCATGATTTTTTCTGAAATTTTATAGTATATGCTATACGGAAAATGAGTAAGTGAAAATTAAAAATTTATATATTTTCGATATTAAATTAAAAACCGGCAGATATAAAGACTTCGGAGAAAATCAAACCAACTAAGGTTGGATAAAACAAAATAAACTACTAGAGATATAAAAAGGCTGAACTAAGAAAAACAACTGTTGATTCATGGCTTCTAATAACTTTTGGATACTAAATTCAGACAATTGAATGTCTATCTAATTGGGAAGTACGTAATGACTTAACCGTAAATCAGTTTCTAGTTGGCCGTAATCCCTATTACCTTACAGAAAAACTGTAACAAACTTTTCTGTCACCTATTTAATTGCAACATGACCACCTGGACAGAGCACATAACTAATGTTACATATAAAATATATGGTGGTTTCAGGTGACTATCACACATTTTTTCGAGTTTAAAAAAAGTAATTTTGTTACTTCCTTTAATCTCACTTTTCCGATGTCATTTGCTGGAATTTTCTTATGGGTCTCCCTTTTGTGAAAGTCAGCGAAAGTTAGCTACAAATAATTGAAAAACATTTTATAGTTGCTTAATCAGTGTTTCCGTAATTAAATTTCTGTTCACTTTAGTTACAGTTTGGCCTTAAGATTATTTTGAAAAACACTTCAACAATTAAAATTTTCAACTTTTGTCTAAAGGCTTCCAAGTTTTTTCCATACCTCTCTTTTTCTTCCGAAAAAATAATCAACTCGTCAAACTTTACAATTTATTGCTTTAGTTTATTTTTATTTTATTTTCATATACTTCCTCCAATCGATATAATATTTTTGGGGTTACTCTTTCATGGTAATTTCGATGATAATAAAATAAATTTTTATAATATACGAAGAGAATATTTTTTTTTCGTTGCGCTTTGAAAAATATTAAATAAGTAACGCCTAACAAAAATTTCCATCACAATAGAAAACTTTTACAGATAGATCGTTGTCGTCATCGTCATCTTGAAAGGCGCTTGTCTACCCAAAATTGAGTAATAATTGTGAGATTATTATAAAATCGCGGAAAATGTCGACTAAATTAAAACTCGCAAAAGATTATGGACCTTAATATATTACGTTTTCGTCATAATCCCAACTTACTAAGTTTCTCATCATCACACTATAAACAAAGTCTTGATTTATCCTGTTGTTATGCAATGAAATATTTTTAAATAAATGCGCCCGGTAGAAGTTATCCGTCTCCTTACTAAACTTAGTTCCTTTAACCAAACAAAAAAAAAACGAATTTTCTTCACTACATCATTTGAACACAAAAGATCACTGGATTTTTTTTTTTACGATTCACAACTACGCAATTTGCTTACGCCTCCTGTATAATACGACGACGTTATACATCCAAAACCGTTCCTAATCGAATGCAATTTACAATCAGATCGGATCAATCTTTTATACTTCGACATTGAACTACTTTTCCCCGAAATGAAAATTTAAGATCATGGCCAGGAGTTGCAAACTCAATAATATTGTGAAAAACATAAAGAAAA